>JAUIMM010000197.1:7315000-8767500 GCA_031769625.1 Taudactylus pleione
GAACACTCTCCTTGTAAAGTTAAAAAAATAGAGGTTCATTTATTTACCACCCATAACAGCATATACACTGAAACCAGATTGCGGTATACATCCATAGCACATCAGTGCAATTCAAATAGAAAATCCAATAGGTAAGTCGACATTTTGGTCATCACTGTGACCATTTTTAAGACTACCAGCCATCTTCTACAACCGCTCCCAACAGAATCATACATCATGAAGTATGATTCTGTTGGGAGCGTTTGTACTAGATGATTGTAAGTCTCGAACATGGTCACAGTGAAGACCAAAACGTCGACTTACCTATTGGATTTTCTATTTGAATTGCATATATATATACGTATATGTGTGTGTGTTTATTCTTTCATGGGTGGTGTGTTTTCTGGTTCACTTTCCAAAATCTAAGTGTGTGGCTCCACGTTTATACAGTGTTCCCGCCAGGCTGTTTTAGCAGGGCACCGCACTTCCAGATTTCAAAAGGGCAGAATACATTCTGTCCCTTTTGGCTGCACCCCACTAAAACAGCCTGCCAGGTGCCATCCTCACCAGTGAGCAGCAGTGTCCCGCAGGTGAGAAAAATAGCGGTGCAGTGGTCACCGCTGGTGAATGGATGCTGGGGCCCCATGTGGTCTTATTCTGCCACTGTGTATATTTCCCATAACATTGTGCCACCGTGTCCCACTACAATTAAATTATCCTGGTGGTCCCCACATACCCAGTCTGCCAATTTTCATAACTGTAACAAAATAGAATTAAAGCACTTTATAAATAAAAATAGTTGCATTTTGTTAATAATTCATAGTTTGTGGGTGTTTTTGCACATATTCAGTGGTCAATAATATTATAGGTGGTGTTTGCTTCATATAAGCAGAGGGGAAAGATATTGAGGTGGTTGAAGGTAGACGTCCATGGTGCTAAGCCACTTCACAGACCACACCCCCTTTATAGACCACACCCACACATCAGTAGTCACACACCCGCCGCGCTGGTAACACTTCCTGCGGAAGCACACAATAGGCCCTTCATAAAGGTCAGCTCCAGGCCCATGTGGACCTTAATCTGGTACTGGGTGTGAGTGGTGGGTGAATAGGATAGGTTACATAGCAGTCTGCACAGGGCACACAGTGACATTGGTGTGAGTGATGGGTGAATAGGATAGGCTACATAGCAGTCTGTGCACAGGGCACACAGTGACATTGGTGTGAGTGGTGGGTGAATAGGAGAGGCTACATAGCAGTCTGTGCACAGGGCACACCATGACATTGGTGAGTGGTGGATGAATAAAATAGGTTACATAGCAGTCTGGGCACAGGGCACACAGTGACATTGGTGTGAGTGGTGGGTGAATAGGATGGGCTACATAGCAGTCTGTGCACAGGGCACACCATGACATTGGTGAGTGGTGGATGAATAAAATAGGTTACATAGCAGTCTGGGCACAGGGCACACAGTGACATTGGTGTGAGTGGTGGGTGAATAGGATAGGTTCCATAGCAGTCTATGCATAGGGCATACAGTGAAATTGGTGTGAGTGGTGGGTGAATAGGATAGGCTAAATAGCATTCTGTGCACAGGGCGAACAGTGACATTGGTGTGAGTGGTAGGTGAATACAATAGGCTACATAGCAGTATGTGCACAGGGCACACAGTGACATTGGTGTGAGTGTTGGGTGAATAGGATAGGCTACATAGCAGTATGTGCACAGGGCACACAGTGACATTGGTGTGAGTGATGGGTGAATAGGATAGGCTACATAGCAGTCTGTGCACAGGGCACACAGTGACATTGGTGTGAGTGGTGGGTGAATAGGATAGGCTACATAGCAGTATGTGCACAGGGCACACAGTGACATTGGTGTGAGTGATGGGTGAATAGGATAGGCTACATAGCAGTCTGTGCACAGGGCACACAGTGACATTGGTGTGAGTGGTGGGTGAATAGGAGAGGTTACATAGCAGTCTGTGCACAGGGCACACAATGACATTGGTGTGAGTGGTGGATGAATAAAATAGGTTACATAGCAGTCTGGGCACAGGGCACACAGTGACATTGGTGTGAGTGGTGGGTGAATAGGATGGGCTACATAGCAGTCTGTGCACAGGGCACACCATGACATTGGTGAGTGGTGGATGAATAAAATAGGTTACATAGCAGTCTGGGCACAGGGCACACAGTGACATTGGTGTGAGTGGTGGGTGAATAGGATGGGCTACATAGCAGTCTGTGCACAGGGCACACCATGACATTGGTGAGTGGTGGATGAATAAAATAGGTTACATAGCAGTCTGGGCACAGGGCACACAGTGACATTGGTGTGAGTGGTGGGTGAATAGGATAGGTTCCATAGCAGTCTATGCATAGGGCATACAGTGAAATTGGTGTGAGTGGTGGGTGAATAGGATAGGCTAAATAGCATTCTGTGCACAGGGCCCACAGTGACATTGGTGTGAGTGGTGGGTGAATAGAATAGGCTACATAGCAGTATGTGCACAGGGCACACAGTGACATTGGTGTGAGTGGTGGGTGAATAGGATAGGCTACATAGCAGTATGTGCACAGGGCACACAGTGACATTGGTGTGAGTGATGGGTGAATAGGATAGGCTACATAGCAGTCTGTGCACAGGGCACACAGTGACATAGGTGTGAGTGGTGGATGAATAGGATAGGCTACATAGCAGTCTGTGCACAGGGCACACAGTGACATTGGTGTGAGTGGTGGGTGAATAGGAGAGGTTACATAGCAGTCTGTGCACAGGGCACACAATGACATTGGTGTGAGTGGTGGATGAATAAAATAGGTTACATAGCAGTCTGGGCACAGGGCACACAGTGACATTGGTGTGAGTGGTGGGTGAATAGGATGGCTACATAGCAGTCTGTGCACAGGGCACACCATGACATTGGTGAGTGGTGGATGAATAAAATAGGTTACATAGCAGTCTGGGCACAGGGCACACAGTGACATTGGTGTGAGTGGTGGGTGAATAGGATGGGCTACATAGCAGTCTGTGCACAGGGCACACCATGACATTGGTGAGTGGTGGATGAATAAAATAGGTTACATAGCAGTCTGGGCACAGGGCACACAGTGACATTGGTGTGAGTGGTGGGTGAATAGGATAGGTTCCATAGCAGTCTATGCACAGGGCATACAGTGAAATTGGTGTGAGTGGTGGGTGAATAGAATAGGCTACATAGCAGTATGTGCACAGGGCACACAGTGACATTGGTGTGAGTGGTGGGTGAATAGGATAGGTTCCATAGCAGTCTATGCATAGGGCATACAGTGAAATTGGTGTGAGTGGTGGGTGAATAGGATAGGCTAAATAGCATTCTGTGCACAGGGCCCACAGTGACATTGGTGTGAGTGGTGGGTGAATAGAATAGGCTACATAGCAGTATGTGCACAGGGCACACAGTGACATTGGTGTGAGTGGTGGGTGAATAGGATAGGCTACATAGCAGTATGTGCACAGGGCACACAGTGACATTGGTGTGAGTGATGGGTGAATAGGATAGGCTACATAGCAGTCTGTGCACAGGGCACACAGTGACATTGGTGTGAGTGGTGGGTGAATAGGATGGGCTACATAGCAGTCTGTGCACAGGGCACACCATGACATTGGTGAGTGGTGGATGAATAAAATAGGTTACATAGCAGTCTGGGCACAGGGCACACAGTGACATTGATGTGAGTGGTGGGTGAATAGGATGGGCTACATAGCAGTCTGTGCACAGGGCACACCATGACATTGGTGAGTGGTGGATGAATAAAATAGGTTACATAGCAGTCTGGGCACAGGGCACACCATGACATTGGTGTGAGTGGTGGGTGAATAGGATAGGTTCCATAGCAGTCTATGCATAGGGCATACAGTGGAATTGGTGTGAGTGGTGGGTGAATAGGATAGGCTAAATAGCATTCTGTGCACAGGGCCCACAGTGACATTGGTGTGAGTGGTGGGTGAATAGAATAGGCTACATAGCAGTATGTGCACAGGGCACACAGTGACATTGGTGTGAGTGGTGGGTGAATAGGATAGGCTACATAGCAGTATGTGCACAGGGCACACAGTGACATTGGTGTGAGTGGTGGGTGAATAGGATAGGCTACATAGCAGTATGTGCACAGGGCACACAGTGACATTGGTGTGAGTGATGGGTGAATAGGATAGGCTACATAGCAGTCTGTGCACAGGGCACACAGTGACATTGGTGTGAGTGGTGGGTGAATAGGAGAGGTTACATAGCAGTCTGTGCACAGGGCACACAATGACATTGGTGTGAGTGGTGGATGAATAAAATAGGTTACATAGCAGTCTGGGCACAGGGCACACAGTGCCATTGGTGTGAGTGGTGGGTGAATAGGATGGGCTACATAGCAGTCTGTGCACAGGGCACACCTTGACATTGGTGAGTGGTGGATGAATAAAATAGGTTACATAGCAGTCTGGGCACAGGGCACACAGTGACATTGGTGTGAGTGGTGGGTGAATAGGATGGGCTACATAGCAGTCTGTGCACAGGGCACACCATGACATTGGTGAGTGGTGGATGAATAAAATAGGTTACATAGCAGTCTGGGCACAGGGCACACAGTGACATTGGTGTGAGTGGTGGGTGAATAGGATAGGTTCCATAGCAGTCTATGCATAGGGCATACAGTGAAATTGGTGTGAGTGATGGGTGAATAGGATAGGTTACATAGCAGTCTGTGCACAGGGCCCACAGTGACATTGGTGTGAGTGGTGGGTGAATAGGATAGGTTCCATAGCAGTCTATGCATAGGGCATACAGTGAAATTGGTGTGAGTGGTGGGTGAATAGGATAGGCTAAATAGCATTCTGTGCACAGGGCCCACAGTGACATTGGTGTGAGTGGTGGGTGAATAGAATAGGCTACATAGCAGTATGTGCACAGGGCACACAGTGACATTGGTGTGAGTGGTGGGTGAATAGGATAGGCTACATAGCAGTATGTGCACAGGGCACACAGTGACATTGGTGTGAGTGATGGGTGAATAGGATAGGCTACATAGCAGTCTGTGCACAGGGCACACAGTGACATAGGTGTGAGTGGTGGATGAATAGGATAGGCTACATAGCAGTCTGTGCACAGGGCACACAGTGACATTGGTGTGAGTGGTGGGTGAATAGGAGAGGTTACATAGCAGTTTGTGCACAGGGCACACAATGACATTGGTGTGAGTGGTGGATGAATAAAATAGGTTACATAGCAGTCTGGGCACAGGGCACACAGTGACATTGGTGTGAGTGGTGGGTGAATAGGATGGGCTACATAGCAGTCTGTGCACAGGGCACACCATGACATTGGTGAGTGGTGGATGAATAAAATAGGTTACATAGCAGTCTGGGCACAGGGCACACAGTGACATTGGTGTGAGTGGTGGGTGAATAGGATAGGTTCCATAGCAGTCTATGCACAGGGCATACAGTGAAATTGGTGTGAGTGGTGGGTGAATAGAATAGGCTACATAGCAGTATGTGCACAGGGCTCACAGTGACATTGGTGTGAGTGGTGGGTGAATAGGATAGGTTCCATAGCAGTCTATGCATAGGGCATACAGTGAAATTGGTGTGAGTGGTGGGTGAATAGGATAGGCTAAATAGCATTCTGTGCACAGGGCCCACAGTGACATTGGTGTGAGTGGTGGGTGAATAGGATAGGCTACATAGCAGTATGTGCACAGGGCACACAGTGACATTGGTGTGAGTGGTGGGTGAATAGAATAGGCTACATAGCAGTATGTGCACAGGGCACACAGTGACATTGGTGTGAGTGGTGGGTGAATAGGATAGGCTACATAGCAGTATGTGCACAGGGCACACAGTGACATTGGTGTGAGTGATGGGTGAATAGGATAGGCTACATAGCAGTCTGTGCACAGGGCACACAGTGACATTGGTGTGAGTGGTGGGTGAATAGGATGGGCTACATAGCAGTCTGTGCACAGGGCACACCATGACATTGGTGAGTGGTGGATGAATAAAATAGGTTACATAGCAGTCTGGGCACAGGGCA
The DNA here is from genome assembly GCA_031769625.1 of Taudactylus pleione. Lineage (NCBI taxonomy): Eukaryota > Metazoa > Chordata > Amphibia > Anura > Myobatrachidae > Taudactylus > Taudactylus pleione. The sequence continues at coordinate 7,321,046 of JAUIMM010000197.1, forward strand.
CACAGTGACATTGGTGTGAGTGGTGGGTGAATAGGATAGGTTACATAGCAGTCTGTGCACAGGGCACACAGTGACATTGGTGTGAGTGGTGGGTGAATAGGACAGGCTACATAGCAGTCTGTGCACAGGGCACACAGTGACATAGGTGTGACTGGTGGGTGAAGGCACTGCTGCCACCAGTCTGTATAGCGCCGCAGGTCACATGGACACTCCCGCGACAGGGCCCCTATGCAAAGCAATACAGCTAGAACCCCTCAAATAAAAAAATTATGGCAGAAGCGATTTCATCACAGGCGAAGCCGCGGGCAACAGTAATAATAATAGCTGCGAAGAAAGCTCAAATATAGTAGATTATTCTTCGTTACACTAATATGGAAACAGAAAATAATAAAGAAACACACATTTTGCTCATTTTCACACTGTCGCATCTGTCCCATAGTTGGCTACTTTGCAAGAGGGACTCACATCTCATCATTACACCCCAGTATACATAATATAGAGAACACACAATATTTACCCAGCGGTAAACTGGTCACTTCCCCTAATGTACACAAATGTTCTCCTGTTTTATCTATTCAGAATGGTATGCAGTCAGTGAACCGGTGGACCTAATCCTGACAGCCGGCTTCCCGACTGCTTAATCCCTGCGAGGGTTAAATGACAGGCGTCTAAATTTAGACTCCTGTCATTTTACCGGCATTCCGATCGAAGTGACGCCGGGCACAGACAGCCGCGCCGTTTAGGTTAGGGTTAGGCTAGGGGGAGGGAGGGCTAGGATTAGGCACCTCTGGGGGGGATTTAGGGTTAGGCACCCCCCCGGGGGACTTAGGTTTAGGAAGCGGGGAAGGGGGGATTAGGTTTAGGCACTTAGGGGGGGGGGTTAGGCACTTGGGGGAGAAGGTTAGGGTTAGGCACCCCTAAGGGAGGCTTAGGGTTAGGGGGTAGAATTAGGTTAGTGAATACTTACCTAGGGACGATCGTGATTTTCATCCTTGTCGGGTTGCCGCTGTCGGGATTTGAACCGCCGGCCAGGGGTCCGGCGGTAAATCATACCGGTTCCTTCAGAACGCATAGTACAGAAGTATCCTCAGTAGTAGTAAATTACCATGGCTTTTTCTTTGCTATTAAATGATCATTAAGTACAATATCAATAGCAGAGTTGCCAAAATATAAAGTAATTTCCAAGGAAAACCTATAAAACACTTTCCAGGTGCAGATAAATCAATATCCAATGATTTTTATACTGATAATTAAATCATTGCTGTTCCTAAATAGCTATTTCTCATTAACAAATTAAAATAAATCATTAATAAATCATTAATCAGAGCGCAAGCTGTACTACTAAAGACCAGTCGGTAAAAGTGATTAATTTTTTATCTGATACACATCTAACATAGATTAACACCTTCTAAAACAATCACATCCGTATAAAAAGCAACAACCTTGTAGCATTAAAAGTATATATAAATGGACTAAATAGGATTAAACCACCTGCAAAGTCCTGTTAATTTATAATCTGATAGACATCTAACATAAATTAATACATTTTACTGATTGTTCTTTAGTGTTATAGCTTGTGCTCCTATTAATGATTTATTAATAATTTTCTAATTTCCGGGGATGCTTTGAGCAGGGTTATTCCCGCACATTACACCGGATTCAGAGCTGTGCACTTTGCCGATGTTTTTAAAGTTTAGCGATTATCGGTAACCATGCGTCTAAGTCGCACTGCACATGCTCCAAGGTACATTACCGCAGTCGCTCGCAGGTGGGCTTCTCAATACAAATCCAGGCATCTGTGACATTTACATATTATTGTATCACTTCCACTGCGTACACAGACACTGCAGCGGTGGCATTAGCGTACATCTCTGAATCAGGACCGTCATGTACAGTATGATCTAGTCAGTGGCGTAACTAGGGCAGGGCCGCCGGGGCTTGCGGCGTGGGGGGGGGGCGCTGCCGGCCACGGTACAGGTCCGCCCTAGGCAGTCAGTGTGGTGTGAACTGCAGTGAGTGCGGCCCGCACTACACAGTAACACACACATAGCCGCCGGCGCTGGGTAGTACATTCGTACTACCCGGCGGCGATGTGTGTGTTTCAGCAGCCAATGAGTCAGACAGACTCTCATTGGCTGCTGCGCCCACTGCGAGAGCCGAACTGGAGATCACTCATGAGCTCCGCATTCTGGGTCCTGCAGTGGGCGATGGAGAGAGATGTCATGATGTCTCCCATAGTACCGAGCGGGAGGACGGAGGAGCAGACAGCGGCGGGTGCGTCAGGAGCATGGATTCAGGTAAGTCAGTGTTGTATGTATGTATGTATGTATGTCTGTGTTTGTGTTATGCACTACTGGCCGGGGGCACTTATCACTACTGGGGGCACTGCATAAGGGAGATCACTACTGGGGACACTGCATAGGGGGGATCACTACTGGGGCACTGCATAGGGGGGATCACTACTGGGGCACTGTGACTGGATGGCTTCCAGCCCGGACTCCCGACCACAGGTTGGGGTTTCGATCCACACTTGACCTTGGGGTATCAGGGATTCCCACTTACCATCAGTGACCACTGCGCCGTGGGCTTAACGATGCTGCCACCAGCAAACTCTACCATCGGCGCTTGTAACCTCTTCTTAGGTATACTCAGGCTCCTACCTCGGCACCTGAAACCGCTTCTGCTGCGTATGCGTTTGACTAGCTGCGGCCACACCCCCTGATTGGTGTCAGCTGATTCCTCCTGATTCCTCGCAATGGACCAGGTCTGCACCGTAGCTGGCAGAGGGCTTGAACTTGGAGACGCTGAGCTCTTACCCAGAGCAGCCGGAGAACGGAATAGCGTTTGGCGCAATTCTGTTGGTCGTTTATTGCTCAAAGTCTTAAAAAAGACTCAACCTTCCGAATGAAGGGGACATTGGGCCTGATTCAGAGCCGCTCGTAAGCGGCCGCTCGTTCGCTCCGATGTTTGCCCAACTGCGCATGTGTACGGATCGTTATACGCATGCGTGAACCAGTCAGTGCGGTTGAAATTCATGTGCTCGCAAAATAGCGAATGCCTGATAATTTGAGTGACAGGAGTAGGCGTATATGGGTGGTAACGGGGGAAGGTGCTTGAAAACGGGGAGTGGAGATCAGAACGCAGGCGTGCTTAAAGGTCAAAATGGGCGTTTTATGGGTGTGCATAATTAATACAGCAGCGTCATTGACCACGTCACTGGGTTATTTTATAGCCAGAACTGCTCGCAAGATTGTGGTAGCAAAAACCAACCACAAGAATAGCGAGCAGTTCATACCCTGTTCGATGTACTCGATTAATCTAATAAATAGCGGACATGACGTAGGATGCGAGCGGCCAGGGGGCGTATTTTTCCAAAAAACGACCGCAAGTTTTGTTCGCTCGTTCAGACCTAGAGGCGTGAACAGACCGCAAAGAGCGAACGGTTCATTTGAATAGCCAGCCCTATTTTCTGGACGAGCGAGCGCTAATTGCGTCCGGCTCTGAATCAGGCCCATTGATAAGATTTCTGTATGCTAATCAGCAGTTCTTCTTCTCAAAGAATTTACAGGGTTGTACAATTCTACCAGGCACGAAGCCTTCTGTTATGCTACTCCACTACACATGACCACAGGGGGTAAGTCCGCCCTGGGTTCCTCTTAGCCAATCAGACTATCTCACAAAACATAAATAAACACATTTTGCATTTCACAGAAATTAAGTACATTTCCTCGTTACCAACCAAGAACAGTTGGCTGTCCTAAGCACAAACTGAGTTAGCATATACTGTTTCTGAAAAGGTAAATATAATGCAAATTTCTATTGCATTCGTCTTTTCACATGTCTATGACTAAACCAGTTTTGGCTTTCTGAGTCTTACACCTTCTAAGTTCTTACACAAAATAGAAGCTTCCTAATCACAAACAACTTGCTTTCCACAAACTTGCAGAGGTATTGTACACAGACACACACTGGAGACCTCTGCACGGCATTTCAAAGAAAGTGCTGTAAACAAAGGTTTGGTCACTACGTCAGGATAATTAACATATCACTAGGAGGTGAGAATGTCTCATAACCATTTGACTTAAATGTTACAGCCTTCTAAAACAAAACAACTTATAAATTCCTTATAAGTGCATAGGTTAAACATTTAAAAAGTACATTTCCACAACTGCGCACAGCACATTGAATGACATGTTCAAACACATTACTTATACATTCACAGTACGTGGCGCACTGCGCCTAAAGGTCCTTTTAAATTTGGTGCCGTGGCATGAGGGTTAATCTCTTCAGTGCCGTGGCAGCCATTTTAATCACGTGTGGTCTGCCTCCGGCCACAGGCACCTGTATAAGGGGCACTACTGGGGGCCTGCATAAGGTGGGCCGCTACTGGGGGCACTGTATAAGGGGCACTACTGGGGGCCTGCATAAGGGGGACCACTACTGGGGGCACTGTATAAGGGGAACTACTGGGGGCCTGCATAAGGGGGACCACTACTGGGGGCACTGTATAAGGGGAACTACTGGGGGCCTGCATAAGAAGGACCACTACTGGGGGCACTGCATACTGGGGGTACTGTATAAGGGGGACCACTACTGGGGGCACTGTATAAGGGGAACTACTGGGGGCCTGCATAAGGGGGACCACTACTGGGGGCACTGTATAAGGGGAACTACTGGGGGCCTGCATAAGAAGGACCACTACTGGGGGCACTGCATACTGGGGGTACTGTATAAGGGGGACCACTACTGGGGGCACTGCATAGGGGGGCACAGTATAATGGTGCACTACTGGGGGCACTGTGTAAAAGGCATTACTGGGGGCACTGTATAAAGGGCACTACTATATGGGACACTGCTACATTGGGCATTGCAAGAGGGGCACTACTACTCAGGGCATTAAGATGTATATGGAATGGAAAGGAATGTTCCCAGAGTGACGAGAAAGGGGTGTGGGTCATGTTGACACGCCCCATTGTTCAGTGGCCACACCCCTTGTGGCATGTGACCACACATATGGGAGGGGGGCTCCATTTTTCATCTTGCCCTTGGCTCCAAATACCCTAGTTATACCACTGGATCTAGGTAGACATTCAAGTAATACAAACCATAGTGGTTTGTTTTTTTCATTGTTTTGGTTATAATGTAATTGATTGTATTTGTAATAACCCTGTTCAATTAATATTAAAGCAGCAGTCCCATGAAACGAGATGTGTATTTTTTAACATAAATCCCTGTGTGCACTGGCGTCACAAGGGGGGTGACACGAAAGTGCTGACTCCTCCTCAGTGACAGGAGCCGGGTGCTGCACTGTAGCTTTATGTGCAGCACTCTGTTCCTGACATAGTGAGGGACTGCAAACGGAGCGGTTCCCGGGAGAAGTCCTCACCTTTGGGACACCAACACAGTGACTAAAAGGGAAGGTTCGGCTGGCGAGGCCATGCCTCCTGCTCGTGATGCCACACCCCTGCTCATGAGACCATGCCCCCTGCTCGCGAGGCCATGACCCCTTTTCCTGGCATGCAGCTTCACTACAACCCTCCCCGCACCAGGTGTCCAAACGTGTGTGGCAGGCTTTAAGAAGAATCTTGGTAATTACTATTATTACTTAGTTTGTTTCTTCAGCTCTGCACAGTTTGACTTCCATGGCAACCATGGTCACATGATGTAGTAAGCAGAGAGGCTTTAAAAACCCACATTTGAACTCTGCACTTTCAATTCGAGCTCCCCCCTAGTGCCTAAACCTAACGTCCCCCTCCCTAAACCTAGCCTTCCCCCTTTAGTGCCTAACCCTCCCCCTAGTGCCTAATCCTAACCCTCCCCCCAACCCCGCTACTAACCTTCGTGATGCAGGTGTCGGTATTCCAGCACCGCTATTCTAAGTGCCGGCGTCCCCTGCATTGGGATACTAAACGTATCACGTTTCAAAGGTAGATTCTATACTTGCTCTTTTAAAGAAAACTATGTGGGATTGCCTATTTAAATACTAAAGCCCACACAGTAATATTCAGGGGCGTCTTAAGAGAGGAGGGGGCCCGTGTGCACTCCCTGTGCAGGGCCCCTTCCTCTCTCCCCGGTGGCCGGCAGCCGACTGACGCGGCTAGCCAGCCACTGGAGCCTTAGTAGACTCCGGGCACTAGAGAGTGCCCGGAGTCTACTGCGCATGCGCACAACACCGGAAAAATGGCTGCGGCGGCCATTTTCCGGTATTCTGAGCAGCGCAGACACCTGACGTGGGACCACGGACAGGTAAGTCTAAAATAATATGGGTGCAGTGTGTGCGGTGCGGGGCCCCCCTGGACCCATTATAGATACGCCACTGGTAATATTAGATAGTAATAATTACACCCAGTATACACAAAAAAAGGAATTGCTGTATGCATATGGTCAGTATTAAAAATCAGGGACAAACCTTTAAAACCTGGGACCGTCCCTGGTGACATTTGACAGCTACATACTGGCTGATAGGCTATAGATCACAAACGGGCTGCCTCCGCTATTTTTAGGTCACAGATCCACTTTAAGCTGCCAAATCGTTCACTGTCGTATAACCTCTTAAAATATTCCCATCTGACGTTTGTTCTTGTGCAGTGACAAAGGTGTCCTCAGCCGTGCTCCGTAATCTCACGTCTTTCCCTCCAGTGTCTGCTCAGCAGGGGGCACACAAGGCTGCCCCCCCCCCCCTGTCTGCAGCCTAACATCTGAATACGCTGCAGAAGTGTTTAGGGATCGCTGACATAATGTAAGATCTGTACCTGGATCTAGTATATGAATATGCACAGGAGCATCTGATCTCCTTATAGCAGGACTATTATATAGCTGATGGTATTTATTAATAGGCTCGACTGAAATGTCCCACCAGTGAATCTTGTACAAGAGATTTCAGTAGTGAGGCTTTAATATTAATATTATAATATTAGTAATTAAAGTATGCATCTTGCAGGTGTAGTGCAATATTACACGTACACATATCCGTTGCACTACATTATTTTTTTTTTTGCAAAGATTATTCCTCTTAATATTTTTAAGGGGTATTTCTATGTAAATGGCACTGCATTGATAGCTCATCATAATGGTAAATTGGCTTATGATGTTTAAAACTCTATGTAAAAGCAGGACAGCATCATCAAGTACACGTTTTACAATTATAAATGACAACAAAAAAAAAAAGAATTGTGTGTGCTGCACACATCCACCTATGTAGGGTGTAGACTGGGGATAGGCTAATCAGGTAGGTATTCTCATAATATGGCAGCCTGCAGGAAGCAACGGGTACATACTTAGGGCCGTATTAAATTAGTTTTGCACCTGCGATACTTTTTCGCATGCCGGACTTTTCGCCTACATCCCGTATTTTAGCTGCTGAAACTTAGCACGTGCGCCCCCGCTATTCACCATATCCAATTCCAAAACACGCGAAAACGCAACCCGGCGAATACAATCCAGGTGGAAAGCACTGTCAGAATTGGGGAAATCAGCCTGACACCCCCTAAAAGATGCACTAACATTAGGGATCGATGTACATGCCCCCAAGTAGCCCTATTAAAGCTATTTGGTGTCAATTTCTCCTAATTAGCATCTTTGCACTTGTGATGAGGAATAGCATTAAGCAGTTTTTTGGGGAAAAATAAGTAGTCCTGTCAAATTTGGGGTACTTGAAAATGGGTGCAAGCATGGTTTGAAGTCGCTAAAGTATAAAAAATGCACCTTCAGCATACACCTGCAAACTAAAAAACACCTAACCCATACTTGCAGACCCCCCAAAAGGCTATTACGCTAGTTTTTAAGTTTGTACCCCCACTGTGCAGTTTTTTGCCCTCTTTTTCTAAGTTATTATTTGGGGTGTCCCTCTATTTTTTTAAAGTTTTTTTTTTTTTTTACATAGTTATCCTTTGGGGGGCAGTCCCAAGGGTGCAGAGTGGGTTTTCAACCTTTGCACCCCTAAATAGCGATTTTTGCACTTTTTTTGCCACCTATTCATAGGCGAATCTTTTTCACCTATTACATGGCATTGTGTTTTCGCGTATGCGAAAAGCGGATGCAATTAAATACTTTTCCGACAGGCGAGAAGTCGCAATCACCGATACTTTTACGCGGATTCCGACTTTTCGCCGCTAATTGAATACGGGCCTTAGTGGCTTATTTTAAGGGACAGAACTACCTCCAGCTTCCTTGGCAATGGCAGACGTGTGGCTGGATTTTATAACAACACACTCCAAACTTTGTTGCTAATGTGCCTTTTCCTAGCAGAAGATCAGTCATGTGCGTACAGCGACGCATGAGACTGATCTGGAGGGTTACCGGGGTTTTGCAATGCGTCAGGAACGCTTGTATAGGCGTTAGTGTTATCTCTGGCACGTAAGCTGTAATGGTACAGGCTCCCAAATGTGCGAGCTCCTAGTGAGTATTATCTTGATCCGACTCTATATTATAATCTAGATACTGAATTATAGGGGTTGTTCTGAGAACTGGCCTTCAAGATGACACACACAACAAGCCTTGGACTGCCTGCTGGTAAGAGCGTATTAGTTGTATTGTGTTGTAAATTGCTGGTTTACTCTATAACACGTAAGGTTGTTTTTAACTCTGTTTCGGAATTGGATTAGCATCTTGTCGCTTAAGCTTTAGCACTGTTCCTGATTATTAAATCCATTAGCTATTTATTGCCTGTGGTGATGTGTGTTGTGTTAGGGGATTATTTGATTTCTAGATAGAATACACAGTCCTACGCTCTTCCTTCAGAGGGGAGAGCGCTTGTATGGACGGTTTATCTAGAAGCTAAAGAGGTTGCGTTTATAAATAAAACTACTTATGAGTGTATATTCAGGGGTTTAGGTTGATCTGTGTGTGGGCATCAGGGCCGGACTGGGACTAAAAATAGGCCCTGGCATTTTAAAGCACACAGGCCCATCTTGGGGGTCAAGCCCTATTAGCTGCGATGATCTCGCCGGCGCAAGTCATCGCGGCAGTGGCCGCACTTTACGGCAGCCTGGATTCGCCTAATATTGCTCGCAGACCCATATGGCTCAGAGCAAAATTATGTGCGAATCCTGGCTTGGGTAGCGAAGGGTGCAAGCTGCGGTATCGTTGGCGGCATTTACACGCAACGGCACATCGCACCTAATAGGTTTGACCCCTTGGTGTCAGCATCTGGTTCCTGTCACAGACTCCTCCCCTTGCTATTCCTAATTCTTCCCACTGCTTAGTCTATGCTCTTACACATATAATTAATATTAGAGTAACATAAAAGTGTACATTATTCTCTGTATTAAAACACACACAACAGTGCACATCCTGCAAGGGATTTAAACATGTGCCATGGTCAGACATTTGGGGCCAAATGTAATAGGGTGAGAGTTTAGAAAATGTGAGAGTTTAGCAGTAAAACTCACACTTAGGGGCATATGTATCAAAGTTTGATGTGAGATAAAATTATGAAATATATATCACCATCCAATCAGCTCCAAACTATAATTTCTTAAACACAGCCTGCCTGCAAAATGTAAGTTAGAAGCTGATTGTTGGTGATATATACCGGTATCTCACAATTTTATCTCACATCAAGCTTTGATACATAAGCCCCAAAGTGAAATAAGATAAGGTACCAGCCAAACAGCTTCCAACTGTAATTTTACAAACACAGCCTGTGACATGGCAGTGAGGAGCTGATTGGCTGGTACCTTATCTCATTTCACTTTGCCTCCTAACACTGCTTAGTAAATAGACCCCTAAATCTTGAGAGTTGTTTGAGTCTGAAAAACATGCAAGTTTGCATTCTCTGTGACTTTAATACATTGGCTGAGTTTAGAAAATGTGAGCGAAAACTCTCACATGTTTAAACTCTCACTCCATTACATTTAGCCCTTGGTATTTGGTTGGTTTGGTTAGGTAAAGCTGGCACCACATTGGTGTAAATCGCACCCAAAGTAAAGGGAAGGCATTTTCCCAATTGTCCAAGCACTAGTTTAGCAGTTGTAGAGGATTAGATAGTGATCACTGTAGGTTTTTTTAGGGCAGGGGGTGCTGAGCACAGAGAAGGACACATCTGTTACTACTCATTTTGGTGACCTGTGTACATAAAGAGCATTGGTGCCGCTCCCCATAATAGAAGCACGGAGGGTGCGAACCAAAGGTGAGCACTGAAAAAAAAACAGGTGTTGGCTCACTGGGAAGGGGCGTGACCACACAATAGTACCCACAATCCAAATTATGCCACACAGTAGTGCCCCTTTGTCTCATTACAACCGACAGTGGTGCCCTGATTGAAAGTTAAAGGAAGGATGAGGATGGGGACACTGAAGGGTGGGTGAGGGCTGGGACACTGACTGGGAGATACAGGGAGGATGGGGGCTGTGACACTGATCGGGGCTTACAGGGGGGTGAGGGCTGGGACACTGGTTGGGGGTTACAGGGAGGGTGAGGGCTGGGACACTGCGGGTTAAAGGGAGGGTGAGGACAGGAACACAGGTGAGTTACATTGAGGACGGGGACACTAAGGGGGAGATACAGGGAGGGTGAGGGCTGGGACACCGATTGGGGGTTACAGGGAGGGTGGGAGGTGGGACACTGATTGGGGGTTACAGGGAGGGTGGGGGGTGGGACACTGGGGATTACAGGGAGGGTGGTGGCTGGGACACTGAAGGGAGTTACAGTGAGGCCATGGACACTGAGGGGGAGCTACAGGGAGGGTGGAGACTGTGACGCTGATGGGGGTTACAGGGGGGGTGAGGACGGGTACACTAGGGGTTAAAGGGAGGGTGAGGACGGGGACACTGAAGGGAGTTACAGTGTGGATAAGGGCTGGGACACTGAGGGGGAGATACAGGGAGGGTGGGGGCTGTGACACTGAGGGGGGGGTACAGGTGGGGGTGAGGGCTGGGACACTGATTTGGGGTTACAGGGAGGGTGGGGGCTGGGAAACTGGTGGTTAAAGGGAGGGTGATGATGGGGACACTGAGGGGGGAGATACAGGAAAGGTGAGGGCTGGGACACTGAGGGGGAGTTAAAGGGAGGGTGAGGATGGGGACACTGAGGGGAAGTTTCAGGGAGGGTGAAAGAAGGGACACTGAGGGGCACATATAAAGAGGGACACTGAGGGGGAGATAATGATTATACATATAAGTAAATAAGGTGCACACACTTACTTACCTGATAATGTTTGGTAGTGCCCCCTCTCCTCTCCAGGTTCCAGGAGATGCAGCTGTAGCATTGGGTCTCCTCCTGCTCCTGTAGTAGCGCTGCTGCTCCTCTTCGACACTTCCAGGTCTTCCCTTCACACACAGCAGGCAGGGGGTCGTGTGAGACAGTAGCTGTTACTAGAGGTCCTTCTGGTCCTCTAGTGTCTGCTGGCAGAACATGGTCAGTGGACACTAGAGGACTAGCGGGACCTCTAGTATCATTACTTTTATTAAAGTAAAATAAATGTCTTCTCTCCGGCGGTGACCATTTTGGGAAAGACATTTTGTATACTGTAGCATCCAAACGGACAGCCAGACCAGCCCACTTAACCATCGGCCCTTCTGGAATTTGCCAGAAGTGCCCGATGGCCAGTCCGGCCCTGGTGGGCATAGTAACTTAGCTCCCAACATGACCAATTCCAGGAGGGACAAAACGCCCTGTTCCTGGTCTTCCCTCTTAATTTATGATTGGCGTCACCTGTGGCAAAACACCTTTCTTATCATTTACCTAGTTGAACACAGATGTCGGCAATATAAATGAAGAGGGAACCAACATGCCCCTACTGGAATGGGTCATGTTGGTTGATATGTAATAGGTGGCCTCCTCAAACAGGAGGCCACCTATTCTGTATTCTCATTAGTACTACTCTAGTAGGGGCTGCAACAACTCTATTCCACTTTCTCATGTCTACCTCCAGGGTCCAAGTGAATGTCAAGGACCATATTGTACAGTATTGTACAACGGAGAGATCATACCCTTTTGCAAGTGTGAAGAGAAACACAATTTCTGGACGGGTAACATGGTAGAGGAGTGGAACAGGAAAACCCACTGGTATATGTATTGTACCTTAGGGAATAATTGGCAGGGGAGCAAAGGACGCCACATTCTGGCTCATGTGGGCCACCCAGTAATAGACTTTTAGAGGGAGATTTAATAAAGCTTGGAGAGAGATAAAATTGGAGATAAATAGCACCAACCTATTAGCTCCCAACTGCCATATTTCAAATACAGGGGTCTGTTTACTAAGCAGTGTTAGGAGACAGAGTGAAAAGTGATAAGAAAGTGATAAGGTGCCAACCAATCAGCTCCCAACTGTCAGTTTTCAAACACAGCCTGGGAGATGACAGTTGGGAGCTGATTGGCTGGCACCTTATCACTTTCTTAACACTTTTCACTCTGTCTCCTAACACTGCTTAGTAAATAGACCCCACAGCCTGTAAAGTGACAGGAGCTGATCGGTTGGTGCTATTTATCTCTCTCCAAACTTTATTACATCTCCCCCTTAATTCTGTAAAACCCCATCCTCCTTGTTCAGGAGCGGCAATTTGACTCTGGGTGGGTTGGTTTTCTAAACATATCTCGATAACCATTATTGGAGGGAAAAGAGAGAGGGTCTGTGTTAGCAATGGTTTGAAAATAATGAACACTCTTTTGAAGGTGGAAGATACTGGTTACCAGAATGTCCTCTGTATTGTATGCTGGTTACCATAATGTCCCATATATTGGATACTGGTTACCATAATGTCCCATTATTTGGATACTGGTTACCACAATGTCCTGTGTATTGGCTACTGATCACTAGAATGTCCTCTGTATTGGATACTGATTACCATAATGTCCTGTGTATTAGATATTGTTTACCAGAATGTCCTTGGATAGTAGTTACTAGAATGTCCTGTGTATTGGATACTGGTTACCAGAATGTCCTCTGTATTGTATACTGGTTACCAGAATATACTGCGTATTAGTTACTGGCTACGAGAATGTCCTCTGTATTGGTTACAGGTTACCAGAATGGTGTCTGCATTGTATACTGGTCACCGCATGTCCTCTGCATGTTCTAATTTTTGCATAGTAGAAGGGTCTGTGTTATATTTATTCATAGTTCTAAATGTTACAGTAAAACAATACCATGTGTGTACACTATGCCTGTGACATGTGTCTGTAACTGCTTTTTACACTGTAAGTTTTACAGTCCCAATGTTGTAAGATTTTATTCTAGATTATAGCTTTGTGTTATTATTATTATTGTTTTTATATTTTAATTATAAAATGCGGGCATATTACACATTGTTAGAAAAAAGTGTGGGGGGGGGCTGGGCTGCACATCCTAATTTAAACAGAAGAGGTGCTTCCATACTGAGACCTGTAGTTCTAATGCAGAATAAAAGGAGGGGGGGGGAATGCTTTTGCACCCTCTAAGCACTAAGAATACTCATTATCAAAATATATATAATAAACTCCAACAATAAACAAGATTTTATAATAAAACCATATTACACATTGTTTACAGTGAAGGGATTATATAAACAAATGACATACAATGACACAGAAGAAAAAGATGAGTTTGCTGCCTAAGAGGTGCTGGGACACCTGATACATAAGGTAGTGGAATAACAATTGTAGCTGCTGATGGGGACGGTATGTGCGGCTACTGTATAGCAGCATTGTCTGCTGCCAATCACAAAGCGACCATTGGTGATGGCATTTCTGTGCTGCTACCAGTGGTGCATCACTGGCAGAATTAGGGGAGACAGCGGAAAGCTGAGACATGAAATAAGGGGAGATGTATCAAACCTTAGAGAGAGATAGAATGGAGAGAGATAAAGTACCAACCAATCAGCTCCTGACATCTTTCAAATGTAGCCTGTAAAATTACAGTTAGAATCAGGGGCTTATCTATAATGGGTGCAGGGTGTGCGGTACACAGGCCCTGTCCAGGGGGGGCCCGCACCGCACACCCTGCACCCATATTGCCTAATACTTACCGGGTCAAGTGTCTCAGCCATGCACAAAATGCCGGAAAGTGGCTGCCGTGGCCATTTTTCTGCCGTTTTGTGCATGCGCAGTGAGGAAAACGCCGGGAAAATGGCAGCCACGCCATTTCTCCGGGCAATCTGTGCATGCGCAGTAGACTCTGGGCACACTCTAGTGCCCAGAGTCTACTGATGCTGCGGTCGACGGTCAGACGCGTCAGTCTGCTGCCGGCCGCCGGGGAAAAGAGGAGGGGGCCCGGACGAGGAATGAACACGGGCCCCTCCTCTACGCCGCTGGTTAGAATGTGATTGGTTGGTACTTTATCTCTCTCCAAACTTTGATACAGCTGCCCCCAGTTACTGTAGTCATCTTAAAACAGCTGATGTCAAACACAAATCACCTTCCTCTGCCCTCATAATCGTCCTCTGCCCCCTTCACCTTTCTTCATCCCTAGACCCCTTCACCTTCCTCTGCCCCCAGCCCGTGTCACCTTCTACCCCCAGCCCCATCACCTTCCTCTGCCCCTTCATCCATCCCTAGCCCCCATCACCTTCCTCTGCCCCTTCATCTTCCTCCATCCCTAGCCCCCATCACCTTCCAGTGCTCCTTCATCTTCCTCTATCCCTAGCCCCAATCACCTTCTTCTGCCCCCAGCCGGTGTCACCTTCTACCCCAACCCCCATCACCTTCCTCTGTCCCTTCATCTTCCTCTGCCCCCAGCCCATGTCACCTGCTACCCCCATCATCTTCCTTTGCCCCTTCAACTTCCTCTATCCCCAGCCCCCCCATCACCTTCCTCTGTCCCCAGCCCATGACACCTTCTGTCCCAAGTCCTCATCACCTTCATCTGCCGCCACCCATGTTACCTTCTGCCCCCAGCCAATGTTACCTTCTGCCCCAGCCCCCATCACCTTCTTCTGCCCCCAGCCCATGTTACCTTCTGCCCCTGCCAACATCACCTTCTTCTGCCCCCACCCATGTTACCTTCTGCCCCAGCCCCCATCACCTTCTTCTGCCCCAGCCCCCATCACCTTCTTCTGCCCCCAGCCCATGTTACCTTCTGCCCCAGCCCACATCACCTTCTTCTGCCCCCAGCCCATGTCACCTTCTGTCCCAAGCCCCGATCACCTTCCTCTGTCGCCAGCCCATGTCACCTTCTGTCCCAAGCCCCCATCACCTTTATCTGTATATCTGAAGGGCAGTTTCCGCATCCTCCTGTATGACCCTGCATCGTAGTGAAATCTGGGCTTCTAATCTTTAAAGCATCACTCAACCCAAAATTGTATGTGTAAAAGTTCTCATACCTTAACAGTATTTCAGATTGTTCACATTGTCAATTGTTATCCAATTGTAGGTAGGCTATCCATTGTAATTAGCCTACAAAGGCTGACCGTTCTAGTAATTTCACTGGCTTGATAACAAGGAGCCTGATTCTGAATTGTACGCTAGTCCAAATGCGACAGCGATTGTTAGCATACTGTGCATGGGCTGTAACCGGCATACACGGCTGAGAGCGTCTATGAGCGATTGGGACGCATTCTCAGTTGCTTCTCTCCGGCTGAATGGGCGTTACAGGGAGCTCACGCATGAGAAGTGTCCCATGGGTGTGTGGTCAGAGCTGCCACCTCTTCTTCTGAGTTGTGCTTATGCAGAGTGGAGCCATTTTCAGTGGCATCTTTGGTACCTAGCATGGTTTAGGAATACAAGCTCCGGGAAACTTCATGTAATATCAGGGGTTCCCAAACTTTCTTGAATCACGGTGCACCAGAGTTTAAGCATTTTTTTCATGGTACCCCTAGACAGGGGCAGTGTAAGGGAGGAGGGGGCCCCCTAGACGGGGCGGTGTAAGGGAGGAGGGGCCCCCTAGACAGGGGCGGTGTAAGGGAGGAGGGGCCCCCTCTTCTCCGACAACACAGTAGGCTCTTTGCTTTGTACCAGAGCCTCCTGCACACACTCTACGTTCCTGTGGACATCTCTAGTGCGCAGGCACAAATCACTGGGAGAATGTCAGCCGCAACATCTTCATGGTGATATCAGTCTGCGGCACCGGCCGATGTGGGTTCCCGGGGAGGTAAGTATATTAATTATAAGGGTGCGGTGTGGGCTTGTGTGCAGTGCTCAGCCTGCACCCGTTACAGATACGCCAATGCCCCTAGGCCAAAAGTTTCTTATTAAGAAATTCAGATAAAAATATGAAATTAAGTAAATTGTGCTTCTATGTCATCCTTAGGGTCAGTCATACGGTGGCGCACAGGGCTGCGCTTGGCCACAGATTTTATGATTGGCAGCCACCAGCACTGGTTTTGCCTATGAAATGGACCATAAATAATTTGATTTGGTCCTGGACCACCAACCGGTGGCAACCGTGCAAGTGCCCCGTGGCACCCAGTTTTGGAGTTACTGACGTGTTTCGGAATGTTATTATAATATAATTAATGACACTGTAAAGTATTTTTGTTTTGTTTTGTTTGAAGATCCATCATCTTCGTGGTTATATATTATTTTCTCCCAATATACTATAATTACATTTCAGGAAAAATACCGGGACATGTAGGCTACGCTAACTAGGGCACATGCTACGGCAATTTACTTTCTGTCCGCTCTTTTTTGGATTAAACCTGTTTTTGTTGAGTCACTTTGAAATGTGATCACTACACTGCTCATTGCATCCATTTTATTTATTTATAAGCCCCTAATGATCAGTAACAGATCCCCGTGATCTCTGACCTGGCTGATATTAGATCGCTGCCCTCCTTTGGTTGTCTAGGCTCCTTTGATTCCCATCCCTTCCCCTAGTCCTGCACTCTAATAAATTAAGTTACCACAAACTTTACAAACTGTGTTTACAAAAAACATTACCAGGGAACGATCACATTCGTCTTGTAACCGATACTACTTATTATTTACCTGTGACACCGTCCACGGCTCTGTATACAGATTGCCTGGATAGATGCTGCAGCCAGGGATAATAGCGTCTGTTTCAGAGAATATTGAGCTTTCTCTCTCTTATTGCATAATACATTTGTATTCCCATAACCATGCTGTGAATTATGAATTTCTGTTATTGACCTACCATGTAGACAAATACACGACAGCACGATTATAGCAATACAGATGTGTCCACATACATCTGTGCTCGAAAAGACGCGCCACACATATCTCGTGAGCGCTGTGCGACTCGGTAATGTCAACCGTCTTTTCATGCGACTTTTTCCCTTCAAATGTGTCTTGTTCGCGAATAGGACACTCAAGCAGCTTCTGCTGATTAAAATGATATGCAGATATAACCGCATATCATTTTAATCAGCAGAAGCTGCTTGTGCATCCTAATCGCATAATTTTAACACATTTGAGGGAAGAATTGCATGAAAAGACGCTCAGCGCTACCAAGTCGCGCCACAGCATGGCGCGACTAGAGAGACTGTTTAACGCGCAAGGAGGCTAGTTGTATGTGGAGATATCTATAGCAGCCCATGCTAAAAACGTTACCTCTTGTTGCATGCATACACTTCTCCTTCATAGACCCTCAAGTGTATACACTCCCTCTGTTTTTCACCCTTTCACATTTACTTGTGTCATTTCACACTGACCTTAATTACCTCCTCCCTCTAGGTTGTAACCTTTCACAGACCGGGTCCTCACTACCCTACGTCTCATGTCTGTTCACCTCGTATGCAGTGAAATGTCTTAGGGCAGCATGAGAACCTCAGTATATATGATTGTGACTAATAATCCCGACTACTACTAATGCCGATAGTACTCTGACCTACCGAATACTGGGCCTGGTTCAGAGACCCACGCTAACGTACGCATCGCAGCTGCGAAAATATGTTAATGGTTGCAAAGCCGACCCGAGCATAAGGACGCCTACTGCTGCCTTCTCATATGTGTACAACGTCGCTTAAGTGCGTAAATATTGGTAACATCGATGCACATCGAGCAGCCATCTTGCCCTTGCCGCAGGTCTGACCTGCTGCAGCCTTTGGAGCTCTTCTGACACGCAAAGCTGCGTATATACAATCGCAGTGGCTAATTTATGCACGCTCATGAAACGGCGTACAAACGGACAGGCACGCCTTCGGTTTTTAGACCACCAATGTCACTACTTCCAAAAGCTGACAACCTGGATGTTTTAGTATCTTTTCCAAGGGCTTCCGTCCCTTTTGATTTGGTGACCTGGGGAGGTTCTATTTATTAAGCCTTGGGTGGAGATAAAGTGAACGGAGGGTAAGGTACCAGCCAATCAGCTCCTAACTGCCATGTCACAGGCTGTGTTTGAAAAATGACAGTTAGGAGCTGGTTGGCTGGCACCTTATCTCCGTCAACTTTATCTCCACCCAAGGCTTAGTAAATAGACCCCCTGGTGTCTGAGAGTGTTTACAAAGCTCGCTGATGTGCATTAATGTGTACTAGGCCTAATGTGTACGTATGATTATCCAGAATTCAAAGTTAGTTGTACTTCATGCATCTACTAATATAATCTAGATACACTTCCTGGTCCTGATTCTGAGTTGTATCTACGATTATTCTTCCATGCGCTAGGCTGCGCCATCCACTGTTTTGCCGTCTGCAGCCACCATCATTAGTATTGGGATCTACACTCACCCCTTGCTGGGCGCAAGACCCGTAAGAAACAGGCGTCCCATCTCCGTCCGCTTGCTCCAAATGAACACGGAACTTGGACTACACTATGACACTCCCGTGAGACAGATCTGTGCCATGCGAGCCGCGCAGTTGCCACCTAGGGGTCTATTCAATTCAGTGCGCTGGTGATAGTGCCGGGGGGGAGCTATTCAATTCTGCGCGCTGTTAGGTCGCCAAAATTATTTCTTCTTGCACCCTCCTGAGGGGTGCTATGAGAAATCCGACCAAAGTGCTGGCTAGCACTTTAGTCAGAGAATGCCGGTTCTCACGACTAAACACCCAGGTTATGTTGCGGGAACCAGCATTCTAGGACCTAACTTGCAACTGTCGGACTAAACAGGGCGCTGAATTGAATAGCTCTGGGAGCTCCCTCCTGGCTCTATCAACAGCGCACTGAATTGAATCTGCTCCCTAGAAATTCCCATTTCACGCAAAGCGAGATCCATTAACAATCTCCGCCTGTGTGCACACACACACACATACACACACACACACATACGCCTTTGTTTGTGTTATAAAGTCACTTGGGTAAAAAATGGCCTGTTCCATTCATCGGTTTTGATCCATTTTGGGGGGGTTAACCCAGCCAGCCTGAGATCTGTGAATGGGTTAATGCCATCCTAATCCCAGCATGGCAGCTAAATAACACACATCTGCTCCCTCTTCATGTGTTCAGGATGAAACAGTCCTGTGCTCTGTAACCTGTAAAACAGGGCTCTGCCACCAGCACAGCACAGCAATATGCTGCAGTGCCTGCAGTGACAGAATATTTCATTAGGCAGAGGAACTTTCTGTAGGGAAGCAATTATTCCGCCATGCTTCTGTGCTGTGTATTTGTCCTCTGTATATAGATTTAAGGATTACTGTGTGATCCTGTAAGGATTAAGGTCAGCATGAGTTAGTGTGATGGGCAGGAATAAGCTGCTGGCTCGGGCAGTGACGAGCCGGATCAGGAAATTCATTACACTAAGGATGCATTATAAGAAAGTAAATGGATTTAATAGTTTGGAGGAATGGCTACCATTGTTTCACCATCTTTTTCTTTTTCGTGTGAAGGGGTCCCGACTAGACGTTACCAATCATTTTCACATTATAGGGACTCTTGCATTTGTTGCCTAGTGTAGGGACCGCCACGTGTTGCTCAGTGTAGGGACTGCCGCATGTATTGCTCAGTTTAGAGATTCGCATATGTGTTTACCAGAGTAGGGACTTGCATATGGGTTGCCCAGTGTAGGGACTGTAACACATGTTGCTTGGCGTAGGGACTGCCGCGTGTTGGCCAGTTTAGGGACCACCGCACCTGTTGCTCAGTTTAGGCCAGGGACTGCCGCACATGTCACTGTGACGACAATACGTCTTGTTCTTTTTGGCCACTGCGATAATGTATGTAGTGTTGAGGCCAGCACAGATGGTAAGTGGTACAGAGATGGCCCATGTATCCTGCTTGGCATTCAGTACCAACATTCTGTTTTATTGAATAAACTTTGTAGATGTACACTAATATATGTGTAGGAGTGATCATTTGACCTGCTGGCTGTCGGACTTTATTTGACAGTAATATATTATACTACTTCTAAAGATTGTATGTAGATTGTGGGATTACTGCAGTCTCAAAAAGTATTCCAGTGCCACAGATTGTACACGTCCTGTCAGTGTTGATCAGAGTCTCCACACAGCCCCCCGAACCTTACAGTGAAAGCCCCTCTCTGCATGAAGAGACATTGTATAGCATTGTGTGGTGATTAAATCCCGTCCCCAGATAGATTACTCTTTTATCTGGAGACATTTAGAAGGAGCTGAGGCGTTTTAGTTTTCCTCACGTCCCCATTCCTGTCACCAGTGAACATGAGACATGAGAGGTGCAGCAGTAAGGGGTGGGGTTGATAACAGCAGTCTGATACTGGGTCCATGCTGTCTCACACAGGATTATAGCTTTACAGGTTTTCTAATCTGCATACAGTTCTCCATACGAATAAAATGTCCCCACCACACTGTTTAGTTCAGGCAAAGCTACGAGGATTAGATGCGGGCACCCAGCCTGTGCCTGAAGCCTGCAGAAGCCACTATCAACGGGGTGTTGTACTGTGTCGTCTTCTATTACCTGGGATGAATAATTCAGCCGATACTTTGTAACTCAAGCCGCCTGTTTCTGTTTGTGCCTTCGGAGAGCTCAGGTGCAGCTACATCTGTTTATTGTGTGTGGGTTTTTTTTTTTTTTTTTTCATTTATATACGTGTAACAGAAGATTTTAACTGAGACATTCCCCTGCCTCCTCCTCTAGCACTGTGTCTAAGCTGAAAGGTTTTTTTTTTTTTTTTCCAATGCCGGTTCCAAGCAAGCATACGAACATCAGCCGTTCTCGTAGCTGGGATGCTGCAGGTTGGTATGGAGGCAGCTGGGAGGGAGACGTCTCATCAGGATATCAGAGAGCAGCCGGCATAAACAATTCTCTGACCTACAACGGAGAGGAAGCTTTTTACAAGCTGCCAAGCAGCAGATCCCGCGATATTATCGTGCCAGGCAGCTCGGAGATAAAGGCGGACCTCTGCTCCTACCCAGACGCATATATCCGAGGTCAGCAAGGTCACTTAGTGCGTCAGGATCGCAGGCCAGCGTGGAAGAACTCCGTTCCAGACTTCAGCTATCCCTACGAGAGGCAGATGGCAATGTCTGGGCGTGGATCTGTGCAAACTCACGATTATTATAATGAGCCTTCTCTGACAGGCAGATCCCTGGAGAATCCTCGTTATTATAGAGACCCAGTGCTAAGTCGATCAGGACACACTTATGGGCCCCCCACAAACCGAACCGCCTGGGAACAGACTCCTGCTCGTTCCTTTCACCCTCAAGAAGTAGGTCGTATGTACAGAGACCCTACAGGTAGAGTCATCACTGAGGGGCAACGTTCAAGGAGTCGGGATTCTTCCCCTGCTAGATACACAGTAGAAGCACCCAACCCCAGGTATGGATCCGAGGCTTCCACATTTCCCAACAGACAACTATATAATGAGATGATGGAAAGATCCATTGATCCTTCAACAGGGAGGCAGACCGCTCCTACCTGCCTGGTGGTGGAGCCCGGTGAATCTGCTGCTATGGACGGCACTCTGGGGACTTCGTCTATTTCAGGAACTCGCGGCTACGGTGCAGCAAGAGAGAACATGAACACTCAGATGGCTTATGATACGTACGATAGCTCTTTAGCCCCATCCCATGCCCAGATCCCTATGTCGCTCTCAGGAGCTGATCTGAAGAGGGCCGATATGGAGTTCCTCTCTGCCCTGCGGCATGAAGGCCTCTCCGAAAGTACTCTCGGCGCACTGATGCAGCAAGGGTTCGACACGCCCAGCTCACTGGCTGTCATGGAAGAGCACGACATTAAATCGGTGGCTGCTAATCTTGGTCAAGCGAGATTGCTTTCAGGTCTTATCAAGAGCTACAGGACAGATCTGCAGATGCTGAGACAAGACCAGCAGAAAAACAACTCCCTGAGATCCCGTGTTCGCTCCAATAGCTTCAGCCACCGCGGGGATCTCATGCGCGGTGATTTCAATGCACAACCCCTTAGCAATTCTGTGATGGATGGCGCTCCCAACCAACAACACTCCTTGTCGCTGCAGCCCGTCTCCCCCCGAATAGCTGAACTCAATCGCCGTCCTTCTAGCGCCCCGTCCCAGCATTTGTTGGAGACAGCCAACTACCCAACTTGTGGAATGAATGCCCCTAACCCACAATTCGTGCAAACTACCGGCTATTCTATTCCTGTTCAGCCTCGGCCTGCATCCGTCTACCATGCTCAGTCTGGTATTCCCATGACTGTTGTACACACTAACATCCAAACCGGGCCAAAGACGGCTTACCCCACTAGTTACACCGTGCCCATGGAGCTGATGAAGAGGGAGCGCCTTCCACCCACCTCTCCTGTACACAGCCCTCACTGCAGCCCTCAGCTCCTGCGCAAACATGGGAGTCATCTGGAGACCTCCATGAACTTGCCACTATCTACCATACCCAATCAGCACTCCCTCCACTCTCCTTATCAGAAAGTAACCAGGAGGACTGGACCACCCATCATTGTCTCCACCATGGCATCACCAGAGCCAAGTAACTATGATCTGTCTAGTTTCAGCAGGGCAGGGAGGCTTTATTGGTTTTCCTTGTAGCACAAAGTTTGACTTGACAAAGTTCTTGCAGTAGCGTAATGGAAATAGCAGTAAGAGATAGATAGAATAACCTTTCTTTGCAATAGTATTATATTCTTCCTGCCATAGTTTATATCCATAGTTTGTTGATTACTCCAGAGGTTCCCAAACGCGGTCCTCCAGCCACCCCAGCAGGTCAGGTTTTAGAGATATCCATGGTTGAGCACAGGTGGTTAAATCAAGTTGACTGAGGCACTAATTAAGTCACCTGCGGCCAAGCATGGAAATCCTTAAAACCTGGACTGTTAAAGTGCCTTGAGGACCGCGATTGGGAACCTCTGGATTATTAATTTACATCTTTGTTGCATGTTCTTTATAAAACAAAAGCAAATATCAGGCAATCTGTGGTTCTCGACTAAGTCCTACGCCCCCCCCCCCCCCCCCCGCCCCAACAGCATTTGACTGGCAGAGCATGCTGGCGCCTGTAGTTCAGCATCTCATGACCCATGGATTAACCAAGCCTGTCATTGTATTATACAGTTTATATTATAAGTATTAAAGAAAAAAAAAAAATCCCCTATAGTTAAATTTGATTTAAATACTAGACCATAATAACATTGGGACTGGATAAACCTAATACAGTAGCTAAGAATCACTGGTAAGGACCTTTTGAAAGCAAAGCTACAAACATTAATAATTGGGGATAGGATACGAGTCTGGCTTGGCCGCGTGTTGCTTAGATCTGGTTTCACTAGTCGATCCAGGTGTTTTTATCTAAGTGGGCAACAGGTGATCGAATATACCAAAGTGAAAATAATTAACCCTTGCCCTGCCAGTAGGCAGTAGCATTGGTGAGACACATGATGCAGTCATTGAAGGGGTTAAGTCATGTAAGCTGAGAGATCATTAGATGTGAAGAGGCTTTTTTTCCTGGATGAGCGGAGTACCTAAAAAGATCCCTATGTATAGTCCTACAGATAGCCTAATCTATAGCCCAGCGCAGATAGTGTTCTGGGATGGTGTTTAGGATTGGACCAGGGTTGAGTAACATATGTCTCTGCATCTGTTGTGGAATTACAAGTCCCAGCAAGCCTGGGCCTCCTGATTTACCTGCAGGACTAAGGGGGGGGGGGGCTCAGACATACAGTAGCTCCTGATCACAGACGAGCATCAGATATATTTCATTTGTGAGAGTTCTGGATGTGAGAATAATACTTTTTGTAGGCAGTGAGGGGGTTAAGTTTTGCTGCAGTTGTTTAATGAGATTCATGTTGTGTTACTGCGCATTCACTGCCATATAGAACTCATGTGAAGAAGCTGTTTTATTACACACGTGAGGTCTGAGCACAGGAGCAGAGAGAATAGCCAGCCCAAGTGATCGCTCTATCCTTTCTGTTACATCAGCCAGAAGAGGGCATATATACACACTTAAATGGTAACCAAGACCCACTGCCCTGGCTCACCCCCCAAGTATTGGAACCCATCCAGGAGAAGTCTAAAAGGGGAGCAGCCAGCCACATCTCCTCTTAATGGGCCTCGCTGCCCAGCAGGTAGGGGGCCGGGGGGGGCTGCGCAATACGTGCCAGACATTGGGAGCCTGTCGGAAGCTGAGCTTTGTTAGTGGAGTCCTGGGGACTGGTTCTGAAATCAGCGTTTTCTAATTCCTTTCTAGGCGACATAATCATGGCTGCAGTGTAACTGGTCACATTGCATGTAGGCTTCTGGTACATCTACTGAAGATCAAGGGTTACTGGAGATGAAAGGGATCTATTTACCTGCCTCTTTACCCTGCAGCCCTTTCATTCCCCGAGGGTGGCATTATAAGGAGAGCGTATGACATGAGACGTGTATACTTGCTGCCGTAACTTTGGTCCTTTTTATTTAATTTTATGTAACGTGTCGCCCAGCAACCAGAGGGTGTGATTAAACTCCCAGGATGCGCATCTCCACGGTAACCTCCAAATTGATCTGCCAGGGCCTGCGGGCTCCGGAGGGTTGAGGCTGGCACAGCGACACTGCTGCAGTATGTTTACAGAGGCAGGGAATTAGCTGTGTAAACTGTGGGCGTATGGTTATTATTATCTTTAGAGCAAGGGAATAATGTACTTGTAAGGCTCTGTGACACAGGGGGGTGCTAATGAGATAATTACCCACATCAGCCATACAGTAACATGCTTCTTTCTATTGTTGTTCTGTTTGAGCACCGGATGTTTGTTAAGAGATTACAAATGTCCTAATAATGTTGGTTATCTGCTGATACGTTTGGTTATTGCAGCAGTTAAATATTTGCCAGTTCCGTCTATAGTGCATATATCAGAGGGGTGTGATATGCTATGTCAGCTGTTATCATGTCAACATGTATAAGGTCAACAGGAGAATGTCAACATGTCGGCATGCTTAGTATGTCGACAGTGACCATGTTAATATTCATCATCTCTACGCGGATGACGTGTCAACATGATAGAATGTCTACAGAACGTCCGTGGTGGCCCAGCGATCACTTACCTGGTCCCAGCTGGAAGGCCGTCTCTGTCGTCTTTTTCTGGGTCCTCCTAGTACATAACCCACTCGCCCCACAGTCTAACCCTAACCAATTTCAGCCTAACCCTAACCTCCCCCTAGTGCCTAACTCTTCCGTCCCACAGCCTAACCCTAACCTCCCCCTAGTGCCTAACCCTTCTGTCCCACAGCCTAACCCTAACCTCCCCCTAGTGCCTAACCCTTCTGTCCCACAGCCTACCCCTAACCTCCCCCTAGTGCCTAACCCTTCCATCCCACAGCCTACCCCTAACCTCCCCCTAGTGCCTAACCCTTCTGTCCCACAGCCTACCCCTAACCTCCCCCTAGGGCCTAACCCTTCCGTCCCACAGCCTACCCCTAACCTCCCCCTAGTGCCTAACCCTTCCGTTCCACAGCCTAACCCTAACCTCCCCCTAGTGCCTAACCCTTCCGTCCCACAGCCTACCCCTAACCTCCCCCTAGTGCCTAACCCTTCTGTCCCACAGCCTACCCCTAACCTCCCCCTAGTGCCTAACCCTTCTGTCCCACAGCCTACCCCTAACTTCCCCCTAGTGCCTAACCCTAACCTTCCCCTCTACACCTAAACCTAAGTGTCAGCATTCTGAGTCTGTCTACATTTCAGATGTTGACATTGTGGACATGTTTACATTCTAGTGCTGACATTGTGACCGGATACCATATCAGAGCATATCCTCCAGGGGCCTGATTCAGAGACAGATGCAAAGGCGATTACGCATGCAATCGAGCGATTGTTTGCCATCGTGCATGTGTATAAGCAGCACTGCTTGTGCTCAGCAATCACTCTGCGATAATGGACGCACATAGGAATCCATCACAGAGAAACGCAGGCGTGTCTCTCTGTTTAAACGCCGTTACATGGGCGTGCATAAATTAGCCAGTGCGAGTGCATATGGAGCTCTGCGTGTCTGAAAACCTCACCAAAATAACTGTCCACGTGGTGAATCAGCCATACTGGTAGAGCACAAGTAGTGTATATACATACTGACGTCTGTCTCGTGACTCGGTGAGAGCATCCCTTATGTATTCCTGTCATTGAAGGTCATACTTTTCAGTTATGTCCCTTTCATGGGGAAGCAAGATAGGGTGTGGGTGCACCTAGTTCATTTCAACATGCTGCAGGGGAGTGATAGAGAGCATGGTGGACATTGACGGATATGTGCGCATGGGCGCAAATGACGAGTGTTCATACAGCACATACACGTGTACATTTACACATTTTTGCCTAACTCTGTCCTGTACGGAACTTGGTCGGATCTGTCTTTCTGTAAAATTGGGATTTTCGGGGAGGTAACCTTGTGAGCGCAGGGATCCACCTTGTGGGAGTGTCATGGGTGTGTTATCTACAGCTCCGTGCAATCATGAGTCAGCGTACGGGGCTGGGTTTTTTGTACCTAGAATGGGGCTGGTGCAGATACTAATAATGACGATTCCGGCAGCTGGCGTAATAACGGTGGCGCCATGGATTTCGGCTTGCAGGCGCATTAGTTGAACGGAATCTCGCATTAACCTAAGGTTGTAAATCAGGATTCCGCAGCTGCAGCCTCTTTGCGCATGACTCGGAATCAGCCCCACAGAGTATTCAATGCTGTAATGCACAGCACTTCATATATGCTCACCGGATGCCCTTATCACACCCAATGCCCTTGTTATATTGGGCAGGCATGGGCTGTAAGCCTCTATGCAATGGTGGAATGGTGCTTTGCAGGGCTCTATAGCTGTATTTATGACGCAATTGTAGCTTATTCTGCATGGTGTACCCATCCCCCCCAGTGATCACATGATCCCCATGGCCCCTGCAGAAGAGAGCGATATTGGCGCTGATTCAGAGATTGATTCAGAAGCGTGCGCAGCAGCGTCTATTGGCCGTCACCCCTCCGCAACTTTATGCAAATGCTGCTATGAGACGCCCACTTTCCTGGTCTGTACACGCAGCAGTACCGATTGGTTAAGACCCCACCATCGGCCACACCACGGAGTCCTATGTCTGGGACGCAGCCGCTGTCACTGACGCTCCCATAACGCTGACTGAACAGACCATGTTTGCGTAGACTACTAACCACCTCCCAGTCATTGCCCAGGAACGACCATCACTTTTCCACAACATGTCTGATACATTATGTGCACACACGCAGTGTAACGCATGCGCCGTTCCAGTATTTAGGGATTTTCGCGCATGCGCAGTTACAAAAACTGTCCCCGCTACATGAACATCAGCGATGCCTGCAGCTCTGAGTCACGTCCTCTGTGTTTGGGAAGACCCAGATTGGCGCTCACAGTAATAAACACATATATAGGGCCGTTTTCAATTGCAGACGAAAAGCCGTTCTCGGCGAAAAGTTTTCGCCAATGACATAATTTCGCCTATTGGAAACTTTCCGCCGTATTCAATTGCAATTGCTTTTTGCCGGTGGGAAAAGTCTGTATCATGTAAACAGCAGAAAAGATTCACCTCTGAAATGAGGCGGAAAAAAGTGCAGGTTTGGGGTGCAAAGTTGCGGGAACACCTCTGCAGCCTTGGGACAGTCCCCCAAAGGTAAACTGCGGCAAAAATCTTGAAAAAAATACTTAGATCACCCCAAAAAAAGTACTTTCATTTTGAGGGCTAAAAAGCAAAGTTGGGGGACAAACTTAAAAACTAGCAAAATAGACTCAGGTATGCCCCAGGTGTTTTTTTTTTTATTGCAGGTGATTGCTGAAGGTGCGTTTTTTAAGACCTCACTTTAGCGATTTTTAACCATACTTGCACCCATTTTCATGTACCCCAAATTTGCTGGGACTACTAATGTTCGCAAAAAAACCCCCTGCTAAATGCTATTCTTCACCACTTGTGCAAAGACGCTAATTAGCAGCTCTTATGAGCATTTAAGCACCACAAATACCTTCAGCAGGGCTAATCAGGGAGAAATCCATAGTGATCCCCCATGCCAGTGCATCTTTTGGGGGGTGTCAGGATGATTTCCCCAACTCTGACAGCACTTTTCGCCTGTTTGAGTTTCGCCGGGACGTGTTTTCACATCTTTTGGAATTGAATAGGGCAAAAAGCAGCCGTGCGCATGGAAAGTGCTTTCTCCAAAAACATGCAATGTAGGTGGAAAGTCCGGCAGGCAATTGAATACGGGCCATAGATTGGTCATCTCAAGCATAAATGATTCCCAGGCTGACAGCATGTATCTGGACACACATAATCATACATGTGACACATCTAGCTTCTATCTGTGCTACACTCTCACTATATAAGACGATCGTTTCGAACATTTGCAGTAATCTGTGGTATACTACGAGGGCAAAGGAAACTTGTACCGGTGGCAGAACTAAAGTATGTGCAGGGTCTGTGTCTGCTACGCTGTCAGGGCATACGCAGAGGAGGGCATACGCAGAGCAGCGTGTGGGCGCCTAGGAGGCTACAGCGGCTTCATGAATACCCAAATTTACTATGACACCCTGCCATGTACTGTTCTGCCCCTGCTCTGTACTGATTCAGTATACATTCAGGGGCGTCTGAACGATTTTATGTTGGGGGGCAATATTTAATTTTGGCGGCGGATGAAGGAGGGTCTCCATTGATAAATGAATGCTGTATGCCTAATCAGATTTGCTCCTTACTCCTAGGGGTACATTTACTAAAGTGAGAGTTTTTAGAAGTGGAGATGTTGCCCCTGCTTGGTTGCTATGGGCAACATCTCCACTTGTAAAAACTCTCACTTTAGTAAATATACCCCCTAGAGCCAGTGACTTGTGGGGCATAATTACATAGAAATGGGACAGCAAATTATATTATAGGTAAACGGAGATATTCGTAGAAGGATAAGAGAGTAGAACTCGACATGCCCTTACATATAATGGCTATAACTAGCTAAGCTGCTGCTGTGTGTCTATCATTCCCCAGGTATGCGGCCACAGACTCTCAATGGTCCAATGCACCCTCGCCCGTTGGTTGCTTTATTGGATGGAAGGGACTGCACGGTGGAGATGCCAATCCTGAAAGACCTGGCTACTGTGGCGTTCTGTGATGCCCAGTCTACGCAGGAGATCCATGAAAAGGTATGACCTAGAAATGATGTGTGTAGCAGGAGCTATCGTGTATTATCTGTCCTCATTACTAACTCCCATAGAGAGAGAGAGAGAGAGAGAGAGAGAGAGAGAGAGTGCCAGTCAGTGCATCCTATGGGGTTGTGTGGACGTCTGTTACATCCTGTTATGTTATTATTATATGGATTCTGCACTTTGTGGCCCCCCCTGCTCTGTAACACAGGGTGCCGGATCAGGCTGTGGACAAACAGCAGGTGCGCTAATAAAAAGGTGCTAACCAGCATCATTAACGGCAGCTGAGAGTAAGGGCCGTATATTTACTAAAGTGAGAGTTTTTAGAAGTGGATATGTTGCCCATAGCAACCAATCAGATTCTACTCTACATTTAACTAGCACCTTCTAGAAGATAATAGCTAGAATCTGATTGGTTGCTATGGACAACATCACATCTATAAAGTCTCACTTTAGTAAATTTACCCCTAACACAGAATCCTGCTAATTTCCCCCCCAAAAAAGCAAACGAAAATTGTGCTGCGTGTCTGCGCTAGTAATATCAACTATGTAACAATGAGAAATAAAATGTAGAATGTAAATTATCCCAAGAGCTGTTAAAATAAATATAAGTAACTTTTATTGAATCAAAATTCTATATAAAACCATTGACTGCAGTCATAAACAAATTGCCAATACTATAGGTCAAAGAGTAAATGGGAATAATTCACTACTGCAATAATACCTTATTCAAGTATATACTTAGTAATTAAATTAGTTATTTACAATATATTAAAGACCAATAAAATATTGGCATTTAGGAAAAAATTGTGAAATATGATCAGTTCCTATCAACCAGCATATTCATTGCCGCATAAGGAAATGTAGGAAGACTATTACCGGAAATGTACGAGGGTGGTTCAGTAAGTAAGGTAACAAGACCTCTCACGTGTGTAATGTTCCCTATTTCATTCTAATTTCCCACCATCCCAGAGCAGGTAGGCGCAGTCCTACTGTCCCAACATCAGTTATAAGATGGCAGGGCTGGCGGAATCATGGTCACACATTGAGGTGCGCAGTGTGATCAGACTTCTGCGTCTAAAGGGCACATCAGCAGCTGAAATTCATCACCAACTTGGCGAGGTGTACGGTGATAAAGTCATATCACGGAAACGGGTTTGGTGCACTGCCTTTGATAACAGCAGGACAAACGTACAAGATGAGCAGCGATCTGGCCAGCCAAGCACGTCCACCATAGTTGAGAATTTGTGCCGCATTGAAGGTCTGATTGAGGAGGACAGATGTATGATTTCCATCTCTTTGGACCATTGAAGCAGCACCTGGGTGGAAGGCAATTTGCAGCGGACGGTGAAGTTCAGCAAGCCGTCATGTCCTGGCTTCAGACGCTTGACACTGATTTCTTCTATGCTGGGATAGATGCCTTGGTGTACCATTGGAACAAATGCTTAGACAAGCATGGGGACTATGTGGAAAAGTAATATGTACCAAGGCCATACTATTGATAATAAGTATATGTACAAGTTGAATTAATTTATGCAATGAGCGGTTTTGTTACCTCATTTATTGAACCACCCTCATACAGAATACCTGCCATTTGAGTTACCACCGGGAGTCCTGAAAAAATTATAATAGAGAGGTCCCATGGCCGTTGGTGCACTTTATGAAACTCCCTCTTGATATATCACTTAAATAAACAGACAATGGGCGGGATGCATGACGCATCGCATTAGGGATACGATGAATCTCACCGGGCTTCGATTGCATGCCGGCATTGGTAATGTCTGTATGCATGACGAGCATCGCAAAGGACCGCTCTGTTGGTAAGAGCGTCCCTTTGTGATGGAGTGACTTCCGGGCCTATGACTCAGAAGCCCCTCTGGCGTCCCTCTGTGCATGCGCAGAAGGACAGACTCACAGCGGGGGGTAGCTGGGTGGGATCCAATTGGATCCCTCTTTCAGCACTCTCCCGAGAGAAGTCCATAGGCTTCTATAGGTAACTCCATCAGGAAGATGGCGTTACCCACCACAACCAAGCCCTGGAGTGCATCGCATTGGTGTATATGAGAAATGCGATCAAACACGCATTTCTCAGGTTGCTGCATCCTGCCTACTGTGCTGCTTTGATATAATCGGTATGGACCCGGTGTAGGTTTTCGATCGCAGTGCCTAATTGCCCACTTGTGTCAGCACAGCGCTTAATTAAGCAGATGGAGAATATCTGTAACTCTTATGGAAGGAACTAGTAAGGTCCCATAAGTTAGAGTTCAAGGTCAGCGTTCTGTAGCTCACAGACACACAGCCCTCTTAGAGGTTTCCATGAGCATGGGTTGAGACTCCCAATATTAATAATACGCTCCCATAGGTGAGCCTGAATGGTCCAGATATAATTACTGGGCAGATCTTCGGTAGACTTTGATCAGTATGGTCCAAATGCAGCAATGCAGACAGCAGTCAGCTGATGTCACATGATGCGTTTCCCCCCCTTGCCAGGGATTTTAGCGAATGGAAATGCTATGCTGGATCAGGTGGTTGCAGCACGCTCTTTATTAGAGCTCTGTTGAAGAGTTTTGCACAGATTAAATCCTTTAGCACTATGATCCCCTCTATTTGCATTATGGGGGCACGTTTATTTGTTACTCTGACACCATATTGTGCCATTTGGAGTCCAGAACCACAAGATGTTGCTCTGTGATACCGTATGTGCGTCATTTGCTGGACAAGAGACTGTTGGGTGGACAGTTGCCCTACAGTGTACGGAGGGGCAGGACATACACAACCCTGTTGTAATATTGAGAAGGCACTACTGTTTTCTTAGTTGTGTAATCAGTATATTTACGTTGTAGGTTCTGAATGAGGCGGTGGGCGCCATGATGTATCACACCATAACGCTAACACGTGAAGACTTGGAGAAGTTTAAGTCTCTGCGGGTTATAGTGCGGATAGGCAGCGGATATGACAACATTGACATCAAGGCTGCGGGAGACATGGGTATGTAATACTGTGTGACCATATGGCTGTATGATTTATGTGTCATTGTGAATGACTGTGTCCGGTGTACAAGGTACGTACATGCCCCATCTCTGTTAATTTGCCATTGCGGCAGATACAAACACCAGGACTATATAGAAGATGGACCAGAATGTCCCACAACATTAGGTGCATGCGTGTCCGTTATATGGGGTTCTCTCGCACTAGGGGCCTGTATTCTGAGTTGTACGCTATTGCATTAGTAAATGTGCGGAAATATGCTAAAGCCGCTAACAGACTCCCTGCCTGATATAGTGTGCGACGGACTGTGCAAGTGTTGCTACACCCAGCTGGGGGTTTAGAACACACCACCATCAGTGCAACATCGGATGCACATCAACTCCTTGAGTAAATCCTGGGCTGCGTAGATTCTGGGTCAACTTTCTCTCTAAAAATGGCCTCTGAGACTGTGGTCAGTGATTGGAAACGTAGCTGCGAGTGCAGAAACCCCCCTGGAAAATGCCCACAGGCTGGCCACCTCTCCGACTCCAGGAACGCCTATGGATCGCACTGGTCTGCTCTGGACCTTGTGATCATGGAGACATTGTGAATGCCATCTCAAACATTAGTTCACGCATGCGCAGGGGGGCGACTTTCCACAGCATTATGCGCAGTAGCAAAAAAAACACTCAACTGCGTGAACATCGGCATAACTTACAACTCTGAATCAAAGTTGGCACTGAATCAAAGTTGGCACTGAAGTGTCAAAAGTCATGGGATACAGTAGATGTCTAGTATTTTGAAGAACCACTTTAGCCCAGCATAGTGCAGTAACGTGACGTGGCATCGATTCCACAAGTGGATAGACCTCTGGAGAGGTGTTGACCCATGCCATTTGGATAGTGTTCCACAGCTCCGTGCAACTTGTAGGTGCAGGATTTTGGGTGCGAATGGATCTCTCCACCACGTCCTATAAATGCTCAATTGGGTTCATATCAAGGCGAATGTGGTGGCCACACACTTGGCCGGAACTGTCCAGAATGCTCCTCGAAAAAATTCTGTACAACTGTGGATGGATGACACGGTGCGTTATCCTGCTGGAATATTCCATTATTGTGGGGGTAGATGAAGTTCATGAAGGGCTGCAAATGGTTATCAAGCAATGCAACATCACTTATGCCTTGAAGGTATGTCCTACTTGATTATCTGGACTCAGTCTATGTGTAATAACATAGGAGGTGGTGCTACTAATAACCACACTTTAGTGAAATAGAGCTGGAGAAGCTTGTCCTTTCTCTTACAGCATTGCACTGTTCTTAAAAAAGCCAAAGACTATCCCGGCTTTTACATCTAGGGAGACACAACGGCAGCGGCAATGTGCACCATGAAGACATTACTTGCCTGATACTGAGTTTGACGGATCACTGGGCCTGATTCAGACCCGCTCGCAAGTAGGTCGATGGCCAGGCGTGCGCGAGCCCTGCAGCAAGCGAGAAATCACTCTCTGCGGGACTCACTACAAGACGGGGCGGCTGTTGATGTTGATCGACAGCTCGCCCCGTTTTGTAGGCAGGGAGGGGGGGTGGCTGGCCAAACGGAGGCGTTCCCGAAGGAACGCCTGCCATTTGGGGGCGGCCCTACTGACATCACGAGTGATGTCAGTAGTGAGCTTCCTGTTCTATTAGAGCAGGAAGCTCACTGGGGCTTGCGGGAACGAGACCCTACCACAAGGGTCTCGTTGCAAGCCCGATGATCGCGACCATCACCTGGCCGCTCGCAAAAGCTGTGGGTGGTCACCCACAGCTTAGCGAGCGGCCAGGAGGCCGGCTCCATAAAATAATAAAGCCCTGATTCAGAGCGAACGCTCTGAATCAAGGCCACTGTGCGATGATGCAAATGCGCAGTAGCGAATTTACACAGTTTTTCAGTTCTCCGTCCTGTTGTCAGTCAGATGGAACTTTGCTGGATCTGTCTCTCCATGAAATGAGAGTTTTGGGGAAGGACAGTGCAATCACATGGACTGTTCTGGCTTATGGGAGAGTAGCTGGAGTTCCGTGCGAATCTGACTTGTGCGTATGGAGAAAGGAAGCCTGTTCCTGACTGATCTCTTGTACCCAGCATTATTATTATCCTTTATTTATATGGTACCACAATGGGTGCGCAGGAGCTTACAGAGGACCTAATTCAGAGATGGACGGTATTGCACAAACGCACACAGGTGGCTGTGCATTACCGTCCATCTACAATGCTAAATCTGCAGGACTCATCTGAAGATGAGAAACGTCTCCTGTCAGCATCTGCGATCTAAGCGCTGCGACCGATGTTGCAGCCTGGGGTCCCCGGAGCGATGTTCCCCAGCATCGGCCAGCTGAGTAAGGCTCAGCTTATGCAGGCTGCCGGCTTCTGGCTGCTTGCGAGGTCAGGAAGTCTGTGTCTGTGTCCATGGCCTCAGCACTCCCAGAAAACAGGGACAACAAGCCCCCTCTGTCTATCAATCAGGCAGATGCTTTGTGTGCGAGATCACAGGACCCATTCTGCACCTACGCATAACAGGTCCTGTGCAAGCGCAGACTCCCAAACATCGGAGATGTGCGCTAACCATCGGGTTAGCAAACATCTGTGAATCAGGCCCAGATTACGTAAACAGTCTATGAACAGAACAAGAAAATCGTGACTTACATAGCAGGACATGGACAAGGTTTATAAACATGGCTGCAGCAGCAACGGTCATAATACCCAAATAAGCAGCAGGGCGGCCGAACTCAAAGGTGGTTTAAGTGAGGAAAAGCACATGAGGGAAGATTCCTGCCCATGGCAGCTTACAACCTAAAGGGGAGTGAGGGACAGACAGGGGTGACACAGATGGGGTAGACAGTGAGCAAGGAGCATGGGGCAGTGGGTTAGGATGAGAGCTGGATGACCTTGATGCAGTAGTGGGTATGGAGAGCACATTTGAAATTTTTAACAGATGCGGAGAGTCTAATAGGTAGAAGGAGCGAGTTCCAGTGGTAAGCCGCAGCACTGGCAAAATCTTAGAGGAGGGAGTTGGGACCAGAGGCAGCATTTATTGTGGAGCGAATTGGGCAGGCGATTACCTAAGCGTACATCTCTGAAGTGAGCAGAGCGGTGCATGTTAGCCAACGTGTCTGGCATCCATGTAGACCTTTAAAGATCACGCCAGTATATAACAACGCACTGTGGAAAGACTACATTTCTCAGCATGCCAAGCATTCAGATCTACCTCCAGTCCTGAAACATACGGGAGGATTGACCGATTGCTAACCCGATTCAATCCGGTTGTCAGAGTCAATCAGAGGGGCATTAGGTCCATCATAGGCAGGGACCCGACTGGAGATGAGAATAATATAGACAGTCTGAATACTATTTTTGATTTAATACATGATTCTTCATTTTCAGTTTTTTTAATGTTTAGTTTCTTTTATATTTACATATAACTGTAGTTTGCGTATTAACCTTTTGCCCTTGTGTGTTTAATATTTTTGTAATCAGAATTTACCCTTTGTCTTGATTATTCTATAGTTGTAGCTCAGTGGCATTAATATCTAGAACTATCATTATGGATACAGGAGATAAACCGCATAGCCGTATGTAGAACTGTATTCAGGCTGCTGCTGTTGTTGCAATTTATCAAATCTAAGGATAGATGAGCAGTTTGTGCTGAGTGTAGCAGGGTACTCCATTTATACATTTTCCTTTTGTAACATTAAATAATCACCACAAATCAGACTTGTTAATTTTCTATAAACTACAATCATTTATATGCAGCTCACTGGGCTCCTGGCATGTTACACTACACAGTAAACAAACATGAGGAACCTATATCACCAGTATACATTATCAGGGGCGTCGGAACAATTTTATGTTGGGGGGGGCGGGGCAACATAAAATCTTTCTGACGCCATTGGCCCCCCATCCCCTCCCCATCTCTCTTACCAGTTGCTGGGCGGCTGCAGACAGTCAGGCACTGTGCATTATAGCAGTAGGCCGCACAGCCTCTGCACTGCACGGAGTAGGATGTGTAATGTCTTTTAACTTAAAGACCGCAGATTACACCACCTCCTCCATGCGGTGCAAGGGCCGTGCAGCCTATTGCTATAAAGCACAGCCCCTGAGCGTCCACGCCGCACCTTTCAAATGTTTTTTTTTTTTTTGGGGGGGGGTGAGCCGCCCCCTTGCCCCTCCCCCCCCCCACCGCGTATCAACGCCCTTGAACATAACCAATGACAACATTTATTCCCCTACTGGGGTTTAGGGGTCTATTTACTAAGCTGTGTTAGGAGAGAAAGTGAACGGTGATAAGGTACCAGCCAATCAGCTCCTAACTGCCATGTCACAGGCTGTGTTCACCGTTCACTGTATCTCGTAACACAGCTTAGTAAATAGACCCCCTAGTCTCCTAAGAGTCCTACCAGAAAGCAAAGTCTGCAGATAGAACCCCCAAACAA
The DNA here is from genome assembly GCA_031769625.1 of Taudactylus pleione. Taxonomy (NCBI): domain Eukaryota; kingdom Metazoa; phylum Chordata; class Amphibia; order Anura; family Myobatrachidae; genus Taudactylus; species Taudactylus pleione. The sequence continues at coordinate 7,357,779 of JAUIMM010000197.1, forward strand.
ATCCAGAAAAATACGGCACACAACCCCTAATCCGCTACCATCTGCCACATAATGCAAGCAGCTCCAGACCCTCTAGTACCCCTACTGCTTTGGCCAGCCTATGCCGACTACCCGATCACAGTTCCAAGTGACGGTCCATTATGGGCTTTCTTCTGCCCAACAGTAGTCCCTAAATCCAGGGGCCAAGACAGGCCTGTCAGAAGCCTTGTTTCACAAGAAACCACCTAGAATTGTATAAAGGATGATGGCAGACAGAATCTCCCTCTAAATAGTTCTTTTTCCGCCTTGCTTTGGCCCATCTGCAGGAGAGGCAGTCTGGGTGCCCGAAGGGAGTCTCTGTCATTGGCCAGGAAACTGGCTGGACTGGGCCGAGCTATGCTGTTAAAGCTCCTCCTCAACTCTCCATTGGAGAAGGCACCAAAATGTCATGAGCAGGACAGCATGGGGCAGTGGTGTGGCCGAACTCACACAATGGACTGGTATCTTGTGAGATAGGGGCCTTGGGATGGGAGTACCCAATGTAATCCCTTCCTGTGTTCTGGGTCTCTGCCTCACTAGTCCACACACTGCTTATTTCTTTTTGTCGGGGAACGGCACTACAGCTATCCTGGGGATCATCCATAGGGGAGCATTGTGCGATGGCGTTAGTGGGGTACAACGCCCAAGGAAAGCCAGTTATGGTATACAAGGCACTGCCGTGCAGGCGTAATCTGTTTTACATTGGACTCGCTAACTTGTTTCCCCACAGTTGTTATTTTTATTGTTGTTATTATTTCTAACATCAAAACTTATATGGGGAATAATTGCCATGTGGAAATGTGAAAGCCTCTGTCCTGTGTATGTATCGGGGGTCCCGCAGGACAGATGATTTGCCGCAGGTTAGCTGACACCTACTGACCCTGCTTGTGTTGTAGGCGTGGCTGTGTGTAACATCCCATCAGCTGCTGTGGAGGAGACCGCCGACTCTACCGTCTGCCACATACTCAACCTCTACCGGAGGAACACATGGCTGTACCAAGCGCTGCGGGAGGGTACACGGGTACACAGTGTGGAGCAGATCAGAGAGGTGGCATCAGGGGCAGCACGGGTTCGTGGTGAAACACTCGGCTTGATAGGATTTGGTGAGTACTAAACTGTCCATTTTATGTGGTTATTAGCTGCGCCATATAATACATGCTAATATAAAACATGCAATGTGCCAGGGAATAGTGAGTGTGGCAGAGAATGTAGCCTTATTACTGAATCATTATTCTATATAACAATGTTTTTAATTCATGTAAAGGTGTTTTGGGATATTTTTGTCAGCCTCTAATACGAGACCCCACTCCCCAGGTCCAAGTATTTTTGATATGAATTACCAGGACTCTTCACACCTCTATATATCCTGTGACTGGGCACCAATGAAGTCCAGAAATAGTGGTACTCTAGTTAGCGCAGAGGGGCAGCCTTGAGAACACACATTAGGTTTGCCCACGAAAAAACGGAATGACAATAAAATGCGCATTCTACTGGCCGTGAGGGGAAGCCGTGACCTATCTGCTCTGGCTTGGCGGGAAATTAGAATGAAATAGCTTCAGTATTTCTGGACAGTGATTATGAAGAAATTGTCTACAGACTGCAAAGGATTAGAGATTACAAACTGAAAAGTCAGATTTAAATTACTCTCCTCTGATTACATCTGAAGGAAAAATATGAAGGGAAACCTAAGACGAACAGATACTAATTGTAAACACAACAAGCATATTTATCAATATATTTTTGTACTACTGTAGTAGTATGATGTCTGTAGAGGATTAGTAGGCAATACAACAGTATTTGAATTGTTAGAACAAAACCAACTAACTATCTTGAAACATTTACCAGTAAAACCATTTACAGCTATAAGACAAATCATTATTTTGTATTGACCCTTTGCTTTTAATGGAACAGGGTTTCCATATCACAAGACATGCGTTTCACCTGCTGGCTGGGAAAACATATCACTATGAAACACGTATGCCACTTATGATAGCCGTGCTCGTCTGGGGAGGCATAGATCCATAAATTACCAATGCCATTTATATACTGTGCCCCAGCTTTCTCCCCGGTGGAAAGGCCTCCTCACCTGCTTCTGTTTTCTCCTCACAGGTCGCGTAGGTCAGGCCGTAGCTGTGAGAGCGAAAGCGTTTGGCTTCAGCGTTATCTTTTATGACCCATACCTGCAGGATGGAACGGAGCGCTCGCTGGGTGTTCAGAGGGTGTACACATTGCAGGACCTGCTGTACCAAAGCGACTGCGTGTCTCTGCACTGTAACCTGAATGAACACAACCATCACTTAATTAACGACTTTACAATCAAGCAGGTAAGTAAGCTGTTCATTATATATACCGTATATACTCGAGTGTAAGTCGACCCGAATATAAGCCGAGGTACCTAATTTTACCACAAAAAACTGGGAAAACTTATTGACTCGAGTATAAGCCTAGGGTGGGAGATGCAGCAGCTACTGGTAGTAATCCCTCCCCTGGTACTGCCCCCAGTAGTAATATTCCCCCTCTGGTAGTGCCCCCAGTAGTAACACTGTAATCCCGGAAGATGGCTCCCGCAGTGGGAGCAGCAGCCGCCTATGAGAGTCTGACAGACTCTCATCGGCTGCTGAGTACAACAAACACACAGCTGCCGGCGACTGTGTGTTTGGCTGTGTGTAGCGCAGCTGTGTCACAGAGACACAGTCTGCACCGCGGCCCGCATGGTACGCTACTCAACTGCGTACCATGCGGGCATCACTCGAGTATAAGCCGAGGGGGTGCTTTTTCAGCACAAAAAATTTGCTGAAAAAACCCGGCTTATACTCGAGTATATACGGTAATCCTTTTAATTCAAATATAAGTGCTGGGCTGTCTCAGGCCTGGAATAAATAGGATATTTCAGTTTTATTTGACTTTGCTAGTGAAATAAACCAGTTTCTCAACCCCTCTAAGTGTGCCCCCAAATCACACAAATACTATGGTCCTTATGCTGGGCATACACTGTCAGACATTTAAATGACAGCCTGATACCCAGCCGGTATCGTGGCCATACACTGCGAGATATATGTATAGCCACGATATCAGAGTTCCTCCACTGTGTGATAGAACAGGGGAAATTCATGGTGATTGGCTGCCGCGGCGTATACATTGGCAGATGCAGACGACCAGTGATTGGATCAGTCGGACGTCTTGGAGGATTTTTCATGCCTAACCCGTCCGATCATTGTTTATTGGTTCGCAGACATACACTATGCGATTACCCGCTGATAGTCTGTGAAGCGGGCCGATAATTGCACAATGCACAGTATGCCCGATTTTAGATCAATACATCTGTCTATGGTTTAGGAATCTTTAAAAGGACACTCTAAGGAAGCCTGTTTCTCATGTTAGTATTTGTTATACTGAATAATTAGCATACCCAAGGAAATGATTTTTAATGGACTTAAACAAATGTCAGTGTATCTTTACACTACCACCTGGACCCTGGGTCGATCTTGTCTGTTGGAATAAATTGTAACTTGCCTGAGGCCAAAATAATCAGTGAATTCTGTGTTCATTTATTCTGTCTACTTTCTTACTAGAATTTTCCATTGATTGGAACTGAGCAGAGACAAACACATAGTGCAGTTGTCAATAAACATAATTACCCTCGTAGCTGAGCGTGTTGTGTGGCAGGTACAAAGTACCTAGACCTCTGGTAGGGGTCAGCGATAGCGATCACGGTGGGAAGGGGGGGCTGATTACCCGGGAATACGTATGTAACAGAGTGCACACTTTCTGTGCATATTCCCAAGGTCTGGAGGAAGCCAGCTACAAATAGCACTGGCTTTGCTAAACGCACAGGGGCTGTCGCTGAGTGAGTACTACGCGGTGTAACGTTTAAAATCACTGTACGCATGCAGATTTGTGACATTCAATCCCTTTCACCTGTCTCCAGCAGCTTGCACCTCGATGTGCAGTACAGGGAGGGACGTGGGGGGTTCTGCCAGAGGCCAAATGCAGTAAGGGTGTGTTTCCATAAACGCAAGCACAGATGCAGAACGGGAAAAAGGAAAGCCACATCATTGGCAGGAGGTCAGGGGTACGCTTAAACACCGTATGATGATGACTGCCCCACAGACCCTAGCAAACTGCTTGTGATCGTCTGTTTTTGAATACTGATTGGTGCTTTTGAGAGCATGTATGCAAGAAGGGAGGGAGGGGGGGGTAGTCCGGAAGCCGACGGTCTAAATGCCGACCGCTGACTTCCAGACACTGTAATCCCGACTAGGGACGAATGACGCCTGTCATTTGACCGACGACGGGAGACCGGCATCCCGATCGAACAGATACCGGGCGCCGCAGCGGACAGCCGCAGGGGGGGAGGGTTAGGTTTAGGGCTCCCGGGGGGGACTTAGAGTTAGGCACCCCCCCGGGAGGTTAGGGCTAGGCTAGGGGGAGGGAGGGTTAGGCACCCCCTCGGGGGACTTAGGTTTAGGCAGCGGGGAAGGGGGGGTTAGGGTTAGGCACGGGAGGGGGGAGGTTAGGGTTAGGGGGAAAAATAGGTTAGTTTATACTTACCTAGGGACGATCGGGATTTCCTCCTCTGTCGGCCAGCCGTAGTCGGGATGGCCGGCGGTAATACATATCACACCCCTTCTCCATTATAGTTTTTTGCAGTTTAAATGATGCCTAGTAACAATGTGGTTGTTGCATGTAAAGAAAATGATTTATAACATGGTCGCAGGTAGATTGTAACAGTCTTTGACGTGTACCTAGCGGAACGCAACTTACAACTCTGCTTATGTGCAAACATCCGTCCTGCTTTCCTGAGGAGGGGAGCAGAAACGTGCGGAAAGTCTGTGGTTCCTAACTAGGACTTTAGACTTGTTTAGTCGTTTTACGCAACTAAACCCAGTCTAATTGGGGCGCAACAAGCGCAATAATAAATGTGCGCCCAAAAACAATTGAATGGCCCCTTAGAGTCTGAGTCAGAGATGTATGCAATGCCGATATTTTTGCACTCGAGCAATTAGTGGTAAACCGCGCTTGCGTCTGTCACACTGCGCATTGCGTTAAGGAACATGATGGTAGTTACTCACAGCGAATTATTACATGCTGTGTGATTGACAGTCAGGGAGCGTTTGGGGGAGGTAACTGGGAGTGGTGGCAAAGAACGCGGGTGTGTAGAGACTGTTTACTGGGCGCCACAGCCTGCGTCAGTGATCCTGTACGCAGCGAAAATGGCTCCGGTGTCTCAGTTCTCACAAATATTCTGAGTAGTCATAGGGTTACTTCGATAATTAATCTGCGACCGATGATGCGTTGCTTGGACTTGCAAAGCCGCAGGTGGGCGTCTCAATACATATATCCCACCGGCTGTGACATTTGCATATTTTCACACAACAGCTGCGTACACGGACACGATGGCGGCGTTAGCGTACATCTCCGAATCAGACCCTTGATAAAAAGCTCTATTAAATCTCTGGTTCATTTCTCAGCTAACCGCAGGCTACACCCCATATCCATATTCTCCTCTACATTAGAGACTGACTGTGTGCGGAATGCTGCGATACATTCAGGCTTTTATTTGTCAAAAAGAAACCTCAGCTCATTCCAGCGGTGACCACACAAAGAGCTGTGATCATGGCAGACGCTGGCACAGACTGGCGAATATTCCATGAACGTGTTGTGTTTTTGTCGGCAGATGCGGCAGGGTGCTTTCCTGGTGAACACCGCGCGAGGAGGCCTAGTGGATGAGAAGGCTTTGGCTCAGGCACTGAAGGAGGGCAGAGTCAGGGGCGCAGCTCTAGATGTACATGAGACCGAACCTTTCATGTGAGTATCACTAACCCAGACATGTTTTCTAAAAATATAAACATTCTAGAGACACTTAAATGAATGAGCACAGGCATAATGCTTACATCCGTCCTTTCCTGCTCATCCGTTACTCCCCAGCAGTAGACGGGAAAAGAATAAGCATTAGCAGGGCCGAAACTAGGGGGGGCTAAGGGGGCACGTGACCCGGGTGCCGAACTTGAGGGGGCGCTGGGAGGCTAGGTTGCTGTTTTTGTGGGTGCCAAATTATTGCCTTGCCCTGGGTGTCAAAAATCCTAGTTTTGGCCATGGCATTAGCCAATGATCTCATAGGAATACTCGCAGCAGCACAGATTATTTGAGGAGACGTGTACTGATCTTGTGGGAGGCAGTGACCTGTCATATGATTAAGGAACTAGATGGACATGATTCAGAGCCGCTCACTAGCTGAAGTCGCTCGCTCCCAGCGTATGCAAATCCAGCGCACGCCCAGCAAGGAAGGCGATCGCACGGCAAGGCATTAGCACGTCCACTATGTCTTGGCGAGCGATCACTTTGTGTATGCAGACACCCACCAGCCATTCATAAGATGCCCACTTGCACACGTCATCTCCAGGAAGAGCATGAAAACATTGGTACATTGAGCACCATCGGATGTGCTTGCAGCGCTTGAGGTTGACTATACCTTACCGCAAGCACTGCGATCCCTTCAGTGTGATATACAAGCAGGTGACATGCACAATGACGCTGCCTGTTAATTATGCACGCCTATGAAACGGCATCTGAGCTATGGTTACTCCTAGATTTTTTTTTTCCCACTTTGCAGTAACAACACTTACAGCTGACCAGGGCAGCTCCAGCAACTGACTTTTTATGGCAGTGCCATGTTGAACTCTTTAGTAAAAGCTAAGTAACTGCTAATGTTGCTGATATGTGTGTGTACTATTTGGCCGTAATAAGCAGTGTAAATACTATACACCAGAAAATCTACAAGAAGGGAGGGTTAGGGTGTGGGGTGGGGAGGATTAGGGTTAGGCTAGAATTAGGGAGGGTTAGGGTCAGGCACCACTGTGGGGCGTAGATAGGGATAGGCACTAAAGGGGGGGTTAGGTTTAGGCACGAAGGAGGGAGACTTAGGTTTAGGCACTAACTGGGAGGGCTAGGGGGAGTAGGGGGGAGAAGTATACCTACCCGACCCCTGTCGGGATACCAACCATCGGGATGCCGCTGTCTGTATTTTGACAGGCGGCATCCAGACAGCCGGAATTACATACAGATTCCATATTCAAGCATGATGCATTTAATGGACTTATACTCAAAGAGAGAAGACGTAAGCTGTATCTGTGTATATAGGTGGTACTCCCAAAAACACAGAGATGTTTGACACTTGGTTTTCTTCCAGACCACACTTCTATTGGTGTTGTGTCTTTTGAGGCAACTGTGAGAGCACGATTCTTTAAATAAACTGCAGTAGACACTGCTTCCCCTCAAAAATGCTTGAGGCCTGCATCTTTGTGCTCTGGAGTGTAGGCGATGGTCAATTGATGCACAATGCCATGCTTCTTTTACAAAGATTTCCACATCCTTGTTGAGATATTCTTCTCCATTGACAGACCTCAAGGCTTTCACCTGCAAACCTGGTTTGCTTTTTACTAAGCTGTTGCCGTCTGCAATTTTCTTCATCACTTCACTCTTTTCTTTGATGAAATAAATGTCGTTTTTGTGAAATCAGCAATGAATGTTATGAAGTATCAGTATTGATATTTAACTTCCTTCAGACCACACACATCTGTATGCACCACGAACGTGCAGTCAGAGTTGAGATTTGATATAAAAATGATTAGAATAATACAAAGAAGATATGTATAACTTATAAACATCTTCTTTGTTTATTGTAAAATTTTTTATAGTTAACACTCACCAGCTTTGTGAAGCTCCCTGGGACTTCAGGGAGATGAAAGATGAGGCAGCAACAGCTCAGCCTCGCTTCTGTATACTCAGACACTGGGGGTGGGGCCACACCACAGACGGCAAGCTGCACAGAAAGACAACCAATAGAGGTATGCCTTGAGCACTGATGGACACCTTGGATGTGTCATGTGACCAGGAAGTGCACTGCAGTATTTAGAGATTGGAGCTCATCAGCAGCAGCATGAGAAGACTCAGTGATGCAGGTAGGATAATAAATGGACACTGAAGCTTAGTGCAGTGAGAGGAGAGTTACAGTGAGTAGGGGGTGAGCCAGACTCCCAGCACTCAGATCCATGTGTGCCTCTTTAGCCATTGACCTCACCACACATCACAGGTATGCACTAACTCCAAGGGTGCCTCAGCTCTGCTTGTTGATTCTGGAAGTGGACAATGGCTTTGTTTTCCTGTTATACAGCTTTCACACGAGCCTTTCTGTATCAGTCACTGATATTCCTGTAACCATCCCATTAAGAAGTTCCTGGACATTGTCATATACAAGGTGACCTAATCTTTTGTTCCATAGACTATGAGTTAAATATCAACATTGCATAACACGGTTGTGTGCCAAGGACATATAACTGACGACATTGGGTATCTGTTGCTATTACCGTCCATCTTTTATTCCGTACAATGCACTTTCCCTTTACGAATTATGAGGACTCTAACCTATTTGCTGTAGGACACTAATAGCTATGGATTTGTTCTCATATCTGGTACATAAAGCACATCTTGGATTTCTGTAACTTTGGTTTTAGTCCCTATTTTTAAGTAGGTAGTTGTTATAGAACCAAGTGTTCAGTGCAGTGAACCACTCCTCATTGCAGCTCAAATGTTTTGTAGCACCTGAGTCAATATACTAGCAATGTTTTCTGCGGTGGTCTTTGACACTTAAAACAGACTCAACTTTGCTGTTGCGCTTCTTACATTGCATAGCATTCACATTTTTCAATATACATTCAGTTGCTTTGTGTGCGATCTTGTGATATACATAATATTTTTATTTGCTGGGCTTTTCACTTTTAGTGTGCAATTAAGTATTCTCAGCATTTAACTGAACGGGCACATGTTCTTAGAACTTTAGCAGTTTTGTCTCGACAATTTCTGTAGTTAGCTTGGCTGTGTTAGCTTCCAACGCTACCACCAGAATGTCAAATTCATGTGTTAAGTTCTGTAGCATCACCTAAGCAATCTCATTTACTTGTACTCCTACAGAGGTTAACTGCTGGGATATGTATGGATGGCGCTGCGCATATGCAGAAGACCAAACGGCAGCCATCTTAGTAAAGGGAAAGGTACTTCCTTGAAGGAATAACATGGAGGCTGCACAGTAGCATACTCCATATTTCAACAAATTTTCGGCTATGGAGACTTCATAGCTGTATACTTTGCTTTATGCACCAGTTAGCAATGAATGTGGCTGAAATGGCCAAATACACTAATCAGAAGGAATGTCGGCATATATTTAGCCATGTCATTCTTGTATATTATACTTTACATACTGTCACTCAAGGCTCAATTGTGGCATTATAAAGGATTTATTTTAGCAGATTATGGTCAGCTCTTCATAACCTAAATAAATCATTTGTACTGATTTACAGATTTGCTCAGGGTCCACTGAAAGATGCCCCAAATCTGATCTGCACCCCCCATACGGCCTGGTACAGTGAGCAGGCATCCCTGGAGATGAGAGAAGCTGCAGCCACTGAGATGCGTAGAGCGGTCACAGGTATGGTGCCAGCATCAGGTGTATTATTAGGTCCCTCTAAGATGCACTAAGATGCTATACAGGTCTCCCAGTCCCTGCTTCTACCCACTGCTCACAGGTGGCAGTAGAAACATTACATAGTATTGTAAATGAGAGCCTGAAAGGTGGGACAGGAAGCAAAGTGGAGATATAAGCCCAATATATACACATCCTTCAAAAAGAATAAAAAAAGGAAAAAATCTGCGCTGTCTATAATTTGTACTGGTGTTAATATTGTATGTAAACTAAAACACAGATGATACTAAAAACATAAAATACCATATATTTAATACATATTTGAAAAAGTCACATGATCTGTGACGAAACGCGTTAGACGGGACCTACTCATGATCCGACATACCATTGCCAGCTAACAATATTCCGACACCTGTGAATCTCTATCCGGGAGCCGGTTAGCGTACCAGCAGGATTCAGCTGGCTTGCACGTATTGCGGGATCGACATACAGAGATACGCCGCAGCTTTGTTATCCACGGCTCCAGCAGTTTTCACCCTGGATTCCCTAGCCACTGGGCACTGAGGACGGCACTGTAAATAGGGGGCCCCCACACCGCTTGATCTACTGGTCCGTGAGTACTCAGAGCAGTGCTCTAACTATGTAGTACTGACGCTTGGAATGAATATCTTTCAATATAATAATAGTCAAGCGGTTATATATGTGCCTCTAATACAACAAGAAAATTCCCCTAAAAAAACGTTGGGGTTACCTTGGACTTGCTTGACTTTTATCCAATATTAATAGCCCAGCAGAGCCAATATAAAAGTCGGAATATTATAAATGTTTTACAATGCAAATGTGATCTACCCCAATTGCTGCAGGATATACTGATTTACATCAGCTGTGTCCGCTGGAAACAATTACAAGGGTGATCTCTTACATGTTACAAGTGAACTGATAGTTTCCAAGTGGAAACATTGATAATAGACACAAATAGAGACTTTTATACGGATGCCAGCAGCTACTACTTCAATTTAATTGGGAAAGATTGCAAAGATGCTTTACCTTGGTCACTGGCAATTATTTTCCTACTAATGGTTTTTTTGATTCATGATATTATTGTCATTGTTGTGTGTCTTTTCTTAAATATGTATTAAATATATGGTATTTTATGTTTTTAGTATCATCTGTGTTTTAGTTTACATACAATATTAACACCAGTACAAATTATAGACAGTGCAGATTTTTTCCTTTTTTTGTTCTTTTTGATCTTCTCTTCAAACCCACACAGAGTTTGATATCTGCAGCAGTCTTTATTATATTTGATTATTGTTTTAGCGCCAGAATTGTTTCTTCCTTCTCATATACACATCCTTGGCCACAGGCCCATAATCCGTTATGTTTATTCTGCATTCACCATGAAGCTTAGGTCAGCTCAGACATAATTACAGAATATACACACAGTATGCCAAGCCTTTATAGTGAAAGCTGAAATGCACCGATAAAATACGGGTTTAGTAGGTATGGGCGGCGGTTCAAATCCCGACAGCAGCAGCCCGGCAAGGGTGAAGATCCTGTCAGCAGCAGCCCGGCAAGGGTGTGTGTGTGTGCCTGCCTGCCTGCCTATCCCCACCCCCCCACCCCTTGCCCCGCTCCCCCCCCCCCTTCCCCTAGCCTAACCCTAACTGCCCCCATTCTCTCCCCCCCAATTTTCCATGATGAGAACAAATGCAAAGCAGAGGGGAAGAGAGAGATCGTATTGCTTTATAGAAGTTACCTCCCATTGTGAGATCAAGTGGCAAAGGCATAGAGACGCCGGCAATGCCACTGCAATTCCAACCTGTGCGGCCTTATCTCCCCCCAGATTTGGCTGCGTACAAGGATGTGCGAGTCCGGAGGCCCCGTAAGTGTGGATTGAGCCCTATAAATGGTGCATACTACATTACTTGTCTATGGTAAAGAAAGTGCAATATAATGGGCTTCCTGCAAGTAGCAGCCTTTAGTTATACTGTGCAGGATATGGCTCTGAGGGCCTGATTCAGCACCGATCGCAGCTGCGTAAATCACACACAATACGGCTGCGAAAATACACCAATATCTGCCACCGCTCAGCCAGCATAGAGACGCCCACTATTGTGTTCTCACATCCGCAATACCTCACAGTCCTGCGTATACATCAGTAACATCGAAGCACATCTGCCTGTCATGCACAATTACAGCTGCTCTGACCCATTGCAGAAATAGCTAACCTCATCGCATGCAGTGAGTACACCAGCTGTGTAGGCAATCGCAGTGGCTAATTTATGCACGCCCATGCAACGGCATTCAAACACACAGGCATCCCTGCGTTTCTGCAGCTACCCCCCAACGCTCACGGCCTGTCACTCACTCTACGATGGCTTCCTGTCTACGTGCATAATCATAGTGCATGCGCAGTACGCACCATTCAGACGATCTGCGTACGCGGTTGCAATGTGATCTGTGCTAAATCAGGCCCCGAGTCCGCTGGGTGTCTAGTACAAAACATGACGGGTTGTGATTTCATTTCTCCAAAGGACGGATTCCAGATAGCCTCAGAAACTGCGTCAACAAAGAATTTCTAGTAGCGGCAACGCAGTGGCCAACCATGGAGCCACCAGGGACAAACATGGAGCTGAACGGTGCCACCTACAGGTGAGAAGGTTTTGCTATCCCAAACAGATACTGTAGATTTTTTTTTTTGTCAAATTAGTACATGGTATGACAGCACTGACTGTAGAATAGGGGAACTTTTTTTTTTTTTTTTTAGCTTTAATAATACCATGCATTGGAAACTACCCAGGTGCCAATTGTATATTTATTATTACTGCCATCTTTCCATTGTCACAGATCTGTCTGTGTGCAGCCGATCCAGGGAGAGAAGCGCTGATGGACTGCCTCCAGCACGTAAGTTCCCCATTTCTCTCCTCATAACTGTTACACATAAACTCTTACTCTCAAACAGGAGCATGATACTGTCCTGGGGTTATACCGATGTACAGCCGTGGCCAAAAGTTATGAGAATGACACAAGTATTGGTTTTCATAAAGTTTGCTGCTTCAGGGGTCTATTTACTAAGCAGTGTTAGGAGACAGAGTGAAAAGTGATAAGGTGCCAGCCTATCAGCTCCTGTCATTTTTTTTCAAACACAGCCTGTGAGATGGCAGTTGTAAGCTGATTGGCTGGCACCTTATCACTTTTTACTCTGTCTCTTAGTAAATAGACCCTTAAGTGTTTTTAGACCTTTTTTGTCAGATGTTACTATGGTATACTGAAGTAAAAGTACAAGCATTTCATAAGTGTCAAAGGCTTTTATTGACAATAACATTAAGCTTATGCAATATTTGCAGTGTTGACCCTTCTTTTTCAAGACCTCTGCAATTCGCCCTGGCATGCTGTCAATCAACTTCTGGGCCACATACTGACTGATGGCCGCCCATTCTTTCCTAAACAATGTTTGGTATTTGTCAGAATTTGCGGGTTTTTGTTTGTCCACCCGCCTCTTGAGTATTGACCACAAGTTCTCAATGGGATTAAGGTCTGGGAGTTTCCTGGCCATGGACCCAAAATTTTGATGTTTTGTTCCCCGAGCCACTTGGAGCACCTTGCCATAAGGCAAAAGTGATGATGAACAATGCCTTTTCCAGCATGATAGTTATCAAACTGTTCTTGGATGGTTGGGAGAAGTTGCTCTTGGAGGATGTTTTGGTACCATTCTCTATTCATGGCTGTGTTCTTAAGCAAAATTGTGAGTGAGCCCACTCCCTTGGCTGAGAAGCAACCCCACACATGAATAGTCTCAGGATGCTTTGCTGTTGGCATAACACAGGACTGATGGTAGCGCTCACCTTTCCTTCTCCGCACAAGTGTTTTTCCAGATGCCCCAAACAATCTGAAAGGGGATTCATCAAGAAAACAACTTTACCCCAGTCCTCAGCAGTCCAATCCCTGTACTTTTTGCAGAATATGTCTGTCCCTGATATTTTTCCTGGACAGAAGTAGCTTCTTTGTTGCCCGCCATCCTTCCAAAAGTCTCCACCACTCTGTGCGTGAAGATGCACTCACACCTGCCTGCTGCCATTCCTGAGCAAGCTCTGCTCTGACGGTGCCCCGATCTTGCAGCTGAATCAACTTTAGGAGACTGTTCTGGCACTTGCTAGAGGTTCTTGGGTGCCCTGAAGCCTTCTTCACAACTATGGAACCTCTCTCCTTGAAGTTCTTGATGATCCTATATATTGTTGATTTAGGTGCAATCTTACTAGCAGCAATATCCTTGCCTGTGAAGCCCCTTTTGTGGAAAGCAATGATGCCTGCACGTGTCACTTGCACGTAACCATGGTTAACAGAGGAAGAACAATGATTTCAAGCACCATCCTGCTTTTCAAGCTTCCAGTCTGTTATTCTAACTCAATCAGCATGACAGAGTGATCTCCAGCTTTGTCCTCGTCAACACTCACCTGTGTTAACGAGAGAATCACTGACATGAGGTCAGCTGGTCTTTTTGTGGCAGGGCTGAAATGCAGTGGAAATATTTTTGGGATTAAGTTCATTGTCATGGCAAAGAGGGACTTTGCAATTAATTGCAATTAATCTGAACACTCATGACAGTCTGTAGTGTATGCAAATTGACATCATATAAACTGAAGCAGCAAATTTTGTGAAAACCAATACTTGTGTCAACTTTTGGCTATGGCTGTATCCTCATACACCTAGGCCACTATCCATTTAGCCTCAAACATTATTTTGGTGTAAATGGAACCCCTGGCCTATCCAATTATCCCCGAAAACCAGCACTTACCGGGAATTTTGGCTTGCCTGCCTGATAGACTGCACAACAATGAAAATGTTTCCGATGTGAAAATAGTTACTTCTAATTGATTTCAGCATGCAAAGAATGAATATGACATTTAAAACTCTGTTAGCTCTGAGTTCCGAGATATAGCCCATTTATGACGATGTAGGGGTATTCCTAGCGAAGTGGGCAGAATGGAGAGAATCTTAGCAGCAATCTGCGTTCTGCGCAGAGGGGGCGGGGCCTAATGACCCAATTAAATGAATCAGTTATTTGTCCCCTCCCCTATTTAAATATATGCGATTCACAGGATTACCCACACAAGATAACTGTGGTGCACTGAGTGACAAGCATAGTGAGTGATTCCACCAAGACATTTCAGCAATGGGACAAAGATATCAGGGTGGGTGATCACTACTGTTGGACAGTGACAAGAGATGCCCCAGAAGAGGAGTACAAGCGACAAGCAAAGAGAAAGCACCCCCATGAATAGGCCACTATATTAGATAGTACTTTCCTATGCTGTATGTTTGTTTTGTTTTTGTGTTCTTATTTGTGATTGAATTGTTTTAATTCAATCAAGAAAATAGATTTTAAAATAGCTTTTCACTATGACTATATTACTAATGTACATACACTATAGTGCAAGTAGTATAGCTAAAAAAATAGCTAGTGAAAACATTCTGAAGTAATTTGTTTTTTTTTACCTCAAATTAGTAATGTATGACTTTTTAGAAAGGAAACTAATTAAGAGAGTTAATTTGTTGTACAGTGATATCTGCCCCGTTTTCATGTCGGCGATCGGGAAGACACACAGGTTGCACAGAGCCTGTGAATTTTCTCACTAAAACGGGACATTTTTCTCACGAGGATAAACGGACCCTGATTGGATAGCCAGATACTGAAAATTGCAATAAACACCCCATTATTTTCGTGAGAAAAATTGTTGGGGCTAATTAGATACTGGTCTTAGAGTCTATAGTCCATGTGGTGCGATAGGCCTAGTGTGACTGAGACGCTCTGAGATGTGTAGCATACGGTCTCTATTTAAATTATGCATCTTAATCGCATTTCTGATGCAGCAAAGAATCACTCACAGGAGCCTATGTATCAAACCTTGATGTGAGATAAAATTGTGAAATATATATCACCAATCAAGTCCAAACTATCATTTGTAAAACACAGCCTGCAAAATGTAAGTTAGAAGCTGATTGGTTGGTGATATATATCTCACATCAAGCTTTGATACATATGCCCCCAAATGTATTAGGGATGCTGGGCTGCGACTTTAACTGCACAGGAATTAGCTTTAAAGGTTTACAAAGGCGCAGATGAAGGACAACGGAACTTGGCGTGAGGAAAAACTGCAGCCACTTGCATCATAGTAGTTTGTATACAGATTCAGACTCAGTCGCACATAGATGTACTAATGCAACACATCATATTGATCAGTGCAATCGAGCATGCTATGCACAAATGCTGCAGGCTTACTCTTTGCACAATATAAAAAAATTAAATAAAAAATAAGTAGTCCACAAAATAGTTACCATCTTGTAATAGATGCATTTTCTGTACCATAAATCTTGGTATATACTTGACAATACTATTGGACGATTTGTCATGTAGAAGTGAATGGGAACGTCGCATCACTCAGTGTGTATGTCCTATTGCACGCTCCCCTGCATTGTATCGTCAGATCTGCAGGCAGACACCATACTTCTGGAGGAGGTGGGGAACAATATATTGATCGGTCCCTTGGAGTTAGGTTGTGTTTGAGAGATTTTTAGTTTCATAGTAAGAAACGTGACATTTGTAAATCTAATTTAAAGTGCGTAAATTTGTTTTATTTAACCATTTCATGAGTCACATTTTACTTTTTTAAGTCTGGGGTGCAATAAATCCCTTTTGCCGACTGTAAAGCAAATGCTGTTTGCAGTTCTGTCTATAATTTTACCTAGAAAGCTGCCAGGACTTGGTACAGTTATACTAAGTTTTTTTTTATTTAATAAAATAAGCAGGAATAGTGGGGGAGGGGGGTGTAGATATATATACAATATATATATGTGTAAATATCTATATATTTCTATTTTTTTTTTAAACCATATTTGTTGGATGTGCCTCCTATACTAGATTAGAGCAGATTACGGAAAGTAGAGAATTGGCCCCTTTTCTCCATCACCTGTATTTAGTAAACCAATCAGGTCTATTGTTTCTGCCAGCACCAAAGCCTTCAGTGTAAAGTGAATATATTACAGCGGCTTCTCACACCCAGGTTACATGGATCAGTAGTGCTCATCTGTTATGGAGCTGCGAGTGAGAAACTAGTAACTAAATGTAACCAATGACAGCCAGGGTTATTGGTGTCCCACACTCCCAGGAGATCCTTTCTACCTGCTGTTATGTTGTTGCATGGACCTCACCCATACAGAACATTCCTCCATCCATTCAGCTAGCAGAATGGGCAGTGCTCAGGGTCCTTACTGACAGCTCATTGGAGGGGAAGGCAGTCAGAGAGCCAATCACTGCCCTGAGAATGTTACATACTATTGTTACATGGAGCAGTTCAGGTTTTGGAGGCACTTTCTTTGGTGAATATCTTTTTGCTACCTCTTTAATACCAAATACAAGATGAAGCTGTTAATGGGTGTTGTCCTGCTTTTCTCTGCACAGATTCCTTACTGGCTTCAGCCAGCTCTCCTGCAGTCACATAAGGAATAATTCATTACCACTCATCCCTCAGTGCCCATTCTACCCAGCAACCTCAAACACATGGATTGCCCTGCGCGCCATCGGAAGAAGCTCGGTTCATTAGAGGCCAGTGACTGACAAAAAAAAGGACCGTGAGAACTTGTAGCAAGTCGGGACAATCGTGCAGCTATATATGGAGTGGTCAGCAGACAAAGCAACCAGCCAGCACGACCACACAACCATGGAAACTACACACCTACAAGCACACAACAGGGGATACGTAACATGTCGGGAAAGGGTGGGGAGGGGGTCCTATGTGAGCAGCAAGGTCTCTGTCCTTTTACCTTGTTACGCCTAACACACTGCTGTCCTTGTCCCTTTGGGAAAACTTGGTGCAAACTCTGGAAGGGACCAAGATATGAAATCCAGGAATGTCCCCACGCTTGGGACAACGTTGAGACCTCCACTAGCCGTCCATGCTGGGGTAGTCACCAGACTGAAAAGGGTCATTTGTCATGATGTTTGTCTCTCGTTTGTCCATCTGCTCCACCGGCTCAGGAAAAATCTAACGTCTATATATGAAATAACTATTTTGTAACACTGAATTCCACACTTTGCTTTTTTTTTTTTTTTTTTTTATTACTTTCCATTTTACCTGTTACATTGATGTAGACTGACTGTAGTATTGCACTTAATGTCCTGTGTGTTCTGAACTGCGTTTTAATTTTTGAAATGGACAAGAAATTCAGGCATCAGAGACTGCTCCAGACACTTTGAAATAAAATTAAGAAAGCAGAAAAAGATAATGGTCACATCTTAGTCCCGATGGCACTTTCTGGGCAAGGGAGATAACACAACTTGTGTAATACCAGAGAGCAGCAGTCCTAACCATAGCACAATGTTCTGGCAGGTTAGGGACAATATCCCAGCGGTCACAATACCGACTGCGGAAGCCCGATGGCTTTCTGTGAGTATTCTAACCCTAACCCACCAATCCTGCACTGCAGCCTAACCCTAATACTCACAGTCATGAATCTGCTGCCGGTATTGTGACTGCCGGTATCCTGCCTACATCCCTTCCTGACCACCGCAGACATTTTCCCAGTATACCTCCTACACTCACATGTTCTGCAGATGGAGCTGTGATTAGATGATTCTAAGAGAACCATGGCTTTAGGTGCATATAGACAAGTTAACAAGACACCCCAGAACAGTAACACAGTCTCACTCCATTCAGGACATAGTAAACACATTGCAAGAAAAGGTTCACAGCAAGATGATGTATTTTTGTGTCACATTCTCAATCAAGTTCAAGCTGGCAAACTGCACACAATCACTTTAGAACCTAATTCCTGCATGTGGGGAGGAGGGGGGAGAAGTGTTTCTGAACAAATAAATATAAAGTTTTCTGAAATTGGGAAAAAAAATAAAACAGGTGACTCAGGAGAAGAAAGCACGCGGGGGGGGGGGGCACAAAAGGTATCCCCAAGCTCTTCTCCTATAACTTAGTAACTATTTCATTACCACATGTCATTATTTCATAAAAGGAAAATTAAAAATGGTTTTGATCTGACACCTGAGACCATCATTGCTTGTGCAGGTGGCAGGCCACATATAGTGTTCTTACCACTGGTGTGTAGAATCCTAAAATTAAAAGTAACCTTAACCCCTTTATTGCTTGAGACAGCTACAAGCCATGTGTGTGTAACTGTGCAAAATACAACGCTTGGCCTGTCTAGTAATGCCAGGGTTAAAATGAAGTGAGGGGCAATTTAAAACAAGAAGTGAAAAATGAAAATAAAGCTTTGCAAGTTTAAAAAAAAAGAAGGGGAGGGGGGGGCAGGAACCAGGGGCAAAGCAAAAACGTGACCGGCCCATTTCTCTGATGGGTTTGATCATGGGATTTTATACCTTCAAAGTCCTCTCTCTCCCCTGCTGCACAACACATGCATTATACGCCAAGATTTACAACCCAGAGTAGTAGGGAGAGACAGAATGAAAAACAAAACAGTGTCCAGTCCTGGTAACAAAAGGATGTTTTCATCGGAGCTACAGGTGCGGTTTTCCGGGACTGGGTGGGCTGGATCACTCCTCCACGCGTCAGGCCTCAAGCAGATGAGGCAGGGTCCCATTACCTCAGGTCCCAGTAATGACACACGGTGTGTGTGTGTGGATCAGCCATTACTCCAGGGGATCTTCTCACTCGTCCTCATCTTCTTCGTCCTCCTCTCCATCAGACAGCGCCGTGCATGGGCGGATCTGACGATAACCATCCAGCCACTTTTCCACCATTTGTGTCACTAGTGGGTGGTTACGACGGCGGGAGCTTTTTTGCATGGCTACCAAGACTCCGCCTTCAGTCACACAACAGTCCAACCATTCGCGCAGGAGCTTCTCCTGCTGGTCCTCATTGCCGAGCTGGGAAGCAAAAACACAACGGCTTTAACATAGGAATTCTCAGTACTCATCAGATAGGAAATAGATTCAATGGTCAACCAATCTTTCTTATGCTGGGCATACACTATACAATGATCTGTCAGATATCTGTCCAATCTGGCTGGTTGGGATGAAAACCTGGTAATGTATGGGAGTAAATGACAGTCGGTCATAAGGTTTTAAACACTGGAAAACGGACAAAAATTGTTTGTGAGTAAATGGTCAATTGTCATTTGC
This sequence comes from Taudactylus pleione, assembly GCA_031769625.1. NCBI lineage: Eukaryota > Metazoa > Chordata > Amphibia > Anura > Myobatrachidae > Taudactylus > Taudactylus pleione. Next base: position 7,377,428 of record JAUIMM010000197.1, read on the forward strand.
TCCCATATTTTACCAGGTTTTCATTCCAGCCAGCCAGCCAGATTGGACAGATAATTGTATAGTGTATGCCCAGCTTTAGTTGCTAGTGGAAAAATGAAGGAAAATCTAAAAGCAAATATATTTCTATTTAAAAAGTGGCCACAATTATATTTAAAAGCATTTTTATTCCCTTACTATATGCATTGTGCAATTCTTCTCAGACTTGATCTTACTACATAATATAGTGTATACAGTTAAGCATCTCTCAACTGCTCTATCATATGGCTCTTCATTGTAATTCTAATAACCATTCCAAGCAATAGCACTTCACACAATTCCTCATTCATTTATGTTAAGGTCAAGTTGTGCAATTCTTAAGTGCTTACAAGATAATACATAAGAGATGGCTGAAGCACCGTCTCACTGACTGGAAGGACTGATGAGGAGATTAATGTGGGCACCTAAGTAGCAGCTTCTGGCTGCCTATTTAATGACAGGACAACCATTGTGAAACGGTTTAATACCCTGCGGAATAGATTACCTGTATACTTGTGAATGCTACTGATAGCGCTTATAGGGGGGAATTCAATTGTTTTCTGAGCCGCTATAATTAATGGTCTCCCGACGGAGCAATTCGATTGTTCTGGGCACCTATTAATATTCGCGCCCAAGAGACCGGTTTTAGCCATTTAAAATCCAGTCCAAAGTCCGGGTTGGCGTGGCCAAACAGCAGTCTGGATGCCTAAAACCAGGACTTCGTACATTTCAGCCGGCCACCTCAGGAGGGTGTGAGCAGAAATGTGTGCATTCGCGTCTGAATGCAGCAATTGTTGCTCCGTTCAGGGTGTCCATGAATTAGCTCGCAGCCTAAACAATTCAATTCCCCCTATAGACCATTATATGAAAGTCAAGCTGGGTACACAGTCTATGCATGGGGCATATTCAATTGGGTGCAAGAATAGCAAAAATCCTACACCTGCAGGGTTTTGCCTTCAGGTGCGGTATTTTTGCTATTCATTTAGGTGCAGGGTTTTGCCTTCAGGTGCGGTATTTTTGCTATTCATTTAGGTGCAGGGTTTTGCCTTCAGCTGCGGTATTTTTGCTATTCATTTAGGTGCAGGGTTTTGCCTTCAGGTGCGGTATTTTTGCTATTCATTTAGGTACAGGGTTTTGCCTTCAGGTGCGGTATTTTTGCTATTCATTTAGGTGCAGGGTTTTGCCTTCAGGTGCGGTATTTTTGCTATTCAATTAGGTGCAGGGTTTTTGACTTATTGCACACCAGGATGTTTTTTTTGCGCACCTCTCCAGAGCACGACCAATTTTTCCTAACATCCACAATTTTAGGAAAAATAAAGTCGGTAAATGCTCTGGGATCCCGGCGGCATCCCTCCGAGTGAGAATGTGAGTAAGTTCAGTGTGCCTCCCTGGAATGGGCGCTGGGAGAACTACATCTCCCAGCAGCCCTTGCCCCTCCCACCACCGAGAAGATAGAGGGGTGGCCACCGGGAGCTGCAGCGACCCCCGGACAGGTGGAGTGCAGAAATGCTTCTATTATTTTTTTTTTTGTGCGATGCGGGGTTTTGAGAGCTGAAAACCACTTTTTTCTTTTAATTGGAGACCGCGGGTATCAGTAGCACGCATACCCACGGTAATCCAAAATTGGGCGTGAGGTTTCTTTTTCGATAAACCTCGCGCCCAATTGAATATGCCCCTATGTGTACCCAGCGCAGCATTGCTGGCAACGGGACCCAGCATGCAGCAAGTGCATACACACTTGCCAATGCCAGGTACGATGGGGCTAAGGGGGGGGGGGTGAAGGATATGCCACGCTGCATTCATTCATGATGCATGGCATCGTTAGCGACATCCCCCGTCGGCCCTGCATCTAAAATATAGTCTACGGTGTGCCCAGCATTAAGTTTGGCTGGCCCAAGATCTGTGGCAAATAACAAAATACCCATCTGTGTGACTTGTGTAGCGAATCCGTAACAAACTACAGTACAACATGCAATGACCGGCGACAGGCTCACCTCTTGCGCAGACAGGAAGTGAATGTGCAGGAGTTTCCTTTCACTGTCCACCAGGGGGAGAAAAGTAACCGTTACATCGTCATCTGTGTTTAGATTTGCGCCAGCCCCACGATTGTCATAGCCGTCGTTCTCCATGGCGACCAGGGCAGAGAAGTGGCCTCTTGTGTAGCCCAAGGCAATAGGGCTTTTCCAACAGAAACTCTGCTCCCACAGAAGCGGTAAGTAGACTCCTGATGGAGTAAGCACAGAGGTGGTTACCTATAGCACAGCCATGACACTTCCAGCTACAAAGACTTATAATGGCCACAAAACACTTTACACACAAATTACATTTTAGCTTATAAACCTTCTAATCAATGCAAGTCCTCTGCTGACAGCTAAATAATATCAGCCCCCACCACTGGGTGGTGTTCTCTCTCCTCTCCAGCTCTTCTAGCCAAGCGCACATCATCAGGGCTGCAGAGGGCTGTGTTACGTAACTCACATAATGGCTGGAGAGGTTTAGCCCCTATGGCACTCTGGCCAAGCGGCAGGATGAATCCATGTGTAAGCAGCTTTGGTCTACCCAAACAATTTCTATATACAGGTTTGTTTTTTTTCCCAGGAGCATAAAGGACTAAATATCTATCAACAGGGAAAATGTAAGCGAAGGACTTCATAGAGAAACACACACACACACATATATATATATATTTATATTTTAGTATATATGGGGACCTAAATGATACATTGTATTATGCAAAGTACATTAGCACAAAGTCAGTAACGGTTGATGGTACCTTGAAAGCGAGTGTATCCCAAAGTCTCCCCGCGGAAGCTCTTGTAATATTTCACTCCATATACTATGATTGGTCTTCTAAGAATATGAGCAAGAACAAAGATGTGCGTCTGTTCCAGGCTGGCCCCTGGCTGTGACACAAGGATAAATACACCACATAAGAGGCTCTGTAACAGGAGGAGCACTACACCAGAAATACATATATATTTATATAAAGCTACATGTAACAGTATCAGATGCCTCTCATGTCCTCTCCTATACTCACTACGTCTGGTTGGTTGGGGGTCACAGAGGAAGAGTCAGAGGGCCACATAGATGGCTGATGAGACCATACCTCGCAATATGGCAAATGTAAATAAACCATCACAACTTACATTCTGTTGTGAGACCGCACGAGCCGAGGAGACAACATTGCTCCCTCGGTTCCCTGCTCTTCTCCTGTCATGGGGGTATATGTACTAAACCTTGGAGAGAGAAGTACCAACCAATCAGCTCCTGTCATTTTTTCAAACACATGACAGAAGCCGACTGGTTGGTATTTTACATTCTCCCCCTTGGTGAGCTAACAAACGCCAGACTCTATGCTGATAGCACACACAACTCTCCAACACCAGCCTCTCCCATATAGAAAGATGATGTGTGCCTGGTAGCAGGCATACACTGCAGCTGTGGCTAAACGGGATGATAACTGCACACAGTGTATGGCCATCTTTACTCTACTCCCACCGTGATATGCCCTCTTGTCTCTATGCCCCTTCCACCCGGACATCCTTACCCCTGTATAACAGCTGTTCTGTACCCTGCTATTACATCGTATGCACAGTATTAGGCTTCCTGTATGCCAACTACTTGGCCTGCCGGCTTGTCTGTTATATGCTCTTACATTTTTGTGGAGCCTAAAATGAGGATAATAATTTCTGTAAGTGTTGCCACACAGGACATGCTATATAGTAACTACAGGTGTGGCAATCACATTTAGTTACATGATCTTTAAGAAGGAGATGGTAAAGATGGATAACCCAGCACAATCAACATGTAAATGTCATTAGTATATTAATAATAAAATGTTTTCACTGAACAATGATAAACATTTCAAAGGACCTGAGATTGAGTTGAACATCCGATATGCCCACACACATACGGATACGATTGGGTTCAAGTAACGACCAATCAAAATGAACTACTACATACATCTAATCTCTTTTGGATCAGATTATGTTACGTGGTGAGCGTGCCACACAGGCAGCAATATTTTAAAGTCTCAATAAAAAGGATTGAATTGCAAAACAATCACTGTCCTCTGTGGACGCCTTATAGACCGGAGAACGGAAGCGCAAAATTTACATATATCAAACTATTAATATTCTTGCTTGACGCAAAGTCATTTTGCAACAGTGGGTTAAATACATGGAAGATGCCTCAGTGATAGGCCAAGTAAAGGCGGCACTGGTGTGAGCGGGTATTTGAATGTATATGTCATGTATTAAAGTAACCTGTGGTTACCTGGCAGTGGTGGAACTACAAGCTCCAGAAGGAAGGCATGCCTGCACAGGTGGCTTGCCGTCACAGAACTAGGCCAAGAACTGATGTAAAATCATTAAATTCAACTAGATTTCGTCTCCTGGGTTTAGGCAACAATAATCTTTGCAGGAAGCTGCACATTGCACTTAATTCTACTGTAATTGCCCAATCTGCCTCCTCCCATAGTCCGGCAACGCTGTGCTGAGAGGTAAAATGACAGCTAAGTGCTGCACTCTGCACTTGGAAAAGCAGAATGTGATTAGAGGGCAGATGGTGCAATTACAATTTTAGTAAGGGCACCGCAGTGTACCCGGCCACTGAGTGCAGGTTGGCGGTCGTAGAGATTGCAGGGTCCCAGAATTGGAGTTAGAAGGGGAAATGCTGGGCCTGTTACGTGCAGAATGGCCTAGTAATTGAGGAGGGCATGGGATCACATTAGGCACCTGGCTCTTGTTATAATGGTAAATGAAGGTGTAGGAGCTTTGTGATAGGAAGTGCCAGAGCAGAGCTTTGTGGGAAGACTCCCCGATAAACGGATGCCACTGCCAGAGGTATGTGTGCCATTCTGTACAGTATGGGGCAGCTACAAAGAAGTTCAGTTACAGTTTAAAATGATCCCTATTTTCATAGATCGTTTGCATTAGCCCATGCATATAATTAACCTATACATGTGTCTACATACATCTTACCCCCGTGCGCTACAAGTCGCGTTAAACATAACGTGTGAACACCATACGACTCAGTAGTGCCAGACATCTTTTCGTGCAATTTTTTTACCTTCAAATGCATCTTATAACAAAAGTGCTGCGACGCTAATGTAGCATTTCACATGAAACACACCCGCAGCTACACACCGAATACATGCATGATGCATGCAGACACACCCGCAGTCACACACAGAATACAGGCATGACGCATGCAGACACACACAGAATACAGGCATGATGCATGCAGACACACCCGCAGTCACACACAGAATACAGGCATGACGCATGCAGACACACCAGCAGTCACACACAGAATATAGGCATTATGACGCATGCAGATACAGCCGCAGTCACACACAGAATACAGGCATGACGCATGCAGACACACACAGAATACAGGCATGACTCATGCAGACACACACAGAATACAGGCATGACTCATGCAGATACAGCCGCAGTCACACACAGAATACAGGCATGACGCATGCAGATACACCCGCAGTCACACACAGAATACAGGCATGACGCATGCAGATACACCCGCAGTCACACACAGAGTACAGGCATGACGCATGCCGATACACCCGCAGTCACACACAGATACAGCCGCAGTCACACACAGAATACAGGCATGCCGCATGACGATACACCCGCAGTCACACGCAGATACAGCCGCAGTCACACACAGAATATAGGCATTATGACGCATGCAGATACAGCCACACACAGAATATAGGCATGACGCATATTATTTTAATCAGCAGATGCTGCTTGTGCATCCTGTTGGCACTGCTTTGCAAATAAGAAGCATTTGAAGGCAAAAGTTACCAGAAGAGACGCTCAGCGCTACAGAGTCACGCCACGGTATGTCACGACTAGAAGGGCTGTTAAACTCACAAGGAAGTAAGATGTATGTGGACAAATCTGTACATAATAAACCAAATTCTTTGTTGCACTTCAGACTGTCCCTTCCCTCATATCTGTACCCATCACCTGCACCAGCAGACAAACCTATGGCAATATGGTGCCGTCTATCTCAGTGTGTGTGACCAGCTATACTTTAACTGTTCGTATCCATGAGATTCCCAATAACTGAGTGTTCAAGTGCATCAGTGACCTAGATGTAGTGGAGCCATTGTGGCAGATCAATTAATTCATTTGGAACTTAGCGGACTGATAGGCCACATCCTCATATACACAATTAGGATACAATAGCTGCACCCTTGGTTTGGAAGCATGTTATTGTTAGTTGTAGAGTTTATAACCAATAGATGTAATTACCACACTACCACCATAAACACAAGTTGACTGCCAGGATCTTGCTGCTTGGCTAGGTTACTTGTCCATACGTCACAGTGAGCGCCTCCAATGCTTACCTGGCTTGCAAGTGACAGGATAAAGGCCCAGTCTTCCTGCCACTGTTCCTCTCTTAGAGAGAAATGTAATCCGAAGCTCTGGGAGTACCAAGACTCCCACTCCTTCCAGCGGCTGTAAAACCTGCACATAGAACACACAGCTAGTCAGAAACAGAAGGGGAGGGAATATTGGGAAAACTTTAACTGCAGTCACCCATGAAACCCGTGTCACACTGATCCTGTAACCTTAAAACAAGCGTAGCATGCTGCCACAAGGGGGCAGCAGTTATACATTTTCTGATAGAAAGCATACAATGCTGACCACGGCACAGTACAAGAATGCAGACTAATGGCATAAAGCAAACAAAGGCCGTTAGGGTTCATGTTACATTTACCAGTGGGAGCAGTCGTGGAGGCTGTCATGTAGAGCCTTCCTTAGCACCGAGTCTTTGTCATAGATGCCCCAGGTTGCTTGAAGTACAGAGTCCAGCAGGCAGTCACCTGCAGTGCGGTTCCAAAGTGCATAAAGTCTGCTGTCCAGACGGGTCCCCAGCTCCAGTGACCAATTAATAATAGGAGATTCCTCCTCTAATTCTGAGAAGTACAGAGAAAGGTGTTGGACAAAGCAGCACAAATCTAGGATGTGAAAGAGGAATAACCCTGAGCTGAGTGTCACTAACGCTTACCTTTCTGCACATCCCGGTCCAGGACTTCATCAAACAGTTTCTCCTGAACAGGAGGCGGCAGATCCTCTATGTCTGCAAAGAGAAAAGCCACCGGTCACTCAGCTCAGGTGGGCTCACAGTACACGTGCAATGAAGCAGAGGCTCTTGCTGTGTACACAATCACATATTACATTAGAATATCAGCGTGACATCTCTGCACAGACATCTGTTACTCCAAGGTCTCTAGTGAGAAGATACAAACATGCAACACAACGCCGCATGGTTTTCGAGAAGAACGCCACAATAAAAGTTTCAACCCCCCCTTCCCCCTGCCCTCCCTTAGATGATCACAACTGACAGTTCCAGTGTCTGGGACCTCCGCAAATCCTTCAGGCCTCACCAGTTTACAGTCCATTCATCATGGAGTATTAACTTGGATGCCTAGCAACCCAGCAAAGCAGAGAGCTAATTGGGTGAAAATGTAAATCCCATAACGGGCTGGATACTCACCTGCAGGTAAAGTGAAAGTCACCAGGTCTGCCAGGAAGTAACAAGCAAAGTCGCCTTTCCTCTGGTGCATGGAGGCTGCAATCTCCCTCCGGATTTGCTCGGTAAGCTCAGGACACACCATGGCTGGGATACATTTGGCTGCATGCTGAGACACCTGCAGGTATTCAAACCATTATGAGACAAAAATATAGAACGTTCGCCCTCAGGAAATCTATAATATGCTTATACTGGGCTCTTATTCTAGCTTCTGCAAAGGCGTAACAGCTTTAATGCATAAGTAATGCCAAGCATCGGGAGCGTTTCATTAAACATTTAGCACATATCAATTATTGATACATATTTATTTACATGAAACTGTGTAAACGGAAATCTCAGCAGTTTAACGCTACAGCCAGTAGGCATCACGTGGCCAGGGGCTGTGCGATGTAGGTAACCCACACGTGTAGAAAGGCCAGGGACAGGATCTGTGAGTGCAGGGAGGTAGGGAGTGACAACCCTGGCTGCTCACTTCTGTCAGAAGTATGGCCAGCATGTCCTGCCTCTGGAAGCGAATAGACAGGTGCACCAGAGTGTAACCCACATCAAAGGCCGATGGACGGTTCAAAAGGCGAACTTCATCGGCAGAGAGCTGACGAGCGATGTCTCCTCCTGACGTCTTGTACGCTTCCACCGCTGACAAATCGCCATCCACAACACCTGGAAGACAGGACGCACAACTGTCAACACCTATAGTGCACACACAGGTCATCGTGTGATCATCTACTATACACAGGATCAGCTGTGACCCACGCAGGTATGTATTACACAGTATCACCAATCCTGCCACTAGCAGCTTCTACTACAATGATTCTACAATGCATGCCAACGGCAAGTGAGAGGACATTAGGAGTTCAATTCATGAATTGTGCGAGGTCTAAAGTGACTATACGTAAATTAAAAAGTTAATTCCACCAAAACTGAAAGATCTACTCACTCCTATGTAGTGACAGAACTGCCAGTGTGGAGCACCCTGCCTGTCTGATAGTAGTAGAGACTGCCCTGGACTCCTCTCAGACAGGTGGCGTGTTGTCCTCCAGCAGCCAGCAGGGGGCAGAAGAGCAGCAGCTGTGGTACAAAGTTAGGGAGCCGCTATATAGACTGATTGCTGGACACTGGGTAATCTTACACTTGGGTGGAGTTATTTGTAGGGATGAAGGAAACATTTTATTGGTCATGGGATTTGGTATGAATGTAGAATTTTAATCACACTGAAGATAGACTGTGCTTTATAATACATTATGGTCATTAACTGCTCCCTGTAAATGCTCCCTAATGATAAGGTATTCTCTCTATGACATATCATTATCATGCCCTTACAGCAAGGTGCCTGGTGTCTCCTCTCTACGACAATTGAGGATGGCAGCATGTTGTAGACAAAGTCCTTCTAATACCTGTATAATGCTAATTAAAATAAGAGTCTTCAGTGGATTTCACCCTCAGAGTCAAGCCAGTCATGTCTGGACGTCCTGATACTGATCGTCCATTACTCTACAAGAGGCTTCACATGCGGAGATAACAGTTCTGTGGGCTGACCAGATATACAGAGACTGTCTAGTAGCAGGGAGCTAGCGATGGCACTGCAAGGCCAAATATCATGTTCCTAAGATACGATCCCTAGTACCGAGATAGGCTGTGTCCAACCTGTAGGTGACCAATGCACTTTCAGCCTAGAAACCATTAATGTGCTCCCAATAACCACAGAAGGCCAACACTCCCAGGATGGGTCACAGATGAGGACCTGCCAATGGCCATCTTTTCCCCGTGCAGTGACATTTAGTAGATGCAGAGATAGAAATAAAGCTAGAGGGCCATAATTCCAACGCTCGACACTTTAATATCTACTATAGCTCTGGCTCATCACAAATGATACAGGACGCTGATATGGTTCATTTACGAATGGAAACCAAAGTGGATAATAGGAACTTGGAGGGGATAATTCACAGAAAGGTCTCTTCTATAATGGAAAAAGCTGTTTTACACAATAGGAGTAACCCATTATGATTTATTACACATAATGGACTGCGGTACCGCTCACCAACTAGGAAACCCGCCCTCGTGACCAGAACAAACCCTATTAAAGGAAAAGGAGGATATAATGCCTGCAGTGTCCCTCCAGGCTGCTGCCTACACTAACTATAGGCGCTCCACTTTACCTCCCGAAAGATCAAATTAAAAAACAAAAACAGTAAGTATTAGGCGCTACCAGAAATTGAGCAAAGTGCAATATTGTCATACTACGCTACAACACATGCATCAACGTCAAACAGAATTAAAAAAGGAAAAAAAAAAAATCAATCTTACTGAACATACAAAAATATACCACGAGGAGGAATGAGGTTACTGAACATACAAAAATATACCACGAGGAGGAATGAGGTTACTGAACATACAAAAATATACCATGAGGAGGAATGAGGTTACTGAACATACAAAAATATACCATGAGGAGGAATGAGGTTACTGAACATACAAAAATATACCATGAGGAGGAATGAGGTTACTGAACATACAAAAATATACCATGAGGAGGAATGAGGTTACTAAACATACAAAAATATACCATGAGGAGGAATGAGGTTACCGAACATATAAAAATATAAAAGCTACTCTTGAAAATAGAACAAGAAAACATAAGTGAATTTATTTTCCCTTAAGCAGGCTGCCTAACATCAGGCCGTTTTAATTTATACACTTTTATATTGCCATCTTACATTTATTACAAATCTTTTTGGTCTACATCGGAGCTTTTCGGTTATGACACCGCTCTGCTCCCTACACTGAATGGAGTTGTATCCACAGCATTAGTCAGATATCCTAGGGCAACTATAATAGACCACTATCTAATTATATAAATACAGGACTGGGCGACCACTAGAAGATGCCATGTAGTATACAGTTAAGGTTTCAGGGGTCAAGAACAAGCCTATAAAGTCATATAAATATGTATTTCCCATTTATTTCCACTTTGAGCTCTATGACACCTAGTGCTTTATCAGATTGTGCCTGTGACACCAGCATTAGTGTCTCTGTCCTGTCACTTTCCAGGCACCAAGTAATATTCACTGACAACACAAAGTATCTATGGGGGGGGTTAGCTATACCCTAGTCCGCCTACATGACCAAAGCTAATGCATTTAAACGCATGTAACAGAAAAACATAGCTCACAGGACAGGACGTTGCTACAAATGCACGTGGCCATATAAAATACACACATCTCATGGCATTTACTACGCATTCCACTGACATGAATGCACATGGGTCAGATACACAGAAGTGAAACGTAGCAAAAATTAAAAAAACAAAAACAAAACAGTACACCACTTGTGTGCAGGAAGTTTACAGTACATAAACATATAGTTAGATGTTGATATATATATATATATATATATCTCTCTCTCAACATGTCAGGTGGGACATTGACAGAATTTTCACATTTTGGCCTCTATTCACCACCACAATGACTTTGCAGTTAAAGCACATCTTGTTTGTTTCATTTCAGACTTTCAGATTTAATTTGTGCCTCCCACTTTTTAAGGGGCCAAAAGTAATGGGACAAACTAAACAATCCTAAATCTAACTTTCACTTTTTAATACTTTGTTGCAAATCCTTTGCAGGCAATTACAGCCTGAAGTCTGGAACGCATAGACATCACCAGATGCTGGGTTTCATCCCTGGTGATGCTCTGCCAGGCCTCTACTGCAACTGTCTTCAGTTCCTGCTTGTTCTTGGGGCATTTTCCCTTCAGTTTTGTCTTCATCAAGTGAAATGCATGCTCAATCGGATTCAGGTCAGGGGATTGACTTGGCCATTGCATAACATTCCACTTTTTAACCTTAAAAAACTCTTTGGTTGCTTTTGAAGTGTGCTTCGGGTCATTGTCCATCTGCACTGTGAAGTGCCGTCCAATGAGTTCTGAAGCATTTGACTGAATATGAGCATATAATATTGCCCGAAACACTTCAGAATTCATTCTGCTGCTTTTGTCAGCAGTCACATCATCAATAAATACAAGGGAACCAGTTCCATTGGCAGCCATACATGCCCACGCCATGACACTACCACCAACATGCTTCACTGATAAGGTGGTATGTTTTGGATCATGAGCAGTTCCTTTCCTTCTCCATACTCTTCTCTTCCCATCACTCTGGTACAAGTTGATCTTTGTCTCATCTGTCCATAGGATGTTGTTCCAGAACTGTAATGGCTTTTTTAGATGTTGTTTGGCAAACTGTAATCTGGTCTTCCTGTTTTTGTGGCTCACCAATGGTTTACATCTTGTGGTGAACCCTCTATATTCACTCTTGTGAAGTCTTCTCTTGATTGTTGACTTTGACACATATACATCTACCTCCTGGAGAGTGTTCTTGATTTGGCCAACTGTTGTGAAGGGGTTTTTCTTCACCAAGGAAATAATTCCATCACAGTGGTCTTTCGGGTCTTTTGGTGTTGCTGAGAACTCCGATGCGTTCTCTCTTTTTAAGAATGTTCCAAACAGCAAAAACATAAGGTATGGCCAAATCAACTATCGCTCTGATGGGTTTGTTTTGATTTTTCAGCCTAATGATGGCTTGCTTCACGGATAGTGACAGCTCTTTGGATCTCATATTGAGAGTCGACAGCAACTGATTCCAAATGCAAATGTCACACCTAGACTCAACTCCACATCTTTTACCTGCTTAATTGATAATGAAATAACGAGGGAATAGCCCACACCTGTCCATGAAATAGCTTTTGAGTTGATTGTCCCATTACTTTTGGCCCCTTAAAAAGTGGGAGGCACATATAGAAGCCGTTGTAATTCCTACACCGTTCACCTGATTTGGATGTAATTACGGTACCCTCAAATTAAATCTGAAAGTCTGCAGTTAAAGCACATCTTGTTTGTTTAAAACTTCAAAGCCATTGTGGTGGTGAATAGAGGCCAAAATATGAAAATTCTGTCAATGTCCCAATATTTCTGCACCTGACTGTGTGTAATTAAATATATATAAATATATATATATATATATATATATATATACACACACATACATACACACATATATATATATATACACACACACACACACACACACATATACATACACAAATATACGCACACACAAATTTATTTTTTTGTACACTGACTTGTTAGTTTAGCAGTTTACCAAAACATTCAATCTACAGTTATACATACAATGAATATGTGGTTTGATTTAGCGCATGTCTGGGAAAACAGACACCTGGGGTGAGTCTATGGTCAGTCAGAATGGACGTGGTAACTAAGATGTTGAAGCTTTGTCCTGTGTGCGCAGATACTGGATAGTAAATACCTGGGATACGGCTCCCGATATGCCCGCGTTTTGCCCGGAATGCCCCGGAAACCACCCACAAAGCGGTCTCTTCCTGTTACTCAATTGCGAGTGAATCCTCACAACGATCGCAATTCATTTGCAGCACGTGCGCAATGCGACTGACGCATGCACAGACCACCGATAATCCCTCACATGCGTGAACATCGGAACAGCGTTCAAATCTGAATCAGGCCCATGGTTTTAAGCTGTAGACTATCAACTTTCATTTTGTCACATCCAAATTGGAGGATGGGTTTAGGAAAGACAGCTGTTTAATATGTAGCCCCCTTTTTTTAATTTTTTTTCAAGGGACGGAAAGTAATTGGACAATTGACTCAAAAGCGGTTTCATAGACAGGTGAGGGCTATCATTTAAGCAGGAAGAGAGGTATGGAGTGGATTCCAAGTGTAGCATTTGTATTTGGAAGCTGTTGCTGTGAAGTCACAACATGCGGTTAAAGGAGTTCTCAACAAATCCATCAGTGAGACAGCAGGAACCTTATGAGTGGTGAAACCTTTGGTACATTCTGAGAAGAAAGTGACGCACTGGCAAGCTCGGGAACACAAAAGGGCCTGGACGTCCATAGGAGACAACGGGGGTGGATGATCGCAGGATCCTTTCCATGGTAAATAAAAACCCTTCACAACATCCAGCCAAGTGGAGAACACTGTCCAGGCAGTAGGTATATTTTTATTCAAGTTTACCATAATGAGAAGACGACTTCAAGAGAGCAAATACAGAGGGTTCACCACAATGTGCAAACCACCAATAAGCCTTAAGAACAGAAAGGTCAGATTAGACTTTGGACAGATGAAACTAAAAATCAACTTATATCAGAATGATGGGAAGAAAAAAAATAAAAAATAAATAAAAGTATGGAGAAGGCTTGGACTGGCTCATGATCCAAAGCATACCACATTACCTGTAACACACGGTGGAGGCAGCATGGTGGCATGGGCATGCATGGTTTCCAATGGTACTGGGTCACCAGTGTTTTTTGATGATGTGACAAAAGACTGAAGCAGCCGGACGAATTCTGAAGTGTATAGGGATATACTGTCTGCTCAGATTATCCTAAATTCAGCACAGATGATTGGACGGCGCTTCACAGTACAGACAGACCATGACCCAAAACATACTGTGAAAGCAGCCCAGGAGTTTAAGGCAAAGAGGTGGAATATTCTGCAATGACAGAGTCTATAACCTGATTACATAAAGGAGGAAATCCAGCATTTGGTGATCTCCATGAGTTACAGACGTCAGGCAGTAGTTACCTGCAAATGATTCTCAACAGTATGCGTATGTTCATTTGTCTAATTTCATTTGAGCCGCTGAAAATACGGACGGTGTATAAAAATGGTGCAATTCATGAATTAAAGCTGAAAGTCTGCGCTTCAATTGCATCTCCACTGTTTTATTTCAAATCCTTTGTGCTGATATACAGAGCCAAAATTATGAAAATATATATAGCTAACCTAGCTATGTGCCAAACTCATGCAGCACCAAATCCTGAAATATGGCGGTGAGTTAATACTAGATCTAACACTAATATTGTATCACCACTCCACTTAATGATACACGCTATAGACAACCAATGTAGCCTGCCCCCACCTCACGGTGGGATGGGTACGGGATTCCGTCGGTCAGAATCCCGACCAAGTTACAATCCCAACGGCTCTAGGTAAGTAACCCTAACTCCCCAGTGACTAAACCTAACCTCCCCTCTAGTGCCTAAATCTAACCTCCCCCTCCATGGACCCTAAACCTAACCTCCCCCTCCATGCACCCTAAACCTAACCTCCCCCTCCATGCACCCTAAACCTAACCTCCCCCTTTAGTGCCTAACCCACAAACATACACACCAGGGATAACCTTTGTTAACTTTTTCTTCGAGGTTCATAGGGTCCACAGGGATACCATGGGATAGCATTTCGAAATCGTAACATGCACAGGACCTCCTCCCTATATACCCTGCCCCCAGCCACAGGCATTTAATTTGTAAACAAGCCTAATGGCAAGAGACGGAAAGTGGAGAAGGAAGTACAATGTACACAAGATACAAAAAGAAAGGGACAGATCCCGACTGAGGCCAGGTGCGTCAGGGTGGGTGCCCTGTTGACCCTATGAACCTCGAAGAAAAAAAAAAAAAAAAAAGAGTTAAAAAGGTATGTTATACCATAACTCTTATTTTCTTCTTCGGGTTTCATAGGGTCCACAGGGATACCATGGGGATGTCCTAAAGCTGTTCCCTTCCCAAAGGAAGCATCCTGGGAGGCAAAAAGTATCAAATGCATAGAATTTGCTGAAAGTGTGGACAGAAAACCAGGTGGCCGCCTTGCACAACTGTTCTGCAGAGGAGCCATGTCTAAACGCCCACGATGGTCCCACAGATAGAGTAGAATGTGCTGTCACTGTGTTCGGAACAGGGAGACCAGCCTGAGTATACACATAAGAAATAGTCATACGCAGCCAATAAATGCTTGTTAGCTGGCCAACCTCGCTTATGAAAGCCATATAAGACAAAAAATGCATTGATTTCCTGATGGATTTGGTACGATCCACGTATAGATACGAAGAGCGTGAACCACATCCAGTGAAGCTCCACCTACAGAAAGGCCAGAAGACAAAGGCTGGGACTACGATTTCTTAATTCATATGAAAAAGATACCACTTTTGGAAGGTAACCCGCCCTTGTATGGAGGACAGCTCTATTCTGATGAAAAATCAAATATGGAGAGCGACATGAAAGTGCTGCCAGATCAGAAACTCTGTGAGAGTAGATAGCGAGGAGAAAAAGGCTTCTCTGTCAACCATTTGAGATCCACTGTGTCCAAGGGTTCAAAGGGGGGGGGGGGGAGCCTGCAGCACGCTGAGAACAAAGGATAAATGCCTCGGTGCCACCGAAGGGACGAACAAAGAACACCCTGAAAAAATGTTCTAACATCTTGCAGTGGCAATTCTGCACTGGAACCAAACTGACAATGCACGAAGCTCCAAAATATTCCATAAACGGCAACTTTTGTTTAAATGTGTTGTATGCAGTCACCATGCGAGGGAGAACCGAACCTCTGGCGAGATGCGGATCGTTTGAGACTTGATCCGATCGTACTGACTATCCCAATGAGACAGAATCCATCTTTGCAGGGACCTGGAATGGAACTGAGCATATGCCACCATGTCGAAGGTGGAGAACATGGACCCAGGACCTATATTGCTGAGTGAACTGACACTCTTCGATTGCAGAGCAATTTGCTAGTCCAGCCTGCTCTTGTCGACAGGCAATGGTCAGCTGGAGCTGACCCAATATCAGGAAGTTTATCTGGAGTGTTCCATGCTTCCCCCATAAACTCAGTGAACTTTTTAGATTGAGGTAATCCAGCCTAAATCACCTTCAGGTGTCTAAACACCAGGTTTATTAGGCTTTAGGAGGCATTAAAATCAACTACCTAAACACAAGTTTTTGGTAGGATCTACCAGCAAATAAATATATATTATATATAATATATAAATATATTTGCAAATGGGCACTAACTCGCAGTTACATTGGTAGGATACAAGTGCAATGCTGCAAATGGGCACTAACTCGCAGTTACATTGGTAGGATACAAGTGCAATGCATACAAATATACTTACAAATTGGCACTGAATCAACTTATACAAGTATAAAAGTTGGTAGGATTCCAGTGCTATAAACCTTGGCCATAGGAGAAATGTATACTCAGAGAGAGCCCAAATCTCCCCTCAGCAAACACTCAATTGCAGATGAGCATCTCCAACTAATTAGGAGAGAGGGGGATGGGCAGCTCAGTGTTGACAAGTAAACGTAAAGTACAATTTAACCCCTACACACCTGGTAGTTGAGGGTAAAAATGGAGCAATAGCAGTGATCATTATAACAAACAAAAATAAAAAACTTTCATGAACTCCGGTTTCCCTTTATGCTTAGCATACATAAGTACAAAGGTAACAATACACTTTTTTAGCTGGTGTACTGGATTTGGTGAGGTAGCTGTCTCCTATAACTGGGAGCACATAAACCATCCTATATGAAATCTGGAGCAGATAGGTCTGCTGAAGAGGATTTACATGCACCAGCACAGGAGCTTCGCCTCCTGATTATCCTTAACCTTTGACCTATCAATGTATAAAAAGGTATAAGGTACAAGTTGTGAAGACTGTCACATTGCATTGCATTTATAAGTACCAGTATTTGTGAACGTACACATAAAACCCCACACACCCTGTACAAAGGGATGAGGAGAAAAACAGTGATAGTTACAACTGACAGAATTAAAAGGCAGTATCAAAAAACAGCTAGCACAAGTCACATACAATCCATATGCAATTAAATCGCAATAATCTCTGAATCAACTGACCAACACCCAAGGCTTGGTGGCTTTGTAGGGTATAGAGCACTATATACCTGACCCAGGGGAGCAGTATACAGGTAGACTGACAAACCTTCTGAGAACCAACCGCTTTCAGCAGAGCACCATAGGTGGACTGTGAGCGTCTCAATACACAAGGTTGTCAGAAATAAACCAGATGCGGGGACCCCACAGGAAGCTGCATCTGGGTGGGGGAGGAGGGGGAGCGCCTACCTCCTACCGAAGCTGCGTTAACGACACAGGTACGCTGACCTCACAGTAGTAGACGCTAAAAGTGCGCTGCTAGTGCGTGTACTACCCATCCCCGGCGTCAGACGATAAGGCACCGGCGGTCTTAGTGAGGACGTGCCTCGCAACGGAAGCCAGGACTGCAGCGCACGATTCCCCCGAAAACGAGGAATCGCCTTACCTTGCCATCTCCTTGGATCAGATTGCAGTCCGGGCCCCAGCATCGCTGTTAACTAAGCTTCGCTGTGACCTGCTGAAATCCCCAGGGCATATAGCGTTACTAGCGTTTCGGCATCAGCGGAGATGGGAGTCGCCATACATGCGTCCCATTTGGACGTTTAGTACTGCTTAACCCAGTAGTCTAAAAAACTAAAAGGTATCAATAAATAAAAAAACCTGGGACTGCCTAAGCAGTCCCGCTGTTCTAACACGTGCGTCTGGATACTTGCCGAGCACCAAACAAAAAAACTGAATGCTTGCGGCTGGTGGCGGGGTATATAGGGAGGAGGACCAGTGCATGCTGGGAGCTTGAAAGCTGTAGCCGTTTGGTGCAACAGATTACTCCAACTACATACCCCCTTGGTATCCCTGTGGTCCCTATGAAACCTGAAGAAATATATATATTTACTTTAACATGTTCTTAAACATTTACAGCTTGTTGGATAGCGGACTTGGAATTGACATACTTGCATATTGAACAGATTATACATTTACACTGACAGATCTGGAAGGCTCGGGCTGATTGATTACTGGCTCTATTAAGAAATCAGGAAAGGTATGAATCCTCTGACATGACTCACAGACGTTAGGCGTGGACAGTCATTTTTTAGGCATGCAATTGCCTGGCAGGATTTGTCCAGCACATTTGTGCGGCCACTGACATTCAGTCACCAGACTGCCACTTGTGCGAGGCCATAACACCAGATAGCCAGGAGCCCAGCGCTTACATGTACTGCACAAGAGGTAGTGTGGCTGTACGTTTGCCTACGGATTACACAAGCACTGTCTCCTTCCATGTCCTCTCCAGCAGCTGCTGCCCAGGATACAGAGAGCACAGCTATAAATATGCACAGCAGATCAGAGATGTGTTTATAAAGTGGATTCATGATCAAATTAAATTTAAATAATCCCTTCTACACAAAAGAGAAGGGGGGGGGGAATGACAAAATAAAAATTCCCTTTGACAATGAGGGGTCAGACTAAGACAGAAATAAACGCGACAGCATGTGTCAAACGCAAGAAAAAAAAAAAAAATCCATAGGCCATTTATTAATATAAATGTAAAAGCAACCCACACACTCAGATCCCTGGCTCCGCTGGATGCACACAGCAGACCTGTGAGTCATCCGGCTCTATTTATAGAGGCCCCGTCATTGCATGCAGCACAGACTCCGGCTCCACTCAGCCCTCAACAAAATCATGGTGCCTCATTTTACCGTTCTCTCGGCACCAGCACATAAACATCCGCAGGTCTTTCAGTAGAAACATGCAGCGCCCAAATCCTATTGAAACTGGGCACAGATTCCCTGCACTTAAAGCAAAGGACCTTTCCCGGCAAGCAGAGGCGAGAGTGGGTGGATGATGCAACGCAGAACACAAGCTGCACACTTCTTACAGAGACAACAACAAATGAACCAGCCGTTTGGCCTTTGCAAGTATGCTAGGGATAGAGAACCACCCATTAGGACCACTTCACTCAAAATGTAATGGTGGTCTTTATAAAAGCTCCTGGGTTTATGTGTAGTGCTTTCAGGAGACTGTAGATATTGGACAGGACTGCATGGCGTGATTCGGCCCGTGGATTAGGTTATATGCATAACAGACTTGCCGACAGCGTGCACATTGCACAGTGTTGCAGTACCTGGATCAGCAATTAATGAATGTAGAAAATGTTAGATAAACATATACAGTTGTCATGGTTACAAAATTTAATTTTCATTTGAGAGCAAATTTATTGTAAGCTCAGTAGCTCTTTAGGACAAAACAAGACCGTTAAATATATTACTGAACTGTAAAGGCCCCCATACACGGGGCGATATAGCAGGCGATCCGACAGATTGGTGCAATTTACCTGCTATATCGCACGGTGTATGGCCTTGGGTCGTACATCGCACCCCCTGACCTGTCTGCAGGACCATGAGATCAGGGGATGCGATGTGCAGTCTCGTGGATTGCTATGCAGGTGAGACAGGGGGAGCTGGCATATCGGGGGTGGTCGGCCACCCGGTCGCACCGTGTGTGAGGACCGCCCGTTATGTCAGACAACGGATCCCCTATCGCCTTGCACGGTGCACTCGCGGCGTATATGGGGGCCTTAAGTTGCAGAGACCACCAAAAAGGATTTTGTTAAAAAAAATACATCACTTACCCACACATGCATTCAAGAATAGCCAGTCTGTCTTCCTCATGCGGTTTTTGATTTGCTTTAGCTTCTTGAGGTCCAGTTCCAGCTCGTCCTTGCTACCCACTGCCCCGGCTAGCTCGATCCTTTGAAAGTCCATCTCGGAATCCCGCTTGGACATGGGTGGCGATCGGCGCTGGCTGTTGCTACTGCTGCAGCCACCTCTCCAGCGAGCGCGGTCTTGCTCGTTAATAATGGAGGATGCCTCATCAGTATTTGCCAGCTCTATAGCGTCCATGTTGTTGGGGGTGGGGTGGTCACACACTACGCATTTCTTTGCTTTGGCACAGTTCTCGTACGTGCAAGCAGAACAAGTCCAGTGCTGACCCTTAATGTTCAGTTTATTGCGGTCATTATATTCCTCACATGGGTCGATGGGGCAGGGAATGGACCGTAAACCTGATCCGGAGGACTGTGGAGATTCTGTGGGGCTACGTGTCCTACGTTGGGACAAACACTGAGTGCATCGGATGGCTCTAGGCCAGTTCAGGTAGGTACACAAATGACAGGACCACTTACTGCTATTTTCCATGCTAAATGAGGACTTTACACGTGGCCTGGCGCTTGAATCGGGGCAAATTAAGGGACTCCCCCCGCCCCTTTCTATAGTACCCACATTGGGGGTGCTGCTTTTGAACGGTTCCTCAGTGATGATGGCACCAGTGGGTCTCTGGGCACGACACATGGTACACTTGATCGCAGACGGCCAATTCTCGTAAGTACAATATTCGCAAGCCCACTTTATGCCATGCTCCGTCATCGTAACACTCCCAGGGATGGATGGCTGTATCTGTCAGGAAGCTGGAAAACAGGCAGAGAATGACTGATGAAAAAGCGAATGACGGATAAAAGCTTTTCATGTTAAGTGTTCCGAGAAGATAAAAAGTTACATATTCAGAACAAGTATTCCCCTGGTGAGTGCAAACATTATAGATACACCTCAGTGTGCAGAAACACAAAGCACCCAACACCACAGCAAGCGCTTTAGAACCCAGGATATGTAGGTATCCATTTAGGGCAGCTCAGAGCCGAGTAAGCGGCCCATGTACAAATAGGAGCATTCACAAGGTAATAAAAATTATATATTGCTTTGTAAATGAAAAAGTGGTGTACACACACATTACTATTGATTATCTATCTATCCACCCATCTAGGACGGTCATTATACTACCACTACCAACTGAGAACAATTAAGAAAAAAAAACTAAACACCTACTTTAAAAAGTCATAATAAAGTTAGAGACAAATGGCGCCATAATAGTAACTGTGCCTGAACGTGACTTGTGGGGAGGTTAGATAAATACATTTCTATTGTAAAATATAAATATGAAATATATTAAAGGAATAACCACTTAGGGACACACCCCGACAAAATCAAAACTATTTTTCTCAGCAGTTCGCCGACAATCTTAGCTGTTATTCATTATGTGTCCTTGTTATTTCATGGGTAGTGTACATCCTCCCTATATAAGGCATGGAAACTACTACAATGCATTAAACTGTCTAAAACAAAAATGGTTAAAGGAGATCCCACCTCCCCAATTTACAAGGCTCGTTGAAAACAAAGAATAAAAATGAGTTAAACATTTATTAAGTTTTGCGTTCAAAGACGGCAACAACTGAAGGCAATAGCTAATGAAAACCAAACTTTTTGCATTTGTTTTTGGAGCCAAAAATGTAAAACTACCCATCAGTATTGCCAAGCTAAAAAAATTAAATAAAAAGATTCTAATAAAAGTTTTACTAATGAATATGCCAATAATTGCTCCTAATACAGCAAATGTTATATTTAACTACAACAGAATGTCTAATGGTGCATACACACAGTCAGACTTGCTAGATCAATGATGAAAGATGAACGATTTGACCAACGATTTCATGAACGATGAATGATTTCTGACAGTATTAAAATTAATGAGATCATCCAAGTCTGTCTGCAAACACATCGTTGGTGGATGCATGCCCTACATGTCAAAGATATAAACGGTTTTTACAATCGTTAGCATTCATATCTGATAAGAAATCTGACCGTGTCTATGCACCATTACAATTAAACCCACAAGGGCTTAGAATTCTGCATTTAAAAAAATAAAATAAAAATGGGGGTTTTACCAAACCTTCCGAAGAGGACAAGTGAGCATCTCATAGAAAGTACTAGATAAACGATACTAAATAGCTTCTCGCTACGGACAACACAGCCACTAGTTCTCTTTACAAGGTGTGACATCTCCCCCGCAGTGTCATGGCGGCCGGAGCACTTTAGCGCAGCTGCATATAGTATTGTCCAAGTAAAACACAAGACTCTGCTAAAGGCAGGCTGGGTGGACCAAGTGGTTTGAATCCCAAACCATCCGAAATACTTTCATTTGTAACCTGCAAAACAAATGTGCAGACTGTCTGCTGTCTGGAACCACTTGTAAAAACCTCAAGTCAAAATCTGTATACATCCTGAGACAAGCATAGCTAATGCGTCTATAAACACCGGGCATTAGCAGTCTCTTTCCTCTCCTGTGAGGATCTCCATCTCTCTATGAAGTTTTAAAGAGAAACTATACCTAAATCTACAGGTTTTAGTTATTAAACTTATATAGATCTATAATTTAGCGAAAAATCTAGACAGACATTTTGTACAGATAACTGAATAGCTGCAGCATTTGTTTTGCTCAGTCTAGTTAAATATAAGAATATGAAAATTACTAAAGTGCTTAGGTTATAATACATGTTACACCCATTTATGTTGCAGAGTCCACAGTTTTTTTTTTAAAGCGAGACACACACACACACACACACAACTGGGCTAGCAACACAGAGAAATAGCCCACCTCTGGCGTCATTCTCCCCATCCTCTGCCGATGTGCCAACAGCTACCAACTGGGACTGCAGCCTCCAGTAGGGATAGCCATCGGTGGGGTGTCCATCGATGTTTACAATCGATGGGTCAATCAGTGGTTACCATCTATGGCACACAAACCATGTATGGTGAACCATCAATGGTTTGCACACCCTCGATGATAACCTCTGCGGCGGGTAAGGCGGGCTGTAGGCCAATCAAATAGGGGGGGGAAAGGCTTAGCTGCCACCGAGGGGCAGCTCCATCCTCCCACAGAAAAAAAAACAAAAAACTATCGCCTCCTACCATTGGTTCTCTGCCATCGATGGCAACACTAGTTAACATCGGCCAGCAACAATGGAGGTTTTGAAAATATCTAAGGTCGATGGCCATCCCTAGTACATACCTTCGGCTGGCTAGAGCAGCTGCTTTGTAATGAATCAGCTCTTAGTGTTAGTGGCTGATGGTATCAGGGCTGAGGAGAATCACTGAGCTCTAGTTTGATCAGCACCTTGGAGGAACAGATGTGGCCAATACAAACATGTTTCAATCTATCTCCTGGCTTCTACAGGCTGTAAGAACTTGTGCTTAGTGGAGGCTGGAGATCCTTGCCAGACTGAGGCTAGGGGCCTAGCATGGCTGTATCCTTGCAGAGACTACTAGACTTTGGGTTACAGGGCTAGACGATTCTGCAAAAAAGAAAAAAAAAAAAAAAAAAAAGTTTTGTCTTTTGCCGTTGGCCTAACAATGTTCATTAAATAAAGTGGATTCTCCATACCATGTCCTCCTCCATTATCTCACCCCACTCCCGCTTATTTTCCAGTCATATTTGAAAGTACTTTTTATTTCATAAATGCGACCAGCTCATCGCTTTATATAGCTATAGACTTCCTCTGCGACTTCCTTATTAATATCACGGAGAGCTGTAAACATTCGCTAATAGTGTAACAAGTACTTAGGATTAGTATTTTGTCTCAAATTAATTAGCATATTAAGAAAAAGTTGCATGATGCTTCTAAAGGTCTAGCGTTCAGACCTTCAGGTCACCGATGTGCGGTGCCCGCACTGAACGCCATTCAGTGAAGGAGCCCGACCTCCTATCTCTGAACATACCGAACGTCGTCAGGTTGACGGGCATGTTCAGTAGACAGTCGGGGACGGCAAGGACCCAGCGTGCACACCGGCTATCTATTACCCGACTTTATGAACAATGTGAACAATCCGACGAAAAACCAGGAGGTTTTGGTCGCAAAGTCGGGTAATGGATAGACCCCTCTAGTTGCAAAGTCTGCGGCGCACCAAAACGGGCTATTTGGCTTGATGGGAGGATAGGTCACATCTGTGGAAAACCTACCAACTCAACATGATCCACTATCAGGAACCTAACTCATGACCCCAACACTGAGGCAGCAATGCTAACAGTTATGCCACCATGCTGTCCCTGATGTCACCAATACTATTGCAGTCAAGAGACTTGTACAGCAAGTATATAGAGCATTCGCTTCATCCTCATGTTCTGCATGCAAGGAAATACACTCACTCTTCTCACCTTAATGCACATTTATAAAACTTATTCCTCATGCCATTTCTTCAACATGCATTTTACCTTGCTACAACATCAGTAAAAATAGGTACACTCAGGCCAGCATCCTGCAGACAATTCTGCCATCGCCATGCTCATTAACATGATGGGAAAAACACTCAGATGGTGAGTAAGGCCATGGCAGGATCATTATACTGACCCAGGGAAGAGGTTTAACAGAGGTGGAGATTATTTTTGTACAGAAAAAGGCCAGGACTGACACTCCCAAAATAGTTTAGGATTGTAGAGTACAGTGTCACAATGTTCCTGCAGGCGAGCGCTGTGATCCGCAGCTTCCAGTAAGCAGAGCTTGTGGGAGGGAGGAATGATGAAACCAACCCTATCATTACAGGAGAACTCTGCCTCGGACACGAATCCAAATCAAGGAGGGACCTGTAGCCCATCAGTCCTGCGTCACCAATAGTAGAAAACGGTGGTTACATTTCTTCTTGTGTCACGTGAAATTAGACCCCAAGTCCAAGTATTAAAATCAAAATCAGAATAAAAGACCAGTACAGTAAACAAAATGAAAGTGTACTAGTTAAGTAACATTTAATTGATTTATTCCAGGACTTCCTTTACAAGGATTTATCGCTTTGCATAATTTAATCTGATTTCCCTACAGTGTATGTATTGTGCTATAATTACTTTTTATCACAAACGGAACCTTACATCCGCATACCTGCTAACACTAAGTGTAGTGCATTTATTGACCCATACAGTGCCAGCAAGACAGGAACAGTAGTGCTACAATATTAGTATTTATATAGGCTATCCCAATGGAGATTACAATCAGTATATTCCCTAACACAACCATACACACACTCGCACATGTTTTAGTCAGCAGGCAATTACATCAGAATTATGTTTTCGGAGCTGGGAAGGAAAACCGCACCTAGAGGAAACCATGCAAATGTGGGGAGAACATACAAACTCCACACTGAGCCCCTGGTTGGTGATCAAATTCATGACCCAGTGGGCAGCAATACTTTACCATGCTACTTGAGAGATATATATATATATATACACGCAAACGCATATAAAAGGATGTAATATAATTAAACTTCCCCTATTCAGAGCAGTCTGTAGCTTGCTTCATGTTGTCACCAAATTTGGTAGGGAGACTAATTAGGCCATGGGAAGCAGGATTCTGTGAACACAAATTTAGCGCAAAAAGTTGCCGAAAGGGGGACAATGGCGCTGTACGATGTGACAATGGACAAATGAACAAGACTAAACTATTACCTTTATTGTGTTACATCAGGAGTGGCCAGACTTTCGGACTCTGATCTACTTTTAAAGCTAAAAATCTTTCATGATCTACAGAGCCCGAAGAAGACCCCAGTAAGGGGTGTGGGGACTGCCCTGCCAAAATCACACACATCGCGGCTAATAGGCTTGACCCCATAGTAGGCACAATTCAATTTACGCCACACAGCAGCACAATCTTATTCACATTACACCACAGTCACGTTACGACACACAGTAGTGCTCCTTATACACAATGCCCACAGTAGTGCCCCTTATGCAATGCCCCCAGTAGTTGTGCCCATCCACACCTCTACTTGTCTTCACGCTGGCACCACAAATCGCGGGTGACGTCATGACGTCACCCGCGCACTGCATCGCTGGCCTCTGATTGCTTCAGAGGCCAACGTTCCCAGTTGCGGTGATTAAGTTGTTCGCGATCTAAGAAGGGAGCTCCGCGAGCTACCAGTAGATCACAATCGACCTTTTGACCGGGCCTATGTTGCTCTAATGATAACACAGCAATAAATAATTTGTTATCAATATATTCAAACTGACTGGCATTTCACCATACATGATTTAAAACATTTGAAATGACCTTGCCTTGGTGCCCTCCCCGGGTATTTACCAAATCACAGTATTAAGAAATAGCAGAGCGGCAGCACTAACAGGACTCAATACAAAACACAACAATAGGTTGTTTCACCAACGCTTCAATCTCCTTTATCGGAGATTTTCTCAGGAACCAATAACATAAAACATACACGTTTTACATAACAAATCACCCATGTGCTCAGCAAACTACAGCCCCCCCCGGGGGAGGTGACTTAATCGGATCGCGACCCCGCTGCAGACGTACCTCCTACCACAGTTACTATAGTGATAAACCTCCACCCACTAAAAACAATGTACAGAACATGATGAAATCTCACAGCAGCCTCTTTTCAACTAAACTTGCAATAGAGGTATGTTGCTGTAATACTACAGGATGTAGATCAGAGGTTCCCAAACTTTTTCGAATCACGGTGCCCTAGAGCATCAGCATTTCCTCCATGACACCCCTGGGCCATATGTTTTTTATTGAGAAAAGTTCAGCAGAAATTAAATGTAGGAAATTGTGCTTATAGGTCACCCTTATGCTCAGTTATGTGGTGGCTGACAGGGCCGTACTTCTTTTAGTCCATATATTTTGACTTGCAGCCATCAGCACTGGTTTTGTCCATCACACTGGACTATCAACCTGAGGCGCCCCTGCAAGTGCCCTAAGGCACCCCAGCGTGCCACGGCAGCCACTGATGTACAGCACAATAGACAATAACATATCAAAGATGTGTCATCTGTAACTGTAATTTATCAAGATATAGTTGAAAACTATTGGAGCAGAAGAAGAAAAAAAAAAAAAAAAAAAAAGTGACCACCTAAAAGGTACACGCAAATATTAAAAGGGAATTGACAAACTGCGTCCCTGTGTATATAGTGGAAAACGATCGAGCAGAAAAAGGGAGGACTAGTGACCACATAAGGCACACAAGAATTAAGAGGGAATTGACAAACTGCATCACTGTCACTTTAGAACAGTGATGGGCCGTCGGAGCTTTTTTTCTGCTAGCCTCATCTGGCTAGCTGGGTGCATATCTTGGCACCCTGCGGCCAGAATCCATGCAGCAGTGCCGCCTGGAACGTCCTTAGGATGCTTCAGACGGTCACACCGCTGTCATTACAATAATCACCAGCGATTGTGGCCTCGTCCCAGTGTGACTTCACATGGAGGAGGCATGGCAATGTTATATATATCAAAATGGCCCTCGGCAGAATAAGAGGTTCCCCACCCCTGCTTTAGAATATGGCTGTACAACTATGCTACGAGAAAATAGTCTAAGCAACACCGTTCACGTGTCTTCAAATGGAGCAAAAGAACAGGTTTTATAAAAAGCAGAAAAATTATACATTTTCAGTAAGGCCAAACAGGGCCACACAATTCATTTGATGGATCCATCTGGCTTCCAATTGTAGGAGTGCTTTTTCCCTGTCACCTCCTCTTGGAGATGCTGGTACTTGGTCCACAATTTTATAACACAAGGTGGCCCAGGAATGTTTTTCTTTCTCACTAAAGTGGCGAGCCACTGGTT
Organism: Taudactylus pleione; assembly: GCA_031769625.1. NCBI lineage: Eukaryota > Metazoa > Chordata > Amphibia > Anura > Myobatrachidae > Taudactylus > Taudactylus pleione. Next base: position 7,405,153 of record JAUIMM010000197.1, read on the forward strand.
GATTGGATTCATTAGATATACACATATACACTAGGGAGGTTCAATAAGTAAGGTAACAAGGCCCATCATGTGTGTAATGTTCTCTATTGCATTCAAAATTTCCTACCAGGCCAGAGCATGGTAGACCAATGCTTCCCCTCACGGCCAGTAGAGTGCTCCTGTCCCAACATCACTAGTAAGATGGTGGAGCTGGCGGAAACGTGGTCAGCAATTGAGATGCGCAGTGTGATCAGATTTCTGCATCTAAAGGGCACATCAGCAACTGAAATTCATCACCAACTTGGTGAGGTGTACGGTGCTAACATGTCACGGAAACGGGTTTGGGTTTGGTGCACTGCCTTTGATAACGGCAGGACAGACGCTCAAGATAAGCAGTGATCCTGCCAGCCAAGCACGCCCACCACAGTTGACAATTTGTGCCACACTGAAGGTCTGATTCAGGAGGACAGATGCATTCCAGTTAGTGATATTGCTGATGATCTGAACATCTCAGTGGGGACTGTGCACAACATCACTCATGTGTATCCACACTGTGTACAGAAGCCACTCACAGAAGTTCACAAAACCAATGGGTTGGGATTATCTTGCGCGCACATGATGCGGTACCATGAAGTGGGAGTGCAGTTCAGCAGCATATTGTTACAGGCGATGAAAAATGGATGCATCATGTAATACCAGAGACAAAGCAAGCATCCACTACATGGAAACACGCATCTTCCCATCTTCACTGAAATTCAAAAACAACTTCATCAGCTAAGGAGATCATGACGACTATACTTTGAGACCACAAGGAGTAGCTTCTTGTTTATTTCCTCACTAAAGGGAGATACTGTGAATGTTGTCTGCTATTGTGAGCCGGTTGCGGAGGACAATTAATCAAAAAACAACCTGGGTTGCTGGGAACAGGCATCGTATTGCTGCACTATCGCGCCAGACCACACTACGCCAATTGCACGCGCGAGTTGTTACAGTGCCACTATTGGGAAGTACTGGACCATCCTCCGTATAGTCCTGACCTGGCACCAAGTGATTTGCATCTCTTGGACGGTTGAAGTAGCACCTGGGTGGAAGGAGATTAGCAACAGTGAAGTGCAGCAAGCCATCATGCCCTGGCTTCAGGCGCTTCAAGCCGCATATCCGCTACACGATATCGCTCCATGAGCAATATTGTGTAGTGTGCCCCCGACATTGAGCGCACACACTGAACGATATCATTAACGATATCGTTCAGAGCTGGCACCTTCCCTCATTCCCGAACCTGCACAACCTGACGATATTGTCAGGTTGGATAGCAGGTACAAGCGATGAGCGACGTCATCAACAACCAGCAGGAGTGCGCATCGCTGGTCGTTGCTGGCATATCCACTGGCCGATATAATAAACGATTTTGTTATCGTTCAATCGCTCATTATATCAGCAGTGGATACGCGACTTGACACAGATTTCTTGTATGCCAGGATAGAGGCCTTGGTGTACAGTTGGAACAAATGCTTAGACAAGTATGGGAACTATGTGGAAAAATCTGTACCAAGGCCACCATATTGATTATACGTATATGTACGAGTTGAACACATTTACGGAATGAGAGGTCTTGTTACCTTATTTATTGAACCACCCTCATGTATGTGTGCGACATATCACATTTAACACTCTCCAACAAAAGTAATTTTATGTCACCATAATACAAAGGTGGAATGCCAAATCTTACAGCATCTACAGCACAGCATTTAGCCGAAACATTCAATGTATCAAAATGTATGTAGAAAGTCTTCAGTATATTCTATGTAGCGTGGTCACAGTAATATCCACACGCTTATAACTCTGACAACATAAATATAGAAAATTCAAAATGAGTGATCTGGGGTAGCACAGAATATAACCACAGGGTTATATGGGAAAAACAAATCGGTCTTCTGAAAATATTCCTGCTTAAGTGCCGAATGAGTACAAAGTAACTTACAGATAAAAGTGATAGTGTTTTTGGATTTAGGAACAGACTATTTCAAGATTAAAGCACATGATTATCTTGCAAGTTATGACAATATGTGTGTGTGCTGAAAGACTAGTATTGCTGGCCAGATCTCTGTATGGGTTATTGGGCTTTATGTGCTAACCATGCATACAGCCCCACTAATTGCCACATGTGACATTTGCTGATTGGTTAGTTAGTTTATGAGCAGAGCTGCATTAACTGTAGGGTTAATAGAGGATTTTGGAGTAGGGATAAGGTGAGCGAGCGCCGGATTAACAATGGGGCAGGTGGAGCTACTGCTCCAGGCCTTCCCATCAAAATAGGCCCACTGGCTCCGCTGTGTTGCTGTAGACAGGACATTTTTTATTTCCCGCTACAGTGGCACAGCCTGCCAGCACTGTCCGACAACTCAATCCCCCCCCGACCTCCACCTTTCTGCATTTTCTACCCACGCACGATTCAAACACTTGGCGGGTTACTAGCTCTCCTTGTGTACTGTGCAGCTACAGCGCAGTGTCTGGGGCCTCCTCCACATCATACCACGTGTTGTCACATAGGTGCCGCCGGCTTTGGCCATCCGCAACCACTACCGAGCCTAAAATGCTGGGATCTGCTCTCCGCAAATGCAGCCCGACTGGGTGATGTAAAGTGTCCTGCTGGCGGTTGCTGCAGCTGATCATCGGGGATGCGATGTCGTGTTACCTGTGACTCTGGAAAAGGTGTGCTCCATCTGTGAGAGCCACTCAGAGATCTTTCATTAATGTTCTGTTTTAGTACCATATTTTACACACACTACACTGCAGACATATATATATATATATATATATATATATATATATATATATCCAGTATTAGTCCACACTCACGTCTGAAGATCCAATTGCTGGGGTAGCCACCCAAATGGGATCACCTGTATCCCTGCATACAAAAAATGAACAAAGGGGGTGCACTCACCAGTCTTCTAAAATGAGTTTTTATTTCATCTTTTTAAAAAAAAAAAATTTACAGCATCATAGTAAAGCTCCAAAAACAAACCTTACAGGTATAATCGAGCTGCATCCCCCGCTAGCGTGCGTGTCAACTCCCCAAACTACCTGCCAAGTGGAACGCAAGCCAGTACCATTTCCTGTCAAGTGGCACGCAAGCTAATACAGCAGTCATGACAACCGCTGTTAATGCTTCCTGCACTTCATCTGTCGATGCTAGCGCCCGGAGCAATCAAATCACAAAGTAATATACAAGAACACTAGGGACCCGGTGACGCAGACAAACAAGTATACGTCACCATATAACCCATTAATTTAAATGAAGATGTAACTAACAGAGTTTTCATATATTGACTCATTAAGCTAATATCAATCGGGCAGTCGACATGTACGCCCACCAAAAAGACGCAGCCTGTAAGCAAACCAATGATAAACACCTCCTCATAGATAATATAATGATGGGGCAACGCCTATCCATCTGGATTGAATTACCAGTCTTCTAAAATTATAATTTAGGCATATGTGAGTGCACCCCCTTTGTTCATTTTTATAATATATATATATATATATATATATATATATATACACACACACACGTTTTGATGTACTGAAACACCATCATCAAGTATGCATAACAGACAGTGTTCATCAAATCCTAGTGACTGTGTATTAGTACACAGAGAGTAAACTTCTAAAAAAAATATATACATTTGATTCTTAAAGTCCCGGAGAATTGTCCCCTTCCTATACTATATTGCATGGAACTTTCCAGACAGCGCGGCACAACGTTTTTTGTGTATGGAGTGCCGGGCAATAGTTTATGTATGTAATCATATTACCATATAACCAGTAAGGATTCCTGACGAAAGTTGCATAAACCGAAACAGAAGGAGGGCAAAAAGCGCCCTACCCTCACAGCCTGCGGGTGCAGTCTTCACCCGCGGAACGCAGTGTCCTGCGGGTGGAGAAATGTGCGGTGACCCGGTCACCGCCGGAGAATAGATGCCGGGCATTGCGCCCGGCATCTATTCTCACTGTCTGCAGCGCTTGAGGGGTGTCCGGCGTGTCTATAAGTGCCGGGCACGCCCCCAAGTATGACAAAAAGGAGACGTGTCTTATAGACAGGGCCCCTTTTCATGGCCGTGCCCCTTAATGGTTAGAATGTATACTCTGTATGTAGTGTCTTAAACCAGTTAAAGAAAGACAATGTAATGTCAAGACATTGTTGGAGAATTGGGACCTACCCCTAGTGACAACATATGAACTGTCCTATGAACTACAGCGTACTACAAAGACCAAGAACCAATGGAATTATGTTTGTCTGTCTACATTGTTGTTAACTGTGATCTGTAAAGTATATAGCCTGCTTGCTGATCCCAACATACAGCCATTCGCCTTGGATGACCACAGGCTTCTGGACTGATGACTGTATGCTGGAACCAGTGCACACACGTATGTATTGGGCTGTATGTTATTTTCTGTATTTAATGATCTTTGCACTAATTGTGCTAGATCAAAGCGTGTACCTTTCTTTTTGAATGCAATAAGAATTTTTGTGCTTTGGAACCACAATTGTCTGGACAGCGATTATTTCTCTCTAGCAACTTAGGGGTTTTCATAACACAGACACCTTAACAATATTGTTATGTGGTATGGACTTCTATCATTGGACTACTGAAACTTAAACTTTCACCTAGATACATAATTAGGAACACTACTTTTATTTTGCACAATGTAATATACACACACACACACACACACACTGTGGCTTACAATAACTTTTCTGCAATTACCAGTGAACCAATTTTTTTTTTTTTTTTTTAGTAAAGGCCCTCACAGAATATATGTAGCGTTCCCGCTAGGCTGTTTTAGCAGGGTGCGGCACCCTGCCATCCTTCTGGAGGGCAAAAAGCACCCTGCCCTCACAGGCTGCGGGTGCAGTCTTCACCCGCGGGACGCAGTGTCCCGCAGGTGGAGAAATGTGCGGTGACCCGGTCACCGCCGGAGAATAGACGCTGGGCGCATGTGCCCGGCATCTATTCTCCCTGTTTGCAGCGCTTGGGGGCTGCCCGGCATGTCCGCAAGTGTCGGGCACGCCCCCAAGTATGATGAAAAGGGGACGCGTCTTATAGACATGCCCCCTTTCATGGCCACACCCCCTTTTCACCCACGCACACAAAGTTGCCCTCTAGCTCTGGCACCCTGCCTGCCGCCGGAGCTAGAGTGAACACTATATATGGTGCTATTCTATAATTAAAAACCTAGCCATACAGGCATGGCATAAAAGACCTCACTTGGAAAGATAAAGCGATGAAGAGGATTTGGGTCAAAAAAAAGTAGAGAAGAGAGTTCTGAGCACAGACTGACATCTTCACACAGATTTTATGGGCTACACTTAGTCCAGTTGGTTTTGTAGCACAAACATTGTGAGTATACCTGTATTACATGGTCAACACTATTAGAGCAGAGTGTTAAATATACATCATTTTATATTGAGGAGACCCTTGCATGGAATATAGTGTACAGTATAACGGCAGTAACCTCCACTCACAAAGGCTTGTTCCTAGTAGTAATTTTCATGTACTGCCAACACCAATATTTGCTTTGCATGTAACTACATTGGCAAATGAACAGTTAATAGGATTATGGACTCATACAGAGACAAGAGGTAACACAAGCAGAGCTTTCCCCCTGTTATACATATAGTACCAAGAAAGGTCATCCATCTAGGCCTGGACACCATCCCTGGGCAGATCATGCATTCCATACACAAACTGGTATATACAGGACCATCTCAGTTATCTATTACCTCTTGCTGATATTCTCATTGAATAATCAGCGCCCTTCCTACCCGTATGAGGTTAGAGATGTCACCAATATGCATTATAGGCAATTGCTAGACCATTCAACAATATACAAAAGGAAACTACAGTCACCATAAATTATATATTGGTGTATACTCTGAATGGAGTTCTATATATAAAACTACATTTTTCAGCTCCCCAGTCGCAGAAAAAGGAGCGAGAATTTTCATAGCAGCAAATGGTTCATTCGGCCACCCCTCTCCTCTCCGGCTGGTTAGGCTCCCCTTCTCCTACAGAGTCCCATACAAACTCCCCACAGTCCCTTATAAGAAACACAAACCTCTCCCCCTATATATCTAAACTCAACCCCTTCCACACTGCCACCCATGTCGCTCTGCCAATGACTGCAGACCCGATTCAGACTTGTACGCTACGCTGATAATTGGGCAATGTTCATTACAGCGCATGTTTGTTATGTCACAGGGATCCTGCTTCCCGATGCCTCTGCGACATCTCTCACGGAGAGGATTTAGACGCAGAGTGATTGATAGTTATTAAGTTTGTGGGTGGTAATGTAAGGGTGGTTAGAAATATTCAGACACGTCACAGCCGTTTTATAGGAGTCTCGGATCTAGCGACTGGCTTTGTATGCAGTTTTACTGGTGCCGGCGTTTCAGTTCGGTTGCCCATTCTGAGTAGCAATAGGCTTACTCAATAGGCTGATGAGAGATGCTGTAACATTTTATGAAGCTGCTTGGATTCGCAAAGCCCCAGATGGGCGTCTGAATAAATTTGCATATTTTTGCATATCAGCTCTCTGAATCAGGCCTTGTGTTCCCAACAGAATACCTCTCCCACTCCCAGGATTTCTCACCAATAAAAAGCCATCCCTTTCCTCCTCTCTCCAAAGCTTTGCACAAAGCACTAAGCCTACCAGCTCTCCTCCTAATCCCATCATTTCCCCCCCTGCACACCAGCCTACCCCTCTCTCTGACACCCATGTCTGACTTACCCTCCCCTATAGATTGTAAGCACTCATGAGCAGGGCCCTCTTCCTTTTCTTACCTTCACTGTCATCTTCTCCCCCTTGGTATCCTTTTTCCTATCAGTGGCTCTGAACCAGTCTGCTGTCTGGGTGCAGGTTAAGCCAGCGCTGGTTTTATAGTTATAGTGACTTTATTTGCATGTGTATAGAAATTGGCTGTGAGATCTGTAATGGTTATGTTTGTACTGTACTTCTGTATGCATTTAGTACGGTGCTACGAATCTTCTGTGGCACACGATGAATATGAAGTAATAATTAAGCTAACACAATGACACACGGCGCTGACAATTGCATAATGCGATCCCTCACAAAGACCAATCTGCTGTTTAAAATACTACAATAAATAATATGTACCAAGTGGAGCTTCCTTACTAATACACCATTTATTTTGTTCCAAGGTGGTACAGGGGCTTTCCACAGGCCACCAGCTAACAAAGGGAGCGTTATTGTTCTCTAAAATGTAATACAATAACAATATAATGATTTCAAGTAAATTATTAAATAACATTATACCATGGTGCAAGATAATATTTGCACTTTCCTGATATGCAAAGGCGAAAACAGATGTGATGACCTGTTGGTACCAGTGTCCAGTCACAGTCTGTACTAGCACTTGTGTGCAACAGAGGCAATTCCTATTGGGAGTACTTAAAATAAATGCCTGTATATTATGCGTGTCACAGCATCCATGGCCAACTACAGAAAGGATACAGTAGAGATAGATATATCTATAAAATGTACTTATTTTTTGAAGAGATTCATTGAATCATGAAAAGAGCTGGTGACAAAAATAAAGTAAGAACACAAAATAAAAATCCCACAAAAGCTCCCAATGGGAAGCGAGTACTTGTGTGGCTAAACCTGACTCCAGCAAGGCTTCTGGTTCTCCGGTTACAGCGTTCAGTAACAGAGGAGAGAGGCCATGTAAGTGGAGCCAGCTGGTCACATGTAGGCAGAGAGATTCCAAATGAGAGAGAGTTATGAAAGCAAGTTCTGTGACAATATAGTGAGACGATTGACTAAACAGAAATACACCAACAGCGAAAAAGCCGATCTTCACCGCAACCAATCCACTTTGACTGACCTGGTAAGAGTCATACAGTGAGCTTCATTTACTAGCACAGCTTTTAGGTGCAACATTTGAAATTGTGTAACTTGCACTAGACAGGTAAAACCTCAAGGTGGCCAAACGCTGTGCAATTATCAGCCCAATTGGCACCTTAATGATCGGGACAATAGTTGCACAGTGTATGGCCACCTTAATTATCGGGCCAATAGTTGCATAGTGTATGGCCACCTTAATGATCAGGCCAATAGTTGCACAGTGCATGGCCACCTTAATGATCGGGCCAATAGTTGCACAGTGCATGGCCACCTTAATGATCGGGCCAATAGTTGCACAGTGCATGGCCACCTTAATGATCGGGCCAATAGTTGCATAGTGTATGGCCACCTTAACAGAGGACTAGGGGCCTGATTCAGACCCGCTCCAAGCGCACACTGCTCGCAAGCGGTCGATGGTCCTCCGGCGTGCGCATGCGCGAGACTTATACTGCGATGGCAGCTCCATCGCAATGGGTCTCTCTACAAGACCGGGCGGCTGTCGATGTTGATTGACAGCTCGCCCCGTTTTGTAGGTGGGGAGGGGGGGGGGGGGTGGTCGCACAAATGCAGGTGTTCCCTTAGGAACGCCTGGAGTTTGTGGGCGGCCCTACTGACATCACTCATGATGTCAGTAGTGGACTTCCTGCTCTATTAGAGCAGGAAGTCCACTCGGGCTTGCGGGAGCTGAGACCCTACCACAGAGTCTCCTCGCAAGCCAGACGGTCGCAATAATCGTGACCATCGCCAGGCCACCAGCAAAAGCTGTGGGTAACAGCGAGCGGCCTGGAGGCTGAAAAAAAAATAAATCCCTGCCCTGATTCAGAGCGAGCGGCTCTGAATCAGGCCCTAGGTGCAGTCATTCAGTGCAAACCAACATGAAAGGCTTTGCGTTGTGGATTATTTTTATTTCAAAATGAACAGAAAAATTATACAATACAATACATGGCATAATTTACCCAAAAAGGTTCAAAGTATTGAAGGGTGATAAGGAGGGGAATGCTATGGTGATTGCAGGGAGAAGTTTAACACAATTTAGAATATATTTTAAGTGACTTTCAATAGATCGCACCGAGGGAGCTGCTCTGCTACGCCCGAAACCCTGACCCAGAATCCGGTAGTCTATGAATGATTTAGCACCGGGTGCCCAGCGAACATGCGATGCGCCAAACACCAAAGTCCCAGCCATTTCTGTATGTACATTATATATGGAGTTTTATAAAGTGACAATAACTTGTACGTAGGTGGTAATGGAAACAGGACTAGTCTGCTGACCAACCTATATATCTGTGCACCACCCAAGGGTCACAGCCTCCGACCAGTACATTCTCCACTTACACTGATGAATGATGCGACTTAGTACATAGGAAAGCTACATTACCTCCTGACTACGCAGGTGTGCATGACAGGGTTTGGTAACAAACTCAAGTATGGTTCATGCTGAAGTGCAGGAAAGCTGATATGCAACATCCACATATTTCTAATTCAGACATTGATAAATAGACTCTATAGCGTGTATGGTTCATGGGAACGAGGGCCATACTCACTCAACTACAACAAATGTAGACATTGGGCTTGATTCGTAGTCAAATGCATCTGCAGCACTTTAGTTCAGCCACGGCAGCCTGTTTATTTCCTTACGCTAGAAGGAGAATTTGCTCAACTATGCCAAAAATCCTTACCGATGCATATGGAAAGCCTATCCTGCCCAACGTTTTCATGGCAGCTGCTGCCATCATCATCATTGGTATCTGTGCTTGCACTCAGCCCAAGCTAGGTGCAAAAGATCCTTCAGAAACTGGCATGCTATCTCTGTCCGCACGTGACGAGAACGCCTGGATGCCTGCTTACACGGCCACGAGACAGGGTTCTGTGTGATCGCATGGTCACCACTAGTTACAGCCCAATTCTCAGAAAGTGTTGTCACTCTACAGATTAATGTGTTCACGCTAGCACTCTGCGCCAATAACGCCTGATCCGATGCAGTTGCCGATTTCTTTCATTGCCGCATGTGCAGTATGCCGAGATATACAAGATACAGCCGCAATTGCACTTGCATCCAACTCAGAGTTAGGCCAACAAGAAGGAACTGCAGTCATTATATTTTGCATGTGAAGAACAAACCACACACCTGATTTGTCGTAAAACATCAAAGCATACAATGCACAAATCAGCGCTACAATTCGCCAAACACCCTAGTTTTCTATGAATCAAGATCTGGCAGTCAGGCTGCAATAGTCACGCGATTGGTTTGGGCTGCATTATGTTGTACATGCGATTTTAATCATATCAATAAAATTAAAAAAATTATAAAATCAGCAATAATCACCAATCTGAGGGGTGCAACTGAATTCTAAGCAATGCAAGAGATGTGCTCATAGCAGCGCCATCGCTTATGGGTGCTCAGAAAAATAAGGCATGTTGCGTTACCGTAAAGAACAGAATTGCCCCCCTAGACAGACATCTCATTGCTTGCAAGGAAATTGCTCTGCACTGCTCCATACCCTAATACACATGGATAAAAACCAAGAGCACCTGCAACATAACATGCATGGGTACAGCAGACTCCAGACACGTGCCAGCATGTAACAAATCTATATTTTATAGTATAGGACACATCGAGGCATTACGATTCTTCTTATATTCCTAAAAATGCCACAAGAGCTCCAGAGAGCTGCCCATAGGCAATATACAGAATTACAGTGTTCTCCCCAGGCTCAATTTGAGACAGGGCGCGGTTTGGATAGCTAGAACATTACAGAGAGAACAGACGGAGCGTGGAGACGTGCCTCAGCATGTATTGCTTGACACAATTATATCTGTCCATCCAGCAAGTGGGCAATATCTGTAAGAGCCTATACAAATTATGGGGGCAATTCAATTGAATGCGATGTGAATAGCACTGGGAGGGAGTTTCCTGGGAGCTAATCATTTGTTTCCCCCACGCCCAGCACTTAGTCGGGAGATGCTGGTTAGTGTGCCTGAAGTTAGGTGTTTGGGTGCACTAATCGTCATTTTCCAACCTAAGCGCCGGCAGCAATGCTCTTAGCGCCGCACTGAAAAACAGCATCGTGGTTGGCACTAATCTGATTTCTGCTCCCACACTCCGGAAAGTGCGAGAAGAAATCCTTCATTTGCGCTAACAGTGCAGACAATTGAATAGCTCAGAGAACCCCTTCCCAGCGCTATTTACATCCCACTCAATTGAATAGCCTGCCATGTCTATGTCCAGTCAGATTACACTGTCCCCATTCAGCTATTTAATGCCACCTGGACGGCACACTCTCCTGGAGGGACCACCCGGTGTTCTCCCCAGATTGTAGTAACCTGAATCCAAGGAATACTAAGGCTTGAAAAGGCAATGCAAAGCGGTTCCGTTTAAGCCATACGGATATAGGGCCTGAGCTGAATGTTATTCCGATGTTCACGAAGTTGAGCTATTATCGATAGTTTGCAAGTGTCATAGTCGCATTGCGCACGCGCTGCATATGAATTGCGCTCGCTGTGAGGATTAACGTGCAATTGACAGGAACAGACAGTTTTGTGGGTGGTCACAGGGATCTCCGGGCCAAAATGGGGGTGTGTCGGGGTAGTTTCCTGCCCGTGTACTAGCCAGCGTCTGTGATGGCAAACGTAGAGAACAAAGCTCCGGCGCCTCAATTACCACGTCCATTCTCAGTGACCATAGACTCACTCGAGGAGAGGAGGGTTTGAGGATCTGTGTACAACGCTGCGTTTGTGCACGCAGTTCCGGGCAGCTGCTAGGGCTCCGGTGGGCGTCTCGCACAAAATCTGCTGGCTGAGGCATTAGCATATATTAGCAATTGCTAAGCGGCAGAATTCACTAATACATTAGCATTAGTGTACAACGCTGAATCAGGCCCCATATTTGCATTGCTGTGCTATAAATAGCAGGTTTAGATCAACATATACAATAGGCACACTGAGAAATGCCCATTTAGAATAGAGTCTGCAGTGATGTATTCTATGAGTGGCAGGTTTCCCGTATAATACATACAAACATTACATCAGTGTCAACAGGGGAACATTTATATAGAGAATAATAAGAGCTGCTGCACTGTCATCTGTAAGAAAACCACACACACACTGTAATAAGCATCCATTCTACACACACACACTGTAATAAGCATCCATTCTACACACACACACTGTAATAAGCATCCATTCTACACACACACACTGTAATAAGCATCCATTCTACACACACACACTGTAATAAGCATCCATTCTACACACACACACTGTAATAAGCATCCATTCTACACACACACACTGTAATAAGCATCCATTCTACATACACACTGTAATAAGCATCCATTCTACACACACACACTGTAATAAGCATCCATTCTACACACACACACTGTAATAAGCATCCATTCTACACACACTGTAATAAGCATCCATTCTACACACACACACTGTAATAAGCATCCATTCTACACACACACACTGTAATAAGCATCCATTCTACACACACACACTGTAATAAGCATCCATTCTACACACACACACACACTGTAATAAGCATCCATTCTACACACACACACTGTAATAAGCATCCATTCTACACACACACACTGTAATAAGCATCCATTCTACACACACACACACTGTAATAAGCATCCATTCTACACACACACACTGTAATAAGCATCCATTCTACACACACACACACACACTGTAATAAGCATCCATTCTACACACACACACTGTAATAAGCATCCATTCTACACACACACACACACACACTGTAATAAGCATCCATTCTACACACACACTGTAATAAGCATCCATTCTACACACACACACACACACACACTGTAATAAGCATCCATTCTACACACACACACTGTAATAAGCATCCATTCTACACACACACACTGTAATAAGCATCCATTCTACACACACACACACTGTAATAAGCATCCATTCTACACACACACACACACTGTAATAAGCATCCATTCTACACACACACACTGTAATAAGCATCCATTCTACACACACACACTGTAATAAGCATCCATTCTACACACACACTGTAATAAGCATCCATTCTACACACACACACTGTAATAAGCATCCATTCTACACACACACACACACACTGTAATAAGCATCCATTCTACACACACACACACACACTGTAATAAGCATCCATTCTACACACACACTGTAATAAGCATCCATTCACACACTGTAATAAGCATCCATTCTACACACACACTGTAATAAGCATCCATTCTACACACAAAGCAGGGATCAGCAATAACTCTGTTCTGTGGAAACCGTATGGCCCGCTCTGCAGATATAGAAACGTATTTCATGATAATGGTACCTAAGACAATTCAGGGTCTCGGTGGCCATATCTGAGAACTGGCTGAGCTCTCTATTACAGTGGCTCAATTTTGTTTAACTTCCATCCTAGAACAAATGAATTGGCAAAATGCCTGTCCACCCCTACATAAAGTCTTTGTGATAAAAAGCCATGCAGCATTGCTCATGTAAGGCTGTAAGTTTAACTTCCATACACCAATTAAATTAAATGCTGCAAACGCCCTGTTGATTGCATCTACAAAACATATCTATGCATCTATGCATCAATGTTGTACAGAATCCAGTCTAGTGACCTGAGAGGCCTTGTGGGTAAGCAAGAGCCGCGCTAAGCAAGACAGTTACAGTACATCCGTGCTTATAGCGGCAGATCAGCGCACACTCAGATGGAGCTGCTGAGGAAATACCCATCCAGGAATGGATATTGCCCATCACATTCCACACAGGCATGTTCAGGTCACAGTTTCTCATCCATACATTAATGGGTTTATCAGAATACAAGACCACAAAGAATTTCAGTGTACAAAACAGTCTCTCTTAAAAGATGAAAACTTTGCGCTTTTATTTTTTTCAAATTATATAGGACTGGTTAAAGGTTCTATTTACTAAGCAGTGTTAGAAGACAGAGTGAAAAGTGATAAGGTGCCAGCCAATCAGCTCCCTCCTGTCATCTCACAGGCTGTGTTGACAGTTGGGAGCTGATTGGCTAGCACCTTATCACTTTTCACTCTGTCTCCTAGCACTGGTGCTTAGTAAATAGACCCCTCAATCAGTTAAGGTGGCCCAGCAAACAAGAGAATGAAACTTAAACAAACCTACTTCCATAGTGTGCTCAATCCCTTTACCCAGAGCTCTACCACCACCAAACTGTATTTCCCATTTTAGTGTCTGCTTTCTGCTGTTATGTCCTTTCTATGAACTGGGAACTTTCATAAAGCTATTCTACATTTTCACAAAATACTCTCCATGACTGGACCAAATATAGTCTTTTATTCGATTATTTACCCAACATAAGTTCTGCATTTAATACTTATGGTCATTAAGCAGCTAACTAAAGTGCATGTGCAAAATACACTTTCAATCCTAATTCAACTGGAGGATTTTGCAGCTTTTGAAATCAAACTAAAAGAACGAATGGAAAATACTATAACAACCTTACGCAAGTTTTGTTTGTCTAAGGTGTTACAAATGATGGAGAATAAGGCCCTCATTCAGACCCGCTCGCAAGTGGGTCGATGTTCCCCACTGCGCATGCGCACGACGGAGGGTGCTCCGTCGTGCGCATGCGCGAGACCCGACGAGCGAAGGACTTTCCTTCGCTCGGAGTGTCTCATCAAAGGGGGCGTGCTGTCGATGGTGACTGACAGCACGCCCTCTTTGGTGGGCGTGCCTGCCAGACGGAGGCGTTCCCAAGGGAACGCCTACCGTCTGAAGCCGGCCCCACTGACATCACTAGTGAGGTCAGTGGGAGTGATTTTGGCTCTGATAGAGCCAAAATCACTCCTGGCCTTGCGGTTGAAAAACTCAACCGCAGGCTTCTGCTCGCAGTTTCGATGGTCGCGATGGTCAAGACCATCGTGACCATCATCCTGCACGCTCGTATATGCTGTGGGTGGTGACCCACAGCTATACAAGCGTCCAGGAGGACGCTCCATATTAATGGAGGTGGGCCCTGATTCAGAGCGAGCGCTCTGGTCAGAGCGTCCGGCTCTGATTCAGGGCCTAAGTGCGGAGCAGATCAAGAAACCACCGAACTATTAGTCCAACCCCAGATGCATTGTACAACCAACACATCCAAACATTTTGGGAAAGATTTACTAAACTTAGGGCCATATTCAATTAGGTGCGAAAAGTCAGTTTCTGCAGAAAAGTATCGCCGGTGATGTCATTTAGCCATGCGAAAACTTTACCCTGTATTCAATTCCAGAAACTTTTCGCCGGTGCAGAAAGTCAATGCAATGGGCCCAGCGAAAAAGTTTCGCCTATGAGTAGGTGTCGAAAAAAAAAGGTGCAGAATTGGGGTTTTGTGGTGCAAACGTCCGGAAACCACCCTGCACCCTTGGGACAGTCCTCCAAAAGGTAAACTGTGTCAAAAAGAAAGTTTAAAAAAAAAAAAAAAAAAAAAAGTTGAGCCCGCACTCCCAGGGGGATCTTCCAAAAGACTCACCCGCTGCTACCTTTTGGTTTCCGTTGCTCATTTCTAGGGGATGTGAACGTACAACACCCTTTGTATTATACTCGGTGAGTGCAGGATAATACCAGCCGGCGTCACTGTAAAAAAAAAAAAAAAAAAAAAAAGGCGTTTCTCCGCCTCAGAGATCGACGGCTTCCTCAGTTAGCTAAGATCCCCCCTGGGACTGCAGGCTCAATATCTCAGTGAAGAGTTGCATTTTCTACTTCAGGGTCCATAGGGTATCCACAGGATACCTTAGGGTATAGGTGTGACGTCAGTCGCAGGGCACCAAAGAGTTAAGCTTTCAGCCTCCCAGGATGCACTAGGTCCCCCTCCTATACCCCGCCCCCGAGCCAAGGCACCTCAGTTTAGTTTGGTGCCCGGCCGGAGTCGGGTGCACCTGTTGGAGTGGGGGCTAGAAGAGCCCCTGAAGCTTATTCTTCATGCAGCTGTGGCTGCACAACTGGATGAACAGCATGGACAGTCAGTCCTGACGTCCATGCTGTCTTCCCTACACCCCGCCGGTACCAGAACGCCGGTACTGATCCGGGGATGCTGGTGGGCGTCTGGGGCCACAGCTAGCGGTGACCCCAGATGCTCCGGACCATGGCCGGATTCAAGGGGGACAGAGGTAAGCAGCGGGGTCCCGCGGTGGGTCCCCGCTGATCACATGGTCCTAAGTCCCCAGGCAGGGGGCTCCCTGGGGACTGGCTGCAGCGTGGAGCCAGGCGACCAACCTGCGCTTCCACTACCCCCTGGGACAGCGGACCGCAGCAGAGCGGTAGCGCTGCGGCGTCCCAGGGGTTAAATGCATGCCAGGGGAGCGCGCCTTCCCTGTCTCACAGCCGGCGCCTCCCCCGCTGCACACAGCCCTCTCTGCATGCTGCCGACTGGTCCTGTGGCAGCGCTCCTCCCCCAGGCCAGCCTCCTCTCTGCTCCTCGGCGGCCATCTTCTCCAGAACGCATGGTGAACGCTGCTGGAAGCGCTGGAAGGAAGCATCGTGGTCTGGGTCCCCCCGCATACCTCTCCTCCGCTGTGGTCAGGTCTGTGTATGCAGCGCTGTGTCCTACCAGGCCCTGTGTCTGTGTAGTTGAGTGATCAGCGCTGTTAGTGCAGGAATTGTTATTTTTCTGCATTGTATGTGACTGTGCTAGCGCTGCTGCCTGTAATCTTTTCTTCTCTAAACTGTCAGCTTTATTACTGTCCCTGTTCTTTCTGCTAAAGCCCTTGCGGTGCGGTGCTGCAGGGTGGTCTCTCGCCTATTTAATACTTAATTGGTGAGAGAGGTCACATACGTGGTGCCATCATGTCTGAAAGTGATTTTCCCCTCCGGCTACAGTGTACCACGTGCAAAGTACCGTTAGCGGAGGGGGAGGGTAGCGCGGAGGGCCTTTGCCGGCAGTGTTTGTCCATGGCGCGGCCTATTACGGTTACAGCACCGGTACAGGAGCCGCCCTGGGCTTGTTTCGCTCAGGCGTTAACAGCTTTAGTGGGCCAGTTAGCTCCGCAGCCCGCGTTTACTCCGATGGGTTTGTCCCAGCAGTCTGTGGTGTCGTCACCCATGCAGGGGTTCCCACGACAATTGGTGGTACCCCACAGTCTCCCTATTTCCCCGCTCCCGGGTTCTCAGGAGCCAGCGTGGGTTAACTCCCTGACGAGTTCTGTACAGCACTTGTCGGATGTGTTGCAAGGGGAGTCTGTGATGCGGTCTCATAAAAGGCCGGTGGCGTCTCTGTCCGCTCCTTATGAGGATGACGAAGGGACGTCTGATGATGGGGAGATTCTAGATCCTTACGATCAGGAACCTCTCCATACTAAGGACGCTGATGCTAAGTCCAAAGTATATATTCCTGGACTTATTCGGGCGGTCCGCACAGCCTTGGTGATTGAGGACGAAGTTCCCCCAGCGGCTAAATCTAAGTATGCCTTTTTCAAAGATGTGAAGGGCGATGCCACAGTCTTTCCTCTTTCGGGTCAGTTGGTGGACCATTTAGAGGAGGCGTGGAAACAACCTGGCAAAAGATACCAGCCGCAGAGACGCCTGGCGGTGGCTTATCCGTTCGCGGATAATTATTTTGCGGTGGGAATCCCCTCCACAGGTGGATTCTCACGTGACCCGTCTTGTCCGTAGTGCCACATTGCCGATGCCATCCATGTCCTCCCTTAAGGATGCTACGGACCGCAAGGTAGAAATCTGCCTGAAGTCCGCTTATTCCCTTGCAGGGGGGGCAGCACGGCCGGCTATGGCCATTTGCTGGGTTGCCAGAGCGATGGAGCGCTGGGCGGATTCATTAGAGGCTTCTTTTGAATCCGACTGTCCGGCCGATCAGGCGGAGTTGATTGGCAATCTCCGTGATTTGGCCACCTACATCAACGAGGCGGCTCTAGACATTAGTACTCTGGTGTCTAGAATTTCTTCAGCAGCGGTAGCTGCTCGTCGCACCTTGTGGCTGCGATCCTGGAAGGCGGACGCAGATTCCAAGAAAGGTCTGGAAGCGTTGCCGTTTACCGGAGAAGTTCTCTTCGGTCCGGATCTGGATAAGATTGTGGCCACGCTGGCGGCAGCCAAATCTGCCTGTCTCCCGTCGGCCGCTGCTCCTTCTGGTTCGGGACCATCGTCCTTTCGGTCATCTAGGGCCCAGGGCAGGCCCAAACCACAGTCGTTTCCTCGACAGGCTGGCCCTAAGAAATCGGTCAAGCCCCGGAAGCAGGCATGGAGTACCAGACGTCCGGCCCCCAAGCCAGATGACAAGCCTGCGGCCTGACGGTCCGGGCCTCCCTTTGGGGGATCCCAGGGTGGGAGGCCGCCTGCTACAGTTCGCCCAGTGTTGGTCGACCACTACGACAGACACTTGGGTTCTGGAGGTAGTTTCCCACGGATACGCCCTCTCCTTCCGGCACAGACCCCCGGCTCGCTTCTTCACCACGGGTCTCCCATCAGACCGGAACAAGGCTACGGAGCTGCGGAAGGTATTGCACACTATGCTCCAGGCTGGAGTTATAGTGGCGGTTCCATTCTCCCAGAGGGGCCAGGGTTTCTATTCAAATCTATTTTTGGTACAGAAACCCAATGGGTCATATCGTCCGATTCTCAACCTCAAAGCACTCAACAAGTCTTTGCGGGTCCCGAAGTTTCGGATGGAGACCCTACGGTCCATCATTCTGGCGCTGGAACCTGGGGACTACTTGGTGTCATTGGACATACAGGACGCTTACCTGCATGTCCCTATTCTTTGGCGCCATCAACAGTTCCTCAGGTTTGCAATCAGCAGCGACCACTTCCAGTTTCGGGCGTTACCTTTTGGCCTGGCAACAGCACCACGTGTTTTCACCAAGGTGATGGCGGTCATGGCGGCTTCTCTGCGGCTGCAGGGAGTCCGCATGTTGCCGTATTTGGACGACCTGTTATTGGTGGCAGGATCTCCAGAGCTCCTGTTACGCCACTTGGACCTGACCATTGCACTGCTGCAACGGCACGGCTGGCTAATCAACTGGCAGAAGTCCACTCTAATCCCGTCTCGGAGGATTCTGCATCTTGGAGCCTTATTGGACTCGGGACAGCAAAGGATCTTCGTGACGGAGGACAAGATCTCTGCTTTACAGTCAAGGGTGCGCAGTTGTCTGCACAGCCGCCGGGTGTCCTTACACTCGGCGATGAGGTTACTGGGCTCCATGGTGTCGGTGTTCGACATGGTGGAATACGCCCAGTTTCACTCCAGACCTCTGCAGCACCTGATCCTGTCCAAGTGGAACGGGCTGACTCAGTCTCTGAAGTCCCAGACGATTGTGCTCACCCAGGAGGTTCGCCTGTCCCTTACGTGGTGGTTACAGACGACCCACCTCAACAAGGGACATCCGTTCTGGGTTCCAAATTGGGTCCTGTTGACAACGGACGCCAGTCTTCGGGGCTGGGGAGCAGTTTCGGGTCCACATTTGTTCCAGGGCAGGTGGACGCCGACAGAAGCGGAGCTTCCAATAAATATCTTGGAACTCCGTGCGGTCTTCAATGCTCTCCAGCAGGCACAGCGGTTTCTCCAGGGTCGCCCGGTGCAGGTCCAGTCGGACAACGCTACCACCGTGGCCTACATAAACAGGCAAGGAGGAACTCGCAGTCGGGCGGCTCTCGTAGAGGTCTCTCGGATCCTGGTTTGAGCGGAGCGCAATCTTCCGGCCATATCAGCGGTCTTCATCCCGGGAGTGCTCAATTGGGAGGCGGACTTTCTAAGTCGCCAGGACGTTCATCCGGGGGAATGGTCCCTGCACCCGGACGTTTTTCAACTACTGGTGGACAGGTGGGGTCTTCCAGAAATCGACCTCATGGCGTCCCGGCACAACAACAAGTTGCCGGTGTACGGGTCTCGCACAAGAGACGAAGGGGCGTCTCTGGTGGATGCTCTGTCCGTCCGGTGGACGTTCCGGTTCGCATACCTGTTCCCTCCGGTCTCCCTTCTTCCACGGGTAATCCGGAAATTCAAACAGGAAGGAGGGACGCTCCTGTTGATAGCTCCCGCGTGGCCCAGACGGCACTGGTTCTCAGACCTTCAGGGTCTGTCCGTGGACATTCCTCTGCGGTTGCCGCTACGACCGGACCTTCTGTCTCAGGGTCCTTGCCTTCACCCGGACCTGACTCGGCTGTCTTTGACGGCGTGGCTGTTGAGACGGCCATGCTGAGGTCCCGGGGGTTTTCCAGCTCTGTGGTGCGGACCATGTTACGAGCTCGGAAACCGTCTTCCGCGAGGATATACCATCGCGTGTGGCATACGTTCTTCCAGTGGTGTCGACCGAGAGGTTATGCACCGCGGGAGTTTCGTCTGTCTCGGATTCTCGCCTTCCTGCAAGCGGGACTAGATCATGGGCTTCGCCTTGCTTCTTTGAAGGTACAGGTTTCGGCCCTATCTGTCTGGTTTCACCGTAGGATTGCTACAATCCCGGATGTGCGCACCTTTATGCAGGGTGTTCTCCGCATTCAGCCGCCCTTTGTTCCACCTGTGGCGCCTTGGGATTTGGCTGTGGTCCTGAGGGCTCTCCAAGGACCGCCGTTTGAACCACTGGGCTCAGTGGATCTTAAATGGCTAACAGCTAAGACTGTTTTCCTTCTGGCCATTGCTTCGGCCAGACGTGTTTCTGAGTTAGGGGCTCTTTCTTGTAGACCCCCTTTCTTGGTTTTTTATGGGAACAGGGCAGTGCTCCGCACTCGGCCCGAGTTTCTTCCCAAAGTTGTTTCCCAGTTTCATATTAACGAGGAAATAGTTGTTCCGGCCTTTAACTCACCGGGTCTTTCCGTGGGTGAGGCCTCTTTGGATGTTGTGCGGGCCTTAAGGACTTATGTTGACCGCACTTCTTCGTTTAGGAAGTCGGACGCTTTGTTTGTCCTCTTTGGCTTCCGTAAAAAGGGTTGGCCTGCTTCAAAGCAAACTTTGGCAGCCTGGATCCGTATGGCTATTTCTGAAGCTTATCTTCATGAAGGCCTACCGGTCCCTCCTTCTCTGAAGGCTCATTCCACTAGGTCTGTGGGTCCTTCGTGGGCAGCTCGACGTGGTGCCTCGGCAGTTCAGATCTGCAAGGCTGCTACGTGGTCTTCTGTCCATACCTTCGTGAGGTATTACAGGTTTGACACCTTCGCCTCTCAGGATGCTTCCTTCGGGCGGCGGATTCTCCTTTCTGCACAGGAGCGTCCCCACCCTTAAAGGATACTGCTTTGGGACATCCCCAAGGTATCCTGTGGATAACCTATGGACCCTGAAGTAGAAAATATGAGATATGGTAAGAACTTACCCTTGTTATCTCTATTTCTACGAAGTCCATAGGGTTCCACAGGACTCCCGCCCTGTCGCACCTGTGCTGCAGATGGGCTTTGCTCTGGTCACCGGTTTTCCGTCTCCCTCTGGTGAGAATGTGATTCTTGTATGTGTCCAGATCTTTGTTCTCTCTCTTCCTTCTCCTCCTCTGGCCTATGGCTTGGTAACTAACTGAGGTGCCTTGGCTCGGGGGCGGGGTATAGGAGGGGGACCTAGTGCATCCTGGGAGGCTGAAAGCTTAACTCTTTGGTGCCCTGCGACTGACGTCACACCTATACCCTAAGGTATCCTGTGGAACCCTATGGACTTCGTAGAAATAGAGATAACAAGGGTAAGTTCTTACCATATCTCATATTTTTTATTCCTATATAACCACATGGCCATGATGGATGAATGATACATATTGCAGACTGCTGAGACTTTGAAAAAGGCATCCATGTTCAGAAATTACAGCTAATTAGCTGTTTTCTTGGAGACTGTATAGGATTCTCAGTATAAAGCTAAATATCGCAGTAGCAAATCACCACCAAGCTTCTATAAATAATTGGACAAACTTATCTCCGTTTTTATTACAGGAGTGCAGCAACTGAACAAATACACACGCTGCTATAAATCAATCTATCGCAAAGGACACAAATTACCAGCTTGTTGCAAAACTGTCTTTTCAGTTTGATACTAAATAGATTCTTTGTATATTTGTTGTACGTATAATATGTATCAATGTAGCCTAACAAAGATGTGGAACAAGTAGTAATTATCTGAGGCAGGGCTTAACAAATTTTTCTAAAATCTATGAGCCAGGATGAAAGTGTAGGAGCCAGACCATCACCACCCCAAAAATTACCGGAGTGAGTGAGGAGCACAGCTGTGTGTGTGTTATGCAACCGTTATATACACACTATACTAGTCCACAAAATGGTCACAGTTGAATGGATACAGTAACAATGAGGCCCCCTCACTGCTCTGCACAGCTCCCCTGCTCCACCCTCCAGTAATAACGGACCACATTTCACATAAAATAATGGTGCCAGAAAGTACAACAAGACCCCCCCTCCCCTCGTGGTCACACCACCACTATCCCTCTGAAGCCACTCTACAATCCCTGGCCACGCATAGACCCTATGCAGCCGGAGATAGGAGACAGTAGACAGCCAGGACGTACAGGAGGATCAGCGTAGACTGGGATAGACAGCAGGCCAGGATGGAGAGGAGTCATCAGTGCAGGCCGGGACAGACACAGGCACAGCAGTCACCGCAGGCGACACATGCACTCCTGTGCATAATATGAACACTGCAATACTTCAGGCACGAATCTCCACCAGAGCTGATGAGGATCTGCTTCCTCCCTCACTGCAAAATCTGGTAGCCAGGCAGCAAAATCTGGTAGCCATGGTGACCTGTCCCCAAGGATTTGTCGAACCCTGATCTAAGGGTGTTGCCATTAGAAGTCTACACAGGACCCTGAACTTATTAAGAGGGCCAAACAAGGTGGATTTTATAGAACATATCATTTATATGTGTTTTTTATTTTGTTATTTTTATTTTGTTAGAATTATTCATATCAATTGGGTTATAAACATCGCCGGCCGGCATTAAGATAATTCTTATTGGAAAGATTTTTTTTTTTTTATGTGCATTTATAGTATATGTATTAATACTGTTTCCAGCGCTCCTTTTCAACCCTCCCCCCGTTTTTTCCTATACTATAGATATGTACGAGATTGTGAGTAATCTCCCATATAGAGCTGCAGATTTTTTCCTGATTTAAATAGTGTTTTTAAATAAGATTGGCGCCAGGTGCATTCTATATTTTTGTGTCTTTTCTACTTCTTTGCCTACCCTTGCTATAAACTAACACACTTATTAAGCAGTAACTGCAATGTTACTTTTATCAGGCTGAACAAGTTGGCTTGGTAATGAGTGGCACTCCAGCTGCTGTAAAACTACGAATCCCAGCATGCCCTGATAGTTTTGCCATTAAAGCATGCGAAACAGTGGCAGGGAACGCTGGGATGTGTAGTTCCGGCTGGATTACCGTACTTTTGCCTACCCCTGGTTTGTAGAATTATTACCACATTGATAAATACATGAGGGAATTATTCCTTCTATGCAGGGAAATCTTCCTGAAAATAAGCCAAACTCACCCGCTCAGTTTGATGTCTTGGTGGAATCCAGTATAAGAAACAGGATCTAATTATATTAGACACCAAGTTCTGTCATGGTATGGGAACCTCAATATACACACTTTGTGATCGTTGGCAGAAGAATTATCACATAGTATTATTATATGTGGAATGGCGCTTTATACCTGTATGTGTCAGACCTTTAGACTGACATTTGCTCAGATTACAAACGGCAAGGTTTCCTTGTAGCCAGGCACACGGTGCATGGACAGACTGCTCCCTACAACGTCACGCCAATACCCAAGTGTTCCTAACCATTGCAGTAGCAGACAGAGCATCCTGTGCCAATAAGCTACCATTACTGAACACTGACTGTAAATGGCAGCACAATCCCTGGACTGTGCAGAGCACACAGAACAGAAGACACATGCTGTACAAAATAGAATCATTAGGCTTGTGCTTATTTAGTTGAAGAGTCCAATCCACAAACATCACCCAGAACTGTGCATGAGATATAGGCGATCAGAGCAAATCAGAGCAGTCTGGTCTCTTAACAGAAATCTGTCTGTGGCACAGCTGGCATGGAGGAGATCAGCTGCAGTCACCTACACAGATTCCATGCAGCTTACTAGGCTGTGCAGATCGTTAACTCCTCAGTGGCCAGACAGGAACATCAGAACCAGACTTCCTTCTATAGGAAGCCCTATACCAAAAAACAACAGAGACTGACTGTTCACATGGGAATAGTATGTATAACTATATCTATACACTATACCAAGGGTTCCCAAAATCAGCCCTCAAGGCACTCCAACAGTTCAGGTTTTAAAGGATAGCCATGCTTGTGGATAGATTGTAAAATCAAAGTAACTGGAGGTACTAATTAAGGGGTCTATGTACTAAAACTGGGTACACACTTAAAAGATATATCTGCAGATGATGGTTGTTCAGTGTGTATGAACAACCATCATCGGTCATCAGCCACAGGTCCCGCTGCACCCCGCTCCCCGCGGCCTCTGCTATATTTGCCATCGGCCGTGCAGCACAGCTGACGCGATATGTCTGAACGACGTCGTTCACAGACATGTCGCTGGTACACACTGGCCGAAGCACACACAATATATTGGCCAATCAATTGATCGGCCAATATATCTGCCAGTGTGTACCCAGCTTAAGCTTGGAGAAAGAGAGAAAGTGAATGGAAATAAAGTACCAACAAATCAGCTCCTGTCATTTTTCAAACACAGCCTGTAAAGTAAGTTAGGAGCAGATTGGTTGGTACTTTATCTCCGTCCACTTAAATCTGTCTCCAAGGCTTAGTATATAGACCCCCTAAGTCATTTGTGCTTAAGTATGGCTAGCCTGAAAAACTGAGCTGTTAGGGTAGTTTGAGGACAGAGTTTGGGAACCACTGCACTATACTATAGCTAGCTGCAATATAATTGTCCAAATGTCCCCCCAGACACTGTCCTGATCAGGGCTCCAGGAAAGATAACAGACCAAGTACAGTCATTGGCTACACAACAGTGCTACAAGTCAAAGTTCCCCTAAATCACTCAATGCTTTCTTATCAAGTTTAGAAATGAGAACAAGTGGCTCTAACTATACAGCTGGTAACCTGCTAAAGCTCTCTGCATTCCTGAATACCGTAGTTACATACCATACTTCTTAGGTAGCGCCTTAATTACTCCACACGCCTCCCGCCCAGCTGCTCTACCACTGCTGGCTCACCTGTACTGCCCCTGCCACTACGGAACTCACTCCATTGACTTTCTGCCAGCTTGTAGACCTTCAAACAAGCCCTTGACTCATTACTCCACTCACCCACTTACTCTCAATCCCAGCTCACCCTTAAATGTTATGGTCCTCCCTCAGACTATAAGCAATTATGGAGTGTTCCCTTTTCTCTTCTAATATCAAAGTCTATGGGTGGCAACTTTACAGAGAGTAAACAAAGCTCTTATGGAAGCTTAGTAGAATGAGATTTTTGCTGTATGGGCATGAACTAGAGAAGAAAAAAAACCCATCACAGTGAAAGGGAA
This sequence comes from Taudactylus pleione, assembly GCA_031769625.1. Lineage (NCBI taxonomy): Eukaryota > Metazoa > Chordata > Amphibia > Anura > Myobatrachidae > Taudactylus > Taudactylus pleione. The sequence goes on from JAUIMM010000197.1 coordinate 7,430,553, forward strand.
GACTGAACATTGCATAGCTGTGAACCAGTTGCGTACATATGTATGTACCATTCAGTGACACCAGCGACGGGCAAGAAATTGCTTTTCACCTGCAGCCTCCAGCTTTATGATGCATGGTAAATCATTTCTGCTTTGTGCCCCACTGGCCCTAGCTCTAATACTTTGCTTTATACCATGGAGAGCCTTAGCTGTGGGCTTAACTATTATTAAATAAGAGTTGGGGCAGCGGGTGAGGCTTTCCCCTAAGGAGCCATCACGACCTCATCCGTACAAAGCAGAGTGGTCACGCAGCGCCAGCTTCATATGCAGATTGGAGGAGAAGGGATGTGCAGTTTGTACCATGTGATCTCCTGCCTTCCACTGTGGGAAAGACCTGTGTGACTCCTGCTCCGTAGGCTGCAAAGTTTATGTCCATTTTTGTTTCCACTCACATTGTCTACCATGGAGCATATTAAAAACAGGCCGACGGATGAAAACCGCTCTGCAGAACCGTGCTCCGGCCTTCCTCTTCACTTTCACAAAGCTGCTGGAAGATCTGGTCACCCAGAAGTCACATTAGCTTGGTCAGATTTATTGGTAATGGCTATTACAAGGCACGCTAATCAGGGGCTGGCTGGCAACTTTTAGCCTGGGGGGCAAATGCATGCATGCGGCCCTGGCAGAGGAGTAGCGTGTAGCCAGGGTGTCCGAAGAATATGCGTGCTACGGCGCCCCTCCCCCCCTCAAGTGTTCCAGGGAGGAGGCGGGTCCATATGGGATTAATGTAAGGTAAAAATAAAGATTAGGGCAGCCCCCTGTCATAGTGCCCATATGCAGTGCCCCCATGTGCCACAGGAGAGAACACCCTTATGCAGGCCTCCAGTAGTGCCACCAGTAGTAGTCCCCCCCCTTGTAGTGTCCCCAATAGTAGTAGTCCCCAGTAGTAGTCCCCCACCCCCCTTGTAGTGCCCCCCAGTAGTAGTAGTAGTCCCCTTTTAGTGCCCCCAGTAGTAGTAGTCCCCTCCCCCTTGTAGTGCCCCCAGTAGTAGTAGTCCCCCACCCCCCTTGTAGTGTCCCCAGTAGTAGTAGTCCCCCACCCCCTTGTAGTGCCCCCAGTAGTAGTAGTAGTCCCCTTATAGTGCCCCCAGTAGTAGTAGTCCCCTCCCCCTTGTAGTGCCCCCAGTAGTAGTCCCCCATCCCCCTTGTAATGCTCCCAGTAGTAGTAGTCTCCCCCTTTGTAGTGCCCCCAGTAGTGCCAGACCCCCCCCCAGTAGACACATAATATATATATAAAAAAAAACAAAAAAAACACTTACCTGAATCCTCGCTCCCGCCGCCGCCATCTGCTCCTCAGTCTGTCCTCCCGGGCCCGGCCGCTCTGCATTATGGGAGAGACGTCATATGACATCATGACGTCTCTCCCATTGCCCACTGCGGGAGCCGGAAGATGGAGCGGCTCCTCCAGTGGGCGCAGCAGCAGCAGCTAATGAGAGTCTGACAGACTCTCATTGGCTGCTGCTTACAACAAACACACAGCTGCAGGAGCCGGCGGCTGTGTGTTTGTCAGTGTAGCGCTGACTGAACTCCGTCCGGTCAGCGCTACACACGCGGTGCAGTCTGTATCACAGTGACACAGACTGCACCAGCCCGCATGACGCTGCGGCCCGGGGTGCACATGGCACCCTGCCCACCCCCCAGCCCAGCCCGCCACTGACACTAATATCTTATTACAGGTTGCCGTATTCCTTTGATTACCAATTTTCAAATCTCACTGAGATTAAAAGGGTAACAGACGGCAGGCACCTTTGAAGCTTATTAGGTTGCCAATTATCGGTGTAAGCCCTTTGGAATTTGCTAATATGTTTTCAATAACTGAAACACTCCCTTTAAACGTAGCCTAACAAGACTGGGTAATTACTAAGCCGACTACTTGTCATACAGTTATCTTGAGTGCAGACTGTATGACCTCTCAGGTCTGCTCTCCAGTATTACCACCTTGCTTACAATGCCCTTAAAGGGCTGGCGGGCAGAGGCTGCAGACGCCCACGTTCTCAAATTAACCAAATCACTGGAATGATCAGTGGACTATAGGCCTGATTCAGAGCCGCTCGCACGATGTGTATGCAAATTGCGTAGGCAGTGCTATCGCACAGCAATGCATTAGCACGCCCAGTATTTCATAGAGAGCGATCACATAGTGTATGCAGACACCCACCAGCCTGTTTTAAGACGCCCACTTGTGCATGTCATGTCCAGGAAGTGTATGCAACCATCGGTACACTGGGTAACATCAGATGCTATCGCAGCGCTTGAGGTTGACCATACCCTGCCGCAAGCACTGCAAGCATTTCAGTGTAAAAACAAGCCAGGCGACGTGTACTATGATGCGGTCTTATAATTATGCACACCTCTAAAACGCTGTTGAGATGCTCAGGCACACCTGTGTTTGCACCTCCACTCCCCAGTTTTTAATGGACAACCCCTGTTACCACCTACAAACGGCTTCCCCTGTCACTCACTCTGTTGAGCTGCCTATGCGCAGCGAACAAGTGCATTGTGAGCTTTCGCTAAGGTATGCACATGCGCACTGCGATACATACGCACAATGCATACACACTGCATACCATCGGCAGCAGCGAGAGTATGCATCTTAGCGAGCGAGTCTGAATCAGGCCCTATGGGTCTCATTCAGACCCCGGTCGCAAGCGCTGAGCGCTCGCAACTGGGTCGATGTTAAGGCCCTGCGAACGCGCAGCGGCCGCACTGCACGTGCGCAAGCCTCTGAGCGAGAAATTCTCTCGCTCCAGAGCTCACTACAAAAAGGCGGCTGTCGATGGTGATCGACAGCTCGCCCCGTTTCGTAGGCGGGGCGGGGGGGGGGGGGGTGGTGGCTACACAAACTGAGGCGTTCCCGACAGAACGCCTGCCGTTTTGTGGGCAGCCGCACTGACATAAGCAGTGATGTCAGTCGGGAGCTTCCTGCTCGATCGGAGCAGGAAGCTCCCTGGGGCTTGAGGTTGCAGAGGCCCAACCTTAGGGTCTCGTCACAAGCCCTGATGGTAACCCAAAGCTTAGCTAGCGACCAGGAGGCCGCACTTTAAAAATCAAGCGGCCACCCTCATTCAGAGAGCTCGCTCGGTTCTTGCGAGCGCCTCTGAATGAGGGCCTATGTGCCAAGCGCCACCTATGTAATTATGTACTCAAGAGACTGTAGTAAAAAAAAAACACCACATCTCTTTACCCCTAATCTACCAAATCTTTATAGGCCAAGAGGAAATAACCATAACGATTAAAAGGATTCAGGGGGAGATATATCAAAACTTGAGAGATAAAATGGACAAGTTGAACATGGCAACCAATCAGCTTCTGTCATATCTAGCAGAGTCTATAAAATGACAGTTAGATGCCGATTGATTGCTAGGAGCATTTTCCGCTTTATATCTCGCAAAGGTTTGATACATCTCCCCCACAGAGAGGTCATCTACCACACAAATAGGGAGGGGATTACACAAATAAAAAGACATACAAGGAACCTATTCCCTTGGCACAATCTGTGATTTTATATTTCCCAGATTTCTAGTTTTCTATATATGGTTTTTGAGAACAAACTTTAATTACAATTTTAAGTGCTATTTTTGCAAGATATTTCAGCAACTCAGTGTGGAACATGAAAACAGTAACAGAACTTTTGATTTCTGAATTCTATTGTTTCATGAAATATATAGGTTTATGGAGAATCAGTAGTGTTCTGGAATTTTTTATTTTTCATCTTATTTCACATGTACTTTAAAAAAAAAAAAAAGTAAAAAATGTATTAGATGCCACGGAGGTTCTGTAGCTGGGATTAAACTGGCAACAGGACACATATGTACAGAGTGTATATGATTGCACAGTACAGTTAGCATAATTATGTAGAGAAAACAAAGGAAAGAGGGCCTTGCTATTATGAGCTTGCAACCTATAGGGGATGGGTTTGCACATATGCTGTATCAAATTTGGAATAATCTAGGACTTAAAATGTACGCTAGTTTTAACTACATTAATTCTAAATATTTAATTAGATAAAAATTGTTTTTCTTTAATACTTTAGTTCAAAGGAGATGCAAATAAAAAGTTCAAAACAGTGAAATATTGAGCTTGTGAATATATTACACTTTACACCCTAGGTAAACGGCAAACTCTTGCATAGCCCATCCTCACTACCAAGAACGTTTGTGAAAACCTTCGGTATTAGGTTGGGCACATTTATGGGAAGATGCAGACTTGACTTCCCTGGTTGGCCCAAAAATACAAAATACAGTCCATTATGCCCCCTGCACCCATCCTTATGCTCAACTTAAGACAAGGGCTGAACTGAACAATATTTTACAGCTGCTGACATGATTGAAGGATGCCATCCAAAAAGTGGTAAAAATGTGCACTTTGTTGCGACGCTATGATTTCCACCATGCGCACTCTTTTGTAAGACTGGTAATTGGCTATGCGTATTGATATGCTCTCTGCAAACTAGGCACAGCTTCTAAACTAGAAAACAGAGCTGGCTCCTTTTTTTTTGCAGTTGCTAAATGACCCTTAAATGAATCCAAATCAACCAGTAAATCATTTCAACAGATCGAGTTTTGCACGTGTAAGGAGAATGGAAATCATGCGGAGTGAACGTCTACCTAAACGGTCATTGTGAAATTCCTTCCACAGCCAGGTAACCATGAAGGATTATGTTCTATGCTACTTCCTGGGATTTGCTTCCCCCAGACAAATAGATTGGTGCGTTTCCTAGCTCCCCCTTTATGTTCGTCATAAGCCTTCAATGTGTGAACCTGCCTAGAAATTCCCCTCGATATTGGGATAAGGTTGGCTAAAAGGCATTTCTATCCAAGTATTGTAAGATTAGTTATTCACCTGCAGATCTTTAACCTAATAAAACACTCACTAGCTGAAGTAGGATACTGCGCTATTGATTTCCATTGCAATAATATGTTTCCACGGGAAAGACGCAGAGGTAGTTTTGCGGATAGTCTTGCGCGTTTCTGTACTGCGCATGCCCCGGAGGTGAGTACATATAGCTATCTGTCACTCTGAGCCGTGCGCACATCTACTGCATCTCCGCATGTGGCCTTAACTTGGTGGCAATGGGGATTTCACATGGAAGTTACATTTATCTAGGCCAGTGGTGTCAAACTCGGGACATCCAGCTGCAATGGAACTACACATCCCAGCATGCACTGCCACAGTTTTGCCATTAGGGCATGCTAAAACTGTGGCAGGGCATGCTGGGATGTGTAGTTCCACTGCAGCTGGATGGCTCGAGTTTGACACCCCTGATCTAGGCAGATCAAGGTTGTGCCGACAAGAACATGTGAGCAATGCGGAGTTGTGCGTATGCATGGATACAATGTGTGCAGGCAGATTTCTTGCACAAAGGATAAAGCTGGTGTAAGTAAGCACTGATAATGACCACTACTGGGAAATTAACGCACTAATAGCGCTACAGGGATTCCTACAACTCAACATACGGTGAATAGCCATGTAATTGTAAGCGACTTGTATTCAAAAATATATAAATCACACATTTCACTCCGTACCTGGAGCTTTTCAGAGACCTTGAAAAAGCTCCAGGTACGGAGCTAAACGAGTCGACGAAGGGGCTTACTATCTACATACCACTTGCGTGAGTCCAAAGTCTTTCTGCCCAGTCACCGCTATAAGCCAGCGGATTGCTTTACTGCAAGGGCATTCACTACCCGTGCAGAGGAGAGAGTACATGGAGAGGTGGACCCGGTAATTTAGGTGCCAATCACTTTGCAGTGACCGATGCCGACACCGATGCTGGGGTTTCCCACACTGCCAGAGGATGTATATCAAATGAGAGCACGGAGCTTATGCTAACAAGCCAGGTCGGTATACCCATTGCGCAGTGTACACAGGCTGAATAAGCGCACCACAGAATACAAGACTCTGCAGAATATAAGTGAACTATATATACACACACACACTTTTTTTGGGTCAGTTGGTTACTGTCCTATTGGACTTGCAGCAATACAGGTGGACAAACCAGGCGCAATAATAATAGTTGTTAGGTACTAACATACTATATATATATATATATATATATATATATATATATATATATATATATATATACAGTCAGGTCCATAAATATTGGGACATTGACAGAATTTTCAGATTTTGTCCTCTATTCACCACCACAATGGCTTTGAAATGAAACAAACAAGATGTGCTTTAACTGCAGACTTTCAGATTTAATTTGAGGGTAATTACATCCAAATCAGGTGAACGGTGTAGGAATTACAACGGTTTCTATATGTTCCTCCCACTTTTTAAGGGGCCAAAAGTAATGGGACTATCAACTCAAAAGCTATGTCATGGACAGGTGTGGGCTATTCCCTCGTTATTTCATTAATTAAGCAGGTAAAAGGTCTGGAGTTGATTGTAGGTGTGACATTTGCATTTGGAATCAGTTGCTGTCAACTCTCAATATGAGATCCAAAGAGCTGTCACTATCAGTGAAGCAAGCCATCATTAGGCTGAAAAATGAAAACAAACCCATCAGAGAGATTGCAAAAACATTAGGTGTGGCCAAATCAACTGTTCGGTGCATTCTTTCTTTTTGAGAATGTTCCAGAGAGCTCAGCAACACAAAAAGACCCGGAAGACCACGGAAAACAACGGTGGTGGATGACAAAAGAATTATTTCTCTGGTGAATAAAAACCCCTTCACAACAGTTGGCCAAATCAAGAACACTCTCCAGGAGGTAGATGTATATGTGTAAATGTCAACAATCAAGAGAAGACTTCACAAGGGTGAATATAGAGGGTTCACCACAAGATGCAAACCATTGGTGAGCCACAAAAACAGGAAGACCAGATTACAGTTTGCCAAACAACATCTAAAAAAGTCATTACAGTTCTGGAAAAACATCCTATGGACAGATGAGACAAAGATCAACTTGTACCAGAGTGATGGGAAGAGAAGAGAAGGAAAGGAACTGCTCATGATCCAAAACATACCACCTCATCAGTGAAGCATGGTGGTGGTAGTGTCATGGCGTGGGCATGTATAGCTGCCAATGGAACTGGTTCCCTTGTATTTATTGATGATGTGACTGCTGACAAAAGCAGCAGAATGAATTCTGAAGTGTTTCGGGCAATATTATATGCTCATATTCAGTCAAATGCTTCAGAACTCATTGGACAGCGCTTCACAGTGCAGATGGACAATGACCCGAAGCATACTGCAAAAGCAACCAAAGAGTTTTTTTAAGGCTAAAAAGTGGAATGTTATGCAATGGCCAAGTCAATCCCCTGACCTGAATCCGATTGAGCATGCATTTCACTTGATGCAGACAAAACTGAAGGGAAAATGCCCTAAGAACAAGCAGAAACTGAAGACATTTGCAGTAGAGGCCTGGCAGAGCATCACCAGGGATGAAACCCAGCGTCTGGTGATGTCTATGCGTTCCAGACTTCAGGCTGTAATTGCCTGCAAAGGATTTGCAACAAAGTATTAAAAAGTGAAAGTTAGATTTAGGATTGTTTAGTTTGTCCCATTACTTTTGGCCCCTTAAAAAGTGGGAGGCACATATAGAAACCGTTGTAATTCCTACACCGTTCACCCGATTTGGAAGTAATTACCCTCAAATTAAATCTGAAAGTCTGCAGTTAAAGCACATCTTGTTTGTTTCATTTCAAAGCCACTGTGGTGGTGAATAGAGGACAAAATATGAAAATTCTGTCAATGTCCCAATATTTATGGACCTGACTGTAGCTCAACTTGCATTCAACTCTGCATTGGCTCAGATATGAATACATATACTACAATACAACAGTTGTTACCACTGCCGTCAATTTTCAAGGTAACAAATTACCATGAGAGGTTCATTGGAGGAAGCCGGTGACCTTTACACACATTATGACAGCAGATTATTACATTAAAGAGGACAATCTTCAAAGCTCTAAATGGTCATTTTGGCGGATTAATGAATATCCTCTCAGAATGTGGACACATTGTATAATGTGGTATTAGCCTAATGACATGACTGACAATCTACACTAACTTGCATACTCCTGTATAGCTGTAATAGTCAAACTGGCAGCATATTATTATTATTTGAAAAGGGCATCACACAGAGCTATGTAACAGACGGTGAATGCAGAATGGCGATTTACCTTTTCACAATAAAGGGTTTGGAAAGAAAGAGAAACCGTTCTTAACAGGAACCAGTCTAGTTTGCGAAATTTTTAAAAGGAGGTGTCCACCCAAAATGTGCATATTTTAATATTAAATCCTCCCCATGTGTTCAACACCAAGTGCAATATGCCCAGAGCCACCGCGGTAGGGGAGCTAAAGTAAGCAGCAGAATATTTAAAACATGACACAGAGGGCATCACCCAAGTCAAGCACACAGCCTAGGGATGGGGGGGGGGGGGGGTCTTCTGAATGAGGGGGCTCTGGTTATAATCAAATGTGGCCAACTGTCTAGCATCCACTAACTGCAACACGTAGTTTCATGTAGTTTGGGGTACATAGATGTGTTTCTGCACTACCAGCAATATTGCTTCGGTTTTTTTTACGGTCTGTGTTATATGTACTTAGAGCAAACTGTGTCATCATAGTTCTAGCTTATTTTTAGTTCTCCAAATCAGCAATTCTATTGGAAAGTGTTGTATTAGAATGGAATTGCTGGGCATATTACTTCCTCTGATATGGTTTCCATATTACTAAAAATGCAAATGTGATTACTATAGATTCAGGACCCCTATTTATATGGCATCAGTTAATTATATGGGTGCCACTCACTAACTTGTTAGGAACTTTCTATTTGAACCGTAGCCCGATTCAAACCAGTGAATAAAACGAATGGTCAGCAATCAGAAGGAAAGTTAAAGCTTCCATGACCAGCGTACCAGGTACCCCATTTGTTATAGAAAACCAGCAAGTTGGTATGCTGTAGCAGGTGAATGTGACTACCGCCTCCAAGGATCACACCCAATATCCAAGCCCTTCCTTAGCTCAGAAGATGCACTCCTGCAGTGCAGGTCGATCAGAAGAGATCTTCAACGACACCATGCTTCTGGATGCAGTCACTGAACGATATATTGTGTGGTCTCATAATATATCGTTTAGTGTGTACGTCCGTCCAACATATTGTTCCATCAGCCAGGATGGTGTAGGATGCACCCAGCTTTAGGAGCTGATTGTACATGTGCGATATAGAGGTATGATAGCGCTGAGTAGAAATATATTTTTTGGTGGTTGAATATAATCACTGGAAATTGAAGTATTTGTGATAATATTTATTAACAAAAGTTTTATGCTGTTGTTACACACACAAAAAAAAGAAAAAAAAAAAAAGAAAAATTATGGCTGAATAGGAATCTCATTTGATGGAGCTATGCTGCGCTTCTTAAAAATCAAAATTAACTAAATGTAATAGATCCCTTTTGGATATGGAGAAAATACACATTTAATGTGCCCCAAAGTAATAGATATAAAATAAACATTATAAATGCATATCAATACTTGCATAGGTAAAAATATATGCAGATGTAAAAGTCCTAATAAAATCCTAATTACAGCAGACGACTCAAACCTTTAAAATATAGAATGCCAAAGTAAATCGAAATATACCAAACACATAACGTTTTGAATCTCAGAGCCAGATCGTTTATATAGGCTCTGTATATATGCTGATATCTCAGAGCCAGCTCAATTATATATGCTCAGTATATATGCTGATCTCAGAGCCTGCTCAATTATATAGGCTCAGTATATATGCTGATCTCAGAGCCTGCTCAATTATATAGGCTCAGTATATATGCTGATCTCAGAGCCAGCTCGTTTATATAGGCTCTGTATATATGCTGGTTGGTACTTCATCTCTATCCAAGCCTTGATACATCTCCCCCATGTTTGAAAAAAAAGTTAGGAGCAAATTAGTTGATACTTTATCAACATCCACTTTCTCCCTCCAAGGCTTAGGGGGTCATTCAGACCCACTCGCAAGCAGCAGTACGCTCGCAAGTGGGTCGATGTTCCCCACTGCGCATGCGCACGACGGAGGGAGCTCCATCGTGGGCATGCGCGAGACCCGGACTGCGACAGCCAAGCTGTCGCTCCGGGTCTTGCACCAAAGGGGGCGTGCTGTCGATGGTGACTGACAGCACGCCCCCTTTGGTGGGCGTGCCGGCGGCGTGCCTGCCAGACGGAGGCGTTCCCATGGGAACGCCTACCGTCTGAAGCAGGCCCCACTGACATCACTAGTGATGTCAGTGGGAGTGATTTTGGCTCTGATAGAGCCAAAATCACTCCAGGGCTTGTGGCTGGGAAACCCTACCGCAGGGTTTCCGTCGCAAGTCCGATGGTCGCGATGGTCAAGACCATCGCGACCATCTTTTTGGACGCTCGTATATGCTGTGGGTGGTCACCCACAGCTATACGAGCGTCCAGGAGGACGCTCCATTTTAATGGAGGAGGGCCCTGATTCAGAGCGAGCGCTCTGGTCAGAGCGTCCGGCTCTGAATCAGGCCCTTAGTACATATATCCCTTAAAGAGCCCAGAAAAGCACCATCAAACCCATTTGGCCACAAATCACCTTGCACATGGACCAGACAGATCACCAATACAGATGGGAGAGCCTTAAGCCAACCATGCTGCACAGTTATTAGGATTTCACAAGAAATCATATGAATTGGAAGAACAGATGATACGAGTAGTAAAATATACACCTCAAGGATGGCCTATTAGGGTATATGATAGTTTGCCGGGACAAAGATCTCCTGGCCTTTCCTAGGTGTTAATCAGCTCCATATAAGCTGCCTATAATATTCTAGAGACCCACCTAAACAACACTAACGTGTATTCACCGTGCAACCCAATCACTCTAGCTGTAACTTCTGCATGGCTCCAGATTAATGTAAACCAGAGAAGGTCCCTTATGTGGTGCCTAAGTAGGTATGCTTGCAGCATCGGGAAGCCACTTGTAGCATACGGACAGATTTAAATATTCCTTTTAATAATAGACTTTGGCACTTCAGATTATGTCCACTAATGGGTTTACTTGCTTTAAGTAAAACAGATCAAAGCTTCCAAACCCGGCGCATAAATTATTACTTCCTCTGATGTATGAAATTTATGCCAACAGACCAAATGGAACAAGACAAGTCAACCTACGCTCTTTCCAATCAACACTTCTCTATCTAGTCCAGTAATTAAGATTAATAGGGCTGGGGATAAAGTAGCATGCTTGTTACTTAAACCTCAGAAATAGGCACCAGCAGCATACCCTAAGAGCACTGGAAATACAAGCTGGCACCAACAAGTTGTAGGAAGATCAAGTTCATTTCTTAGAATCCCTACCCTGGCGACAGGCATCTCTCTGCAGCAGTCATCTGGTGATCACGTGCTCGAGATGCAATTTATTCTCAAGTTCTCAAAGCTACAGAGTAAAAATGATAACTAAAACGTCTTATAGAATCAAAGCTGCTGAATATAAGCAAAGTAGATTCCACAGGCAGGATGGAGGATTTACTCTATGACGCTTCATGAGAAGATTAGATGCGTCAGTCATCTATACACTAACGATGCACTTGCTTCTAACTAGATAGGTCAATGGCAGCAAGACAAGGGAACATTTAGCTGTACCTATCATTACATACAAAGAAACTCTGCAGCAAGCATAACTTCCCGATATTAGGATATTTACAGTAATAGGAATCCAGAGCAGTGTTAAGACTATATAGAATTTATACAATATATGCAATCTCTGTAGGACTAAGCTGCAAAATACAGATCTGGAGATAGAAGTACAAACATGTTGGGAGAGCAATGTAAGATAAGGAACATAGATATAATACTGGATGTAGATGGCATCCCGGTGGTGGCTCAGAAAGCTGGTGCCGGATTCCCGACAGCAGACAGAATATCATCGCCAGCATCCAGATCGCTGACGTTAAGCCTTGAGGTTAGGGGGAAGGGTTAGGTGTAGGCTGCGGTGGGAGTAAATGGAGGGTACTTGCCGGCTGGTGTCTGTATTTTAACCCAGTCGGGATGCAGGAGTCAGGATTGTTAGGGCCGGCATCCCGTACCTAACCCTATAATACATGTAGGATTGTGAGGAATCATATCACTAGGAACAGCATCAGCCTAAATATAAACATGGCCACAAAGTGGAAACTTAATAAAATTCAGACAGTCCTTCAAAGAATATGTCTAAACAGAAAACAAAGGATGACTGTTACTATACAACATATCATGTAGGATGGGCTGAAATTTCCTATGGTAAGGCTGCCAAGAATCTACCCACACGGTATACTATACCCATGTAACAAGCATCCACTTCACACCCAAAACGCATGTTTGCCGGAGTGGTTAAGTGAAGTCTTATTAAAAAGGACACCTGCTGTGTACAGATGTGTCCACATACATCTAACATCCATGCACTACAAGTCGCGTCACACAACGCGGGAAGCTCTGAGTGCCTCAGTAGTGTAGAGCGTCTTTCGTGCGACTTTTTACCTTCAAACAGTGATGCAAATAGCTAGCACAAGCCGCTTCTGCTGATTAAAATGATATACAGCATGCCTATATTATCTGTGCATCTGCGGTTGTATACGACATGCAAAATGCTACATTACATTGTCAGCAGCTTTAACACTGTAATGTAGCGTTTCGCATGCAGACACAGAACATAGGCATGCTGTATATCATTTTAATCAACAGAAGCTGCTTGTGCTATGTATTTGCATCAGTGTGTGCATAAGACGCATTTGAAGGTAAAAAGAAGCACGGCGCTACAGAGTCATGCCGCGGCACGATTTAATGCGCAAGGAGGCTAGATGTATGAGGACTATCTGTACATTTGCAGTATATTCACATATAGCAGTAATAAGTGAATGGGTAGTTATCCATAGGGTTTTATTGCTGGTGCGGTCAGAGGTCATCATCGAAACTTTCCCCCCATAGTCTCAGTTGGGACTCATTAGCAGTTAATCACACACTTGCTCTTATGTAACTTACACTACACTGATGGAAGCTAATTACTTGCTGTGACCTAGTGTAAAGCTGCGCATCCACTTGCCGATTAAATAGAGCGATTGAATGATTACGACATCGTAATCGTTCATTAATCGTGCATAAATCGGCCAGTATAATGTTGGAAATGACCAGCGATGCGCGCCCACGCTTCCGACATCAATCATCGCCTGAACGTGACGGTCAATCTGCCGATAACGACATATTCAGGGATGAGGGAGGGTGCCTGCACTGAACAACATATCGTTGAGTGTAAGCACTACAGGGGATGAGGAACGACTGCACGATTACAATGTTGTAATCGTACTGTCGTTCCAAGATCTTCAAGTGGATACGCACCTTAAGTTTTGCAAGAGCACAATGTTACCAAATATACTCTAAGGGGTGAAATCAATTTGGAGTAATGTGTAGTTCTGGAAAAGAACATTGTATCTGTCTACATTGTCTCTTTCCAAGCACCCCATGAAGGAGATCAGAAAAACCAGCTATGTGGACAGAACTGTAATATGTAAAAAGGTGCGCAGCCATATATCGCAGAGGCACATCACCCCTAACTGAACTGACCCATAATATTTTACTTTTCACCAAGCTGGTGCATCATTATTATATAGCATAGCGTTCCCGCTATGCTGTTTTAGCGGGGCGTGGCGCCTTGCCCTCTTTCTGGAAGGCAAAAAGCGCCCTGCCCTCCAGAAGGAGGGCAAAAAGCGCCCTGCCCTCCAGAAGGAGGGCAAAAAGCGCCCTGCCCTCCAGAAGGAGGGCAAAAAGCGCCCTGCCCTAACAGCCTGCGGGAACCGTCTTCACACGCGGGTCGCAGTGTCCCGCGGGTGAAGACATGTGCGGTGACCCGGTCACCGCCGGAGAATAGACGACGGGCGCATGCGCCCGGCGTCTATTCTCCCTGTCTGCAGGGCTTGGGGGCTGCCCGGGGTGTCCGTAAGTGCCGGGCACGCCCCAAAGAGTGACGAAAAGGGGACGCGTCTTATAGACACGCCCCTTTTCGATGACAACGCCCCCTTCTCGGTCGCGCGCGCCTTCGGCGCACGCATGGACATGCCCTCTCTAGCTCCGGCGCCCTGCCTCCCGCCGGAGCTAGAGGGAACACTATAGCAGATGTCTATGGCCTAGTCAGCGCTAGACATCAAATAATTGAGTATTGTGCAGGGTTTCTGGAAAGACACTGGAACTGCACACATAGGCCCGAATTCAAGTTGAGCCAAGCCACGCTACTTTTTCGCCTCTTTTGCCTGTTGCGCAGGTGGAAAAGTATTGTGCGCGTGCCCGTGTACTGCCGTATTCAATTTGAAAGTAGGCGAAAACGGGACCCGGCGAAACATAAACAAGCGGAAAGTCCTGTCAGATTTGGGGAAATTGGCCTGACACTCCCCAAAAGATGCTCTGACATGGGGGTTCACTATGGTACCCCCCCCCCCCCCCCGATTATCTTGCTGAAGGTATTTGCTGTTTTTAAACGGGCTCAATAGCTGCTAAATAGCGTTTTTGTATAAGTGACGAATAGTATTCAGGAGGGATTTTTTTGCAGAAATTAACTTAGCCCAGCAAATTTGGGATACTTGAAAATGGGGACTAGCATATTTAAAAGTTGCTAAAGTTAAGTTGAAACAATCGTGAAAAATCCACCTGTCGCAAGCACCTGCAATGAAAAAAAAAAAAACACACCTGGGGCATACTTGGGGACCCCCCCCAGAGTCAAGTTACCTAGTTTTTAATCTTTGTCCCCCAACATTTTTGTTTTCGGCCCCAAATTTAAAGTGATTTTTTTTTTGGGTGTCCTTAAGTGTTTTTTTTTTACATTTTTTTGACACAGTTTACCTTTGGGGGACTGTCTGAAGGTTGCAGGGGGGTTCCCACAACGTTGCACCCCAAAACCCCAATTCTGCACTTTTTTCCGCCTGCTATTCATAGGCAAAAAAGATTTGCCTATTACATTGCATTGACTTTCCGCCTAGGCGAAAAGTCTTCTAAATTGAATACGGAGTCAAATCCAAACAGGCGAAAAAGAAGTCATCGGCCAAAAACACGCAAAAATGGCTTTTCGCTCCAAAATTTTATACGGGTCATAGATTACAAGTGAATTAACAGATAAATTAACCCAATACGATTTTTTATCTTCAACTACTGAATAAAAAAGTAAAACACTAAAAACGGGTTATGTAATAGGTTACAAGTCTGCTGCTGAATTGAAAGCGCAATCCGTTATAAAGGCAAAAAACAGCCATATAAATTACTGGCATTTTAAATTTAGCAGGGAACATTACAAAATCACGCCAGTTCCGTAATTTTGTAACATATTACATAACCCCCTACAACTTTATTTAAATGACCAAGGGCACACAAAATTCATGCTTCTGTCCCCTTAAAAAAAAAAAAAAAAGTACATTTAAATAATTGTGTAACACACCATAACGGAATCTAATCAGAGAAATAAAAAAAGATCCTGCATAGGAAAAATGATCATGTGACCTGAAGGACAAACGGGGAAAAGCTGTGATCGAGTTGCGATTTACAAGCATGCAAAAACATTCTATAGACAGCAATAGAGGTGTGATAGGACGGACATACTCTGTAGAATCAAATTACAATGTTACAAGACCATTCAAAACCACCATCTCATTGGCAGCCATAAAAAACGAGGTCTTAAAATACAGACACGTGGTAACCCTTAATAACCTGCAAATGTCAGCTTACACAACTTGACCTCTGCTGCCAAAAATAGATATGTAAACAGCAACAGTAATGAACTAATGCATAAAGCTCCGATAGCAATGCAAACCATTCTTCTAGGGTCACCCAGAGGAAAACATCTAAACAAAATAAAGAATCAATTACCAAAGCATTCCCTATTGTTAACAGCAGACACTGACCTTGAAACTCATAACAATTCTAGAAGGAACAGACAGAGGCTGGCAGACAATGGACCCACTAACAATAACAAATCATATTGCAAACAGCACGAGAATATCTGTACCCAAAAATACACATACATAGTTATGTAAAAGCAGACTGAGAGGTGCACTTGCATATTGGTTATACAGAACATTAGATGCAAGCACTTGTCACATTCGGTGGAATTCACTTACCATGTTATAAAGCAATTAACATTCAGGATCCTGCTGGCAGCCAAAGAGGACTCCAAAAGCAAACAAGATTTAACCCTCATAACAGACCTCTCTTGCAAAGTGGTGTACACAGCAAGAGACAGCAGGATCACACAAATAACAATCAGACATAGCCAATACAAGTCTTGTATGCCTACCTCCACCACAGGGACATTAATCACATCTGTAAATGTATACACATTGTTTTAAGTAAAATTACCCTTTAAAGTGTCATACGGATTAGTTCATTAATTATATAAACCTATAATTTCTAATATCCCAGGCTTTTCACCTGGCAATATAATCATGTACATAGACAAGAAGCACTTCATGTGCTTCTAATCTAAATAGACAGTAACAAATATCAGTTATATGGTGGCAACGTAAAGCTATTACATCATGAATATCGTACATCCTTATAGAGCAGGGCTCGACAAATCCATGGGGCCAGGTCGCCATGGCTACCAGATTTTGCAGTGAGGGAGGAAGCAGATCCCAATCAGCTCCGGCAGAGATTCGTGCCTATAGTATTGTTGTGTTCATATCATGCACAGGAATGCATGTGCTGAGTGTCGCCTACGGCGACTGCCTTGCCTGTGTCCGTCCCGGCCTGCGCTGATGACCCCTCTCCCTCCTGGCATACTCTGATCCCAGTCTACGCTGATTCTCCTGTACGTCCCGGCTGTCTACTATCTCCTATATCTGGCTGCATATAGCTCTCCGGTAATAGGGTCCATGCTTGGCCAGGGATTTTGGAGCGGCTTCAGAGAGATAGTGGTGTGACCACGAGGGGAGGGGTATTTTGTTGTACTTTCTTGCACCATTGTTTTATGTGAAATGTGGTCCGTTATTACTGGAGAGTGGGGGGTGGAGCAGGGGAGCTGTTCATTTTACTCTATCCATTCAACTGTGACCATGTTGTGGACTAGTATAGTGTGTATAACAGTTGCATAACACACAAAGCTGTGCTCCTCACTCACTCCTGTAATTTTTTCTGGGGGGGATGGTGGTCTGGCTCCTAGATTTTAGAAAAATTTGTCAAGCCCTGTTATAGAGCATCCGTTTATTTAGATTATTAGCTTATTATCCAGAAATCAGGTAACAAAACAAAAGCCACATTCTATTAGCTCTGATATTACATTTGGCAAAGATCCAGTCACAAAACAAAGTCATTACATTGACATTTGTATACAAGCATCATGTCTGTGTAATAACGCATACAACTAAATGAGATCATGGCATAGTAGAAATATCTCACTGCAGAAGACAGTTGAGTCATGAGATGCTCTCCATAAGAGAATCACAATACGAACATGATAAAGTTTAATTACAACTACTATTAAATTTGCACTACTACATACTCTAAACATGTTACTATGATATTGAACTTATACACTATTCAGCTTTTAACATACATTAATGTCAGGTAATGGTTGTACTTGCTGCAAGGATCTGCTACCAAAGAGGTCAACACATTTCAAAGCAATAAGGGGTTAAATAGCCACTAAGGTGTAGCCGAATGTAATCCTAATATTGGGGAGGAGAAAGCAGACTAACCCACCATGATCACGGTGCGGATGCGGAGGTCACGCTGTGCAGTTCATGCTCCTATTCAGTTGCACAATGGTCAGACTGGGTGGAAACTGCAGAAAATACTGTGTTGACAACCTGCCCACCCTCCATACAAATAGGCTGTGTACACATGGCATGGTGACAGCAAACTCAGCAGAGGCTGGTGGGTGACACTAACAAATAAAAGATCACCATCTCATATCATACACATTAAAGGGATTGTCCGTTCTAATATATCTATACTTCTCTTAGCGAGATTAGTACTCTGGTGGGAATTCCTCCCATGTGACCCCCACCATTCACTGCACTTAATAGGGTTCCAGAACCTAATTATAGCTGGGACCTCTGTTTCTCGGTGCAGTTTGATGCTTTCTCCATAGCAAGGATGTCATAAGAGCAACTGACTATCTTGGATCTTTACTGCTGTGAAGGGAGCCGTACAGCAACACAGGTCCCAGATTTATGTTCTACCAGGTCCATGCTAAATACTGTGAATAGTTAGTGTCCAAAAGACAGACCCCCACCAAATAACTATTATAGGTAAAGAAAGCTATTTAGTAAAGTTAGATTGTTATGGTGACAGAAAAGTAAAAAACTTTGTTACAAGATGTCAATGGTAACTGTAACTACTCCCTTCAGCCAAAAGACGGCGGTGCCATAAATAACACATAGGGTACATTTGCTTCATTACCGTAGCATAAACAGAATAAAAAAAAAAAGATAACGCCATAAAATAAGCTTGCTGGTCAGAGTGCTTCCACAGTACTCCGGGATAGTCTACAAAATATACATCTTCCACATGCATTCGTTTAGCAGGACCCTTCCTGGCACCGCTGCTCCACCCTCACATGGAACCCACACAAGTTTCTCCATTATAGAAGCAGCACATGAGCTTCATACCGGGCCCTTAAAGGGGTTACCAAGGAATTATCCAGACAAGCTAGAATCTAGAAGAACACTGCAAGTGGCACTGAGGATTAAACACTAGGGGGTGTATTTACTAAGCAGCGATAAGAGACAGAGTGAAAAGTGATAAGATGCCAGCCAATCAGCTCCTAACTGTCATTTTTCAAACACAGCCTGTGAGATGGCAGTTAGGAGCTGATTGGCTGGCACCTTATCACTTTTCACTGCTTAGTAACTAGACCCCCAGATGTGCTGCTCCCATCAGGAATTGGTCTAGATTTTTTTTGTTTAGAGAGGAAGTTCCTATACTTTCCTGCCACAGACTATTGGAGAAGCATATAGTAGTGTGGGAGCAGCAAAGTAGATAACATTACTATCAGGGACGTGGAGTCAGTAAGCCAAAGCTTTGACTCAGACTCCTCTAGGCGTCACACCAAATCCACAGCCCTGACTGCTAGTGTCACTAAAATGTAGAAGATCCCACTTTACTACCAGTCATCAAGTCTACCAATACAAAGATGCCACAGCTCCATAACGTTGGAAGAGGGAGAGGAAAACAAACACCACGATATATAAAAGGCCTTTTCATAATAAATGTTGGTATTTCACAGTGGTTGCATCATTCCAACTTATTTAAAAAATTATATTTTAAAACTACAATATTATAGTCCCATTTTCACGGGGCAGATCACAAGCTCTGTGAGTGAAGTATAACTTAACAAACCCATCACCAACATGGAGAAATCAAAGGCCACAACGCATCAAGAAAACATACAAAGCAGCTGTAATGAGCATACTCCCTGCAGTAACAGGGGTATTAGACCTATTGTGACTAGCATATTCCCTGCTGGAACAACACCCATTGTTAAAAATAGATTGCCTATTGGAACAGGCGCATGAACAGGGAGTATAACACCCATGGGAGATGTAGTTAAGATGCCGGCATTTGGGATACCGGTTGTCGAAACAGACCCACGGGCAGAACACCGGCACCGAAATCCCGACATCACTTCAGATGCTGACACCGGAATCCCGACAGCCAGCATCCCGAACACAAGTATAGCGTGCCTGAATAGGTTTACCCACAGGGGTGGGAGGTTTAGGTACTAACCTAACTAAGGCTTAGGCCTTAGGTTTAGGCACTAACAGGGAGGATTAGAGTGTAGGGGGGAGGGTTAGGATACTTACGGAGCCCCCGTCGGGATTCTCGGCATCAGGATGCCGCCGTTTCTTTTGGCTGCTGGCATCCCCTATCACACCCCACCCATGGAAATGAGCATACTCAATGATGGACCCGAGGGTGAACACCCATGGTAATGTGCATACTCCCTGCTGGAACAGGAATGTACACACGGGACGATTTTCTCCCCAAACGAAACTGTCCTGTGTGCCCCCGGCAGGGGTGTGCTGTGTGTCGTTAACACTGAGCACAAACACTGAACGAAATCATTTAATTCAGTGCCGGCCCCCCGAACATGTTCAACCTGAAAATATCGTCAGGTTGGACAGGAGGTTCAGGCGATGAACGGCAACTACCAACGGGAGCGCGCATTGGAAGTTATCGTTCATCGTTTTGGGGCTGAAAATGGACCATTTTTTGGACGAGTGAACGATAACGATATAGTTATCGTTCAGTCATCCAAGAAAAATCGACCCGTGTGTACGCACCATTAGACCATGTGAGTTAGATGCTGCATGCAGATCACAGGTTGGTATAAGTACAGGAATATATACACATGGACGGCCTTTTAGGTCAGTTAACAATATCCTGATTAATTCTGTACACGGCAATGAGGAAGCTGGTAACAAAATGTGAAGACACAATCTCATCTCTGTAGTGTTAGTACATACAGCTTTCCTGGATAATGACATTATACGGATAATCACTCATGGTCCTGCAGGGGAGCATTTACCTGGGGTCTAATGATCAGAGATCATTAAATAATAAACAACACGGTGCACAGATTACACCTCCCCAATGTCCCGATTTCTATGTGACAGTCCGGAATTGGAAGATAAGTTTCTCCCAAAAGTAGCCGTTTCTGGGCGGGGCTGAGGCGGGGCTTATGTTGTCCCGATTTCCCCCATCAGAATGCCGGGAGCAGGGGTGACAGTAGGTGGATCTGGATGGTCACACAGCAGCCCAGGTCATGTGACCGCTCTACTGCCCCAGCCACAGCTCCTTGCCCGAAGAGCTCGCAATCAACAGCCTACGCTAAGGTCATCCCTACGGCTGTGTGACCCGCTGCTGCCCCCGGTGTAGTGAAGGCGCCGCGCTATGACGGGGGGGTCTCCCCGGTGCGGCTGGCGGTGTGTATGACGGCGAGGGCGCTCACCTGGCTCTATCCCGTCGCCGGCCTTCCTCCACCGTTCATCTCCCCCGGGACCGGACCCCTCGGTGCCGCTCGTCCGGTCCCTCCCGCTCTGACCCGCTCCGGTGTTCTCCAGCTCGGCTCGCTCCGGTCCTTCCTGTAATGGCGGCTCCGGAGACCGAAGCAAAATAAAGCAGACGGGAACTTCGTGACGTCACACTGCACCCGAGGCCGGCCCGGCAGCGGATTGGCTGAGCTGCGCACGGCGTGCGGCCAATAGGAGGTGGCGTCTTAAGCGGCTGTCCGGTGATGTCATGACAGCGGCAACAACACCGCACACTAATAATAATAACAACACCACACACGTAATAACAATACTGCGGCGGTGCCGGGTCACTGACTGGTACACAGGGCGGGGGAGGGGGCGTCACACCACACACTATCATTTAGCTATTATATATATATATATATATATATATATATACACACTGCATAGCCTGCATGTACATATGCTCAGACATTCACAGATTTTATATATATATATATATATATATATATATACACACACACACAACACTGCATGGAGTGTATGTATATGCTCAGACACATTCACAGATATCTATCTATCTATATATATATATATATATAGTATTGCCAGATCATCCCTTTAATTCGGGACACGTGAATTACAGTGATTATAGCTAGGTGAAATGGGTCAATCCTATTCCATGCAAAGGGTGCGAGTTACCGTCGCAACACCAGCAGCGGAACTGCTCCTCGCACCCTTCGCGTCCTGCTCCGAGCCCGAATTCGCTTTATTTGGCTCGGAGCCCTATGGCTCTGCGAGCACTTTTAGGCGAATACGGGCTGCTGTGAAGTGCGGCCGTTGTCGCGATGACTCTCATCCGCCAGTACATCGCGTGGAATAGGATTGACCCCTTCAAGTCAGTAAGCCACAGAATCTGTGTAATTCATGTGTCCCGAGTTAAAGGGATGATAGAGCATGCCTATATATAATGTGACATCATACACTACTAACCACACAACACGCTGAGTGACGTTACACACTAATAACATCCACACAACACACTGAGTGACGTTACACACTAATAACAGCCACACAACACACCGAGTGACGTTACACACTAATAACATCCACACAACACACTGAGTGACATTGCACACTACTATCCACACAGCACACTTAGTGAAATTGCACAGTACTATCCACACAACACACTGGGTGACATCACACACCACTATCCACACAACACATTGAGTGACATCGCACACTACGATCCACACAACACGCTGAGTGACATCACACACTAATATTCACACAACATACTAAGTGATCTCACACACTACTATCCACACAACTTACTGAGTGAAATCACACACTATTTTCCACACAACACATTGAGTGACATTGCACACTATGATCCACACAACAAGCTGAGTGACATCACACACGAATATTCACACAACACGCTGAATGACATTGCACACTACTATCCACACAGCACACTGAGTGACATCGCAAAGTACTATCCACACAGCACACTGAGTGACATCACACACTGTTATACACAACACACTCAGTGACATAACACATTAATACAACATACTGCGTGACATAACACACTAATATACACACAACACACTGAGATACATAACACCCTAGTATGCACACAACACGGCCTCATTTATCATCAAGTTTTATCACTCACGAGTGCTAAAACTCGTTGCGTATGATAACAGTGCACCAGCCAATCAGCTCCCAACTGTCATCTGTTTGAAAAATGACAGTTGAGAGCTGATTGGCTGGAGCACCATTTATCATATGCAACAAGTTTTAGCACTCGTGAGTGATAAAACTTGATGATAAATGAGGACCTGAGTGACATAACGCACTAGTATACACACAACATACTGAGTGACATAACACTAATACACACAACAACCCGAGTGACATAACACACTAATATACACACAACACACTGAGTGACATAACACTTTTATACACACAACATGCTACTATCGATACTAACATTACATGCTAATATCAATACAACACACTGCATGACATAACACACTAATATACACACAACACACTAAGTGATAACGATACCGGATCAGAACACAATTCGGCGCAAAGGAATTATTAAGACCCAAGTAAAGTATACATACGCAGCGCTTCCGGACCAGATGTTAGGCATCAGCAAGAAACCCTTTGTCTATCAGCATTCAGCACGAAGACTAAAAACCCATTGTTGGAGCACACATATTTATACCCCCCAGGAATAGACAACACAATAGGGAAGTTTGTTGCTGATGCTATTGGTTCCCAAGGGGGATACATCTGTTACAGAGCATTTAACAGGCTGATTCAAATAGACACAACCCAGCCTCCCACAACTGAGGTTCCCTAGATTCCCGCCAGATGCAACATCCTAGCAGTTATTCATATCATATACATTTTGTTGCTTGAAGTCTCTGCGGTCCATAAGTTGAGAATCCGTGATGCGATCTCCCCACCGATAACACCGGAATACTGTGGAAAGAGTACGCATCAGTACAAAACCAAACATGGCTTACTTATCATGTATAAAACCTTAGTTACCAAACAATCTTTATTTCATAGCATTTATACTAAATTAACAAACTTAAATCTTATACCTTAAAGCTTATGAAACCTTGTATGTGAATATGTAAGGTGTGAGTATGCGGGTTTGATATAAAGACGCTAGTTAACTTGGTGCGGATGCGTGCGCATTTAGCTACTAAACGGTGTTTTATCTTATGCATTCGCTAATATGCGACTAGTTAACAGCGCAATTGTGCGTATTACTGTGTATATGAGAAATGATGAAAGATGCAATCGCATGGTGCTAATAGTAATCTCGCCATATGTACTTAATTGTGAGTTATCTAAAATGGCGCTTGGGCGGCCATTCGCAAAATGGCGTCTTGCGATTTTATTTCCAAGATGGCGTCTTGCGGCCAGTCGCAAGATGGCGTCGCCGCGATTAAATTTTAAACTGATCTTGTCTCAGCCAATTATCCAGCTTCGACAGTCCACCCTTTGATAGCAAACAACATGCTATCACAATCTACTCTTTGAATTTAATTTAGGCTTACATTTACATGTTATTGTGGGATGGCACAAGGTGGTTCTTAATCCATCAATAATGTGTCTCTGGGTGGGGACATAAAACTATTATATGCACACCGCGGATCTTGGAAGATCATGTGAAAGGTGTGGGAATGCACCAGTCTTATAAAAGCAGTCTTGAAGGGGAATTGAGACTTTACATTATCTGAGGTGTTCTAAAAATAACATTTCAATAATACATTTTATGCACATCTAAATATAATACATCAAATGATGGTATTTCTTAGTTCAGGGTTGTAATGCAGTTCTATATTTACCTCGGTATTCATATTGTCATTAGTGATCACCATCATAGTTTCATTCTTGTGTTTTACTCTATTTTTACATTTTCCACACTTCAACACAATAGGGACACACCGGACTCATATGCCAATTACTGTATTATGAAGACAATTAGTATAAGGATCAAGAATTTGCCTATGCTAGCGATCACGTCCTGGACCCATTCCCCTAGACCTGAGAACCATTTTACTGGGTTCAGCCATGAAACCCATCCTTCTATCTTTTCCCCTACTTCAGCCACTGAAGCGTTATGGTTCTTACGAAACTCCCATTTTAGCTGCAGAATTTCATCCATCTTTCGGTCTATCACCTCTTTTAGGTCGCTGGTATCATTGGTGACATAGGTGCAACATTTTACTCCGAACTGGGTGGCTAACGTTACGCAATACCCTCCAGTAACAGCAGTTAAATAATTCAACACTAGCCTGTGTTGCACCAGTTCTTTCTTGTACGCTTGCAATTCTTTCCCTGTATACCTGAATGTGTCATCGTACATCTCGGTGATATTATCTATCAATTTAGCAAGTTCCTGAATATACCTAAAATTTAGTGTACCCCGTGCAATCCTGGTGGGATCCAGTGCGACCAAAACTTGAAAGCCAGTTGTCTCACTTATTAACTGAGTGGCTTTATGCACGTCACCAGGTATCATATTTCTTTTGCCTCTGTGTTCATATTGTGTGTGAAGATATGGTGACGGTGTCTTTTTATGTATATCAAGCATTTCAACATGTGTGAGGGTCATAACGTCTGGGACTACTCTTCCCAGGTAACACAAACCTTCGGAACTCGGGGAGAGCCATTTATATGCTTTTCTTCCACATATGAAATATACATTATCAGGGAGAACATAAGGAATGGTATGCATCATTATCATTAAGCACATTTCCCTTGCAAACAATCCTATTTCTGGATCTTCCATCTGGTACTTGCAAGTTTCTGGCTGTATTATTTTTGCACAATAACCATTTGGCACCTTACCAATAATTTCTTTGGTGGAACTCAATGTATACCGATACCATAAATGTTTCCCACCAGATTTAATTGAGCGTAAGAGATCATGGTTTATGGGCTCATTATCAGCTCTTTGTGAGAATGTCATCGTCTGATTATTCCCCGTCACTTCCCAACTCCTGGGTTTATTGGGGTTGGTTATGTTTAAACACAAAAGTGATCTATCTACTTGGAATTGATAGAGTTTGAAATTAGGTGTTTTCCCTTTCTGTAATTCTAAAATTTCTGTGATATTCAGCGGAAATGGCACCAACCCTACATTATGCTGTCCCTGTGGCACATGTGAACACACCCAGCAATCAGTTTGATTTAACACTTTGCCTACCATGCTATGATAATCCTCTAAAGGATACCCACCCCAGTACGGGTTATATTTAGGTTGGCACCGTTGGATACAGTTCTTATCAATTAGGGACCCACATAGCTCACAAATACATGAATCTTCAGACAATAAACCTCCACACCGTCCCCGAGCATCTGGAATGACAGCTCTCTTAACAATAACAGTACTAAGATTGGTCAGGCACTCCCCTGATTGGCATTGCACTCCTCCTGACTCCACTCCATCAGCTCCCATTTCCTCGATCGGTCTCCCATCACAGAAACTGGATATTCCCAAACCGACCAAGATGGTGAACACTCTAAAAGAGAATATGAAAATTAACACAGCAGGCCCGTCCATTGTCACAACAAGACCTGCAAGTTTCTTTTAGTTCAGGTATCTCACTACAACCTTTTCAATCCTCCCGGAACAAGCTCACGAGTGACAGGTCCACACTATCAACCTCCGACTTGTTTCTCCACCGGTTGATTGACCTTTTTGCAATGAGTAGAATGGACCCAAGTATCTCTCTCTGCCACCTTCAAAGATGTAGTACTTGTCAGCAGCACCTGGTACGGACCTTCCCACCGATCAGTCAAACAACCTGAACGAAAGAAATTTCTGATCATAACATATTCTCCTGGTTCAACATCATGACAGTTAGTTTCAGGCATATCATTAGACAACAATTTCAGTTTCTGCTGCTGTTGCTTTAACTGCTTACTCATTGATATGATACTTTACAGTTACCTCATTGTTACCCTTCAGGTCTTCCTGTGGACTTATAATCAAATGAGGTTGTCTACCGAACAGTATTTCAAATGGGGACAGATTTAGAGGGGGTCTAGGAGTGGTCCTTATGCTATGTAGGACCAAAGGCAACGCTTCTGGCCATCCTAGTCCAGTCTCTGCTATCATTTTACTTAACTTATTTTTAATAGTCCCATTCATCCTCTCTACCTTGGCACTGGCTTGCGGTCGGTAGGGGTATGAAGTCGGCTATTAATACCCATCAGCTTACACATATTTTGAAAAACATCACCTGTGAAATGAGTACCCCTGTCACTCTCAATGATTTTAGGGATACCTTACCTGCATACAAATTCCTGAACTATTTTCTTGGCAGTAAATGCAGTAGTATTAGTGGCCGCTGGGTAGGCCTCAACTCAGTTAGAAAGTACGTCAGTGCACACTAATACATACTTAAGGTTCCTGCAGGGTGGTAATTGGATGAAATCAATTTGTATCACCTGGAAAGGTCCATCAGTCGGTGGAATGTGGGACGGTTCGGTAGGGATCGCTTTCCCTATGTTCTTCCTCAAGCAGGTCAGACAGGACATTGCTATCTTTTCTGCTTGTGAAGAAAAACCTGGTGCGCACAAGTATGCTCTCACCAACTTGCACATAGCCTGTTTGCCCAGATGAGTCAGACCATGTGCTGCCTCAGCCAGGCTGGGGTAATATGCCTTGGGGGCTACTGGCTTACCTTGTCCGTCCCTCCAGAGCCCGGAGGACTGTTGCCCACATCCCTTGGACTTCCAAATGGATCTTTCCTGAATTGAACACAAATGTTGCATCTCAATTAATTTCAGCATATCAATTGTTTGGAAAGACATTATTTTTTCAGTTGGAGAAAACATTTTTAACCCTGCTGCCCATTTTGCAGCTTCATCGGTTCTGTTGTTGCCCAGTGACACCAGATTATCTTCACATGTATGGGCTTTACATTTAATTACTGCCACCGCTTTGGGCAGTTGGATTGCTTCTAAAAGATGTTTTATGTGTCGGGAATGTGCAACTGGTGTGCCTGCTGCTGTCATAAAATTTCTCAGACACCATAGAGCCCCGAAATCATGCACCACCCCGAACGCATACCTCGAGTCAGTGTAAATGTTAGCAGATTTGCCTGCTGCTAGTTCACACGCTCTAGTTAGTGCTACTAACTCTGCCACCTGGGCTGAGTGAGGAGGACCAAGAGACTTAGCTTCTATGATGTCTGTGTCATTTACAACAGCATAACCTGTACATAATTCACCTGTGTCTGTTTGTCTATGACAACTCCCATCCGTATAAAAAGTCTCATCCACATTCTCTAAAGGTGTGTCATGTATGTCAGGTCTAGCAATAAAGGTCTGATTCAGATATGTCATACAATCGTGCGTATCATTATGTCTGCTGAACTCACCTCCCGCCAGCAACTCCTCTCCACCCTTTGTACATCATGTTGTACATATGGTAAATACGTTACTGGATTCAGCGTGTTGCAACGTTTAACAGTAATGTTTGCGGGTGCGATTAGTGCTAGTTCCCTTTTGGTAAACCTAGCCGAAGAGACGTGTCTGGTTTGAGCTGAGTTCAAGAGAGCAGATACAGCATGGGGAGTGTAGACAATCATATCATGACTCAATACTACGTCCTCACTTTTACTCACCAATAGAGTGGTAGCTGCTACACTTCTCAAACAGGTGGGGAGTGAAGTCGCCACAGTGTCCAATTGGGCACTGTAGTATGCTACTGGCATCACCATGTTTTTGTGTAAGGACACCTGTAGCACAACCATCGGCTTCCGTACAATACAAATCAAAAGGTTTTTCAGAATCAGGTATTCCCAATGCAGGAGCTTTTGTCAGACTATCCTTAAGATTAAGGAAAGCCTGCTCTGATTCCGCTGTGTGTACAACACGATCGGGCTTTGAGGAAGAGACTAATTCCTGTAAAGGTAAGGCCAAAATAGAAAAACCTGGGATCCACATTCTACAGTATCCACACATTGCCAAGAAGGTACGGATTTGCTGTTGATTCTGCGGCAGTGTCATATTTTGTATGGCCTGGATTCTATCCGTTGTAAGATGTCGTAAACCCTGGGTTAGGCAGTGTCCCAAATATTTTACTCTGGATTGGCACGGCTGTAGTTTGTCCTTAGCCACCTTGTGTCCTGTTTGCGAGAGATGAAGTAACAAAAGTTTAGTATCATTTAAACATGACATAAACGAGTCAGAACATAGCATTAAATCGTCCACATATTGAATTAGCACAGATCCATTGGCAGGTTGAAAAGATTGTAAACAGTCATGCAATGCCTGGGAGAAGATACTGGGGCTATCTATGAAACCTTGGGGTAACCGTGTCCATGTGTATTGTAAACCTCTGTATGTAAATGCAAATAGATACTGACAGTCAGGGTGGAGAGGCACAGAGAAGAAAGCAGAACAGAGGTCAATGACAGTGAAATGGGTTGCATTTGGTGGGATCTGCATAAGAATGACAGCTGGATTTGGCAGTACAGGGAATTGGCTCTCTACCACCTTATTAACACCTCTAAGGTCTTGTACCAGCCTGTAACCCATTCCACCACTCTTTTTCATTGGAAAAATGGGACTGTTGGCTATACTAGCTGCACGAACTAAAATTCCCTGTTGTAATAATCGCTCAATTATTGGAAAAACCCCTAATTGTACCTCCTGTTTTAGTGGGTACTGGGGAATTTTTGGAGCTTGCCTACCGCTTTTTAAATTTACCATTACAGGGCTTACGTTTGCCATTAATCCAGTGTCCTGTCCATCCTTAGTCCAAAGGGAATCTGGAATTTGGGACAACATTTCATCTACCTGAGATGGATTTTCATTTAAACTTGTAGAGTGATAAATTATCCTGTGGGGAGTGTTCAATATATCCCGCACCTCGTGTGCAACTCTCTCTGGGCTATCTAAAAATACACCATCAGGGGTGCAATATATAACACATCCCATCTTACATAACAAGTCTCTACCCAGCAGGTTAGTAGGAGCTGCAGCAGCCAGAAGGAAAGAATACCTGGTATGCAACGGCCCAATAGTAACCTCTGTGGACTTTGTTAAAGGATAATGTTCCACTTTATCTGTTACACCCATTGTTGGTACTGTCTCGTTGGTCACCTATAAATTAACGGGAGATTTAATCACTGACCTGGTCGCCCCTGTGTTTACAAGAAAAGGATATTCAGTACCAGCTACATCAACCATCATGACCGGTTCTTCCCTAGTACTTCCCATTAACCTGACTATCTGTAGACTACAGGTATGACCTGACCCCTAGCGTTGGCTACCATCCTCCAATAAA
The DNA here is from genome assembly GCA_031769625.1 of Taudactylus pleione. NCBI lineage: Eukaryota > Metazoa > Chordata > Amphibia > Anura > Myobatrachidae > Taudactylus > Taudactylus pleione. Next base: position 7,460,383 of record JAUIMM010000197.1, read on the forward strand.
GCATTTACGGCCACAATTGGAGCTGGTGCCTGCTGGACATTTGCTGGTCTCTGTGCATATCCCTTATGGGGATATCCAGGTCTTCCCTGACTTGGGGTTCCTACTCTTTTTACTGTACGGTTTCTACTTAAGTGTCCTGTTTGTTTACAGTTAAAACATGTTCGTGGATCGGGTGAAGACGTGTTGTTGTGAGGTTTGAGCAGAGGGTAAAGGTGGTGGATATGGGTAAGGATAGGGAGGGTAAGGGTATTGTGGGGGATATGAAGTTTGTGAGTAGTATGGGACCTGTGGTTGTAACGGGTTAGTGGGATAGAACTGTGACTGTTGTTGCGTAGGGCTAGTGAGGGCATATACTTGTTCAGATGTAAGTGTGTGTGCAGGTGCAAGTGTGTCTGTTGGCTGTGATGTTACCGTCATTCCCTCCAGAGCTTGGATACTGACAGCCATTAGTTTTTCGCTCTGGGCTTCTCTCTTCTTTGAGATGTTTTTATCATGTTCAATGGCGGTTTCTATGAGGGTATCTATTGTGAGTCCCCGCCAGCCAGGCTGTGAGGTCTAAACCCGGGTTTTTAAACTCTTTCAGACCGTCCACGAGTACCGTGACTATCATTCCCCTGTGGTGAGTGCTATCTTTAATATCGTCTATCCCAGTGTACTGGGTGATAGCCTGCAGTGCCCGCTCGCAATAATCTTCTGCAGATTCACTCTCCTTTTGCTTAATGGTGAAAATTTTGTTCCAGTTAACTACTACTGGAAAATATATACCCAATTGAGTTACAATGCGGGAAATGTTACCTTGGTTTACTTGGTCTGTTAAGGGAACGTCACCATCCAATACACAATCCGTGATAAATGTTGTCACGTCTGTATTGCGTGGTAGACAGGCCCTTAACACCACATGCCAATCTTTATTAGTGGGCTCATGTGAACTACCCAAATTTCTCAAAAATATTTGACATATGGCTAGTTCCTTTTTGGGATCAGGGAAATCATTTATGATGGAATTTAGTTCTGCTCTTGTCCACGGACAATGCATTACTACTTCCCTCATGGGCACTACACCGTTCTCTGCATTTCCATTTGGAACGGTTATTGTCCGAATGGGATGCAGACTGGTAGCACTGCTACCTTTGACCTGGTTACCTGGCTGGGGGTTTAATCTGCTGCTGCTACGTATGGTATGAACAACTTCCTCTACGGGTGCAGAGGGTGTTAACACTTCCCTTGCTGTTACCGATGGAGATGGCGGCACCACTCATGATTGTGGTGATGCAGCATCTATCATTTGCACAGCATGGGAAATGGCAGACATTACAATAGGCTCATCATCCACATCATAAACATTGTATTTATGGTTGCTTAAGAGAGGGTACAAATGGCTTGTTACATTTTTATGAGTATTTTTGGTAACTGTACTTGCACCTCCATCCACATAAGGTGGGGGAGGTGAGCGTGAACTGCTGGCAATACTCTCCACAACGCTACCTTGCAGCACGTGCGCGCCATTTTGTGGCTCGTCCGTATTGCAATTTAGCGTCACGGATGTATTCTCTGGCAATGTGCTTGCGACGCTAGTTTGCGTCGCTTGCTCATTTTTAAGCCACGCATCCCCTTCATGCTGCCACAGTTTTAAACATTCATAATATTTAACCTTTTTCTCTCGGGAGCACATCAGACTGATGTGATCCCGGACATTATCTAATAAATTTTTATCAAAACTACCAATTCTGGGAAACGGTCTAACACTTTTCATTATAGTTTTAAACCATACATCACAATGCCTTATCGCATAAGTACCGTACTGAGTATGCATAATACGACGAGCCGATCCGATCGGCGCCTCCATTAGCAGCACATCATTGTCTAACATCTCTACTGTTTGCGCGGCTCCCATTCTGAGACAAAATCCTACGCTTTTCAATAAAGATTTAAACTGGTGAAAGACAATCAAGATACTTTCACTTACCTGTGGACGATTTAAGTCGGCGGCGCCCACACACCTGGATAAGATTTGAAAAAGGCAACTTCCACACCTGGATAAGATTTAGTAAGGCAACTTCCACACCTATGGAAGTTTGTATGTCGGCTACTTCCACGCACCTCTCTACAATAAAGACAACATGTACACCTGCTACTGTGTATAGAACGGTAAAGCTGCTTACCGAGCGACTAGCACTTAGCCCTTAAAGGTCATACGGTACCTCTAACTGTAGGGAATAAGTTACCCCTACCAACAAACACTCACTGTTACACACTTTTTCCTGCGCAGAAAAATATACGTTAACCCAGATATTGATAACAATTGAAAAAATGTAAACCTCAGCGGCTTTATTTAAACACATGGCAGCACAACCGGAAGTACATACACGCTATTGTGCGACCAGTCGCATACAGAATAATGCGACTACCACACAACCGTATGACAACTTTTTAGCTGTGTACGCAAAAGTGCGTCTTTGCTGTGTGCAAACCTGCGACTCAGCCGCATACTCAATACTGCGGCACCCCTTTAAACGTTAGGTTCTATCAACAGAGGAAAACAAACTTTTTCCTCTCTTGTCCCTGGATTCTAGTCAGCTTCCTTGATTCACACGGAAACGGATAGCGATCTTTCAGCACAAAGTGGTTGCAGGTAAACCCTGCATGTGGCCACTCCACCCTTTGCTGAAATATCGATAACCGTATGTACCATGTGAGCAGGTAAGTGACTTCACTACGAGCCCCCAACTAACGATACCGGATCAGAACCTCTATACACTCCTTCCTATACCTTCTAATATCCTGCCTATACCTTCTAATATCCTGCCTATACCGTCTAAGGATTACGCTAATTTGCGTACACAGACATACAGTAAATAAAGACTTAAGACCTGGAATCTGTGGTTCCAAAGCCCAAGTATTATGCAAGTAAAAGTACAGTCAGTTACACGCTATTGATCCAGACACAATTTGGCGCAAAGGAATTATACAGACCCAAGTACAGTATACATACGCAGCTCTTCTGGACCAGATGTTAAGCATCAGCAAGAAACCCCTCGTCTATCAGCATTCAGCACGAAGACTAAAAACCCAGTGTTGGAGCACACATATTTATACCCCCCAGGAATAGACAACACAATAGGGAAGTTTGTTGCTGATGCTATTGGTTCCCAAGAGGGATACATCTGTTACAGAGCATTGAACAGGCTGATTCAAATAGACACAACCCAGCCTCCAACAACTGAGGGTCCCTAGATTCCCGCCAGATGCAACATCCTAACAGTTATTCATATCATATACATTTTGTTGCTTGAAGTCTCTGCGGTCCATAAGTTGAGAATGCATGATGCGATCTCCCCACCGATATCACCGGAATACTGTGGAAAGAGTACGCATCAGTACAAAATCAAACATGGCTTACTTATCATGTATAAAACCTTAGTTACCAAACAATCTTTATTTCATAGCATTTATACTAAATTAACAAACTTAAATCTTATACCTTAAAGCTTATGAAACCTTGTATGTGAATATGTAATGTGTGAGTATGCGGGGTTTGATATAAAGACGCTAGTTAACTTGGTGCGGATGCGTGCGCATTTAGCTACTAAACAGTGTTTTATCTTATGCATTCACTAATATGCGACTAGTTAACAGCGCAATTGTGCGTATTACTGTGTATATGAGAAATGATGAAAGATGCAATCGCATGGTGCTAATAGTAATCTCGCCATATGTACTTAATTGTGAGTTTATCTAAAATGGCGCTTGGGAGGCCATCCGCAAAATGGCGTCTTGCGATTTCATTTCCAAGATGGCGTCTTGCAGCCAGTCGCAAGATGGCGTCGCCGCGATTCAATTTTAAACTGATCTTGTCTCAGCCAATTACCCAGCTTCGACAGTGACATAACACAATATTATACACACAACACACTGAGTGACATTACATGCTAATATCAATACAACACACTGCATGACATAACACACTAAGGGGTTTATTTACAAAGTGTTGAGTTGTAAAATCCGACAGTTCTGTTCCTGTTTATTCCCAATATTTAAAAGGGCAGTGCATTTACTAGCTGTGTCTTGCTAGTAAAAGCACTGCCCTTTTAAATTTAAGGCATGAACGCGAACAGAAGTCAGTTATACAACCAAACACTTTGTAAATAAACTCCTAAGTGCCAAACAATACCCTGATGATTGTTAATATCATTATTCTTAAAAATAAAAAAATTCCAAGATTTACGCAATGCAGATATATTTAGAGATTGAGCGATTGATAACCATTGCGCATTCGTGAAAGCCGCACTGCACACGCACAGCGATAGTATTGTAATTACGCTCGCCCAGAGGATTCACTCGCAAGCTAAGTGACAGGTAGTCAGCGTTAAGGGGAAGATAACAGAAACACAGGCATGTGTGACTGTTTAAACACCGTTCCATGGGTGTGCATAAATTAGCCATTGCAATCTTCTTAGGTGTATGAGAGCTCTCATAGTGTCAGGAGTGATGCAGTGTTTGAGACATGTCAGACTTGCCTTAAGCTGGCCACACACTAGACCAACTTTCATCCAACCAGCCAACTAGTTGATTGGTTGGAATGAAAATCTGGTAAGGTATGGGAGTAAATGATGATCAGCAATTTGCTCCTAAATGCCAGAAAACAGATGAAAATGGTCGTCAGACAAGTTTGTTAAATGTTTGATCTAAACAATTTGTTCAAACAACAGTTTTTGTTCATTTTCCGGCGTTTGGGAGCAAACTGCTGATTGTCATTTGCTTTCATACATTACCAGATTTTCATTCCAACCAATCAACTAGTTGGCTGGTTGGATGTAAGTTGGTCTAGTGTGTGGCCAGCTTTAGGCTAGAGGCTGTGTGGCTGCCCCATGTGCGTCAATGTTACCGATGTTTACGCTGTTGTATGTCATTCAGGGGCAAACGCAGGATTTTTATGGGGGGGTTTCCATATATTATATACTGTGTGTGTGTATATATATATATATATATATATATATTTATTTGTATACACATACATATATGATATACACACATATATACGTACACACATACCTTACACACACAAACATATGTCACATACATTACAAAAGACTTACCTTGCAGCAGATCTGATAGGGACAGGAACTAGCAGACTAGCACCATGTTCTTAAGCCCCACCCCCTCGCAGCAATTTTGCTGCGATTCACGGGTCAATCGGGAGTGGGGCAGAGCCAAATGACTGAAATCTAATTAAATTGTGTCATATTGGCTCCGCCTCCTCCATATTGACCCGCGAATCGCAACAGAATTGGCGTGAGGGGGCGGGGCTTAATAACATGTTGCCTGCACTCTAGTCTGTCGGGGGAGTTTCTGGGTACTCAGAAACCCCCCCTGCGTGGATGTATATAAGAAGGCAGCAGTGGGTGCCCCTATGGTCAGGTAAGTTTTGAAAGGCATTAACATTATAGCAGTTGCGATCGGTGAGAGAGCTCAGTTGCGATTGCATTAGCGTATATATTGGAATCAGCCCCATATACCGCAGTACTTTGCAGAGAACATTTAGTCATTCACATCATTCTGTAAGTGGAGCTTACCAGAGCCATAACTAAACTTTTTGGTGCCCTGTGCCAGAAAGAGCATTGGCGCCTCCCTCATTTTTCAAAGGGACATAATGCACCCAAAAAAGGGCCATGGCTTCATGGGGAAGGGCCAGGGAAGAGATAGGGGAGGCCAGGAGATGCTGGGGATGAAATAAGAGGAAGCTAAAAGCAAGAATGATAATAAACAGAAATTTGACAGGCCCAAACAGCGCCCCCTGACCTGTGGTGCCCTGTGTGATGGCACCGGCTGCACTACCCTAGCTACGGCCCTGGAGCTTACAACCATTTGCACAATTCTGCTGCCAACTGATTGACATGACACACACTCATTTCCATCCAACACCCTGAGTGACATCACTAGTATCCTACACAACACCCTGAGTGACTTCTCACACCAGTATCCTACACAACACCCTGAGTAACATCTCACACCAGTGTCCTACACAACACCCTGAGTGACATCTCACACCAGTATCCTACACAACACCGTGAGTGACATCTCACACCAGTATCCTACACGAATACACTGAGTGACATCACACACTAGTATCCTACACAACACCGAGTGACATCACACACTAGTATCCTACACAAATACACTGAGTGACATCACACACTAGTATCCTACACAACACACTGGGTGACATCACACACTAATTTCCACACATCACAATGAGTGACAGCACACTAATTTCCACACAACACCCTGAGTGACATCACACACTACTATCCACATAACACCCTGAGTGACATCACACACCAGTATCCTACATAATACAATGAGTGACATCACACACTATTATCCTACACAATACAATAAATGACATCACACACTAGTATCCTACGCAACACAATGAGTGACATCACACACTAGTATCCTACACAACACACTGAGGAGTTCATTCAGACCCGCTCGCACGATGCGTTTTGCTCGCACGTTGCGCATGCAAATTTGGGAAGGCAGGCGATCGCACAGCAAGGTATTAGCACGCCCACTATGTTTTCACGTGTGATCGCTCTGTGTATGTAGACGCCCACCAACCTGTCTTAACACGCCCACTTGCGCACGTCATCTCCAGGAAGTGTATGCAACCATTGGTACATTGGTTACCATCGGAAGCGCTCGCAGCGCTTGTGGTTGACCATACCCTGTCACAAGCACTGCAAGTGCTTCAGTGTAAAATCCAGCCAGGTGAAGTGTGCTATGACGCTGACACCTTAATTATGTATGCCTCTGAAACGGCGTTGAGAGGCTCAGGCACGCTTGCGTTCGCACCTCCACGCCCCTGTTTTTAATGGCCATCCCCTGTCACCACCCATAAATGGCTTCTCCTGTCACTCACTCTGCTGGGCAGTCTACATGCAATGAGCGATCGGTTCCCGATGTCTCGCATTGGCTTGTGCACTGCGATGCGTACGCATGCACACAATGCGAACCATCGGCAGCTACGAGCGAACGCATCATAGCGAGCGGGTCTGAATCAGGTCCTGAGTGACATCGCACACTAGTATCCTACAATGACACAAGCGTATCCTACACAACACCCAGAATGACATGACACACTAATTTCCACAAAACACCCTGAGTGACATCATAGACTAATATCCAATAGAAAACACTTAAGTAACATCGCGCAAAGATTATCATTGTGCCTCATCATCTCATATTCCTCCAGAGCAAATATACTGTATTACTACATATGTCCACACATATACCAAGCACCCTCCTCTACGTGTGCAGCATATGCGCCTGCCTTGCTATAATTCATCAGTGAATACTGTACCTGCCCTGCACCAGTTGTATGAGATACATCTCCTCGCAGGCATACATTCGCTTATGTGCACGCCCGCATAGGCCACAGGTGCATGAACACGTCTTTCCTGAACTTTGCTTACATGAGAAAGCTGCTTCACACCCTTATTCTGCCACGAACGTGCATATGTTCAACTCTGCATAGGCCCCACTGAGTGCAAAATGCACGTGTATTACATTTTCACAGAATAAGAAAGTGTCACACAAAAAACACAACATAGTCTCATCATGCTTAGGGGGAATCTAACTGGCAGAAAGATGTGTTTTGTATGGGTTTATTTTTTTATAACTTTTTACAACCTTTTTTATTACTTTTTAATTATTTTATTACATCTTCTATCCCTGCATGCTTGCATAAAAGCCATATCTAGATCCAGGGCACACGGGGTCTAATAGCTATAGCGGCTTAAGATATCCAATGTGGACCTCCACCACCTGCAAAGGGTAAATTAGATAAGGAAAAAAATGCTATATTTTAAAAATATATATATTTTTTTTCCTCTCCATCGCCATTGCTACTGCCCTCCTGAGATGGCAATAGCATTGGGATAGGGGTGTCCAAATTCATACCTAAATATAAAATATACCAGGAAAGAGAATAATTTACTGTGTGTATATATATATATATATATATATATATATATATATATATATAAATGTCCTGACTCATCAACGCCCAGCTCAAACCCCTGAACCTAGAAACATGAAATTTGGGGAGTATATGCCTTCCATGATGTAGACATCCACTAAGGAGAGATTTTTTGAAAACTGATTGGGTGACAAAGCAACATGTCCCAAGTGTTCTGGGACTGCAAGCTCATTGGCTGGGTCGAATGGCGGCTTCAGAGGTGGGGCTGCAGAGCAGTCCAATATTCAAATAGGGGAGCCACACCAACTGCCAGTGATGATGGCCAGCATTTGGGGTGACAGTTGGTGTGGCTCCCCTATTTGAATATTGGTCTGCGCTGCAGTCCCACCTCTGGAGTCCCCACTGTTAAGGACTTAACACTAGCCAGGTCTTGACCCTGTTATATTGTGTGATCAGTATCCTGATTCTGTTTGTGAACCCTGCATTCAAAGTACATCCAGTGTAAACTCTGGTTTCTGTCTCATCCACAAGTGTGCAATAAATCAGCTATTTCATTCCATTTATGTATTCCTTCTTTTGAGATACACACCTGTAAGGGTAGTTCAAAACCACTCATGACTTAAGGAGTCCTAACAACTGGTAGTGGCTGGGCAACAGTTTGAGTTTGTCTTCGAGGTTTACCGCAATGGTGAGCTCTATGAGAGTTTCAGTGCTGAACATCACCCCGTGAGGAGGTTATGCTTTATGCAGGACCTCTCTAGGGACCATTGCGATGCATACCGGCCACCTTAACCTCAAAAAGTGTGCACCGCACCAGCCCGACTCTGCCTCACACGTTTTACAGACATCACCTATTCCTGTCCCCAAGAAGGCTCCTGCCTAATGTCATGCCAGATACACCCACCCTAAAAGGAGGAAGCAAATTTAGGATGTGGCAAGGAAATATGCGCAGATTAATCTTGCTAACATGCTCCTTTATACCAGAGGAATAAAATAAACTAAGCATATAAGTTAAGATGGTATGAAGGAAATGAAAATATCTAAGGTCTACCTTGGTGAAACTGGGTACATCAGCTAGTATAATATATATACACTATGTAGACAAAAGTGATTGGACAGCCCTGCGCAAGCTAAATGCATACCATTGCACACGAGTTCCAAATGGCCATTAATGTGGTGGTTTCGACAATAACACTTCGTAGGGCGGCCCACGCACTTGCAGGTCTATGGAAACAACAAATGTTTTTATCATGACGACAATGCCACCTGTCATGTTTCCTGGGTGACGCTAGTCTAGTATACAGAAAATTTGGTAACCTGGATGGACTGGCCAGCTCAGAGTCCAGATCTTAACCCCACTGAGAAACTCTGGGACAAATTGGAGTGACGGCTACGTTCTAGGCTGACTCAACCTTCAGTGTGATAGTTGGTCACTGTACATAAGGTGGAATGGCAAAACACACCGCCTGCTGTTGTCCAGGTATTTGGGGACAGTTTGCCAAGAAGGGTGTCTGCAGTAATCACTGCACGTGGTGGATCTACCAAGTACTGATGTCAATCAAATCTTGTTAATCTGTTTGCTGTCCAATCACTTTTGTCTACATAGTGTATGTTTAGCTAAAAGGACTGTCCTATTTAAGGGGTTCAGCAGGGATCTAGGCAAGCTTTACAGGGGAAAGAATGGTGCCCTCCACAGTCACATGGTAGTTTTCATTCATGTTTTGTGTCTGGGCAAGCATGGCCACTCCACCATGATTTGGCCACATCTACCCCCATCACTGAGGCTGGTCATTGCTCACTACAGCCTTGGATATGATAGAAGCTTTCAAATATATATCTTAAACAAGGTACAAGAGGAAACATACTACAGAGTGAAATAAGTATTGGAACAAGAGGACGTGCACTAAACTTGAGGGGGGGGGGTGGAAATTTAAGGAAGAAAAATTCTACTAAAAGGATAGAAGATAGCAGGAGGGCAGGGAGGAATGGAGAAGCGGCTTCAAAGTCTGGGGGCCAGGGCTGCAAATGAGGTAGAGCCACACCTCCAAGATGGGTTATATGTGCCCCCTGTGCCTGTTCAGTCTTGTATAGTTTGGGCCAGTATATGGCAATACAGACAGTGGTGGAAGCTTTCTTGCACTTTATAGAACTCCACTACGGGAAAAGCGACTGAAGGCTGCTTGTATATGCAGCGGCACTGAGGTGGGTGGGGGGGTACTAATTACTTGGGCCTCTTGGAGGTGTCCAGCTGCTAAGGGGGACAAATCTTTCCTTTCTCAGTGCGCAGCGTCTTCTACCAAAGCCACTCATAGCAATTTCCATAATTTTTCCCCCAGAGGGGTTGTGGCCAGTTCCCATGTCCTGTGGCTGTCTCAATGGCCTTGTGTATAAGCCCTTTCATCTACTTCATTCAATATGTTAAATTACCCTAAATCTGTGGCTATTTTTTTATGTTTTGTTAATTTCTAAAGTATTACTAGCCAGCTGTTTTATGCTTCATTTACCAGGTTTAGATTCCTCTTTATCAATACTGGGCAATAAGCAGCAGCTCCTGGCCACTTACCTGAGGGGGCTGCCACTGCAGCTGGTCTGGCCGTGGCCGGGTCCCGGAGCCTGTGCAATGAATCTGGCAGGTGTCAGGATGCGGCCTGGGATCGGCCACTACTCACCTCTGCGCTGGTGTCCTTGGGTTTAGGTGTCCAGACACTGGGAGTGGAGGTGAATGGTGACTGAGTATTCTCCCTGGAGTCTGCTAGGGCTTCCGTGCATGCGTCCTGGTTTCCGGGGTGCCGGGAATGGGCGCAGCCATGTTGGTTCATATCACCTGACTAGTCTCTCCCAATGGTATTCCTGTGGTCACTCAGCTGATCCTCTGATCAGCTACCCAGGGGTATTTAAGTCTGACTCCAGGAACAGGAAACTGCTGTTCAACTTTGCTGTTCCAGTGACTTGTGATTCTCACCAGTGTTGCTCTGTGTTTTCCCTTCAGAGTGGCGCTTCAGCCCACTTACAGTCCTCTAGAGTTCCTGCATTGGCTTCCATGCTACTTTCAGTCTAAAGCTGCATACACACACAACGATATTTTGAACGATTATCATTAAACGATATCGTTTAACGATAATCGTTTGAAAAAATCGTTCACTTTCTGAGTCAAACGATGAACGATAATCGTTCCTGCGCGTTCACGTTTGTAGTTCAGTCAGACTTGTCAACTCAACGATTTTCAGTAAGGGAATATGACAGATAATCTGACAGAAAATCGTTCATAAAATTGTTGGTAACAAAATCGTTGTGTGTGTATGCAGCTTAAGACTTAGGACCTTATTTAGAGGCGGCCGTACGGTCTACGACCGCACGGCCGCCTCGATGTTTGGCCAGTGTGCATGCGCACGAGGGAGCCGGCTCCCTCATGCGCATGCGTGAGACCCGCTACGACTGACAGCGCCGGTCGTAGCGGGTCTCTTTCCAAAGGGGGCGAGCTGTCGATGTTGAGTGACAGCTCGCCCCGTTTGGAAGGCGGGCCGGGGGGGGGGGTGGCAGCCCAAACGGAGGCGTTCCCATGGGAACGCCTGCCGTTTGGGGGAGGCCCCACTGACATCACAAGTGATGTCAGTGGAGAGCTTCCGGCTCTGACAGAGCCAGAAGCTCTCCGGGGCTTACGACAAGTGAGACCCTACTCTAGGGTGTCGTCGTAAGCCCCGATGGTCGCGATGGTCTCTGACCATCGCGACCATCACCCGAGCGGTCGTTAGAGCTGTGGGTGTAAACCCACAGCCTAACGACCGAAATAGAGGTGGGCGGTCAGGATGCAAGCGGCCGCCCAGTTTCTGAGCGACCGCTTGCATCCTCCGACCGCCTCTGAATGAGGGCCTTAGGGGGTCATTCAGACCCACTCGCGAGCGGCAGTACGCTCGCAAGTGGGTCGATGTTCCCCACTCCGCATGCGCACGACGGAGGGAGCTCCGTCGTGCACATGCGCGAGACCCGGGGAGCGACAGGCTTTCCATCGCTCCGGGTCTCGCACCAAAGGGGGCGTGCTGTCAATGTTGATTGACAGCACGCCCCCTTTGGTGGGCGTGGCGGCCAGACGGAGGCGTTCTCATGGGAACGCCTACCGTCTGAAGCCGGCCCCACTGACATCACTAGTGATGTCAGTGGGAGTGATTTTGGCTCTGATAGAGCCAAAATCACTCCAGGGCTTGCGGCAGCGAGACCCTACCGCAGGGTCTCCGTCGCAAGTCCGATGGTCGCGATGGTCAAGACCATCGCGACCATCTTTTTGGCCGCTCGCATATGCTGTGGGTGGTCACCCACAGCTATGCGAGTGGCCAGGAGGCCGCTCCATTTTCATGGATTAGGGCTCTGATTCAGAGCGTCCGGCTCTGAATCAGGCCCTTAGTTCTCTCCCAGTGCTCCTGTCTTTTGTGTTTCTATGCCTGTGCGTCTTGTTATGTTCTGCTATTTCCCTGTGTTACTGAGGTGTCAGATTACCTGGTATTGCTGATTACCTCCCAGCTGCATCTCTTAGTATTCTCAGTATATGTCTGTGTCCACTCTGCTCTGTGTTTGTCTGGGCAAATCAGCACCTGCACGTCTAGCAATCCCCTGTATATACCTGTGTCCATATCTCTCTGTGTTTTTCTATCAGCACCTGCATATGTAAGAATTCCCAGTATATGCCTATGTCCAAATTTTTCTGTGCAAATCAGCACCTGGATTTCTAGTAATTCCCAGTACATTTTCCATTATTCTCTAGCCAGCCTGTGCTTAGGATCTCTAACAGGGTTCTAGCATTTATTTAATTAAACATAGTTTCCGGTCTTCTGCCATTCCCAGGTACATGTCCAGAGGGCTGTGACCTGCTCACTTGGTGCGGCAAAAGCCAAATCCCAATTGGAGGGGTCACTGGAGAAAACCACAGAGTTAGACTCCGCGCCTCTGGGCAGGTCTATCCAAACCTGGGTTTGGCCGCAACGAGGAGACCTAGTTACAGTCACTTCCCTACTCACCCAAACCCCCCGGCTCACCGCCCTCCACAGAGGAACACTTGCACCAGATCGTGACAGCAGGAGCTGGGACCAGCGCATGAGCGGTGGTGGCGCTGCACGTGCACATAACACCGGCTTCTGGGGACTGCATTGGTTGTAGCCCCGAGAAGCCGTGTAGGGCCAACAAAAAGCCAGAGCAGCGGCTTGCACTGGAAGCCACTCTCTGCTAATCGCAGCCCGGACTGGCAGCACCAGGCAGAGGAGTCACCTCCCCCTGGGGCTGCCTGTCCTTTGCGTGACTGGCAGGTGGCGCTTCCAATGGGAAGCCAGTGTAGTCATGGACTGCAACTGGCTCACTGAAGTAGCAAACTTTACTGGGGGGGGGGGGGGGGAGAGAGCTACATCCCCACAACCCCCACTGGCAATAAGGATTTCCTGTTGCTGCTTATTGCAGAGATAGAATTTTTTACTTTAATTTTTTTGCCCCAATTTGCCATTGAAATTAGGCCAGGCATCTGAGGTAATAATCAGCCCTGCAGCGATAATGTCTGGCAGCTGTCAGAGCACACTTACATCTAAAGGCCCCCATACATCAGAGATGGATTGCAGCAATCGTGCAATTTGCAATCGATTGTGTATAAAAATCTGCAATGTATGGGCTTCACAGATCGCAGATTGCAACCAAAAAGTGATTGGAATTGTTTAATCAGATTGTCCAACATGTTGGATTTCACAGATGGATTGGGGCTGTAGATTGCTAGTGTATGGACATGATCAGCAGATTTGTAGACCGTTTCTAGCAAAATGATGGACCTTTCAAGATTGCCAAATCTGTGTTTGCTGCAATCGATCTGCAAATCACTGATTGCTCGATTGGGAAATCCTAAGATTGGGCAATAAATCTTCAAATTGTTCAATTGTGGTTTTCAGATTGCTGATGTATGGGGGCTTTAAGTTATTGTTCCCTTATCTCATGCATGACAGGTGGGTGCAGGGTGTGCGGTGCACACAGGTTCACACCCTGCACCCATTTATTCAATACTTATCTCTTCAAGTCCTGTGATGGCGGTAGCAGTGCTGTACAAATCACCAGCAAAATAGCACAGCGGCCATTTTCCTGGCGTTTTGCACATGCGCAGTAGACTTTAGTACAGCACTAGAGTCTACTAGTGCCCAGAGTCTACTGCCCGGCTCAATGTGCTTCCGGCCCCTGGGTAGAGAGAATGGTCACCTAATAGGTCCCTGATGTATGACAGGGCTTTACCATTAGAAAGTACTTTCATTCTTGGTCGGCATTCACTAGAGAGTGTGGTAAGGAGAAACTTTAGCAAGACTGTTAGAAACTACCCTGCACACAGTCTACTAGCTGCCCACAGTCTAAAGGGGCTTTACCATTAGGTGACCTGAAAAACTGTCTAGCGTTCAGTCCTTCAGGTTGCCGGGTGCGGTGACTGCACTGAACGGCGTTTACTGAACGTCATTCAGTGCAGGAGACTGACCTCCCTATCTGCTAACATGTGAACCTGACGAGCGTCGTCAGGTTGACCAGCATGTACGGCAGATAGTCGGGGTTGGCAAGGACCCAGCGTGCACGCACATCGCTGGTCCTTGCCGGCTATCCAATACACGACTTTCTGACTAATACGACCAAAACCTCCTGGTTTTGGTCGGATCGTTCAAAAAGTCGTGTAATGGATAGACCTCTTACCTCCTGCTGCCCAGGGGACAAAATGTTTTTAAATCTTCTCTGGCCTGGCTGATGTGATGACTAATTCACTGATATGAGCCAGGTAGCGGGAGATTTTTTGGAAACAGTTCAAGTAGAAGAAGTGATGCTGGTAAGGAACAGTAATTAGTAATTAATGATAAGTAATTAACAAGTACTTTTATTTTAATATTGTTTCAAATAAATATAATTTAAATAGCACTGGATTAAGTGCCTAACCCAAAACCTAAAAAAAAATAAAAATGTGTCGACTATGTTTGTGTCAACAATTTTCACGTCGACATTTAGTGTGTCAATCTTTTGTCCCAGTCAACCTATTGACTGTCCAACATATAGGGCGGGATGTAATAGAGATCGAGTCTGCCGGAGGTGCGGGATGCAGACTGATCTCGATCGTTTTTTTAAAGTTGCAGTAATTTACAAGGTAAAGCCAGTTCCTCTTTGCCCTGTAAATGACTGCAACTTTTAAAAAAACAATCGAGATCAGTCTGCTTCCCGCACCCGATGAACGGAGGAGCACATTTCAGGGATGGCACTCTTAAAATGATGTTTGTGGTGGAAAACCACAGCCTGTCGCAGGATTGAGGTGCCTTACTATAGTGCATAGGTTCCCAAACACGGTCCTCAAGGCACCCCAACAGTACAGGTTTTAAGGACAACCATGCTTGTGTACAAGTGACTTAGGGCCTGATTCAGAGCCGTTCGCAATATGCGGACGTTCGTTCAGAAAAAGGGGATGGCTATTCAAATGAACCGTTCGCTCTTTGCGGTATGTTGAAGCCTCCATGTCTGAACGAGCGAACAAAACCTGCGGCCGCTATTTTGGAAAAAACGTCCCCTGGCCGCTCGCATCCTACGTCATGTCCGCTATTTAATAGATTAATCGAGTACATCGGACGGCGTATGAACTGCTCGCAATTCTTGTGGCTGGTTTTTCCTACCACAATCTTGCGAGCAGTTCTGGCTATAAAATAACCAAGTGACATGGTCGATGACGCTGCTGTTTTAATTATGCACACCCTTTAAACGCCCATTTTGACCTTTAAGCACGCCTGCGTTCTGATCTCCACTCCCCGTTTTCAAGCACCTTCCCCTGTTACCACCCACTAACGCCTCATCCTGTCACTCAAAATAGCAGGCATTCGCTATATAGCGAACAAATTATTTCTGGCCCACTGACTGGTTCCCGCATGCGTACTAAAATCCGTATGCATGCGCAGATGTGAAAACATCGCTCCGAACGAGCGAACGGCCGCTTACGAGCGGCTCTTAATCAGGCCCTTAATTAGTACCTAAATCAATTTAATTTCACCATCTGTGCTTGTCCATGGATATCTCTAAAATCTGGACTGGTGGAGCTAATTATCTCACTTGTGGTTCTGTAAGGAGACCTGGAAAACATGCACTGTTTGGGGTCCTGAGGACTGAGTTTGAGAACCTGTGCACTAGTACGACCAGCATAAGATAAGATTCATCTTACGATTTCCCTTGAACTCCCCGGCATCCCCGAATCCACTTTGGACACACGATCTCATGTTACGATCGATCATGTGCTTGCTGAAAAACTGATCATCATTCTTCAAAATGTCACTGAAATGACAGCGGTCGGACGCACGATGCATCGCATGGTGAAAAACACGGCACGATCAGCATATGAATACGACGGATCATATGGGCTGCACATCTGATCATACGATACATTTTAGGAGCTGCGGGAGCGCGCATCGGATCATATCCTACTTAAAAAATACACGATTTCTACACGATTCATCTTACCATACGTCGAAAATCGGACAATCGGCCCAAAATCGTGCTAGTGTATGGCCAGCGTTAGGGTGCCTTGAGGAATGAGGGCCTGATTCAGACCTGGTCACGAGCGCTGAGCGCTCGCAACCGGGTGGATGGTGGCCCAGAGCGCATGTGCACAACGGAGCCGGCTCCGTCGTGCGCATGCGCGAGACCCGGATAGCGACGAGCAGTCGCTCCGGGTCTCGCACCAAATGGGGCGTGCTGTCGATGTAGAGTGACAGCACGCCCCCTTTGGTGGGCGGGTCGGTGGCTGCCCAAACGGAGGCGTTCCCATGGGAACGCCTACCGTTTGGGGGCGGCCCCACTGACATCACAAGTGATGTCAGCGGGAGAGCTTTCGGCTCTGTTTGAGCCGAAAGCTCTCTGGGGCTTGCGGCCACGAGACCCTACCACAAGGGTCTCGTCGCAAGCCCGATGGTCGCAATGGTCAAGACCATCGCGACCATCATCCTGGCCGCTCGCATTAGCTGTGGATGGCAACCCACAGCAATGTGAGCGGACAGGAGGCCGCTCCATAAAATGCTGCCCTCTTTTGATGGGAGGAAGCCCTAGGAATAGCCGTTTGACTTTTGGACCAGACAGTTTGGAGATATGTAACGTAATAGCTGAATTTGAGTAGATAGAAGGTGAATGAGGATTTGGGTCAGCACAATTGCACAGTGGTTAACACTTTGGTGTTACATTAATGGTAATGTAATTGGTGTACAACCAGTTATTTTCTTTCTGATAGTATGCAACGGTACACGCAGTACTGGTACTTTTTTCTTTTAGGATGCAAGGTGATTTTCTGGCCACAAGGCTATGTATCTTCCGTGTTTCAGGAGTCGTCATCTCACTTTCATATTGGTTATAGGCTTATAGCGGAGCAAAGGAACTTAAACTAGACAAAGGTTATTTTTACATTCTTGATGCCGATCCAACGACTACTGGCAGATGAGTAAGAGCCCTACTTGTTTTCATGATACATGTGTTTGAGTAGTATTTACATGGTACAAGTATCCTCCAGTCATAGCTGTAGACTTAGGAGTACAATGTTCCCCCCAAAAAAGAAGCATACATGTTATATTAAATTCATTAACTTTCCAAAGTGCGTAACATATGACAGAATTATGTAGGAAAACAATCTTATTCATAATGACTCTCTGTGATGTATGATTTAGTAAGTGGTCCTCCATCAAGGTTCATGCACATGTGTTGCAGAGGGACGATACATTTTTTATGAAGTGTGACGGCACCGTAAGTGGCAGACAGTCACAGCTGCTTCTAATAAGCCGGATGAGTCCCCCGGGGCATGGAGTCTCATAAATCAATCTTGTAAAAAGCCAAACACTTAAATCCAGCAGGTTCAAAGAAATGTCTCCACAGACGATGATTTACCTGTCCTCATATTTCTGATGTTACCTTATCCTTATTTTTAAAGCTGCATACACACACAACGATTTTATGAACGATTTTCTATCAGATTATCTGTCAGATTTTTTAAAGTGTAATGAACGATTTTTGCATATTCCCTTAATGAAAATCGTTGAGTTGGTCAGTCTGACTGAACTACAAACTACAAACGTGAACGCGCATGAACCATAATCGTTCATCGTTTCACTCAGAAAGTGAACAATTTTTTCAAACGATATCATTTAACGATAATCATTAAAAAATTTGTTGTGTGTGTATGCAGCTTAATTGTTTTGTGGAAAGTCACAACGTTCTGTATTATGACTTCTAAATAAAACATTCTTATTATATAAAGGACTTTGCAATCTCGTGGTAATGTAATGTGAGACCCCTAAAGCCTTTTCCAAGCATCATTATCCATTCAATATATAGAAAATATCTTAAAGCTAGTACAGGCGCTATGGTATCTGTGGTACCACACAAATAAACGAGGGTTATGACGGTACTCACTGGCACTGTAATTGATGCTTCGTTTAGAGAGTATATATAACAGGCAATGGGCCTGACTCAGATGTGGGGGCGCTGGCGACTTTATGCTTTGACGGCAACCAATTCTGAGGCGCCCACTGGCAGCGGCGCTGTTCCATCGCTTTTCGTATTTACAGGCACCATCGGTCACCATAAAGAAGCTTGCACCAACATGGCGTCCTGTATCAGTGCAACTGCGTCTTTAGTTACGCATCTGGCTAGCCACACCCATGTTACCTCACATGACTGACCATTGAAATCCCCAGCTCTGGTGTCCAAAGCCATACTGCTTCTCCCGGCAGTGACCGTCGGGGCGCATGCGCAGTGCAACTCATACGCACGCACAGGCTGAAAACATTGGCCGCTTGCGTGCGACATCGCCACAGCGTCCACCTCTGAATCAGGCCCAATGTCTGGTGTCAGGGACCAGGTGTTGCAGTGCGCACAAGCTAAGCCACGCATCGGCAAAAGGGGGCGTGACCTCACAGGCTGAGCCCCGTTTTAGTCACTCTGGGAGTCCCGGAGGTGCGGACTGCCCCCGGGGATTATTCTGTGTGCAGTTCCGGCTCCTGCACCGTATCAAGAGCCGAGTGCTGCAGCACCCGGTTCCTGTCACTAAGGAGGAGTCGGCACTTTGGTATCACCCTTCGGCGGGTTACACCTGGATGCGGTCTGCACCCCCCTTGTGATGCCACTGAGCGGTAGTACAGAATCAGCAGGCAAAGACAAGCTCAGGGTGAGCAGTGGTCAGGGTCGGAGAAGTATAATGACAACAATTCAGAGTCAGTAGCAGGATAATGAGAATTATCAGCACCCAATCAATAGCAAAATGTCAACATGCTCAGAATGTGTCCATGTTCACAATTTTGACATGTGAAATCCCAACTTACTCAGACTGGGGTGGGGGGGGAAGAGTGTGTGAAGCCATCAGCTTTATTTTTTATAAGAAAGTATTTTTATTTTCTTGTACAATTTTTATAAGAAGGTTAGTTTCTATGGGATCTATGTACTAAGCCCTGGAGAAAGATAAAGTACCAAACAATCAGATCCTGTCATTTTTCAAACACAGCCTGTAAAGTTAGTTAGGAGCTGATTGGTTGGTACTTTATCTCTGTCCACTTTATCTCTCCTCATGGCTTAGTGCAGAGGTTGCCAAATGCTGTCCTCAATGCTCGCCAACAGTCCAGATTTTAGAGATCTACATGGTTGAGCACAGGTGGTTAAATCAAATTGACTGAGGTACTAGTTAAGTCACCTGTGGTCAAGTATGGCTATCCTTAAAACCTGGACTATTAGAGTGCCTTGAGGACTGAGTTTGGGATCATCTGGCTTAGTACTTTGACCCTATGTTCCCCTTCATCTAGCTTGTCCGATTAGATGTCTCCGGGGGGTGTCTACTGCCCGGGTGTTCCAGATCTAGAAACTATGTGCTTTGATGATTGTACATCTGTTCCATGGTAATGTCCCTGTGATAGTGAATGATTACAGGAACCATTACAAAACCTGTTTTGAAAGTTATGTTCATACCATACTTACCGACTTTGCTGGGCAGCATTCCGGGAGCAGCCGGAGAGGATCTGCTTCTGTCATCTTCAGGGGGTATCATCCATCACTCTACTTCTCTAAAGCGCACACTTTGTGGCTCCTTTTTTCTCATAAATTCAGTGCCCATGTGCCCGCCAACACAGTTGCCGAGGTACGCGGGAAGGAAGGGGGGAAATTAATGCACGGTGCTTAGGGTGCCCATGAGTGGGCAGGTGGAGCTACAGCAGTCATGAATGAATGGGCGGGGCTTCTGACTGCTAGATGAATGGGCAGTGCAGCCAGTGCTTTGGACCTCGCAATGCTGTAATCACTGTCTAAACTACAGAAGATCCTGTGGGCCTATTTTCAATGGAGGGCCTGGACCTGTAGCTCCAGCCGCCTCATTGTTAATCTGGCCCTGTATCTTGCACGCTTGGTAGTTGCGCATAGGGCCTGATTCAGACCCTCTCGCAAGCAGCCGCTCACTCGTATGCAGCCGGTTATGCAATGGCACATGCGCGAACTAGTTTGAGCGATCAGGAAGCACTAGCTCGCCCAGCAAAGACAGCCCAGTGGAAAGAGTGACAGGAGAGGCCATTTGTGGGTGGTAATAGGGGCAGACCAGTAGTAATGGGAGAGTGGAGGTGTTTCAACACCGTTTCAGATGCATGCATAATTAACAGGCAGCGTCATAGTACACGTCACCTGGCTGGATTATACACTGAAGTGCTTGTGGTAGGATACAGTCAACCGCATGCGCTGCGGTCAGATCCGATGGAAACCGATGGTTGTTTATACTCCCTGGAGATGACGTTCGCTAGTGGGCAGCTAAAGACAGGCTGGTGGGCGTCTATAACACAAAGTGATCGCTCGCCAAGACATAGTGGGCGTGCTTATGCCTTGCCGTGCGATCGCCTGCCTTGACGTCACTTAGCTGAATTTCCATACGTTGGGAGCAAGCGGCCGCATTTAGCGAACGGGTCTGAATCAGGCCCATAGTGTACAGGAGAAACGATCAATTGTATGCAATCCCCCGACACGTGCTGTCACTCAGAAGATTGCATAGCGAGTATGCTCGATAGTGTGTGTTCTGGGATGAGTGAAACTGGGGCAACCATCGCATAGTTTGTTATATCGTTAAAGTGTATACCTAGCTTTCTTAAGTTTGACTTGCCTGCTCTGCATAAACAAATAACAAACAACAGTGACACTACAGGCAATACGTAGTACTACACCATAAAATCAATACAATAAAGTACATCTGTGGCCAAACATTTTGAGAATAGTATTGGTTTTCACAGAAGTAAAATTACAAGCATTTCATAAGTGTCAAAGGCTTTTATTGACAATTTATGCAGAGTCAATATTTGCAGTGTTGACCCTTCTTTTTCAAGACCTCTACAATTCGCCCTGGCATGCTGTCAACCAGTCCTGTGTCATGCCAACAGTAAAGCATCCTAAGACCATTCATGTGTGGGGTTGCTTCTCAGCCCAGGAAATGGGATCACTCACGATTTTGCCTAAGAACACAGCCATGAATAAAGAATGGTACCAAAACATCCCCCCCAAGAGCAACTTCACCCAAGAACAGTTTGGTGAGGAACAATGCCTTTTCCAGCATGATGGAGCACCTTGCCATAAGGCAAAAGTGATAACTAAGTGGGTCAGGGAACAAAACATCTAAATTTTGGGTCCATGGCCAGGAAACTCCCCAGACCTTAATCCCATTGAGAACTTGTGGTCAATTCTCAAGAGGCGGGTGGACAAACAAAAACCCACAAATTCTGATAAACCCCAAGCATTGATTAGGTAAGAATGGGCGGCCATCAGTCAGTATGTGGCCTAGAAGTTGATTGACAGTATGCCAGGGCGAATTGCAGAGGTCTTGAAAAAGAAGGGTCAACACTGCAAATATTGACTCTTTGCATAAACTTTATGTAGTTGTCAATAAAAGCCTTTGACACTTATGAAATGCTTGTAATTTTACTTCAGTATACCATAGTAACATCTAACAAAAATGTCTAAAAACACTGAAGCAGCAAATTTAGTGAAAACCAATACTTGTGTCATTTTCAAAACTTTTGGCCACAACTGTACAATTGAACATGTGCATAAACTTATAAAGCAGCACCTCATGGACACATCCTGATTTTAGTCTGCAGATAAACTGTCAAATATTCTATGACTAAAGGAGCATACACACTAGACGATATGCTCCCTGACCGATATAGTCTAGACGATATTCTCCCTGAGCGATATAGTCGATATAGTCCCTGGCATGGTGTGCTCAATGTCATTCATGACATTCTATTAATTTGAAAAGAACATTGCTAATTTAGTATAGGAATAGTCAATTAGAAAAGCAGTAAGTTTGTTATTGTAATTTATGTGATTTAATGTGTGTATATTGTACCAAACCTATCATTCTATAACAGTTACCCATTTCAGTAATTGTGGGTTTCTAAAAATAAATCCGTATACCTTTTGCATGAATTTTGTCTCCCATTGTCAGTGTCTGGTTGGGAACCCTTACCTCGCTGTGGGTGTGGTCTGAATTAGGAATTGCCGCCAGTTACACCTGCATCACACCATCTGTATTTTTCCCATTGGGCTATTACATTTATCGTTTTGGTGTAAAAAATGGACGATAAAGTGAACGACTGAACGATATAGTTATCGTTATGTCGTCCACTTTAAGCACCCAGTGTGTACGCACCTTAAGAGCCATATTCATTATGGGAGTGAAAAGTCTGTGCTGGACTTTTCGCTCCACATCGGAGGTTAGAGTGGGGGTAAAGTATCGGGCATGTGCCGCTTATCCCCGTATTCGATTTAAAAGGAGCAAAAATGGGACCCGGCGAAATTGGATCTACAAAAAAAAAAAACGGGAATTTTCGGGAATGTACCGTGGATCCCCCTAAAGATGTCCAGACATGGGGGATCACTATGGGTACCACCATTTTTGCCTGCTGAAGGAAGTCGGGGTTTGTAATAGCTGCGGCAGGTGCATATTTGCGGAATAGCAGCACTTATTTTTACACCAAAAAAAAAGCTAACTATTCCTATCAAATTTGGGGTACATAAAAATATGCTTACCCCCATTTTCAAGTCCCTAAAGTGAATTTAAAAAATTCTTAAAAAAATGCACCTACCGCTACCATCCGCATTCTTTTAAACACCTGCAGCATACTTGGGAATCCCCCCCCCCCCCCCGTCTTAATTAATTTCACTATTTAAAAACATGTTCTCCATTTTTTTATTTATTTATACCCCAAAATTAAATTATATTTTTTTGGGATGTCCCTATTTTTTTTTTTTTGTACAGTTCATTTTTAGGGGGTATTCCCAGGGGTGCAGGCTATTTTTTTTTTTTTTTTAAGCCTGCACCCCTAAATGCCAATTCTGCACTTTTTTCACATGGTGAAAAGTATTTGAAATTCAATACAGGGATAATGAAAATAGGCGAAAATGACGTCATCGGCGATAAATTATTGCCGATAATGGCCTTTTCGCTTCAAATTGAATATGGCCCTAAGTACCAGAGTATAAACAACATATTCAGGGCCTAATTCTGAGTGGCACATAATACATACGCATCTACATACATAAGACACGCTGCACATGCGATTCTACAGCAGTTTTCTGAGCTGTACTCATCTCTGTATATGCAATGCACCATTAGCTCCACCTGCAAATGCAGCAAGCATGGCGTCCTCTGCTGCATGGACGTGACAAGTGCACTTGTTTGGTGAGACAGTGTGTAAATGAATAAAGGAACCGGAATGCATGGAATTCCCACTGAAAATAATAATACACTCATCTGACTGGGTCTGCGTGACCTTTAGATATTTCACAAGAAAACTATTTTAGGCATAGTACAATGAGTGCTTTGACACCCAACAGTGATGTTTACTATTATTGTTATTATTTCAGGTTTAGAGGTTCTCAGCTCATGAACTTGGCTAAAATAATGCAATTAGGAAGTAATTACAGGACCCTAACAAATGGCAAATCCCAAACCATCTCTGGGACATCATACAAACAGTATCAATAGCAATCACTGTTTAAAATTAACAAATCATAATTTTTTTTAATGTTTTTAAATAAGAATTTGAAATCAATAATATCACTTATTTTATTTTACATTTTTATTGTTATCTTTATAATTCAATTCTATTTTTATACTGTGAAGTTTTTAGAGTATGCTATTTTTATCTTCCGATTCTTTACACGATTATCACGTGAGTCCATTGTCTGAGCAATTTCCTCTGGGACCCAACAGTGTATATAGGGGTATATTTACTAAGCTTTGGATGGAAATAAAGTCAACGGAGATAAAGTACCAGCCAGTCAGCTCCTAACTGCCATGTCACAGGCTGTGTTTGAAAAATGACAGTTAGGAGCTGGTTGGCTGGTACCTCTTCTCCGTTGACTTTATCTCCATCCAAGGCTTAGTAAATAGACACCGAGGGGCCAAATTATTATGCCCACCAAGCGATTTTATGCAAAGAAGATATTCCCCAGATAATGCCGAAGTAGGGTGTCAAACTCTATATAAGAACAGGAAGGGGAAGGTATACAGAGACTAATGAAGGGCATCACTCATGAAATAATGGGTAAATGATGCCATCTGACAGGCTTTGTGGAATGATTGTTGGAGCTGGCAGCAGTGGTGCTGGCATTAGCAACACAGCAGCAATGGTGAATTGTTTGAGGTCCGCAGTTGTTAAAGCATACACAGAGTGGTCCAGCAGACAAGGGGAGAAGAAAACCACCACACCATATTATTTTCACTAGTTAATGGTGGAGTACACTGTAATGCTGCCATCAGATAGACATTCTATCTCCATTAGACTAAAATATTGCCCATCCCTACAACATGCCTCCGAGACCACCTCACATGCCACAGATCTCTCCAGATCCCCCCACGTGCACCCAACGCCATCCCCAATCACTGGATATCCTACTGAAAATATTTTTAGCTATCTGCCTTATTCCCTTCTCACTGCCCCCAGGTCAGTACACGATTACCTTCAATGCTTATTCCCCTTTTAATTTTTAAACAGCTCCCTCTTCCCTTTATTATACGCACACTATAACATTTCCCTTCTACTATATACCTGCGACTCATCTCTCCTATTCATTTTGTCTGCCCCATGCATTTGTAGAAGAATACACTGATGCGGTCACAAAACTGAGCAAGTTATACTTTCAGGAGACATGTACTAAGGTGGGGTGACTATGGCAGGTAGGGGTGGGGGGTGTGTGTAAGACTTTGTATGCAGATGGTGCCTTTCCAGTTTCAATCCTGAGGGTCCTGCATTATGTTTTTTGTATTTAATGTACCCATAAGTAACAGTACTTGTGCTCTACCAAAGACAGCAAGCGATTAAGGAGATGATGCAAGGATTTGTAAAGGAATTCATACCCTAGCAATGAGGTTATACAAATGTGTAGCTATAAGAATGGATTGAAGAGTAGAACCCAATCTAATGCAGCAAAATGATGCATTTGGGACGCAAAAGCAGAGTACACAATTAATGTTGATTTAACAGAGGAAGGGACCTTGGCGTAATGGATTCAGATGATGAGAAGGTCAGAAAGACAAGCAAACAAAGACAGAAGAAAGAACACTTACAGAAGAGGAATGTTATATTGTGAATGTGTCACCGCTGAGGCCTCTTCATGAGTACTGCGTACAATTCTATCTTAAAACCACAACGGTCAGAAAATGTATTAGAGATTCCTAGAACGACCATGAATATGGTGCATAGGATGCATAACACCACATCACTAAAGGCGTCAAGAGCTGAACATAGACGTCAAAGAGAGAAGGAATGTAAGTTATGTGATCGAAACATTCAAATACATCAATTCTTAACCCCGTCGCCGCCGAGGCTCTTCTCATCCCCGCACTGAGCCTACTTGGGCACTTTTTGGACTGGACTTTGAATTTTAAGAAAAGTTTTAGTCTGGTCATTACCTCCTCACACGACAAAGAAACTGTACCATAAATGGGCAAAAAAAAAAAGTTTTATCTTTAAACATTTTTTGAAATAGAAAATAATTTTATAATTTTTTGCAAACAACTTTGTAGCACAGCATTAATCCACCTTTCCAAAAGCACAACATTTAAAAATCTACAGTTGGTTTTCATAATAGATGCTATTTAAATGATTAATGGAACACTTAAAATGTGTAGGAATAATATGGTAGCCTTACAAGGCAAACTAAGGTGTCAATTCAATTAAGCATGAGGGGGGCGAGTTACCAGTAACGGCTTAGTATTTCACCCCATTGTGGGCCAATCTCGCCCTGGAGTCCGGAGCTACCGTAAGGGTGGCATATAGCCGCACATACACGCTCGGACTCGCAGGGTGAGCCTAATGGAATGTGACCCAAAGGGGGGTATTCAATTTGGGAGCGAGAAGTCTGTGCTGGACTATTCGCTCCACATCGCAGGTTTTCCGAGGCTAAAGTCTCAGGCGCGTGCACGCTTTATCCCTGTATTCAATTAGGAAGCAGCGAAAACAGGAGTCGGCGGAAAGGTAAGTAACGCAAAAAATTTGGGAATTATCGGGAAGTGTCCCTGTGTCCCCCCTAAAGATGTCTAGACATGAGGGTTCACTATGGGTACCCCCATTTTATCCTGCTGAAGGAAGTCGGGGATTGTAATAGCCGCGGCAGGTGCATAAATGCGGCTATTGAAGAAGTGGTGAAGAATAGCACTTAGGTTTTTTTTGGGGGGGGAAAAATAACTTGTTCCATCAAATTTGGGGCACATGAAAATGGGTGCAAGCATATTTTAAAGTCCCCAAAATGATTTTTAAAAATTGTAATGCTACTCCGGCAATGAAGAAAACACCTGCCGCCTATAAGGGAACCCCTCTGGATTTAATTTGGCTTTTTTATGCGTCTTCTGTATTTTTGTTCTTTTCACCCCAAATTTAAAGGTCATTTTTTTGGGGTGTCCAGATTTTTTTTTTTTTACATATCTTTTTTTTTAGGGGACATTCCCAGGTGTGGAGGCTATTTTTTTTTTAAGCCTGCACCCCTAAACCCATCCCCGTTTTTTTACATTTGACTTTTTGCACTGGCGAAAAGTCAATGTAATTGAATACGTGGATAATTGAAATAGGCGAAAATTACGTCATCGGCGATAGATTATCTCCCGAATTCCGACATTTCGCCTCAAATTGAATACTGCCCTAAGAGTCCTGGATGGCAGTATCATTTAGTTTTTTCTTTTAAAAGGGGATTTTTTAGAAGATGATGGACACTGAAATAGGAGGGAGAGACTGTAAATGTAACAATGATTGACTTTTTGAAGAAAGGGTGATAATACTTTAAATGGTCTAACAGCAATTTTGGGGCGGACTCCTAATGCATGGGACACACATATGGCTATTCAGACTTGGATACAAAATACTGAGACCCCCCCCCCCCCTCCTACAAAAAAAACAAATAGCACAAACTTACAAAGGGGGCAAACAAGACGGACCAGCTTTCTGCTGTCAAACATGATAGGTCTATTTGAATATATGATAATCCGCAAAGGTTATATAACATGCGCTCAGCTTGCGTGGCCAGCTAGTGGCTGCTGCTCCAGTTTGTAAAACGATCTTTAATGATTTGTTTTGCTCCTGCTCTGTGTCATGCAGAGTATAGAATTATGTCCTTGAAAACCACACAAAACATGTAACTGACTTTACAAACCAGTTTGCAGCCCTGCAAGAACTAGCCACCTGTGTGGTCAGTGGCATGTCACACAGGGCTGTTTACAATGGTTATAGCAACAGTATCAGCCCCACGGGTTGGAAGGAGTAAACCGTGATACCCTATCCAAGTGTCAGACAAGCAAAGGGGCATCTATGCCACAAAGTGATAACATGCTCAGCGAATTATAGACGTGAATGAGGAATTCTGTTAACACGGGGATCCTGTGAACATGCAAACTGCAGAATTACTATGGTGATAGGGTAACATCTTACCCATGAATGGTTTTCTAGCTACAAAATTGCATTGTATAGGCCTAACATGACACTGTTCTTGGGGGAAGATCCGCCTGATTGCCCCGAAAATTGTAGCGTGTGGGGGGGCGACCGGGGGTTAAATATTGCTCGGTTGGGCATGCCGGATTGTCCAGCATGCTCGTCCGATGCGATATTTCCCGGTAAACTGTCGGCCGCATCGGGCAGTGTATGCCCTGCCACGGCCGACAGACAGACATATCCTGTGTTCCTTCTTACGGAAGGAGCAGGGAAATGTCTCCTCCCCCGAGGGTGGAGCGCAGATGTCGGGCTAATACACTGTCTCTGTGTATGCCGGCAACATCTGCGGCTGGCAGCCGGCCAAATAAAATGTCTGTCGGTCTGACAGGCATTTTATCTGGCCGTGTATGCCCAGCGTTAGCAACTACTATCACAAGACAGATTACTAATTCACAATAAAAGTATTCTGGGTTGGAATCCTCTACGTTCTCCCTCCAGTTCATGAATGAACTAAAAACTTTATTTGCGCCTGACACTACATCTAAACCATGTGCTGCACATATCTCCATGACCCACATCTTCCTCTGCCCAGTACAGCCAGTAAGGAGCCTCACATATCATGCATCACATGGCGTCTAAAAGGTGACAACGGTTCAGCTGCCATAATAGAAAGTATCACTCAATACCAATTTACAGTAATTTATTTTATATTGGGGAAATGCACCCTGTATTGCAGACTATAGGCAGGCTAAAAGTCAGTAGTATCCATATAATCTACAATGCCAGGGCTTCCATGGCCATATTCTGATAACTCCCATGTTTTGCAATATCTTAACCTAAACCATGCAATTTTAGTATGATAGGGATAACTTATCTAAAGGCGCGTATCCACTACACGAGAAAAATAAGCGATTGCGACAGTTATCGTTCAATAATCGTGCAGTGAATATGCTGGCAAGGACCAGCGATACACGCTGTGTCATCGCCTGAACAAGCAGGCCAACCTGTCGATATGGACAGGTTGTGCATGTTCAGAAATGATTGAGGGTACCTGCACTGAACGACATATTAAGTGTGGGCACATTATCCACTGCACAGGATGATGAACGATTACAATTTTGTAATCGTACAGTCGTTCCACTCTCGTGTAGTGTATACGCACTTTAAGATATTATAAAAAATAAATGAAGCAAATAACAAGAGATATGGTAAGAACTTACCTTTGTTATCTCTGTTTCTACGAAGTCCATAGGGTCCACAGGGTTGACCTTGGGGTATAGCTGGATCTGGATCCATGGGCACCACGCAGTTAAAGCTTTGCTGCTCCCAGGATGCACTTGGGTCCGTCCTCCTCTATACCCCGCCCCGGCCACAGGCACCTCAGTTGGTAAGCAGCTAAGGCCGGAGGAGGAGACTAAACAGAGAGAAGGAAGACTGGAACACACAAGAAACCATACTCACAGAAATGGGAGACGGAAAACCGGTGACCAGCCACACAGCCCATTTGAAGCCAGGTGCGTCAGGGCGGGCGCCCTGTGGACCCTATGGACTTCGTAGAAACAGAGATAACAAAGGTAAGTTCTTACCATATCTCTTGTTTTCTACTTCAGGGTCCATAGGGGGTCCACAGGGTTGACCTTGGGGATGTCCCAAAGCAGTTCAACTAAGGGCGGGGACGCTCCTGTGCTGAAAGGAGTACCCGGCGCCCGAAGGATGCATCCTGAGAGGCGAAGGTGTAAAACGCATAGACCTCAAAAACGTTTGAATCGAAGACCAAGTGGCCGCCTTACACAGCTGAACAGCGGAGGCGCCACGTCTAGCAGCCCAAGAGGAACCCACAGAACGAGTGGAATGAGCCTTAACAGAGGCTGGCACAGGTAAACCCTCCTGTGCATAAGCCTCACAAATAACGGAACGAAGCCAACGGGCTAACGTTTGCTTGTTGGCAGGCCAACCCCTCTTGTGAAAACCGAAGAGGACAAACAAAGAATCCGACTTCCTAACCGAAGCAGTCCGATCCACATAGATTCTAAGTGCCCGGACTACATCTAAGGAAGCCTCACCAGCTGAAAGATCAGGCGACTGAAAATCTGGCACAACAAGTTCCTGATTAATGTGGAACTTCGAGACCACTTTGGGCAAAAACTCAGGACGAGTGCGGAGCACCGCTCTGTCCTGATGAAAAATCAGAAAAGGAGGGCGACAGGAAAGCGCCCCCAACTCTGACACCCTCCTGGCAGAAGCAATTGCTAGGAGAAAAACGGTCTTGAACGTCAGCCACTTGAGGTCCACCGCCTCAAGAGGCTCAAAAAGATGACCCTGCAAGACCCGTAGCACCACCGCCAAGTCCCAAGGAGCCACAGGAGGCACGAAGAGAGGCTGTATCCTGAGAACACCCTGGAAAAAGGTGTGAACATCCGGTAGTGTAGCAATCCGTCGCTGAAACCACACGGACAATGCAGACACATGAACCTTCAGAGAGGCCAGGCGTAAGCCGAGGTCCAAACCTGATTGAAGGAACTCCAAGATTCTGGAAACCCGGAACACCTGAGGATCATAGTTTCTGGATTCACACCACTGAAAGTAAGTGCGCCACACCCTGTGGTAAATCCGTGCGGAGGCAGGCTTGCGTGCCCTAAGCATGGTACCAATGACTGAACTGGAGAAACCCCTAGACCTCAAGACGGCTGTCTCAAGAGCCATGCCGTCAAAGACAGCTGACCCAGATCCGGGTAAAGGCAGGGCCCTTGAGACAACAGGTCCCGACGCTGAGGAAGAAGGTACGGAGCGTCGATGGAGACACCCCTCAGATCGGAGTACCAAGGACGTCTGGGCCACGCCGGAGCAACCAGCACGAGCGTGCCGCCGTCCTGCTTGAATTTCCGCAGAACCCGAGGAAGTAAGGATATCTGAGGAAACAGATACGCCAGGTGAAACGTCCATTTCACCGACAGCGCGTCTACCAGACTGGCGCCTGCGTCTCTAGTCCTTGACCCGTAAACGGGCAACTTGTGATTGTGATGGGAGGCCATCAAGTCCAGCTCCGGCAGCCCCCACCTGTCCACGAGTAGCTGAAACACCTCTGGGTGAAGCGACCATTCCCCGGGATGCACGTCGTGACGGCTGAGGAAGTCCGCCTCCCAATTGAGGACTCCGGGAATGAAGACTGCCGAGATCGCTGGAATGTGACACTCCGCCCAAGCAAGGATGCGAGACACCTCCGACATTGCTGCCCGACTTAGAGTTCCTCCTTGGTGGTTGATATACGCCACCGTGGTGGCGTTGTCGGACTGCACCTGAACCGCCCGTCCGTAAAGAGCGGGACCGGACGACTGCAGGGCCCGATAAACCGCCCGCAGTTCCAGAATGTTGATGGGAAGAAGAGCTTCTTCCGCAGACCAACGACCCTGAAGTGACAACGAGCCAGTCACTGCCCCCCAACCCCGAAGACTGGCATCCGTCGTGAGCAGGACCCAGTCCGGGATCCAAAAGGGACGCCCCTCGACCAGATGAGCTGTCTGAAGCCACCAAGCCAAAGACTGCCGAACCTCCGGGGACAACACCAGCAACTGAGAGCGGATCCGGTGAGGTAACCCGTTCCATTCCGATAGAATCAGCCCCTGCAGAGGCTGGGAATGGAACTGGGCAAATTCCACCATGTCGAATGTTGACACCATGGATCCCAAAACCCTCATAGCCGAATGGACCGACAGGCGGCAACTGCTCAGGCAACTGTGTATCCTCAGCTGCAGGGAGGAGACCTTCTCCGGGGTCAGGAAGATCCTTTGCTGCCGAGAATCCAGCAGGGCTCCCAAATGAACCATCCGCTGAGATGGAATCAGGGAGGACTTTTTCCAATTTATCAGCCACCCGTGCGCTTGCAGGCAAGCGACCGTCAAGTGGAGATGATGAAGCAGTACCTCCGGGGAACTCGCCAGCAACAGGAGGTCGTCCAGATACGGTAGTAGCCGTACATTCTGGTTCCGAAGATGTGCGGCCATGACCGCCATAATCTTCGTGAACACCCTCGGTGCCATGGAGAGACCAAAGGGTAGCGCCCGGAACTGGTAATGGTGTTGAAGGATAGCGAACCTCAGATAACGCTGGTGCGAAGGTGCTATCGGAACATGGAGGTAGGCGTCCTGGATATCCAGGGACACCATGTAATCCCCTGGTTCCATCGCCAGAATGATGGAACGTAACGTTTCCATCCTGAACTTGGGAACTCTGAGGAATTTGCTCAGAGACTTCAAGCTGAGGATAGGGCGATGAGAACCATTGTGTTTCCGCACCAGAAACAGAGAAGAATAGAAGCCCGTCCCTCGTTGTGATTGAGGAACGGGAACAATGACCCCTGCTGTCAGCAAGGACTCTATAGCTTCCTGAATCTGTAAAGACTTGGTCGTATCCTGAGAAAGACTCGTGCAGAAAAACTGGTGGGGCGGTCTGTGCCGAAAAGACAGGGCGTACCCCTGGGAGACCACTTCTCGAACCCAGGCATCCGTGGTGGTATTGTGCCAGCACTGGGCAAATAGAAGAAGTCGGCCTCCCACTCTGGGGTCCCCCAGAGGGAGGCCCGTCCCATCAGGCAGAAGGTTTATCTTCCGGCTTGGAAGAAGGGCGCCTGGCACTCCAGGGCTGCTTCTTGGGCTTAGAAGCGGCCTTGGTCGTCGACTGCCTCGGGAAGGACTGACCTTTTGCCTTGCCCTGAACCCGAAAGGACGGAAAAGCAGAGCTCCGTACCTTGGTAGGAGCAGAAGCCGAAGGGAGGAAGGCTGATTTAGCCTTAGCCAGAGTGTCCACAATTTTGTCCAAGTCTGGACCAAAAAGCAACTCCCCATTAAAAGGTAAGGCCTCCAGTCCCTTTTTGGAGTCAGCGTCAGCTCTCCAAGACCTCAGCCACAAGGACCGACGTGCTGACACAGCCGCAGCCGACACCCGAGAGGTTAGCAGGCTTCCGTCTAACGATGCTTCCCCAATGTAGGAAGCCGCATCCCTCATTTGACCTATCAACGCTCTCTGGATCTCCGGAGCATCTTCCGGAAAGGTATGATCCAAAGCATTGGCCCTGCTCTCGATGGCCTTAGCCACCCAAGAGATGGCCATGGACGGACGGGCCACCGCCCCCGAGAGAGAGTAGATAGACTTCAAACAAGTCTCCACCTTCCTGTCCATGGGATCCTTCAGGGAGGAGATCGACGGCAAAGGCAGCGTAGCACTTTTAATTAAGCGGGTAACGTGGGAATCCACCGCTGGAGGAGTTTCCCACTTCCTGCAATGAGCCTCCGGAAACGGATAGTTCGAAGCCAACCGCTTCTGCGGTTGGAACCTCTTGCTGGGCAACTGCCAGGCCCCTGCCATATGATCCGTCAATTGACCGGACAGGGGAAAAACAGTCGAAGCTACCTTGGCCTTTTTAAAATTTGGGTATTTTGACCTGGGGGCGGGCACATCCTCCTCAATGTGAATGATGGCCCGCACCGCCCTAACCAATGCCGGCACATTAATGGAAGACTTCGCCTCCATCTCCTGGGCCCCGGCATCCGAGTCAGAGTCTTCATGGATCTCCCCGTCATCCGAAGACACGTCCGTGTCCGTGAACTGAGCCGCCAGTGAAGCCGGAACGGAACGCTTGGACGCCCGTGGGGGCAAATCACTGTGCAACATATGTTGAAAAGTCGTTGACGAAGCCGCCAGACTCTGAACAGAGCTGGAGAGGACGTCCACCCAAGGCGGGGGTACTGCCTGAGGATACCCCTGAAAAGGTACCATCGACTGCTGCGGCACCGTGGGGGTTTGCACGTATACCGGCAAACCCGCATAAGGACCCACAGTCTGAGACCCGGGAGGAGACTGCACCAGACGAGTCACACCCGGGGAACGGGGCATGGTAGGCTGGGGCAACGCCCTAGAAGGGGCCGCAGTCGGGACCGCAAGTCGGTCCGCGATTGACACCAGCACTTGCGTAAACATTGCCCACGGAGGATCCTGCGCCACCGGTGGTTTAGAGGGTCCAGGTACCAACTGGCACCGCCCGCACAGAACGTACTGAGACAATTCTGCCCAGTCAACCCCTGCCGAACAGCGTCGGCAGGAAAACAACACAGGAGCCTCGGAGCGCTCATTCCCCTCATCAGACATGACACAAACTTTTTTGCAAAAAAAGTGTCTCACCGAAACGAGGTAAGGCGTATAACACCCACGCACTCCCAAGTATGCAACCCAAACAGCCCACAATATGGTACTGAGGAGCACACCGCAGTATGTGACGGACCTCACAAATACGTAGATTTATATAAGTGAGGTACACAGAAAGAACACCCCTCCCCCACGCACCTGCGGGCCGTAGGAGAAGGAAAGGGATAGGTAAAAAGCTGACAGTAAGTAGAAAATAAGCACAGACAGCAGCACTAGCAAAAGTCACATACCATGCAGAGACGTTATACTCACTGCACCTTCCGCTACAATCAACCTCCCAGATTCAGTGTCTGGGAGGGCTATAGCGCTGCGAACACTGTCCTTTGCAGGGGGAGAGGTACGCAGGGGGACTGGTCCACTGGAAGCCTGCCTGGGAGCTCTGCGATGCTGCCTGAGGAAGATGGCCGCCGGAGAGCTCTGAGGAGGAGTGGCCAGGAGATTACAGCCCAGCGACGCCAGCACACATGAGAGAAGGCGCGCTGGGCTGAGGGGAGGAGCGCTAAAGCAGGGAAGGCTGCCTCCCCTGCTAGTACTAAACCCCCGGGGAAGCCGGTTCCCCGCCGGTACTTACACCCCGGGGGCCAGCGGACACGGGGTATGCCTGAAGAGGGGGAGCCCGCCGCCGCTACTAGCGCCGCCGGTCTGTCCCCAGAGACCGGCGGCAAGAAGACTGCATTATCCCCGCGTGCAGCGCTGACAGCACTGCACGCGGCTTACCTGGCCCCTTCAGTCCGGCAGCAGTCCTTGGGTGGTCCCGGAGCCACGCTAGCACTGACTCCGGTGTCCCGCTGCGATCCCCGGATCAGTACCGGCGTCGCAGCGCCAGCGGGGCTGTTGGAGCGGCAGCATAGACGTCCAGATGGACAGTCTGATGCTGCCACTATGAAGATAGTAAAAATAAAATAATAAAATCTTTTTTAAAAAAAAATAAAGAATAAAGCTTAGGGGCTGCTTATGCAGCGCCACTGCGCAGGGTGACCCGACTCCGGCCGGGCACCAACTAAAACTGAGGTGCCTGTGGCCGGGGCGGGGTATAGAGGAGGACGGACCCAAGTGCATCCTGGGAGCAGCAAAGCTTTAACTGCGTGGTGCCCATGGATCCAGATCCAGCTATACCCCAAGGTCAACCCTGTGGACCCCCTATGGACCCTGAAGTAGAAACACGGTTTATACTAATGGTGGGGGAGATGCATTTATTTAATAAATATGGTCCTGATTCAGCTTTGGGAATAGAGTAAGAAACAGCAAGTAACTGATCATCTTGGTAAAACCATGCTGCACTGCAAGTGGGGCAGATGTAAACCATGCAGAGAGAGTTAGATTTAGGAGGGTGTGTCCAAACTGACATCTAAATTACAGTGTAAAAATAAAGCTGTCCAGCATTTGTGGGCTACACGTAGAAGCAGCCAGTATTTACCCTGCATGCAAAATTGTTTTTATGTATTTGTACTTCTTGTATTGCAACATGGTTTGTCCAGGGTCACAGTTACTTGCTATATCTTACTCTATTCCCAAATCTGAATCGGGTCCTACACAATATTTTTAACGATTTGGCCAATTCCGACACATCGTTAAAAATGTGTAGTGTGTATGCACATCGTGTAGTGTGTGCTCCCGTGGGGTCGTCAGCGTACATGCAGTAAGATCAGGCGATGCGGCTGACGATCCCATACTGCGATATGTGGGGGGCAGCATATCGGGCGGTCGGACACCATATCGCCCAGTGTGTACGAACCGCCCAATATGGAAACATATAAAGGGCTCGATTCAATTGAAAGCAAATTAAATAGCGCCTGGGAGGGAGCTTCCGGACAGGGGCGTATCTACCCATTGGCCAGGATGGCACTCGCCAGGGACGCCGACCAAAGGGGGGCGCCATCCGGCAGTGCCACCAGCAGCCAAGGGGTGGACTAGTCCCCCGGCCCCACAAGTGTAGGGTAGACCGCAGTGTGAACGGTCTGCCCTACACAGTTTACAAACACACAGCCTCCAGCGGCGGCTGTGTGTTTGTAATAGCAGCCAGCCAATGAGAGTCAGATGGACTCTAATTAGCTGCTGCGTCGTCTGCCGAGGGAGCCGGCTGGAGCTCACTCATGAGCTCCATCTTCCGGCTCCCCCCTGCAGCATGTGATGGGAGAGACGTCTCTCCCATGCAGGAGAAGAGCAGGCCGGGACTCAGAGGGGACAGCGGCGGTCACGTCAGGAGCGGGGGATCAGGTAAGTTGTATTTTTTTTTTCTTTGTGTGTGTGTAAGCCGGGCACAGTGGGGGGTCACTGAAATAAGGGGTGGCCGCTACTGGGGGCACTTTATGGGGGGTGCCCGATATTGTGGACACTGTATAGGGGGGGACTACTACTGGGGGCACTGCATGGTGGAACTACTACTGGCAGCAATGCAGCATAGGGGGGGGGGGGGGATTACTACTGGGGCACTGTATAGGGGGGCGCCAGTCCATTACATTGCCAGGGGCGCTTGGTTCCCTAGATACACCCCTGCTCCCGGAGCCATTCAATTCAGTTCGCTGTAAAGGATTTCTTCTCGCATCCCTCCAGGGGTGTGAGCAGAAATCCCACAAAAGTACAGGCGCAATGTTTTCTGCCCTTAGCGCCGCGGAAACAGCATCGCGCCGGGAAGTTTAGTCAGAGGATGTCCGTTCTCGCGCCTAAACACCGTTTAAGGCGCGAGGGACGAAAGAATGGGCATTCTCCGACCTAATAGCGCGCAGAATTGAATAGCTCCAGGAGCTCTCTCCCGGCGCTATTTAATTCACGTTCAATTGAATCGAACCCTTTGTTTCCTACACTTCAGAATTTCTGGTTACAGAAAGCACCAATTGACCGTTGCTTAGCACAGTATATATGTATATTAGTTTTTTGTTATGTATTATAGTTTAAATAATGTCTTACTGCAATGCAGGATGAGTTTTATGCTATGCCTAGAGGAGGATTCTGCTGCTTCTTAAATTTCATGAACACCTTTCCGGCCTCTAATTTATGTAAATCGGATAAGAAGCTTCAGGTGACTTTATACATCTGCTATATACACTGTAAAGCAGGGATATTCAACATGCAACATTCCAGCTGCTGTGGAACTACACATCCCAACATGCCCTGCTACAGCAGGGATTACCAACCACGGTCCTCAAGGCACACTAACAGTCCAGGTTTTAGGGATAGCCATACTTGAGCACAAGTGACTTAATTAGTACCTCAGTTATATTGATTTAACCATCTGTGTACAATCATGGATATCACTAAAACCAGGACTGTTAGTGTGCCTTGAGGACCGAGGTTGCGAATCACTGTGCTACAGTTTTAGCATGGCCAAATAGAAAAACTGTGACCGAGCATGCTGGTATGTGTAGTTCTACTGCAGCAGCTGGAAGGCCACATGTTAGCTTGAATAATTGCACTGAATGGGCACTGTCTGCACCATGGGAAACCCAGTCCACAAAGTGAGGCTGCTCACCAGGGTCTCTCTATAACAGACTATACGGCACACAAAATAGTTTTTGCAGCCTGGTGTGGACAATCATATCCCAAATTCTACCATATCAAAAGCTTTGTAAGAAAGCCTAAGCTGAAACTTGACCCCATCTAATGATACGCATATATTAATGACACACATGATCTGGAAAAAGGTTCGATAAACTAAAGCACGTTTATTATGTTTGATTTGTACCAGTCTTAAGGCTGAAACTGTGCACCGTTCAGAGACTGACACAGGTTTTCTGTTCGGATTTTCCTGGCAGACGTTATAAAATCGGCAGTAAACGTGACTTTCCAGGGATAGCGCCACAGGCCAGCAACGAAAAGAATATAGTTCAGGGAAATAGCCAGCAGTGACCCTCCGCCTATCCGCTTCTGTACTTGTAATGTCCATTTCCAGGATCAAGCACCTCAGTCCACAGTATTAGTTGCCGCTTTCTTAAGAGTCACAGTAAATTTTAAGCGATTTAGTAAATTAATTAAAAAAACAAAACAAAAAAAAACAAAAAAACAGTGCAGCTAATTTTAAAACATTTAAAACCACTGTATTCGCTGTCACATCACAGAAGTTGACAGGGGAAGAAGTTGGAGCGACTGTTAATGTTTTCATGTGGGGAATAAATTAGACGGTGAAGGAAGTGCTATGCAGCTCATCAACAAGATCCATTGTCCGGGCGACAAAGCCACAGAACCAGGTGCTAGCTGTCGTTCAAGGGTAAAGTTGCATGCGGAGTGTCCTAAGAGCTTGTGCAGGGTCAGGATCTGCTGCCCTCCCGAAAAAAGGTCCAGCCTGACTTCCAAGCGAAACGCGCCTCCTATATGTACGGACACTTTGGCTTTCACAGCTATGACAGTGGTTTAATGTTGAGGTTGGTTAAAAGGTTGTTTATGAGGGGGGGGGGGGGGGGGGGGGAGTGGTGGTTCTCTCACAGCATCCACAGTAAGCAGGTGAGATGTACAAATATAATCATTGCCCGACACTTTGGGTTGATTTAAAACTACCCTAGAAATTCCCACAGCTATACAAAAGAAGAGGGACTCAGGGCAATAATGTGCAATTGAGTGAACTGATCAGATGTGGAATATCAAGGGGCTAACCGTAGGGGGAAATGGATCAACATATAGTGAATGAACAGTGGCAATAAATCCCCCCTTGACTGCACTGGATATCCTTTTTGGCAGCTGAGGTTAAATAATCTTTAAAGATTTCAAGCAAATAAAAAAAATAAAAAAACAAAACCCAGGATGTGACCCGTTAGATATCCCTCCTCCCTTGTTAACCTAATTATCCCTTTAATCTACACAACGCCTTCATGAGGTTGACCGTACTGGCTCAAAATATACATGAGATATACAACAAGCAGCTCAGTGTACTCTGTCAGCTCCGCTGAGCTCAGCGAGTGCTGGAAGCTGATGGGAGTAGAAAGCCCACACACAGGCAGCTGGGAAACTCCCTGCCAGCTCCACTTTGCTTACATTCCATGTTCCACCGCCAGAATCCCAAGTATGGGTCTCGGCAATGAGGGGGACAGTCAGTGGTGTGCCAACTCTCCATCTGGCTGTGAAGTGGCAGGGTGGTAAGGCTGCTCCTCTACCATCTCACTGTCGGGGGGTTCTGAACGGTGTTGTGGCTTTTTGTGATCAATTTGTGACTCGTCTGTGTCTTCATTCACGGGTGTCTTAGAGGCTACTGTCACGTGGTCTTTCAGATCTTGGAGGAGATGGCAAGAGGACCCCACGGCCTGCGGCCTTGGCATGTCAGGTGTGCTATCCACACCGTCGTCTGCACTGATACTCTCTTCTGAGTATGCAGGAGGGAGAAGTTCTTGTGGCCTAGAGGTGGCGCCTAAACAGTCCCCAGAGGTTACCATACTCTCTGCCGGCACTTCTGTCTGGATTAACATGGACTGGCGCAGATCTGGGTAAGGGAAAAACAGCAGTTGAAACTCAATAATAATGCCTCTTACAGTATTATTTATTATTATCATCATTTATTTATATGGCGCCACAAATGTTCCGCAGCTCCTTACAAAGAACATAAATTGTAGACAAGCGACTTACAGAACAATACAATACAGGACCAGGACATGGATAATATATATTGCTACATTAGCGACCATAACACCCAGATAAGCAACCGAGCATAAGCAGCCAAGTGTTAGGTGCCCTAGTGGTGAGAAGTAGATGAAACTGAAGTAGGGAGAAGCACAAGAGGGTAGAGGGCCCTGCTTATAAGAGCCTACATTCTGATATAAATCATCCACAAAAAATTTGAATCCAAAGTACAGGGGTGTTTTTCCGGCAGGAAGCATTTATCAGGGAGCACCTGTCACCTATACATTTACAGTAAACATTAATGTTATTAATGGTGTGTTAGAGCTGTATAGTTTCTTTTACTTTCACGTGTGTGTGTGTGTGTGTTCCTCAGGGCAGAAGTACTTGTGTACACGACCCATATACTGGCTTAACATGTACACTGCGGGGAGCACACTGTAGGCTGCCCCATGGTGAACGGCTTTGAAAGACCACAAAATTATAGTCACAGCATCTTCAAGTGCACAGGACAGCCCACACCAACAGCCAATATAAATTCTTAAAGCACTGTAGTCATCTGTACAATGCAGAGTGTAAGGAACAGTTCTCTTTTACAAATAATGCTTATTATATGCAGGCAAACACATGGGAAATGAGTCATCTAGATATTACTCTCCTATAAAAGAAAGTCCAGATTAATTGTGTGTAAGCTGAATAAGCCATCAGCCTCTCACTGCCTGGATCGAGATACATCAGCTAACTGGTGGCATATCAGAGGGTGACCACTTTGTCATTATTTACATATAGAAACACATTAGGTTTTAGTCTTGTATGGAGATAGAGGAACTTACTTTCCCTGCAATGCTTCTCCGCCTTTCTCTTGCAAATCTGAGCTCGCAGCTCGTCTACTTCTGCCTGGTGAGACTCCACAATCCTCTCGCTCTTCTCTACCTCTTCACAGACTGCCTGGAATGAGACCGCATGGGACGAGTTATTCATAGTGACATCATCGGCTCTGACTACGGGACCGGGTAATGATGGCTACTCACCTGCACCTTCTCCTGCAAAGCGTTGTAAACCTGATAAATTAATCGGATGTCCTTCATTACACCATCTTTATCAAAAAAATTGGTACTGAATTGAAAAGGAAAAACAGAGCATGTAAATGAAAACTTCTCTAAGTAATATATAGGCATATAATGGTTTCCAATACAGATTTTTACATTTTAAGTAGAGAAGAATAGAAAGTGTAATTTTTATGTTAATATCTCATTATGTGTTGTTACATTTGATGTATTTTCAATATTTAAACTGATCAAATTTCTGAATGAAAACAGTCATAACCTCATTCCAAATAAAAGGGGTAACACGGTTTCGGTTGATCTAACCGGCCATTTAATTAGACTACAAAGAAAGAGCCGCAGTGGCAGGGATTAGATTTGGGTCACAACAGTAGATCAAGTCTTTGCCTATTGATTTCTGACAACAGTCAGGGCCAGATTAAGGTATGTGGGGGCCCCTGGGCAACAAACTTGTGGGGGCCCTTTATGCGATGTCCCCAGTAGC
This sequence comes from Taudactylus pleione, assembly GCA_031769625.1. Taxonomy (NCBI): domain Eukaryota; kingdom Metazoa; phylum Chordata; class Amphibia; order Anura; family Myobatrachidae; genus Taudactylus; species Taudactylus pleione. The sequence continues at coordinate 7,501,609 of JAUIMM010000197.1, forward strand.
AGTGCCCCCAGTAATGGTCACCCCTATGCAGTGCCCACTGTAGTAATGCCCCTTATGCATTGCCTCTTATATAATGCCCCCAGTAGTGGTCCCCCTATACAGTACCCCCAGACCCAGTAGTGGACCCCCCTATGCAGTGCCCCCAGTAATGGTCCCCCTTATTTAATGCCCCCAGTAGTGGTCCCTTATATAGTGCCACAGACACAGTAGTGGTTCCCCCCTATTGCCCCCAGTAGTAGACCACTCCTATACAGTGGGGCCAGTAGTTGTACCCACTAAGCATTGACCCTAGAAACCAACCCCCCCCATGAAGCGGCCCACCTATACAGTGACCCCTATAGCACCCCCCCCCCCCCACCCTTATGCACATACAAAAAAAAAAAAATCACAACTTACCTGACGCCACCCGCCTCTGAGTCCCGGCTCTTCCACTGCACTATGGGAGAGACATCAGCGTCATGATGTCTCTCCCATTATCACTCGCTGCGGGGGGAGCCCGAAGTCGGAGCTCATGAGTGAGCTCCAGCCGGCTCCCTCCGTTGTGCAGCAGCCAATGAGAGTCTGTGCGACTCTCATCGGCTGCTGTAACATACACACAGCTGCCGCCGCCGGATGTGTGTATGTCACTGTGTAGTGTGGCCACGCTCACTGCGCTGTCTACACTACACTAGCGGAGGGGACACTAGTGGCGGGCGCAGACAGTGCACCGATGCTAGTGGGGGCCCCTCAGTGTGTGGGGGCCCAGGGACGACCGCCCCTGTCGCCCCCCCTTAATCCGGCCCTGACAACAGTATCTGTTGGCTCCAACCGCTTTCACTGAAACCACTTTCTATATATATATTTTTTTTCAATATTACATTTTTATTAAGTTTAACTAATTTAAACAGAGTAAAACAAAACAAATAAGAAAAAAGTTGGAAGGGAAAGGGTACACATATAGAAAAAAAATATCCATATATCTATTCATAACAATAAAATGAAACCACTTTCTTAAACAGAACAATACAATGGCAGGGAAAAGCGTTCAGCCCTATTGCCGTTTTCCCTTTTTAATTTTCTAACATCATGGAAACAAAATGGGTTTATTCAGGAATTCTTCTCACTCACCATCACAATACTCCAACAACCACCAACCCAAAAGCTTCAATCAGAAATTGCAAAGACAAGTAGAACAAACTACATAATAGTTCAAGACTAAACCAAATATTAAGGTCTAAATTAGCGCCAAGAAAGTCTAAATGCACAGTAGACAGGGTATACCGAGTAGTTCATCTCCAATAGATCGCTAATTGGGTACATAATTAAGAATAGAGAAAGGTCTGCGGCAAACCAGGAGAGGGTTTCTGTATTACCCGCAAAGAAAGAATTAAATAGCTAAAGGATATAAGGATTGCGCTGACCTTATTCTGTGTATTGATAAATATGTTGAGCCAGGATTGTGCATAAAAAAATATTCAGTTTATTCATATTTAAGCAAGTTATACACTACCGTTCAAAAGTTTGGGATTGGCCAGACAAATTTCATGTTTTACATGAAATCTGACTTTTATTCATCAAATGAGTTGCAAAATTAATAGAACATATAGTCAAGACATTGGCAAGGTTAGAAATGATGATTTTTATTTTAAATAATTTAGTCCTTAAAACTTTGCTTTCATCAAAGAATGCTCCTTTTGCAGCAATTACAGTATTGCAGACCTTTGTAATTCTAGCTGCTAATTTGTTGAGGTAATCTGAAGCAATGTCATCCCACGCTTCCTGAAGCACCTCCCACAAGTTGGATTGGCTTGATGGGCACTTCTTCTGTACCATACGGTCAAGATGCTCCCACAACAGCTCAATGGGGTTGAGATCTGGTGACTGCACTGGCCACTCCATTACAGACAGAATACCAGCTGCCTGCTTCTTCCCTAAATAGTTCTGCATAATTTGGAGGTGTGCTTTGGGTCAATGTCCTGTTTGAGGAGGAAATTGGCTCCAATGAAGTGCTGTCCACAGGGTATGGCATGGCATTGCAAAATGTGCGTGATCCAAACGCCTCAATCTTCGATTTGTCTGTCCATAACACTTTTTTTCCAATCTTCCTCTGTCCAATGTCTGTTCTTTTGCCCATATTAATCTTTTTCTTTTATTGGCCAGTCTCAGATATGGCTTTTTCTTGGTCACTCTGCCTAGAAGGCCAGCATCCCGGAGTCGCCTCTTCACTGTAGACGTTGACACTGGTGTTTTGTGGGTACCATTTAATGAAGCTGCCAGTTGAGGACTTGTGAGGCATCTATTTCTTAAACTATAGACTAATGTACTTGTCTTCTTGCACAGTTGTGCACCTGGGCCTCCCACTTATCTTTCTACTCTGGTTAGAGCCTGTTTGTAGTACACACCGTTTTAGGAAATGTTCAGTTTCATGGCAATTTCTCGCATGGAATAGCCTTCATTTCTAAGAACAAGACTAGACTGTCGAGTTTCACATGAAAGTTCTCTTTCTGGCCATTTGGAGAGTATAATCGAACCCACAAATGTGATGCTCCAGATGCTCAACTAGCTCAAAAGAAGGCCAGTTTTATAGTTTCTCTAACGAGCAAACCCATTTTCAGCTGTGCTAACATAATTGCACAAGGGTTTTCAAGGGTTTTCTAATTATCCATTAGTCTTCTAACGCGCTTAACAAACACAATGTACCATTAGAACACTGTAGTGATGGTTGCTGGAAATGGGCCTCTATATACCTATGTAGAAATTCCTTTAAAAAACAGACGTTTGCAGCTAGTATAGTCATTTACCACATTAACAATGTATAGAGGATTTCTGATTAATTTAATGTTATCTTCATTAAAAAAACAGTGCTTTTCTTTCAAAAATAAGGACATTTCTAAGTGATCCTAAACTTTTGAACGGTAGTGTACATATAAACAAACAAGCACTTGTAAAATCCTATATAGGAGCCCATGAGTACTCAGAACACAATGTATCTGTTTGGATTCTCCTCATAAATCTAAAGTAAAATTTTGTTTCTCTTTGTACACAATATATCTACAATCATGAAACTACATTAATAAAGGCAGTGTGAATACAACCACATTTAATATCTCTGATCATTTAGCAGTGGTAGACTTCAGACAAATATTCAGTAGAGTCCACAGTTTATAGCAAAAGGAGGGGCTTCAGATTAGAGGAACATCCACAATGGACTTCAATTATAAATGAAGACAAGAAGTTCCAGGACCATAATACAGACTTAGTCCAGGTTTTATAAATTGTAGCTTCTTAGAGGTTGTCCGGACAACATAAATATCTCCCTATTGAATTAAAAGTCTGGATGAACAGCCTCCAGGTTACTCACCTCTCTCTCCCTTTTGTTGTGGTTTTAAATAGCGATACTGGTCAGCGTGATTAGTGGCAGGTCGACTGATCAGGACATCCAGCAAGTTTAGCTGAGGTTTAAGACAACGGCTCCGCCCACTGTCAGCCAGAGTGACTGCAGCTCAAAGTCAAGCGGCGGCTTCCCGGTATATGACCAGCTGTAAACTACACAGCATAGGCGGTAATCTAATCAGGAAAATCAAACGCATCGAGCCAGACTGAGCATTCACAAACCAAGGGGAAACGCACCCTTAATTCATGGTACAGGTTGAGTCTCCCATATCCAAATATTCAGAAATACGGAATATTTTTAGTATGATTGAGAAAGTGAAACCTTTGCTTTCTGATGGTTCAATATACACAAACTTTAATTTAAAGCAAATAATCATTAAAATACAGTATACAATAACCTTCAGGCTGTGTGTATAAGGTGTATATGAAACAAATTAATTTCATTTATGTACACAGACTTTTTTTTGATGCCTAAAAATATAGTAAAAAAAATGACCTGCAGGCTGTGTGTATAAGGTGTATATAGAACATAAAAGCATTCTGTGTTTAGATTTGGGTCCCATACTAAAGATATTCCGATATCCAAAATACCCCTGGTCCCAAGCATTTTGGATATGGGAAACTCAACCTGTAACGCTTACTCTGTTGGTAATGTCATGTGAGTATTTGACCACTATGTGGCACTGTTGCAATTCTGGAGACACAGATTCACTGCACTAATATACTCCTAGGTGTTACTAGATGGAGTTAGAATCATAGCACACATCCCATCAAACTGCAATGTGCGTACTGACCCATGTTCTTTGATCACTTTGGCATAGTTCTGAGAGGTATTCGGCACTGATGTTACTTTATATTCCTGCTGACTGGTTGTGCCCAAGTTTGGAATTGTAAGCGAGACTCTCTGGTTAAACCTGGACAGAAGACAAAACAAAAAAAACATTTAATGCTTCAAATAAAAACAGCCTGATCACTGACACAGCATTTATCGAGCATCTTAGTACATTATCACAGGACTGTGCGCTCTGCACTTTCCGTACCTAGCAGACATTGGGACACTGCCATAGATGCATTAGCAGGTATCTGCACAGCAGGGAGACGAGGTTCCACAGAAACCGCACCCAGAGCAATAAAGGCGATGACGCTGCCTAAGTGCTCTCACAACAAACACTCATCGCTATCCAGCAAGAGTCTCCGCCAGAGTCACATACAGAGGAAATTAGTGTATATAGAGGTTAGTTCAAGGTAAACACCCGTTTCTTGTTGAGCTGCCTTTTACAAGCAGGGAGACCTAGTGTAATCCTTACTGTCCTTTGAAAGGTTTGCCTTCATCATTTTCAGCTCTACCATCATTCCTAGAATTCAGTGGGAGCTAGTGAAAGGTGCTGGGAATTCATTCTTCTGTGAGGACGTTATGGGCACCGATTTGCATTACTACCCCCATTGAGCATGTCCTGACACAGACTATTGGTGGGGGCCTCAGCTACTCAGCATCTGGAATGACCCATGAACACAGGAGAATCTGGCACATGGAAAGAAGGGGTATCGGGCTTCTGTATTAATGCAATGTCTGTCCAACCAGAAGACAGCTATCCTTCTACCATCTTTCCCATCTCTCTCTCCTCCTTATATCATTACAGGAGCTGATCACTAGAGATCCCATCTTCTTGGAAGTAGTGAGGTCCAGCTGTATTGTACTAATAGTAGTGAGTTAGGAACTACAGTGAAGTATGGAAAGTGGTTTCCCCGCACAAAGGACGCCGCTCGCTCTGAATCAGGGAGGTTTTTTTTTTTTTAAATGGAGCCGGCCTCCGGGCCGCTCGCTAAGCTGTAGGTGACAAAGTGATGGTCGCGATGGTTGCGACCATTGGGGCTTGCGACGAGATGTCATGGTGAGCAGGAAGCTCACCACTGACATCATTGGTGATGTCAGTGGTGCCTCCCACAAATGGCAGGCGTTCCTCAGTTTGTGTAGCCACTCCCCCTGCCCGCCTCCAAAACGGGGTGAGCTGTCAATCACAATCGACAGCCGCCCCGTTTTGGTGCGAGACCCGTAGCGACGGGACGAATCGCCCGTCGCTGGCCGGCTCTCGCTCATGCGCAGGGGGCAAACATCGACCCGCTTGCGAGCAGGTATGAATTAGCCCCAAAGTGTGGAAGGTGGAAACGAACATTCACATGTTCATAATCATCGATGGTTTATGGCCGATGTTAAATGCTTTTTACCATCGATGGGGAGAACCAGATGGTTTTCCTTTATCGATGGCACAGCATAATTGAATCGTTTTTTTTTTTTTTTACAAGGTGCCTGGACACGGAACATAGCTCTGCCCCAGCACTCGCAAAGCCTCGCCCACGGGTTCTGTCAAAGAACAGGGCTGACCATCGGTTGGTGAAACCATCGAAGGTCATCCATTACGTAGTTGGTAACCATCGATGGCAATATACCAAGTGGCCATCGATGGTTACCAACTACGTAATGGATGACCTTCGATTGTGACACCAACGATGGCCATCCCTAATTCACATATTGGGGCTAACGCAGAATTGAACGTAATCCATCCATGACAGCTCCTGCACTGCGTGCATGTAACTAATTGCAGATATTCGCCCATACGCAAAGTTGTACTCAACTCTGTGACAGCACCACACCTATCCGTACACTTGGTTCCATAGCAGTCATCATCACCAGTGAGCACTTGCAGAAACCCAATGCCTGGTGCAAAACATCCATCTGAAAACAGGGGTAATTACGCATACACATGGCTCGTCTTAGCCCTCGATCTCACGGACACGCCATCACTGAGCTTCGGCTACCTGCAAACGCCAGTTACCACCTCAGTTAGGCCCCTTAACCAACAAGTGGAGATGTGAGAGCTGTGTACGACTTGGCATCGCCTGTGGTTGCATACCCCCAGCTCAGGAACACGCTCAGTTTGAAAACATGCAAGATCCTTTGGCAAACATGACTCGCGTTCACCTCTATCCCATTGCTTCTAAATACACAGTTATTCTGAGTGTCTATGCCTACGGTATTATTTGTTTAAGATACCATTGTTCTACTGCAGCTTGCTCTGTGTAATACGGTTTATATTAATTTCAAATGACAACTGCACCTACTTGCGATTAGGCCTAAAAAGCACATATTCCAAGGCATGAGTGGAGGTGTTGGCAGTGGAAATGAAGCCGATAAGCAGGAAGACGAGGTCGGGCACCCCAAGAAGGTGAGTCAGCTGTTTGTGCAAAATTTGTTCTCTATAGGACATCTGCTGCTGGGTGTTCCTCCGAAACTTGTACCAGCCAATCACGTTCTGCCAAACACAAAAAGAAATTATGTTGTCTTCAAAAATCAAGAAGAAGCAACATGCCAGGGAGAGGCACTCATTCAGAAATCAGGTTCTACTTACATATCTCCTAATACACAGATACTGCCCCACTCCTCTGCCTGTCCCACACTACAGCCCACGGTACACAGTGCCAGGAAAAGGAGGTTCTCATTCAGAAATCAGGTTCTACGTACATACCTCCTAATACACAGATACTGCCCCACTCCTCTGCCTGTCCCATACTACAGCCCACTGTACACAGTGCCAGGGAGAGGATACTCATTCAGAAATCAGGTTCTACCTACATACAAACTGATTCATGTGAATACACAGAAACTGCCCCACTCCACTGCCTGTCCTGTACTACAGCCCACTGTACAAAACTATTCATTTGGCATCGGTTCACCCAGGAGTCGTCCACACAGCTCTCCATACTACACCAAACATCCCAATGCTCCCCCCCTCTATTCCCCATCATGGCAATAACAAGCCCTCACCCCTCACTCCCTCCAAACATCTTCCACCCACCACAGTTGCAATCCTTAGTGGTTGATTGAGGTTGAAAGCCTGCCAACAGCCGCCAATACCCACTCAGGATATGCGCAGTGCACTCCTATGATTATGTATTACTCCATGCTGGAGTAAGTCAGCTGTGCTCTCTCTCAGATGGTAATGCCATCGGATGGCTGCTCCTGCTTTCTGGTCACGTGGTGCTTTGCATGAGATTAAAACCAACTCAAAACATATTAACCTCAAGTTCCTGCCCACAATAAGGCAGCCTCTTGTATTATGCCCACACTACCAAAAAGATCAGGAATCAAGGTTCTCGTTCCTATTTTCTACTATATAATTTTAACGGAGAGTAAACATAGCAGCAAAGGTTATGGTTAGTAGTTCCTTATAATAGAGAAGTCTTCATTAATTACGTCACAATCATCTGATGAGAGTTACCAAAAGCACCAAATATAAGTTACAGCAGATCATCATAATATAATTGTTACTTATACATTCTAAACAAATCATAGATCCTGGAATATACCATTCATGGAACACGCATGTTATTAAACAGCGATTCATACTTTCCGTCTGTCCTTGAGAATTCGATCCAGACTTTCCTCGTTGACGGTGCCCGCGTAATCGTAGAAGCTGTCAGGATAAAACCAAAAAGTTACCAACGGCTACTAAACCACTATACTATTCAAACATAAAAAAATATATATGGGACCATTTCCTACACATACAAACTATGACACTTGTACTGCGTGCTTGACAACTTTTGTGGAGTCAGAGAGAGTCGGGGTTGGGAAGGGGTGTGGAAGGGGTTTTAGTGCCCTCTGATACTTCACAGTGAGGGACGTGGCCACGATGACTGACCCCCGAGTGAAGTAAGCACCTGGGAGAACCCCCGAAATTCTGGAGAGTTGGCAAATGGAAAGTAATATTGATGCTGGACTGGAAGACTGCCCTCAGCACGCCCAGAAAATGGGCCCGACGCGCAACCACTCTCCCCGCCCCCAAGTAGCCACATTATGTCAGTCATGATATGGCTTAGAGGGCACGGCGACAGTTCTCTGCAGTACAGATCCTGCACATGCAACCATTCGATCTGTACGTAAACCGTCGGGTTTGCATACAATTGGGCCCTACGTCAGTAATACAACGGTACGTTTTATTACTCAATGTTTTGATTGTATAACAATTAGGACTTGTGATACAGTGATTAGTTTAAAAAGAGCACAAATAGATAAAATTAAAATGTAAAAACCTCTCTAGTTAGTTTTCATGCTGTTTGTGCAATACTACAAATATACCCCAAAACACACTGTACATCTAACATTATAAACCGGACTAACTAAAAGGTGATAGTTAAGCTGGTCACATGCAGTGCTATTCTGCAATTCAGCCCAATACATAAATGGCCACATAAAACGAGACCCAGCCATTCAGTGACTGGGCCGAGCACAGGAAAAAAAAAAAAAAGTATATTGTCGATTAAAAAAAAAAAAACCCCAAAAAAACAAACAACAACATACAACTACCGCCATCATCTTCAGGCTGCATGCGCCACTATATGCCTTATAAATATGAGATTTCTTTATTTATTTTTAATTAGAGTTTTAGTCAGTAGAAGTATTAAAGAACTGAAACAGTAACAAATTCAAAAGCTCAGCAAAGCATACAAGAAAATAATAAATTAGGAATAATAAGTCACTTGCATGTGTAATGGCAAAATGTAAAGAACAAAATCAGGTACAAACGCAACCGTTTAAGCAAATGTAAAACATCACCTGAGAATAACAAAGAAAAAAACACCAAATATAAAAAAAGTGAATGAGAAGGCGAAAACAACCAGGTGGAACTCTAGAGCTTCAGGTTTAGGGCAAAGCAAGACGATTGACTACACTATCAAATTTAGCAGGACATTTTTTGACTTAACAAAGAGTTTGTAAGAAACAGCAGAAGTCTCAATCTAATCCAGGCATCAAGGGACGGAAGCCTGTGAAGCCATCCAACCCCTAGCCTGTGAAGCCATCCAACCCCTAGCTGCAAAAATTAATTAAAAATAATCTTGAAGGCCGAGGCCGAAAATACAGATACAGGGGTTAAAAAAAGTCTGGGGCGTTACAATTAGGGCAGATGGTAGGGGTAGATCGCCCAAGTTTAGCAAGACGCACTGGAGTCTGTTGAAAACAGGTATGTGCTAAGGCCACATGGGTGGGAACCAAATACCAGTGTCCAGTCATCGTCTGTCACTCTCCCACCATAGTCTCAGAAATTGTAACTCTCCATCTCCAAAATGTAGCACCAAGGAGGAGTATAAAGAAGAGATACGCTTATTAGAAGCTAGGGTGCAGAGCAAAGTATGTAGAGGCTACTCAGAGATAAGTAGGTCAGCCCCTTCCCCACTGAGCACAGAGTGTGTGGTGGAGCTGCAAGTATCTATAAAACATACTGTTCGGAAGACCAGGGTCAACCCTAAGCCGAGAAAAGGAATGGAGCATACCATCCTGATAAAGATGACATACTGTTCCCACCCCACAAGAGGGACCTGCGATCAAGAGTAAGAAGTTCAGAAAAAGAGTGGTTACCCCATAGGAGGAGCACAGAGATCTATAAGAGTCATTCAAAATCCAAGCCACTGACTGCCAATACCGTAGGGAGGGCGTAGCTAGCAAACAAAGCGGATTAAACGGGCTACCAGCCTGATGCATGAGTCAACCCATTCTCGAAGTTACACCATCTGAGTAGCCAAATAATATAACCCCATATCTCCCCAGGGCGACAACAGGCAATGTGAGCTTCATTTTTCCCCCTAATAAAAAGAGAAGTCACATAACTTAAGGAAAACAAGGAAGTAAGAAGGTAAACCGGAGAATACCCGCAACTGACAGAGGAAGCCGCTGCCACACACGGGACCGGACCTTGGTTGGATAGTAAAGGGAAACTTCCTGTAGCAGTATAAGTAATTTGAATATCTAAGTACTTTAATTGTAAGCACCATCGTAAAAGAGAAATCATAGGAATGTGGCTTAGGGAAAGTAAACCGGACAGGGAAAACAAATTAATCCGTATGCCCCCCCCTCCCCAAATAATTTTTTCCACAATTGCCAAAAGACGTCAGGAAGCGTTGTATATCACACAAACAACAACAACATATCTTCATACAACACAAGTTTTTCCTCACAACCAGAGACCATATGCCTACGGATAGCAGGAGACGCACAAGCGAACGACTGATTGGCAACGGCAAGAGGAGGGGACAGCCTTGCCTTGTGCCTCTACCTAAAGAAAAGGATTCAGTGACAAACCCATTTACACAGGGTCTGGGACAGGAGTACAACAATCAAATCAAATATCAGAGGAAAACAGGGAAATTGGGCGGTACCCTTACCAGGTTTAGATATCATCGCTATCAGAGACTTTGCCATAGATGGGGCAATGAGCCAACCTCAAGGTGCGCAGAAAAAAACTAACAAACAGCCAATAAGAAACTGGAAGCATGGAACTGAGAAAAGCCAAACCTTCCAAAGGATCAACCTGTACTTTAAGTCAGACAGAACATAAAGACTTATGAATAAGAACAGACACCCCCCTAGAACTAGAATGGAACATAGAATAAGATTAGGTATTTGTGTACTTTACGGACTTGTGTACTTTGTAGGACACGGGTTCTCTCTGCATGGAGTCCGTACTCATTATCAATCATGGTAATGTCTAAATCCCCTTCACAGAGAGGACCCTGACGTCATTAGCCAGTGTCCAGCGTCATTACCCATCCTAGTGGGTATAGAGGGGAATATAACTTTGTGGCGAGCGTAGCGAGCCCGCGAGGGGCCAACTTTCTGTACTTGTGTACGTAAAGTACACAAGTACCATTTAAAACATTCATTGGGTTCTCTCTGCAATGAGTCCGTGAAGTACACAAGTACCTAAGATTGCCCCACCCAGGATATTTTAAAGGGAGAGGGTTTGATTCCCCACCAAGTGAGTCTCAAACAATACCAGGAACATGGTCCCTGACCTGGCCAAAACCAATAGAGGGTTTTATCTGGTCATTAAAGACCCTGTAAGTTCCAAGAAAAAAGGTTCAACATATACAGTAAAGAAGACACACAGAAAACAGCCACAATGCTAAATCTCAGACAACCAAGGAACAAGGGGGACCGTGGGTCTTTTACAATCCCCAATAATAAAATAAAGACCTGTATTGCGCAAAGTAGTAAATGAACAATGTCACATTGTATGTGTTTACATTTTGTATGTAAACACATACAAAGAAAAAAAAGAAAAGAAAACCTCCAACTGCCCATCCCGCCCCACCCTACATGCCAAACTCCAACCAACGTATACCTAAGCCCTAGCAACAAACTCAACCTGAAAAATTAAATATATATCCAAGTAGAAAACAAAATGAGAAGATAATTTATGGGAAGCTACACACCAGTGTGCTTTAGGAGCATGACTAAATCAGCCTTGAAGTAAACAGCAAGGAAGGACCATCCAAAAACATAGCAGACAATACTCCAGACATAAAATAAAAACAATGTCAATAAAAGAATCATTTGAATTCAGAACCTGCCCACAAAACAGATAAAATAAATGTAGAAATCAGAATTTAAGCTACAATAAAATACAATATACATAGGCAACAGAAAAGCAGAAATGCACAACAATCAAAACATAATACTCAAGTAGAGAATTTTCATTCTGGAGAACCGTTCCATGTCAGAGCCTGAAGGTCGAGCCAAGAAGCAGTATCCCCTCGTTCCTGGCAAGTCATAATATGGTATCACGATCCCTGTAGTGCAGAATTTTAGCAATGAATTTCCTTGTAGGTTCTCCCAAGTCCAGTTCAACGGCAAACTGGAGGTAAAGGAATCTCGCCCAAAGACGGTAGCTAGCCAGGATTCCAGGAAATGTTCAGGATTATTACATTCAGTCTTCTTGGGCAAACCAATCAAGCGAACGCTATTAAGGAGGAGGCACCCCTCCATGTCTACCGTTTTATGCTAACGTACTACCATTTGAGATTCCAGGGAGGTCAACAGCGCTGTAAGAGAGGCAGCAGTATCCTCAAGAGTAGAAACATGGGTTTCAGTCTTCCCAATCCGTTTCTTAAGTTTCTGCTTATCCTGTAGAAGTGAAATATCTATATGCACCTCTGCCACTTTGTCACCCGATAAGATTTATTTCTAATGGATGAGAACAGAACAATGGGATCACTTCAGGACCACTCACTGATTATGGATCAATTGTCTGAAATAGCTACCTCAGCAAGTACAGTAGGTGCTCCCTGACTTTCTCTGTGTTTCCTCTCCAGACCCAATAAAAACTACACAACATCACTGCCATGATTACCAGGTGTGAACTTGGCATATTTATTAATGACCATGTTTTTGGCCCGATAATCAATTTCTTATTGCTGTAATTACAAATTATATATTGCCAGAATGTTTTAAAAACGGATTCAAGGACAGGTGCTCTCTAACATGTAAAAGTGATCACTCCTCGTCTTAAACCGGGGGCTAGCCTTGCTCCTGTACATGTGCGGTCATGAGACCTAACATGTGCGAGCGGCCATTGCTGAAGTTCCCTTAGCAAATTGTGCTGAAGGTAGCTCATAGGCTACAATGGCCAACGCCACCTAAAGATAACGCTCGTTACAGGGGCCGGGCTTTTGAACGCAAAGGTAAATCTCACAAAGAGTAGTCACCAAAGAAAAAACTATGGGGGTGTGTGTGAGGCCAGGGGATTGCAGCAGCTGTATCAATAACTACTGCATTCCCCCCCCCCCCCCCCTCCCCCCCCTAGATACATCCAGGGGATACTTGAATTTGAAATTTGCGGATATCCTGCAAATTTCTATGAAAGAAAAAAAACCATACCCCCAAGAGCCAATATGGTATGGCCAAGATGGTATTGTTGTAGTTTAATCAGCGGTGTACTCTGTGAAATTCATTTGTAAGTACTCGCAACAGGGCTTTATGCAGGAAACCTGGTGAGCAAGGGTAAAATAGATGGTACACCTACAAGGGTTTATCCCAATCATCTCCAGAAACATTTAAATGCAGCCACAAATGTTTCTCCTAGCACTTTATATACTTGCAGTATAGATTTAGATATCTGTTACATACTAAGAAGCACTGCTGAATTAAGGCCCCCATACATCAGCAATTGATTTTTATACACAATCTTTCCCTTTTTCAATCAATTGTGGCAATTCTGCAATCGATTGAAAAAAGGGAAAGATTTTTATACGCAATCGATTGCAAATTGCACGATTGCTGCAATCAATTGCTGATGTACAGTATGGGGGCGTTTAGCCAGATGTCTGCAGGCACAGCCCCCTGCAGCACAATGTAATCTGGCAGAACATTTACTAAAAGGAAGCTCTTATAACTTAAGGTGGTATTTACACAGGACAGACTCTCACTCACATGGCATCATTCCGAGGACTGGAAGCGACAACCACCTCTCTCAGAGAACATTCAAGTTAACTTCGTCAAATACAATAATAATAATAATAATATTAATTCTTACTACAATGTAAATTAGAGAGCTTGAAAAATGTATAATACAATTCTACCCCATCTTATGTTGCAATCATAGCATTCAAAAGGAAATCTCAATGGTAAAATATTGCACAATAAAAATAGCTACCTGAAAAGTTGTGTACAGGGTTCATGCCTATGGATCTCTGAAAAGTAAAAAAATATCAGCTAAAATAAGGTTTACAGAACAGTATACACAAAAGCATTGGCACATGAAGAGCAGCAGACGTATATACTGCAAAAAAAACAACTTACCTATAACTTGGAGCAGTTCTGTGTTACTGATCTGAGAATCACTTATAGAGAAAGACTCCTCCTGTCTCACCTCCCCAACTAGGAAGCCTTCCTGTAATGGAAGTAACACAATGACATGACTAAACTCTGTATTATTTATTTATTACCAGTTATTTATATAGCGCACACATATTCCGCAGCGCTTTACAGAGAATATATGTCCATTCACATCAGTCCCTGCCCCAGTGGAGCTTACAATCTATATTCCCTACCACATCAACACACACATACACACTAGGGTTAATTTTTTTGTGGGATCCAATTAGCCTGACAGTATATTTTTGGAGTGTTGGAGGAAACCGGAGCACCCAGGGGAAACCCACGCAAGCACAGGGAGAATATACAAACTCCACACAGCTTGGCCCACTTCCAGAAACAAATAGGCCCAGCGTAAGATCAGTGGAGTAGGACAGATATACTAGGAGGTCATATAATATACTGTCAATATTTACAGATAAGGGGAAAATAATAAAGAAAAATAACAAAGAACTCAGAGAGGGAGCTGAATATAAATGTCATTTTTATTTGAAAAGTAAATAAATACTTGTAATTTCACCCTGAGGGGCAAAGTTTAGCAACATGCTTTTAACTAGAGATGAACGGTTCAGTTTTAGTTCGGATCTCAGAACATTGCTAAACTTCATCTTTAATGGACATCTGTGACAGGGTGTCCGAGAAATGAAGTTTTGCCTCATTCTGAGATCTGAAATTGGCGGGAAGATCAGAGCCAAAACGGAACCGCTCATCTCTACTCTTAACCAAATAGAGTAACACTCTGATCCTGCTGCTATATCCTTATCTGTAAGGTGCCACAAACAGCTGCAGCGTTGTACAGTCAGTATAACAATCATGCACTGAAATGGAACATCTCCTACAAGGTTGATAAAGTGAAAACGTGTGACAGGTCAGAGAGGGCCTATGTTCTGAGAACTTACAATCCAGATATAGAACCAATACCAAGTACACTAAACCTGTGTGCTTCCATAATCGGTACCGACTTGGTGTAACTAACAGGCCAATGAAGCCACCGCCACATATATGAGTGATTGAGGAAACCAATAGGCCTATGAAGCACCCACCCAGATGTAAGGGCACAGACTCCGAGGCCCCCCGCAATAGGCAGGGCACTAATTCATACAGTTATATGTTCTAGCTTCCACCATAGAAGTGACAGTGACAACAACAACATAGTACTGAAACGGTGTCCTCCTCCCTACACATAGAACACTAGCTATGAAACCCCCTATAGATAGTGTAGATGTGTTCTGTATGCGATCCGAGTGTACACATTGCCGCCAGTTGCAATACCGACGCCTGCAGGTAAGTAAGGTAACCCTTCTCCTAACCCTACCACTAACCCTCCTTTCCCACAGCCAAACCCTCCAGTCCTGCAGCCTAACCCTAACCCTCCCTGCACCTGTTAAAACCTGTGCAGTTCCTCTTTTCTGCCTGGGACGTTGCTCTCTGCTCTGGTGCTTCTAGCACACAAGCTGCTGAAAGTAAAGGCGCATATCCACTATACGATATTGATCCATGAGCGATACCGTATAGTGTGTCCCTCCCTCATCCCCGACGGTGCACAACCTGACGTTATCGTCAGGTTGGACAGCAGGTTCAGGCGAGGTACGAAGTAGTCAAAGACCAGCGGAAGCATGCATCGCTGGTCGTTGATGGCATAACCACTGGCCGATATAACGAACAATTACGATATCTTTATCGTTCAAAATATCGGCTAGTGGATAAGCAGCTTTAGCAGTTTGTTGAGTGTGCTAGAAGCAGCAAAAGCAGAAAGTGACACCCCAGGCAGAAAAGAGGAACTGCACGGGTTTTAACAGGTGCAGGGTTCTAGAATGAAGACTACATATTGTTACAGTCCAAACACAGTTACTGTGGAAGAAGAAAACAAGAATAAAAAGTAACATATGTATGCTTAACAAACAGCCAGAGAGATGCATAAAGGAGGTAAGGAAAGAAGCACCATCCGGCACACACCAACACTGACTGAACTGGGCACCACTAACCTGACTGGCAGAAATGTCCGGCTTTTAACAAGCAACGCAGGAAACAAGTGAATGCTACAGATCTACATGGGCAAGTACCTAAGCCTACCATGTCACACACAGAGAGAGACAGCAACACAGAGTAAATCAGGTGGAGACGGAGTTAGAACAAAAACCTACCAAATATTGTGTGAGCATTGACTTCATAACAGAGCGAGGCAAAATCACTAAACTCTGAGTCCCACACAACAACAGAGTCACATGAAGATATACACTGACACCAGTGCTTAATGCAATGTCTTGTCGCAAAGCACCCTACGCACAGCGACTCCAAATGCCCACATTGACTACACAAGTACAGTGACCGTTGTGACATATGGAGGTCAGATATTCAACTATCTAGGCACGGCCATGCTTTACTTCACGAGTGTTGCCTTAATAGTTCCATGTATTTAGTCATGATGTTATAACCCTTGTGGGGTATCATTGACAGTATTGAGCTTGGTGTGATGCACTTCCTGTCCGAAGTGTATGTGATCCAAGAAGAGAATTCAGAATTTAAAAGAATGTAGTGATATGTCTGACACTAGCACTATTGGCAAGCTACCAGTGATGTGTCTGACACTAGCACTATTGGCAAGCTACCAGTGATTTGTCTGACTCTAGCATTATTGGCAAGCTACCAGTGATTTGTCTGACTCTAGCACTATTGGCAAGCTACCAGTGATGTGTCTGACACTAGCACTATTGGCAAGCTACCAGTGATGTGTCTGACACTAGCACTATTGGCAAGCTACCAGTGATTTGTCTGACACTAGCACTATTGGCAAGCTACCAGTGATGTGTCTGACACTAGCACTATTGGCAAGCTACCAGTGATGTGTCTGACACTAGCACTATTGGCAAGCTACCAGTGATGTGTCTGACACTAGCACTATTGGCAAGCTACCAGTGATTTGTCTGACACTAGCACTATTGGCAAGCTACCAGTGATTTGTCTGACACTAGCACTATTGGCAAGCTACCAGTGATTTGTCTGACACTAGCACTATTGGCAAGCTACCAGTGATTTGTCTGACACTAGCACTATTGGCAAGCTACCAGTGATTTGCCTGACACTAGCACTATTGGCAAGCTACCAGTGATTTGCCTGACACTAGCACTATTAGCAAGCTACCAGTGATTTGCCATATATGACTCGATTCAACTCTAACGGTCGGGATCCGGGTTAATTTTCCAAAAGTCCTCCAGGAGAACAATATCCAATAGTCATGCCAAGGGCAGCCTTGCCCTGTGGCTACCAAACACAAAGCACAGGAATCTTTATTCTGGTCCACAATGTACAGTGATATTGAAACCATGTAGCGCACTCAGGGGGTCATTCAGACCCCAATGCGCATGCGGACGAAGGAGGGAGCTCCGTCGTGCGCATGCGCGAGACCTGGACAGCGAGTCTCGCACCAAAGGGGGCGTGCTGTCGATGGTGAGTGACAGCAGGCCCCCTTCGGTGGGCGTGGCTGCCAGACAGAGGCGTTCCCATGGGAATGCCTACCGTCTGGGTCCGCCCCACTGACATCACTAGTGATGTCAGTGGGAGTGATTTTGGCTCTGATAGAGCCAAAATCACTCCAGGGCTTGCGGTCACCGAGACCCTACCGCAGGGTCTCATCGCAAGCCCGACCATTGCGACCATCTTTTTGGCCGCTCGCATATGCTGTGGGTGGTCACCCACAGCTATGCGAGCGGCCAGGAGGCCGCTCCTTTTTTAGGTAGGAGGGCCCTGATTCAGAGCGAGCGCTCTGGTCAGAGCGTCCGGCTCTGAATCAGGCCCTCAGAGCTCATCAACCTAAGGAACAGCTGCAGCTTCCTGACTATTCAGACTACCATGTCCGGATGATATATTTGAAGCACCGCTGAACTGTAATATCAGTGCCATCAGGTGAACATTTTTCAAGTAGACGTTTGGCTGAGCGTACTGCACTTTCATCTAGGTCACTGGAGTGCGGGTACATGGGGCAGCTCGTGCTGGCCACCTTTTTAAACTCCCTGCTCGCAAACTGCATAACTTTACCTGTGATAAGCAGTTGTAGAGTGCTGTGTGTAGAGAAGTGTACTGGCGAAGGTCTATAAGCACCCAGTGTTCCTCACCCCGCCAGCAACAGTAATATTCCAGCCCAAATATCTACTAATAAAATGTCTACGTGATTGTGCAGATACACCAAGAGATGGCCTGCGATCAGCAGCTCAGAGATGGCTGTCTATGTGTACCAGAGCAGTCATTAATATAATGCAGCAACAGTTACAGAAGCAAGTTGAAACACAGGTACTAACTAAAGCGTGAGTATTGCATCAAATCACACTATAACAGAACAGCACACTGGTTTGTTCACCTTCAGCCTGATTGGACTGGCCGGAAGCAAACCCCATGTGTATACGGACAAGTTAGCTACAGGCCAAAGAACATCCACCTGACCCATGAGCTACATGGTAAAAGCCTTACGAATGGAACAGGCACCATTTGCTAAACATGTCAGTGTCTCTCTCTTCAACATACAGTCCAAATATAACCTACTATCCTACCAACCTTACGTAAATCTAACTGTAGAACCAGCAAGCCACACCTACAGATCCAGGAGTATTCTCTGGCACTAACAGACTCCCAATTTACTCATCAGAGCAACTTCCATCAGGAAACACAACCATCATGAGATTGCAGGACTTTGTGACTTGAGCAACACTTATACCTGGGCCCCACCCCGCCCTGTCACTGCCCCATTTACTTGTCCTTACCTTTATCTTTTGCTGATGTTATTGAAAGGAAGGGTAGATGAGTGCCCTGAATGAGCTCACAGGAAAAAACATCACAGACACTGCTGCAAGAGGTCAGGGTTCATGTCAGATGTATAAATGTACTGTACCGGGTACTGAGTAAACATGTTGTGTACTACTTCTTTACCATCATCAGTATACTAATAGGACACATATAGGACATGGTGAAGCAAATTACTGCAGAATCAGTATGATTTACAGCCAAATCCTGACAGCGGCAGACCGGCAAGGGTGAAAATCCTGATCGTTAATTAAGGTAAGTATCGCTAACCTTCCCCCCCAACCCTCCCGTAGGGGTGCCTAACCCTAACGTTGCCCCACCCCCCAAGTGCCTAACCCTCCCTCTTCCCTGCAGCCTAAGCCTAAGTCTCCCGGGGGTGGGTGCCTAACCCTAACCTCCCCTTCCCCTAGCCTAACCCTCCCGGGGGGCTGCCTAACCCTAAGTCCCCCCCGGGCGGCTGTCCGCTCCCGGCTTACCTTTGATCGGGATGCCGGGCTCCCAGCGTAGGTAAAATGACAGGGGTCAGGATTTTGACGACTGTCATTTGACCCTTGCCGGAATTAGACAGTTGGGTCTTCATACCATTACTCCTATAGGTAGGGCACTGCAGGCAAAGCCTCCCATATATATAAGACACTGCCGGTGAGGCCCTACATCTACACAAGGCATTGCTGGCAAAGCCCCCTACAGACAGGACACTGCCTGAGAGAGGGTCCACTCCCCTCCCCCCATACATAGTGCACTGCCTTGGAGGACCCCCTACTAAGCATAGTGCAGTGCATGGGAAGCCCCCCATAATGCATAGCACACTGCCTATGATGCCCCCCTATACACAGGACACTGACTGGGAAGCCCCCTTATACACAACACACTGACTATGAGTCCCCCCCTATACACAACACACTGCCTGGGAGGCCCCCTATACCCAGTACAGCTATGGCAGAGTACACAGGGATGATATCAGGCTGGCAGGGTCACAGCGGGGAACAGGAGCCGCCACCACACCCTGACACTCACAGTGACACTACAGCTCCCCAGCCACTTCCTCCCCCTGACAGACACCTGCTCCCGGTTCGTCCCGCAGGCTCCCCGCACCACACCCAGGCCCCCTCGCCACTTACGTGATCCGAGACGCTGTTACTGCTGTGGTAACACAGGGAGCTGAACGTATAGCCCGAAATGGAAGCCGCCATGATGGTGACCCGCTCCCTCCCCCCGCGCAGCGCGCCGCCGCCCTGCCATGACGTCACACGCACGCCGCCAGCAGGGATGCTGGGAGTTGTAGTTTCTGTAACTACAAGGCGATAGTGTCGTGATGTGGGTGGAGTCCCGCGCCCCGCCCCCAAGTCACTAGTCCCTCCCTGCCCGCCTACTGGGTGGCTGTGACTTGTACTCCCCAGAGTCACCCCCGCAGCTGGTCTGTGCTACCAGGCTGCCCACTGTGCTTCTGGGACTTGTAGTCCCCAGCGTCACCCCTCAGCTGCATAGGAATATAGGGACATATCCGCACAGACCACTATGTTATTGATGATCCTTCCCAATATTATTTTATTTTGCTTTCTATAATTTGTATAAGGGGAGGTGCTCCAAGGAATAATATAAGTCACAATAGAAAAGCAAAGTATTCCTATAACGGGGCACTCACAGGTTAATCAGATCTGAGAATATAACCTCTAGTGACCCATCAATCATTACAATGTAACCTTTATTAAGTCCTTTAAAATTAGGTCATGGAAATATATTAATAATAATAACGTGAAAACAAAAACATAATTGTGCAAGTGAATTAAAACTCGTGTTCTCCACAACAGTCTATTAATTCCTAGTACTAGGGTCCATAAGCCATATTATATATCAGCTTCATATATTGAGTGCAGAAATATAATTAATTAAATGGTCCACTGTGCTTCTTTTCATAATATGTTGCTTATGCCTTGATTGAGTAGTAATCAAACAGTCCTCAAATATTTCCACACATTTATAGTTATTTTTCTAGGAATTGTATATGTAATACACACTATCTGATCCCACACACATATACATATATATATATTTTACACCATTCACTCTGCTTATTCTATAAACAGAGACACATACTGCTTTCACACCAAAATTCCGGGTCTGACCCGGAGGTTGGAACAGGGTTCCAATCCGGATCAGACCCAGAATTTAGCCGGCGCCGAGTCTGCATAGACCCGGCTTTTCCAGCGATGAAGTGGACGCTTGGAGATGACGTCATCTCCAAGCGCCACTAAAGCCAGCCAATCGGCAAGCATGCAGCATGATCCAGGTCACCATGACCCGGATCGTGCCGTTTACACTGCAGGGTTTCACAGGTTATTCTCGTGTTAAACTCTGCTAGTTACCTGGGTTGGATTGCCGGGTCACTTGACCTGGCAATCCAACCCTTTCCCCTTTCACACCAAGGAGCTACCCAGGTTAACCCTGCAATAACCCGGCTTTTAGCTCTGGTGTAAAAGGGGTATAAATGCCAATGATTAATGTGTATGGCTTGCATAGTTAATTTTACATATTGATCACATCTTTTTGATATATTAATCTCAATCCAGCAAATAATAAGCTGCTCCAGCCGTTGATATGCATAGGCAACTGGCAGACAATTAATACTTCCTAGTTTTAAGCGCTTCCTCAGATTTATATTTAACCCTTATTTTCTGGATATCTCCTGATAAGCGCTATATTACCCCTTCACTTTATTTTAGTAATATTATGTACACAGCGAACAATTAATTTAAATTACGGTTGTGACCACATCATTTATAATTATAAGGCTTCTTGAATGAACTCTGACGCCAGACAGCGCTCAGTGTATTTTCACTCAGCCAATAAGTGACATGATATATTGCTGCAATCATGCAAGCTGTGCTATTGAATGGTCACTATCACATTTACCGGGTGAGCTTGGACACTTAAATTATGTTATTTACACCCTCATTCAATCTCTGAGTTGTACAGCAGGACACTGCGGGTGTAGCAGCTATATCATCCAGTGATCCCACTCTCCTACTTGTGCCCTAGTAGTATTGTGCAGCACCACTGTTATTTCTCCCAGCCGCTATATAAAGCAGTATAACACTGCCAGCTCAGAGGCTGCCTTGTTAAGTGGTCATTTCTATCTACTTAGTAGGCTGTAATACAATGCAGCATTCATCGGCATCAAGGCTGCACTCATCCCGGTCTATACATATTGCACTCAAACATTATTTAGACTAAACAGCATGCTTTGTGCAGACACAGTAATTTAAAAAGCATAGGCTACGCTATACATTGCGTTTCGCTTGTCAGCTTAGTTATAGGAGCAACCAGACCACCCCACATGCTGACCCAGGAACCGCTGACAATGATGTCACTACCCGTTCCTGTTGGCAGACATTTCTGGTGGCCTATTGGTAAGTGTGTACGCACAATATCTTTTGTGCATAATCAGTGGTTTGGTCGGCCGATTCACCGCTCAGCTGTGTACCATCTTTAGGCACATAATAGATTTACTACATATTTTATTTAAATATGGAATTATCCCTTGAAAAGGGACCAAAAACCCTATAAGGATAGAGGCAATAACATTTAGGGACAAATGTAATAGCTTGCGTGTTGTGGCAAGTGCCGAGATTTTGACGATTCCTACCCCTTTCACACAGAAAACTAAAATTATCGGACAAAGCACCGTTACCTGGTAATTTGCAGATCAACACAGGTTTTTTTTTTGTTTGAAAGGGGTCACCCTGGGTTGAAATTTCTAGGTCTCTGACCCTGCTTTTTGCCAGGGTTGAAGACCCCGCAGTTTCGACCCGGTTGACCCTTTCACACAGAAAAAAACAAACAAACAAACAAACAGTGTTGATCTGTAAATTACCAGGTAAATGTGCTAAAGCGGTGTTAGATGCAAAAAAAAAAGCGACAATTTAAAAAAATAAAATGATGGTGAAACCAGGTGGGTTTGGCCTTAAAATCAGGCCAAAAAAATTGCCACTGAATCTTGTTGCTAAATCGCTGAAATCTTGGCCATTGACACAAACCTTTCACATTTGTCCTGTAACGTGTAAAAATCTCAGGAAGTGGCCAGTACTGGAGATGTCGCATCTAAAACTGTGAAATAATATAAACACACTCCCCCCAGCCATTCCCATACCTCCCAGCATTATTAAAGTAGAGTCGGTATTTAATGTGAAAAGAGGACGTGGCCTCGTACCAGCCAAGTCACACCCCTGGAGAGTTATATATAGAGGGCATGATTGCGTGTCTCGCCCCGTTTCTCGTCATGTTGGGGGCGAACCCAGCACTCCGGCTGCTTTTGAGCTGCCCCCACCACTGAATGGCATGTGTGCGCATCAAACATTCACTGCTGCTCTGCTGCAAAGCAGCGATGACAGTGTCCACCAGCCACCAGCAGGACACTACAGCCCGTGGGCAGGACAGTGCCCCATTGGTCTGCCCCTCCCCTTTATGATTGTAAGCTCCAACAACCCGGGCCTTCTTCCCTTATGCTTTTCCTTCCTCACTTATACCATCATCTCCTCCTCACTGCCTACAATGGTGCTAAACCCTTAGGCTCTGCCGTCCTGCTACTTAGCTGGGTATTATGACCGCTGGTGCAGCAATGTTTATAAACCTAGTCCACGTCCTGTAATGGTCTGTACTGCAGGGATGTGCTGTCAGAGCCTCCCTGTCATTAATGATTAAAATAATACAAAGAAGATACTTATGACACAGAATGTGTCATAAGTATCTACTTTATATTATTCTAATAATTTTTACAGTGGAAATAGAGTCAAATTTGTTTGGGAGGCACCAAGAGCGGTGCCTCCCACTAAGAATAATAAAGGAGATGAAGCAGGGGGCGGGGCCAAGCTGTGGGCAATAAAATCCCATTGAAAAAAGCAGAAGCGGCACCTATATAAGTGCCTCAGGGACATGCTTTCTGCCCACATCAAAGCAGCCCCTGTCAGTGAGGCAGATGTGACTGGGCATCAGATCCAGCACTGACAGTGACTGTATCCGGCCGTCCCTGTCATTGCTGTACTCTGTGACTGGGAGAGTGTCAGTGTCAGTATGCAGGGCCCAGGCAGGCAGCATGTGAGTGTTTAGTTTAATACATTCAATACACTCACTATCACTACTCACTAAGTGGCTGTTTTGTTGTCCAGGTCTTCGCACCGCACACGCATCCCGAGTTGTTCAGATACAGGTTAATGTATTTCTAGATATTGTGTGGTTGGCAGGGAGTATTCATGTTCTGTAAATTCTGTAGAGATACAGGTAAATGTTGCTTATTATGCAACCTGCCAATTAAATGGTGGATATAAGGTACCTCTTTTGGGTCCATATACTATATGTGTGTATAAATCTGGCTCCAATACTAGCTAGCGCCTCACCAGCCACTGACCTCACCGCACGTCACTGATTTCTGGTTTTGTTCCTAATCTTTCTGCACTTTGTAAGTCGCTGCGGACCCCTTGTGGCGCCTTATAAAGTAATTATTATTAATAATAATAATAATACATATTATTTAAATTTATTAAGCAACTTAAATTTTAGATTTAGTGGTTTGTTTCAAAATGCCAGCAATATACCATTACTATATATTTAAATATAGCAACAACAAACTCGGTCATGCTCTGGGGGTGTAGAGCGTGTTCTTTTCTTTTTTTATATACAGAAACAAAACAAATAAGATAGACAATTTATTACAGAAACAGGATCAAAATAAACCATCAGAAGTATACTGCAGTCCACCGGGGATTCACCCACATTTAAATATTAGATATAAAATAAGATTGTTTAAAAAAAAAAAAAATATCTTAACTGTATCCTCCCAGCTGCTCACACCCAAAGACATCTGGCTTAGGACACTTTGCGTGTTTCTCATTTCATAGGACGTATCCTAGTTATAAAAAGCATTTTCCAACAACTTGTTGAATGAAGTATGCCAGCATTAAGAATCACCGGGTCGTATTGGTCCAGTCTGGCAAATATTAGGAGAGATAATCATTTGCGTGTAAGAAAATATGATTTTCATGTCAAGAGCAATTCCTCCTCCGGAACACTAGAGCGGTAACACTGCGGCCTGAGTGTCCTCCAAAACTAAAGGAAGGAGTTGGCAGCTCGTCTGTCATTTCAAACCCTGCAAGATAAATACAGTAAATGAACCACTATACACATACAAAAACACAACCCGAAGGCCAGTACATCGGCAAATGAACCTAAAGTGTACCCTTCACCTACACAAACACATCGAGCGGTCTGAGGAACCAAGATGTCTAACCAGTCTAACCAGACCAATTTATAGCATTGATTTGTAATTAGTTGTTTTTTTTTCAAGTAATTCCACTTTCCCACTGATTACCGAGTCTGAATCTGTACAACGTAACTTTGCGTGAAAAAAAGCCACAGTGGCTGCATCACAGCACTTCATAATGCAGATTCAGACTCAGTCGCACACAGATATACAAGTGTCACGTATCTAATTAAAACTTGTCACATTTTTAATAATTTACTATTATACCTTAATCGCTGCTATATGTCCATTTTAAGAAGTTTTAGACTTTTTAGAATTGGGTTGGCATAGGTGGTAAGGTGATATAATTGAGGTGACAAGTTTTAATTTAATATTTTTAATTTAGTGGTTTTATTGATTTTAGGACTACATATTTTTAATTTCATAAGGGGCTATGTCAAAAGATGCTGCTAATATTATGTTTACATTGTATCATGCTGCTATTTAGTCGAACTCATATGTTTGCCTGCTATTGAGCCCAACTAATGCTATTTAAATTAATTTAAATAAACATAAGACATGTTGCCATTTAGTCCAAATAAAAAGAACATTGTGCGCTTTTCAATCTACTGACATAAAAGGAACAACTTAAACAATAGACGCAAAATAAGGCAGCATAGAATTGCCAATAGACAAGTCACCCTAAGGTGTCATATAAACAGAAAACACAATAATGACAATATAATCCTTGCGCCAGATATTTCAGTCCAATCCTATTCTCCGATAATGGAAGAATTCTAGATGATGGGATCTTCTCACTTATTACTCCACCGAGAACATACAAAACAAACAAATAACAGTGTATTAGAGATATAGATGCAAATCCAAATCCAAAGGAAGGGTAACAAATAAACGCCCTTTTAAAATCCTTCTGTGTAAATCGATTACAGGGTCACCACAATAACATGCCTTCCCGTCAGATTGAATGCTCACTTGAACAATACCTATGGAAGTTGGGTGTGAATCACATCAAGGTTTCTTTAACAGCCATCAAAACCATATAGTGAGACAAACAGCAAGATGCTCACATACAAGCTTACTTGAGAAACGCTGTAATGACTCTTATAAAGGTTTCTTTTCCTCCATCAAAGCACAGTATCTCTCAGAAATAAAGAGAAACTTCATATGGTGTAGTATTTTAAAACCACATTTAATAAACAAACACTATTAAAAAGCTGGGGGTATACCCTCCGTACCAGATAGATGTTGATAACAGGCAATAATGGATAGATGCAGCAGCAGCAGAGACCCGGCTATTCCACCGCCGCACGTAAGAGCCAGAATCCAGTTATAAATCAGGTACCAGGTAAACCTCCACTGTCACTCCTGACATGTTTCCACACCAACGAGCGTCTTTTTCAAAGTGGAGGGAACGATGTGCAGCCCGGGCTTATAGCCCCCGTGAACCAGAAATGGGAATCCGGAATTACCAAACTCTATAATGCAAAACCTTACTATGTTCTCCGGACATAGGCCATGCTTTTAAGCGGATTGATTTATTAAAATTAGAGTCCCAAACACACTTGTAATCGAGACTGCCTTAAAAAAACTTCGCAATAAAGTTTGTTAAAGTCACGTGATCCTAAACACGTGATCGGACCGGCATCTAAATAGATGTTAAACGCTAAATTGAGATCAGGACTGTCCGCCTAGGAAAACCTCTCAATAAAGTTGGTTAAAGTCACGCGATCATAAACACGTGATCGGACCGGCATCTAAATAGACGCTAAACAGTAACCATAGTAATAAGGTTGCGATGCAATATCCGGATCTCATTGACATAAATTACACAAATAAATAACACATAAAATAATTCAATATGAGGAGCATATAAACTAAACAAAATAAAATACAAACAGAGATATAAGTTCAGAGGAACCATTTGACCTCAAAGTCACAATTCAGACCTGCGGGTTTCAAAGTATTCAAATTATATATGCATTTCATTTCTGTTTGAGCTAGTCGTAGATCCCTATTGTTTGATCTCCAATTCTCTTTAACAACAGAAATGCCACAGAAACGTTGGATACTTTTAGGTGAACTGTTTTGCTGGTTTTTGAAATGAGCAGAAAAGGGATGATGTTCTGATCCTTTTGAAATATTCCTTACGTGTTCTGCCCATCTCATTTGTAGTGCCCTTTTAGTTTTACCAACGTATACCAAATTACAAGAGCATTCAATGGCATATATGGCATAGCGTGTATGGCACGTAATAAAGTCTGTGAATTTATGGTTCCTACCTTGTGTCTTAAACTCTGTGACTTTAGATAAACTACTTCTTGGACACGCTTTACATAGTTTACAATCACCACATCTATAGAAACCCTTATTTCTCAGGAGAAATCTCTTACCATCCATAGGTAAAGCGCTAGACACTAGAGTTCTTAATAGTAGGTGCTCGTCTATATATAAATTTTGGTTTATTAGTAAGAATTTTACAAGTGTGTTTGGGACTCGAATTTTAATAAATCAATCCGCTTAAAAGCATGGCCTATGTCCGGAGAACATAGTAAGGTTTTGCATTATCGAGTTTGGTAATTCCGGATTCCCATTTCCGGTTCACGGGGGCTATAAGCCCGGGCTGCACATAGTTCCCTCCACTTTGAAAAAGACGCCCGTTGGTGTGGAAACATGTCAGGAGGAGTGACAGTGGATGTTTACCTGGTACCTGATTTATAACTGGATTCTGGCTCTTACGTGCGGCGGTGGAATAGCCGGGTCTCTGCTGCTGCTGCATCTATCCATTATTGCCTGTTATCAACATCTATCTGGTACGGAGGGTATACCCCCAGCTTTTTAATAGTGTTTGTTTATTAAATGTGGTTTTAAAATACTACACCATATGAAGTTTCTCTTTATTTCTGAGAGATACTGTGCTTTGATGGAGGAAAAGAAACCTTTATAAGAGTCATTACAGCGTTTCTCAAGTAAGCTTGTATGTGAGCATCTTGCTGTTTGTCTCACTATATGGTTTTGATGGCTGTTAAAGAAACCTTGATGTGATTCACACCCAACTTCCATAGGTATTGTTAAAGTGAGCATTCAATCTGACGGGAAGGCACGTTATTGTGGTGACCCTGTAATCGATTTACACAGAAGGATTTTAAAAGGGCGTTTATTTGCTACCCTTCCTTTGAATTTGGATTTGCATCTATATCTCTAATACACTGTTATTTGTTTGTTTTGTATGTTCTCGGTGGAGTAATGATAAGTGAGAAGATCCCATCATCTAGAATTCTTCCATTACCGGAGAATAGGATTGGACTGAAATATTTGGCGCAAGGATTATATTGTCATTATTTTGTTTTCGGCTTTTGAATCTATATCTACTGGTGCTGCTAATATAAGTTACTCTTTGTAGAAATGGATTGTGAATAAGGAGCAGGGCTTTGGTTATAAGGAATGTCCCTTTAAATCAGGGGTGGGGAACCTTTTTTCTGCCGAGGGCCATTTTGATATATATAACATTATTCGAGAGCCCAGTGCAGGCCAAGCCCCCTCCGTGTGATGTCTCACTGAGGGTGGGGGTCACAATCGCTGGTGATTACAGCAATGCCTGGAGCATTCCGAGGATGCTCCAGGGAGCTGCAAGGGCAGCGGTGTGACCGTCTGAAGCGTCCTAAGGACGCTCCAGGGGGCACTGCTGCATAGATTCTGGCTGCAGGGTGTCATGCTAGGCCCCCTGATAGCCAGATAGGGCTAGCAGGAAAAAGCTCAGAGGGCCAGATCAAATTAATCCGGGGCCTTATACGGCCCCTGGGCCTGAGGTTCCCCATCCCTGCTTTAAATAAAGAATGGACATGGTGACTATGGAAACAAAGCTAACAGAAAAAGGAGCAGAACGTCACTTCCGCCCAATGAAGGGGCAGATGAAGAAACGGAAGCTGCGTCACATCCGGAAGATAAACAGTGCCCGAAGGCGATTATACAGCAGGACCGGAAATACGGGGACGGACCCCATAGGTAATAACATTGGGGAATAGGGAAAGACTATGGGGACGGACTCAATACATCACTTCCGGTCACGGACGGACCGGAAGTGCAAGAACAGAGGGAACATGTAATTGTTCAAAACGATAGGTACAGAACATGTATAGTGATTTAGTACATACTGTGTGGGGGCTGAATAATTAGATCTCAGCACATCTAGATTTGATTACATAGTTAGGAGGGTATTTAACATGTATACACTGGAACTGCCCCACACCTTGAGAAAGATCCTTTGGATTGAAACACGTTGGTGAGGGCAGTCCGATGCTTGGGATGAAGGAGGACCCTGCCTAGGAAAGAGAAGATTTGGGAACGGGGCACAGTTCATTTTCCTACTAAACAACTTAGGATCTGCCTTAAACCTAGGTAGGAGTTTATCCATATCCTATATGCTTTTACTTCACTTTTTTGGAAATGATCAGAATAAAAGGCCTGATTCAGAGCTGAACGCTCTGACCAGAGCGCTCGCTCTGAATCAGGGCCCTCCTCCCTAAAAATGGAGCGACCATCGGGCTTGCGACGAGACCCTGCGGTATGGTCTCGCTGCCGCAAGCCCAGGAGTGATTTTGGCTCTATCAGAGCCAAAATCACTCCCACTGACATCATTACTGATGTCAGTGGGGCCGGCTTCAGACGGTAGGCGTTCCCATGGGAACGCCTCCGTCTGGCAGCCACGCCCCCGGCACGCCCACCAAAGGATGCGTGCTGTCAATCAACATCGACAGCACGCCCCCTTTGGTGCGAGACCCGGAGCGACGGAGCGCCCGGCGCTATCCGGGTCTCGCGCATGCGCACGACGGAGCTCCCTCCGTCATGCGCATGCGCAGTGGGGCAACATCGACCCGCTTGCGAGCGTCCTTTGCTCGCGAGCGGGTCTGAATGACCCCCAAAAAGCGGTGTGAACTTTTCTCCTGGTTCCAGTATCTTTAATTGGTGGGGATACCAAGTCTGGGGATCATAAGAGAGAAGGAGACGGCTAGAGACTACAAAAAGAACCAACCAATGTGCCTATTATACTCCAGTGTTTTGTGAGTATAAAACTGTGGGGACATTCCCCAAAACTAATTTACTTGTAGTGGAGGTGATGCTGCACTGATGGAAACAATGAGGTCTATTGATGGGCTTTATATTTAAATCACAAAGTGTGAGGTTTATGATTGGGGGCATCCCCAGACAATCACAAGCTTGAGAATACTAGAATATATAATGCTCTCCTAGAGATTGTAAATTTGTGGATAAATCTCACAGTAATACACGAGGATCGTTGTGTTCTGTGTCTGTTTCTATTTTACATATATCAACATTTCTCCCTTAAACGGTGTTGGAAGTGAAAGAGATCAACCATTACCCAAGGGAAGTAACATCCATTTATCATTACAAGCGCCAGTGTGTTACTATAAGCAATTTTCTTGTCTGTGTGGGAAACGGGTGCTATCCCAACTGGTTTATAGTGTAACACAGGCAGCTAAGATTGTGCACTAGAGGAATACCAATTTCTGTATTGTAACATCTTCTTTCCTGTTTGCTTGTTACTGAATAAGCTCTTACAGCCTTTAAAGGATTATCATATATATCATCACCCAGTCCCAAATGTTTACTTCCCTGGGGTCTGGTGTTCATGAGATCCAGTAGTAACCCCAAGAACACAATGGCCAGGCCGGCTGGAGTGAGGAGAGTGCAGCGGACATTGTGATGCCCCCCTCGCTCCTGCTGACCTGACGTCTTCTTTCAGACAGGCACTGTGTTCAGAATAGGCAGCAAGTTGAAGTGCTCTGACTGGTGTCTAATGCCACAAGATGTCAGTGACCAGCCAAACATTCTGTTTTGGGCGAAATTTTCCTTTATATACACTTTATGTATCACCTACATAATGCAAATTTCCTGCAAGCTGAATCATGTTAGAGAGGAGGACTAGTCTTTGTAGGAATCAGAGTGGGAAGTGATACATCTGCTGCTACCCAGAGCCAGGTATAGGAAAGGTGTTCTGGGGTACATGTACACTAAGTTTGGAAATATAATCTATGCATATTTAAGTAGTTTCCTGTATATTAATAATTTTATTAATAGAAGAAAAGTGTCCATGTATTCTGCATTACTGCTGTGTGAGACATCCAGGACTGGAGAAAAGATGGCGTTCCTCTTGTACAATCACACTACATAGAAGAATTACAAAAGCCAATCACAAACATAATTGCTTACCTGTGCCAAACTGTCCAAGCAGCTCATCTTTGGTCCAGTTGCAGGTGGTAATGATAAAAATGCCATTTGGTTTTAAAGTCCTACACAGTGATTGTACGTACTGGCTGCGTTTGCCTTCTGCACCATTGGGATCCAGACTCACTGCATCGAAAGTGCCTTTATCCAGACAAATGTCAAACTTTTCCGAAGGATTGAATGCGCCCAGGAAATCTGCAACCTAAAATAGCATACTGTGTAACATTAACTGCAGGGCAGTCTACAAAGTGGAGTCTGTATGTGTCAGTAGTGCAATACTAGCTTAGGCATGTCACCAGTACCAGATTAAGGACCACATGGGCCTGGAGCTGAAATTTACGAAGGGCCTATTGTGCACTGCCGCAGGGAGTGTGACTAGTGATGTAGGGGGGCATGACCGATGCTGTGGGAGGATGATCTACACAGGGGGGTGTGACTAGTGATGTAGGGGGCGTGACCAGTGCTGTGGGAGGATGATCTACACAGGGGGTGTGACTAGTGATGTAGGAGGGGCGTGACCAGTGACCTGTGCTGTGGGAGTATGATCTACACAGGGGGTGTGACTAGTGATGTAGGGGGGCATGACCAGTGCTGTGGGAGTATGATCTACACAGGGGGTGTGACTAGTGATGTAGGGGGGCGTGACCAGTGCTGTGGGAGGATGATCTACACAGGGGGTGTGACTAGTGATGTAGGGGGGCGTGACCAGTGCTGTGGGAGTATGATCTACACAGGGGGTGTGACTAGTGATGTAGGGGGGCGTGACCAGTGCTGTGGGAGTATGATCTACACAGGGGGTGTGACTAGTGATGTAGGGGGGCGTGACCAGTGCTGTGGGAGTATGATCTACACAGGGGGTGTGACTAGTGATGTAGGGGGGCGTGACCAGTGCTGTGGGAGTATGATCTACACAGGGGGTGTGACTAGTGATGTAGGGGGGCGTGACCAGTGCTGTGGGAGTATGATCTACACAGGGGGTGTGACTAGTGATGTAGGGGGGCGTGACCAGTGCTGTGGAAGTATGATCTACACAGGGGGTGTGACTAGTGATGTAGGGGGGCGTGACCAGTGCTGTGGGAGTATGATCTACACAGGGGGTGTGACTAGTGATGTAGGGGGGCATGACCAGTGCTGTGGGAGTATGATCTACACAGGGGGTGTGACTAGTGATGTAGGGGGGGCATGACCAGTGCTGTGGGAGTATGATCTACACAGGGGGTGTGTCCTGCGTCATGGGCTGTGGCTAGCGCCTTCCTTCATACACCTCAATTGCCCTCCCCACTTTGCCTAGATCAACAGTGTAATGGGGAAGTCTACAAACAAAGGGAAACCCCATTTGTTAACATGACAAAAAAATAAACATGTCACTTAGTGATCACACACAAGTGATCACATACAATTGAAACCTCTCTACTAAAAAGCATATGGGTCACTTACTATTTATTATTACTATTTAATAAAGTTTAAAGAGTATTTTTAAAAATATATTAAAATATTTTATATTAAAAAATATCATACCCCCCCCCCCCCCCCCAAACCCCTGGGGGCATTCTCTCTCAATTGAGAGTTTCCTCAGAAGGTCAAGTCTCTCCTCTTGACCTTCTGAGGAAACTCAATTGAGAAAGAAACGTGTTAAGGAAATTTACACTGGGCCTCGTATATTGCCATCTATTAAGGATCTCCCTGGTTTGTGGCCAAGCTTTCCATGTATTGTCTTCTTGCTGGAACAAGACTCACAGTGTAAGCAGAGACGAGCAGAGATCTGGGATGGTGAATGTACATACCGATCACCTGCCGGCTATAACACACCCACCCCCAGAGGAAGGCATTACGAAGTGAGACGGCCGGCCGTTCACAGTGGAGACTACGGCCAGAGGAGACGTGCTGACGGGCTCTCCATACAGCAACCAGATCGTATCCCTGACTGAGAGCCACGTCCCTACTACACCGATCAGACACAGTAAGTGTCCTATGAGCCTGTGCCATTTATTTGCCATTTAAGTCCTTCTCATACAAATCCGTGGGAGACTCCGGTGAAAGTCATTGATAATTACACAGAATTATGCTGATATACCCAAGTTTATTACATCGGGACATAGCTGCCTCTTCTTGGATTACACATCACACCCTGTGAGACATTATTGTTGTCAGCTGACCCACTGAGATTAATAGGGACACGGGGGATATTACACGTTTTACCGACCATTGGATGGGTACTGTATTACAGCAACACCCCGCATGCTATTAAAACATTGCTACATATTAGAGACTCATAGTATAATGCTATTTTATTTAGTTTTTATTGTATTTTTTTTTTCTTATACATTTTATGCGATACTATATGCATATATTATTATAATAAATGTATATGTTTGCTATATGAGCTGGAAGGATTATTTTAGCTTTATATATATTATATATATTTTTTCTTATTACTCACGGCTAGTTTAACCACATAATTGGTCATTGCAAGAGTAGAGTTATAGGCGCTAATTAGCTTTTTGTGTTTTACCTGTATGCTGTATAAATGCTGTATAAGTGCTCAGTATAATACCAGGTTCAGGGGAATGTTTCTCCTTATTGTGATATTTGTTACTATGTTAAAAGAGGCTGCTGTGTTATATTGCAGGAGTGTATCAGGTTGCGGAGGGCCCGGCTACCTCTACAATAGGAGAATTACTCTGTTAGGCTAGATATAAAGAAATTGTGATTTCAGCATTATCGCTTCATTACGTGTCTAGCACCACAATGGTGAGAGGTGAAAGGCTATGCCTGGAGGGAGGAGTTTAGTTTGCACCTTGTTCTTAGGTTCTCAAGCTAAGGGGCCTATGTAACAATCAGTTTTTTACGTAAAATTATGCATTCTATGTATGTATTATGTATTGTAGTTATGTACAGGGCAGTATTAAGAGAGGAGGGGGCCCGTGTGCAGTCTCCATTCGGGGCCCCCTTCTCTCCGGCGGCCGGCAGCGCACTGTCTTGTCTGCCCAGAGTCTACTGCGCATATCACCGGGAAAATAGCCGCCGCTGCCATTTTCCCATCGAGTTCCCTACAGCGCATGACGCCAGGAAAATTGCCGCTGCAGCCATTTTTCAGGCCATTTTTACAACGCCGATACTGCAGACGTGGGACTCCAGAGAGGCAAGTATAAATATATGGGTACAGCGTATGCCGTGTGGGCCCCGCTGGACCTAGTGGCCTGTGTGCCCCGCACACCCTGCACCCTTAATAGATATGCCCCTAGTTATGTACTAATAGCAGGATATTTAGTGCATATATATATATATATATATATATATATATATATATATATATATAGTGCAGGATATTTTCACAGAAATCTCCGGGAAAGTGCTAGTTAGCGCTGCAGATCGCAGTCCCCGGGAGTTCCCCTTTGTACATAGCGGGGATATTTTACATAATCACGGCTGCACTAGGGTCTTAAAATCACTTCACAATCACTTCACATTAAATACACCGTCTCGCTAACCTTAGAATAAATGCACGGTTGGGTCTGGTTGGTGCTTGGATGGTAGAGGGTTTGGTACTCAGAGGTACTAGACAGGGCAGTGGGTCCATGACTAAGGTTTCCATTTAAACAGAACCAGTCTGTTTATGGCCCTTTGCTGTCTAAACATGTATAGGCATTAATTATAGAATGGGTTTGAAGTTAGAATCCTAGAGAAACTAGGGGCTGTCTAGATACCTTAGTTCAGACTAAGAGGAATTTAGGATTGTAGTTTCAAGAGACAATTATTTTAGCATCTGGAAGGGATATGTTGTTAGGAAGGGGTTCTTTCTTATTCCTCCTCTTCTAGGCTTCTCATAGACAGCAACTTATAGGCATAGGGTTTTGGGATGTGGGTATATATTTACACATACGAGCACCATATAGGCATCCACTCAATAACAAACTTGTTAATCTGCATACATATTTACCAACATTGTTCTTTCACTTGTATTTCTACAAATCTCTTGCATTCATATTTCATTTATATTTCCAATTTTCAACCCTCTAGTTTACTTAACACCATGACTAGGTTTTCTTCAACTCCCTCCTTCACGCAGTCTCTACCTAATCCTCTGTTCAGCCCCCTACTTCCACCTTTATCCTTTCCCCCTTATCTCATCCCCCTCCTCCTCTCCCATTGCTCCACTTTCACCCTTTTCTACCACCATTTTGTCCTACTACCCCACCACTAATCCCTCCTCCTACTCTCCTCTCCCTGTCACTTCACCCCACTGCTATCCACATCTACCTCCCTGCACACCTCCTACAGGTTCCCTTTCTAGCTTAGGTGCCAGCACCATCACTAAACTCTATTCATATCGGTCCCCCAAATTAATCTTACCTCCACGTTACAGCAACCCGGATAATCTTATTTACATCTCCCCCACAAACGCTATCTCTCTATCCTGTGCCCTCTGGGATGCCAGGCCAGTCTGTAATAAACTGGTCCCCACTCATGACCTTTTCATCTCCAACTCCCTGAATCTCCTAGCCATTACTGAAACCTGGATCTCACTCTCTGACACCACTTCTCCTGCTGCTCTATCCACTGGGGGCCTCACCTTCTCCCACACCCCCCGGCCTGGGGGTCGCCATGGGGGTGGTGTTGGGGTCCGTCTATCCACCAATTACTCCTACCAGCTAATACCCTCTGAAGCATCCCTTACATTCCCCACATTTGAGGTTCATGCTATTCGCCTCTTCCAACAAGTAAACCTCAGAGTAGCTGTCATTTACCGTCCCCCTGGCTCTCCCTCCAAATTCCTTGATAACTTCGCTTCCTGGCTCCCTCACTTTCTCTCCCCAGATCTTCCCTCCATTATCCTAGGTGATTTTAATATTCCTATTGACATTCCCACAGAATCCTCTGCCGCTAAACTCCTTACCCTCACCTCTTCCTTTAGTCTCGCCCATTGGACCTCATCACCCTCCCATGTGAGTGGGCACTCACTTGACCTGGTCTTTACTCACCGTTGTGATATCTCTGATTACTCCAATTCCCCATTCCCCCTCTCTGACCATCACCTTCTCTCTTTTAACTTATCCCTCTCTCCTTCCCCTCCTTTACCTCCTAAGGCTACCATTACTAAGCGTAACATTGAGGCTATTGATACTGTTGCTTTTCCTCTCTGCTGGACTCGCTTCTTTCACATATCCCTTCTCTCCCTTGTCCTGAACAAGCCACTTCCTTGTACAATGCTTCCCTTACTTCTGCTCGACTCTGTTGCTCCGGCAATAACTACTCACCCTCGCAGATCCACACCACAACCCTGGCATTCCAAATGCACCAGATACCTGCAGAAGTGTTCAAGAATTGCTGAGCGCCAGTGGAGGAAATCGCGCTCTATGGCAGACTTCCTCCATTTCAAATGTATTCTCTCATCCTACAGTGCTGTCCTGTCCCTCTCCAAACAATCATATTTCAAGAACCTCATCTCCTCCCAGTCGCAAACCCCCGGCGTCTCTTTGCCACTTTCAACTCCCTCCTCTGCCCTTGTCCTCCTCGCCCTCTGCCCTTGACTTTGCCACCTACTTTACATCTAAAATTTACTCCATACGTGAGGACATCTTATCCCATCAGACCCTCAGCACTCCTGCCCCTCCCTTCCCTGACCACACCTCCCCTTCTGTCTCACCAACTCGGACATCCTTCTCCCCTGTTTCTGGAGAGGAAGTCATGGCCCTCATCCGGTCCTCCCCTCTTTCCACCTCCCCCCTTGACCCTATCCCTTCCCCTCTGTTACCTGTCTCCCTCTGCCTGTTCCCATCTTACCCACCTCATCAATCTCTCCCTATCATCTGGCACTGTCCCTTCTGCATTCAAACATGCCCTTGTCTCACCCATTCTTAAAAAAACTACCCTGGATCCTAACATACTCTCCAACTACCGACCCATCTCTCTCCTCCCTTTTACTCCAAACTCCTTGAGCGTATTCTTTACAACCGCCTTACCACCTTTCTTTCTTCCCACTCCCTCCTTGACTCATTTCAATCTGGCTTCCGTTCTCTCCACTCCACTGAAACTGCCCTCACGAAAGTCAGCAATGACCTCCTTGCTGTCAAATCCAAGGGCCACTACTCTCTGCTCATTCTCCTTGACCTCTCTGCTGCATTTGACACTGTAGTCCACCCTATCCTCCTGCAAATCCTTCACTCTCTTGGTTTGCGTGGCATTGCCCTCTCCTGGCTGTCCTCCTACCTCTCTGATGGTTCCTTCTCTGTCTCCTCTCAGGACTCCTCTTCCCCCCCACTTCCACTAACAGTAGGAGTTCCCCAAGGTTCTGTTCTTGGACCTCTCCTTTTCTCCCTATATACGTCCTCTCTAGGTGAACTCATTAACCCTTTTGACATCCAATATCATCTCTATGCTGATGATACTCAATTTTAACATTTCCACCCCTGACCTCTCCCCCTTGCTTCCTACCCGTATCTCCAACTGTCTCTCTGCTCTCTTTTCATGGATGTCCCAGCGCTTTCTTAAACTTAACATGTCTAAGACTGAGCTGATCATCTTCCCACCCTCTTCCATTACATCACTTCCCACAATTTATTTATGTATTGATGGCACAACTATCTCCTCTATCCTCAAAGTGCGCTGTCTCTGAGTTATTCTAGACTCCTCCCTCTCCTTTAAACCACACATTCAGCACCTCTCGCAGTCCTGCCGCTTCCACCTAAAAAATATTTCCAGGATTAGACCCTTCCTCACCCAGGATGCCACTAAAACCCTCCTCCACTCACTGGTCATCTCCAGATTGGACTACTGTAACCTTCTCCTAGCTGGCCTCCCAGTCTCCCACCTCTCTCCACTACAATCGGTCCTCAATGCTGCTGCTCGGCTCATCTTCCTCTCCAGACATTCTACATCTGCTTCCCCTCTCCTTCAAGCCCTACACTGGCTCCCCTTCCCCTTCAGATGCCAATTCAAGGTTCTTACACTCGCCTACAAAGCCCTCACTAAATCCTCCCCACATACATTTCTGACCTTCTCTCCCTTCACACTCCTGCCCGTCCACTTCGCTCAACAAATGCATGCCGCCTCTCTTGCCAACTGATTACTTCCTCCCACTCCTGCATCCAAGATTTTGCCCGTGCTGCTCCCTACCTTTGGAACTCTCTTCCTCTCAGACTCTCCACCTCACTACATATCTTCAAACGGGCTGTCAAGACCCACTACTTCATCAAGGCCTTCAAACTCTCATCCTAACCCACATAATACTCTCTCCTCCCTATCTTCCCCTTCTGTGTCACACCTGTCTGTCTGCCCCTCCCCTTTAGAATGTAAGCTGTCACGAGCAGGGACCTCTTCCCTCATGTGCTTCTCCTTACTCCTCATAAGGGCACCTAACACATCTCTGCCAACTCCCGGCTGCTTATTGTGAGTGCTTTAATCGCTATTGCAGCAATGTACATAATGTCCTTCACTGTACTGTAAGTTACTTGTTTGTTTTTTTGTTCACTTATTAGTTTTATGTACTATGTAAGGCGCTACGGAACACTTGAGGCGCCATATAAATAAAAGATAATAATAATAATCCTTTAGAGCTTTGGGATTTAAAATTTGTTTTCACAGTTCTACAGGCTCCTCCTTTTCAGATGGTATAGGAGGTACATCTTACATGGTTACCTGGGGAATTGGTTTTTCTCCTGGCCATTTCATCAGCCAGAAGGGTGTTAGAATTAGGAGCTTTATCCTGTACTCTCCCATACATAGTCAACCATAAGGATGGGACAGTGTTCATACACATCCCTCATTTCAACCTAAAGTCGTGTCTAAAGCAGACAAGATCATTAGCAAGAAAATTGCCCTTGTTAGATGTGATCAAAGTATTGTGTATTTACTTGTACAGGTCTGCAGGTATTGGAAAGACCGATAGTCTATTCCCTCTTATGATACTAGGTAAGAGGATGACCAGCAGTTAAGCAGGAGATGGCTGGATGGATTATGGCCACGATTAAGCGATCATATACTGGGGCTGGCTGATCTGTTCCAGTTACATTTCTGCTCAGTAGGGTCTTCATGGGCAGCTCGGATAGGGGCATCCGCAGAGCAGTTATGTAGAAACAAATGTATGGCTCTCGGTATATGCATTCACCAAATTTTGACAGTAACAATGGCTTTGCACTCAGTGAAACTGACGTTAAATGTAAAAATATTAGCTCCGATAAGTCTGGACGCTCCCTCCCCTAGGGACAGCTTTTGTACATCCCCAAATGTAATGACGTGTCCCTCAGATGAATAACTACAAAATAGATTTATCTGGTAAGTACCATAAACTTTATTTCTTGGACTTCATCTAGGGTACACTTTGATCCCTCCCCCATTTGTTGAATATATGAGTAGAATGGAAATAGTTGATGATCTTTGGTAAGTATTGAATGTCTCCCTTTATCTATTAGAATACTGCTTAATGCCCAGAGGGAAGGGTGATCCTGAAGCCATACTTCCCCAGAGGTTTCCTCCACAGGGGATTTTTCCTCTCTTGAGTGCTGAAGGATGACTCTTCGTGAGTCTAGAGGTTGCCCAAGTATGTGGCTGTTATTCCATTATGATCACCCATCATTCACCTGTCTCTCCAGCTCACACACCTGCGTGTCCCAGGCAGGGTGCGGCCACACTGGGTGCTGCGAGACAAGCTACTGCCAGCGCGTCCCAGGCAGGGTGCGGCCACTCTGGGTGCTGCGAGACTAGCTAGGGTTGGTGCGTCCCAGGCAGGGTGCAGTCACTCTGGGTGCTGCGAGACTAGCTAGGGTTGGGGCATCCCAGGCAGGGTGTGGCGAGACTAGCTAGGGTTGGTGCGTCCCAGGCAGGGTGCGGCCACTCTGGGTGCTGCGAGACAAGCTAGGGCGTCCCAGGCAGGGTGCGGCGAGACTAGCTAGGGCTGGTGCGTCCCAGGCAGGGTGCGGCCACTCTGGGTGCTACGAGGCTAGCTAGCGCCAGCGCGTCCCAGGCAGGGTGCAGCCACTCTGGGTGCTGAAAGACTAGTCTCGCAGCACACAGCGTCTCACCAGCTTTCAACACTGCGTCTTTCCAGCGTACACCACTGCGTTTCTTCAGATCAAACCCCTGTGTCTCTCCAGCTCAGTCCCATGTGTATCTCCAGCTCACACCCCTGCGTCTCTTTAGTTCACATCCCAGGGTGTCCCAGCGAGGATGTGGCCACTCTGGGCTCTGCAAGACCAGCTAAGGCTGGCACGTACCAGGCAAGGTGCAGCTACTCTGGATGCTACGAGACTAGCTAGGGCCAGCGCGTCCCAGGCAGGGTGCGGCCACTATGGGTTATGCGAGAC
This sequence comes from Taudactylus pleione, assembly GCA_031769625.1. Taxonomy (NCBI): domain Eukaryota; kingdom Metazoa; phylum Chordata; class Amphibia; order Anura; family Myobatrachidae; genus Taudactylus; species Taudactylus pleione. The sequence continues at coordinate 7,542,284 of JAUIMM010000197.1, forward strand.
TAGCTAGTCTAGCAGGACCCAGCATCTTTCCACTCTTTCCAGCGTACACCCCTACGTCTCTCCAGCTCACACCCCTGCGTCAGTCCGCATAATAAATTGTTTTTATATTTTAACATTTAATTAAAAATGTGTTATGTATTCACTGAATACTACTTACACAGAGTCTACAAATTATTACTGATATGATTGTTACTGTACTGTGCTGCTGGTGCTCCTGAACAGCTATATAACAGCTAGACACCAAAGCCGTAACTAGACTTTTTGGTGCCCTGTGCCAGAGAGAGCATTGGCACCGCCCCCCTCCCCCTCCATTTTTTTAAATAGGGACATAAGATAGTGCACATGAAAAAGGGCCATGGCGTCATGGGGAAGGGCCAGGGAAGAGATAGGGGTACTCCTTGGGCAGCCTGGAGATGCTGTGGATAAAAGAGGAGGAAGCTACAAGTAAGAATGATATTAAATATGAAAATTGACAGGACCAAACAGTGCCCCCAGCCCTGCGGTGCCCTGTGCTATGGAACTGGTTGCATTACCCTAGTTATGGCCCTGCTAGATACATTTATATTTTATATTTAGCAGCCTTGGAGGTTTATTTAATAAGTGTCGAGTTGTAAAATCCGTGCTTATAGCCAATATTTAAAAGATCAGTGCTTTTACTAGCATGCAGGGTTGCACGATTTAAATCAAACGATGTAGCTGTAGCTCTGGATCGTGCACAAAGACGCAACTGCACAATCAGTGATGTCATGCAAGTGTGGAAGAAGCTGTTAGATGATCTTGAAGAGATTGGAGACCACAGCAATGTAGTAAAGATGGCAATAGCTAAAATTGCACTCACAGATGCCCACTTGCTGGCTAATCTACTTGATCCTAGGTACAGGGGAAAAAAACCTTAGTCCTGCTGAAACTGAGACTGCTATAGAGTTTGCTCATGCCAATAACCATCAAATTATGCCGGTCATCAACTTTCGTGCATCCATGAAACCATTTGCACTATACATGTTTGAAGTGGACACCAAGTATCTCCTCTAGCCTGGTGGATGTCCTACACAGCTCAACTTCAGTTAGACACTTCTGTAGTAAATCTTCTGAAGCAGATGATCACCGCAGTTTCATCAAGTGCAGGAATTGAAAGGATTTTTTCAACGTACAGTTTTGTACAATCCAGAACACGCAACAGATTGGGAAATGAAAAAGCGGCTAAGCTGGTTGCATTCTACAGAGCCTTTTCTGTTGAGGACAAACGTGAGAACGTGGACAAAGACATGTACATGTTTGACTCAGACAACTGAGTGAAATTCAGAGCCTAATTGTACTTCCTGATGCAACTGTTTAGTGTGTATTTATTCTATTACTGTGGTCATTTTGTTGCCGTTCTCACTTCAAAAATTGTTAATTTATTACTAAACCAAGGTTTAAACTTCTAAATTTAAACAGTTTACTTAAAAAAAATTTTTTATAAAAAGATTCTATTTAAATCCCAAAAATCTGACTTAAATCAAATAAATACGATTTTCTTTTTATTTTTATAAAAAAATCCAATTTTTATGCAACCCTGCTAGCAAGACAACTAGTAATAGCACAGCCCTTTTAATTATCGGGCATAAACAGGAACATAAGTGATGGGTTTTAAAACCCGGCACTTTGTAAATAACCCCTTGGAGAGAGAGATAAAATGGAGAAGTAGTCCAAAGCACCAATCAGCTTCTGTCATTTATCTAGCACAATATTTGAAATGACAGTTAAAAGCTGATTGGTTGCTTTGCACACCTTCTCCGTTCTATCTCTCTCCAAGGCTTGATACGTCTCCCCAATATTTTTATGTCCCCCTTTCACTTAATTAGCAAGTTCAATTATTATTATTAACAATGTTTTTGCTTTGGTAAATAGGGTAAGAAATTCACTGTATAAAATAATGTAATAATAAAAATAATAATTTTATCTATAGAGCGCTGTTCTCGAATAGGTCTCAAGGTGCTTAAAAAAGGGTTTCCATCTTCAGATAACTTTGCTTTATGATTCAAGCTTCTTCTTTGCCAGACAGGGCAGGATTGGGAACTTAAAGTGGACCTGGCAAAATATGAAAAGTGGCCTCATATACTGTAGGTTGGAATAAATCAACTATAGGCGGTGCCCAAAAGAAATGTAGGCGGCGTTTGCAAATTGTTAGCATTAGTCACAATGGTATTAAGCAAGGTCCATGCAACATGGTAGGTGGCGTTACAACTAGGGATGTGCAGGCTCGGATTAGTTCAGATTTTCCCGCCAAAAATCGGGTCTCAGAAAGAGGCAAAACGTCATCTTTCATGGACAATCATCAGCATTCCTGGACAAAAGTCGATGAAAGATGATGCTTGTCCATAAAAGATGATGTTTTGCTTCTTTCTGAGACCCGATTTTTGGCGGGAAAAATCAGAACTAACCTGAGCCTGCACATCCCTAGTTAACAACACCTGTAGGAGGATCCTGTAGGGATGGACATTGGAAACCTGCTATAAAATGGCTGGGCTTCCACCATCGAAACAGACCATCACATCATAAGAATTAGATGGAATAATATTGCGATGGTACAGTATATACATGTGCACATGCGCAACAGCGACCTGCAGCCGTTCTCGATGTAATCTGAATTCAGCTGTATTTTAACATCAAGTGGCCATCACTTCCAGACCATCGGATTGCAGCTACCATCGGAAAGATGCCAGCGCATGGTGAAAGTACTACCATAACAAGAAAAACATTGATGGTGTTAAACCATCAAATTTCGATGTCTATCCCTAGTGCAAGTACAGTGCTGTGGGCCTTATTAGATTATTAGGTTTTTCACTGTCAGTCTCCTGTGGGTCTATTTTCATGGGGGGGGCCTGGAGCTGCAGCTCCACCCGCCCCATTGCTAATTCGGCCCTGCATGTCACGCATGCAACCAACTGAGCAGTGCTGCCACAAGTAGCTGCCTTTGCATCCTCAAAACAATACCAGTACCAACAAATCTGATTGGCTCATGACATATTTGCCAGTACACAGTGACAAAAGGTTGTCACTCAACACTTAAGGGGCACATCCACTAGACGATCTACTCCCTGTCCAATCTCTAAACGATTTTCCCTTGATTTTTTCCCTTGAAATTTTAATCTTTCAGTCTGAACGATTTACAAACGATTTGCATACGATCTTTAATAGATCAAGTGAAATTGACCTGCATGTTCAGTCGTCTGACAAGACGATCAAACGACCAGCGGGAGCGCGCATCGTTGGTCGTTAACGATCAAACACTGCACGATTTATAAACAATTTTTAAACGATTGAACGATAACGACGTCATTATCGTTCAATCGCCTGCTAAAATCGTGTAGTGGATGCCCCCCTTTAGGCCATGTAATCATAAGTGTCGAATGACCCGATCTGTCATAGTTAGAAAACCAAAAACTGATGCCATCTTTTAGTGCTTGGGCTGAAAGACAGGATCAGTGCATGAGTGGACGGCTAATGTTCCGAGTGTTAGGGGCTTATGTAATAGGTTGCGAACTGCAGCCGCTGTGGGAATTCATGATAGTCTTCCTATATTTTTAAAGCGCCAATCTTTTTATAGGCAAAACCAGCTTGATTTTGCCTTTAAAATGATTGCCACTTAAAAAAAAAAAAAAAAAAGGGAAGACTCGCAGAAGTTCCCAAAAGGGCTGTAGTTTGCAACTTATTACATAAGCCCTTTAGAACAGTTTGACCACACTAACTTTGTCCTGTATTATCCAACTGCTCAGCTCCAACACTGAATGGTCAGATATTTCAGGTTTGGCCATTTTGTCAAATCTGTCAGTGTTTGAGCAATCAGGGTGAGTAAGCGCACTGGCCCATTTATAGGTGCCTTTGAGAATATCTGCACATGCACTAATATTATACAGAGAAAACATTTCTTACAGATCCTTAAATACACTTAATTGAAAAATCCTGTCCTTCCATCTATTGCTTATGTTAATTGGGAGAGTTCCATTTGTCTTACAAATCATATGTTTGGCATCCGGATACCAAAAAATATTTTTGACAAGATACTAGTACTTTACATTTGGTGATAGTAATCTGTAACATCACCCCTTTCCCATAATTGCACCTTGGTAGGGGGTCCTCCCATAAGACCCCCACATTTGCTCTAACTGCTAACCCTTAGCTGGGACCTCTACTGCCCAGTACGAGAATAATAAGAGACCAATGAGACTCATTCAGCTATTGCAGCCGCAGTGGGGTCATTCCATGGAATATAGGACACAATACATGAAAATTAAATTGTATCACAGGAGATGCCAATACATTGTCAACTTCATTTCTTTCTACGGATGAACTTAATGTAACTGTCACAGTGACTTCAGATGATGTAGTTAACGTTGGTGACTGGTTCTATGTAGAATATGATGGAAAGAGTTACCCAGGTGAGATCAAAGACATCAGCGATGGTGAGTACACTGAGCACAATGGAGCAAGCTGGCAGCAACTGGACATGATCACCATAGGAAATATTTTCTATATCTTCCGTTAATCAGGAAGATAAACAGGACTACATTGCTTAATTCATGTGGATTCTACAGGTTTGAGTACTTTGTATCAGAGCTCTTTGACTGGGGACAGAAATCTAACATGAGTCATATTCGTATGCAACATGGTCACATGTCAAAATTGATTTTAAGTATAGTTTGATTAAAATTCAGGTTTTTGTTTGTGTGTCAATCACAAGCTTAAGGTCTTATAAGCATATAGGGGGGGTATTCAATTACAGGCGAAAAGTCCAAGGTCGGACTTTTCGCCATCATCGATGCTTTTTCTGGGATAAAGTATTGGGCGTGTGCCCGCTTATCCCCGTATTCAATTAGGATCTGGCAAAAACGGGACCCGGCGGAAAGGTAAGTATCGAAAAGTCCATTACATTGTCAGGAAATCTTCCTGTCATCCCCCTAAAGAGGTCCTGACATGGGGGATCACTATGGGTACCCCCGATTTGGGCTGCTGAGGGTAGTCGGGTTTTTAATAGCCGCGGCAGGCGCATAAATGCAGCTTTAGAAGAAGGGGTGAAGAATAGCACTTAGGGTTTTTTTTTTAGATAACTTGTCCCATCAAATTTGGGGTACATGAAAATGGGTGCAAGCATATTTTTAAGTCCCTTAAGTAATTTTTTTTTTAAATTCTTCAAAAATGCACCTGCCTCTACCACCTGCATTCTAGAAAACACCTGTCGCATATTTGGGAACCCCCCCTGAATCAATTTCGCTAGTTTAAAACTTTGTTCCCCAATATTTTTTTTTTACGCCCCCAAACTACAAGTACATTTTTCGGGGTGTCCAGAGGATTTTTTTTTTTTGACACAGATTACTTTTATAGGACCCTCCCAGGGCTGCAGACTATTTTTTTTTTTTTTTTTTAAGCCTGCACCCCTAAACCCCAATTTTGCACTTTTTTTCGCCATGTATTACATGGTGAAAACTTGTCCCCGTTTTTTAACAAAGACTTTTCGCACCGGCGAAAAGTCTTTGAAATTGAATAAGGGGATAATTGAAACAGGCGAAAATGTCGTCAACGGCTTTTCGCAACCCTTAAGATGCCTACACACATAGCGATGTGCTCACGATCAGACATCGTGCACGATTCCCCTTGAAAACTCTCCTCGGCAGCTCTGCACACGATGTGGTGTTTGCAGTGTCCAATCTTCAAACGATCTATCGTGCATTCAGACTTTGTCCAGTGCATTTGTATCCCAGATTGGCAGGTCTGCCCTACAGCACAGCAGATCTGACGATGCGATGTATGACCAGCGGGGATGCGCATCGTGATCGTGAGTGGGGACTCACGATTTGGGCATATTTTACACGATCTGTCGTTCCGATGCGTCGGAATCGGCCAGATCGTGTAAAATATCGCTATGTGTGTAGGCACCTTCAGTATTGTAAAAATAATTAGGAGAAGAGGTTTAAATAAATATATGTCCCCCCAGTTAGTATGTCCATTCTGTTGTAACATGAGTCACGCATATAAACAACATTTAACTACTAAGAGTGTATGGGGTTTTTTTTGCTTGTAAGCATTAATTATGACTACCTACCCCATATATAATTGTCATATTTTTTAAATGTTGAATTTCAGGTTAATTTCTGTGATTTTTTGAGTCGTCACAGAGGCGGTAATATGCAAATGCCAGTTTCAGCCGTCCTCTTGTACACTAGGCGTGCGCTGGACTTAGTAGCCTTGGAATGCACAATTTCAATGACAGAGGACGGTGCAACTCCGCTGATGTGTCTGAACACTCCACCATCAGCTTATCATCACATTGACTCTACCACCAGCCTATGGCTGGCACAGTGAAATTCTTCTATAATTGAAATTGCTTCTGAAATTGCTCTAAACATGGCTTCTGTGGTGGCGGCCCTGAGTTTGGGAATGCAGCAGCGGTCATGCTCCCATAACTCGCCTATGAGACAGACTTTTTTGCGTTCATTTCAGGACACCTTCCAGCAATGGCCATGGTTTTGCGCTGCCAGTTCTAATACCTTATGCAAAAGCGCGTCTGTGCGTGCACTCAGGCAAACACATGCACAGTCGGGGTCTCCAGGACTCTTCTCACACGCACAGTAGCAAATAATCACTGAACTGCGCACACATTGCCATCGGGTCCACCGCTGCGTCAGGCCCAAAGCGCTTTAAAAGGACAACCAGCTCCTGATTGGATGGCCTCCGGGGTCACAGCTGATAGCAGCAGATGTGAGTATTTCATGGGTTGGGTTCCCCTAAAATACCATTATGTGGAATATAAGGGGGAGGTTAAAAAATAAAATAAAATGGGGAAAGAAACTTAAAAATACCCATAAATATCTGTTCAAGCTGCAAAGTGGTTCCTGAATTCTCCTTACCTGCAGACGTATACTTTGGGAAAGTCCTTCCTTCTCACATATGTTTTTTGCCAGCACTATAGCATCTGCACAATAATCCACACCCATGAGATTGCTGTACCCAGACTTTGCCTGTAATTTAAACAGACAGCACATTATCGTATTGCAGTGTAAATGACTGATTTCCATAAATAAATAAACCACAATCAATACTGCCCCAAGGATCTCCAACACCCAGGTGTGTAATTATGGGGGGTTTCCAGTTGCGCAGAAACATCTACTGATGAAAAGAAGATTTTTTTGTTTATCATTAAAAATAAAAATAAATAAATGCAGTAATAGGCTGCATGGCCCAGTTCATTCCTTCATAAAGATGAGGGAAGGCAGAATCATTAAAAGGACTGCCTGTACTCCCTCCCCTTCTGTCCATGTTGTGAAGGTGGGGTCCGTCTTCTCACTTCTCTGAATATTTAGGACACAGTTTAGTAAGACTCTCGTTTACCATGTGCTTCTGTCATATACCTTCTTTGAGACTGATTGTATCTTAATAGGATATATTCTTTACAAAAATCCTGAATTATCATATAACATTGTTACAGATACAAGTCTTTAGTAAGCTTCTTGGCAGTCATTTAGAGCCCAACTAGAGACACTGGTTTAAATTTTACCCTATAATGTCTCCTTTTGTCCGCTCATCCCATCAGTACCCCAGGTGAGTCTTCTGTTCAGCACAACCGCACCGGCACTAAAATCACCCCCTCCGGAGAATCAGTAACCACGCACATGCACATTACATTTATTGAACAAAAAAAATATATATATGAAAACTTTTCATTTCATTTATTCAAAGAATTATTTTTTTATTTTTAAATTATATTACTCTATTACCACCATCCTGAGATGGCGACAACAGAACAGGTTTCACATTGGCACAAGTACCGCAGTGATATGCAAGCACTAGGACACACTCCTCTAGAAATCCTGGTTTGTCCATGACATTATACCTATAGCTTCCACGGTACAGTGCATTTACTAATACTTACCAATTCTACCAATAACAAGCCATTCCCAGTACCAATGTCAAGTATTGAAGATGTAAGCGGTACATTTTGTGCATTAAGCCATCGGACCACTCGGGTTATACTACCTTCACCAAACCTATTAAAAATAAGGCAGGAGTACAATTAGTGCTCTAACCATCGGAAAATTCGTATTGACAAATATACTGAAACGTGTGCTGTCTACTGCATTCCACAATGGGACATATACATCAAATACCTTTTTTAGAATCCATGAACTCACACATTATGGAGCTTATTCGACGATCTGCACTACGTGCATGGAAATGTGGCTATATGCCCACATGCTGAGTTGCACACATCTATGCTAACACACCACCCCCTATCTATCTGCTTGTAGAAGTTACTGCCATCAGGGGCGTAACAATAGCCCATGCGGACTAGCCGTCTGCATGTAATCTGCTAAAACCGTCCCTCCAAAAATGGCCGCTGCCTAGGAGGAGACAGATGCTACAGGTCCTACTGGACCTCTAGTGTCTGTCAGGCAACACATAGTGCTACCCGGAAGTGCCGCGAACGCTGGCGCCGCCGGGAGGTGATGCAGTAAGTTGCATCTTCTCCCGTTAAACCCCTGACAATGAGCAGGTAATTTAAAAGTAATTAGAAGCCATGGTGTCAGGGGCAAAGTGTATGTAGCATAATGTGTAAGGGGCATTACTATAAGGAGGAAAAGTGACAAATAATGTAAACTGTCTGGGGGAGGGGGGTGCATTTTTAACTGTTTGCACTGGGAGCCAAATTGCCTAGAAATGGCCCTGTATTAGTTTTATCAAAATGCCATGGGGGGGGGGGGGGGGCAGAAACGTTTTTGGCAGTGCGAAGCAAAATGTATAGTTACGCCACTGACTGTCATCACTACCAGCAAGCACTTTCACCAGTCCTATACCAGTTGTTAGAGGCCAGTCTGTGTAGGCGAAGTGCCACATAGGCTGCAAGTCTGCTTTCCTTTGCCTTATATAAACGCCCTGTTCATACCCAGTTACGCCCATTAAACTGCAAGTAGGGACATAACGGAGTTGCGTAATCACCCGTAGTTACTTCTGTTCTGCCACAGAGCATGTGCAGTGCTAAAAAACATGAGATTCATCTGAAATCCAGATTTGTGTGCAACTCATGAATCAGCCCTTATTTTTCTAATTACACCAAGGATACAAGTACGTTATTATCACCCTACATAGGAGGCAAATCCCCACAATATTCCCCTCTCACTTACCAGATCTCTCCCTCATCGCCATACTCTTGGAAAGTCTGCAGTTCGCGACTGTACACTACATCCCAGCTACAGGAACAAAGTCGACAATGGTAGAAAACGGTCCACATTACACACAAAGCAATTTAAAGTGAGGCTGAAAACATTTAAAACTGTAGCAGATTTATTTCACCAAGTTAAAAAAGTCAGGGGGCAATTCAATGGTTTAGCCGCGGCTATTTTTTTTAAGTCGCCCAGAGGAGCAATTCAATTGTTCAGGAGGGGGTGCAAGCACAGATGTACGATAAACCTGTGGTTAGGGCGCCCTAACCAGGACTTTAGACGGGTTTAGCAGTTTTACACGGATAATATGAGATATGGTAAGAACTTACCCTTGTTATCTCTATTTCTACGAAGTCCATAGGGTTCCACAGGATACCTTGGGTATAGGTGTGACGTCAGTCGCAGGGCACCAAAGAGTTAAGCTTTCAGCCTCCCAGGATGCACTAGGTCCCCCTCCTATACCCCGCCCCCGAGCCAAGGCACCTCAGTTAGTTACCAAGCCATAGGCCGGAGGAGGAGAAGGAAGAGAGAGAACAAAGATCTGGACACATACAAGAATCACATTCTCACCAGAGGGAGACGGAAAACCGGTGACCAGAGCAAAGCCCATCTGCAGCACCGGTGCGACAGGGCGGGAGTCCTGTGGAACCCTATGGACTTCGTAGAAATAGAGATAACAAGGGTAAATTCTTACCATATCTCATATTTTCTACTTCAGGGTCCATAGGGTATCCACAGGATACCTTGGGGATGTCCCAAAGCAGTATCCTTCAAGGGTGGGGATGCTCCTGTGCAGAAAGGAGAATCCGCCGCCCGAAGGAAGCATCCTGAGAGGCGAAGGTGTCAAACCTGTAATACCTCACGAAGGTATGGACAGAGGACCACGTAGCAGCCTTGCAGATCTGGACTGCAGAGGCACCACGTCGAGCTGCCCACGAAGGACCCACAGACCTAGTGGAATGAGTCTTCAGAGAAGGAGGAACCGGTAGGCCTTCATGAAGATAAGCTTCAGAAATAGCCATACGGATCCAGCCTGCCAAAGTTTGCTTTGAAGCAGGCCAACCCTTTTTACGGAAGCCATAGAGGACAAACAAAGCGTCCGACTTCCTAAACGAAGAGGTGCGGTCAACATAAGTCCTTAAGGCCCGCACAACATCCAAAGAGGCCTCACCTACGGAAAGACCCGGTGAGTTAAAGGCCGGAACAACGATTTCCTCGTTAACATGAAACTGGGAAACAACTTTGGGAAGAAACTCGGGCCGAGTGCGGAGTACTGCCCTGTTCCCATGAAAAACCAAGAAAGGGGGTCTACAAGAAAGAGCCCCTAACTCAGAAACACGTCTGGCCGAAGCAATAGCCAGAAGGAAAACAGTCTTAGCTGTTAGCCATTTAAGATCCACTGATCCCAGTGGTTCAAACGGCGGTCCTTGGAGAGCCCTCAGGACCACAGCCAAATCCCAAGGCGCCACAGGTGGAACAAAGGGCGGCTGAATGCGGACAACACCTTGCATAAAGGTGCGCACATCCGGGATTGTAGCAATCCTACGGTGAAACCAGACAGACAGGGCCGCAACCTGTACCTTCAAAGAAGCAAGGCGAAGCCCATGATCTAGTCCCGCTTGCAGGAAGGCGAGAATCCGAGACAGACGAAACTCCCGCGGTGCATAACCTCTCGGTCGACACCACTGGAAGAACGTATGCCACACGCGATGGTATATCCTCGTGGAAGACGGTTTCCGAGCTCGCAACATGGTACGCACCACAGAGCTGGAAAACCCCCGGGACCTCAGCATGGCCGTCTCAACAGCCACGCCGTCAAAGACAGCCGAGTCAGGCCCGGGTGACGACAAGGACCCTGAGACAGGAGGTCCGGTCGTAGCGGCAACCGCAGAGGACTGTCCACGGACAGACCATGAAGGTCTGAGAACCAGTGCCGTCTGGGCCACGCGGGAGCTATCAACAGGAGCGTCCTCCTTCCTGTTTGAATTTCCGGATTACCCATGGAAGAAGGGAAACCGGAGGGAACAGGTATGCGAACCGGAACGTCCACCGGATGGACAGAGCATCCACCAGAGACGCCCCTTCGTCTCTTGTGCGAGACCCGTACACCGGCAACTTGTTGTTGTGCCGGGACGCCATGAGGTCGATCTCTGGAAGACCCCATCTGTCCACCAGTAGTTGAAAAACGTCCGGGTGCAGGGACCATTCCCCCGGATGAACGTCCTGGCGACTTAGAAAGTCCGCCTCCCAATTGAGCACTCCCGGGATGAAGACCGCTGATATGGCCGGAAGATTGCGCTCCGCCCAAACCAGGATCCGAGACACCTCTACGAGAGCCGCCCAGCTTCGGGTTCCTCCTTGCCTGTTTATGTAGGCCACGGTGGTAGCGTTGTCCGACTGGACCTGTACCGGGTGACCCTGGAGAAACCGATGTGCCTGCTGGAGAGCATTGAAGACCGCACAGAGTTCCAAGATATTGATTGGAAGCTCCGCTTCTGTCGGCGTCCACCTACCCTGGAACAGATGTGGACCCGAAACTGCTCCCCAGCCCCGAAGACTGGCGTCCGTTGTCAACAGGACCCAATTTAGAACCCAGAACGGACGTCCCTCGCTGAGGTGGGTCGTTTGTAACCACCAAGCAAGGGACAGGCGAACCTCCGGTGTGAACACAATCATCTGGGACTTCAGAGACTGAGGCAGCCCGTTCCACTTTGACAGGATCAGGTTCTGCAGAGGTCTGGAGTGAAACTGGGCATATTCCACCATGTCGAACACCGACACCATGGAGCCCAGTAACCTCATCGCCGAGTGTAGAGACACCCGGCGGCTGTGCAGACAACTGCGCAACCTTGACTGTAAAGCAGAGATCTTTTCCTCCGTCACGAAGATCTTTTGCTGTCCCGAGTCCAATAAGGCTCCAAGATGCAGAATCCTCCGAGACGGGATTAGAGTGGACTTCTGCCAGTTGATTAGCCAGCCGTGCCGTTGCAGCAGGGCAATGGTCAGGTCCAAGTGGCGTAACAGGAGCTCTGGAGATCCCGCCACCAATAACAGGTCGTCCAAGTATGGCAACATGCGGACTCCCTGCAGCCGCAGAGAAGCCGCCATGACCGCCATCACCTTGGTGAAAACACGTGGTGCTGTCGCCACTCCAAAAGGTAACGCCCGAAACTGGAAGTGGTTGCTGCGGATTGCAAACCTGAGGAACTGTTGATGGCGCAAAAGAATAGGGACATGCAGGTAAGCGTCCTGTATATCCAATGACACCATGTAGTCCCCAGGTTCCAGCGCCAGAATGATGGACCGTAGGGTCTCCATCCGAAACTTCGGTACCCGCAAAGACTTGTTGAGTGCTTTGAGGTTGAGAATCGGACGATACGACCCATTGGGTTTCTGTACCAAAAAAAAGATTTGAATAGAAACCCTGGCCCCTCTGGGAGAATGGAACAGGCACTATAACTCCAGCCTGGAGCATAGTGTGCAATACCTTCCGCAGCTCCGTAGCCTTGTTCCGGTCTGATGGTAGACCCGTGGTGAAGAATCGAGCCGGGGGTCTGTGCCGGAAGGAGAGGGCGTACCCGTGGGAGACCACCTCCAGAACCCAAGTGTCTGTCGTAGTGACCGACCAACACTGGGCGAACTGCAGCAGGCGGCCTCCCACCCTGGGATCCCCCAAAGGGAGGCCCGGACCGTCAGGCTGCAGGCTTGTCATCTGGCTTGGGGGCCGGACGTCTGGTACTCCATGCCTGCTTCCGGGGCTTGACCGATTTCCTAGGGCCAGCCTGACGAGGAAACGACTGTGGTTTGGGCCTGCCCTGGGCCCTAGATGACCGAAAGGACGATGGTCCAGAACCAGCGGCCGACGGGAGACAAGCCGATTTGGCTGCCGCCAGCGTGGCCACAATCTTATCCAGATCCGGACCGAAGAGAACTTCTCCGGTAAACGGCAAGGCTTGCAGACCCTTCTTGGAATCTGCGTCCGCCTTCCAGGATCGCAGCCACAAGGTGCGACGAGCAGCTACCGCTGCTGAAGAAATTCTAGACACCAGAGTACTAATGTCTAGAGCCGCCTCGTTGATGTAGGTGGCCGAATCACGGAGATTGCCAATCAACTCCGCCTGTTCGGCCGGACAGTCGGAATCAAAAGAAGCCTCTAATGAATCCGCCCAGCGCTCCATCGCTCTGGCAACCCAGCAAATGGCCATAGCCGGCCGTGCTGCCCCCCCCCGCAAGGGAATAAGCGGACTTCAGGCAGATTTCCACCTTGCGGTCCGTAGCATCCTTAAGGGAGGACATGGATGGCATCGGCAATGTGGCACTAAGGACAAGACGGGTCACGTGAGAATCCACCTGTGGAGGGGATTCCCACTTAGCAAAATAATTATCCGCGAACGGATAAGCCACCGCCAGGCGTCGCTGCGGCTGGTATCTTTTGCAGGCTGTTTCCACGCCTCCTCTAAATGGTCCACCAACTGACCCGAAAGAGGAAAGACTGTGGCATCGCCCTTCACGTCTTTGAAAAAGGCATACTTAGACTTAGCCGCTGGGGGAACTTCGTCCTCAATCACCAAGGCTGTGCGGACCGCCCGAATAAGTCCAGGAATATATACTTTGGACTTAGCATCAGCGTCCTTAGTATGGAGAGGTTCCTGATCGTAAGGATCCAGAATCTCCCCATCATCAGACGTCCCTTCGTCATCCTCATAAGGAGCGGACAGAGACGCCACCGGCCGTTTATGAGGCCGCATCACAGACTTCCCTTGCAAAACATCCGACAAGTGCTGTACAGAACTCGTCAGGGAGTTAACCCACGCTGGCTCCTGAGAAACCGGGAGCGGGGAAATAGGGAGACTGTGGGGTACCACCAATTGTCGTGGGAAACCCTGCATGGGTGACGACACCACAGACTGCTGGGACAAACCCATCGGAGTAAACGCGGGCTGCGGAGCTAACTGGCCCACTAAAGCTGTTAGCGCCTGAGCGAAACAAGCCCAGGGCGGCTCCTGTACCGGTGTTGTAACCGTAAGAGGCCGCGCCATGGACAAACACTGCCGGCAAAGGCCCTCCGCGCTACCCTCCCCCTCCGCTAACGGTACTTTACACGTGCTACACTGTAGCCGGAGGGGAAAATCACTTTCAGACATGATGGCACCACGTATGTGACCCCTCTCACCAATTATATATTAAATAGGCGAGAGACCACCCTGCAGCACCGCACCGCAAGGGCTTAGCAGAAAGAACAGGGACAGTAATAAAGCTGACAGTCTTGAGAAGAAAAGTTACAGGCAGCAGCGCTAGCACAGTCATATACAATGCAAAGAAAATCAATTCCTGCACTAACAGCGCTGATCACTCAACTACACAGACACAGGGCCTGGTAGGACACAGCGCTGCATACACAGACCTGACCACAGCGGAGGAGAGGTATGCGGGGGGACCCAGACCACGATGCTTCCAATGCAGGCTTCCAGCAGCGTTCACCATGCTTCTGAAAAGATGGCCGCCGAGGAGCAGAGAGAAGGCTGGCCTGGGGGAGGAGCGCTGACACAGGGCCAGTCAGCACAGTGCAGAGAGGGCTGTGTGCAGCGGGGGAGGCGCCGGCTGTGAGACAGGGAAGGCGCGCTCTCCTGGCATGCATTTAAGCCCTGGGACGCCGCAGCGCTACCGCTCTGCTGCGGTCCGCTGTCCCAGGGGGTAGTGGAAGCGCAGGTTGGTCGCCTGGCTCCACGCTGCAGCCAGTCCCCAGGGAGCCCCCTGCCTGGGGACTTAGGACCATGTGATCAGCGGGGACCCACCGCGGGACCCCGCTGCTTACCTCTGTCTCCCTTGAATCCGGCCATGGTCCGGAACATCTGGGGTCACCGCTAGCTGTGACCCCAGATGCCCACCAGCATCCCCGGATCAGTACCGGCGTTCTGGTACCGGCGGGGTGTAGGGAAGACAGCATGGACGTCAGGACTGACTGTCCATGCTGTTCATCCAGATGTGCAGCCACCGCTGCATGAAGAAAAAGCTTCAGGGGCTCTTCTAGCCCCCACTCCAACAGGTGCACCCGACTCCGGCCGGGCACCAAACTAAACTGAGGTGCCTTGGCTCGGGGGCGGGGTATAGGAGGGGGACCTAGTGCATCCTGGGAGGCTGAAAGCTTAACTCTTTGGTGCCCTGCGACTGACGTCACACCTATACCCAAGGTATCCTGTGGATACCCTATGGACCCTGAAGAAGAAAAACCTGGTCTAATAGGGTGTGGAGAGGGGTGATAATTAATAAGCACCCAGAACAATTGAACTGCAATACTGGGCAGTTACTAACATTCAAATGGCTGCTGAACAAGAGCATGTAAACATGTCACACACAGCTTTGTCTTGACCTCAACATATGAAGATACTCATTTTGACATTTACTGAACTAGGTTTTGGAATTTTAACGACTGCCAGTTTCATAAATAACTTTGAAAACTCTAACAATAATTACAGTAACTGAGAAATGCATGTAAAATAATTTTACTAAACAGTTGGCCAAAATATACCCAAAACTTCAATTTGTTGTCATTATGGTTCAATGCCATTCCTACAAGCAGACTGGAGCTGGCATTCCTTCTAGGATCTCCTATGCAAAGGTTCAAGTTATCAAGTATGTAAGATGCTTGTGGGTACCTAGAAATAAAGTTTCCAAATGCTTTAAAATAAAGGATCTCAAACTCAGTCCTCAGGACCCCAAACAGTGCATGTTTTCCAGGTCTCCTCACAGAATCGCAGGTGAAATAATTAGCTCCACCTGTGGATATTTTAATATGTGTCAGTGAGTAATGAATACACCTGTGCACCTGCTGAGTGACCTCGAAAAAGTGAACTGTGTGGGATCCTGAGGACCGAGTTTGAGACCCACTGCATTAAAACATCTAATGATATTCAGACTGAATGACTTTAGAAACCATCTAGAAGTAGCTTCCATGTGCTTGTATTGTATGTGGGTGTACCAATATGGCGCCCATACGGCTTCAGGGTGTACTCACTGCTCTTTAGTTCCCAGGGCTGAAGGCGAGAATTCGGTCTCGCTCATGTTACTAACCGGGAATAAAGGTATAACCGAGCCCTAGCTTCAAATGATGAATGTAGTATCCTGGCGTTTTAATTTTGCGTCACCCCGCGGGGCATTATGGGAAACCGATCGCTTGGGACTTGCGAGAACAGTAGTGGCGGTTGCCATGGATACAGGGCTGTGTATGCACCGCGCATTTGTCGCAGCATAGGAGGCAGCCATTTTGTTGGTTGTACCTTTTTGCATCACAATTCAGTCTTCATAGTCACTCACTGCTTAACAAATCGTCTTTGGAACTTGAATGAAGATATATTGGTGACATTGTCATATTTTCCAACGACACTTATTTTCACCATGTGATAGTCCTCTATCTGCTTTTCACATTTTCCAAATGCAATAACAATAACTTGGGTTGCATTTAATTGCAGTTATTAAAAGTCTTCAAAATCAGATGTATTGTCTCACTGTGAACAGAAGTCAGGCTGGCAGGAATGTATAACCTCCAACATAATCCCTTCTACCCTGCTCACAAACTTCCCACCTCATGTACTGTAGCAGATAGCAGCATAGCTGGGCTAAATTCAGTTTTTAAAAGGCAGAAAAAATAATTAACTTCCATTCAATCAACACAGATGGTACATGAAGTGGGAGGTTTGGGGGCACAGTGGTCTGTATTGGTAGGAGGGGGTCATGTTGGAAGGACTGGGCATGCAATATTAATTTTCTGTCACAGAAGAGAAGGCAAATGGTGGCACTTTTAGAATGACAACAGAAAGCAGACATACATGTGTCATGCACTATATACAGTGCATCCGGAAAGTATTCACACCGCTTCACTTTTTCCACATTTTGTTATGTTACAGCCATATTCCAAAATGGAATAAATTCATTTTTGTCCTCAAAATTCTACACACAATACCCCATAATGACAACGTATAAAAAGTTTTTTTCTGATTTTTGCAAATTTAATACAAAAATAAAAACTAAGAAATCACACGTACATAAGTATTCACAACCTTTGCTCAATACTTTGTTGATGCACCTTTGGCAGCAATTACAGCCTCATGTCTTTTTGAATATGATGCCACAAACTTGGCACACCAATCTTTGGGCAGTTTCGCCCATTCCTCTTTGCAGCACCTCTCAAGCTCCATCGGGTTGGATGGGAAGTGTCGGTGCACAGAAGTTTTTTTTTTTAGATTTTTGCAAATTTAATAAAAAAAAAAACCCACTAAGAAATCACATGTATATAAGTATTCATGGCCTTTGCCATGAAGCTCAAAATTGAGCTCAGGTGCATCCTGTTTCCACTGATCATCCATGAGATGTTCCTACAGCTTACTTGGAGTCCACCTGTGGTAAATTCAGTTGATTGGACATGATTTTGAAAGGCATACACCTGTTTATATAAGGTCCCACACTTGACAGTGCATGTCAGAGCACAAACCAAGCATGAAATTCAAGGAATTGTCTGTAGTCCTTCGAGACATGAATGTCTGGAGGCACAAATCTGGGGAAGGGTACAGAAAAATATTTTCTGCTTTGAAGGTCCCAATGAGCACAGTGGCCTCTATCATCCGTAAATGGAAGAAGTTCGGAACCACCAGGACTCTTCCTAGAGTTGGCCGGCCGTCTAAACTGAGCGATCGGGGGAGAAGGGCCCTAGTCAGGGAGGTGACCAAGAACCCGATGGTCACTCTGTCAGAGCTACAGCATTCCTCTGTGGAGAGAGGAGAACCTTCCAGAAGGACAACCATCTCTGCAGCAATCCACCAATCAGGCCTGTATATTAGAGTGGCCAGACAGAAGCCACTCCTTAGTAAAAAGCACATTGCAACCCACCTGGAGTTTGCCAAAATGCACCTGAAGGACTCTCTGGTCTGATGAGACAAAGATTGAACTCTTTGGCGGGAATGCCAGGCTTATGTTTTGAGCAAACCAGGCACCACTCATCACCAGGTCAATACCATCCCTACAGTGCAGCATGGTGCTGGCAGCATCATGCTGTGGGGATGTTTTTCAGCAGCAGGAACTGGGAGACTAGTCAGGATAGAGGGAAAGATGAATGCAGCAATGTACAGAGACATCCTGGATGAAAACCTGCTCCAGAGCGCTCTTGACCTCAGACTGGGGCGACGGTTCATCTTTCAGCAGGACAACGACCCTAAGCACACAGCCAAGATATCAAAGGAGTGGCTTCAGGACAACTCTGTGAATGTCTTTCAGTGGCCCAGCCAGAGCCCAGACTTGAATCCAATTGAACATCTCTGGAGAGATCTGAAAATGGCTGTGCACCGACGCTTCCCATCCAACCCGATGGAGCTTGAGAGGTGCTGCAAAGAGGAATGGGCGAAACTGCCCAAAGATAGGTGTGCCAAGCTTGTGGCATCATATTCAAAAAGACATGAGGCTGTAATTGCTGCCAAAGGTGCATCAACAAAGTATTGAGCAAAGGTTGTGAATACTTATGTACATGTGATTTCTTAGTTTTTATTTTTGTATTAAATTTGCAAAAATCAGAAAAAAACTTTTTATACGTTGTAATTATGGGGTATTGTGTGTAGAATTTTGAGGACAAAAATGAATTTATTCCATTTTGGAATAAGGCTGTAACATAACAAAATGTGGAAAAAGTGAAGTTTAGTGAATACTTTCCGGATACACTGTATGTGTCAGATTCTTTGGCTTGTGAGGTTGGGACTTTTTATTTTTAAAATGTAAAGCAGATAAAGCCTATTATTTCTGACTTTACTGTCACCATGTTGCTCCCAAAGTACTATAAAAGTGACATTGTTTGGTGCCTTATAATTTCCTTTTGTACAGTTTATGGAAACATCACTTATGGGCTGTAAATTGCATTAGTGACCCACAAGGGCATTTTTGTCAGATGCAACTCTGCAGGCTTAATGCATACCTCCCAATCGTCCCGCTGTCCCATCCATGGTCCGTAGTGTCCCGCGGTGGGGGGAAGTTGGGAGAGAGCACTCTGCAGCGGGTGAATAGATGCCGTGCCGGCATCTCTTCACTGCGAGGGGTGAGCCTGGGGGCAGGCCAGCATCTATGGGAGTGCTTGGCTCGCCCCCTGAGTGATGTAACAGGGGGGGTGGGCACCATAAGACCACACCCCTTTTTGGGTGGGTGCGCCTTAGGCGTGCGGTAGTCCCGACTTTATTCACGAGTTTTATCACCAAAACGAGTGATAAATGTCACTGTGTATGATAAATGGTGCTCCAGCCAATCAGCTCCCAACTGTCATTTTTCTAACAGTTGACAGTTGGGAGCTGATTGGCTGGAGCACCATTTATCATACACAGTGACATTTATCACTCGTTTTGGTGATAAAACTCGTTAATAAATCATACCTCCCAACATTCGGAGTCCCAGAGTCAGGACCTCTGCGCGCTAAAGGCGCGCAAATCCGAAAAGGGGACGTGGCCTGATGACACGCCCCTTTACATCACTAATGGGGCGTGCCCAGCATCTCCGAGATGCTAGGCTGCCCCGGGCTTCCCCCGTACTCTCAATAGATGCTGTGCGCATGCGCACAGCGTCTATTCTACCTCTGCACACGCGCTGCTCTGCATAGCAGAGCAGAGTGTATGCTACCCCCAACTCCCCCCCCCCCCCAACCGCGGGACACTGCGGCCCGACAGCGGGACAGTCACAGAAAAACGGGTCTGTCCTGCTAAATGCGGGACAGTTGGGAGGTATGGTAACACATACCCCTCCCTCGTCCTGTAGTAACACATTTGACATTCCCCTCCCTCAACTGTGTAGTAACACATTCCTCTCGCTCACCTGTGTAGTAACACATTGCCCTCTCACTGCTATTGTAACACATTTTTCTCTCTGACCTCTGGAGTAACACATTTCCCTCCCTCATCTGGCAGTAACATATTCTCCTCCCTCACCTATATAGTAACACATTCCCCTCTCACTGCTGTAGTAACACATTTCCTTCCCTCACTATTCAAATAGGGGAGCCATACAAACTGCCAGCGATGTTTGGCAACACTTGGGGTGACAGTTGGCGTTTGAATGACTGTGCTACAGCCACAATGAGACAGCTAGTCAGGATATTACACAGGGGGAGGAAACATTTTAGCTCTTTTCACCTCTTTAGGAGTCGAATTTTGAAAAATCCCTTCTTAGTGGGCACCTATGTCATGGAAGGAATATTCACTCCGATTTTCATGTTTCTAGGTCCAGGGGTTTGGGCTGAGCGTTGATGAGTTGGTCAGTGAGTCAGGACTTGACAAGCAACTCTACTGTGAATGCTAAATCCTTGTACTTTGCAGTCACTTTAACAGCGTTGACTAACATATTGTAGAACTTCTCTACAGCATAGTGCGTTGTTTCTCAGACTCCGTTTTTAGGACGCCCTAACAGTTTATGTTTTCCAGATCACCTAGTAGGTGTGTATTCATTGCTCATTGACACATTTTAACAAATCCACAGGTGGAGATAATTATTTCATTTGTGATTCTGTGATGACTGAGAGCCTGATACAGCAAGGATCACAACTGCGATTACGCACGCAATCAGGCGATAGTTGCCTTCTGTGCATGCATCGCAGTGACTACACAAACCCATCGCAGAGTGATTGACAAGGTGTGCCGTTTGTGGGTGGTGACGGGGGGTGGTCAGCGGAAAGCAGGCGTCCCAGTGCGTTTGAACACCGTTGCAGGGGCGTGCATAAATTATCCACTGCGATGCCAAATGCAGCCTGAGAACTCATAGTGTGTGATGAAGTTAGCAAAGTCTGAGTAAGGTCAGGGCTTGTGCAAGTGTGCGTGAGGCTGCGATGATACTCAATGGTTCCACAGTCTTGCTAAACATTCCGGATGTGTGTAAGGTAAAGTGGGCGTCCTTTGCTTTTGCTAAGACTGCATTGCGGTCGCAGATATTAGCATACCTTTGCAGTTGAACTGCGTGCGCAATCGCAGCCTTGATCACAGTTGCGATCAGTAGTGAATCAGGCCCTGAGTTTGGGAACCTACGGCATAGTGCAGTGCTTCTCAAACTCTGTCCTAAGGACCCCACTCAGGTCACATTTTCCAGATTACCTAGCAGGTGCACAGGTGTCTTCATTACTCACATTTTAAAAGAGCCACAGGTGAAGCAAATTATTTCACTTGTGATTCTGTAAGGAGACCTGGAAAACATGCACGGTTTTGGGTCCTGAGGACAGAGATTGAGACCCTATGGCATAGTGCAGTGGTTCTCAAACTCGGTCCTCAGGACCCCCACACAGTTCATATTTTGCAGGTCACCTAGCAGGTGCACAGGTGTAATCATTACTCAATGACACATTTTAAAAGGTCCACAGGTGGAACTAATTATTTCACTTGATTCAGTGTGTAGACATGGAAAACGTGCACTGTTTGGGGTCCTGAGGACCGAGTTTGAGAACCTGTGGCATAGTGTAATACAGAGGTTCTCAACCACCATCCTCAAGGCACACTAGCAGTTTAGGTTTTAAGGATAGCCATACTTGAGCAAGGTTCTAAGGATAGCCAGTAATGTGCAGTCAGGTGAGGCAGAGCCTTTCCTGTCATACTTAGGTATACTACAGAGTTTTGAGTATAAAAATGATAAGAAAAATGTAAGAAAATATTATAAATATCTTCTTTGTATTATTCTAATATTTTTATAGTAAAAACTCTGTAGTAGAAAGTGTATGGCAGGTGAGGCACTGCCTCCCCTGTCTACCGTTTCCGCACGTCCCTGATCAAAACACACCAAATTTCAAGCACTATATACTGCTGCACCTTTGTATAATGCCCACATGAACTCTCAGGTTCATATATGTGTCTGTAACTCTGGCTCTGATACTAGTAAGTGCCTCCCCAGACATTTACCTCATTGCACGTCACTGAGGATAGCCATACTTGAGCACAGATGACTTAATTAATACCTCAGTTATTTTGATTTAACCATCTGTGCTTAAACATGGATATCTCTAAAACCAGGACTGTTAGTGTGCCTTGAGGACTGAGGGTGGGAATCACTGGTGTAATATGTATTTAATGAGCATTCCCATAGAACTACGTATTATTTTAAAGAGTTGCAATGCTTGTGATAGCTGCAGGCAAAGTGCTCGATATAAAAAGTTCATCAGACAAGTGTTTGCATTGACTTTAAGGGGTTTATTTACTTAGCAGTGTTACTGCTAAGTAAGTGCTCCCAACTGTCAACTCACAGGCTGTGTTTGAAAAATGACAGCTGAGAGCTGATTGGCTGGCACCTTATCACATTTCACTCTGTGTCCTAACACTGCTTAGTAAATAGACCCCATTTTAATATAATATATATTAGGTTACATCTAAGGAACATTGGCCCTCATTCAGGTCCACTCGCAAGCGGGCGCACGTACGTTAGGCGTACGTACAAAATTATTTAAATTCAATGGCTCGCTCGTATTTTCGTTCGCATCTAAAATTCCTCCCTAAACTCAGGCGACCCCTCCTCTAACTAACGAGCGTGCGAAATAGCGAGCGTACATCCCCGAAATGGCTTGAAGGGAACGCACGCACAAGTGAAACCGGAAGTGGCCTTGTCAGATGTCGATTACCTGCTCCTTTATTCTGCCTACCTCCCTCAATCGTATCATGACAATCAATGTATCAATTAGCTTAATTGTTTTTTTTTTTTCAACACAATGCAAGAAACTTTACTCTTGTCCGTGTTTGTGTTTACCCGCAGAATACGTACGGGTGGAACATTCGCTTTTATTGTTCAAAAAACATGTGAACCACAATTAAACAATTGTTCTATTGCTGTGGATCCCCGCATATTTCCTGGGGTTCATTTCTTTTTTTAAATTTGCAAACGCATGTCACTGCATCAAGCCTATCATAACTCTCCAGAGATTTCTGGCCCTGTTGAACACATGACTCATACACTAACCAATAAAATTGCTCCTGTTAATTTCCAAAATACATTAGCCAATCAGAAATTTTTTGCACACTTTATCAAAAATGTTTTGTATGAAAAACTCCATTGCCATCATGAGAGCCTCCGCATTCACCAGGCGCGAGCTGCTGGTGCTTACGGAGGTGATGGATCGCCGTATCACCAGCCAGCCTCCACCCATCACCAACCGGCAGAAGCGCTCCGCGTATGCGGAGGCACGGTCCAGCCTGCGGTCCTTAGGTTCACGCCGCAACATCGGGCAGCTGGAGCGCAGGTGGTCAGACCTGCAACGGCGAACGCCCTGCTTGCTGGCATGCTTTCGCATGCAGATACTGGAAAGTAAGTGTTATGTATTGTGGTTTTCATGTTTGTGTTTGTGGGGCAAACTGCGTGTGCATGTTTTCCTGTCTGTCCTATTTATTATTTGTCCTCATATCTGCCTGTGCATGTTTTCCTGTCTGTCCTATTTATTATTTGTCCTCATATCTGCGTGTGCATGTTTTCCCGTCTGTCCTATTTATTATTTGTCCTCATATCTGCGTGTGCATGTTTTCCCTCTATTTCTGTTTTTTTCATTCTACTCCTATTTGCATGTTTTTTGTTGGTGGTTTTTGTTTTTTTATTTGGGCCCCGGATTTGGCCAGAAACTAACCTCAATTTGTTTGACATATTTTAGGTGGACAGCCAAGACTACGCCGTCACCGTCCGGCCAGACGGCGTTCCCGGCCACTATCCCCAACCCCCAGCCAACACTCCACCCCAAATATTTCCCCTATACCCCACTCCTCCCCAGCCTTCCCAGACCCTCTCCCGGAACTGTCGGGCCTCATTCCCCTCCGTCCCACTTCCCCCTCTCCTCCACCCACCCCTCTTCCAATTACCCCCTCCCCGGAGTCCGTCATTACCCCTCACCGTTCTTTGGGGAATGAAGGCTCCTCCGAGGAAGAACATGGAGGGACTTCCGGAGCTCCCGTTTTGGCTCCCGGTATGTTTTTCTTTCGCATTTTTTTTAAGCACAAACTGTTTGTATGTAATCATGTGTCGTGCCTTTATTCGTGATTTTTGGGTTTACTTTTGGTGATTTAGCAGTTTGCCTTTACCTCTTCCTGCTGGTTTCAACAGACACATATCACACCTGTGGGAATTTGTACATAGGCCTTGTATTTTTGGCAGCACCTCCTTTTTGTTTTGGTTTCTTTTTTTTAGGTTTAGGAGTGATTTCGTTGTGTTTTTTTTTTTTTAATGTGGCTTCCCTATTGTTTTATTAATCCACACACTTTTCTCACCCACAGAGGAACAGAGGCGTCGGCAAGAGGTGGTCGAATGTGTTGGCCAGATGCGCCAACATGTCATTGGCGTTCTTGTGGGCCTTGACCGGCTGTCTGGCATCCTTCGCCAGTAGTTTTTTTTGTTTTTTTTCGTTTTATAAATAAATTGTTGATTTCGAATATACGTTCTGGCTCATTCTTTTTTTCCCAAAAAAAAAAAAATTTCCCTGACATAAGTTGACTGTTCCTGCAAGGATTTCCCTTTTTTAAAAGTTAGATTGTGTTTTGTATTTGTATGTAAAACAGCCACAAGAAACACAGAACAGTAACAATGTAATTTACCTTTTTGGGTGTAGTGTCAATTAGATATTTCTACATTTTACAGGTTCCTAGTTGGTGTGCAAGCTGCTTAGGCCAATCTTCCAAATCCAAAGGTTTGGACAGGCTTCCTTTTGGTGTGGGTTGGGAACCTGAAAACATATTTCAGTTTACATCAACTGGTGTCAGTACTGGATTACCCCTTAGTCAAATGTAAGGTGTGTTAACCTGGTTACACTTGCTGTTAACGTCCAAAACAAGGAAGACCATTTCACTCTCCAAACATTTATTCACAACATAAATGAGAAATCAAAGTGGTCACTCCCTCAAAAAAAAACACAGTGATAAACTCAAATACAACACATACAAATAAAATATTTAAATTAAAAAAACAATCAAGAGCTGGTTGATGAAGGACCATGCCAACATGATTCCACAAACATGGCGTTGCGATATGGGTTCCAGAATATATGCCCCAAATCACCAGATCCAGGTTTGGTAAGGGTAGCAGGAAGTAGTGAGCGTTGGAGTGCCAAAGATTATGTGAACAAACAGAAGATGGAGAAAAAAATACAAATAAATTAGATGTTCGCAAACAAACACAAACACATTAGGTATAAACACTGTCGTTTTGGTCAAACTTACCTAAAAAATCTGGCCACCACATCATCGCGTATGGCCCCCCCACATACTGACATCCGACCAACCTCGGGGGGGCCATCCTCAGGTAAGGCATCCTCTGGCTGCATTGGGACACCACTCCTTATGGCGATGTTGTGAAATATCCCACACAGGACCACAATTTTCGACACCATATCCGGCAAATACATGAGCTCGCCACCAGAGCGGTGGAGGCATCTGAATCGGCCTTTTAAAAGGCCGATACAGCGCTCCACCACTTGCCTGGTGGCTGTAAGTGCGGAATTATACTCACTTTGTGGGCCTGGTGTGGGAGCCAAATAAGGAGTGAGCAGCCAGGACATGCAAGGGTATCCACTGTCTCCTGTGAAAAATAAGAGACAACATCAGGAACACTGTGTATCAAGCTTAACATTGTTATGTACTAAAGGTCTCCACTTACCCAGAAGCCACGCATCACCAGCTTGTAGGTTGGTTAATTTCTGCCATATCCCTGATTGCCGGATGACGAAGGAGTCATGTGCACTTCCTGGTAATTTAGCATTCAGGGACAGGATCTGGAGGGAGGCATCACATACCACCATTACATTCAGGGAGTGATAGTGTTTCCTGTTTCTAAATATTGCCTCCAGCCGTGCTGGAGGCTGAAGTGGTATGTGAGTACCATCCACAACCCCTATGATGTGTGGGAAGCCAGCTATTTGGTAAAAATTGGCCTTGGCCACACTAAGGGCACCCATATCCAAAGGCATTTGAATAAAATGATGGAGGTGCTTGAAAAGTGCCTCCATCACTGCCCTCAGGATCCGGGAAAAGGAGGATTGGGAGATGCCCGCCACTATTCCCACCGTTGTTTGAAACGATTCTGAGGCATAGAAATGTAACACCGCCATAAATTGCGTCAGTGGTGGTATTGCTGTTGGACTGTCAATTTGCCGCTCAAGATCACTTTCTATTAATGAGAGAGTGTCTATGATGATTTTAAGACGATAGCGTCTTAAAACCTCATCATCGGGCATTCCAAAAAGGGTGACACGTGTTCGAAATATCTGGGGCCTTGCATGCCTACGATGCCTACGCCTGGGATGAGATTGAGGTTGGTCGGCTTCCGGGAGCATGGCCAGAACAATCCGCCCCAGATCAACCTGAAATTCAAAGATTTCAAAGTAAGGCTTTTGACCCACCCCAAAACTATATTAAAACAACTTAGCTTGATGATACCATCCATTGCTGCTTACATGCCGGGGTATTGTCACGATACGTCCAAACTGAAAATAAACACCAAAATTACTTGACACATTTCACTCTGTGCATTTTTGTTTATAAATTTTGTGCTAGACCAAGGTTAAAATATGCCAAACACCAATTTA
The DNA here is from genome assembly GCA_031769625.1 of Taudactylus pleione. NCBI lineage: Eukaryota > Metazoa > Chordata > Amphibia > Anura > Myobatrachidae > Taudactylus > Taudactylus pleione. The sequence continues at coordinate 7,569,032 of JAUIMM010000197.1, forward strand.
GCAAAACCGCAAAGCGACATTTAACACAGTACATCAAAACGGGTCGAAATGTTGGCTCAAAAAGCGAAAGATAAACCACCAAAAAGTTAGAATGATTATTAAGCTGTTTAAAATGCGCTAATTAGTTCGCTAATACAAGTCACAAGAGTAACTACTAAAAATGCGCTAATTAGTTCGCTAATACAAGTCACAAGAGTAACTACTAAAAATGCGCTAATTAGTTCGCTAATACAAGTCACAAGAGTAACTACTAAAAATGCGCTAATTAGTTTGCAAATACAAGATAAAAAATGGACTTACCAAGAGCAAATATCTAAGATTCAAAATCAAAAGGTCTTTGGGGTCGAAAATAAACAAAATCTAAAATAGAAGAAATTATGGATCCCAAAATTACAAAATATATGAAACACAATGAAACAACAATTGAACAAAAGTTAGACTTCACAAAACTTACCAAATCAAGAAACGAGGTCCCAAAAATATAAACCAACAAAGATAACGGAAAAAAAAAACGCAAATCTAACCAACAAACGAATCTCCAACCGCCAACTCCTTTCTACGCAATCAATAAACTCCAGCCAAGATAACCTCCAACAATCCAAAAACGCCACCTCGACTTGAGACACACCAAGCCATAAATAGTGTTTCGTTTCCCGCACAAATTAAGGAGGGATCATAGGGCCGCACAATCAATGATGCGGCCGCAAAATAAGGACGCATGTATAAATACGTCACGAAAACACATTAAAATTCTGGTGTATTTCTTGTTTGGACCTCAGACATGGCGACAGACCAGGGAAAAAATGCCCAAGAGTCAGGCGGTAAGTCTTTCATGCATTTTCTATCAATGATTAATTTGAAACATAAGATTAGGCAAGTTGTGATTTTGTGAATTCTGTAAATTTACACAAATAGGTGAGGAGGATGACATGGAAGAGGCTGCTGGGCCCAGTATTCCGGCCAAAGCGGCCCCCAAAAAAAGGCAGCCACATTTCACAAGAAAGGAGATGGAGGTTTTGATCCAGAAGTGTGTGGACATCCTGCCACAGGCAGACAGGAATATGAGTCTAAGCCAGAAGTGGAGAATGTGGGAAGAGGTAGCCGTTGCTGTCAATAGGGTGGGTGATTATGTCCGTCTAGCCCGGGATGTCAAACGGCGGTAAGTAAACCCTTGCCCCCCCTAAAAACAAACCCCATTTTAAACCAAAGGATAATGGCTTCCATTTTTCCCCACAGATGGGGCGACTTCAAATATCGCCTAAAGCAAAAACTCGCGGACAGGGCTAGGCATGCAAGGGGGACATGTGGGGGTCCCACCCCTGTGTCATTGGAGTTGACGGATTTAGAAGAGCTGGCACAGGGGTGTGTGCAGCCTGTGGAGGTGTTTGGCGTGTCCAACATGGATACGGACATGCCAGATTTTGCGGCTCCTCATGTTGGCCCAGGTAAGTATTGTGATGTCACCAACTCTGAAATGCTATTGTGCCAATATGTAGATTCTAATGTGACGCTTTTCTCATTTTTCCAACAGAGACACAGGCGGATGAGTCTGCTCCAGAGGGAAGCCTTGGCCGCAGAATTTCTGCTGGCTCTGCAGGGGAGGAACCAGTACATCCGGCTGAGGACCCTGCAGAAGCCAGTCCAGGGCGTGCCCCCTCGCAGGCAGTGGGCCTCCTCACAGAACTCAATTTCAAATCGGATTTCCATACGGAGATTCTGCAGAGGATGGACGCCAGTCTGATACGGGTGGCTGAGGCCCTGGAGCAAAATGCTGCGGCCAACGTGACCATTGGTCAGGCCCTGGCGGAAAATACCAGGGCCAACATCCGCATCGCCGATGCCCTGGAGCAGCTCGTTCGCCAGCACATGGTGGAGCCGACCTCCCTTCCTGCCGGAACATCAGGATCCTCCACCTCTGGCACAACATCAGCCAATCCTCCAAATGTGCCTAGCCCTGTGCCTAGTCCAGAGGCCACAACATCTGCCTCTGGACAGGCCAGCCCGATGGCATCCCGGACCCGGTCTGGCGCCCACCCTCCCCCATCCAAACGGGCGAAAAAACGGTGACAGCAATGGCGACTTTTCCCACACTCCTTCTGTGCTTGGCTCATATTCCTTTCTGGTCAAAACTTCCCTCTCCTTTCTTGTGAAATGTTTTTAATTTATTTTTGTACGTTTATGTTATCAGTTATTGATTATTTATTTTTGTTAAAAAGTATCTTTGCCAGAAAAAAAGAAAACAAAATATTGTGCCAATTGGTTTGTGTTTAAACAATAAATTTATGATAAAAATCTGACATTGTATTGTGACATTATTGTACAAATGGGTTACATTTAATCCTGGCCCTAAAGGCAAAAACTGACACAAAAAACCATTTCATTTTTAAAAAAAAAAGGCCTCTTGAAGGAACGTTTAAAAAATCACATAACGATGCAAATTCCACAGTAAAAAAAAAAGGGGGAGCTAATTAAAACATGATGACATTATTGTCACAATAGGCCATAAACAACAAATTGAGGCCAAAAAACCCCCCCAAAAATGTACGCCAATTGATTGTGTAATCCTGACATTAGCAGGTATGATTTCCACCTGCGTACGGTTTTGTGCTATCCCAATAAACTGCTTTCCAAACACATACCAAGCCGGTTTTCAATACAACACTAATTGCTTTTGAGACCACCCGCGATTAATCGCTGCAACATCATGGAGTCCCGGGACGGAGGAGAAGGCCATCGCCAATGTGGTCGAGTAATCCAGACCCTAAACTGTGCGAGCATTTTGAAGGGAAAGAGGATGTTCCAGTGACGTATGTGACGGTCCGAACACATTTGACGTTCGCATCTGCTAATGTATGTACGCCCCAAAAACGCCTCGCCACGCCTGCGTTTTTCCATCTCCACCCCCGTCAACACCCAAAAACGCCCTGTTCTGTCAATCACATTTCACATGTCACTTCCTGTACGCTATTTTAGGAACGAGAGAAAAAAAGCTCGCAATCTGCCGTACGCACATGCGCAGTGTAACACCGACGCATGCGCGGTTAGTCAACATCGGAACGCAACGAGCGTACTGTTGGTAACGTGCGGCTCTGAATGAGGGCCATTGTCTTCCTCAAAGTAAACAAACTCCATTTGTCAATCCATATTCATACATGCCGATGTTTCACTCCCTCCTTCCGGGAGGGAGCTGTCGGGCTTTCTCGGCGGGGGGCGGGTCGCGGCGAAAAGGGGGCGTGGCCCGGTGGTGACATGCATTTTGGGGCAGAGCATGGGGGCGTGTCATCGCGATCGCGTCATCGCGGCTCCGCCCCCTCTTTACAATGCCGGTTTTAAAGGCATTGTGAGGCAGGGGGCAGGGCCGTGATGACGCGATTCAGCGCGAATCGCGTCACCGGCCCCGCCGCTGCCGGGATTTTTATAGTAAGTGCAGGGGGGGAGGTGGACGTGTCGCTGATCACTGGAGGCTTGCCGGCTTTCCCGGGAAGTCGGGAGCAGCACCCGATTTTCGGGAGGCTCCCGACCAAATCGGGAGGGTAGGCAAGTATGATATAATTTAATACTTCAATTGCCTTCAGCAATGAGTTGGTTTAACTCTGAAACTTGTACAGTTCTCATGTCCTTCTTACAGTGAGGTGCCCCAACCATACCCCATATACCAGAGGTGATCTAACCAGTGACTGAGTCCAAGGTAATACAATGCATCACATGCACTGGATTTGGTACGGGATGGCGGTGCTTGGGATACCAGCGGTCAGAATCCCGATGCTGGCATAGAGACACAGTTTGCATACCGACACCAGCCGTAAAGTATCCTAACCTTCCCTCCACGCATCCTAACCCGTAGTGCCTAAACCTAATGCTGACCATACACTAGAATAATATTGTTCCAACCAGCCAACTAGTTGTCTGGTTGGAATGATAATTGTCTAGTGTGTGGGAGCAAACGATAATCAGCCGTTTGCTCCCACAATCTGAAAAACGTCCAAAAACGATCGTTCCAACTAGTTGCCCAGTAATCGTTCTAGTGTAGGGGGAACGCTTCCAACTTTCCCCCCAACTGAACGATAAGTAGGCGGCCCCTGGCTGGCAATATCCACCTACTTTTGTTACAGTCACCCCTTAGCCCTCTCCAGCATGTCATGTCTCAGCTGACACCGGCTGTTATATGAATTATGCTGTGGTGGGCTATTCCCAGATCCCCAGCCTCTCTTCTGCATTCTTGCCTGTGCACTGCTAAGACGGGGGAGGGTCAGTGGTGTGGGCTCCCAGCTCCCCAGTTTGGAGCGGCCGTGCCAGGGGGAGACATGCCGGGGAGATGCTACTCCTCACACCGAGAACTGTGTGCTGGGAGCAGCCGCCTCTAGAGATGGGGAGAGCCAGCAGCAGCTCAGCTAGATAAACCTGTCAGTGTCGTGCACCTTCAGCCACCACCCCAATACAGCCGTCACTGTGCACCTTTACCCACCCCCCAATACAGCCGGCACTGTGCACCTTTACCCACCCCCCAATACAGCCGGCACTGTGCACATTCGCTCCCCTCCCCAATACAGCCTGCACTGTGCACATTCGCTCCCTTCCCCAATACAGCCTGCACTGTGCACATTCGCTCCATTCCCCAATACAGCCTGCATTGTGCACATTCGCTCCCCTCCCCAATGCAGCCAGCACTGTGCACATTCGCTCCCCTACCCAATACAGCCTGCACTGTGCACATTCGCTCCCCTCCCCAATACAGCCTGCACTGTGCACATTCGCTCCCTTCCCCAATACAGCCTGCACTGTGCACATTCGCTCCCTTCCCCAATACAGCCAGCACTGTGCACATTCGCTCCCTTCCCCCAATACAGCCAGCACTGTGCACATTCGCTCCCCTCCCCAATACAGCCTGCACTGTGCACATTCGCTCCCCTCCCCAATACAGCCTGCACTGTGCACATTCGCTCCCCTCCCCAATACAGCCTGCACTGTGCACATTCGCTCCCCTCCCCAATACAGCCTGCACTGTGCACATTCGCTCCCCTCCCCAATACAGCCTGCACTGTGCACATTCGCTCCATTCCCCAATACAGCCTGTACTGTGCACATTCGCTCCCTTCCCCAATACAGCCTGCACTGTGCACATTCGCTCACTTCCCCAATACAGCCTGCACTGTGCACATTCGCTCCCTTCTCCAATATAGCCAGCACTGTGCACATTCGCTCCCTGCCCAATACAGCCTGCACTGTGCACATTCGCTCCCCTCCCCAATACAGCCTGCACTGTGCACATTCGCTCCCTTCCCCAATACAGCCTGCACTGTGCACATTCGCTCCCTTCCCCAATACAGCCTGCACTGTGCACATTCGCTCCCTTCCCCAATACAGCCTGCACTGTGCACATTCGCTCCCTTCCCCAATACTGCCTGCACTGTGCACATTCGCTCCCCTACCCAATACAGCCTGCACTGTGCACATTCGCTCCCCTCCCCAATACAGCCTGCACTGTGCACATTCGCTCCATTCCCCAATACAGCCTGCACTGTGCACATTCGGTCCCTTCCCCAATACAGCCAGCACTGTGCACATTCGCTCCCTTCCCCAATACAGCCAGCACTGTGCACATTCGCTCCCCTCCCCAATACAGCCTGCACTGTGCACATTCGCTCCCCTCCCCAATACAGCCAGCACTGTGCACATTCGCTCCCCTCCCCAATACAGCCTGCACTGTGCACATTCGCTCCCCTCCCCAATACAGCCTGCACTGTGCACATTCGCTCCCCTCCCCAATACAGCCTGCACTGTGCACATTCGCTCCCCTCCCCAATACAGCCTGCACTGTGCACATTCGCTCCTCTCCCCAATACAGCCTGCACTGTGCACATTCGCTCCATTCCCCAATACAGCCTGCACTGTGCACATTCGCTCCCTTCCCCAATACAGCCTGCACTGAACACATTCGCTCCCTTCCCCAATACAGCCTGCACTGTGCACATTCGCTCCCTTCCCCAATACAGCCTGCACTGTGCACATTCGCTCCCTTCCCCAATACAGCCAGCACTGTGCACATTCGCTCCCTTCCCCAACACAGCCTGCACTGTGCACATTTGCTCCCTTCCCCAATACAGCCTGCACTGTGCACCTTTACTCACCCCCCAATACAGCCGGCAATGTGCACCTTAACCCAGCCCTCAATACAGCCGGCAATGTGCAATTTGGTCCCTTCCCCAATACAGCCGGTACTGTGCACCTTTACCCACCCCCCAATACAGCCGGCACTGTGCACCTTTACCCACCCCCCAATACAGCCGGCACTGTGCACCTTTACCCACCCCCCAATACAGCCGGCACTGTGCACCTTTACCCACCCCCCAATACAGCCGGCACTGTGCACCTTTACCCACCCCCCAATACAGCCGGCACTGTGCACCTTTACCCACCTCCCAATACAGCCGGCAATGTGCACATTTGGTCCCTTCCCCAATATAGCTGGTACTGTGCACCTTTACCCACCCCCCAATACAGCCGGCACTGTGCACCTTTACCCATCCCCCAATACAGCCTGAACTGTGCACCTTCACAGCTGGCACTGTGTGCAGAACCCCCATCCCGGCAACTTTAAATCTTTGTGACCCTCGTCGGACAGTACCTGCCTTGGATGGGCATTATCCCGGGATATACTTGGGCTCACTGTCAGAGCTGTTCTTTTCTCTTTTGAAATGTATGTGTCATCACATTAGCATTAAGACCATCTACCTAGTGTTTGTATTACTGTACCTAAATGTGTTTTATACACTACGTTGCCTGGGTTCACTGGAGATAGAGAATTTTAATTAGGGGTGTTCGTCTGGTAAAAATGTGCAGTGTATGGTGCAAAGTCTCTGGACAGATGTATAAAAAGAACTTTTAGTCTTGTCAGCTAGCAGTGGAGCTATGTGATCGCCCAGGAAAGTTTATTGTTTGACATAAGAATGTAGGAATTCGGCATGTCCGCCTCACCTACCTCTGATGTTTTACAACTTGTGTGACTTATAGAAGAGTCAGCAGTTACCTATGTGCATTTGTTTCTAGAGACAGTGCACACCAGCAGGGAGGAGGAATATAACTCATTTGTCCTGCTATAGTATATCATACTTACTGACATTCTGGCTCCCCCCCCAGCTGAGGGGGGAGGGGAGTGTGGACGGCTTAAGTGGGTGGAGCGGGGGCATGTAGGCGCGATCGAGTCATCGCAGCCCCATCCCGGCTTTATAATGCCGATATTACCGGCATTGTAAAGCAGGGGGCGGGGCTACGATAGCATGATTCACCGCGATTCGCCTCACCCCCCCCCCCCAAACAACTGGTCGCGGGAGGGCCGGCGGCCATTCCGGGGGACTTGCCTGCTCTTGCGGGGTGCCAGGGTACCTGATTTTCGGGAGGCTCCCAGCGGTCCTGGGAGAGTAGGCAAGTATACAGTATGTACTCTAAATAGCTGATTCTGGGCCTGATTCAGAGCCGGTCGCTATTTGCGCTCGCTCGTCCAGAAAGTAGGGGTGGTTATTCAAATGAACCGTTCGCTGTTTGCGGTCTGTTCACGCCTCTAGGTCTGAACGAGTGAACAAAACTTGCGTTCGTTTTTTGGGAAACTACGCCCCCTGGCCACTCGCATCCTACGTCATGTCCGCTATTTATTAGATTAATCGACTACATCGAACAGGGTAAGAGTTGCTCGCTATTCTTGTGGTTGGTTTTTGCTACCACAATTTTGCGAGCAGTTCTGGCTATAAAATAACCCAGTGACGTGGTCAATGACGCTGCTGTTTTAAATATGCACACCCATAAAACGCCCGTTTTGACCTTTAAGCACGCCTGCGATCGGATCTCCACTCCCCGTTTTCAAGCACCTTCCCCTGTTACCACCCACATACGCCTCATTCTGTCACTCAAAATAGCAGGCATTCGCTATTTTGCGAGCACACGATTTTCGGCCGCACTGAGTGGTTCGCGCATGCGTATTTCGATCCGTACGCATGCGCAGTTGGGCAAACCTCGCTCGGAGCGAACGAGCAGCAACTTGCGTCCGGCTCTGAATCAGGGCCTCTATTCCATCTAGTTGAAACAATCAGTTAAACTTTCCAGCAATGTTAATCTTAAATACAAGGGTCGATGTTCCTTCATATTATTCTTAATTTTATTCCTCACTTATGAATTCCCAGATATTCAGACAGTCCCTCCCACTATTTCGTTCACATTGACGTGTGATGTCAGTAGGGCTGCCCACAATCGGCAGGTGTTCCTTCGGGAACGCCTCAGTTTGTGCAGCCACCCTCCGACCCGCCTACAAAACGGGGCGAGCTGTCGATCAATATCGACAGCCGCCCCGTCTTGTAGCGAGCACTGGAGTGAGTGATTTCTCACTCGCTCCAGGGCACGCGCAGTGCGCATGCCGCGTGTGCGCACTGCCCAACCATCGACCCGCTAGCGAGCGCTATGCGCTCACGAGCAGGTCTGAATCAGGCCCTGTATCTTCAAATATTTTACTGTGGCTTATAGAGTCAGAAGCAAAAAGAAACCTGCACAAATATGAAATAATTCAGATAGTTTGAATTACACAGTAGCAGTGATTTGGCCTGTATAGTGCTACAAAAAAAATTTCATTTCCTTGGCACCCTAGGCAGACACTGGCCGCCTACTTCTGTGACATCAAAAGTTGGACAGAAGTTGGCTGGTCTAATGAAAAAGTTGGCTAGATGTGTGAGGTCACCTTGTAGTTGGACAGACAAGTTGGACGGTTGGAGGAAAGTTGGTTTGATATATGGCCCCTCCTAGTGCCTACCCCTCCACCCCTAGTGCTTAACCCTAACCCTCCCCCTAGTGCCTAATCTAGAGGTGGGCAATTAGCGCCCCCCCCAGCTGTTGTAGAACTACACATCCCAGCATACCCTGCCACAGTTTTGCTCTTTGGCCATGCTAATACTGTTGCAAGGCATGCTGGGATTTGTAGTTAATCAACAGCTGGAGGGCCGCTTATTGCCCACCCCTTGCCTAATCCTAACCCTCCCCCTAGTGCTTAACCCGCCCCCTAACCCCACTACTTTCCGTCGGGATGCCAGCGCTGGAATTCTGACTGGTGTCGGCATTCTGAGCGCCGGCATCCGACAGCCAGGTTTATAACTACATCCCCATGCACTTACTGTATATATGCACCCAAGAATTGTATTCGCCTTTTGTGCTGCCTTACAATTTTATGTCAACTTGTTTCTATATTGAAATAAAAGTTTCATATGGTTTATCAGCGATTTCTTCAGTTTTGTTATAGTTTTTCCAAGTCCTTTGTCCATTTACATCTCAAGTTCCCAAGTTACATTTCATTTATTGTGTAAGTAGTAAAATTAAGAGTTATGGTAGACTTACCTTTTTTAACTCTATTTATTTAGCTTACACGCCCTGAGCATCTGGGCCACAAAGCTAGCGAAACCTTTGACTCTTAAGAGGGATGACTCAAGAGCCACGCCGTCAAAGAAAGACGAGGTAGGTCCGGGTGCAGGCAAGGACCCTGTGCTAGTAGATCCTGCCGTAGAGGAAGTGGAACAAGAGTGTCTATGGAGAGACTCTGTAGGTCGATGAACCAATATCGCTGTGCCGCCTTCTCGCTTGAACATTCGGTGAACCCTCGGGAGGAGGGAGATCGGAGGAAAGAGGTATGCGAGTTTGAAGTCACATCTCACTGCCAGAGCGTCCACAAAGGTGGCTGAGGGGTTTCTGGTCCTGAACCCGTACCTGGGGACCTTGTGACGCGAGGCCATGAAGTCTACGTCTGGCAGGCCCCATTTTGCCACCAGGAGTTGAAAGACATCCGGGTGGAGAGCCCACTCTCAGGCGTGTATGTCCTGATGGCTTAGGAAGTCCGCTTCCCAGTTGAGGACTCCGGGGATGAATACTACCGGGATTGCCGGGAGATGACATTTGGCCCAGATCAAAATGTGTGCTATCTCCCGCATGGATGCTTGACTTCGCATGCCTCCCTGATGGCTGAGGTAGGCTACTGCAGTCGCATTTTCAGACTGGATTTGGACCGGCCTGCCCTGGAGGAGATCTTGTGCCAGATTGAGCGCTCTGTACACTGCTCGCAGCTCCAGAATGTTTATGGGCAGGCGACTTTCCAGGGTTGTCCACCGGGCGGAACTGGGCGTATTCCACCATATTGAAGGTGAATACCATGGACTCCAGGACCTGCATTGCTGAGTGAATGGATACCCTACGATTGTGGAGCAAGCTACATACACGCAAGTGTACTGTCAAAATCTTTTCTGTTGTCAGAAAGATCCTCTGTATTCGAGAATCCAAGCATGTCCCCAGATGTACCATACGCTGTGTCGGAGATAAGGAGGACTTTTTCCAATTGATGAACCAGCCGTGTGTTTGCAGGCAGTCCACGTTCAGCTGGAAATGGCGTTGTAACACAACCGGTGAGTGTGCCAAGATTAAGAGGTTGTCTAGGGATGGCAGGATTCTGACTCCCTGGCGCCTGAGGTGGGCCACCATATCTGCCATTATTTGGTAAAGACCTGTAACTGGTAATGCTGCTGCAGAACAGCAAACTGTAGGAAACGCTGGTGGGTTTCAGTAATAGGTACATGCAGGTATGTATCCTTAATGTCCAGAGAAACCATGAAATCCCAGGCTCCAATGCCAGGACAATTGATCGTAGGGTTTCCATGCGGAACTTGGGCACTGGGATAAATTTGTTGAGAGGTTTGAGATTCAGAATAGGCCAATAAGACCCATTCGGCTTCCGAATCAAAAAGAGAGTGGAATAAAAACCAGTTCCTCTCTGAGCCGAAGGCTCCAGTATTATCACACCTGACAGTATAAAAACAAAGCTTGGGGCTGCCTAAGCAGTCCCCCTGTTCTAAAGGTGCGACCGGTCCTGCCGGCACCAAACAAAAAACTGTCTGCCTGTGGCTGGGGGCAGGGTATATGTGGAGGAGGACCAATGCATCCTGGGAGGTAAAGCTTTGACTGTTTATTGCCCGAATATCTCCAACCACACACACCCCATGGTATCCCTGAGGATACCCTATGGCCCCTGAAGAAGAAATTATTACCACAGCTAGGTGGATAACTATTCTGCCTACAGTACATAGTATCATAGTATCTAAATGTTTCTGTAGTAAGCTACTATGCTCTCTCTATTAATAACCTGACATAGCTAAGTGCTATTAGCAAATATCCAGCTACAAAGTTAGAAATAAAAAAAAAAGTCCCATCTGGATCAGGTGTTTTAATTGTTTGAGAGGGAGAGGTGTATCAAACCATCTAAAGAGGTCAAGTGGAGATATCAACCAATCATATTCTAGCTATCATTTTATCATTGTACTAAATAATAGTTAGAATCTGATTGGTGCCTGATATATCTCCTCTTTTAACTTCTTTAAGTGTAACTGCTCCTCCTGCTATATATTAGACAAGTAACATGTAATGGTGTGCATAGATTCTTGCTACACAACTGAACGTCAGACATACACACACGCTGTGTAGGATCTAATTGTAGTTAAAATCATACCATCCTTGTCACCCAGAATTCCGGGAGTTACCCAGATCTCTTGGACAGTCTCTCTGGGAACTCCTAGAAAATTACCTTATAAAAGGACCAGAGCCACAAGAAACTGGTTTGTATGTAAAGTTAAATGAATATTTTATGAGACATTACATCGTTTTAAGCATTATCCCTTGTTTATAAATAAGGGATGACAAATTATTTATTCCTACTAAATGTATAGAAAAGAGCTTTGAGAAATTTGATCAACAACGCAGGATTTTCTTGCTGTTGCCTAGTTAGAAGCTTCTGTGTTTGCAACAGTTTTTTTATGCCTTTGTATTATTAGGGTAATAACTAGGGGTTATTATAACTAGATGCTCAGGCCCCTCTGCATATTTGTATGCCCTAAGGGAAGTGACGGAACAGGAGATCATAAGGCAGCAAAGCATTTATATGATTCCAAAAAGAAAATACACATGTAATATTCCACTAGCAGTGCTTAGTCAGGCTTTATAGGAAAGCTGTATAGTCAGCACCCACCAATTACATCTCTGGATAAATAAAGTTCTATTGTCATGGAAACATCTTTAATTGGTTACCTGATTGGAATACAAGAGCAATGAGAGGAAGAGAATTTAATTTGGAGGTTTAATATTTAGTCAATAAACCCTTTAAACAAGACATACAGCAAGTTATCTAAATCTTAGCAGCACCTGAGTAAAGGTTGATCTTACAAAACATCAATGGCTCAAGAACTATTATATAAATTCTAGTATGTGTCAGTATTATTATTACACAGTATCACAGATGAAGTGAAGGATTCACGGGAAAACAACGCTATTCTCCACAGAAAGACATAAACACTCATCTGTTAAATTCCATTTATATAGCGCCCCTCATTTACCCTCTAACAGCTACAGTACGCGGATTTATGTATGGGAATGACACACTTCAAGGCACTTCTGCTATAAAGGGGTTTGTTGTAGGAGGACGGTGTGAGGTCACTGGTCAGTGATCCCAGAAGCCAGGAGGACATCCACTGCCTGGGCTAAATTATCCACATAGCCATCTGCAGTCACTTGCGGGTGGTTCTCATCGCTAGGTCTAGAGGAGAGAGAGAGAGAGATAGAGATCGTGCTGTAATGTACTAATGTGGGCTATGCAGGGACAGATTTACAAGGATGAGAGACTTTTAAGATTGGGTCCAGCAGGTCTCACCTGTATTTCCCTGTTCTGACGAGCACGGCCCGTATACCACAGCTCTGTGCACCTCCAATATCATTAACCAAATCGTCCCCAATCATGACAGCCTGGGATCGGCAAGATGCAAGAGTCAGTATTATGAGCTATAATCCTACCAAAGCTATAGCGGCACATAGAACTGTACATAGAGTAATAGTATTTGAATGAATGGTTTAAGCCGGTGACACACAGCAGAGGCGGCCATTTTGTGGCCTGACCCAACAGTCATGAATAAAAGAGCAACAGAGAGAAAACCTTCAGGGCGCTACTAATTTCTGCTTGGTTTTATTTGGAAAATTATTGTCTTTTTTTATACATCGTTTCGGTTTGAACATGCCACAGGGGAGATGTACTTGGAGAGAGATATAGTGGAGGAGAGATAAAGTACTAACCAATCAGCTCCTAGCTATCACGTTACAGGCTGTGTTTGATGTATGACATTTATGAGCTTATTGGTTGATACTTTATATCTCTCCAAGGCTTAGTACATCTACCTCACAGGTGTTCCTTTTTCTCCTAACAACCATTCATTCTAACGGAGGACACACTTAAGACTATTTATATCCCAGAAAAAAAAGAATATTGATTTATACTACGCTTTATGTAAGCAAAATACCTGAGGGGTCATCAAACCCTGAACACGGCCTTTATTATATACCTGTGGACTTATTTATTGAGCCTGTATAGGCATTTTCATCACATCACAGTGTTACATTATTTCTGTTTTATTCTCTCCCCTCATATGTACTAAGAGAGTAATGCCGGGTACACACTAGACAATCCGGCCGTGTACCAGTTATGTTGCGGACGATGCACGTTCCCGCAACGGGCAACATAGTTAGCATGGCCCCCGCCACGTCGCTGCCAGCATCGGCAAGTGTGTACGCATAGTCTAGTGTGTACCGGCCTTAGGAAAGTGCCAGACACCTACTGGATGATCCTAAGTGAAGTTGTTGCTTATAATTATTTATTACCTGTTATTTATATAGCGCACACATATTCCGCAGCGCTTTACAGAGAATATTTGGCCATTCACATCAGTCCCTGCCCCAGTGGAGCTTATATTCTATGATCCCTATCACATGCACACACACACATACACTAGTGTATGAGGACGCATCTGTAATGGTGTATGAGGACGCATCTGTAATGGTGTATGAGGACGCATCTGTAATGGTGTATGAGGACACATGTGTAATAGTGTATGAGGACACATCTGTAATAGTGTATGAGGACACATCTGTAATAGTGTATGAGGACACATCTGTAATAGTGTATGAGGACACATCTGTAATAGTGTATGAGGACACATCTGTAATAGTGTATGAGGACGCATCTGTAATAGTGTATGAGGACGCATCTGTAATAGTGTATGAGGACGCATCTGTAATGGTGTATGAGGACGCATCTGTAATGGTGTATGAGGACGCATCTGTAATAGTGTATGAGGACACATCTGTAATAGTGTATGAGGACACATCTGTAATAGTGTATGAGGACGCATCTGTAATGGTGTATGAGGACGCATCTGTAATGGTGTATGAGGACGCATGTGTAATAGTGTATGAGGACGCATCTGTAATGGTGTATGAGGACGCATCTGTAATGGTGTATGAGGACGCATCTGTAATGGTGTATGAGGACGCATCTGTAATGGTGTATGAGGACACATGTGTAAGAGTGTATGAGGACACATGTGTAAGAGTGTATGAGGACACATGTGTAAGAGTGTATGAGGACGCATGTGTAATGGTGTATGAGGACGCATGTGTAAGAGTGTATGAGGACGCATGTGTAAGAGTGTATGAGGACACATGTGTAATAGTGTATGAGGACACATGTGTAATAGTGTATGAGGACGCATGTGTAATAGTGTATGAGGACGCATGTGTAATAGTGTATGAGGACGCATCTGTAATAGTGTATGAGGACGCATCTGTAACAGTGTATGAGGACGCATCTGTAACAGTGTATGAGGACGCATCTGTAAGAGTGTATGAGGACGCATCTGTAATAGTGTATGAGGACGCATCTGTAATGGTGTATGAGGACACATCTGTAATAGTGTATGAGGACGCATCTGTAATAGTGTATGAGGACACATCTGTAATAGTGTATGAGGACGCATCTGTAATAGTGTATGAGGACACATGTGTAATAGTGTATGAGGACACATCTGTAGGAGACATAATACAGGTGTTTAATGTACTTCTGAACTAGGGGCTTCATTCAGCAAGGATCGCTAATACGATCACGTCTGCAATCGCGCACGCAGGTCTGCTGCGAAAGTGTGCTAAAGCATGCAATCGCAAAGCGATCGCACGGAAAGAAAGCAGATGCCCACTTCTCCTCTCTCACATCCGTAATATCTTGCAGCGGTGTCACCCGGGGTGGAGAGGGCTGCTGCCGCCAGAAAGGGGAGTGACCTCGCGAGCAAGGGGCGTAGCTTCGCTTCCCGAACCCCTGTGGTCCCGTGTTTCTTACGGGGAAGGGGGGCGTTTTGTGCAGTGTGCCCGCTCCCTCACAGTGTCAGGAGCCAAGTGCTGCACTCAATACTACAGCGCAGCACTCCTGTCACTGAGGTGGAGTCTGCATCTTGGTGTCACTCCTCGGCACCCTGGTGCGGCCCGCACCTCCCTTATGAAGCCACTGTCTTGCAAACCTCCTCAAATATTGGAAACATCGGGTACCATCGACCCCTCACGCAGAATTACCGCAGCCCTGACCTTACCACTAAATTGCAAACCTCGTTGCACGCATTGAGTACTCAAGCTGCGCATGCAATCACAGTGGCTAATTTATGCACGCCCATGCAACAGCGGCATGACCACCACCCCGTCACCACCCACAAACGCTCACTGCCTGTCAATCATTCTACGATGGCTCTACGTGGTCTCCGTGATCGCTGTGGTGCCTTCATGCACTGTGATGCATATGCATGCGCAGTAAGCAACAATCGCCATCTGCGTACGCTTTAGCAACCCTTGCTGAATAGGCTTGCTGAATTGGTGGTTAAATTAACCACCAATAGAAATAATAAAAATAATAAGTTACTTATATGTCAAAACTTATTCCATTTATTCATTAATAATATAATACACAGCAATGACAGAAACTGACTAGTACTAATGTCGGAGAAACGCTTCAGTTCTGTTAAAGGGTTGGGTACAAAATCTCAACGGTCAAAATACTGACAGCGGCATCCTGCCAGATTTTTGTAAGTATTATAGCCCTTACCCTAACCTTCTCCCTAACCCACCCCTCCTGCAGCCTAACCCTAACCATCTCCCTAGAGCCTAACTCTAACCCTCTCCCTAATGCCTAATCCTAACCCAACCCTACCGCAGCCTAACTCTAACCCACCCCTTCCACAGCCTAACCCTAATCCTCTCCCTAGTGCCTAACCCTAACCCTCCCCCTAATCCCTAACCAACCTCCTAGTGCATATCCCTCCCCCTAAAGCCTAATCCTAACCCTCCCCCTAGTGCCTATCCCTCCCCCTAGTGCCTAACCCTCCCCCTAATGCCTAACCCTCCTCCTAGTGCCTAACCCTAACCCTCCCCTAGTGCCTAACCCTCCCCCTAATGCCTAACTCTCCCCCAAGTGCCTATCCCTCCCCCTAATGCCTAACCCTCCCCCAAGTGCCTATCCCTCCCCTAATGCCTAACCCTCCCCCTAGTGCCTATTCCCTCCCCTTAATGCCTAACCCTCCCCCTAATGCCTAACCCTCCCCCTAGTGCCTAACCCTCCCCCTAGTGCCTAACCCTCTCCCTAGTGCCTAACCCTCCCCCTAGTGCCTATCCCTCCCCTTAATGCCTAACCCTCCCCATAATGCCTAACCCTCCCCCTAATGCCTAACCCTCCTTCTAATGCCTAACCCTCCCCCTAATGCCTAACCCTAACTCTCCCCCTGGTGCCCAACCCTAACCCACCCCCTAGTGCCTAATCCTAACCCTCCCCCTAATGCCAAATCCTAACCCTCCCCCTAATGCCTAATCCTAACCCTTCCCATAGTTCCTAACCCTCCCCCTAATGCCTAACCCTCCCCCTAGTGCCTAATCCTTTCCCTCCCCCTAATGCCTAACCCTAAACCTCCCCCTAAAGCCTAATCCTCCCCCTAGTGCCTAACCCTCCCCCTAATGCCCAATCCTCCCCCTCATCTAGTACCTAATCCTAACTCTTCCACTAATGCCTAATCTTAACCCTTCCCCTATTGCCTAATCCTAACTCTCCCCCTAATGCCTAACATTCCTCCTAGTGTATAACCCTAACCCTCCACTAATGCCTAACCCTACCCTAGTGCCTAACCCTCCCCCTAGTGCCTAATTCTCCCCCTAGTGCCTAATCCTATCCCTTCCCCTAATGCCTAACCCTCCCCCTAATGCCTAATCCTGTCCCTTCCCCTAATGCCTAATCCTATCTCTCCCCCTAAAGCCTAACCATAACCCTCCCCCAGTGCATAACCCTATTCCTCCCCCTAATGCCTAATCCTAAACCTCCCCCTAATGCCTAATCCTAACTCTCCCCCTAATGCCTAACATTCCCCCTAGTGTATAACCCTAACCCTCCCCTAGTGCCTAACCCTCCCCCTAGTGCCTAACCCTCCCCCTAGTGCCTAATTCTCCCCCTAGTGCCTAATCCTATCCCTTCCCCTAATGCCTAACCCTCCCCCTAATGCCTAATCCTGTCCCTTCCCCTAATGCCTAATCCTATCTCTCCCCCTAAAGCCTAACCATAACCCTCCCCCAGTGCATAACCCTATTCCTCCCCCTAATGCCTAATCCTAAACCTCCCCCTAATGCCTAACCCTAACCCTCCCCCTAATGCCTAACCATAACCCTCTCCCAGTGCATAACCCAAACCCTCCCCTAGTGCCTAACCCTAACCCTCCCCCTAATGCCTAACCCTAACCCTCCCCCTAATGCCTAACCCTACCCCTAGTGCCTAGTCCTAACCCTTCCCCTAACCCTAATATTTAGCCGCAATCTGTCGGCATCCTGACTGTCGGGATGCTGACTACATTTCCTCCAAAACTGCACTTGCACTTGTATATCCCGCTTGTGGGTTGGACTTTAGACCTCCGATAAAGAGGTCTTTACATTGTATGTGTGCACATAATTCACCCTCCTTAACTGCAGTAATACAGGTGCATCCTGTATTACAATTCTTTGGAGTCCAGATATATTATTTTTTCCTATGTGGCTTTATATGTAATTGAATGTCATCACTGTGTGTTCTCACCTCATGTGGCTGCACTCCCATCTCCGTCAGCGCGGACATGAAGAAGTTTTTAGATGGCTTTCCCACCACCTCGGCGGTGATATCACAGGCGTACTAATGGGCATAGAAGAGGGATTATGGGGATGTAATAAATTAGGCAACATACACATGGCGTTCATTTTAAGCAAGTCATGTCTATTAAATGCAATTTGACATTTATAATCCAAGAAAACAATAATGTAACTGAACAGACCTGCACACACACATCCTGAAAAGTGCTGCAATTGTGGCAATTTCAGTGTCATCTGCATTTGATGGTAAATAATATACAATGGAGCTGTGCGTCAGGTACACAGGACACTATGCTGCAATGAAGATCTGACACGTGATTTTGAACATGCATGTGGCCAGGGGCGTATCTATCATGGGTGCAAGGTGTGCGGGACACATTAGTCTTATTCTTACCCGTCCATAGTGCTGCTATGCAGCGCCGTGCCACCACTGCAGAGCAGCAAAAATCACTGGGAAAATGGTGGTGGCCATTTTCCCAGTGACTCACGCATGAACAGTACTGCTGTCCCCGGGAAAACAGAGCGGACACCATTTTCCCAGAGACCCACGCATGTGCAGTAGATTCTGGCACTAAGCCAGAATCTGCTGCACCCGGTGCACGGTGGCACACGGGCCCCCTCCTCCCTGCACGTGGCGCTGTTAAAGCGTGGTAGGTCTGCCCTTTACACCAGAGCCACACTTGTGTCTATGAGTTCTTGGTGTTCACAGAAAAGTACAGACTCGCTTACCTCCAGAGCTTTCATATAAGCCCCTACGTCTAGCTTCAGGCCATCAGTCTCTTTGTAATAACGTCTACAAAATATAAATACACAGAATTTTAGATGAACTCATCACCACATGAACGGACATAAGTAGTTAACAAGTCAGATTAGTGATCCCTATGCTGCTAAGTATAATCAACATTAAGGGGCTGATATATTAAATATTATTTGCAGTATATTATTATATTAGTATATACTGGAAAATAATAAGTATCTGCTGAATGTACCAAGGACGGACTGCAGCAGATATCTCCAATAGGTTTCTATGGGGACTGCAAAGCTGTCAGATTCACCAAGTGAACTTGGGGCCTGATTCAGAGCAGGATGCTATTTGCGCTCGCTAGTTCAGAAAAAGGGGCTGGCTATTTAAATTGAGCGCTCGCTCTTTGCGGTCTGTTGACGCCTCTATGTCTGAGCGAGCGAGCGAAACATGCGCTCGCTATTTTGTAAAGACGCCCCTTGGCCGCTCGCATCATACGTCATCTCCGCTATTTATTAGATTAATCGTGTACATCGAAAGGTGTATGAACTGCTCGCAGTGCTTGTGGTAGCATTTTCCTACCGCAATCATGCGAGCAGTTCAGGCTAAAAGACAACCAAGTGACGTGGTCGATGATGCTGCTTTGTTAATTATGCACACCCTTAAAACGCCCGTTTTGACCATATGGCACGCCTGCGTTCGGATCTCCACTCCCCGTTTTCAAGCACCTTCCCCTGTTACCACCCACAAACGCCTCATTCTGTCACTCAAATTAGCAGGCATTCGCTATTTTGCGAGCACACGATTTCCGACCGCACTGACTGGTTGGCGCATGCGCATTACAACCCATACGCATGCGCAGATGTGCGAACATCGCTCGGAGCGAACGAGCGGCCGCTTACGAGCGGCTCTGAATCAGGCCCTTGGCCCCGATAAGCTCTATGGGCTTCTAACTTGCAAACTGTTACGGAGCAGTGGGAGTCATTAGCGAGGTAAGGTGTGTGCTCCAGCTCCCACTACACAGGATTATATTATAGATATTGATTTATAATAGAAAAAAAGTGTTGAAGGGACATTTTTATTACACTGCAGACATTCACAATGTTTAGTATGAAGTAACATAGAGCTCGCCAGCGGGTCGATGGTCAGCCAGTGCGCACGCGCTTCACTCGCTCCGGGGCTCGCTACAAACCAGGCGGCTGTCGATGTTAATCGACAGCTCGCCCCCTTTTGTAGGCGGGTGGGGGGGTGGATGAACAAACAGAGGCGTTCCCGAAGGAACGCCTGCCGTTTGTGGGCAGCCCTGCTGACATAATTTGTGATGTCAGTAGTGAACTTCATGCTCTATTAGAGCAGGAAGTTCACTCGGGCTTGCGGGAACCGAGACCCTACCACAAGGGTCTCGTCGCAAGCCCAATGGTCACGATAATCGCGACCATCGCCAGGCCACTAGCAAAAGCTGTGGATGGTCACCCACAGCTATGCGAGCGGCCTGGAGGCGGATTTTTTTTTTTTTTTTAAATCCGCCCTGATTCAGAGCGAGCGCTCGCAAATAGCGAGTGCCTCTGAATAAGACCCAGAGTAATTAACTCATGCTCCTTTACTGGTTTGTTTTTGTACATAGTCAAACCAGTGAAAACCTCACCACCTATAACCCAAGTGTCACCTACAATATAAACCATAAAATACACACGTGTGTGAAATGCGAGTCTGTAAAAATTAACTTGATACTTCCATATCATTAATACTCACTTATCTAGTAGGAAGAAGGGGTTGGATATGGGATGCTGGCGTTCGGGATGTCGGCATCGGGATTCTGACTGCCGGAATCCCGAACGCCAGCATCCCGTATCAGGGACACTTGTCGGTCGGCATCCTAACCCTCCCCCTCTCCCTACCCTAACCCTCCCAAGTGTCTAACCCTAACCTCCCCCTCCCTGCAACCTAAACCTAACCCTCCCCCCTTTGTTCCTTACCCTAACATTCCCCCCTTAATGCCTAACACTAACCTCCCTACTCACCTTTCGGGATGTCAGTACCGGGATTCTGACAGGTGTCAGGATTCCGCTGCCGGCATTCTGACCGGCGGAATCCCCTGCATCGGTATTATGACCGCATCCCGGTAGAAGGTTTGCTGTTCCAACACCTTATTGTAAAGTCCATATCACGTTAGTAAATAAACTCTGGGAGCAAATAAGGATTTCTATAGACAATACCCCTTACGGTATTTCCTACAAAGTGTACAGTATATTCCTTCATATCTAACTGACAAAACCCCAGCAGGAACTAAACCACTCACCCCTTTCCTAGAGATAGGAGAACTGGTTTCTCCAGACCCAGCAGCACCTGAAATGCTTTGTTGAGGTTCTGATAAGAGAAGTTTTCAGCTGCGTCTCCAAGTACAACACAGTTGGGTTCAGATTTATCAGTGGACTGAAACTCAGGGAGAAGATCTGTAATGAGAGAGCAGATCGGCATTGACAGATATTACACAGACATCAGTGCATTTGGCTTATCATGTAATTTTTTAATTTATGTTATAATTATACCCTTCTGCGATCTCACAAAAAAAATTGCTAGGTACAAGTCTGCAAAATAAGGTGGGGAGCAAACAGGAAGCGGTCAATATCCCGACTGCGGGGATGCCCGGCGCTCAGAATGGCGGTGCCAGAATCCCGACACTTTTCGGAATCCTGGCGCTGGTATTCCGACCACCAGAATCCCAAAGGTAAGTAGCAGGGTTGGGGGAAGGGTTAGCGTTAGGGGTCAAGGGGAAATGGTTAGGCACTAAGGGGGGAGGGTTAGGGTGCAGGGAGGGGGAGTTTAGGTCTAGGCACTAGGGAAGGGAAGGAGGTTAGGGTCAGGCACCGGGGAGGGAGGGTTAGGGTTGGGAGAGGAGAAGGGTTACAATACTGACCGACAAGTGTTGGTATTCCAACCCTGTCGGGACGCTGGCAATGGGATTCTGACCGCCGGGATCAGGGTGCCGGGATCCCGTACCCATCCCGAGCAAACTATGTATATGAAGGGGTATATTGGTTAGCTTCCTGCCTTACAGCACTGAGGTCTTGGGTTCAATTCCCAACGTTTGGCATTTGTATATTTTCTCCATGTTTGAGTGTGTTTCCTCCAGGTGCTCCTGCTGTGTCCCACAATCCAAATCATAATGGTAGGTTAGTTGGCTTCTGACAAAACATTAACCTCAGTGTGTGTCTATGTGATAGGAGATATAGATTGTAAGCTCATGGGGGCAGGGACTGATGTGGTGGACTAAACATTCTCTGCAAAGCACTACAGAATATATGTGCACTATATAAATAACTGTTAATATATAAAATAAAGTTCCCAAGCTATGAATATGGCCAACATGATTAGATATTTTTCTGTGATAGAACTTGTGTGATATTTCGCATCGTTCATTTGGCAAAATCCTCATTACATGTCCTGTTAGGGACCCTTACAGACAGGTTTCAGAAATGTTGGTCTATGATAAAGAAATGCTGCTTTTTACAAATGAGCTTAGTTTAAAACCATAAGTCTGAATAAAGAAAATGCTTTTATTTTATGTCCAGACATGGGAAGCACTCAGATCGTAATAAGTTCTGAGATAATTCTGGGGAGAACGGCCCTGTATCAAATTAATATAGCAATTAATATAGCAATACATTATTTACAGAATATGCTGCTAACTACGAATCACAGTGAAGGTTAACACCTTACTACATACATTATGCTAATTACTCCATTAAATCCAGCCAATCATATTAAGAGGTATATTTACTAAAGTGCGGGTTTTTAGAAATGGAGATGTTGCCCATAGCAGCCAATCATATTCTAGCTATTATCTTCTAGAAAGTGCTAAATAAATGTTAAGTAGAATCTTATTGGTTGCTATGGGCAACATCTCCACTTCTAAAAACCCGCACTTTAGTAAATATACCCCTAAATGTCATATTATTAAAAAGAAGCAGAATTGAGAACTATTCTGACAGTCTTGTGCCTATTCTGACAGTCTTGTGCCCAAGACATTGCTACATGATATGTGGGAATAAAATTACATGCATTGGAAAACCTAAATAAGAACACAAAATAATATGAAGTGTTTCACACAGAACATGTTCACAGAGAAAGTTTTAACAGACAATTTATTATACATGTTGACAAGATGGCTTCCAGCGTCCATTTTAAATGAACACCAAACGATCACAGTTTATGGGTGGGATGTATTAACCCCAAAATTGCGGTCAACCCCATAAAATGCTCTGCAGCGGATACTGGAGATATCCGTTGTGGCCAGCTGGGACTGCAGTCCCCATAAAGTTCTATGGGACCACCATGTGCCGATATGTACCAAGCTCCGGAAAGCAAAACTCTCCAGAGCTTGTGCCCGATAGGCAATGCCATCTTATAGAAACTTATGGGCTTCTTACCATAGAACTCCCTGGAGAGGGATCTGGCTGATAGCCGCATATGTGCAATAGGACTCCTGGGTCATAAATCCAGGAGTCCTCACAACGCAAAGGACAGCTCTTATCGGAAGTGCTGTCCTTTGCGTATTTATTCTCATTTATTCTTGCATACAGCGCTAATATACGCCACTATACATGCGATAAGTGGCGGGATGTATAGCATGCAATATGCGATGCATGACACATCCAGTCCTATCTACTAATTAACAAACCACTCCTACTTGATGAGGACAAGAGGCTATACTTGCCAATCAGTATGTCTGTCCCAATACCAGGACAGCTGTGTGCCACTAATGGGCGTTGCACCACCTGCCATCTTTAGAAACTGTACAGTCAAGTATGGGAATCTCAATTTTTTGGAAGTCAGGGACACACAGTAAGGTGCGTTGTACTCTGTAAGCGGCTTCCTGTAGAGACAATAATATTATTCTGGAGTGCACACACTTGATATGCACTTGGGTACATTTATCAGAGTACACTGGAAAACTTGTGCTGCCAATCGCAACCAATCGCATTCTAGCTGCCATGTTTGTAGCCCAGGTTACAAAATGATTTTGAACCTATGATTGGTTGCTATGGGCAACACCACAATCTCCCTGTGCACTCATTTTACTAAATGTCTCCCACTTTAAAGTGCTGTAGAAACAAGAGTACATTTTCCCAGGAAACTAAACCAACATTTGCCCATAAGGGGGAGATGTATCTAGCCTTGGAGAAAGATAGAGTGGATAAGTTGCCCAAAGCCACCAATCAGCTTTGAGGCAGCATTTATCAAGTACAGTCTATAAAATAATAGGTAGCAACTGGTTGCTACGAGCAATTTCTCCACTGGTGCATTTCTCTCTTATTTCAGGCAACTGCTCAGCTTTATGTCTCTCCAAGACTGGATACATCTCCCCTTAATGGTGCTGTGCACCTGCAGATAACTTTATTATTAGCTTGTATAAGACCCTCTGACAACATTTAGTAACCCTGTGGGTTTTTCAACCATGTTTTGATAGGAGCAGACAGAACTGTTTAATGTTGTTGCCCTTGTATACTACAGAGCTCTCCATTGCTCTTCGAATTTGTATTATTTATTATCCTTTATTTATGTGGCAGTTACATATTATGAGGCACTTTGCAGAATGTTTAAACATATAAATGAAAGTCATGTGGTGGTCACCCACTTTATGTAATGCTGGTTATGTCAATGTGTCAGCCAATAGATACCTTGGGGGCTTATGTAATGGGGGAGGGGGGGGAGATGTATTATAGCGGCACAGGCGATGGCTCTCTTGCGTTTTACACTTACCATCATGGACCAACAGGTGAGGACGCAATCCCCGTTCCTGCATCAAATTTCTTGCAGCAGGACCCGGAGCAGTAACTTCATCTTCAGATATTTTGAAACCAAATTTCTGTAGTTTATGGACGAATTGACTCCGTGTGGCCTGTGACTCATTCGTGCAGAACCGCAACTTCAACCCAGCTTGCCGGATCCTAACATACAAGAGAGCAGACAGCTAAAATCAATATAAATCACATAGTATATATTTCACCATGTGATGCAAAACTGCAAGGTCATTATAGCCATCTGTCAGCATATAGGACAGATTTATAAGCACCCAAACAGAGAGTGTTGTGAAATGGCTCACACAGTAAATGCAGCAAAGATTAGTTTTCTAAAGAGTGACAGATTTCCATTTGAATCCACTAGCCCCCTCACCATTGGTGCAGAGGTATTGAACAAGCCTGATTCAGAGATTTACGTTAATCCGATGATTAACGTAGTTATCTGATGTTGAGGGGTCTGCGTCTGTGCAGGACCCACTCTGCGCATGTGCAGAACAGGTCCTGCTATCTTGCTCGCAGACCCCCCCCCCAGCATTATTGACATACTGTGGTGTCTGGGAGGGCATGTCTGGTCAATGTTCCTGGAAATGGGGGCGTGTCACCCTCGTTTTCCGGGAGTGACAAGGCCTGGTTCTGCGTCAGGGGTCGCAGGTTCCTGGTCTCTTAAGTAACCAGCGCCCGGTCTGGCTGCGGGAAGCTTCAGTTCCCGCAGCCTGATCAAAGGAGCAACCATTGCGGTTGCAACGTCGGTCGCAGTGCTGGGATCGGAAATGCAGGCAAGGAGGTGTACAACATCTCCTTCTGCATTGGCATCTGAGATGGACAGAATTCACAGACGCTTGTGTGCAGCTCTGCAAATCCGTCCATCTCTACATTAGGCCCAGAATATGGAGCCACTGAAATGGTTATGATTTTTTTTTCCTGTTATCTTGTACTGAGAATGTTATTCCTCTAGATTGGAAACTATTAACATAAGCTGGTAATAACAATATCACAAACACACTTGCTGGGGTCTCTGGATAAAGTCCACCGACAGCTAGCCAGCAAGAAGTTCTATTGTTGAGATCCATGAGAAGGGTCATCAGTAAGATAAAGTCTACACCGCAGGAGCACGCGACTCAGAGTGGGGGGGATCACAGTGCGGTACCTTATGACGCCTCTGGCCTAAATAGTCTGAGGTTCAACACAGCTCTCTGGCTGGTCCCTGGCCAGATGAAAATTATACATAGCACTTAATGTGTAATTGTCCTTCATAACATGAGGTTTTCTCTTTTAAATGAGGCCATTTGGATAAAGAGATAACGAGATCCCAACGTACGCCACTAATATGGCAGCGAAGCATGGCGCACTCAGAGGGTAATGATGCAGGTGAGCCAAGCAGACGAGGGACCAATTATTCCTAATAAATGACTATGTGACCTTCTCAGAACAGTGAGCTGCGGGTGTGACAGGGGGGAACAGCATCTGTTCCTTCATGTAACACTAACTACTCCCAACCAATGTCCTCCCATACGGGCAACATATAAATATAAGCATATTGTACGCTGGGCACAGCTACAGTACAGTACCAGCATTACCACGTCCTTGTAATGCACACCTAGTGACATCATGATGTGCAATATACTTCAGTGTCAGCCCTGTGCTGCAAGCAACTCTACATAATGCATTCTGAGCACCCTGCTGCTGTATTAACATAGGGGTCTATTTATCAAAGCAAATTATATATTATCAATGTAATGTAAATCTGTGGACAAACAGAAGCGCAAACCTGTTCCCCAACACATAACTGATGACATAAGGATGACAGGTAAACACAATTTACTTAATTATTTTGTTTTCTGAATTTCTCATTAACAAACTTTTGGCCTAGGGGTGCCTTGAAAACAATACTGATACTCGAGGGCACTGTGATTCAAAAAAGTTTGGGAGCCACTGCTGTAACAGAAATGTGCCCACAGGTTTGTCACTTGAAGTAATCTTTCAGTAGTGTAACAATGTTCCCATAGTCAAGAAGTCCTCCTTGAAAGTATGTATCGATGTGATATATATAATGGAGATAGATACTTGCTATAACAAGGGTCTACTGCAGACCTGTAATGGTTCACACCGAAGAACCAAGACTTGCAAGTAAGGCATCTGTTTACAGCCACAAGCTCTGTTATACATATAGTTAGTTCCAGACCGGCTATAATAATTGATTGCAGTGAGCGCCGATAACAAATTGCAGGGGAAAATAACACGGCAGGAGCCGGGGACTTACTCTCGCTCAGTGTGTATGGCGCAGCGGCTGTGTATCATCGGGCCGTCCATCCGAGCGTCCTCGGAAAACCGCAAGGAACAGCCCTCCTATGCACGGCTGCAATTGTCCCGGCTGCACTCAACCACCGAGCTCGGTAAGGCTTGCTGGCGTGTAGCAGAAGGTGGGTAGAGTCCTTAACGCGTTTCATCGCACTCACGTGACTTTCTCAAAAGGGATTTTTATTTGATTACTCTACAACAGGTTTAAAAGCGCCGTGGAACTATTCACATAGCATCATTTTTTCTAGTCTGAAACTTCCTGTGCATGAGTAAAAAGCATCAGTCAGGACATATCTTACATTATGTAATCTGAAATAATCCACAAGAAGTAGAAGTATAATCATTTCACAGTGTGGAAATTGGGGGTAATTTTTGCAATTATCACAGTTCAATAAATGAGAATATGGTTAAGATTTCTGGACTGCACACCCTGAATATATATATATATATATATATATATATATATATATATATATAGTGGGAGGTGCTACATGATGAGATTAATTGCAGGCACAAAAACAGACAAATCTCAGGTGCACAACTCCAAATTATTAATAATATATAAATGCAATAAGATTTGAACAATCACATTACAGCACCAACTGTTCATGATATTTACAATGATTTTGTACGTCTCAAAAAACGAGAGATAGACTTCTTTTACCATGGTTTAACATTATCTAATTATTACAAAGAGAAGAAGATCCCGAGGGGATTCAGGGTGAAAAACATTCCGACCATCGGTCGTAACAACATCGATTTTTGCAAAAAATGGACATCGATTTTGAACAAGTGTTCATTCGATTTATTATTGCTGGTTATCGAAGAATCTAAAAAAGAAATTGATATTGCTAAAATGAAAATCAAGAGTTTTGAGGATGCACATTTACTTACACTGTCAAGTGATAAACAACATGATAGGGTAGCTAAATTAGATACCCAATTAGAGGTGTATAAAAATGACCTAATTAAATTTAAAAATGATAAGAAAAAGAAAGTGGATTTAGATTACGAGCATCAGCGAGTTTATAGTTGGCTGACGGGTGCATATCCCAAGTCCGATAGACGTCCATTGTTCCGACGCACCATCGATAGGTCACGGTTGGACACATCAGAGGATACTGGCACCACTGAGAGTGAGGCAGAGGCCACGTGTAATGTATCTTCTAGACCGAGTGGCTCCACTAACACAGGCAAACGTACATGAGCTCGTTTTTTAGATTTAGGCCCCATCGTACCCGCAGAGGCAAGCAGAATCAAAGGGAGAGGAAGGCCTCCAAGCGGACAGAGGATCTAGTCTTCAATTTGTCCGACAGATCATTTTCGGAGTGTGAACTTTCAGTATTAAGTAAAGGACTTTTCTTTGTACCCACAGTCCTATTTGATAAAATCCAGTGGAAAAAGGAACTATACATGTTCAACAGGAGTATTAAAATCAAAGAACATTTTGCTAACAGTTCTATTCAGGAATCAGATATACCTCCACAACTTGCAAAACTACAGGAAAGATCTGCATTTGATCCCGTTAATACCAATGCGTCTTTAAAGACATTTTCTCGACTTTTAGACCAATCAGTATGCGATAATCCTAAGGTTTCACAACCTAAGTTCAGTAATTTAAATAAAGTTGAGCAATTAGCTCTTAAACAGTTATCGAAGTATGATGATGTTGTGTTCCGCCAAGCGGATAAAGGAGGTGCGATTGTGGTCCTAAATTTGTGTGATTATAAAAAAGAGGCATTTAGACAACTAAGTGATGTTAGTACCTATAGGAAGCTACCGCAAGATCCTACATGCGATTTTAAGAAAGAAATTGATAGCTTACTGGCATTATCTTGTACGCAAGGCTTTATTTCTTCATCCATTAAGAAAGCCTTAGAGGTGAAGTTTCCGATTAGGCCCCTTTTTTATTTGATCCCCAAATTACATAAGGACCCGGTAAAGCCACCGGGCCGTCCTGTCATAGCTGCCCGTGGCTCATTATATCAGACCATTTCAACCTATTTAGACGCCCTCCTTCAACCATGTGTACAGGCTAGACCGACCTATCTAAAAGATACCAACCATTTATTGTCATCTTTGAAGTCCTTGCCTAATTTGCCGATCGATTGTGTTTTATGTTCAGTGGATGTTTGTAATCTATATACGTGTATTCCCCATGCACTGGGCTTACGAGCTACTGAAATGTTGATTACTAACAATACATTGTACAAAGGACCCCCTGCAGATTTGTTTTTACAGATTCTGGAGTTAGTTTTGACCCGCAACTATTTTATGTTCGATGGGCATTTTGTACAGGTCTCTGGCTGTGCGATGGGGTCCAATGTGGCCCCATCGTATGCGAACGCCTTTATGTTTACTGTCGAACAGGATATATTCTTCACAAATCCTTATGTTGCTAACAATATCATAGCTTATTTTCGCTATATCGATGATTTATTCATTGTGTGGCAAGGGTCCCAACAGGCGTTTGTGGCTTTAATTGAACAACACAACAGTTCGACCAGTCCGGTTAAATTCACATATTCTACTGATTTGTACAAGGTCAATTTTTTGGACGTCACCATAACTAAAAGAGATGGACGTTTAGTGCCCTCATTGTTTTCTAAGCCCACTGATAGGAATAATATTTTGTTGGCGAGTAGTGCTCATCCTGTCCCACTGAAAAACGCGTTGCCTTTTTCACAATTCTTGAGAGCTTTAAGAATATCATCTGACAGGGCTGAAGCACTGCAACAGTTAGATACCATGTATGATAAATTCATTCAAAGAGGATACCATAAAATTAATTTAGATTGTGCAAAAGAAAAGGCATTAGCTGTTCCTATGGATAAATTGCTGATTCGAGACAATAGTAAGAAGGATCGCAGTGTCGATAGACACCTGTGGATCAATAAATACAATCATATTATATTGTCCACAGCCGTATTATTACATTCTATCTGTTCGCTACACATTGTGTTTATTACGCTGATTAGTTTGATCTAGAGGCCAGTGAGCACGATGGACTGTTTTTAATTATGTCATGTGTTTTTGGTCACATTGTATTTGTGTTATTTGGTAACCATGGTGATTACCATGGTAACCGTTGAATGGGAGGATGTGACGTCACTACTGGCTCTGTGGACTTCCGGGTTGGAGCCAGGAAGTGATGTCGCGGTGCAGCATGGTATCTAACTGCTCTATATATGTTTGGTAAGTGTAACATGTTTGTATGTATTTTATGCTTGAAAAAAGCGCTAATAAAAGGTGCTGAAACGTTGCAGACAGCATCTTGTCACATTTGGTCGTTTTTTACACGGAGTGCCGCCTTGTGGAGATTATGTTCAGTTCGTCCTGTTTGGCAGCGACTGACTGTGGAGGGCACCCGGCCCAGGACATTGTGGAACCCGTGAGTGCCGGTGATCTGGACTTGTGTGTGTGTGTGTATATATATATATATATATATATATATATATATATAGTAGGGATGTGCAGGCTCGGATAGGTTCGAGTTTGCACGTGGACTTCGGATTTTTCCCTCCAAAAAAACGGAACTCAGAACGAGGCAAAACGTCATCTTACATGGACGAACATCATCATTCCTGGACAAAAGACCAGGAATGATGATGTTCGTCCATGTAAGATGACGTTTTGCCTCGTTCTGAGTTCCGTTTTTTTGGAGGGAAAAATCCGAACTCCACGTGCAAACTCGAACCTATCCGAGCCTGCACATCCCTAATATATAGTGGGAGGTGCTACATTATGAGATTAATTGCAGGCACAAAAACAGAAAAATCTCAGGTGCACAACTCCAAATTATTAATAATATATAAATGCAATAAAATTTTGCAATCAATAGAGGTTTTTAGCATAATCTTGGCCAAGGTTATGGGCCTACCCACCATATCCAGGTAACCTCTGAAGGGTAGGTCCCTAACATGCTACGATTCAAATCCAGAGCGCAGGACACCCCCAAACTAGCCCAGCTAAGCCGCTCCAGGGCACCGCCATAGTAAGAAAAGTGCAGTGTGAAAGAGATAGTTAGGAGCAGCTACTGCTGCATATAAAGAATGAAAATAAAATTTGCCTTTGTTGATCACCGCATTATAACACATTTTAACCCTTCACTGTGTGTTTATTATATATGTACCTCACTTTTTATTTTCATTCTCTATATGCAGCAGTAGCTGCTCCTAACTATCTCTTTCACATTGCACTTTTCACCTCCCACTATATATATATATTCAGGGTGTGCAGTCCAGAAATCTTTCCCATGTACTCCATTTAATGTGCTTTATTGCACACCTGAGGGAAAGGAGACACCCTCAGTCTGGATTAGCACCCCTACCTTATTGGTTTAAAAGCATGGAGTCTAGTAATGTATGCACACTGGTATTAGGCACAATTCTAGGTAAGTCCTACAAGTTTTATATACTGGAGTGCAACTTTGGTTCATTTTTGGAGCGTGGGTCCCCCTGGATTCCCTTTGTTGATCTGTTTCAGGGCATTATAACACATTTTTCTTTTATAACACATTTTAACCCTTCACTGTTTGTTTATTATATATGTACCTCACTTTTTATTTTCATTCTTTATATGCAGCAGTAGCTGCTCCTAACTATCTCTTTCACACTGCACTTTTCTTACTATGGCGGTGCCCTGGGGCGGCTTAGCTGGGCTAGTTTGGGGGTGTCCTGTGCTCTGGATTTGAATCGTAGCATGTTAGGGACCTACTCTTCAGAGGTTACCTGGATATGGTGGGTAGGCCCATAACCTTGGCCAAGATTATGCTAAAAACCTCTATTGATTGCAAAATTTTATTGCATTTATATATTATTAATAATTTGGAGTTGTGCACCTGAGATTTGTCTGTTTTTGTGCCAATAAATGAGAATAAATGAATAGTCATTAAGAAAAATATTGCGGTTTGAATGGCAGGAGGTTAACCAGATCCTAATTCCTCCATACAATCATCTCTTCTAATCTTTTACGACTTTAACAAAACATCTGTGTTGGTTAAACAATTACCTGTGTAGATGCTGGTGAGCTATTTAATCATTAGCTGGCTGCTGACAGGAATCTGAATTGTGATCGGGGCATCTGTTCCCTCATTAGAGACACACAAAAGCCTAATCAGCAACAATCATTTTTATTGGAGAGGTAAAAATAAAAGTTGCACGTCTGAGGATCACTAAACAAAAACTACAGCACAGATCTATCAAGCTTTTTTGCACATTTTATACTGTATATTGATGCTATGACACATTTTATTTACTCCAAGAACATGTTAAAATAACAACAAATTTATTAGTTGTGTTAAGTGTTTAACACTTCTGTGAGAACAGTAGTTAAAGTGTACTATAACCTCCGACTAACGTGTGTCTTGTGTATAGGTCCCATAACCTTAAACCTTAAATAAAATATGGAAACAGACGGCATGATTCAGACCCGGTCGCAAGTGCTGAGCGCTCGCAACCGGGTCGATGGTGGCCCACAGCGCATGCGCGAGACCCGGCTAGAGACGGGCACACCGTCGCTCCGGGTCTCGCACCAAAGGGGGCGAGCTGTCGATGTTGAGTGACAGCTCGCCCCCTTTGGTGGGGCGGCCCAGGGGGGTGGCTGCCCGGCGTTCCCATGAGAACGCCTGCCGTTTGGGGGCGGCCCCATTGACATCACGAGTGATGTCAGTGGAGAGATTCCGGCTGTTAGAGCCGAAATCTCTCTGGGGCTTGCGGCCACGAGACCCTACCACAAGGGTCTCGTCGCAAGCCCGATGGTCGCGATGATCTTGACCATCGCGACCATCATCATGGCCGCTCGCAATAGCTGTGGGTGGTCACCCACAGCTATGCGAGCGGTCAAGAGGCGATCCATAAAAAAAAAGCCCGGCCCTGCTTCAGAGCGAGCGGCTCTGAATCAGGCCCAGATACATGAGGGCCATTCCATAGAACGTGAAACCAAACTGACGAAAAATAAATTTGCAAAATCACTGCTTTTTCAAGGTAAATTCATACTTGCCTACTTTTGAAAAAGCATTTCAGGGAGATTGTGAAAGCAACACCTATGAGCGCGGCGGTAAAGTGGGCGTGTACAGCTACATCTGAGAGGCGTGTCATAAAATGGATTTACATCCACATGTAAATGAGCCCCAAAGCAGTTAGTAAGATCTACTTGTTGATTAAAATACACCGATACTTTTCAGAAAATGCATGTAGTCATAGGGATCACTGTGCCTTATAACATAAACAAAAATAAAATTATTCAGAAGGCGTCCTACCATTTCATCTGTGACAGAACTGAAGCAACTATTTTATGCTTTTAGTGCTAAATATTTTTATTCTTATTCTTATTATTATATGCTTTTAATTTATACTTATGAAAAATACAGCCTTTTAATTCATAAGGCACTGTTGATATCATAATATCAGCCAATTTGTGAACTGAAACTCTACTCAAGAGAGTACAGCCTATAAATGTGCTAGGCCCCGAAGACATCATTAAGGCAGCCATTTTGTGAATTGAAGTACTATTCTTTAAGTACAGCCTATAAATGTGCTAGGTCCTGGTGACATCATTAAGGGGGTAATTCAATTGTAGGTGAAAGGTATACGTTTTCATGGGTGTTAACTTATTGCGCATATCGCCCGTTAATTTCACTTATCGCCTGTTATTGGGTTTTAACTTATTGTGCAATCCAATTAGAAAATGAGTGGTCATCCAATAATTCTTGCTAGTTTTTCACGTTAAATATCGGTGAAAATAAAAAGACAAACTAATATTGGATAAAAGTATAGAAGTCTATTAGTGGCCATAATAAAAGTATTTGGGGTTCTTAAATTGTGTAAAATGGCGGTTATATGCATTTTTCTAAAACAGTGAAAAAATCATACCCCTTTCAGACATACAGCAAAAACCCAGTTTTTTGGCCGTGAACGTGCATCAACCCGGGTTTTTGCTATGTGTGAACAGAAACAACCTGGGTCGAAGTCCTGGGTCCATGACGCTGCCCTGTACCAGGGTTTTTCCTGGGTGCAACCCGGGTAGTCTCTAGTGTGAATGCATCCAACCCAGGTCTCTAGATCCGGGTTTTAAGAAACCTTTCTCATTGGCTGTTCTGTGCACCTGCAGGTGAGTTCAACTTTAGGCATTCGGACTACGTGACTGGGGAGCAAACAAATTTAAGTGTGTATTATTTTATGTTTAACTTTTTTATGTGAAAAGTTTGTCTTTGTATAGACCAAAACTTTATAAATGCTATATTCATAATTTTCTTATATTGTAATGTAAAAATAGTTTTCAATAAAAAAACATTGGACACAAACAAACTTTGTGGCCTTGACTATAAAAAGTCCAGACATTTTTAACTTAAAATAGGGATTTTCCCCAACTTTTCACCTTCTCAGGAGGCGGTGAAGAAAAATTTGTGTTACATCCTATGGAGAATTATGGCGTGTTAACTTCACCTGCAATTTAATTGGGCAATAACACAAAGTGAAAACTTTTCACAAAAATGATATCGAGCCCAAATGAATGCCCCCCGAGGCAGCTATTTTGTACACTGAAACACTATTCATGAGAACACATTCTATGTATTCAGCAGGTCCCAGTGACATATTAATCTGCATAGTCATTGATTCAGTACACAAAATGCCTACCTCATCTGTGCTTTAGACAATTGTATTATGTAACATTTATCAATAATGCTGGGTACACACTTACCGATGTGTCGTGCGGCGGGGCCCAGCGGGGTTGCTGGGAGCAACGGCGTGACAGCAGGGGCCATGCTGCAACCGGCAGCATGTCCCCCGCTGACTATATCGATGGTCGGTCCTGCGTGCAGGTCCAACAGCCATGGTCGCTGATGACGCGTGGGAGCGCGCATCGTCAACGACATAGCGGGTACACATTGCCCAATGTAGACGATATATTGTCCGATCTGCTGGCATCAGCAATTGCATAAACACTTGCCAATGTCGGGAGCGACGGCGGAGACTATGCTGCATTTGGCAGCATGGCCCCCGCTAACGATATTGCCTGTCGGACCTGCATGCAGATCCAACAGGCGATGTCGCTGACGATGCGCGGAAGCGTGCATCGTCAGCGACATAGCGTGTACGCACTGCCCGATGTGGAGTGTGTACCCGGCTTAAGACTACATGGAAGTTGTATATAGATCATGAAATGTCAACACATATACCAAAAGATTTCCTGTAAGGACATGACACTACTTATACCTTATAAAGGAAGAGGCTTGCTATGGATTATAAATTCCAAGTTTAACACCCCACAGTAGAAGTCTCCTGCGGGGTAAGATCGCTTTATGGGCCATGTCTGCTGGCCCTCCTCATAATCAGTGGCTTGTTCTGCCTGGCAGGAGAGCGACCTGGACACCAGCCAGCAGCTGCTCCCTTATACTGTCGCTCACAGGTCATTATTGCATTTTCTTCACACATCTCTCTACAACAATATGCTGTAAATATCCAACCAGTCCAGCCTTTCATATGCGAGTAGGAGAATTGTCATGGTCGTGTAAGTGTGTCATCGCCTCCTGTTCACTATTGCTTAGACACACTTACAGAGGCAATGTACATGCACTATACTTGTCACTACCACAAAGTAGGGCTGAAAGGATATTTTATGCTTATGCTGAACTTACTAGTAAAAGTGACCTGGTTATCGCCCAGTTTAAAGGTACTTAGTGGCTGAGTTTAGTGTGAGGGGAGAGAATGTAATATGTACTGTGCGCAGGGACATCCACAAGGATATTTTTGGCTACTCTTATAATAACCACTGACTATGGGACCGAGTTCAGTTATCTATAGGGTACCTGCACCTTTCTTATATAATGCATGAAAGGGGGTAAATGTTAATAAACAAGTTAGTAAGGGCAATGCGACAAATCTTGATCTTTTGCTTTTAATGCAGTATTTAACTACCTTAAACAGTATAACAACAA
This sequence comes from Taudactylus pleione, assembly GCA_031769625.1. NCBI lineage: Eukaryota > Metazoa > Chordata > Amphibia > Anura > Myobatrachidae > Taudactylus > Taudactylus pleione. The sequence continues at coordinate 7,604,847 of JAUIMM010000197.1, forward strand.
CTCATAATATAGTTAGATTTTTATCATCTAAAACGGGTGGGAAACCTTTCTTCTGCCGAGGGCCATTTTGAGATAGAGATATATATATATATATATATATATATATATATATAAACACTATTCGTGGGCCTGGTGCAGACCACGCCCCCTCCGTGTGACATCACATGGTGGCGGGGCCACAATCGCCGGTGATTACAGCTCCAGGGAGCTGTAAGGGCAGCGGTGTGACCATCTGAAGAGTCCTAAGGATGCTCTAGGCCCCCTGCTAGCCAGATGAGACTAGCAGAAAAAAACTCAGAGGGCCAGACCAAATGATTCCGCAGGCCTTATACGGCCCCCGGGCCTGAGGATCCCCATCCCTGATCTAAAACATCAAAGCAGAGGGCCTTTTGTTTTGTGTATTAGTAATTTGCAGACTCTGCACTAACCTCTGCAGACTATTGCACAATTACAGATGTGTCTTCATATACCTAGGGGTAAATTTACTAAAGGTTGATTTAAAGTCGATCTAAATTGATCAACAGTGACAGGCTTTCTGACTTCAAAATCCGCATATTTATCATCCCTAGGGTTTCAACCCAATTTTGCAGTCGGAAAGCTTGTCGATGTTTATCGAATTAGATCAATCTAAATCGACCTTTTGTCATTTTACTCCCTAGACTCAATACGTCATATGGCGCGAGATACCTGATGCAGGTGAGCCGCCAGGTCCTGTGCGACTCGGCTTGCGCAGTAACCGATTCAGAGATGCCCGGAGGAACCTATAATACAGTGTCCATGTATGTGCACACAGAGTAGGGGCAGTCATTTTGTGAATGGAAGTAATATTCAGCATATGAATTCTGATTACATTGATGAGGCACGAGCAGCAGAGATCCCTCATTTTGTTGTGGCCACGCCCTCAGGACGGGATATACTAAGGGGAAACTGCAGTCAAATGGCGGAAGTAAGTAACGGGGACAGGGTTAGGGGTTAGGCACTAGGGGAAGGGTTAGACACTAATGGAGGAGGGTTCGATTAAGGGTGTGGGGAGGGGGAGATTAGGTTCATGCACTAGGGTGGAGGCTAGGGTTAAGCACCAAAGAGGGATGGCTATGGTATGGAGAGTGGGATGGTTAGCATACCGACCAACAAGTGCCGGTATGTTAACTCTGTTGGGATCCCAGCAGATAGCAGTGCCTATAGAAGTCTATGGGCTTCTTTCAGCAGATTTCCCCTGTGTAGGATCAATCTCTGACCGCCACCCAGCTTGCCCATGTGCTAATATATATGTTTTATTTTCGTATGGAGGGGGTATAGTCACACCTCCCCGAGTTGGCCATGCCCTCTCCCAGTACCTGGGCCCAGCAGAGCTGTGGGCAGCCCTGGGCCCTCATTCAGAGGCGCTCGCATAATGCGAGCACTCGTTCTGAATGTGGGAAGCCGCTTGTATTTTGAAGTGCGGCCTCCTGGTCGCTAGCTAAGCTGTGGGTTACCACCCACAGCTTTAGCGACCAACCAGGTTGATGGTCGTGATGGTCAAGACATTCGCGACCATCGGGGCTTGCGACGAGACCCTAAGGTTGGGTCTCGGCAACAGCAAGCCCCAGGGAGCTTCCTGCTCTGATGGAGCAGGAAGCTCCCCACTGACATCACTGCTGATGTCAGTGCGGCCGCCCACAAAACGGCAGGCGTTAAGGAAAGCCTCCGTTTGTGAAACCACCCCCCCGCCACGCCTACAAAACGGGGCAAGCTGTCGATCAACATCGACAGCCGCCCCTTTTGTAGTGAGCTCCGGAGTGAGAGACTTTCTCTCTCGCTCCAGGGCTTGCGCACGCGCAGTGCGGCCGCTGCGCATGCGCAGGGCCTAAACATCGACCCGCTTGCAAGCGGCTCTGAATGAGGTCCCTAATCCCATGCTTGGGAGGACTAGGCAATAATATTATGGTGTACATTTCTGGGGTTGTCCTAACTGTGTAAAAGTAACTACGGGCAGAGTGTGATCGTTCCCATTTTCCCTATTTTATACCCATGAAATTATATTTAATACAATATAATTTCTTTGAAAACATCTCTTTAAAATTTAAAAGAAAACAGACAATAATGTTATTACTAACACTCCCGGGCAGTAAAGTACAAACAATCTCCTGATGGAATTGCACACTGTAATACACTACAGTGGTTCCCAAACTGTGCGCCGTGGCGCTGTCACCAGGGTGCCACGGCCGGAGGGAAGCTGCTGTCATCTCAGCAGGTCTGGCCAAAACGTCGATCGCGACTTACCGCTCATGGAGCTCCCGCCGGTAGATCGCGATTCACTTTCCTACAGAAACCGGTTAGCTGCCCTCTGAAGCTATCAGAGGATAAAGAAGTCTCTGATCACTTCAGCATTCCCAGTGATGCAGTGTGCGGGGGACATCATTAGCCGTGCACTTGCGGCCCCTCGCAATGCATCACTGGGAACTTGTGAGGATCCTGCGCGCCTGCTGGACCCAGCTTGATCCAGTCATCTCAGTGGCAGCAGGAGGAGGAGCGGTTCCCAGCGTGAACTTCAGTCAGGTAAGTTCTGCACAGGGATGTGGGGGCACTGCCCAAGAGGCACTACTACAAGGGGTACTGTATTATGGGCACAACTACAGGGGGCATTGCATAATGGGCAGTACTACAGGTGGCATTATATAAAGGGCATTACTATAGGGCAGGGGTCAGGGAACTTTTTTACCCTTTATCCCAAAATATATTTAGATAAGCCAACGTTACCCCCTTGATTTGAAAGAATATCATATAGTAGTGACCCCCTAAAATGCCCCATAGTAGTGCCCCCATATAATGCCCCTGTAGTAGTGCCCCCAGTTATGCACCTGTAGTAGTGCCCCCATAGTTATGCCCCCTGTAGTAGTGCCCCAATATAATACCCCTGTAGTAGTGCCCCCAGTTATGCCCCTGTAGCAGTGCCCCCATAGTTATGCACCTGTAGTAGTGCCCCCATAGTTATGCCCCTGTAGTAGTGCCCCAATAGTTATGCCCCTGTAGTGCTGCTTGTACAAAAAAAAAACACTTACCTTACTTCCCACTCCTGCATCCGCCGTCGTCCTGTCCGCCCGGCTGTTCCTTTGGAACTATGGGAGAGACGTCATGACGTCTCTCCCATAGTGCGCATGGAGAGAGGCGGAAGCTGAAGTCCAGAAGAGAACTCCAGCCTCCGGCTAACGTGGCGCTGCAGGGAAGGAGCTGGGCGCCCGCTGGTAATAACATCTCAGCGGGCGTCCGGCTTAGGGCCTCCCTGCGGCACAGCCGAGCATGCATATGAATCATTCTATATTATAGAATGATTCATATGCATGCCTGACTGTCCGTCCATTATCCTCAGGAATTTCATTTTTACCCCACGTGGGGTAATTTACCCCTGTTCCCTGACCACTGCTATAGGGGACTTTACATAAGGAGCACTACTACAGGGGGCATTGTATAAAGGGAACTACTACTTTGGGCATTGAATAAGGGGCACTACTATAGTGGGCATTACATAACTGGCACTACTACAAGGGGCATTGCATAAGACGCACTACTACAAGGAGCATTGCATAAGGGGCACTACAACTGGGGGCATTGCATAAGGGGCACTACTACTGGGGCTATTGAATAAGGGGCACTACTATCGTGGGCATTGCATAATGGGCTGTACTACAGAGTGCACTAAATAAAGAGCAGTACTACAGGTAATTAATTTCGCTTAGGGGTGCCTTAAAAAATTAAGGAGACCCTAAGGGTTCCTTGAACTGATAAAGTTTGGGAACCACTGCACTACAGTAAATATTCCACAAAGTAACTGAACACTGAAGTACTGTAACATGGCTGTGAGGTACATGTAGCTAAATATAGGTCTCATTAGTTACACTGACTATATTTAGCTAACATATGATACACAAGTACACACTAATAAATACTGCAATTTACTACACAGAAAAAGAGAACAGTATAAGAGCCACATCCAACTACTGGGATAATATATTAATCTATATACTGGTGCCCAGTAGGAACATTTGGGGAAGGGCACAGCAATGCCTCCTCACCTTCTCGGGTCCCTCATCTGTGCTCAGGGTATTTACTGCGCTTTTTTGAAATGAGGCCCTCACTTGCTCTTTTGAGTGCAGGGAGGGGAGCATCAGGCAGGTGATCCGACACTGTGGCCCCCCACATGAACCTCCAGGCCCTAGAGCAGCTGCACCACGGCAGTGGCAGGAAACCACTATTACGTTTTGTAACACATCTGTCGGCACGAATTACAATGTTTTTAAGAGAAGCCAGTTATATAATATGGGGTAAAGTAAAACCAGAATCCCAAATAACTGTCATGTTTGTAGACCAAAGTCATGTACGACTGATTTGTAGGATTTACTATTAAAATGTAGCTAACACATAGTTTCCATAAGAGTTGTTCCCAATTTCTGCTAAATTATTAGGACAACTAAAAGTGTACCGCCAACTTTACCGTGACAACCCAACCCCCCCTTCCCGCTGAGTGAGTGCCCTCGTTCTCTTATGCGTGTCCTACCTCTCAGTTTCATTGTCCTGTATTGTCTAATGATATATTGTTGCACATTTACTGTATCATTGATCTGTCATGTTTTACTGTTACGGTGTATCGAATTTATACGGCGCTACAGAAACTTTGCAGAGCCTTAAAAAAAAAAGGATTAGAATAATTATTATTTATACTAGTTATTTATATATAGCGCACACATATAATAATAATAATAATAATAATAATAATAATAATAATAATAATAAAGTCACAACACCCAGTTATGCCAACTCAGTCGCAAGTGAATTGCGCACAACTCTGCATCAACAGTAGTCGCATCCACTTGGTTCCAGAGCATGCAGAGTGTAGAGGCGCTCACTAACATGTGTCCATCTTTGCATCAGCCCCTATAGTGGCAATAAGGCAATGGTATGGTATGCAACTAACTGAATCATTATTTCTGGAGTTAAGATCTGTTCCTGCTTTGACCACAAGGCAAAGGTAACACCAGTCAGTCATCATTTTCTGCAAGATCCAAGATATTTGATTCTCACATTGCATGTGCCTCTGCTATGCACTATACTGTAATTACATTGGGTTATACAAAATGAAGTGGTCCCCTTCAGCCTATTTGGAATGTAATCTGTATAATTTAAATGTACTGTTGCAAGACAAAGGGTTACAAAACACAGGAACACTTATGTGTATGAAGTAATGGTGTCAGTGGTACTGGAATAATGTTATACTTAAACCTTCATTAATCTACAAAAGAAAACAAAAAATAATGTTATTACTATGTTATTACATATACCCCTTTTACATCTAAATTCCGGGTTTGACCCGGAGTTGGAACAGGGTTCCAATCCGACACAGACCCGGAATTTAGCCGGTGCTGACCCAGGATACTCCCAAGTCGGTGCCGTTCATACCGGAGCGGCTTTTCCGCTGTTGAAGTGGACGCTTGGAGATGACATCATCTCCAAAGGCCACTGATGCCGGACCAATCGGCTGGCATGCGGCGCGCTCCAGGTCATCGTGACCCGGAGCGCGCCATTCACACTGCAGGGTTTCACAGGTTAATCCTGTGTTAAGCCTTGTAAGTTACCTGGGTTGGATTGCTGGGTCCCTCGACCCGGCGATCCAACCCTCTCCCCTTTTACACCAAGGAGATACCCGGGTTAACCCTGCAATAACCCGGGTTTTAGCTCGAATGTAAAAGGGGTATAAGACTCCCGGGCAGTAATGTAGAAACAATCTCCTGATGGGGTTGCACACTGTAATATACTACAGTAAATATTCCACAAGGAAACTGCACACTGCAAATTATACGGTCCTGAATACCATAAAGCAGATGTGTGAGTTTCAAGCTATGGTCGGACTACATGTAGCAGCGTGCCCTGGATGCAGGTACACAGATCAAGCCCTAGTAGTAGAGTACAATACATTACCCAGAGCTGACGTCACCCTACAGGACACGCCCAGTAAATGACAAGCCACGCCTAGGCCCTCTCACCTCCAGCACCTCACCTGGTCACTGCCTCTATGGAGCCGGGAATGGCGGCTCCCCCCGCAGGGCCGCCACTGTCATACAGAACACCGCAGACGTCCAGCAGCACGGCCCGGACACCGCTAGCCCAGGAAGCCATGACACTAGTCGCACAACTATTTGAGGCCACGCCTCCAGGTGACGTAATGAGTGGTGCATCATGGAACATGTAGTCCTTTATTGCATTTCCTACTCATTTTCCGATTGCAAATTGCACTTCACAATAACATTGGCTACATTATTTATTGGAGCCCTGGTTGTTGTTATATTGAAAGGTTATGCCTGAAAGCAAGGCAAGATTTCACATTGTAGAATATGCTCTTGTTTCATGTTTGTTTGAGTTTTTCCACAGAAAAGAAAAATAAGATGTCTATTTGAATCAAATGAGTGTTACTTTTGGAAGGGGCATTTATGGATAACTTTGTCTATTTTATCGGTATCATCCAGAATTACTACCATATCTATAACCAGAGACTTTGGTGTGGAATAATCAAAGAACAAAGGGACATAGGGCCTGATTCAGAGCCGGACGCTCTGACCAGAGCGCTCGCTCTGAATCAGTGCCCTCCTCCATGAAAATGGAGTGGTCTCCTGGCCGCTCTCATAGCTGTGGGTGACCACCCACAGCATATGCGAGCGGCCAAAAAGATGGTCGCGATGGTCTTGACCATCGCGACCATTGGACTTGCCACGGAGACCCTGCGGTAGGGTCTCCCTGCCACAAGCCCTGGAGTGATTTTGGCTCTATCAAAGCCAAAATCACTCCCACTGACATCACTAGTGATGTCAGTGGGGCCGGCTTCAGACGGTGGCGTTCCCATGGGCTCAACAACATCGACAGCACGCCCCCTTTGGTGCGAGACCCGGAGCGATGGAGAGCCCGTCGCTCTCCGGGTCTCGCGCATGCGCACGACGGAGCTCCCTCCGTCGTGCGCATGCGCAGTGGGGAACATCGACCCGCTTGCGAGCGTACTGCCGCTCACGTGCGGGTCTGAATGACCCCCTTATTGCCCAATGTTTCCATCAGTGATAGGGTTCGTTTCCTCGTTACCCAATACCAGAAAGGGCGATAACTGTTTTATCTCTGGGCCTGATTCAGCTTGGATCGCTATTGTGATTGCAGCTGCGATTATGCACGCTGTTCAACTGCGATAGTATGCTAATTAATTGCGATCGCTATGCCGCTGCAGCACTACATAAGGACGCCCACTTTACTTTACACACATCCGTAATGTTTAACAAGACTGCAAACCATCAGTACAATCAAGTACCATCGCAGCCTCACGTACACTTGCACAAGGTCTGACCTTACTCAGAATTTGCAAACTTCAGTGCACGCTACGAGTCCTCAGGCTGCGTAGGGCGTTGCAGTGGATAATTTATGCATGCCCCTGTAATGGTGTTCAAACGCACTGGCATGCCTGTGTTTTACCAACCACCCCCCCGTCACCACCCACAAACAGTACAACACCAGCCCGGGTCACTATTGATAAACATATACATATTTTTCTCCTGTGGAATAAATATATACAGTAAAAATAAATATCAGGCATATCAGCGTAATCAGGGGTCTATTGATAAGAAGACAGGAGAGAAACATTCTAGTATCAGCAGAGCAGTGGCGTATCTATAATGGGTGCAGTGTGTGCGGGGCACACGAGCCCCCGGGTCCAGGAGGGCCCCGCACCGCACACACTGAATCCAAATTTTTTTTAAGCTTACCTGTCCGAGGTCCCGCGTTGGGTGTTACTGCTGCTCAGAACACCTGAAAAATGGCAGCCACGGCCATTTTCCGGTGTTCTGTGCATGCGCAGTAGACTCCGGGCACTAGAGTGTGCCCGGAGTCTACTGCGCTTGCACAGAACGCCGGAAAATGGCCGCTGTGCCATTTTTCAGGCGTTCTGCGCATTTACAGTAGACTCCGGGCACACTCTAGTGCCTGGAGTCTACTAATGCTCCGGTGGCTGGCCAGCCGCGTCAGTCGGCTGCCAGCCACCAGGGAGAGAGGAGGGGGCCCCGCACGAGGACTGCACACGGGCCCCCTCCTCTCTTAAAACGCCCCTTCAGCAGAGGCTGGCAGTGCAGTGCTGGGACTTTTAGTTCCCTACCAGCAAAAGCGACAACAGTTGCCTTCCTCTGGCGTTAAGCTACACAAACTCATAGAAACATAGAATTTGATGGCAGATAAGAACCACTTGGCCAATCTAGTGTGCCCTTTTTTACCTTTTGGTAACCTCAGCCCTATATAATCCTCAGTTCTTTGTGAGAATCTTCATATGCCTATCCCAAGCATGTTTAAATTGCTCTACTGTCTTAGCCTCTACCACTTCTAATTGGAAGTTATTCCACTTATCTACTACCCTTTCTGTGAAGTAATATTTCCTTTGAATCTACCTCCTTCCAGTTTCAGTGCATGTCCTCGTGTTCTAGTACTTGTCTTCTTTTAAAGAATGTCTCCCTCCTGCACCTTGTTAAAACCCATGCTGTATTTGAAAGTGTCTATCATGTCCCCCCTTTCCCGTCTCTGCTCCAAACTATACATATTAAGATATTTTAGTCTTTCCTCGTAAGTTTTGTGATGTAGGTCATGCAGAGCCGTAACTAGACTTTTTGGTGCCCTGTGCCAGAAAGAGCATTGGCGCCCCCCTCATTTTTCAAAGGGACATAATGCACCCAAAAAAGGGCCATGGCTTCCTGGGGAAGGGCCAGGGAAGAGATAGAAGAGGCCAGGAGATGCTGGGGATGAAATAAGAGGAAGCTACAAGCAAGAATGATAATAAACAGAAATTTGACAGGCCCAAACAGCGCCCCCTGATCTGTGGTGCCCTGTGCGATGGCACTGGCCGCACTACCCTAGCTATGGACCTGAGGTCATGCACCATTTAAGTTGCCCTTCTTTGTACACTCTAATGTATTTATATCCTTCTGGAGATATGGCCTCCAGAACTGAACACAGTATTCTAGATGAGGCCGTACAGACCTATACAGTGGTATTATCACTTCTTTCTTCCTGCTACCGATTCCTTTGCCTATGCAACCAAGCATCTGACTTGCCTTTCTTATTGCTTTGTTACTTTGCTTACCTGCCTTTAAGTCACCTGAAATAGTGACTCCTAAATCCCTTTCCTCCTCTGTAGTTTCCATTAGAGTACCCTTAATACTATATTTAGCCTTTGGGTTCTTGAGACCTAAGTGCATGATTTTGCATTTTTTAGCATTAAACTGTTGTTTCCATGTTCTTGACCATTCATCTAGTCTACCTAGATAAGCCAGGTGTGTCTACCCTGTTACATATTTTTGTGTCATCTGCAAAAAGGCATACTTTCCCTTTAATACTATTTGCAATGGCACCAACAAAAATATTAAAAAGCACTGGTCCAAGTACAGAACCTTGGGGTACACCACTTGTAACCTTTCCCTCTTGAGACTGTACTCCATTTACTACAACTCTCTGTTTCCTATCCTGCAACCAAGTTCTTATCCATTTAACCATCTTAGAATACAGGGCCTGATTCAGAGCTGAACGCTCTGACCAGAGCGCTCGCTCTGAATCAGGGCCCTCCTCCATGAAAATGGAGCGGCCTCCTAGCCGCTCGTATAGCTGTGGGTGACCACCCACAGCATATGCGAGCGGCCAAAAAGATGGTTGCGACGGAGACCCTGCGGTAGGGTCTCCCTGCCACAAGCCCTGGAGTGATTTTGGCTCTATCAAAGCCAAAATCACTCCCACTGACATCACTAGTGATGTCAGTGGGGCCGGCTTCAGACGGTGGCGTTCCCATGGGCTCAACAACATCGACAGCACGTCCCCTTTGGTGCGAGACCCGGAGCGATGGAGAGCCCGTCGCTCTCCGGGTCTCGCGCATGCGCACGACGGAGCTATATCAGAGCCAAAATCACTCCCACTGACATCATCACTAGTGATGTCAGTGGGGCCGGCTTCAGACGGTAGGTGTTCCCATGAGAACGCCTCCGTCTGGCAGGCACACCCCCGGCACGCCCACCAAAGGGGGCGTGCTGTCAATCAACATCGACAGCACGCCCCCTTTGGTGCGAGACCCGGAGCGATGGAAAGCCCGTCGCTCCCCGGGTCTCGCGCATGCACACGACGGAGCTCCCTCCGTCGTGCGCATGCGCAGTGGGGAACATCGACCCGCTTGCGAGCGTCCTGACGCTCACAAGCGGGTCTGAATGACCCCCACAGTCCCAAGTTTTCAAGTTTGTTTATCAGTCTGCGATGTGTGACCGTGTCGAAAGCCTTACTAAAGTCTAGATAAGCTACATCTACGGCCCCCCTGAAACTCTGAATACGACATTGACTTTTGACCAAATGCCTGACCGTGTATAAACAGCCACTGCATGCCACACAGCATAATGAAGAGCAATGCTTTGCCTTCTAAAAATCTACTTCTACACCTTAAATCTACTTCTACACCTTTCTGATTGGAATATTTATATATCCAGACTGCGATGCCTGTGAGCTCAATTCACACAGTATCATTTTTGGAAAGGTGTTTATGTATTTGTCGTGTAGGCTCACTGTACAGTACAAGCTATTGGGCATGATGCCTATGTGTAGTTATGCAGCCAGCCAGATGCACCTCGGAAGGCCAAGTCGTGCAGTGCAGCCTTATCAGGCACAACCACATGCTGGGAGTATTGATTTCAGCTTGCTCTAGTCATCAGGACAGGTCGGGGGTGAAACAAGCCCAGGATCAAAGCAATTTAAAGTCAGCACAAGGACAGAATATTAATGGTTGTAACGACTCAAGTAATATAAAAGATTCAGGTCAGGTTTTGCAAAGCAACTATAATGTAACACATGTCATTCTATCGCAAATTTCCCTTTCTTTCCATAGAGGTTTCATGGTCTGTATCTGTCCCACCAGTTTGTCCTATACTTTACAAGGAGACGATGGCAGTTTATTGGAGCAGGGTGAAGATCACTGGGACATGTTGTAGACTTCGTAAGACCTCGCAGCTACAAGGAATTTACATGTTATGAATGATAGAAGGGAGAACACGTGCACCTCACTGATCCAGGACTAAACGGGAAGCTGAGTTAGTGAAGTCTGTTGGGTTATGTACAGATAGAAGACAGGATAATGTAGTGAATGTGGATTAAAGGCTAATTCCACCATAGCTCTCAAATGACCCAATTTAGGCAACAGTTCTATGACACTGGCCTGCTGTCTGGTGAGGACCTTTGTTCCAGCTGTGTGGGGCAATGGAGAGGTTTTAGGGAAGGAGTGTACTGTTGTGAGTAAACTAGTGCTTCAGAAGCATCAGGCATGCCCTCAATGTGATGTGCCCCATTTTCATGATCACTATACCAATTCCCAAAGTTGAAAACTTAAGTGTTATAAACTGCACCTGTATTTAGATATTTTGCGGGTACTGGGGCTGATGCAGTGACATGCTACAATGGGTAAAGTGGGTACTGGGGGCTAGTGTAGTGATATGCAGCAATTGGTAATGCGGGTACTGGGTAATGCGGGTACTGGGGGCTAGTGCACTGATATGCAACAATGGGGAATCCGGGTATTCAGAGCTAGTGCAATGATATGCAACAATTGCTATTGCGCAGTGGCGTATCTATAATGGGTGCAGTGTGTGCGGGGCACACGGGCCCCCGGGGGGCCTCGCACAGCACCGCACACACTGCACCCATATTACTTTAAACTTACCTGTCCGTGGTCCACGTCGGGTGTCAGTGCTGCTCAGAACATCGTAAAATGGCCGCTGCGGCCATTTTTCCGGTGTTCTGGGCATGGGCAGTAAACTCCGGGCACACTCTAGTGCCCGGAGTCTACTAATGCTCTGGTGGCTGGCTAGCCACGTCAGTCGGCTGCCGGCCTCCGGGGAGAGAGGAGGGGGCCCCGCACAGGGAGTGCACATGGGCCCCCTCCTCCCTTAAGACGCCCCTGCTAATGTGGATACTGGGGCTGATGCAGTGATATGCAACAAAGGGATATTGTGGGTACTGGGGCTAATGCAGTGATGTGCAACAATGGGTAATGCAGGTACTGTGGCTGATGCAGTGATATGCAAAAATGGGAAATGCAGTGATATATTATTGTATTGTGACCTTAGCACGGTTATACACACTTGGTGGTCTGATGTATGTTTGCAGCAAATGCTACTGTTTTTGTGCTGAACGTATCATGAGATAGATACATCTTATGCAACATATATACGTAAGTGTACTTCTTTCTGGCCGTGCCTTTTCCTGCAAATGTAACCAACTTTAATGAACCCCCTAAGTCAGAGCCGTCTCTAGACATTTTGGTGCACGGTGCCAGAAAGAGCATAGGCGCCCTCCCATAGTGTAAACAGATACAGTGCTCACCGCAAGTGCATGCACCAAAAAAGGGGCATGGTCACACTCTGGTACCCTCCATTCACATTAAGCTACACAGTAGTGCCCCTTATTCATATTACACTACATAGTAGTGTCCCTTATACACTTTAAACTACTGCTGTGTAGCTTAAAGTGTATAAGGGACACTACTATGTAGTGTAATATGAATAAGGGGCACTACTGTGTAGCTTAATGTGAATGGAGGGTACCAGAGTGTGACCATGCCCCTTACACATTACTCCACACAGTAGTAATGCCTCTTACACATCATGCCACACAGTAGTAATGCCCCTTACACCATACTTGCCGACATTCAGCTCCCTCCTTCCGGGAGGGGGCTGAATGTCAGCATACAGCGGGGGGCGTGGCCGCATGATAACTCCGTTGCAGGGGCGTGGCCAGTGTGGGCCGGGGGTGTGGCCGCGAGATTGCATCATCACGGCTCCGCCCCCTCATCACAATGCCGGAGTAAAGGGCATTGTAAAGCGGGGGGCGGGGCCACGACGACGCGATTCAGCATGAATTGCGTCACCGCGCCTCCCCGCTGTGGGGGTTTCCCTAGTAACTCTGCAGGGGGGTAGGGAGGGATGGCGGCTTGCGGGAGGCTTGCCTGCCTTCCCGGGGGGCCGGGAGCTGCACCCGAAAATAGGGAGGCTCCCAGCCAAATCGGGAGGGTAGGCAAGCCTGCCTTACACATCATGTCACACAGTAGTAATGCCCCTTACACATCATGCCACACAGTAGTAATGCCCCTTACACATCATGCCACACAGTAGTAATGCCCCTTACACATCATGCCACACAGTAGTAATGCCCCTTACACATCATGCCACACAGTAGTAATGCCCCTTACACATCATGCCACACAGTAGTAATGCTCCTTACACATTAAGACCACAGAAGTAACACTCCATACACATTATGCCACACAGTAAAATACCTCCCCTTACACTTTATGCCACATAGTAGAAATACCTTCCCCCAACCCCCTCACCCTCTTCCTCGCCAGAGCTTTCTCCCATATGTAGTCAGCACTCACCTGGTCAATGATACTCTGACCAGGCACAGAGACTGACGACCATGTCTGGAGTGGACTGAGGGCGGACAGTTTGATACTGTCACTGTCAGGACGCTGCCTATTCACCCAGATAAACGGCTCCTCACTGTTTTTGCCACTATGTGGAGACCGGACAGAAAGAAGCTGAGTGCGGAAGCCCACTTCCTTCCGAGTGCTCAGCTAGGGTGGCGCAGCTCTTAGTGCCCGGCTGGGGAAGGCGCAGCTCATAGTGCTCGGCTGAGACAGGCAGGCAGCCAGCAGGCCAGGGCTGCAGTGAATATAGATAGCAGCAGGCATCCAAGCAAATAGAAATTGCAGTGTGTGGCCGTTTCCACCCAAGGGCACACTGCGCTCTGTGCGGTGGCACCGGCCGCACCACCCTAGTTACGGCTCTGCCCTAAGTCATGTATTTATTACTCTATTGATTTTGATTATATAAGTGTAGTGTCAAGTTTAGGGGTTTCAGATGGAACCTAAGGCTGGATTGGGGACTGAATGTAATAGCAACCACCGGAATTAAACTGTAGGCATGAACTGGATTGGAACTGGAGGTAACAACAATGGAACCGGAGGCTTGAAACAGACTGGTACCAGAGGTAAAAGCAACAGAACTAGAATGAGACCGGATACTTGAACCGGACTGGGACAGGTGATAGCAGCAGCTGAACCGGAGTGGAACCTGTTGAAGCTGGATAATTGGCTGAGACAGAATCAGTTTAAAATTAGAGTGGAACAACGCCATCTTGTGAATGGCCACAAGACGCCATCTTAGAAAATGAGATCTGCATGACGCCATTTTGCGAATGGCCGCCCAGCGCCATTTTAGGGATACTCACACTTAAGTACATACGGCGATGCTATTATTAGCATCATGCGATCGCATATTTCACCATACCCCATACACACATTAAATACACACAGTGGCGCTGTTAACATGACGCACATTAGCGAATGCATAATATCCTGCATGCGAACGCTGTTTATTAGCTTCATACGTACGCATCTGCCCCAAGTTAACTAACGTCTTTTCCCAAACCCCTCATACTTACACACTGCACACTCACATAAAAGGTTCCATAGCTTCAAAGTGTAATATCCAAGGTTTATTCATTTCTTACTAATGTTGTAAAATAAAAACTATTTTGATATCTAAGTTTAGTACATGATAAACAAACCGTGTTTGGTGTTGTACTGATCTACTCTGTCTCAACAGCTTTCCGGTGTCATAGGTGAGAAGATCGCAACATGCATTCTCAACTTATGGACTGTAGAGAGTTAAAACACTAAAATGTACTTTGTAATGTTAGCAGCTTAGACTTGCATGTGGCGGGAAAAAGGAGACAAAAGGCTGTCGGAGGCTGACCTGTGTTCATTTGAATCAACCTGTTAAATGTCCTGTAACAGAAGCACCGTGACTGGGAACCAATGGAATCATGCCAAACTTGCCTATTGTGTTGCTTATCCCTGTAAGGGTATAAATGTGCATACAGACTCCAATCTGGAGTCTTCTTGCTGATGCTGTTGATGGAGGTTTCTTGTTGATGCCGGTAACTGGTCCCAGTGCGCGTGCGAATGTATAACTGTACCTTGGGTCTGTATGATTTCTTTGCGCTAAATTGTCTTTAGATCACAGCGTGTAACCTACTGTTTTAATGTTGAATAATAACCTTTGTGCGTTGGAAACACATTTCTCAAAGTCTGAAGGCATTTATTTACTGTATGACTGCGTACGCAAATAGCGTCAATCTTAGAAGGTATAGGCAGAATTTAGAAGGTATAAGCAGGATTTAGAAGGTATAGGCAGGAGCATATAGAGGTTTAAATCCAGTATCGTTAGTTGGGGGCTCGCAGGTTAATCTCGCAATCGGTCTGAAACACTCGGTATCGAACTCACAGCAAAAGAGTGGAGGCGTCTGGTAGGGGAACGCATTGTGCGTTAGGAATCTGTTACCACCGTTGTTGCTGAGAGTGCGCTACCGGTTACTGTGACTTTAGGAGCGCTGATTAAGAATCCAGGGACGGCGGAGGAAAAAGTTTTCCTTTGTCGATAGGTTGTTTTTCCATTTTATTTTGTGGGTTAAAAAGGGAGTGTCGCATTTTTGCGTACATGGCTGGGTCACATTTTTGCGTACGCAGCTGCAGCTGAGACGCATTTTTGCATACGCAGCTAAGTATAAGAGTCATAATAGGGTTGTGTAATAGTCGCATTATTGTGTATGCGACTAGTCGCACAATAGCGTATACGTATTTCCGGTCTGCTGCCACATGTTTTAAACAAAGCCATTGAAATTACATTATCAATTGTTGCCAATAACTGGGTTAACGTGTATTTTTCTGCTCTGGAAAAAAGTGTGTAACTGTGAGTATTTGTTTAGGGTGTAACACGGGACCTAAATGTTAAGGGTATCGTGGGACCCTTAAGTGCTAGGCGTAACGAACGGCCTAGTGACTCGGTAGCAGCTTACCGTTTACTTTTACTTTACACAAGGCAGGTGTATGGGTTGTTATTTTTGTTAGGGTTCGGCTCCCAGTGTGATTATAGCGTTCAGTAATCGGTTAGGCTTATTTGAGCACTATAATTAAACCGCATAATTTTGGCTAAACTGTGATTGTGAACTGGTGAGAGGGGGGACGAAATCAACTGGAAAACAAAGGGTATTTATTGCCCCCTAGCAGTTGAAACGTAGTCAAAAAGGGATTTCTGAGTGGAAGTGGCCTTTCTTCCATAGGTGAGTGGAGGCGTCTAGATGTCCTCCATAGGGTTCGTGGATACACCCTTTTTCCAAGATGTCCACAGGTAAGTGAAAGTATCTTGACTGTCTTTCACCAGTTTAAATCTTTATTGAAAAATGTAGGGTTCTCCCAGGATGGGAGCCACGCAAACTGTAGAGATGTTAGACAATGATGTGCTGCTATGTGAGGCGCCGCTTGGATCGGCACGCCGGATTATGCATACTAAGTACTGTGTTTATGGTAGCAGGTACTGTGATGTATCTTGTAAAATGACGACGAAGAGTGTTAGACCGTTTCCCAGAATTGGTAGCTTTGATAAGGATGTATTGAACAATGTCCGAGATTACATCAGCCTGGTGCGTTCTTGAGTGAAAAAGGTAAAATATAACAAATGTTTAAAATTGTGGCAGCATGAAGGGGATGCGTGGCTTAAAGGTGTGCAAGCGACGCCAACTAGGGTTGTGAACGCATTACCAGAGAGTACACCCGCAGAGCTACATTGCAATGCATGCGAGCCGCGAAATGGCGCACACGTGCAGCAAGGTAGCATTGGGAAGGTATTGTCAGTGGTTCACACGCACCACCACCGCCCTATGCGGATGGGGGAGCAGGTACATTTATTGAAAAAAACCCATAAAAATTTAACAAGTAATTTGTACCCTCTCTTAAGCAACCATAAGGAAAATGTTTATGATGTGGATGATGAGCCTATTGTTATGTCTGCCATTTCCCATGCTGTACACATGTTAGATGCTCCACCACGATAATCACAAGTGGTGCCGCCAGCTCCATCAGTGATAATACAGGAAGTGTTAACATCCACTGCACCTGTAGAGGAAGTTGTTAACCCTATACAGTGCAGCAACAGACTAAACCCCCAGCCAGGTAATAAGGTCAAAAGTAGCAGTGCGGCCGGTCTGCATCCTATTTGGACAATAACTGTTCCAAATGGGAATGCGGATGCGAATGGAGTAGTGCCCACAAGGGAAGTAGTAATGCATTGTCCTTGGACAAGATCAGAGCTAAATTCCATAATAAATGATTTCCCCGATCCCAAAAAGGAATTAGCCAAATGTCAAATATTTTTGAGAAATTTGGGTAGTTCTCATGAGCCAACCAATAAAGATTGGCGAGTGGTGTTAAGGGCCTGTCTACCACGCAATATCGACGTGACAAAATTTATCACGGATTGTGTATTGGATGGAGATGTTTTCTTAACAGACTAAATTAATCAAGGTAACATTTCCTGCATTGTAACTCAATTGGGTGTATATTTTCCAGTAGTAGTTAACTGGAACAAAATCTTCACCATAAAACAAAAAGAAAGTGAATCTGCAGAAGATTATTGTGACTGGGCTCTGCAGGCTATCACCCAGTACACTGGGTTAGAAGTTATTAAAGATAGCACTCACCACAGGGGAATGATTGTCACTGTACTCATGGATGGTCTTAAAGAGAACCTAAAGACCCGGGTTCAGACCTCACAGCCTGGCTGGAGGGGAGTCACAATAGATACCCTCATAGAATCCGCAATTGAACATGAAAAGAACATCTCTAAAAAGAGAGAGACCCAGAGCAAGAAACTAATGGCTGTCAGTATTCAAGCTCTAGAAGGAATGACGGTAACATCACAGCCAGCAGACACACCTGCATCCACACTTGCACCTGCACCTGAACAGTTACACGTCCTCACTAATCCTACACCACCACAAATACAGCCCTACCCCACTTATCACACACAACCACAAGTCCCATACTATCCACAAACCCCATATCTCCCACAATATACCCTCCCTCAATATCCTTACCCATACCCACCACCTTTCCCTCCTGCTCAACCCACACAACAATCCTTTCATCCACTTCACCCATGAAAGTGTTTTAATTGCAACCAGCCAGGACATGTAAGTAAGAACTGTACGGCAAAGAGGGTAGGACCTCCTAATCAGGGAAGTACCTGGATATCCCCATAAAGGATCTAGGGGTCGGGTCATACCTGTGGTCTACAGATAGACAGGTTGACGGGAAGTACTAGAAAAAAAAACGGTAATGGTAATTGATGTAACTGATACCCAATCTCTGTTCTGCTTTCTTCCCTGTGTCCTAGCACCCTGACTGTCAGTATCCCTTTGCTTTCACATAGGGGGAGGTGTACACCACACATGGACACGAGGTCCCATGGGTTTATAGACAACCCCAGTATCTTCTCCCAGGCCTTATACAACTGTTTACAATCTTTTCAACCTGCCAATGGATCTGTTCTGATACAATATGTGGACGATTTATTGTTGTGCCCTGTTTCATTCATGCCATGTTTAAATTATACTAAACTGTTGTGCTTCATCTCTCACACACAGGACACAAGGTTGCTAAGGACAAATAGCAGCCATTACAGGCTAATGTCAAGTACTTGGGAAACTGTCCTAACCCAGGGGCTAAGACACTACCTAGAGCAGTAGCTATTAATAGCAGGGTTTAATTGTACAGAAGGTTGTATGCAGATACAGTATCCCTAGAGTATAGGGATACTCATTTCACAGGTGATGTCTTTAAAAACAAACATGTGTAAGTTGGTGGGTATTAATAATATCAAGATCACCCCATACTGTCTTTTTTTTTTCTTTTTTTATCTGTCCCCCTTTGAGATACTGTTTGACAGGCAGCCTCATGTGAAAAATATGATAATGAGGTTACTGTGCAGTATCTTACGAAGATGAGTAAGAACAACTGAAATTGAAAATGTTATTTTCTAACATGTCTGATGCAAACTGTCATGAAAGGGTGGAACTGTCAAACCTGGAGAATTTGTTATGATCTGAATTTCTTTACGCTCAGGTTGTTTGACTGATTGTTGGGAAGGTCCGTATCAGGTGTTGCTGACGAATACCACATCTTTGAAGGTGGCCGAGAGAGATACATGGGTCCATTCCACTCACTGCAAAAAGGTCAACCAACCGGTGGAGAAACAAGGCGGAGACAAGGCTGATAACGTGGACCTGTCGATCGCGAGCTTTTTTCGAGAGGATTAAAAGGTTGTAGTGAGATACCTGAGCTAAAGAAATTTGCAGGTCCTTGCTGCGGCGATGGACTGGTCTGCTGTGTTCATTTTCATATTCTCTTCCAGAGTTTCCATCATTCTGGTTTGTTCGGGGATATCTGGTGTCTGTGACGGGGGACCGATAGAAGAGATGGGAGCTGATGGTAGTACTGATGGAGTGGAGTCAGGAGGAGGAGTGCTATGCCAATCAGGGGAGTGTCTGACCAATCTTAGTACTGTAACTGTTAAGAGGTTATGACCCTCACACATGATGAAATGCTTGGTATTCATAAAAACACACCATCACCATATCTTCACACGCAGTATGAACACAGAGGCAAAATAAATATGATACCTTGTGATGTGCATAAAGCCACACAGTTAATTAGTGAGACAACTGGCTTTCAAGTTTTAGTAGCATTGGATCCCACCAGGATCACTCAGGGTACACTAAATTTTAGATATATCCAAGATCTTGCTAAATTGATAGATAATATCACCGAGGTGTATGATGACACCTTCAGGTATACAGGTAGGGAATTGCAAGCGTACAAGAAAGAACTGGTGCAACACAGACTAGTGTTAAATTACTTAACAGCTGTCACTGGAGGGTACTGCGTAACTTTGGCCACCCAATTTGGAGTGAAGTGTTGCACTTATGTCACGAATTATACTAGCGACCCCAAGGAGGTGATAGACCGGAAGATGGATGAAATCCTGCAGCTAAAATGGGGATTCCGGAAGAACCACAATGCTTCAGTGGCTGAAGTAGAGGAGAAGGTAGAGGAATGGGTTTCATGGTTGAACCCAGCAAAATGGTTCTCAGGTCTAGGAGAGTGGGTCCAGGAAATGATCGCAAGCATAGGTAAACTCCTGATCCTCATACTGGTTGTCATCATAGTAATTGGCATATGTGTCAGGTGTGTTCCTACTGTGTTGAAGTGTGGAAAATGTAAAGATAAGGTAAACCGGAAGAACGAAATTATGATGGTGGTTAGTAATGACAATATGAATACTATCCAGAACTGCATTACAACCCTGAACTAGGAAATACCATCGTATAATGTATTATATTTAGACATGCACAAAATGTATTATTAAAATGTTATTTTAAAACACCTCAAATAATGTAAGTCCCTAATCCCCCTCAAGACTTCCTTTATAGGATAGGTGCATCCCCACACTTTTCCCATGATCTTCCAAGATCTGCGGTGTGCTTATAATGGTAGTTTTATGTCCCCTCTTAGAGACCCATTATTGATGGATTAGGAACCACCTTGTGCCATCCCATAATAACATTAAATAAAATGTAAGCCTAAAAATTAATGTAAGACCAGTGTATGATAGCATGTTGGTTGCTATCAAAAGGTGGACTGTCAAACTGGATAATTGGCTGAGACAGAATCAGTTTAAAATTAGATTGGAACGACGCCATCTTGCGAATGGCCACAAGACACCATCTTAGAAAATGAGATCTGCACAAAGCCATTTTGCGAATGGCCGCCCAGTGCCATTTTAGGGAAACTCACACTTAAGTACATACAGCAATGCTATTATTAGCATCATGCGATCACATATTTCACCATACCCCATACACACATTAAATACACACAGTTGCGCTGTTAACATGACGCACATTAGAGAATGCATAATATCCTGCATTCGAACACTGTTTATTAGCTTCATACGTACGCATCTGCCCCAAGTTAACTAGCGTCTTTTCTCAAACCCCTCATACTTACATACTGCACATTCACATCAAAGGTTCCATAGCTTCAAAGTGTAATATCCAAGGTTTATTCATTTCTTACTAATGTTGTGAAATAAAGACTATTTTGATATCTAAGGTTTAGTACATGATAAGCAAACCGTGTTTGGTGTTGTACTGATCTACTCTGTCTCAACAGCTTTCCGGTGTCATAGGTGAGAAGATCGCAACATGCATTCTCAACTTATGGACTGTAGAGAGTTAAAACACTAAAATGTACTTTGTAATGTTAGCAGCTTAGATTTGCATGCAGCGGGAAAAAGGAGACAAAATGCTGTCGGAGGCTGACCTGTGTCCATTTGAATCAACCTGTTAAATGTCCTGTAACAGAAGCACCGTGACTGGGAACCAATGGAATCATGCCAAAATTGCCTATTGTGTTGCTTATCCCTGTAAGGGTATAAATGTGCGTACAGACTCCAATCTGGAGTCTTCTTGCTGATGCTGTTGATGGAGATTTCTTGTTGATGCCGGTAACTGGTCGCAGTACGCGTGCATATGTATAACTGTACCTTGGGTCTGTATGATTTCTTTGCGCTAAATTGTCTTTAGATCACAGCGTGTAACCTACTGTTTTTATGTTGAATAATAACCTTTGTGCGTTGAAAACACATTTCTCAAAGTCTGAAGGCATTTTTTACTGTATGACTGCGTACGCAAATAGCGTCAATCTTAGAAGGTATAGGCAGGATTTAGAAGGTATAGGCAGGATTTAGAAGGTATAGGCAGGAGCGTATAGAGGTTTAAATCCAGCATCCTTAAACCAGAGGCTTGAACCAGACTGGGACCGGCGATAGCAGCAGTTTGAACACAGGCTGGTAAAGGTGCAGACTGGAGTCTGGTCACAGTGCAGGACTGCAGAGTAGATGGAGCAGCAGCGGCTTGCAGAATTCCAGCAGACGGCAGCACAGGTCCAGGCAGTGGATCGGAGGTAGCACATACACACTGGTGAGTGAGCAGGCAGAGAGCTAATGAATCACATTGTTCCGACAATGTGCTAGTGACAGGTACAGTTTCAAATAGGGCGTTCTCCCATGGGATAGGAGGGCGCAGTCACCTGATCAGAGTCAACATGGCTACGCCCCCTGACCCTCAGGAATGTAGTGACAGCGCTCTGGGACGAAGTGACCCACCTTAATGAAGCACCGCTGGACAGGATAAGTATGACTACGTCTGTCAGCGCAGTAGATTCTGGCTTCCTGCCTTTTTCCCGGGGACATCTTTTCTACGTATGCACGAGTCACCAGGAAAATGGCCGCCGACATTTTCCTTGTGATTTTTTGCTGCTCTTCAGCGCCGGTCCAGCGCTGCAGAGCAGGACATCGGAATCTACTAAAAGGTAATTATAACTAACTATGGGCGCAGGGTGTCCGGTGTGGGCCCCCCTGGACCCAGGGGCCCGTGTGCACCACACACCCTACACCCATTATCAATACGCCCCTGGACTAAGTGCCGATTATGTGACAAGTAGATAGCACTGATTAAGCATAACAAAAAAAAACCTGAAATACAAAATAGCCCATAGTTGCCAACTTTTCAGAATAGTTTGCAGGGGCACTTTGCTGTCTAGGAAAAGAGCATGTAAGGAAATTATGCGAGCTGTTGCCTAGGACAGGAAGTCTTTCGGGTGTTACAACCTCCATGGAACTACTGTTAGGTCAAGCATTATTGAGATACATATCTACCAGCCCCTCAGTCTGGCTGCATTTAGCAACTATCCACAATCAAAGGAATGTACATATAGATTTGCCACCTGTTCCAGATGAGCAAACATGTAATTTGTTGTGATGTTGGATATTGCTCCTTAAGTAGCCCATCCCTGCAATGTGTCAGTGGTGAGCTTCCGGCTCTATTAGAGCCGGAAGCTCACTGGGGCTTGCAACGGATGAGACCCTACCACAAGGGTCTCGTCGCAAGCCTGATGGTCGTGACCATCGCAACCATCATCTGGCCGCTCGCTAAAGCTGTGGGTAGTCACCCACAGCTTAGCGAGCGGCCAGGAGGCCGAACAAAAAAAACCATGCTGCCGCCCTGATCCAGAGCGAGCGCTCGCTTTTTGCGAGCGGCTCTGAATCAGGCCCAGTGTTCGGATTGAAGTGACTGCATAAGCAGAGGGAATCAGTATGTAATGCCGGCAGTCGGGATGCCTCCTGTGAAAATACCGACAGCGACATCCCGATGGTTGGTATCCCAACAAGGGTCGGGTAAGTATACTTACCCTCCCCCTTCTCCCCCTAACCCCCTCGTCTTGTAGCCTAACCCTAACCCTCCCCACTCCGCACCCTAACCCTCGCTGTGTGCCTAAACCTAACTCTCCCCCCTTCGTGCCTAAACCTAACCCTCCCCCTTAGTGCCTTACCCTAACCCCCCCCTAGGGGTGCCTAACCCTAACCTCCCCCCAAAAAACCTAACGCTAACCCCGTTATGCTGCCTAAACCTACAGCTAAGACGCCCCCGGCTTAGTTTGTTCGGGTTGGTATCTTCAACCCCTATCTTAAGTCCCGTGTTGGGCTTCCACCATCGGGATTCAGACCGGCGGCATGCAGTCCACCGGTCTGGTAACTACATCCCCCCAGCAGAGGAACCCTTTCCCAGTGATTCTGTGATGTGTAGCCCATTGGCCCATCTTCAGACGGTGTTAACAGGGCTGTAACTAGATGTGTGCTAGCAGCGCTGTCGCGCAGGGCCCTGGCTGTGGCACCATTGCTGACCCACAGCACCTGCATGTGGTGCATGTGGTAAATCAGATAGCTTTGCAGCCTCCTGAGAAACTTATGTGCCTGTGATTTGTGTCGGAAATGAAGGGGCCGTGGGCAGATGTGGAGATATGAGCTGCAGTTCTTCCATGGTACATTCAGGGAATACTTCAGATTTGTTGGTATCCCCCAAAAGTGAGTGTTTTCAGGCAATATCCCGCAAATATTTTTTTTATAAATTGGCACCAGTGTAAGGTGACGGTCCAGGGCATGGGCGTAACTAGGGTAGTGCGGCCTGTGCCATGGCACAGGGCACCGCAGGGCAGGGGGCACTGTTCAGGCCTGTCAATTTTCTGTTTATTATCATTCTCACTTGTAGCTTCCACTTATTTGATCCCCAGCATCTCCTGGCCTCTCCTATCTCTTCCTTGGCCCTTCCCCATGAGGCCATTCCCCTTTTTGTGGGTGCGTTATGTCCCTATTTGAAAAATGGGGGGGGGGTGCCAATGCTCTTTCTGGCACGGGGCACCAAAAAGTGTAGTTACGGCTTTGGTCCGGGGTGCCTGTGAGGTGAGTGTGGTGGTTGGGGGGGTGATTTGGCTCCACTCCACCACTGATTCATAGTATTACACTGGAGAAGTGGGGGTTTGATTAAACAATGGGCAGGATCGAGTAGGGTGGGCTACTCTCCCAGGTATCCAGGGAGAACTCACTAAGATTTGTAAGTTTCCCGGACATTCTGCGAGTGAATGCAAGTATGGTATAATGTTTATGAGTGCGCCGTGTTGAGCCCATTCAAAATGCTGCTATGTGGCAAATACAATTCTAGCTTATGGCACTGTGTTACCTGGCTAATATCGAAAGAATACGGAATGGAAAGACCAGCGCGTGTCCACTGTAGAAGTCAATGGGTAATAGAACAGTCTTGATGTATTACAGCATCCACAGAGATGAAGGGGAATCCAGTTACCCCTTAGTAGGAATTGATAGAAACAGTATATCTTTTAGCGCAGGTGCACAGAGAATAAAATAAAAATATGTATAGTATAATATGTATATTGTCTGCACTTAATGCAATCATTTCATGGTTCGGGATCCAGCTCCGCTACTGTACATGTGCTGTCTACTGACATGGCCATTAATGGGAAGGGATCCTAATAATCCCTCTCCTGGTATCTATTGGGTAATGTAGCCCATAAGCTACAATGGCTAACGCCATCTGTAAACTACCGGGGCCAAGCTCCGGGGGCTTGGTAAATTCGCCATTTTAACAGCTCCCATAGAAACCTGTGGGGACTGCTATTGCAACTGAAAAGTTGGAATGCACCCAGTGATTAGGAGTGAGTGCTACGGAATATCCCGTACTCCGAAGAGGTCCATAAAGTGCAATATGTGGAGAGTATCTTGTGTGGTTTTTGCCAGGGCCATAACTAGGGTAGTGCGGCCAGTGCCATGGCACAGGGCTCCGCAAGGCAGGGGGCGCTGTTAAGGCCTGTAAAATTTCCTGTTTATTAGCATTCTCACTTGTAGCTTCCTCTTTTATCCCCAGCACCTCCTGGCCGCCCCGGGAGTACCCCTATCTCTTCCCTGGCCCTTCCCCATGAGACCATGGCACTTTTTCAGGTGCACTATCTTATGTCCCTATTTAAAAAATGGGGGGGAGGGAGGGCGCCAATGCTGTCTCTGGCACAAGGCACCAAAAAGTCTAGTAAGGCTCTGGTTTTTGCATTGCGCACGCTCTAGTACTGAGCATCACACAGATTTCAGTCGCATGTCCACTTGCAGCAGAGGACGGCTTTGTCAGCTGTAACTGGGCGATCTCACGTAGCGAGAGCATGTTGATGGAACTGCGGCCCATGCAGCGTAAATTTGCCTGTTCCCAGGGGTAAGTATAAGATGGTGCAGCACGCCTGCAATGATGATGATGACGAGTAGAATTCATGCCTCTGGGTGCATACGAGCGAATGTATGCATTTATTTCCATGTAGGCAACAGGGGCAGCACATAAGGCGCATTTCTGTCCAATTCTGCATCAATACCTTAGTGCCATACAGGGGCTTAGTCATCTGTTGATTGAATTTAATGGTCTGATCAATTTCAAATGGATCATTCTTGGGCATCTTGCTTGTTTTAGGATCATGCATGTAACACTATCTGTCCAGTTTGCCAGTGCCATGGCTATATAAATATTACTATTATTATTATTATTATTATTATTATTATTATTATTATGCATTTACAGAGCACTGTAAGGTTGAGCTACTCTGTGTTTTCTTACAGGCTGCTCCTGAGTTCTATGGGCCTGATTCAGCCAGCAACGCAAATGAGAGAACGCATGCACTTGGCCGATATTTTTGTACTGCGCATGTGTATGCATCGCACTGCGCGTGCGCAAACTAGCCAGTGCGATCGGGTGAACCTATGCAGACTACACGCAGCATGTACGCAGACCCCATCTGCTATTGAATGACAGGAAGTGCCGTTTGTGGGTGGTGAAGGGGGTGGTCAGGCGCGCCTGCGCGTTGGGACGCCGTTTTAGGAGCATCCATAATTAAGCCAGTGCGGCGACGGATGCAGCGATGAGACTCCGTGCACACAGGAAGTTGCCAAGATCCTGCGCGAGGTCTGGTCAACGACTATTATGCAAATGTGGTAAATGGTTCTCGATGTTACCGATGTTTACGCTATCTTGCGTACTGATCAGGCTTTGGGTAAAGGGAGATGGGCGGCTTAATATAGGGCTGGGCGTCTGCATCCTGTGCTGCTGTCTCCGTGCGTATGCATTGATTAGCATATTCTCGCAGCGGACGGGTGCGTGCGTTCTCTCCTTTGCGTTGCTTGCTGAACCAGGCCCTATGGCGCTTCCCATAGACATGAATTAACCCTATTGCACATGATGCCTAATTTAAGGTGTATTCAGCAACTGGTTAATCCCTATATGATTTTACTGTATCATGCAGCAACAGCAACAGTTCTTTATTCAGAAATGACCGTCCTGTATCATCATACCTGGTTAGTCAGAGATGTGAAGAGGATGGAATATGACTGCCTTCTGGTTATGAAAGCATAAAGTATTTTATTTATTACCAGTTATTTATATAGCACACACATATTCCGCAGCGCTTTACAGAGAATATTTGCCCATTCACATCAGTCCCTGCCCCAGTGGAGCTTACAATCTATATTCCCTATCACATGTACACACATATACACCCTAGGGTTAATTTTGTAGGGAGCCTATTAACCTACCAGTATATTTTTGGAGTGTGGGAGGAAACCGGAGTACGCGGAGGAAACCCACACAAGCACAGGGAGAATATACAAACTCCACACAGTTAGAGCTGTGGTAGGAATCAAACCCACAACCTCAGTGCTGTAGGCAGTAATGCTAACCATTACACCGTCTAGAAAGTATTATTTCTATACCAACACGTGGTCACTGGTATCCCCGTTACATACATTTTTCTTCCTATCACCCAGTTGCACCCCTTTAACTCCTGCAGAGATTGATGGGAGTCACTTTGCTTTGCCTGCAAACAAATACTCTTGTGTTTTGCTTTCATTGTAAATTATTTAAAGCCCTCATCAATTCAACGCTGCAGAACAATGATGAGTTAATGCCTTTGTTTGAATCTAGCTGTACCTTGAAATTCACATTATAACTAACCAACCAATACTAATTTAGAGAGCGAGTCCAAATGGATGAGGAATTAAATAGATGATGGGCAGATGGGAGATGAAAGAGTAGAACTACAGGATGGGTTAGTGTAAATGCATGGTAATTGTGGCTATGAAAGAATACAATGGCAGAACACCAAGGGCAAATAAATGGACTGGGGACCAAAGATAAATAGACTTCTCCCCTCCGCCCCTTATCTTGTTGCTTGTTCTCATTCCAGTTTAGTGTCTTCTCCTCCCCTCTCTATCTCCTGGTCGCTGCTGTGCCTCCTCCTATATGGGATGCCCACTAAGCCAGACACTCTCAGCTCACATAAACAGTTGTCATCCTAGAGAGAAAACACTGAGGGGGCTGCAGAGACCATCCTGTCCTCAGGCTGCAGCACAGAACCTGACTCATTTCTGCTCAGGTCAACAGTACCTAGCAGATCCACAGGGCACTAGGGCAGCTGGAGGTGCTCAGGAACGTGGGCTGTAGGTGAGACCCCCTCAGACATCACCTGGATAAATCATGGGGATGTTAAACTGCGACACTGGGGAGGAAAAAGTTAACCCGGATCAGAAACATCTGCACACTCCTTTCTCCATTGAGGACATCTTAAGTCAAACCAGAGGCAAGGGACCAACTGAGGGCATTCAGGAGTACAGGACGCAGCAATCGGGAGCAGGTGAGGACGGTGCATGCTGGGGTACAATTATTGGGGCCAATAAGGTAAAAAGATGAACGTTTGCTCATATTTTACTATCAATGTGACAATTTCTAATAATATCCTCAGTGTAATTTTAGCATTTTATGTGTTTGAAAGCAGACTTGTCGCTCTCTTGCTGTTATGGAACTACAAGTCCCAGTACACCTTGCCAGCTAGGAACTAGCATGCCCTGCTGGAACTTACAGGCGGCCTACCTGACACTTGCATTTAAAGTGGGCGAGTGCACTGGTGATGTCTTACGCTGTCCTAGAAAGTTGAATTTGTGGATCTCTAGTTATTTTATTGGTTTTTTTTTAAGTTATTGGGAAAGAAATAGATCATCTACTGTCTGCAGGCTTTTATTAAGTAGCACAGACAATGGCCCGAACGGATATCAACTGTAGTGTAAACTACATGGTACTCAATTTACAATCAATAGAACAAACTTCTCAGGAGTTGCCTATATACTGTATGATATATCACTGATATCAATGAGAATTTGTTAGCAAAGGCCAGGTTGCAATGCTTTACAACTGAGTTTGTGTTTTTTTTTGTCCCTCTTTTATATTTCTTTTAGATTGTTCATTTTTTTTTATTTAACAAGCAAACTTAATGTACATGAAAACATATGACTGTAATATGATTTGAAGTATATGGCTTGCTGCTGTATCACATTAGGAAACAGCACTGCAGGAGTTGGGTTACCTATATATTTATCTGTGTAGGGTTATAGTAACACCCCAACACCTTGATGATGTCACTGGATTTAAATGAAAGTGGAATAGAGATAAGAAGACCTGCTGATTACTCAGAGCCTGGGGCCCTGGTAATTGCTTTGGCCCCTGTGGGATGCAGGGGCAGGTAGGTTTAGTTGTAAGACTGCTGTCGCTGGCAGTGATCAATATCCCATTACCGGTGCTTGCCTATCTCTGTGCACAGGCTTTCCATGTGATGAGAAGACCCTGTATTACAGAGATGACAGCTATTGATCTAATCATTGGTCGTTCATGTTATCAGGGCAAGGAAGGCAGCCATTTCTCTCAATATCCCTGGCTAATAAAACCTGCTGGTCTCTGCTTGTGCCGTGCACAACATCTTAGGGGCACAGGTCACTATTCCCTGACAGAGAGCAGAGTGCAGTGGGAATATTCTGTATACCAGATATTCATGGTATCTCTGGCGGTTCTGGAACTGCATGTCTCTCAGCATGTTCGGCCTGTCTGTCACAAGCATTCTGAGGCTTGCCTTCACTGCTACGGTCCATGGCAGCCAAGAGATTGTATGGACAAGCCACACACATTGGTACATCAGTGTGCAGGAAAACAGACTCTGCAGCCTGCTCTGACAACTTGGTTGGGCTATCTGCAGGTCGACAAAAGAGAGATGCCCAGAGTTGGTATGTTACTAAAGGATAGGCTGATAGAGCATGTTATTTACTGTTCTGGAGGTACTCAAGTGTCAGAAGCACTCAAGCATTGTCTTCACTGACAGTGCTAATGAATTAGTGCAGTGTGTAGACATGTGAGCTGTTTTCCTTGTCTTCGAGATCAGATTAAACACCTCTGGTGGGCAGAATATTAGGATGCTGTGTAAACAGCTCAAACTGACTCATTGGCTACTGGGACCTAAGGCGCAGAGAGATGTGGTTTGATAACAACATTAGAGTTAAGCTGGGTACACACTAGGTCGACGGGGCAGCCGTTCAGCCGACATATCTCACGATTGGTAAGTGTATACACATTTACCAATTCGTCTGCCCGATGTGCCGCGCTTGAAGGCTTAAATGGGCTGGCATTTAAATTGTCCCGTCCGGTTGATCTGTCCATCACCGGCGGATCCACTGTAGATATATCGCCCGTTTGAACGGGCAATATATCTATCAGTGTGTATCCAGCTTTACAATAGTAAAAGGGTAGTAATGCTACACACACACAAATTACATTTGCAATTCAATTCAAACTCACATTGATTTTCAGGGGAAATTTGCGTTTTGTTTTTTTTTTGTACACACTCCCCTGAGCAGGTGAAAAGAAGGTAGGGAAAATCCACATGGGTCACAGCCAATGAGCGTCCGCTATATGTGAAGCGGCCTCTGATTGGCTAGCGGGATGTCCCGTCAGCTGGCATTCGCAAATGTGTGGCAACATACATACCCATACTTGTCCATTTGGCTTCGGAAATTTGTGTTGTTATTTTGCAAAGACCCCCGCTGGATTCTACGGAGACCAGCGCAAGGATGGAAGTGAGTATAGGATCTTTGTTACAGGTACTCCCATTGGATTCTACGGGGACAAGGGGAGAGAAACATCTGGCAGCAGATAAGTATGTATGAGTGAGGTATGTGTATAATAAACTTTTACTATCTAAGGTGTGTGTGTATTGTCTTTATTTAACTATTTATTTTACAATGGGGGTACGGGTGGCGGCCGCCTGCTGGTACTTGTAGTTCCAGAAGTGCCAAAGGGCAGGCATCCTGGCACCTGTAGCTCCACTGTAAAATACAATAGTTTACTTCAATTTAACACTTTATTACCCCCGTACCCACAGCGCAGGGCTACGGGAAAGAGCCCTGGGCTTCAGACCATGCCTGGGTTATTTGGGAGAGAGGGGACCCCTTTTTTTGGGGGGGGGGGGTCCCCACCTCCCCTGAGATTCCTGGCTTGGCCTGACCGACTTGGGGTGAGAATGCTTTGGCCCTGGAGACCCGGTAATAGGGTCTCTGGGTTATGGCATTACACCCCGGACTGTTTGGGTCCAGTGTTGGTTTTAAATGTAGGGGTACCCCTACGCAATTCCCCCCCCCTATATTTAAAACCAGGACTGGCCCTGCAGCCTGGTGCTGGTTCCTAATTTACAGTGGAACCCTACTCATTTTGTTCCCCGGAATTTTCGGAACCAGGTCACCTGGTTATGCTATTGGGGGGGGACCTCACGTCATTTAAAAAAAAAAAAATTAACCCTAATTTAACTATTTACAGGCAGAAATATACACAAATCACACTGAACTGTGTATGTTTCTGGCAAACTCGCAGCTCTGGAGGTGAGTGTTTAAAACTTCAATTTGGCAGAGAGTTTGCCGTCATCTCGCCCGAGATTGTCATCTCGATTCTTGGTAAATTTGTGAGCTGTATCTTTTAGGAGAAAAGTACTTCCGAGTTTGCGCCGATGGTGATTAAGATTCGAGTTTGCTCTCTCACCCGAGTTTTACGAGTGAGAAGAGAGAAATCTCTCTAACTCACCCGACTTTGCCTTTAGTAAATTTGCGAGTTGAAAATCATGCCTAAACTCTCCTGAGATGGTCATCTCGACCAATCGCGATTCTTAGTAACTTTACCCCTTAGGGTGTCCTGAGGACCGAGTTTACCCTGCTTTAGACAATAAAACTGTCAAACAAAATCTTCCGGTTTTATTTTTAGCACAAAACACATTCGCTACATTTGAACATCTCTAGTACATGTGGTATAAGCAGGAGCGTAGGGAGGGTGGTTCCACCGGAGCGCGAGCTCCAGGTGCCTTAGTTGCCAGAGGGCTCCCTGAAGTCAGACTCCGGAAGCAGCTGTCAAGTAGCTGACAGCCTTCCGGTCCGTGTCCAGCCTGCCAAGTGCTGTGTATACAGAGCAGCAGCAGCGCCCTGTCCTGCCTTCCTGCTGCTGCTCTAGTGAGAGACTCCGTGGTCAGAGGAGCTTGTGCTGAGCCCTGATTGGTATAGCTCAGCACATGTTCACCGGACCCCAGCAGAGGGCGGGGCTACAGCAGCATGTCGACGAGGAAGAAGCTGCAGGGTCCACATTAAGGTGAGAGAGGTACCCCAGTTATGTCTATGTGTAACCCTTCATGCCTGTATGTATGTGACCCTGCCTTTATGTATGTGTGAGCCTGCCTTTATGTATGTGTATATATATTGTATGTATGTATGTATGTATATATATATATATTAGGGGTGTGCACCGGCCACTTTTTGTGTTTTGGTTTTGGATCTGGATCTTTCTTCGTGTTTTGGATCTGGATTGGTTTTGCCAAAACCACCCTTCCGTGTTTTGGGTTCTGGGTTTTGTGTTTTGGATCTGTATTTTTTTTTTAAAAAGCATAAAAACAGCTAAAATCACAGAATTTGTTGGTTTCTCTGCTCCTATGCTATTATTAACCTCAATAACCTTAATTTCCACTCATTTCCAGTCTATTCTGAACACCTCACACCTCACAATAGTGTTTTCATGTCCAAAAGGTTGCACCGAGGTAGCTGGATGACTATGCTAAGCGACACGAGTGGGCGGCACAAACACGTGACCCATCTAGGAGTGACACTGCAGTGGCAGACAGGATGGCAGTTAGAAAAACTAGGCCCCAAACTGTACATAATGCAAAGAAAAAAAAGAAGTGCAAGATGGAATTGTCCTTGGGCCCTCCCACCCACCCTTATGTTGTATAAACAGGACATGCACACTTTAACAAATCAATCATTTCAGCGCCAGGGTCTGCCACACAACTGTGGCTGAAATGATTGGTTCGTTTGGGCCCCCACAAAACAAGCTGGCAATTAATGTGTCCCTGCACAAACTGGCTCTACGGAGGCAAGATGTCATCCTCATCCTCCTCATCCACCGATTCCTCACCCTCTTCAGTGTGTACATCCTCATCCTCACAAAGTATTAACTCGTCCCCACTTGAATCCACCACCACAGGTCCCTCTGTACCTTCTGGAGGCTGGTCTCCCTGGAAGAGCTGATAATTCATTTTGATGAACATCATCTTCTCCACATTCTGTGGAAGCAACCTCCTACGCCTTTCGCTGACAAGGTTCCCGGCTGCACTAAACACTCTTTCGGAGTACACACTGGAGGGGGGGCAACTCAGGTAAAATAGAGCCAGCTTGTACAGGGGCCTCCAAATTGCCTCTTTTTCCTGCCAGTACAGGTATGGACTGTCTGACATGCCTACTTGGATGCTGTCACCGATGTAATCCTCCACCATTCTGTCAATGGTGACAGTATCATATGCAGTGACAGTAGACATGTCAGAAATTGTTGCCAGGTCCTTCAGTCCGGACCAGATGTCCAAACTTGGTCCTGCCTGCCCTGCATCACCGCCAGCGGGTTGCTTAGGATACCTAAGTTTTTTCCTGGCAGCCCCAGTTGCGGGAGAAAATGAAGAAGGAGCCGTTGACGTGTCACGTTCCGCTTCAGCTGACAGTGTGTTCACCAGCAGGTCTTTGCACCTCTGCAGGCTTGTGTCGGCCGGAAAGAGAGACACCACATAGGCTTTAAACCTAGGATCAAGCACGGTGGCCAAAATGTAGTGGTCTGATTTCAACAGATTGACCACCCTGGAATCCTGGCAAAACGAATGAAGGGCTTCATCCACAAGTCCCACATGCCGAGCGGAATCGCTCCGTCTTAGCTCCTCCTTCACTTTCTCCAGCTGCTTCTGCAAAAGCCTGATGAGGGGAATGACCTGACTCAAGCTGGCTGTGTCTGAACTGACTTCACGTGTGGCAAGTTCGAAGGGCTGGAGAACCTTGCACAACACGGAAATCATTCTCCACTGCGCTTGAGTCAGGTGCATACCCCCTCCTTTGCCTATGTCATAGGTGGATGTATAGGCTTGTATGGCCTTTTGCTGCTCCTCCATCCTCTGAAGCATATAGAGGGTTGAGTTCCACCGCGTCACAACCTCTTGCTTCAGGTGATGGCGGGGCAGGTTCAAGAGTGTTTGCTGGCGCTCCAGTCTTCGGCACGCAGTCGCTGAATGGCGAAAGTGGCCAGAAATTTTTCGGGCCACCCAAAGCGTCTCCTGCACGCCCCTGTCGCTTTTCAGAAAATTCTGCACCACCAAGTTTATTGTGTGAGCAAAACATGGGACGTGCTGGAATTTGCCCAGATGTAATGCCCGCACAATATTGGTGGCGTTGTCAGATATCACAAATCCCCAGGAGAGTCTAAGTGGGGTAAGCCACTGGGCGATGATTTCCCTCAGTTTCTCTAAGAGGTTGTCGGCGGTGTGCCTCTTACTGAAACCGGTGATACACAGCGTAGCCTGCCTTGTAACGAGCTGGCGTTTCTGAGATGCTGCTACTGGTGACGCTGCTGCTGTTGCTGCGTAAGGTGATACATCTACCCAGTGGGCTGTCACAGTCATATAGTCCTTAGTCTGCCCTGTTCCACTTGTCCACATGTCCGTGGTTAAGTGGACATTGTGTACAACGGCA
This sequence comes from Taudactylus pleione, assembly GCA_031769625.1. Lineage (NCBI taxonomy): Eukaryota > Metazoa > Chordata > Amphibia > Anura > Myobatrachidae > Taudactylus > Taudactylus pleione. Next base: position 7,639,121 of record JAUIMM010000197.1, read on the forward strand.
TTTTTCAGGACACTGAGGACACTTTTTCTGACGTTTCTGTACAGTCTCGGTATCGCCTGCCTAGTGAAGTGGAATCTAGACGGGATTTGGAACCGGGGACACACTACCTCCATCAATTGTCTAAATCCCACTGCACTAATGGCGGATACCGGACGCATGTCTAACACCAACATAGCAGTCAAGGCCTCAGTTATACGTTTTGCTTCAGGATGACTGCTGTCGTACTTCATCCTCCTCGCTAAGGACTGTTGGAGGGTCAATTGTTTAGTAAAAGTAGTGGTGTTCCTACTTCCTCTCTGGGATGATGAACGACTCCCAGCAGCAGCAACAGCAGCAGCGGCAGCAGTAGGCGTAGCAATGCAGGATCCTCCAGAGGAATCCCGGATAGGAGAGTCAGTCATGCCAGTGACATGGCCTGCAGGACTACTTCCGATCCTGACTAAGGAGGAAATTGACGAGGAGGGAGTTGACGGTGTGGTTTGCAGGCGCTTGGATACAACAGGACAACGGGATTTAGGTGTCCCTGGACTGCTTACGGTCTTAGCCAAAGTTTCTGAACTTGACAGTAACTTTTTATGAACGCGCTGCAGGTGCCGTATAAGGGAGGATGTTCCTAGGTGGTTGACGTCCCTACCCCTACTTATTTCACCTTTACATATGGTACATATGGCAAGACAGTTGTTGTCCGGATTTGGATAGAAATATTGCCAGACCAAAGAGGTGGAATGTTTGGTCTTCTGCCCAGGCATGACCGTGATGGGCTTTTTCATCCCACGGACAACAACTGTCTCCCCCGGAGCCTGATTTAAACAAACCACATCACCATCAGAATCCTCCTCGCCAACTTCCTCCTCAGCGCCAGCTACACCACTATCCTCATCCTGTTGTACTTCAACAGTGACATCTTCAATTTGCATATCAGCAAGTGGACTGTGGGTGCTCCTTTCAGCACTTGCAGGGGGCGTGCAAATGGTGGAAAGAGCCACCTCTTCCCGTCCAGTGCTGGGAAGGTCAGGCATCGCAACCACCACCACACTTGGACTCTCCTTGGGGATTTGTGATATCTTCTTAGAAAGCACAGTTCTTCGCTGTGCTTTTGCCAGCTTAACTCTTTTGATTTTTTTAGTGGGAGGAGGGCTTCCATCGTCATGTGAAGCTGAACCACTAGTCATGAACATACTAGGGATCGACCTTAGCCGTTCCTTGCCACTCCGTGTCGTAAATGGCATATTGGCAAGTTTACGTTTCTCTTCAGCTGATTTAAATGTCTTTTTCAAGGTCATTTTCCTGAACTTTGCCATTTGGGATTGTATGTGCCCTCTACTATGACATTGGGCATCGGCCTTGGCAGACGACGTTGATGGCATGTTATCGTCTATGTCATGACTAGTGGCAGCAGCTTCAGCACTAGGAGGAAGTGGTTCTTGATCTTTCTCTATTTTATTTTTATCGGAGAAAGTTTGGTCCTCCATTTATGTTATATCGATTTGATATATACGTGCGGCTAAACCCAGAAAATAATTTTTTTTTTGGTTTGGACTGGAGTGTACTTTGGGGGTTACAGCAGCCTTTAACGGTCAAGCCAGCCGGCCCTTTACTTATGACACAGGCGCACTCTTGGCACTACTTTGTTGATGCACGTGCGGCTACTGCGCACACAATTCACAAACACAGAAAATAATTTTTTTTTTGGTTTGGACTGGAGTGTACTTTCGGGGGTTACAGCACCCTTAACGGTCAAGCCAGCCGGCCCTTTACTTATGACACAGGCGCACGCTTGGCACTACTTTGTTGATGCACGTGCGGCTACTGCGCACACAATTCACAAACACAGAAAATAATTTTTTTTTTGGTTTGGACTGGAGTGTACTTTCGGGGGTTACAGCACCCTTAACGGTCAAGCCAGCCGGCCCTTTACTTATGACACAGGCGCACGCTTGGCACTACTTTGTTGATGCACGTGCGGCTACTGCGCACACAATTCACAAACACAGAAAATAATTTTTTTTTTGGTTTGGACTGGAGTGTACTTTCGGGGGTTACAGCACCCTTAACGGTCAAGCCAGCCGGCCCTTTACTTATGACACAGGTGCACGCTTGGCACTACTTTGTTGATGCACGTGCGGCTACTGCGCACACAATTCACAAACACAGAAAATAATTTTTTTTTTGGTTTGGACTGGAGTGTACTTTCGGGGGTTACAGCACCCTTAACGGTCAAGCCAGCCGGCCCTTTACTTATGACACAGGCGCACGCTTGGCACTACTTTGTTGATGCACGTGCGGCTACTGCGCACACAATTCACAAACACAGAAAATATATTATTTTTTTAGCACTTGGGGGGAGCACCCCTGATGGACAGAGCACCCCCTGGACAACACTGCAGCACTCCTTTAGGACTGGGACACTGCACAGGACTTTGGAGTGGACACAGCCCCTATGGAGAACTGACTGCACAACACAGTCCAGCCAGCCCCTATGGACTTTGAAGTAGTGGACACAGCCCCTATTAACAACAGCAGCACAGCACAACACAGCCAGCCCCTATGGACTTTGAAGTAGTGGACAACAGCAGCACTACACTACACTACACTACACAGCCCTAACTCCCACCCTCCCTCTTCACTGTCCACAGCCGAGTGAGAAAATGGCGCCGACGTGGGTACCTTATATAGGATCCAAAACCCGCGAGACTCGGAAGGCGGGATGATGACGTTTTGCCTCGATTTCAGATCCGAGTCAGGCGGGAAAAGTCGAGCCTGATTCGGATCGGACTCGGATCGGGGGGGCTCGGGGGGGTTCGGATTTCAGAAATCCGAACCCGCTCACCCCTAATATATATATATATATATATACAGTCAGGTCCATAAATATTGGGACATTGACAGAATTTTCAGATTTTGGCCTCTATTCACCACCACAACGGTTTTGAAATGAAACAAACAAGATGTGCTTTAACTGCAGACTTTCAGATTTAATTTGAGGGTAATTACATCCAAATCGGGTGAACGGTGTAGGAATTACAACGGTTTCTATATGTGCCTCCCACTTTTTAAGGGGCCAAAAGTAATGGGACTATCAACTCAAAAGCTATTTCATGGACAGGTGTGGGCTATTCCCTCGTTATTTCATTATCAATTAAGCAGGTAAAAGGTCTGGAATTGATTCTAGGTGTGACATTTGCATTTGGAATCAGTTGCTGTCGACTCTCAATATGAGATCCAAAGAGCTGTCACTATCAGTGAAGCAAGCCATCATTAGGCTGAAAAATCAAAACAAACCCATCAGAGAGATAGCAAAAACATTAGGTGTGGCCAAATCAACTGTTTGGAACATTCTTAAAAAGAAAGAACGCACCGGAGAGCTCAGCAACACCAAAAGACCCGGAAGACCACGGAAACAACTGTGGTGGATGACAAAAGAATTATTTCCCTGGTGAAGAAAAACCCCTTCACAACAGTTGGCCAAATCAAGAACACTCTCCAGGAGGTAGATGTATATGTGTCAAAGTCAACAATCAAGAGAAGACTTCACAAGAGTGAATATAGAGGGTTCACCACAAGATGTAAACCATTGGTGAGCCACAAAAACAGGAAGACCAGATTAGAGTTTGCCAAACAACATCTAAAAAAGCCATTACAGTTCTGGAACAACATCCTATTGACAGATGAGACAAAGATCAACTTGTACCAGAGTGATGGGAAGAGAAGAGAAGGAAAGGAACTGCTCATGATCCAAAACATACCACCTCATCAGTGAAGCATGGTGGTGGTAGTGTCATGGCGTGCGCATGTATGGCTGCCAATGGAACTGGTTCCCTTGTATTTATTGATGATGTGACTGCTGACAAAAGCAGCAGAATGAATTCTGAAGTGTTTCGGGCAATATTATATGCTCATATAGCATAAAAAGCTTCAGAACTCATTGGACAGCGCTTCACAGTGCAGATGGACAATGGCCCTCATTCAGAGCCGTACGCTCTGAGCAGAGCGCACACTCTGAATGAGGGCTGGCCTCCATGAGAATGGAGCATCCTCCTGGATGCTCGTATAGCTGTGGGTCACCACCCACAGGCTATACGAGCGTGCAGTTTGATGGCCGCGATGGTCGTGACCATCGCGACCATCGAAACTGCGAGCCGGAGCCTGCGGTTGAGGTTTTCAACCACAAGCTCCGGAGTGATTTTGGCTCTATCAGAGCCAAAATCTCTCCCACTGACATCACTAGTGATGTCAGTGGGCCGGCTACTGACGGGAGGCGTTCCCGTGGGAACGCCCCCGTCAGGGAGGCACGCCCCCGGCATGCCTACCAAAGGGGGCGTGCTGTCAATCAACATCGACAGCACGCCCCCTTTGATAAGACACAACGAGCGAAGGACTTTCCTTCGCTCGTCGCGTCTGGCGCATGCGCACGACGGAGCTCCCTCCGTCGTGCGCATGCTCAGTCCAGAACATCGACCCACTTGCGAGCGGACAGCCGCTCGCGAGTGGGTCTGAATCAGGCCCAGTGACACGAAGCATACTGCAAAAGCAACCAAAGAGTTTTTTAAGGCTAAAAAGTGGAATGTTATGCAATGGCCAAGTCAATCCCCTGACCTGAATCCGATTGAGCATGCATTTCACTTGATGAAGACAAAACTGAAGGGAAAATGCCCCAAGAACAAGCAGGAACTGAAGACATTTGCAGTAGAGGCCTGGCAGAGCATCAGCAGGGATGAAACCCAGCGTCTGTTGATGTCTATGCGTTCCACACTTCAGGCTGTAATTGCCTGCAAAGGATTTGCAACAAAGTATTAAAAAGTGAAAGTTAGATTTAGGATTGTTTAGTTTGTCCCATTACTTTTGGCCCCTTAAAAAGTGGGAGGCACATATAGAAACCGTTGTAATTCCTACACCGTTCACCTGATTTGGATGTAATTACCCTCAAATTAAATCTGAAAGTCTGCAGTTAAATCACATCTTGTTTGTTTAATTTCAAAGCCATTGTGGTGGTGAATAGAGGCCAAAATCTGAAAATTCTGTCAATGTCCCAATATTTATGAACCTGACTGTATATATATATATATATATGTATATATATACATATGTATAAATATATAGCGGTTATATTATATAGCACACACTTTGGGGGGGGGGCCGTAGCACACTCTTGCTCCGGGCGCCCTGGCCACATGCTACACCTCTGGGTATAAGTAACCTTTCAAAATAATGAGGGAGGTGCATCAAGCAATGGAAATTGTGTAGAAATGGACCAGTAGAGAAGCTGCCCATAGCAACCAATCAGCTTCTACCTATCATATTATAGAGTGTATTTGATAAATGCTATCTCAAAGCTGATTGGTTGTAATGGACAACTTCTCCACTAGTCCACTTCTCCACTCATTTCACTGATGGATACACTTCCTCAGTGTTTTAATATAAAATCCCAATAAAGTATAGTTTCCAAATTCCGCCATTACAGTCCAGGTTTTAGGGCTATCCATGCTTGAGCACAGGTGGCCTAATTAGAACCTCAGTCAATTTGAGTTAACCATCTGGATGCAAGCATGGATATCCTTAAAATATGGACTGTTATGGCGAAGTATGGGAAACTCTGCAGTATGGGAATGATTCCTTTAGATGTCTCTTTTCTTGATAGCAGAGGGCTGTCTCTTATAACTGTCTCTATGTACAAATATGGAGTTTATAAACTTCAGAAAAAGTATCTGACAGATGCAAATGTAGCTGGTTGCAGAGAAGACCGGTGATTGCAGTGAACCCACAGTTAATTGACAGTTCCAAGACTAAATGCGAGATCCAAAAAAACAATGAATAATATATATATATTTGAGTATTTTCCTTTTCGGTGAGAGGAGAAGTGCATAGTAATAGTAAAGTTGTTCTGACTGATCCACTGTACAGGTGTTCTGTAGATATCTGCATCCAGCATTAATGGAGTCTGAGAGGATAGTGGTCTGGGCGCTGGCAGCCCCTCCTCTCTCTGTTGGACACAAGCAGCGAGCTTTAGCATAGAGCGAATGCACAGAAGCGAATTTACCCATTTTTGCGTGTCCGTCCGGTTCTGAGTTGCAGGAATCTTTGTCAAATCTCGATTCCTGCAAAATGGGCGTTCTGGGTCAGGAACTGTGCGGTGTCAATGCCATTGCACAGAACTGTTCTGTCTTGTGGGTGTGTCAAGGGAGTGTTGTTGGCCTGTAGCTAGAGGTCCATGCTATTCGAGTTGTGCCTTCGGGGAATGGAAGCCTGTTTCTGACGGGTCTCTTGCACCCAGCATGGGCCTGGTACAAGTACTGATACTAATGATGATGGTTCCAGCTGTTGACGGGATAACAGTAAGTGGAGCGGGTTCCCATATGAAGCCGCACGAATCCTCGCGTTAGCCCTACGGAAACTCTCATTGGCATAAGGTAGTGAAACAGGCTTCTGCGGCATCATACAAACGCAGCTACTTTATGTCCGACTAAGAATCCATCCCTATGTTCACTACATCTTGATAGGCAGCTGGAAGTACTAATAGTTTTTACCATCTGGGACAATCGGCCTGGAACAGAAAGCTGCTGTTCAACTTTGCTTTCCCAGTGACTATGTTGGCAGTATTTGTTTCAGGCTCTAGGTTACTTTCATAGCGTATCCCACAGCTAGTCCGCGTCTGGCTCTTTAGTACTATTGGAGCCAGCTCGCATCTCTATCACCTGTGCCATTCCAAGCATATCCGTGTCTGGATTTCTAGTGACTTACTTTTGTTTAACTCACTAGTCTCCTGTGTCTCATCCTGTACTATTCCATACCTCCCAACATTTGCAGACATAGAGTCGGGAACTCCACGCGCCTTCGGTGCATGCACCCAAAAGGGGTGTGGCCTGATTGTAAGGGGCGTGGTCTGTTGACACGCCCTCATTTACATCACTAATGGGGCGTGCCCAGCATCTCCGGGATGCTGGGCTGCCCTCGGGCTTCCCCCTGTACTGTGAATAGATGCTGTGCGCATGCTCTGCTTCCCCCAACTTCCACCCCACCGCGGGCCAGAAAAACGTGACTGCCCGCTAAATGCGGGACAGTTGGGAGGTATGCTATTCCCAAGCACTAGTTTCAGTAGCTTTCCCTGCGTCTGGATTCACAAAGCACCTTCTGTTACTCCATGACTGGATCTACAGTGTATCAAGTTCACTAACCTGCGTTTGAGTTCCCTGCACAGTTATTTGTATTCCGTGACTGGATCTACAGTGTATCAAGTTCAATAACCTGCATTTTAGTTCCCTACACAGTTATTTGTATTCCGTAACTGGATCTACAGAATGTCTATACACTATCCTGCGTCTGGGTCCACAGTGCACTTAGTATCATTCAACGTCTGGATCACTGAGCTTATTTTTCACTACCCTGCGTCCAGATCTTCCGAGTTACCCAAAGCATTCGGTATCTGACCTTCCATTATTGGTCTTGTTACTAGTCTGTGCCTGGATCTCCTGTGTCACATCCTGGTGTATCCTGCCTCTGAATCACCTGCTACGTTTCATAGAGCTTACCGGTGCATCATTCCACAGATTACACTGCACCCATTATCCTACGTACTCCTGTCTGTTTATTATCTCTACGTTGCATACACAGTCTTCCACTCATCTCATTAGTGGCATCCCCTAGTCTTCTCATCACTCCCAGGTACCTATCCAGAGGGCCGCGACCTGCTCACTTGGTGCAGCGAAACCCAAATCCCAATAGGAGGGGTCACTGGTGAAGACCACCGAGTGGGTTAGACTCTGCGCCTCCGGTTAGGTCTAGCCAACACCTGGGTTTGACCTTTATTGAGGACACTACTACTGTCACTCCTCTAGCTGTCTTCTAGCCATCCTGACCCAACCGGCTCCCTGTCCTCCACAAAGGTATTCCTTGTACCGGATCATGACAGTCTCTCAGCCCGCGCCCGCGACCCTGTACACACTAAAAATGGATCCAGTATCTAAGTCAGGAACAACTTTACTATTACTTTTGTGCAACCAAAGGGTTACTCAGAAGTCCAATAATCGACTGATCTGCTACCGATGCTGCATCTTTGCACGCAGCCGATTGGATTGGCAAAGCCGCCGGTGGGCGTCTCAATACAAATCCAGGTGGCTGCGACATTTGCATATTATCGCCCCAGCCAGTGCCCATAAACGCGCAGCTGCTCGGGCATTAGCGACTATCTCTGTATCCGGCTCAATGTTACAGCTCAGTGCTGTCACCATGACAGAACAACGAATTGGTGACTTTTGTGAATTATCTTATCACTTGGAGAACATGAATGGAAATAATAGTGTTAGTAGCCTCTTTACCTGTTTTCACAATACTTCAAAACACAGCTTTTACAATTTGTTAGACTTGTTATGTTAGACTGCTGGTTATGTACACCTAGATACCACAACCTGACTTTTTAGGCCACCAAGGGCATGCACTTTGATTTGTAAAAAAAAAGAATCACCCCCAAAACGGTGACACATATATTTGCTATGGGGTGGCATAATTACTAGAATTGTAGGTGCATTGCGTTTTCGTTAACCTTACTCATTATTATTATTATCTTTTTTTAATGCTCATCACAGATGTTCCTGGAGCAGGGGATGAAGTAGGATCTTCTCCAGCAGAAGAATCAGAGGAAGAGCCAATAAAAGGAGAGACTCCTCAGGACCACAAGGTCCCCATGGCCAGTTCCAAGCCACGCCGGGCCCGTACTGCATTCACATATGAACAGCTTGTGGCCCTAGAGAGCCGTTTCCGCAGTAGTCGCTATTTGTCAGTGTGTGAGCGGCTGAGCCTGGCACTGACACTCCACCTGACAGAGACTCAAGTCAAGATCTGGTTCCAGAATCGAAGAACTAAGTGGAAGAAGCAGCAGCCTCCTGGAAATTCAGATGGGAGGGGGTGTAGCACTCACAGTTGCCCCAGGAGTCCTGGACAGCAGTATAGCCCACCATTCTCATCCTACCCTACACAACTTCCTTCCATCACTCCTAGCACAAACCACCACCTACCTCCATTTTCTAGGCTCTTCCTGTCGCCTTCCTCTGGTTTCCCACTTACTCCAGCATGCCCATTTCCCCAGTTTGTAAACTCGGTCAGCATGGCATCATTCTATGGTCCCACCCCCTGATGGTGCATAACTGGGCCATACAGTTCTTCCGCTTGTTAGAGATGCCAGGACTCTTCATGACTATTTTAACAGACTGTAGAAAATGTGTTTGATTGATGGACAAGCAATTAACCAATTCTTCTAGAACTCCGCTTTAATTCTCTATATTTTCCCGTCATTTGAGAATATCAAGTTATTTGCACTTTCGTGATGTCGCATCTATTATAGTTACATCATAATTTTATAAACCATTCCAGCTCAACACAATAAGGAGCAGAAAAATATGAGCCTACAAAATATTTTAAGGAATTTTTGGACATTGGAGATATTTTTTTTTGTATTATCTTATTTGAACATTGAAGTCTCTGTAAATATTCAGTTATTGATATTAAAGTATAAAATTTGTGTAAATGCCATATATAATTAGTTGAAAATGAGGGTGCCTCTGCATGTATGCTGTGTAAGGCTAGATGTAGATGTCCCAAAGATGGTCTTTATGTGTGTTTGGTTTGTTTAGTAGCTGCATCCAGAAGCTTGGCAGCCAACATTTTCCAATATTCTTCATTGGGGTCAATCCAATTAGGGCCCGTGCTCAATTTGGAGCGAGAACGCCGTTGCTGGACTTTTCGCCGTCATCAGAGGTTTTGCCGGTGAAAACTTATCGCGCGCGTCCTCGTGTATCCCCATATTCAATTCCAAATTGGCGAAAAATCCTGTCATTTTTGGGGAAATCAGCCTAACACCCCCCAAAAGATGCTCTGACATGGGGGTTCACTATGGGTACCCCCGATTAGCCCTGCTGAAGGTATTTGGGGTCTTTGAATGGTCTCAATAGGCGCTATTTAGCGTCTTTGGGACAGTGGTGAAGAATAGCATTTAGCAATTTTTTGGGGGAAAATAAGTAGTCCCATCAAATTTGGGGTACATGAAACTGGGTGCAAGCATATTTTAAAGTTGCTAAAGTCAAGCATTAAAAAGCGCCAATAACGCACCTTCAGCAAGCACCTGCAATCCAAAAAAACCTCCCCCATACTTCCAAACCTCTCAAAGGCTATTTTGCTAGTTTTTTATTTTGTACCCCCACTTCGATTTTTTTGCCCACTTTTTCAAAGTGCTTTTTTGGGGTGTCTTTTGTGGGTTATTTAGCAGTTTTTTACGCAATTAGCGTCAAGGGGGGTGTAAAAAGGGTTTTGGGGGGTTGCCGCAATTTGGCACCCCAAAACTACAATTCTGCATTTTTTTCCGCCGGGAATCCATTGGCAAAACGTTTCCACTGGTTACAAGGCGCAAACAAATTGAATACGAGGATAAATGGAATCGGCAAAAAAGTTTTGCCGAAAATGGCTTTTCGCTCCAAATTTAATACGGCCCTAGGTGTGAGAAGCAAGATGCGAGTTGCTGTTTTCTCTGCAAATTTGCATTGCAAATTCATTTTGCAATCCAATTAGCAACTCGCATTGAAACAGTCAGGGTAAACTTGCAAATTTCCGTTCGCATCTCCCGGAGGGTGAGAGCTGGAAGAGAAAATCTTAATTTTAAGGTTAATATGTCAGGACACCATGCAGGACACTTTGGATGACTAATTCAGCAATTGGAAATGTCCAATTGGCTTATTTAGTCCAATAATTACATGTAATTTTTTGGGAGTTTAAAAAGAAAATGGCCTCCAATTACCTCAAAATCAACTATTTTGTTGCTCTATGCACCTTAAATTTAATTACAGAATTTATTTATTTATTTTTAATATTTGCCTTTTATATTTTTTTTATTTGTTTTTTAGTCACCTCAAAGTACTCCAAAAGCATTTTGTTTCCTACTTTTTATTTCGCATTTTTTTCCCGTTTTATTCATATAAAAGTAAACGAAGAAAAGTTAGCTTTTATTAATTGAACTTAACAAAAAGAAGAAAAAATGCACAAATTGGTCATTTAACACCATTAAAATACTTCCATTACTTTTCTTATGCCCACTAACAGCTTTCTGTATGATTCTGCAAACGAGATGGTCAGTTTTTTGGGGGTCTAGGAAGTTCACCCCACTTTTTCATGCACTTATCTCACATCACATTGGCTGACAAATCGCAAACCCCCGCTGCGAGTACTGCGAATAGGCATTTTTTTAATTGGATTGGAGAATTCTCTGGTGCGCGCATTCATGCAGAGTCTGCGAGTTTTATGAAACAAACTCACAACTTGGACCTAATTGCAATGACCCCTAATTGTTTTCTTTAAATCAAACGAAAAAGCACATTGTCATGTAGGAGACTCCAGATTCAGCAGAAGAGGCCTGAATGGATCAAGTACTCATGCAGTGTGATCTCACAGTGCGATATTACTCATGTCTTCTTGCAATGGGCAAGGTAGCACACCATATTATATACATGGGGGGGTTCATAATTACAGTGTGAGTTGTCAAACACTGGATGACTTATTTACAATGTGTTTGAAGGCTCCTTAGCAGGCCTGCTGTATGGAGCCCTCCCTTCACGTATGTATTAATATGACCCTGCTCCGAAAAACTACATTTTGGGGGAGAGCCCCCCAACCAATACCCAGGACTGTAACAAAGGGTGTACGACCAGTGCCGCCACCAATGACGCAAGGAGTAGGGGCGGGGGTTGCCAGTTCAGGACACCCTTGTGCGCTGCATTGGCTCTTCCAATGCCCACACCACAGGCAAGATATAGACTAAACTCAGATCAGAAAGCACTTCATCTGTAATGACAAGGAGACTAAACATTACTTTGCTCATCAAATCAGCTCTTTTTCACCTAATAAGAAAGTATAACTAGATACTATATACTGACATATCACCTGTCCATTTACCATTGCCAGACCATACTGTAACTTACAGCACGGGGACTATTGCTAGTCTCTCCTCAGGATTGTTATCAGATCACGTCAGATAGAAATTCTTGACTGTCCTTACTGAATTCAGAGCACATGGTCAGGTCCGGTGGTGTATAATAGTGCAGTTTGTACAGAGCACACGAGACCCCACACACGAGACCCCACACCCTTTGTAATGTTTCACCCTACGATCACCCGCACTAGGTTTCTGGTGAATTCTTTAAAAATATGGCACCAGATCTCTGAAGAAATCCCCCAAAATTGGTGCATGTGCAGTATGTAGCTAAGACTCTGGCACTATGGCATGTGCCATATTTTCTACACATGTTGGGTATGGGAGACTGGCAATCGGGATGCCGCCTGTCAAAAGACCGACAGTGGCATCCTGAAGCTCAGAATCTCGACGGGCTGAGTAAGTATTCTAACCCTCCTCCCTTCACCCCCTAACCCTCCCTTTTGTGCATCCTAACCCTCCCCCCGCAACCCTACCCTTCCCCGTCAGTGCCTAAACCCAGTAGCGTCACAAGGGGGGTGCGGGCTGCACCTGGGTGTCACCCGCCGAAGGGTGACAAGAAGGTGCTGGCTCCCCTTCAGTGACAGGAGCCGGGTGCTGCACTGTAGCATTAAGTGCAGCACTCAGCTCATGCCACAGTGAGGGAGCCGGCACTCCGCACCACCCCAGTGATGCTACCCATGGCACGGGCTAGGGTTAGGGCTGTGAGGCCACGTCCCCTGTTAGTGAGGTCACCCCCCTTCGCGAGGCCACATCCCTTTTTGGCGTGCGCATGCCATCCCTCCTCGCACCGGGTGTCACAGCAGGGAGGGACACCACTGCCTAAACCTCCCCCCTTAGTGCCTAATTCTAACTCTCCCCCTTAGTGACTAACTCCCCCCAGTCCGCAGCCTAACCCTAACCTTCCTGCTACTGCAGCCCAACCCCCCCCCCCCGGGGTGCTTAAACCTACCCCACGCCCACCCCCGCTGCTACAAACTAACCCGGCCTATTATACTTACATTCAGGGTGCCGACTGTCTGGATCCCGGTGTCAGCATCTCAACTGATTTCAGGATTCCGTCACCGGTGTTCTGGCAGAGGGTCGACCACCGGCATACCGTGCGGCGTTATAGTAACTACATCCCCTTCTGCGCATGTACAATAGTTTCAGTGGGGTGGGGACAGGGGCGTTTCTAGAGAGGAGGGGGCCCGTGTGCAGTCTCCGACACAGGCCCCCTCCTCTCCGCCCAGCTGCCGGCAGCACACTGAGCCCATAGTCTATAATGTATGTACAGGTCACCGGGAAAATAGCCGCGGTGGCCATTTTCCCTTTTCTGCGCATGTACAAATGTCAGGAAAATGGCCACAGCGGCGACGTCGGACTCCAGAGAGGTAAGTAATATTATGTGTGCAGGGTGTGCGGTGCGGGGCCCCCCTGGACCCAGGGGCCCATGTTCCCCGCACACCCTGCACCCATTATAGATACGCCCCTGGGTGGGGACCTGACCATTTGCACATGGGCCCCTCACGTCTTAAAGTGCCCCTTAAAAATATAAAAATGTCCATATCAAAGCAACTTCTTTCATCATTCCTATTTGGGAAAATTAGGTAATGTCGGACGCAAGCGACCGATGCCTTTAGTCTGTGCATGTGTCTGAGCCGCACAGCGATTGCGTCCCAAAGGTTACTGCCGCGAGTCGCAGAACAAATTCAGATGCAGAGAGAAGCACTTTTGGTGGGCATTCCTGAGAAGTAACAGGGGGTTGACTATCCAGACGCGGGCATGTTGCAAGAGTCATCAGCAGCCATGTTCCAACAGACATTCTGTGCCTCCATAGGACTGGTGCAATGTCTGATGGTGCTCGGTATAGTGCGGCATTAGCATAAAGTGGACGGCTGCAACTGCGTCCACCCCAGCATAAAACCCTCTGTGTTTCACAAACAGTGCCCCCAGTAGTGATGCACCTTATACAGTGCCCGCAGTAGTGGCAGTGCCCCTTATGCAGTGCCCCCAGTAGTGGCAGTGCCCCTTATGCAATGCCCCAGTAGTGGTGCCGCTTATGCAGTGCCCCAAGTAGTGACAGTACCCACAGTGGTACTGCCCCTTTTGCAGAGCCCACAGTAGTGCTGCCCTTTATGCAGTGCCCCCAGTAGTAGTGCCCCCAGGAATGGTGCCCCTTATGCAGTGCACCCTATGCAATGCCCCATTAGTAGTTCCCCGAGTAGTAATGCCCCCTGTGTTAGTGCCCCCAATAGTAATGCCCCCTTTGTGCCAGCTGTATAAATGCCCCCACTAGTAATTCCCCCAGTAGTAGAGCCCTGAGTAATGGCCCCAGTAGTAGTGTCCCCTAAGTAATGCCCCCAATAGTAATGCCCAAAGTAGTAGTGCCCCCCGAGTATTGCCCCCAGTAGTAGTGTGCCCTATAATAAAGCCGCTTGCACACACACAAAAGAACCCCTAATACTTACCTTAAGCCCCGATCCCTCGTCCACTGCTGTCCGGTCTGGTGGACATCTCTCCCATAGTGCACTGTGGGAGCCGGAAGCCGGAGCTCAGGAGTGATCTCCAGCCTCTGGCTCCAGCTGCCACTGTGTGGAGGGATCTGGGCACCCGCTGGTAGCAAAATCTCAGCGGGTTACTGCCGCAGAACAAATTCAGATGTAGAGAGAAGCACTTTTGGTGGGCATTCCTGAGAGGTAACAGGGGGTTGACTATCCAGACGCGGGCATGTTGCAAGAGTCATCAGCAGCCATGTTCCAACAGACATTCTGTGCCTCCATAGGACTGGTGCAATGTCCGATGGTGCTCGGTTTAGTGCGGCATTAGCATAAAGTGCACGGCTGCAACTGCGTCCACCCCAGCATAAAACCCTCTGTGTTTCACAAACAGGCAAACAGGTGTAAATCCCCCCCCTTCCCCTATTAGCATTTTAGACTGTCCTACTGAATGACCTCTGAGCAAGGGGTAATTTACATAATTTCCTTAAAAACTGTAAGAGATTGGCATATTTCTGGTGGTCAATCTGGTTTGGGGAAATGGTCTGTGGGCCTGATTCAGAGCCGGATGCAATTTGCACTCGCTCGTCCAGAAAATAGGGGTGGCTATTCAAATCAACCGTTCGCTCTTTGCGGTCTGTTCACGCCTCTAGGTCTGAACGAGCGAACAAAACTTGCGGTCGTTTTTTGAAAAAATACGCCCCCTGGCCGCTGGCATCCTACGTCATGTCCGCTATTTATTAGATTAATCGAGTACATCGACCAGGGTATGAACTGCTCGCTATTCTTGGGGTTGGTTTTTGCTACCACAATTTTGCGAGCAGTTCTGGCTATAAAATAACCCAGTGACGTGGTCAATGACGCTGCTGTTTTAATTATGCACACCCATAAAATGCCCGTTTTGACCTTTAAGCACGCCTGCGTACGGATCTCCACTCCCCGTTTTCAAGCACCTTCCCCTGTTACCACCCACAAACGCCTCATTCTGTCACTCAAATTATCAAGCATTCGCTATTTTGCGAGCACATGAATTTCGACCGCACTGACTGGTTCGCGCATGCGTATAACGATCCGTACGCATGCGCAGTTGGGCAAACATCGCTCGGAACGAATGAGCGGCCGCTTACGAGCGGCTCTGAATCAGGCCCAGTGTTTCTGCAGTCTGTTTATGAACATTAAGCATCGTGGCAATTTTTCATGATCTTAAACTCCATTTAATAATTTTCTGTCTTCGTGGTTTTTTTGACAGTTTTACATGCTGGATAGTTTGACTACTATAAAGGGGATGGATAGTTGTTTGGTTATTTAGTTAACATAAATGTGACTGTACTGAAATATCATACAAGGAGCATCCATAAGACTCCTGGTAAGAGCTAGTGCTAGTTTGTTTTTGTTTTTTTTTCAAATATAGTGCAGGAACTATAAAGTGAAATATAAAGGCATATTTATCAAAGGCCAATCTGTCAGGTTTGATGTACTGGAATCCCCTAGTGAGGGGTTGTGATGGTAGTTTGGAAGAATTCGGGGAACTGGCCTGGACATCAGGACTCCTCATCCACAAGTCTTGGACGTTGACGAGACCTGGTCAAAGGTGCGGAGTCTAACCTGCAGGGAGGTGTTCGCCAGTGACCCCTCCAAGTGGGATATGGACTTAGCTGCACCCTGCAGGCAGGTCGCGGTCCTTTGACCAGGTATCCAAGCCCCGTGGGAATAGAGACTCGAATGTCAGTGGCCCAAGGGAAGTGCCTAACCAAGGCACTATTGCACCAGGAGATTCACCAGGAGATGCTGTTTGTGAGGTACTTGTAAATAGCACTTGAACTGCGTGGTGGCACACAAAGGATACACAGGGAACGGTGTGTGGACACTGGTAATATACACAGGTTGAGATGGAATGGTACTGTAGCTCACAGGAGACACTGGTAACTTTAATGTTCAGGCAGAGATGGAATTGCACTGTAGCTCACAGGAGACACTGGTAGCAAATATTCAGGCAGTGATGGAATAGCACTGTAGTTCACAGGAGACACTGGTAGCAAATATTCAGGCAGAGATGGAATTGCAGTGTCACTGAAAACAAAGCTCTCAGGTTGGGATGTAATCAGTACTGTTGCTCACAGGGGGGTAGATGTATTATAGCGGCACTTTACGTGCCGCTATAACGCTTCCCGCTTCGCCTCTTTACCAAGGCGAAGCAGGAAGCACTACCGATGAGATGTATAAACATCTCATCGGCCGGAGAGGGGGAGCGTTAACTCCCCCCTCCGGCGTTACCTGCTAGAGACAGCAGCGCATCAGCCTAGTGCTGATGCGCTGTGTCTCTTCCCGGCCGGCTCCACTGAGCATGCGCGGGATCTCGCAAGTATCGCGAGATCCCCACGTGGAGCCCTGGAGCTGGCAGCAGCCGCAGCAGGGACAGCGCTGGTAAGTGTAAGTAAGAGAAAGGGGGGTCGTGGGGGGTCCGCGATCGCGGGGGCGGGGCTTAGTGCGGGGGGGGGGCTTAGCGCCGGGGGGTAGCAGCGGCGACCGGTCGGCGCATGCGCGGGCACTTAATCACGATATTTTTTGCAAAAATACCGTGATAAGGCTCCGAAGGGGATTAGCAGGGACAGAGCTTTATCGGAAGCTCTGTCCCTGCAAGGGATTTGTAGTAAATCCCTGTAATATTGCCTGAATTCGCAATGCGAATTCACTCGGTAATATCACACTACAATCTGCATTACCAATGCGGATTGTAGTAAATAGAGCCCATAGGCATGTGGTAATATATGTATGTATGTACGTACGTTCGTACGTTCGTACGTATGTGTTGATATATATACACGCAAGCACATACATACATATGTACATTCAGACACATACATTCACATGTAGAGACACACATATACATTTATATATATATATATATATATATATACACACACACACACACCTAATTTAACACACACACATATTATATGTATAATATATATATATATATATATAATATATATATAAATATATATATATACTGAATAATGGAAAACCGGCAGGCACTCAGAGAACTTGCAAAAATGAAAACGCTCTACAGCAGCTCCATGGTCAACGTGACATCCTTTATCAAGACAGGATATATATATATGTATATACACACACAGGGCTGGATTAAGGACTGTTGGGGCCCCTGGGCAACAAACATGTGGGGCCCCTATTAAATATGGATGAAATTGGGGGTATGCATAATGGGGACCGTATAGCTCGTAAGCGGTACATTGACAAACCGCGATAAGCTAAGCTTAGCGTTGTTTGTTAAATACTGAAAGGAGGACATTAGTGGCAGTCCCCCTTATGCAGTGCCCCCAGTAGTGGCAGTGCCCCTTAAGCAATGCCCCAGTAGTGATGCCACTTATGCAGTGCCCCAAGTAGTGACAGTGCCCACAGTGGTAGTGCCCCTTTTGCAGCAGAGCCCACAGTAGTGCTGCCCTTTATGCAGTGCCCCCAGTAGTAATGCCCCCAAGAATGGTGCCCCTTATGCAGTGCACCCTATGCAATGCCCCATTAGTAGTGCCCCGAGTAGTAATGCCCCCTGTGGTAGTGCCCCCAATTGTAATGCCCCCTTTGTGCCAGCTGTTTAAATGCCCCCACTAGTAATGCCCCCAGTAGTAGAGCCCTGAGTAATGGCCCCAGTAGTAGTGCCCCCGAAGTAATGCCCCCAATAGTAATGCCCCTAGTAGTAGTGCCCCCGATTATTGCCCCCAGTAGAAGTGCGCCCTATAATGAAGCCGCTTGCACACACACAAAAGAACCCCTAATACTTAACTTAAGCACCGCTCCCTCGTCCACTGCTGTCCGGTCCGCTGGACATCTCTCCCATAGTGCACTGTGGGAGCCGGAAGCCGGAGCTCAGGAGTGGGCTCCAGCCTCCGGCTCCAGCTGCCACTGTGTGGAGGGAGCTGGGCACGCGCTGGTAGCAAAATCTCAGCGGGCACCTGTCAAATAGAAGCTCCCTGTGGCGCCGGGGTTAGGTGGGCCGGAGGCGGAACTGGTTCCGTCTCCCGTTATGGCCCACTTTAATCCTGGTGGGTGTGGGAGCCCTTAATGTATGGGGGCCCAGGGATGACTGCTCCTGTCGTCCCTCTTCTAGTTAATCCGGCCCTGTATATATACACACAAACACACATAGGGGCCAGACATTACACTGACCTGTGGAGAGAT
Organism: Taudactylus pleione; assembly: GCA_031769625.1. Taxonomy (NCBI): domain Eukaryota; kingdom Metazoa; phylum Chordata; class Amphibia; order Anura; family Myobatrachidae; genus Taudactylus; species Taudactylus pleione. The sequence continues at coordinate 7,657,760 of JAUIMM010000197.1, forward strand.
CCTGGACATGCTGGGGCCTGGGCTGCTTTCCTTCCTAAACTAGGACACAGCAGGACAGTCCAGGGGCGGAGCTTCAGGTGGCTCATGGGCGGAGCTTCAGCGGCCAGGGTAGACAGGGCTTTGGGACGGCCCGTTAACCAGCCTAGGGTGGGGGGGTGAGAATGGACTAGACTTCGGGCAGAGGTGAGTGAGCTGGGCAGTGATCTGTGATGCTGGTGGTGTCAGGGAAAAAAGCATTTTTTTTCCTGTCTGCACTGCAGTCAGTGTATGTGGATCCTGTGGGACTATTTTATATGGGAGGCTTGGAGCGCTCCATCCGGCCCATTGTTAATCAGGCCCAGATCAGTGGCGTAACTAGGGTATTTGGAGCCCAGGGCAAATTTGAAAAGGGAGCCCCCCCATGTGCGCGCGCACCAAAAAATGGGCATGGTCACTTAAAAATGGGGCGTGTCAACATGACACAACCCTTTATTTTCAAACTGAACATTCCTATCCATATGCACCTTAACCCCAGTAGTACCCCTTATACAGTACCCCCAGTATGCAGTTGTGGTCCCTCTCATGCAGGCCCATAGTAGTGCCCCTTATACAGTATCCCCAGTAGTGGTCCCTCTTATACAGCCCCCAATTAGTTCCCCTTACTCAGTACCCCCAGTAGTGGCCCCCCCAAATGCAGTGCCCCACGTAGTGTTCCCCCTTATGCAGTGCCCCCAGTAGCAGTCCCCACAATGCAGTGCGCCCAGTAGCAGTATCCCCTTATGCAGTGCCCTTTTATATAGTGCCCCCAGCAGTAGTCCCCCCCATGCAGTTTTCCCAGTAGTGGTCCCCTTATGCAGGCACCCTGTAGTGATCCCCCCTATCTAGTGCCCCCTGTAGTGGTCCCCGCAGTGCCCCTAGCAGTAAGCCCCTTATATAGTGCCCCCAGCAGTAGTGTCCCCCCCTCCCATGCAGTGCCCCCTGTAGTGGTCCCCCTGATGCAGGCTCCCAGTAGTGACCCCCCCCCTATCCAGTGGTCCCTGTAGTGGCCCTTCCTATTATTGCCCCCAGTAGTGGTCCCCCGAGTGCAGTGCCTCTAGCAATACTAGGCCCCTTTTAGAATGCCCCCAGTGGTAGTCCCCCCCCAAGTAGTAGTCCCCAGTAGAGTAGCCCCCCCCCCAGTAGAGGTCCTCCCAATGGCACCCCCAGTAGATGTCACCCCCCAGTAGTAGCCAACCCCTCCCCCGTTGTGCAGATAGGTTTAAAAATAAATAAATATATATAAAAATATACTTACCTGATTCCACGCTGCTCCTGCTCCTGTCCGCGATGCCGCTTCCGCCCTCCAGTCCACCCGGGCTGGCGCGCTCAGCATTATGGGACTGACGTCATGACGTCAGTCCCATTACCCACTGCAGGAGCCGGACGGAAGTCCGGCTCTTGCAGTGGGTGCTGCCGCAGTCAATGAGAGTCTATCTGACTCTCATTGGCTGCTGTTTAACACACGCATCGCCGCCAGCGCTGTTGGCGATGCGTGTGTTATGCACAGCCTGAGCCCGCCTCCTGGCGCTATTGGGCAAGCGCTCAGGGGGAGGGAACGGGCTCAGGCGTGCAGCACAGGACCGGCGCTGGAAACCTAGCGCCGGTCCTGTGCAAATGTGTAGCGCTGACCGCACTCATTGCGGTCGGCGCTACACTGGCTATCTAGGGCGGGCGGGCCGGGGCACGAACCCCGCCCGCCCTGCCCTAGTTACGCCACTGCTCCAGATACTACTCTGGGATGACTGTTCAGTCAGAAATGTAGCAGCCACTGAAATTGCCCAAAGGTGGAAAACATGAGGTGCAAAAGTCAATGTGGAGATAGATTCACACAGGGATGCCTGTTCAGGTACAAATGGATCCTTCCCTGAAATAGCCCGAAAGTGGCAAAATACCAGTGTCTGCACCAGGCACATTTCTCCAGCCCATAACTGGCACAGTACCTCTGCCTGAAGCTGGCACCATTAGGACACCCATTTAAGACAAAATGGGTCCCAACCCAATGTTCCACTATTAAACTCTCCTGAGTATGTATGTCCACCCAGTGGCCCTGGTGCAAGCCGAAACTAGCGGCCGGCTTGCACCAGGGCCCGTTGGGGTGTAGGGGCCCATAGCCGCTGCACCCATCGCCAGTGTCCCCCGGGCCCCTCAGTATTTAAGTGCAGTGAGAGAGGTCCACACTACACAGTAACAAACACACCGCTGCCAGCGACGCCGGTGTGTTTGTTATAGCAGCCAATGAGAGTCAGACAGACTCTCATTGACTGCTGAGTCCATGGAGGGAGCCGGCTGGAGCTTACTCATGAGCTCCGCCTTCCAACTCCCCCCGCTGCGGGTGATGGGTGAAACGTCATGACGTCTCTCCCATAGTGCAGAGTGGGCCGGGAGGAGCGGAAAGCAGCAGTCGCGGCAGTAGCTGGGATTCAGGTAAGTTGTGTTTTTTTTTTTGTGTGTGTGTAAAGGGCATGGGCACTGACACTGCATAGGGGGGACACTACTGGGGGCACTGTATGAGGGGGCCGCTACTGGGGGCACTGTATGGGGGGACTACTACTGGGGGCAATGTATAGTGGGGACTACTATTGGAGGCAATGCATAGGGGGGACTATTACTGCGGGCACTGCATAGGGGGGACTACTACTGGGGACACTGCGTAGGGGGGGGGACTTCTGGGGGCACTGTATAAAGGGCACTACTGGGGGAACTGCATTGGGGGACCACTACTGGGGGAACTGTATATGGGGCACTGCATACGGGGAACACTACTGGAGGCACTGCACAGGGGGAGCCCAAATCATATTCTTGCACCTGGGCCCACCACTCTCTAGTTCCGCCACTGTGTCCACCATGTCCCTCTTCAGTGGACTGTGAGTCAGAAGAGGTGACTAGGTCCTCAGCCTCTTCAAAGAGGTAAGTATAGTGACATACAGATGGCCAGTATTGTACTAGCAGATTTAACCTCCCACCAAATGATATACCTCACACTGGAATGAGTCAGAGGTATGAGGTATACAAGTTTGCCCAACAAGTCTGTACAGGAGCTATAGACTGACTTACAATTGCTGTGGGATTGTGCATCCCAGCATGCCCTGCCTCAGTTTTGCTATCAGGGAATGTTAAGGCTGTGGCGGGATGTGTGGTTCAGCAGCGGCTGAGGAGCCGGTTATTTCCCACCCCTGCTGCAGAGCAACCCTAGTCAAAAATGATAAATGGGGTTATACAGGGCTCCCAGATGCACCCGCACTATTTGCCCTGAAGTTGACTCCCCTTTATGTCACATGGGGGTGATAGGTCTTAAAGCGACCCCATGGACTAAATGTTAAGACAAATTCAGTTTTAAAATAACTGGTGCTGCTGGTCCTTTACCTTCTGTTCACAAACACTGATTCTGTCAGACCTGGGAAGCTAAGCAGTGTAAGCCCTGCAGTGCTCTGGATGGGAGACCAGGAGCTGTAGGCTTTTTCTGCACAATAGAGTCTCTAATAGCTGTTAAGTACTGTATATCCTACACAAGGTAATTAGTAGAGCCACCCTCATTATTGGTGATGGGCTAGCAGGTTGACCAGAGCTGGACGAATGAGTTTAGCCCCTAGCCACTTGATATGCCCATTCTGGTAGATGCAGACCTCTTTGGCCAGATTTCACAGGTGGGGTCAGGGGTCACATTCAAGGCCCACAGGTCATGCTCAGACAGGTGGCTCCTAAAAATACTTTCAAGCAGTTAGAGTATCCTCATTTACACTCTTTCTAAAATATGCTCAAGGAGTTGCAGCCCCTTGGTAGACAAAGTCTTGTCTATAGCTTAGCAGCAGGGGAAATAGATTTGGCAGTCATGGCCTCCAAAGTCTGCATGATTCATTTCCCATAGAGGTCAAATGTGTCATTTAAACTAGAGCTAAGGGCCTGATTCAGAGCCAGACGCTCTTTCCTTTTTTAGAGCGGCCTCCTGGCCGCTCACAAAGCTGTGGGTGACCACCCACAGCTATAGTGAGCGGCCAAAAAGATGGTTGCGATGGTCAAGACCATCGCGACCATCGGGCTTGCGATGAGACCCTTGTGGTAGGCAGGGCCGGCCCAAGCCCAAATTTTTAGGTAAACAAATATTTTTTTTGGCGTCCCCAGGGGTACTGCTGCGCACGACCAAAAAATATAAAGGGGTGTGGTCTCATGGGAAAAGCCATACACATATCTAAAACATGTTCATATATATACATAGATATGCAACTACACATCTACACAAATGCTTTGTATTGTTCTCCCCCCACTCTGTCTTATATTGTCCTCTCCCCCTCCATGCACTGTATTGTTCTCCCCATATCTCAAATTGTCTTCTCCCCCACCATACCTTGTATTGTACCCCCCAAGCCTTTTATTGTTCTCTCCCCCTCTGTCTTATATTATCCTCTACCCCCTCCATGCCTTGTATTGTGTCCCCCATGCCATGTATTGTTCTTGCCCCCCCCCCCCTGTCTCTTATTGTCCTCTGTCCCCTTCACACCTTGTATGGTCTTTCCTTCCTTATGTGTTTTCCTCTCTCCCTCACTCCCATAGGTGAAACTAGACATTTGGTAATTGGTGGTCCCAGTTCCAACCCATTACCAGAACTTATGTTACCTTGGAAGTTTGGCACCGGGTTTTGTGATAATTTTTTAGGCAGCAAAGATGTGTAATGTTATTCCAATTAGTATGCATGCCAGACTGAGGGTAGGGCAGGGCAGGGTGTTGAGATGCGAGCAGAATTATTATGCGCGCGCTCCTAGAAAGGGGGCATGACTGACCAGGAGGGGTCGGTCCTCGTGACATGTCCCCAATTCGTCACTGTTGAGGGCAGAGAAATAGGGAGTTACAAGGAGGGTGAGGGCAGGGACACTGAGGGGGAGTTACAGGGAGGGTGAGGGCAGGGACACTGAGGGGGAGTTACAGGGAGGGTGAGGGCAGGGACACTGAGGGGGAGTTACAGGGAGGGTGAGGGCAGGGACACTGAGGGAGAGTTACAGGGAGGGTGAGTTACAAGGAGGGTGAGGGCAGGGACACTGAGGGGGAGTTACAGGGAGGGTGAGGGCAGGGGCACTGAGGGGGAGTTACAGGGAGGGTGAGGGCAGGGACACTGAGGGGGAGTTACAGGGAGGGTGAGGGCAGGGACACTGAGGGAGAGTTACAGGGAGGGTGAGTTACAAGGAGGGTGAGGGCAGGGACACTGAGGGGGAGTTACAGGGAGGGTGAGGGCAGGGACACTGAGGGTGAGCGGTCGGTGCCCTCCAATAGATACTATAACAATATAATAATAGAGTCTAATGCTTGAATATGTATAACATTACAGAAATATAGTAGAGAAAACTGCTGTAAATTCACACACACTCCCACAAACAGAAAACCAGAATCCATACTAAGGGCCATATTTGGTGCAAAAAAGTACTGTGTGTGACGTCATTTCGCCAGGCGGAAACTTTCTGCCAAATTCAATTCCAAAGAATTTTCGCTTATGCGGAAAGTCAATACAATGTAATAGGCGAAAAAGTTTTGACTATGAATAGCGGCGGAAAAAAGTGCAGAATTGCAGTTTTAGGGTGCCAACGTAGGGAAACCACTCAGCACCCTTGGGACAGCCCCCCAAAGGTAAACTGTGTAAAAATTAACACCCCAAAAATTGACTTTGAAAATGGGGGCGAAAAAGACCAAAGTGGTGGGACAAGTATAAAAACTACTGAAATAGACTTCAGTGGGGTCCCCAAGTATGGACTGGCTGTTTTGGGGTTTGCAGGTGTTTGCAACTGTGCGTTTTTAACCATTTTTAAAACTTTACTTTAGCAACTTTTAAATATGCTAGCACCCATTTTCATGATCCCCAAATTTGCTTGGACAAGTTATTTTCTCAAAATAAAAACGCTTAATGCCATTCTTTACCACTTATGCAAATACGCTAATAGCAACCAATTGAGAAAACTTAAGTACCCTAATTAGCTTTATTAGGGGTACTAGTACTCATTTACAGTGATCTCCTAAGTTAGTGCATCTTTTGGGAGGGTCCAGCCTGATTTCCCCATTTCTGACCGCACTTTTCGCCTGTTCTGAATTTGTCGGGTGCCGTTTTCGCGTCCTTTGGAATTGAATATGGCGAAAAGCGGTTTTTGCAGGCAACACTGGCGATGTCGGCGGAAAGTCCGGCATGCAAAAAATTATCGCGGGTGCGAAAAGAATTGTGGCCCTAATGGGGGCATTCATTAAACATTGGAGAAAATTGTAATTACCAACCAATCAGCTCTTAAGTGTCATTTTGTAAACACAGCCTGTGACATAGCAGTTAGGAGCTCATTGGTTGGTACTTTATCTCTCTCCAAGGCTTAGTAAATAGAGCCCTTTATCTCTAACAATTTTCTCTCTCTCTCTCCAAGCTTTAATGAATACCCACCCAAATACGAGTATATAGGGAAAGACACATATTCTACATATATAAGAAAAGCAGGATCCAGATTAAAACTAAAAAGACATCCTGCTAAAATACTTAGAAAAATCCAGATCCACATAAATACATTAAATAAGCCAGCTCCACTAAAAATACATGTTAAAAAGCCAGACCCACATAAAATACATTCAAATAAACAGATCCACATAAAATATATTTTAAATATATATTTTAAAGTTACAAAAAATACATCACCCAGCATGAAGGTGATCTTCTAATTCTTACAAATAATACCTCTTTTCCACCAAAAACCCAGGTCCGACCTGGGTTTTTGGACATGGTTCCAACCCTGGTCAGACCCAGGTCAGACCCATTTACACTGCACTTTTGATCTGGGTTACTCCCAGGTCAGCCCTGTTCACACTGAACTCAGGTCTGCCCTGCTAAACCTGTGAGGTCATAAAAAGTGGGAGGTGACTGCTCCACAACCACCAATCCGCTCATTTTAGGCATGACCCAGGTCAGATAACCCGGGTTGCACCGTTTTTACACTGCACCATTACCTGGGTCCATCCTGGGTCCAACCCTGGTAGCTACCTGGGTTGGATTGCAGGGTCACTTGACCCAGGTTATTTTTCAGGGACCCTTTTACACTGAGCTGCGACCCGGGTAGACCCAGCAAAAACCCAGGTTTTTGCTCTGGTGTAAAAGGAGTATAAGAGATGATGTATATGTGCGCCACCAAAAACCGCAGCTCAGATTTTATGCATAACAAAAATCTTCCTAAGGTTTCTTAGTAACCAAGGAAAATTGACATTGCACTGAAATAATTTGAAATTGTCACAATAGGTTGTCATGAGCGCCTTTCAACAAATTGGGCAAGGTCGCAATAAACAACCTCAGGTACAGCCGCATTGCTTCTTACTTAAGGTGGGTAGACACTATAGCGATATATCTGCAGATGATGGTCGTTCATATACACTGAATGATCATCATCTGCATGCTGCAGCAGGTCCGGCCGGCCTGCGGGCGAGTAGGAAGCGTGTCCAGCCCCATTCCCCGCGGCTGCCGCTGTGTACGGGCGATCGGCTGATCGCCCGCACACACTTGCTGATGGACAGATATGTCTGCAGACATATCTGTCCATCGGCTGTGCAGCACGGCCAATGTGATATGTCTGTGAACTACGTCGTTCACAGACATATCGTCAGTACACACTGGCTGACGGGGGCACGATATATTAGCCGATCAATTGATCAGCTAATATATCGGCCAGTGTGTACCCAGCAATAGCGGCAGCCAGCAGCTCTCCAGGTACTTTAGAAGAGAAGGTGGACCTTATTGGAGTGAAGAGGGCATATTAGATAGGCGGGTGAAGGTGCAAGGCAAGACGAAAATAGGGTTGAGTATACAGTGGAAAAATACATTTGGCGACAAATTGTAGAAGATTTAGAGATTCAGGGAGACAGAAAGGTGGAGATCAAATACAGACACACAAATACAAAGGGGGTGCAAATAGAACCAGATGGGGAGACAGAAGGGCATATACAATATTATAGACAAAGAGGGGAGACAGAAAGTGTCAGACAAATACATAAGCAAAAGGGGGTACAGAGACATGAGACTCCATGCGCGCACGCAGGGGGGGTTTCTGAGTACTCAGAACCCCCCCCCCGATGGACTAAATTTGTTTCATAGAGACGGAGACAGCCTTGTCTCCGTCTCTGAGTGCTGCCATGCATTGGCCACGGGTCACCCGCGGCGCCGGGTGCGACGGAGCTATCGCTCCTCAGATAGAGAGCTCTCATTGGCAGAGCTCTCTGTAGAGGATTTGGCCGAGGCGGGAGCAGCTACGCTTGCTGAGTAGCAGCAGCAGCTCCGCTGGACCACGGCAGCGACCCTCCTCCTCCCTCCTCAGCCCTCGGTTTTGTAAGTATGCTTGCTTTCGTGTGTCTGTATATATGCTGTGTGTAATCATGTTTGAATGCTGTGAGTAAGTGTGCTCATGTGTGTGTATATGTGCTGTGGGTTAATATGCTCACACGTGTATGTGTGCATGCTTATGTGTGTGTATAATATATATATATATATATATATATATATATATATATAGCAAGCACAAATGATCCGCACTCACTGTACCAAAATCCCGAATATATGCTCTGGTGCCCTCATTAAAGGAAACGGCGCCCCCAATACATACATCACACAGAGGCGGCACTCAGAGAACTTTGTAGATGCAAAAAAGGTGGCGAAGATCTAATGCAGAAGCATCAACGTTTCGAAACTACACGTCCCTTCCTCAGGATGCACAATAAATTATTCTTATTCAGTATTGTGCATCCTGAGGAAGGGACGTGTAGTCTCTGAGTACCGCCTCTGTTTGATGTGTGTGTATATATTATATATATATATATATATATATATATATATATATATATATATATAGTATGGAAACTCCCCCCTTAAAAATCCTGCGTTTGCCCCTGGACTCCATCCAAAGTGTGTTGAGTGGCTAAATTCAAACACGGTGCTATGGGCACCTTTTTCTTTTTCACTTACAATACATGCCTAGCAGTGATGTTTCTTTCTATTAGACTACAGCTCTGCCTACAGTAGGGCAAAGAGGAAAGCTGCCCAGATCAGATCCACAAATGGGTAGGGGCAGATACACACACGGGTAGGGGAAGTGGCACACATGGTTAGGGGCAGGGCACACGGGTAGAGCACAAAGGGAAGAGGCATGCATGGCTAGGGGCAGAGGCACACATGGGTAGGGGTAGTGGCACACAGGGAAAAGGCACACATGTAGAAGCAGAGGCACACATGGGTAGGGGCAGTGGCACACATGGGTAGGGGCAGTGGCACACATGGGTAGGGGCAATGGCACACATGGGTAGGGGCAGTGGCACACAGGGAAAAGGCACACATAGGTAGAAGCAGAGGCACACATGGGTAGGGGCAGTGGCACACATGGGTAGGGGCAGTGGCACACATGGGTAGTGGCAGTGGCACACAGGGAAAAGGCACACATGGGTAGGGGCAGTGGCACACATGGGTAAGGGTAGTGGCACACAGGGAAAAGGGACATATAGGTAGGGGAATTGGAACACATGGATAGGGGTAGTGGAACACATGGGTAGGGGCAGTGGAACACATGGGTAGGGGCAGTGGCACACATGGGTAGGGGCAGTGGCACACATGGGTAGGGGTAGTGGCACACAGGGAAAATGCACACATGGGTAGGGGAAGTGGAACACATGGGTAGGGGTAGTGGAACACATGGGTAGGGGGAAGTGGAATACATGGGTAGGGGGAAGTGGCACACATGGGTAGGGGGAAGTGGAACACATGGGTAGGGGGAAGTGGCACACATGGGTAGGGGGAAGTGGCACACATGGCTGGGCTTAGAGCAGATGTGGATGTTTAGTCACTTACTTCTTAGCTGATGGTCACACCTCCTCCTGTTCTGCACGGTCCCCAACAGCGTAGAATGCAGGGCAGGCAGCAGCTGGAACTTGGAAGGAAGTCACATTCACTTCCGTGCATCTGATATTCAGTCCAGCCAATGGAAGAGAGCAGAGGAGGAGTCACTGGCCGGACAGCAGAGGAAATAGTGGTGGGGGCACCCAACTGTGACTAAAGTCCGAGCGCCGCAGAGCCAAAAGCACTCCCACTGACATCACTTGTGATGTCAGTGGGGCCGGCCCCAGACGGTAGGCGTTCCCATGGGAATGCCTCCATCTGGCAGCCACGCCCCCGGCACGCCCACCAAAGGGGGCGTGCTGTCACTCACCATCGACAGCACGCCCCCTTTGTAGCGAGACCCATAGCGACGGCTTGGCCGTCGCTATCCAGGTCGCACGACGGAGCCGGGTCGTCGTGCGCATGCGCACTGGCCCAACATCGACCCGCTCGCGAGCGGGTCTGAATCAGGCCCTAAATGTGAAGGCATTGAATACATATATTAAAAAGCGAGGGTTCATGATAAAAGGGTTAATATATATCACCTTTTTTTTCGGCAACTAATTGGTCTTGCCTCAAATTATACCTATAGGAGGTTTTACATTTGGTCTCAGTCTACCACAACCACAATCACAAAACCTATTGGGATTTGGGGAACATTCACTCATGACCAGGCAGTGAGAGGCAAATGGTCCACAATGGAGCAGTAACATAGAAACATAGAATTTGATGGCAGATAAGAACCGCTTGGGAGATTAGTATGAGTATTAGGTCTACAAATTTCTTAGTTCTGCTGTTACTGATTTTCAGGGACTTATTCTTGTCATTTTGCCTTTTAAACAACTTATGCTGGCCATACACACTACAATTATCGGGGCGATCCGCCTGATATCGGCGGATCGCCCTGATAATTGTAGCATGTGGGTGGGCGACCGAAGGTTAAATATTACTCAGTCGGGCATGCCGGATTGTCCAGCATGCCCGTCCGATGCGATATTTCACGGTAAACTGTCGTATGCCCAGCCGTGGCCGACAGACAGACATTTCCAGTGTTCCTTCCTACGGAAGGAACAGGGAAATGTCTCCTCCCCCGGGGGTGGGGCGCAGATGTCGGGCTGATACACTGTGAGAGAAATCCCACAGTGTATGCCGGCGACATCTGCGGCTGGCAGCTGGCCAGATAAAATGTCTGTCGGTCTGACAGGCATTTTATCTGGCCGTGTATGCCCAGCATTACACATTACTTTGTTGCAGGGATCAATCTTTATACCATTTGCATGTTTTATTGGCCTAGTATTCCTATGGCTTCTGTGCCCCAAACGATGGTGTCATACATGAATACAGTTAATATGCACCTACATAGCGGTATTAACAGCTTCATTACATTTTAACTGATACAGTTGATTTGTGATGTTTCCTTTTGCAAGTGTGTGTCTACCATCTTATATATAAAATTAATTGGTCTGTTTGTTTGTCTGTCTGTCCGATTATGCATTCGGACACCCCTGCACTGATTTGGATGAAACCAATGTGAGGTAGTCCAGTTGGGTCTTGGCCATGTTTTAGGGGGTTAGGGTCCCGGTTGGACCTCTTTTGCTGTGCGCTGGGCAGAACTTTGACCCAGGGAGCCTGTTCTGAGTCTTAGACTGGATGGATTTGGATAAAAACTTCACAGAGTGGTAACATTGGATCCCAGAAGACATACTACAGGGTTGAAGTCCTGGTTTGACCTCCCATTGGTGTACGCTGGGCAGAACTTTGACTTGTGGACACTGGGCAGAACTTTGACCTGGGGAGCCTATTCTAGGCCTTTCACTGGATGGATTTGGATGAAAACTTCACAGAGGGGTGGAAATTGGTCTGGAATGCCTATTGGAGTGGTTGGGGGTCCTGGTCAGACGTCATGGCTGAGTGCCCCAGGCAGAACTTTGCCCCAGGGAGCCTGATCTGGGCCGTCCACTGGATGAATTTGGACTGCATCACATAATTTGGATGACAACTTCAGAGAGTGGTAACATTGGATCCCAGAAGACATAGTAGGGGATTGAGGTCCCAGTCCTACTTCCCGTTGGTGTACACTTGGCAGAACTTTGATCTGGGGAGCCTGTTCTGGGCCTTCCACTGGATAAATTTGGATGAAAACGTTACAGAAGGGTGTCAATTGGTCTGGGATGCCTAATGGAATGGTTGGGGTCCGGTCGGACCTCACGGCAAAGTGCACCGGGAAGAAATTTGACCTAGGTAGCCTGTTCTGTGCCTTCCACTGGATGGTTTTATACCACATCTCATAATAAAAATTAATAACTTGAAGATTTAAACCCAGGCAATACCGGTTACTTCAGCTAGTTTGTAATAATGCGTTTATCACAGCATGTCTTTGCTTGGTAATCTTTTTTACAGATAGCAGATTGGTGTCAAGATTAGGCACATATGAAACGTTTGTCTGGTAAATGTTGGAGAGAGTGGACAGCAAATATAGCCTTCTCCTTTTCCTTCTGAGACCATATAATGACCATTCGCTATGGTTATTCTTTCTGAATTTCTTTGGTCTAACTGAATAAAGCAATTCTTACCATTTGCCATATGACAGCAGTTCTCAAACTGTGGGTCATGACCCCAAAGTGGGTCGCAGCCATTCCAGCTTGGGGTCGCGACTCACATGGGGTGAGGTTGATGACCCCTCTGAGGAGAGTGAAACCAGTTGAACTGTCTGTTATTTCAGACTCCTCGGATCACTGGCTGAGAGATCCGAGGAGTCATCAGGTAGCCCCGTCCCCACCCCAGTTCTCAGCTTCTCTTGTCCTCCTGCCCAGCAGCAAAAACTGACACACAGGCAGCAAGCCTCAGCAGCAGACTCAGAGGAGCCAGCTGCCAGACTCTCTCTGCAGTCTGTGCAGATGTTGTTAAGTAAGTGCAGCCTGGGGGACCACTGCTGCCAGGGTGGGAGGACACAGAATGTGTGTTGATTGCTGTGTAGGGAGAAGAAACTTAAGCAGGAAGAGGAATGAGGGGAGTGTTGAGCACAGACCCTATGGGGGAACAGGGGAGCACACAGTGTGAGAACTGGAGGGGGGAACAGAAAAAAACAAATGCCTCCCCCCTGTCATCCACTGCCTCCCCCTTGAAATGCACTGCACCCTCTGTCTTTCTCATCTACTACCTCCCCCTGTCACCCACTGGTTCTCCCTGTTACCCACTGTGTCCTATGTCACCCTTAGCCTCCCCAGTCACTCACAGTCTTCCCTGCCACCCTTTGCTGCTCCTTGCCACCCACTGCCACCTCCTGTTACCAACTGCCATCCTCTGCTTCTCCCTGCCACCCACTGCCTCTCCGTCACCCTCTGCCTCACCCTGTCACCCACTGCTTCTCCCTTTTACCCACTGCCTCCTATGTCACCTATTGCCTCCCCAGTCAACCTCTGCCTTTTCATGCCACCCTCTGCCATCATCACCCACTGTTTCTCCCTGTCACCCACGGCTTCTTCCTGTTATCCATTGCCTCCTACATCACCCTTTGCCTCCCCAGTCACCCACTGTCTCCCCAGTCACTCTCTGCCTCATCTTGCAGGGACAGTGGCTTCGAAAGGAGCTCGTCCCTGCAATGTCTAAATGGAATGATCGCATTAGCGCAGTGGCGTAAGTTCATGCCAGATGCCAGGAGGCAAGTTATTATTTTTGTGCCCCCCTAAAACAAAAGGGAAAATAAATGTGGTGCATATCTATCTATCTATCTATCTATCTATCTATCTATCTATCTATCTATCTATCTATCTATCTATCTATCTATCACTTATGCACAAAAACACTAATATAGAATAGCCTTAAGTGGGGTGACTATATTGTGGGCAATAGAGGAGGCGCCTCCATTGTCTCCCATAGTTCTGCCCCTGCATTAGCAGATACCTCACTTCAGTTTCCATAGTCTACTGCGTCTCCATAGTGCTACTGTGCATGAGCGGTTTGCTGACCAAGCATGTGTGGCAGTCATTCTGCAGTAACTTGCTGGGGTCCTGTAATAATTTTTATTGTTAGACAGGGTCCCAGAGCAAAAAAGTTTGAGAACCCCTGCCATATGATATGTAGCTCCTGAGTTAATACATTAAGCATTTATCACTGTGTTTGTGTCTATATTGAAACCACATTCAGCATTAGAAGTTGTAGAGATATGGGTACATTAGGGCATATTGCAAGTTACAGTATGTTTTATTTTAATGTTAGATTCTATGGGCCCAATTCAGTAAGGATTGAAAGTGCGATTACGAATGCGGACGGCCGATTGTTGCGCACTGTGCATGTGTATGCATCGCAGTGCACCTGGGCAGTCTCCTCTGCAATTGGGACTGAGATTGTAGTGACCACGCAGACCCATCACAGAGTGATTGACAGGAAGTACCGTTTGGGGGTGGTGACAGGGGGGTGGTCGGTGAAACGCAGGCGTGCCAGTGCATTCGAATGCCATTACAGGGGCGTGCATAAATTAGCCATTGCGATGGCATACGCAGCCTCAGCTCTCATTGCGTACCAGAAGGTTAGCAATTTCTAAGGTCAGGCCTTGTGCAAGTGTGCATGAGGCTCCGATTGTACTCGATGTTACCAATGTTTTCACAGTCTTGCTAAGTATTTTGGATGTGTGTAAGGTAATGTGGGCGTCCTTATGTTGTGTTGTGATGGCATAGTGATCGCAGAGGATTAGCATATCTTCGCAGTGAGACTGTGCATAATCACTATTGCATTCACAGTTGCGATCCATACTGAACAGGCCGTCTGTTAGGTTATAAATCTGCTCCACACAGATTAATCGAATGTTAATTCCTCTCAGGAGGGTAGGTCATTAGAACATATATCTCTGAGGACATCCCTTGATCAGGAAAAGCCATTAAATGTAAAGTCATTTGTAAACAAACTCTTTCTTGTATGTATATTGATGGGGTGAGGATGCCTGCCTGACTCCTAGCACAGGAGGGGTAAACAAAGAGCCATTTACCAAAAGGTGTATTCAGATTGCAGAGAACAATAACCCCAACCATATGTTATCTATTTGGACAGAAAGTTTATATTTCTATATTACACCATGCTTCTGGATGCGGCAGGGGAACGACATATAGGGCGGTCATACACCATATTGGGCAGTCATGCACCATATCGTGCACCTCCCGATATATTGTCCAGTCACATCTGCCGTCACTGGGTACACACATTGTCTAGTGTGTACCCAGCTTTAGACTTTGGGGATCAATCTAATCGAGAGACTGCCATTTTCCAGATGTGCCCCAGCACAGAATAGGCTGCATGTTATATTCTGTTAGTTTTTCCTTTTTATTTGAAATTGCAACACATGTTTATGTAATCTGTAACCCTTTTTTTTTATATAAATTCTCTAACTAAGCATTGTAATTATTTTGTAAATAAAGTATTCCTATTAGACTGCTAAAGGGGGAGACCGACTAACTGCATCGTAGTGTCACACATCAGGGTCTTGGCCCCCATTACCGGGTCCGGTTCGCTTCATGTCACCAGCATCCATGCCCTTCCTGGTCGTGTCTGGCATCCATGAGACCTATGCTGGCACATGTGTCCTGGCATTCCCCGCCTGGCAGATCCTGTGGTGGCGGAACATGGTTGTAGCCATCTTGAATATACTAACTGCATCTACCAATCGGATTCCAGCAGTTGCGCTCATATGACCTCTTCAGCCATGAGGCACCGGTAGCTCCATATTTAAACCATCTCCTGTGTCCAGCTCATTGCCAGAATTGTGATAGAGTGTACGCTATAACTCTATAACTATTATTTATTGCTAGAAACAAGGGTAGACCAGCTAACTGTTTCGTAGTCTGTGTCAAGTATGATACTTTCTAGAGTTCCTGCCAGAAGTATTTTCAGTTCCTTTATAGCACGCTTTGCTTTTACTTTACATCTAGATAATTCATTCTGGCTTTCTAGGCTCTACAGTCTGCCCTGAATTGACAAGGGGGGAGATTTATCAAAGCTTGGAGAGAGATAAAGTACTGACCAATCAGCTTCTGACATTTTACAGTTTACATTTTACAACGACAGTTAGGAGCTCATTGGTTGGTACTTTATCTCTCTCCACTTTATCTCTCTCCAAGCTTTGATAAATCTCTCCCCTGGTTTCTTCACATGTGTCTAGTCTTTTACTAGTGCTTTTAATAATACAGCCCTGAATCTCAATGCTGTATCATGCTTATTTACACGTTCTGTCTTGTGATTTCATTCATCCACAAGTCCATGTAACATACTCTAATGTCAGTTCATTATCTGGTCTGATATCAAGTGCTCTTACAAGTGTCTCATAGCTTTCTTTGAGACCACTGAATAGCAGTGCTGCCTATATGAAAGTATTTTATTTCTCCTCCTTTGCAGTGCAGACCTTCCATCATTTCTAGTGTACATCTTATATAATCCTGCATGTGCTGCACTTTCTGCAGCACATACCAAATGTATCTATCAGTGTCACAGTGACATATATATATATATATATATACACATTCTGATCATGATCTACACCATACTTGCCAACCCTCCCAGAAGCACCAGGAGGATCCTGAAAATCATGTGGCACTCCCAGTCACCCGGAAAGGTGGGCAAATCTCCCGGAGGTCTCCCGTCCACTTCCAGTAATTGTGGCATTATATAGCGTAAGCAAGGACATGAGCTCCAGAGGAAGGAGGAATCTCTAGCGAAGTCTTGGAGGTGAGTGTGAGGGGAAGTGACCAGGTGGAGGAGAGATTTTGGTCAGAGGAGGAGCAAAAAGGGCGGATGGGAGCATGGAGAGATGAGGTTAGAGATGTGGGATGGGCAGGCTGTTATGGTTCTTGCACGGTTGTGTAAGACCACAGGACTGCTGACCGAAAACAAAGCAGAGTTGAGGGGTGACAGTCCTTCCACTACTGGAACTAGCTAGAGTGAGGCTGCAGGTGAATGGTTACTAGAATAGATGTAAGGACATGGTACACTAGCAGCGGCAGATGATGGTGGTCTCAGGTCATACTTGTCGACATTCAGCTCCCTCCTTCCGGGAGCTGAATGTCTGCACACAGCGGGGGGCGTGGCCAGGTGATGATGTGGCATTGGGGCGGGGCCACATGATTGCATCATCATGAATCCACCCCCTCTTCACAATGCCGAAAATATTGGCATTGTGAAGCAGGGGGCGGGGCCACGATGATGCGATTCAGAGATGGGGCGAGCTGTCAATCACAATCGACAGCCGCCCCATTTTGGTGCGAGACTGGGAAGGAACAGCACAGACAGGCCTCAGCTGGGAGCGATGTGCAGTGTGACCGGACCTTTGTGCTATCCTGGAGTGATATACAACGCGAGCGGACCTAATTGCTATCAAGGACAGGCACTGGAGAGGTAAAAAGGTAGCTTTGAGAGACCGGAGCGTGATAATAATGAAGCATGCACCGATCATACTGATCTGTGCAGTGCTTTGACCAAACACACTGTTCACAGGCAGGTCTATTTTTTTGTACTATTCAGCTGCGATGTTTGTGCAGCTTATATTGGTTTTACTAACCCAGCAATTAGTAAATCCGGGGTTTCTATTGCTGTCAACTTAAATTATTCAATGTTTACCCCAATGGTCTATTGCTGTATAAAGTCAGGTTTGTTGTGATTTCCTGTCAGATTTGCCTTTAAGTAAATCTCTGGATTGCAAAATCAATGAAAAATCTCAACCCAGTAACACATGCAGGGGGAGTTTCTGAGTCCCCAGAACCCCCCTGACAGAGGAGAGAGCAGGCACCATGTTTATTAAACCTCACCCCTCATGACATATTGCGGGTCAATGGGGAGGAGGCGCATCAAAGGTGAAGAGGAGGGTCAATGGGGAGGTGGCGGAGTCAATATGACACAATTCCATTAGATTGGTGTCATTTTTGGCCCTGCCCCCCCATGATTGACCCATGAATGATGGCATTTTGCCGCTAGGGGAGGGGTCTAGTTACATGGTGCCCAGTCCCATCTCCATCTGTTACCTGCTGCTGCTGCTGCAAGGTAAGAGAGAGAGTGTGTGTGTTTGTGTGTTGTATGTGTGATATATATGTATGTGTGTATTGTATGTTTGACATATGTGTGTATATGTATGTATGTATTTATGTATGTCTATATAAAATATGTATGTATGTGTATATTAAGGTATATATATATCTACCCCCACTTAAAAATCCTGCATTTGCCCCTGCAAAACCCCCATCCCTGCCCTCCCCCCCAAAAAATTAATAAAAATAAAATGACACTTAGTAAATTTACCCCTTAATCTAATTGTGGGAAATGGTTAATGAGCTACCTATACTAAAACAATAGTAGTCCGATGTGGTACTGTTGAGATCATATGTATATTGTCGATGGAATGAATACGACAGTGAGAATTGTTAAAACAAACTATAGATATATATATATATATATATCTTCACTCTTACATAAATGAAAACTGACTGCGCCAGTGGGAAAATGAATATAGATCAAACAATATGTCTGTTCATTTTGCAAAATCAAAGATGGCTTGTCTTTTAAAAAACATACTTATTGACTAAAGCTGGCCACACACTAGACCAACTTAATGCCAACCAGCCAACTTGTTGATTGGTTGGAATGAAAATCTAGTAACGTATGGGAGTAAATAATGATCAGCAATTTGCTCCTAAATGCCAGAAAACAGATGAAAATGGTAATTCAAACAAGTTTGTTAAATGTTTGATCTAAACTATTTGTTCAAACAACAGTTTTGGTCCATTTTCCAGTGTTTGGGAGCAAATTGCTGATTGTATTCCTTACCAGATTTTCATTCCAACCAATCAACTAGTTGGCTGGTTGGACAGATAATCTTTAGATGTGTGGCCAGCTTAACACATAACATACTATAACAGATACAGGTTGCATCTCCCATATCCAAATATTCCGAAATACGGAATTTTTTTGGCATGACTCAGATAATGAAACCTTTGATTGTTGATGGTTCAATGTACACAAACTTTGTCGAAGGCAAAAATTATAGAAAATATTGTATAAAATTACCTGCAGGCTGTGAGTATAAGGTGTATTTAACACATAAATATATTCTGTGTGTATATTTGGGTCCTATTCCCAAGATATTTCATTATGGTATGCAATACAGTATTCCAAAATACAGACTATTCCATTATCCAAAATAACCCTGGTCCCAAGCATTTTGGATATGGGAGACTCAACCTGTATAATAAATACATGGATATAGACAGTTCTGCTGCTGCCAAGATTTTTTTTTTTTTTTAATAATAAATAGAAAATAGAAACAATTCTTTCTCTGATACAGTAATAAACAATGTTGCAAGTAAAGATGGTATTTACCAGGTATTATAAGTCCAGATCAATGGAAAACTCTGGTACTTGGGGGATTTACCTCCAATGATTGTGTCCAAATCCTAAATGCATCTTTAATTGCTGGTGTTAATTTCTTCGGCTCAGAACTGACAGAAACCAGTGGGACCCAGGCAGGGCCGGACTGGGACTAAAAATAGGCCCTGGCATTTAAAGCAAACAGGCCCACCTCTGGGGCCTCTGAGGGCGGTGAAGGTGCACGGACTGAAAAAAAGGGTGTGGTCTCATGACAAGGGGGCATGGCTTCGTGGAAAAGTACTACCTTGGACCCCAGTTTTGCACCCTGCACCCCTGCATACTGGCCACCACAGCAAAAAAAGCACACACATTGGTCCCACTGCCGAACATAAGACCAGGGGCAGATTGGGAACTAAAAGTGGCCCTGAATAAAAGTGACCTCACGTGGATGGCACTAAATCAACCGTAGGTGGAACCAACATCAAGTTACATTTACCAAAGTGTACTAATAATTATTATTATATAGAATCTTAAGTACCCACAGGGGCCACAGACCTCACACTTTACTGCAGCATTTAAAGGTCTCGAGGGTCAGAGGAGACCACATGGACCTAGGTGAGCATTTATATGGGTGTTGGGGGCTGATCTCTGAGATACAGGTAAAAAGAATGTATAAGGTATAGCTAGTAACATACAGGTAAATACGATGTATCAGTTAGAGTTGGAAACAGCAATATTAAGTGATGGATTGGGTGGGATGGACGAGTGTCAGAGATAATCTCTGCTCTGTCTACGTGCAGCAGCCACTCGCCAGGACTGGGATAACAGCCCTTAAATTGTAGTATACTAAAGGACCTCCAATGACAGCCCCACTCACATAAGGGAAGAGGGTAACAACACCCATCTGCACTGACACCGCCATACACAGGGGAAGGGGGTAGTGACAACCCTATACACTGTTAATTCCCTTCCTCTTGTGTATAGAAGTATCAGTGTACATCAACAAAGGTGAATCCACATTCTCACTGCTACATGATCCTGCTGACTGCATAGCCTGGACTTTCATCACTTTGTGCATCACTTGCTACTAGTTGTGCTGCCTCTGTGCTTAACAGATACTCTTAATGAACACTGTTAATGTCAGCTTACCTCTCTAATAATGTATTTTTACCGTGGCTCTTTTGCCTAGTCTTACATCATCTAGCTACTACCACTGTCTTCTCTAATATTCTATTTCTGCTTCCATCAAATGTTCACTTTTTCTAAACTCAATAATATATTTTTGTTGTGCTGACACTTTACCTCATCCTTACCATGACCATGTTGTCTTCAACTCCTCCCTTCACTCAGTTTCTAACTAATCTTTTGTTCTGCCCTCTGATTCCACCTCTATCATTTTCCCCTGGTCTCCTCCACCTCCTCCTATCTCCCCTTCTCTCTCTCTGCCTTCCTCCCCCTCTTCCCCCATTACTCCATTTTTTTTCTCTTATACCCCCAAGGATCCTACTACCCCACTGCAAATCTCTCCTCCCTCACTTCTCTTCCTGTCACTTTACCCCACCTCCATCCACGTCTCCTTAATTTCCCTCCCTGCCCACCTCCTACAGGTTCCCCCCCTAGCACAGGAGCCCGAATGATCCCTACACTCTATTCACCTCGGTCTCCCAAATTAATCTCATCTCCACGCTATAGCAACCCTGACAATCTCATTCACATTTCTCCTATCAACTCTGTCACTCTATCCTGTGCCCTCTGGAATGCCAGGTCAGTCTGTAACAAACTGGCCCCCACCCACGACCTTTTCATCTCCAACTCCCTGAATCTCCTTGCCATTACTGAAACCTGGATTTTACCCTCTGACACCACTTCTCCTGCAACTCTCTCCTATGGGGGCCTCACCTCCTCCCACACCCCCAGGCCTGGGGGTTGCCATGGGGGTGGTGTTGGGGTCCTTCTATCCCCTGGTTACTCATACCAACTTATACCCTCAGAACCATCCCTTACATTCTCCACATTTAAAGTTCATGCTATACGCCTCTTCCAACCAGTACACATCAGACTAGCTGTCATCTACCATCCCCCCGGCCCTCCCTCCAAGTTCCTTGACAACATTGCTTCCTGGCTCCCTCACTTTCTCTGCTCAGACCTTCCCTCTATTATCCTAGGTGACTTCAATATTCCAATTGATATCCCCACAGAATTCGCTGCCTCCACTTCCTCATTTGGCCTCTCCCAATGGACCTTCTCACCCTCCCATGCGAGTGGGCATTTGCTTGATCTGGTATTCACTCACCGTTGTGATATTTCTGCCTACTCCAATTCCCCATTCCCCCTCTCAGACCATCACCTTCTCTCTTTTAACCTATCCATCTCTCCTTCCCCTCCTCTACCTCCGAGAGCCACCATCACTAAGCGTAACATTGAAGCTATCAACACTGCTTTCTTTTCTTCCCTACTTGACTCACTTCTCTCTCCTATCCTCTATTTCTTCTGCGCTGAACAAGCTGCTTCCCTTTACAATGCCTTCCTTACTTCTGCTCTTGACTCTGTTGCTCCGGCGATCACTACCCTCGCAAATCCACACCTCAACCCTGGCATTAGAAATGCACCAGATACTTGCAAAAATGTTCACGAACCGCCGAGCGACAGTGGAGAAGATCACGCTCTCAGGCAGATATTCTACATTTCAAATTCATGCTGTCATCCTACAGTGCTGCCCTTTCCCTCTCTAAACAGTCATATTTCAAGAATATCATCTCTTCCAAGTCCTCAAATCCTCAGCATCTCATTTCCACCTTCAACTCCCTCCTCTGCCCACCCCCTCCTCGTCTCCCCTCCTTGCTCTCTGCCACTGACTTTGCTACCTATTTTACATCTAAAATTGCTTCCATACATCAGGATATCATATCCAACCAGTCCCCCAGCTCTCCACCTCCTCCTTTCCTGGATCTCCCCTCCCCATTCATTTTACTGCCTCTGACATCCTTCTCCCCTGTGACTGGAGAGGAAGTTAAGGCCCTTATCCAGTCCTCCCCCCTTCCACCTCTCCCCTCGACCCTATTCCCTCCCGCCTCCTCCACTACCTCTCTTCTTCTGCCTGCTCCCATCTTGCCCACCTCCTTAATCTCTCCCTCTCTTCTGGCACTGTTACTCCTGCATTCAAGCAGGCCCTTCTCTCCTCCATTCTTAATAAACTTAACCTTGATCCTAACATCCTCTCTAACTACCGACCAATCTCTCTCCTCCCTTTTGCCTCCAAACTCCTTGAGCATATTGTTTACAACCGCCTCACCACATTTCTTTCCTCCCACTCCCTCCTTCACCCTTTTCAGTCTGGCTTCCGTTCTCTCCACTCCACTGAAACTGCTCTCACGAAAGTCAGCAATGACCGCCTTGCTGCCAAATCCAAGGGCCACTACTCCCTGCTCATTATCCTTGACCTCTCTGCTGCTTTTGACACTGTAGACCATCCTCTACTGCTGCATATCCTTCACTCCCTTGGTCTACGTGACACTGCTCTCTCCTGGCTGTCCTCTTACCTCTCTGACTGCTCCTTCTCTGTTTCCTCACGACAACTCCTCCCCACCACAGCCTCTTACAGTAGGTGTTCCCCGAGGTTCTGTTCTTGGACCTCTCCTAGTCTCTCTCTATATGACCTCTCTAGGTAAACTCATCCGCTCTTTTGACCTCCATTATCATCTCTATGCTGATGATACTCAGATCTACTTTTCCTCACCTGATCTTTTCCCCTCTCTACTGACTCGTATCTCTAACTGTCTCTCTGCTATCTCTTACTGGATGTCCCAGCGAGTTCTCAAACTTAATATGTCTAAGACTGAGCTGATTGTCTTCCCACCCTCCCACATAACCTCATTTCCCACTATTTCTTTATCAATATATGGCATAACTATCTCATCTAGTCCCAAAGTGTGTTGTCTTGGAGTCATCCTGGACTCTTCCCTCTCCTTCAAACCACATATTCAGAGCCTCTCGCAGTCCTGTCGTTTCCATCTCAAGAATATTTCCAAGATCAGACCCTTTCACACCCAAGATGCCACCAAAACCCTCATACATTCACTGGTCATCTCCACATTGGACTATTCTAACCTCCTCCTATCTGGCCTCCCCAAATCTCATCTCTCTCCTCTCCAGTTTGTGCTCAATGCTGCTTCTCGGCTCACCTTCCTCTCCAAACGCTCAACATCTGCCTCCCCTCTCTTACAAGCCCTCCACTGGCTCCCCTTCCCTTTCAGAAGCCAATTCAAGGTTCTCACACTCACTTACAAAGCCCTCACCCATTCCTCTCTCATTTACATCTCTATTCTCATCTCCCTTCACTATTCTGTCCGCCCTCTTGGTTCACTTAATACACGCCGCCTTTCAAGCTAATTGATTACTTCCTCCCACTCCCACCTCCAATATTTTGCCCGTGCTGCTCCCCACCTTTGGAACTCTCTCCCTCTCCCCATCAGACTCTGCACCTCTCTACAATCTTTCAAACAAGCTCTTAAGACCCACTACTTAATTAAAGCCTTCCAGCTCTCATCCTAACTTGCTGCTACATCTTCCTGCCACCCCACCTTCCCCATCTGTGTCACTCCTGTTCATCTGACCCTCCCTTAAAGAATGTAAGCTCTTTCGAGCAGGGCCCTCTACCCTCTTGTGCTTCTCCCTACTTTAATTTAATTTACCTCTTACTCCCCACTAGGGCAACCAACACTCGGCTGCTAATTTGGGCGTAAGGGTCGCTAATATAGCAATGTTTATTATACGTGTCCATGTCCTGCTTTGTATTGTACTGTAAGTCACTGGTTACTTATTTGTTCATGTACTTTGTAAGGTGCTGTGGAACACTTGTGTCACCATATAAATAAATAATAATAATAATAATAAGGGTATTAATAATATATGAGTGTAATTACTTCCCTTCCTCTTGTGTATAGGAGTAACAACATCCATCTGCACTGGCACAGGGGAAGGGGGTAATAACACCCATATACACTGATATTCCTATACACAAGAGGGAGGGAAAGGGAAGGAACACCCATCTGCACCGCCCGGCAGCGCACTGAGCTGTGCGCTGTGTTTAACGTTACCTTTAACAGGTGTTGTTCCATAATAAGTAATATTCTCCAAACCAGTATACTTAAGAATTTGTCATTTTATTAATTAATTAAATAATTAGATCAAGCCCTTTTAACTGGGACATATTCTCCCAGGGTTATAATGCAGGAATAACAACGATTGACATTGTCACACAATACTTATACATTATTACAATATTCAGATTATACGCCCCTTTAACGCCCACTACCATTATCAGATAATAGACAAAGCTTGCTCTTGTTAACTCCTTCTTGACAATCAGACTCGAAACTGAATTCCGTTTGAGTGATACTCATGGAGTATTACATCCCATATTTAGTCTGAATAGTTTCCCCAGCACAAGGACACATATATGGGCATTTTCTCTTCACTGTGTTAGATAAACAGTTTCCCTCGGGTGCGGCCTTAAACACATCACACTCCTTTCCACTTAAAACTAAGGGCCTGATTCAGACCCACTCGCGAGCGGCTGTCCGCTCGCAAGTGGGTCGATGTTATGGACTGAGCATGCGCACGACGGAGGGAGCTCCGTCGTGCGCATGCGCCAGACGCGACGAGCGAAGGAAAGTCCTTCGCTCGTTGTGTCCGATCAAAGGGGGCGTGCTGTCAATGTTGATTGACAGCACGCCCCCTTTGGTAGGCGTTCCGGGGGCGTGCCTCCCTGACGGGGGCGTTCCCATGGGAACGCCTCCCGTCAAAAGCCGGCCCACTGACATCACTAGTGATGTCAGTGGGAGTGATTTTGGCTCTGATAGAGCCAAAATCACTCCGGAGCTTGCGGTTGAAAAACTCAACCGCAGGCTCCGGCTCGCAATTTCGATGGTCGCGATGGTGACCCACAGCTATACGAGCGTCCAGGAGGACGCTCCATTTTCATGGAGCCCGGCCCTCATTCAGAGCGTGCGCTCTGCTCAGAGCGTACGGCTCTGAATGAGGGCCTAAGTTTGGAGAGAGAAACAAAATGGAAGTACCAATGCCCTGTTAAATCTCATGTACTGCTTCATTATACAGCATAAAGCATATGTAAATATGGAATTATGTAAATTAGTCTTCGACAGCTGCCAGCGCCGGAGTTATAGACTCTGGGTACTAGAGTGTGCCCAGAGTTTATAGTGTATGCACAGGTCACCGGGAAAATGGCCGCGGCGGCCATTTCCGTGTACTGCGCATGCAGCACAGAACCTCTCCCAGTCTCAGGCCCACTCTCAGATGCTGCTGCCAGCGCCTGCACAGTTCCCACACTGGAGCCGGGCCCACATGAAGAAAAAAATAAAAATCAGATGGCTCCTGATCGATGGCTGGACCAGCCCATCTGGCCGTCGGTCCTTCTGGCATTTGCCAGAATTGCCAGATGGCCAGTCCGGCCCTGGACCCAGGTTCAGAGGTCTGGCCAGAAGTGGTCTTCATGGAAGAATTGGGGCCAAAAGCCATACCTTCTACATGGAAACAAGGCCAAGCGACTCAACTATGCGCAAAAACATAGGAACTGGGGTGCAGAAAAATGGCAGCAGGTGCTCTGGACTGATGAGTCAAAATTGGAAATATTTGGCTGTAACAGAAGGCAGTTTGTTTGCCGAAGGGCTGGAGAAAGGTACAATAATGAGTGTCTGCAGGCAACAGTGAAGCATGGTGGAGGTTCCTTGCAAGTTTGGGGCTGAATTTCAGGAAATGGAGTTGGGGATTTGGTCAGGATTTATGGTATCCTCAATGCTGAGAAATACAGGCAGGTACTTATCCATTATGCAATACCATTAGGGAGGCGTCTGATTGGCTCCAAATTTATTCTGCGGCAGGACAATGACCCCAAGCATACAGCCAATGTTATCATCAGTGTAAAGAAGAACAAGGAGTCCTGGAAGTGATTATATGGCCCCCACAGAGCCCTGATCTCAACATCATCGAGTCTGTCTGAAGAGACTGAAGGATTTCAGCAAGCCTACATCTACAGAAGATCTGTGGTTAGTTCTCCAAGATGTTTGGAACAACCTCCCTGCCGAGTTCCTTCAAAAACTGTGTGCAAGTGTACCTAGAAGAACTGAAGAATTGATGCTGATTTGAAAGGAAAGGGTGGTCACACCAAAGATTGATTTGATTTAGATTTCTCTTCTGTTCATTCACTTTACATTTTGCTAATTGATAAAAATAAACTATTAACACTTCTATTTTTGAAAGCATTCTTACTATGCAGCATTTTTTCCACACCTGCCTAAAACTTTTGCACATTATTGTATATTTCAAAATATGTAGCTGCATCACCATTCATAAAAAATATACAGGGGTATTCAATTTGGAGCGAAAAGTCTGTGCTGGACTTTTTGCTCCACATCGCTGGTTTTCCTGGGATAAAGTATAGGGCGCGCGCCCGCTTTATCCCAGTATTCAATTAAAAAGCTACGAAAACAGAAGCCGGTGAAATAGGATCGGCGAAAAAAAACGGGATTTACCTGGAATAAATTGTAGGACCCCCCTAAAGCTGTCAACACATGGGGGATCACTATGGGTACCCCCGTTTTAGCCTGCAAATGAAAGTCGGGGTTTTAAATAGCCGCTGTAGGTGTTTTTTTTCCGACATTGAAGAAGTGATGCAGAAGAGCACTTAGGTTATTTTTTTCGTTTTTTTTTTTAAGTGGTCCCATCAAATTTGGGGTGCATGAAAATGGGTGCTAGCATATTTTTATGTCCCTAAAGTAAGTTTTAAAAAATTCTGCAAAAATGCACCTGCCGCTAATAGCCTATTCTAGAAAACACCTGCCGCATACTTGCAGAATAGCCCTGAACCTATTTCCCTATTTTTAAACACTGTTTTCCATTTTTTTTTATTTCACCCCAATTTTTAGATAATTTTTTTCGGGTGCCCCTAATTTTTTTTTTAACTTTTTTTGACACAGTTTATTTTTAAATTACATTCCCAGGGTTGCAGGCTATTTTTTTTTAAGCCTGCACCCCTAAACCCCAACTCTGCGCTTTTTTTGCCACCTATTCAGTGGCGAAAAGTTATCCCCGTTTTTTTTCAAAGACTTTTCGAACCTGCGAAAAGTCTTTGAAATTGAATACGGGGATAATTGAAATCGGCGAAAATGACGTCATCGGCGATAAATTTTCTCTCCAAATTGAATGCCCCTGATAGTATGTTAACACAATCCATGTATATATATAATGTAGTAAACAGAATATAACAAATAAAATAAATTGTTTGTGTTTTTCCTGTGTATCAAAAAACATATTCCAAATGCAATGCAATATTAGAAAAGTTTCTTATAGTAATAGAAGCATACATTTGTTTATAATAAGAGAAGCCATATATGCAGCCATTACTCCCCACTCTAAGGGTCTGATTCAGACCCGGTTGCAAGGCTGTGTTCGCACGCAGTATTGTTGATATTGTATACTTGCGCTCTTACCAAATAGTGGGGAATGGTCACTCAGCTGCAGTACCTATAAAGGTGACCCAAACCTTATATATGTTAATAAATGACTTGAGGAGGGAACTGTGCTCGAATTAAAATATTATCCTTGGTGGTGTTAGAGGTGTTTGCTTGTGGGCCAAAAATGTGAGATGTGTGTCCACTCTTATGTCATATGTATGAACTGATAAGGCTCACACGATGTCTTAAGTAATGCTGTGTTTATTCAGAACGGAGTCATATTGCTCCTGTATAAAAACAGAAATATATATGCTGGGTTAATGTTGTATTGGGGGTAGGCAATCTGGGTATGTGCCCAGAAGGTAGGGGTAATAGTCACGTACTTAAATGGTTGATTAATATATTAATCTGGGATTGAGGCCCTCATTCAGAGGCGGTCGCTCGGGAGCGATCGGTCGCACCCAAAGTGACCGAGAATATGCAAAACGAGAGCTCAGTCGCAAAGCACATCGTAAGCGCGGAAACACCCACAACAATGAAAGCACGCCTCCTATCTCTACGGCCTAATTCAGAGTCGGTCGCAGGCGGCAACCTACGTCAGCATGATTAACACCTGTTACATTGTTAATTGCCTACAAACATCGGTTAAGGCAGTAACCATCGCCAGCACTCGCAATGCTTAAGGTAGACCCTGGGCTACCCTTAGCTCTGCGACCAGTAGCGTCGTTATTGCAACGAGATGACGTGTGTGATGACTCGCTCAATTATATATGCACACCCTTAAAACACCCTTTTTAAAGCCAACCACGCCTGCGTGCGCACCACCACACCCCCGTTCACAAGCACCTTCCCCTGTAACCACCCACAAACGGCACAAAATGTCAATCACTGCTACGACCTCGTAGTGACTAGCGAGCAAGAGGAATGCGGTCGGGAAGACAGGCTTGCGCACGCGCACTGCCAGGTACACGCATGTGCAGTTGAAAAAAAGATCGCTTGCTACGTCCAATCACTCCGTGCGACCGCCTCTGAATGAGGTCCTGAATGCTTCCGGGGTGGGTGATGGTGCATGTGGTACAATGGGCATGCAATAATGTCTATCTGTAGTCATTCAGTGGTGAGAGAATCTGGGCTGTGAAAGTCTCACTACGCGAGGTATGCAAGTGGTGTCTGGCGGGGCGGCGTCCCGTGTCCTCCAGGTGCTCCTGCTTACCCTCCGCGTCCTTTCTGTACACCTCCAGGTGCTCCTGCTTACCCTCCGCGTCCTTTCTGTACACCTCCAGGTGCTCCTGCTTACCCTCCGCGTCCTTTCTGTACACCTCCAGGTGCTCCGCTTACCCTCCGCGTCCTTTCTGTACACCTCCAGGTGCTCCTGCTTACCCTCCGCGTCCTTTCTGTACACCTCCAGGTGCTCCTGCTTACCCTCCGCGTCCTTTCTGTACACCTCCAGGTGTACCCTTTGTCTTCCTCTATGTCCTCCTGGTCTCCGATGTCCTGCGTCTCTGGGATGCTGTCCACACTGTGTCCTGCGAGACTTCCGGGTGTCACGATCTCGCTGGATCACATGGCACCCGGGCTCAGCAGTGAATGAAGCGGCTCCACTCGCTGTTGTTGCGAGGAGACTACGGATTCCTTATTAGTTATTATTAGTTCACACGCAACCTACCAATGTTTGCTATCTGCGCATGCATATAAGACGCAGTATGCGTGCGCGAGCCAGTCACTGCGATCGGGAAGCAATCGCACCCTGTACACAGACGCTCTGCAAGCATGAGTGACAGGACGTGCCGTTTGTGGGTGGTGACAGGGGGTGGTCGATGGTAACGGGGGTGTGATGGTGCGAACGCAGGCGTGTCTGTGCGTCAGAGCGCTATTTCAGGGGCGTGCATAATTAAGACGCATCGTCAGCATATACGTCACATGTCTGAATTAAACACAACAGCACTCGCAGTGCTTGCGGTAGGGTATGGTCAGCTACAGTTGGTGCGTATGGGTCCGATGTCAGCCGATGTTACCGATTGTTTAATACACTTCCTGGAGATGACGTATGTTAGTAAGGGAATGTGGACGTCTTGTGTCAGGCTGGTGGGCGTCTAATTTCATACTAGATTGCACGGCAAAACATAGTGGGCGTGCTAATGTCTTGCTAGCGATTGCGGGATTTGCATACTGTGGCTGCGGTCGGCTGCGTTCGAACGCAGCCTTGCATCTGGGTCTGAATCAGGCCCTAAGTTCCTTCACTTTGTTCCAAGACATATGAGGTAGTTTTCTTATTATGTTTTCTTATCGTCTCTTTTATAACAATCTGACTTCAAATGAAATCAAATCCTAAAGGGTAAACTATATTATTATTACCAGTTACTTATATAGCGCACACATATTCCGCAACGCTTACAGAGAATTTCTTAACATTCATATGGAGCTTACAACCTATGGGCCTGATTCAGAGCCGGACGCTCTGACCAGAGCGCTCGCTCTGAATCAGGGCCCTCCTCCATGAAAATGGAGCGGCCTCCTGGCCGCTCGCATAGCTGTGGGTTACCACCCACAGCATATGCGAGCGGCCAAAAAGATAGTCGCGATGGTCTTGACCATCGCGACCATCGGACTTGCGACGGAGACCCTGCGGTAGGGTCTCCCTGCCACAAGCCCTGGAGTGATTTTGGCTCTATCAGAGCCAAAATCACTCCCACTGACATCACTAGTGATGTCAGTGGGGCCAGCTACAGACGGTAGGCGTTCCCATGGGAACGCCTCCGTCTGGCCGCCACGCCCCCGGCACGACCACCAAAGGGGGCGTGCTGTCAATCAACATCGACAGCATGCCCCCTTTGGTGCGAGACCCAGAGCGATGGAAAGCCCGTTGCTCCCCGGGTCTCTCGCATGCGCACGACGGAGCTCCCTCCGTCGTGCGCATGCGCAGTGGGGAACATCGACCCACTTGCGAGCGTACTGCCGTATACTGCCGTACTACTGTATAATTTTAATACTAATAAAATGTAAGTATATTTTTTAGAAGAAAGTTTCCATATATATATATATATATATATATATATATAGTCAAATAAATTGAAAATAGTAATAAGAAACAGTTATAAATAAATTAGTAAATTGATCCTACACATATGGTTTCACTTATAGGCAACACTTATGCTACTATCCCTATAAGAAACTGCTCTAATATTGCATTGCATGTGGAATATGATTTTTGATATACAAGAAAAACACAAACATTTTATAATTTTTTTCTATTCTGTTTATTACATTATATATACATGGATTGTGTTAAAATAATATATTTTTATGAATGGTGATGCAGCTATATACTTTGAAATATATATAAATAATTAGCATTATATGTAATACCCTTTATAAAGGAATCTTTAAATGTTTGCAGCAAAGTTCAGTTGGACTCACAGTTCTCCAATTAAGCAATTAAGAACCACAAAATTAAAAAGATCTCTAGAGACCAAGCATGTCTTGATAAAGTTCTTAGAACAAGGACGAAATGCGTTGAGTACATTTTTCCTGCTGCCATTGTCGGCCAAGGTCTCCATTTAGAGACCACTGCTGGTTTGATGAATGCCGGACTATAGATCACCAGATGCTAGACAGACAATAGGTCGACAGGGAAAAAATATTGACACACTAAAGGTCAACATGGAAGAAGGTCGCCACGTACAAATGGACACTTTTTTTTAGGGTTGGGCACTTATCGGAGGGTTAAGCACTTACCCTGATGGTTGGGGTTAGGCACCAGGAGGGAGAGTTAGGGTTAGGCACTTACAGGTGGGTTAGGCACTAGAAAGTACAGTTAGGGTCAGGCACCTACCCCGATGGTTAGGGTTAGGCAGCAGGAGGGATGGTTAGGGAACAAGGGGAGGGTTAGGGTGAAAATTAAGGTTTGCCCACTACCATGAGTCACTCAGGTGATGCCACATAACAGCCAATGCAAGTTTCTCCCCCCAGCTACAACGATGCAATCTAATTCTATGTTTTCATTACAAAGAACTAAGGATCATATAAGGCTATGGTTACCAAAAGGTTAATGAAGGGCAGACTAGATGGGCCAAGTGGTTGTTTTCTGCTGTCAAATTCTATTTTTCTAGGTATACAACTTTACTATACATCAGAAGTCCTCCACAGTGATAAACATACGTCTTTTACCTACTCCAACAAAGTATTGTATCCAGGTAATAACACCAGCAATTAAAGACACAGAAGTGTTATAGCTGGGGGCAATCGCTGTGATTGCCCCCTCCCATAGAGCCACCCACTATGCTGAGCGTGTTACTTTTTTTTGGAGGTGGAGTGACTACAACTTCAGGATTTGGCAATTCCCTCCCAGGACCCGGGGCCATCAGACCTCCCGACAGCCCTGCTTTTGGCCTCAAAATTTTATTTGAGCAGCCACCGTTTTATATTACCATCAGAGATCTCAACAGCCCTGCATCCAACTCCACGAAGGTACTCAAAGGGCACGATTCAATTCAGCGCGATGTAGATAGCGCCGGGAGATAGCTCCCGGAGCTATTCAATTCATCACGCTGTTAGGTCGGAGAAGGCTCGTTATCGCGCCTTAAACAGGGTGTTTAGGCGCGATAACAGGCAGTCCCCGACCTAACTTCCCGGCGCGTGGCTGTTTTCCCGGCGCTAAGGGCAGAAAACAGCCTCGCGCCGGGACTTTTGTCGGATTTCTTCTCTCATCCCCGGAGGGATGAGAGTAGAAATCATTAGTCGGACTTGTCAGCGCGGTGTATTGAATAGCTCCGGGAGCTCACTCCTGGAGCTATTTACATCACGCTGAATAGAATCGAGCCCTTTGTTCATAAAATTGGTCCTAAATTGAAAGGAAAATAATTCCTAGTTGGAATCATAATTGATAAAGCAGAAATATTGTTTTCTGGTATCAGTGAGTGGAGAATGCATTTAATTCCCTGCTGATTCAGGAAGTTGCCTTCTATAGCAAAAAGAGAAGAAAGGCAGCATTACATGTTGCATCACATGTTTTCCCCTATCACTATAGTCTCACATGCTTTCCCCTATCACTAAAGTCTCACATGCTTTCCCCTATCACTATAGTCTCACATGCTTTCCCCTATCACTATAGTCTCACATGCTTTCCCCTATCACTATAGTCTCACATGATTTCCCCTATCACTATAGTCTCACATGCTTTCCCCCATCACTATAGTCTCACATGATTTCCCCTATCACTATAGTCTCACATGTTTTCCCCTATCACTACAGTCTCACATGCTTTCCCCTATCTCTATAGTCTCACATGCTTTCCCCTATCACTACAGTCTCACATGCTTTCCCCTATCACTATAGTCTCACATGCTTTCCCCTATCACTAGTTTCACATGCTTTCCCCTATCACTATAGTCTCACATGCTTTCCCCTATCACTAGTCTCACATGCTTTCCCCTATCACTATAGTCTCACATGCTTTCCCCTATCACTATAGTCTCACATGCTTTCCCCTATCACTATAGTCTCACATGCTTTCCCCTATCACTAGTCTCACATGCTTTTCCCTATCACTATAGTCTCACATGCTTTCCCCTATCACTATAGTCTCACATGCTTTCCCCTATCACTATAGTCTCACATGCTTTCCCCTATCACTATAGTCTCACATGCTTTCCCCTATCACTATAGTCTCACATGTTTTCCCCTATCACTATAGTCTCACATGCTTTCCCCTTTCACTATAGTCTCACATGTTTTCCCCAATCACTATAGTCTCACATGCTTTCCCCTTTCACTATAGTCTCACATGTTTTCCCCTATCACTATAGTCTCACATGCTTTCCCCTATCACTATAGTCTCACATGTTTTCCCCTATCACTATAGTCTCATATGTTTTCCCCTGCGATTATAGGGCCATATTCAATTCCAGGCAAAAAGTCCATACTTTTCACATGCATTACTTTTTGACCACTTTGCTGGTTTTCAATGTGGAAAAGTATTGCGCGCATATCCGATTTCCACCGTACTCAATTATAAATAGGCGAAAAAGGGAGCAGGCGAAACTGTAATATGCGAAAAATACTGCCAGATTTGGGGAAATGTTCCTGACACCCCCCAAAAGATGGTCTGACATTGGGGATCACTGTAGATACCCCCGAATAGCCCTGCTGAAGGTATTTAAGGTACTTATATGCATTCAATAGCTTCTATTGCAGAAGTGGTGAAGAATAGCATTTGCAGGGTTTTTTTGTTCAAAATAAGTAGTCCCAGCAAAATTGGGGTACATGAAAAAGTTGCTAAAGTGAACTTTTAAAAATTGTAAAAAATCCACCGGCCGCAACCACCTGCAAACTTAAAAATACCTGGGACATACTTGGGGACCCCCCTGGAGTCTATTTAGCAAATTTTTTAGTTTGTCCCCCAACTTTGAACTTTTTCGCCCCCAAAACGAATGTACTTTTTGGGGGTGATGTAAATACTTTTTAAAAAATATTTTTGACGCAGATTACCTTTGGGGAACTGTCCCAAGGGTGATTCCCGCAGCTTTGCACCCGAAAACTCCAATTCTGCACTTTTTTTTTACTGCTATTCATAGGCGAATCTTTTTCACATATTCCAATGCATTGACTTTCCACAATATAGTCTCACATGCTTTCCCCTATCACTACAGTCTCACATGCTTTCCTCTTCCACTTTAGTCTCACATGCTTTCCTCTTCCACTTTAGTCTCACATGCTTTCCCCTATCACTATAGTCTCACATGCTTTCCCCTATCACTATAGTCTCACATGCTTTCCCCTATCACTAGTCTCACATGCTTTCCCCTATCACTACAGTCTCACATGCTTTCCCCTATCACTACAGTCTCACATGCTTTCCCCTATCACTACAGTCTCACATGCTTTCCCCTATCACTACAGTCTCACATGCTTTCCCCTATCACTACAGTCTCACATGCTTTCCTCTTCCACTTTAGTCTCACATGCTTTCCTCTTCCACTTTAGTCTCACATGCTTTCCCCTATCACTATAGTCTCACATGCTTTCCCCTATCACTAGTCTCACATGCTTTCCCCTATCACTACAGTCTCACATGCTTTCCCCTATCACTACAGTCTCACATGCTTTCCCCTATCACTACAGTCTCACATGCTTTCCCCTATCACTACAGTCTCACATGCTTTCCCCTATCACTACAGTCTCACATGCTTTCCCCTATCACTATAGTCTCGCATGCTTTCCCCTATCACTATAATCTCACATGCTTTCCCCTATCACTATAGTCTCACATGCTTTCCCCTATCACTATAGTCTCACATGTTTTCCCCTATCACTCTATAGTCTCACATGCTTTCCCCTATCACTATAGTCTCACATGCTTTCCCCTTTCACTATAGTCTCACATGTTTTCCCCAATCACTATAGTCTCACATGCTTTCCCCTTTCACTATAGTCTCACATGTTTTCCCCTATCACTATAGTCTCACATGCTTTCCCCTATCACTCTATAGTCTCACATGCTTTCCCCTATCACTATAGTCTCACATGCTTTCCCCTACCACTATAATCTCACGTGCTTTCCCCTATCACTATAGTCTCACGTGGTTTCCCCTATCACTATAGTCTCACGTGCTTTCCCCTATCACTCTATAGTCTCACGTGTTTTCCCCTATCACTATAGTCTCACATGCTTTCCCCTTTCACTATAGTCTCACATGCTTTCCCCTATCACTATAGTCTCACATGCTTTCCCCTATCACTATAGTCTCATATGTTTTCCCCTATCACTCTATAGTCTCATATGTTTTCCCCTGCGATTATAGGGCCATATTCAATTCCAGGCAAAAAGTCCATACTTTTCACATGCATTACTTTTTGACCACTTTGCTGGTTTTCAATGTGGAAAAGTATTGCGCGCATATCCGATTTCCACCGTACTCAATTATAAATAGGCGAAAAAGGGAGCAGGCGAAACTGTAATATGCGAAAAGTACTGCCAGATTTGGGGAAATGTTCCTGACACCACCCAAAAGATGGTCTGACAATGGGGATCACTGTAGATACCCCCGAATAGCCCTGCTGAAGGTATTTAAGGTACTTATATGCATTCAATAGCTTCTATTGCAGAAGTGGTGAAGAATAGCATTTGCAGGTTTTTTTTGTTCAAAATAAGTAGTCCCAGCAAAATTGGGGTACATGAAAAAGTTGCTAAAGTGAACTTTTAAAAATTGTAAAAAATCCACCGGCCGCAACCACCTGCAAACTTAAAAATACCTGGGACATACTTGGGGACCCCCCTGGAGTCTATTTAGCAAATTTTTTAGTTTGTCCCCCAACTTTGAACTTTTTCGCCCCCAAAACGAATGTACTTTTTGGGGGTGATGTAAATACTTTTTAAAAAATATTTTTGACGCAGATTACCTTTGGGGAACTGTCCCAAGGGTGATTCCCGCAGCTTTGCACCCGAAAACTCCAATTCTGCACTTTTTTTTTACTGCTATTCATAGGCGAATCTTTTTCACATATTCCAATGCATTGACTTTCCACAATATAGTCTCACATGCTTTCCCTTATCACTACAGTCTCACATGCTTTCCTCTTCCACTTTAGTCTCACATGCTTTCCCCTATCACTATAGTCTCACATGCTTTCCCCTACCACTATAATCTCACATGCTTTCCCCTATCACTACAGTCTCACATGCTTTCCCCTATCACTACAGTCTCACATGCTTTCCTCTTCCACTTTAGTCTCACATGCTTTCCCCTATCACTCTATAGTCTCACATGTTTCCCCTATCACTACAGTCTCACATGTTTTCCCTTATCACTATAGTCTCACATGCTTTCCCCTATCACTCTATAGTCTCACATGTTTTCCCCTATCACTATAGTCTCACATGCTTTCCCCTATCACTATAGTCTCGCATGCTTTCCCCTATCACTATAGTCTCGCATGCTTTCCCCTATCACTATAGTCTCGCATGCTTTCCCCTATCACTAGTCTCGCATGCTTTCCCCTATCACTATAGTCTCGCATGCTTTCCCCTATCACTATAGTCTCGCATGCTTTCCCCTATCACTATAGTCTCGCATGCTTTCCCCTATCACTATAGTCTCGCATGCTTTCCCCTATCACTACAGTCTCACATGCTTTCCCCTATCTCTATAGTCTCACATGCTTTCCCCTATCACTACAGTCTCACATGCTTTCCCCTATCACTATAGTCTCACATGCTTTCCCCTATCACTAGTTTCACATGCTTTCCCCTATCACTATAGTCTCACATGCTTTCCCCTATCACTAGTCTCACATGCTTTCCCCTATCACTATAGTCTCACATGCTTTCCCCTATCACTATAGTCTCACATGCTTTCCCCTATCACTATAGTCTCACATGCTTTCCCCTATCACTAGTCTCACATGCTTTTCCCTATCACTATAGTCTCACATGCTTTCCCCTATCACTATAGTCTCACATGCTTTCCCCTATCACTATAGTCTCACATGCTTTCCCCTATCACTATAGTCTCACATGCTTTCCCCTATCACTATAGTCTCACATGTTTTCCCCTATCACTATAGTCTCACATGCTTTCCCCTTTCACTATAGTCTCACATGTTTTCCCCAATCACTATAGTCTCACATGCTTTCCCCTTTCACTATAGTCTCACATGTTTTCCCCTATCACTATAGTCTCACATGCTTTCCCCTATCACTATAGTCTCACATGTTTTCCCCTATCACTATAGTCTCATATGTTTTCCCCTGCGATTATAGGGCCATATTCAATTCCAGGCAAAAAGTCCATACTTTTCACATGCATTACTTTTTGACCACTTTGCTGGTTTTCAATGTGGAAAAGTATTGCGCGCATATCCGATTTCCACCGTACTCAATTATAAATAGGCGAAAAAGGGAGCAGGCGAAACTGTAATATGCGAAAAATACTGCCAGATTTGGGGAAATGTTCCTGACACCCCCCAAAAGATGGTCTGACATTGGGGATCACTGTAGATACCCCCGAATAGCCCTGCTGAAGGTATTTAAGGTACTTATATGCATTCAATAGCTTCTATTGCAGAAGTGGTGAAGAATAGCATTTGCAGGGTTTTTTTGTTCAAAATAAGTAGTCCCAGCAAAATTGGGGTACATGAAAAAGTTGCTAAAGTGAACTTTTAAAAATTGTAAAAAATCCACCGGCCGCAACCACCTGCAAACTTAAAAATACCTGGGACATACTTGGGGACCCCCCTGGAGTCTATTTAGCAAATTTTTTAGTTTGTCCCCCAACTTTGAACTTTTTCGCCCCCAAAACGAATGTACTTTTTGGGGGTGATGTAAATACTTTTTAAAAAATATTTTTGACGCAGATTACCTTTGGGGAACTGTCCCAAGGGTGATTCCCGCAGCTTTGCACCCGAAAACTCCAATTCTGCACTTTTTTTTTACTGCTATTCATAGGCGAATCTTTTTCACATATTCCAATGCATTGACTTTCCACAATATAGTCTCACATGCTTTCCCCTATCACTACAGTCTCACATGCTTTCCTCTTCCACTTTAGTCTCACATGCTTTCCTCTTCCACTTTAGTCTCACATGCTTTCCCCTATCACTATAGTCTCACATGCTTTCCCCTATCACTATAGTCTCACATGCTTTCCCCTATCACTAGTCTCACATGCTTTCCCCTATCACTACAGTCTCACATGCTTTCCCCTATCACTACAGTCTCACATGCTTTCCCCTATCACTACAGTCTCACATGCTTTCCCCTATCACTACAGTCTCACATGCTTTCCCCTATCACTAC
The DNA here is from genome assembly GCA_031769625.1 of Taudactylus pleione. NCBI lineage: Eukaryota > Metazoa > Chordata > Amphibia > Anura > Myobatrachidae > Taudactylus > Taudactylus pleione. The sequence continues at coordinate 7,696,248 of JAUIMM010000197.1, forward strand.
AGTCTCACATGCTTTCCTCTTCCACTTTAGTCTCACATGCTTTCCTCTTCCACTTTAGTCTCACATGCTTTCCCCTATCACTATAGTCTCACATGCTTTCCCCTATCACTAGTCTCACATGCTTTCCCCTATCACTACAGTCTCACATGCTTTCCCCTATCACTACAGTCTCACATGCTTTCCCCTATCACTACAGTCTCACATGCTTTCCCCTATCACTACAGTCTCACATGCTTTCCCCTATCACTACAGTCTCACATGCTTTCCCCTATCACTATAGTCTCGCATGCTTTCCCCTATCACTATAATCTCACATGCTTTCCCCTATCACTATAGTCTCACATGCTTTCCCCTATCACTATAGTCTCACATGTTTTCCCCTATCACTCTATAGTCTCACATGCTTTCCCCTATCACTATAGTCTCACATGCTTTCCCCTTTCACTATAGTCTCACATGTTTTCCCCAATCACTATAGTCTCACATGCTTTCCCCTTTCACTATAGTCTCACATGTTTTCCCCTATCACTATAGTCTCACATGCTTTCCCCTATCACTCTATAGTCTCACATGCTTTCCCCTATCACTATAGTCTCACATGCTTTCCCCTACCACTATAATCTCACGTGCTTTCCCCTATCACTATAGTCTCACGTGGTTTCCCCTATCACTATAGTCTCACGTGCTTTCCCCTATCACTCTATAGTCTCACGTGTTTTCCCCTATCACTATAGTCTCACATGCTTTCCCCTTTCACTATAGTCTCACATGTTTTCCCCTATCACTATAGTCTCACATGCTTTCCCCTATCACTATAGTCTCACATGCTTTCCCCTATCACTATAGTCTCATATGTTTTCCCCTATCACTCTATAGTCTCATATGTTTTCCCCTGCGATTATAGGGCCATATTCAATTCCAGGCAAAAAGTCCATACTTTTCACATGCATTACTTTTTGACCACTTTGCTGGTTTTCAATGTGGAAAAGTATTGCGCGCATATCCGATTTCCACCGTACTCAATTATAAATAGGCGAAAAAGGGAGCAGGCGAAACTGTAATATGCGAAAAGTACTGCCAGATTTGGGGAAATGTTCCTGACACCACCCAAAAGATGGTCTGACAATGGGGATCACTGTAGATACCCCCGAATAGCCCTGCTGAAGGTATTTAAGGTACTTATATGCATTCAATAGCTTCTATTGCAGAAGTGGTGAAGAATAGCATTTGCAGGTTTTTTTTGTTCAAAATAAGTAGTCCCAGCAAAATTGGGGTACATGAAAAAGTTGCTAAAGTGAACTTTTAAAAATTGTAAAAAATCCACCGGCCGCAACCACCTGCAAACTTAAAAATACCTGGGACATACTTGGGGACCCCCCTGGAGTCTATTTAGCAAATTTTTTAGTTTGTCCCCCAACTTTGAACTTTTTCGCCCCCAAAACGAATGTACTTTTTGGGGGTGATGTAAATACTTTTTAAAAAATATTTTTGACGCAGATTACCTTTGGGGAACTGTCCCAAGGGTGATTCCCGCAGCTTTGCACCCGAAAACTCCAATTCTGCACTTTTTTTTTACTGCTATTCATAGGCGAATCTTTTTCACATATTCCAATGCATTGACTTTCCACAATATAGTCTCACATGCTTTCCCTTATCACTACAGTCTCACATGCTTTCCTCTTCCACTTTAGTCTCACATGCTTTCCCCTATCACTATAGTCTCACATGCTTTCCCCTACCACTATAATCTCACATGCTTTCCCCTATCACTACAGTCTCACATGCTTTCCCCTATCACTACAGTCTCACATGCTTTCCTCTTCCACTTTAGTCTCACATGCTTTCCCCTATCACTCTATAGTCTCACATGTTTCCCCTATCACTACAGTCTCACATGTTTTCCCTTATCACTATAGTCTCACATGCTTTCCCCTATCACTCTATAGTCTCACATGTTTTCCCCTATCACTATAGTCTCACATGCTTTCCCCTATCACTATAGTCTCGCATGCTTTCCCCTATCACTATAGTCTCGCATGCTTTCCCCTATCACTATAGTCTCGCATGCTTTCCCCTATCACTAGTCTCGCATGCTTTCCCCTATCACTATAGTCTCGCATGCTTTCCCCTATCACTATAGTCTCGCATGCTTTCCCCTATCGCTATAGTCTCGCATGCTTTCCCCTAACGCTATAGTCTCGCATGCTTTCCCCTATCGCTATAGTCTCACATGCTTTCCCCTATCGCTATAGTCTCACATGCTTTCCCCTACCGCTATAATCTCACATGCTTTCCCCTATCACTAGTCTCACATGCTTTCCCCTATCACTATAGTCTCACATGCTTTCCCCTATCACTATAGTCTCACATGCTTTCCCCTATCACTCTATAGTCTCACATGCTTTCCCCTATCACTATAGTCTCACATGCTTTCCCCTACCACTATAATCTCACATGCTTTCCCCTATCACTATAGTCTCACATGCTTTCCCCTATCACTCTATAGTCTCACATGTTTTCCCCTATCACTCTATAGTCTCACATGCTTTCCCCCATCACTATAGTCTCACATGCTTTCCCCTATCACTAGTCTCGCATGCTTTCCCCTATCACTATAGTCTCGCATGCTTTCCCCTATCACTATAGTCTCGCATGCTTTCCCCTATCGCTATAGTCTCGCATGCTTTCCCCTATCGCTATAGTGTCGCATGCTTTCCCCTATCGTTATAGTCTCGCATGCTTTCCCCTATCGCTATAGTCTCATAGTCTCGCATGCTTTCCCCTATCGCTATAGTCTCGCATGCTTTCCCCTATCGCTATAGTCTCGCATGCTTTCCCCTATCGCTATAGTCTCGCATGCTTTCCCCTATCGCTATAGTCTCACATGTTTTCCCCTATCACTCTATAGTCTCACATGCTTTCCCCTATCACTATAGTCTCACATGTTTTCCCCTATCACTCTATAGTCTCACATACTTTCCCCTATCACTATAGTCTCACATGCTTTCCCCTATCACTCTATAGTCTCACATGTTTTCCCCTATCACTATAGTCTCACATGCTTTCCCCTATCACTATAGTCTCACATGTTTTCCCTTATCACTATAGTCTCACATGCTTTCCCCTATCACTCTATAGTCTCACATGTTTTCCCCTATCACTATAGTCTCACATGCTTTCCCCTATCACTATAATCTCACATGCTTTCCCCTATCACTATAGTCTCGCATGCTTTCCCCTATCACTATAGTCTCGCATGCTTTCCCCTATCACTAGTCTCGCATGCTTTCCCCTATCACTATAGTCTCGCATGCTTTCCCCTATCACTATAGTCTCGCATGCTTTCCCCTATCGCTATAGTCTCGCATGCTTTCCCCTATCGCTATAGTGTCGCATGCTTTCCCCTATCGCTATAGTCTCGCATGCTTTCCCCTATCGCTATAGTCTCGCATGCTTTCCCCTATCGCTATAGTCTCGCATGCTTTCCCCTATCGCTATAGTCTCATAGTCTCGCATGCTTTCCCCTATCGCTATAGTCTGGCATGCTTTCCCCTATCGCTATAGTCTGGCATGCTTTCCCCTATCGCTATAGTCTCGCATGCTTTCCCCTATCGCTATAGTCTGGCATGCTTTCCCCTATCGCTATAGTCTCGCATGCTTTCCCCTATCGCTCTATAGTCTCGCATGTTTTCCCCTACCACTATAATCTCACATGCTTTCCCCTATCACTATAGTCTCGCATGCTTTCCCCTATCACTATAGTCTCGCATGCTTTCCCCTATCACTAGTCTCGCATGCTTTCCCCTATCACTATAGTCTCGCATGCTTTCCCCTATCACTATAGTCTCGCATGCTTTCCCCTATCACTATAGTCTCGCATGCTTTCCCCTATCGCTATAGTCTCGCATGCTTTCCCCTAACGCTATAGTCTCGCATTCTTTCCCCTATCGCTATAGTCTCACATGCTTTCCCCTATCGCTATAGTCTCACATGCTTTCCCCTACCGCTATAATCTCACATGCTTTCCCCTATCACTAGTCTCACATGCTTTCCCCTATCACTATAGTCTCACATGCTTTCCCCTATCACTCTATAGTCTCACATGGTTTCCCCTACCACTATAATCTCACATGCTTTCCCCTACCACTATAGTCTCACATGCTTTCCCCTATCACTATAGTCTCACATGTTTTCCCCTTTCACTCTATAGTCTCACATGCTTTCCCCTATCACTATAGTCTCACATGCTTTCCCCTATCAGTCTATAGTCTCACATGTTTTCCCCTATCACTCTATAGTCTCACATGTTTTCCACTATCACTCTATAGTCTCACATGCTTTCCCCTATCACTATAGTCTCACATGTTTTCCCCTATCACTCTATAGTCTCACATGCTTTCCCCTATCACTATAGTCTCACATGCTTTCCCCTATCACTATAGTCTCACATGTTTTCCCCTATCACTCTATAGTCTCACATGCTTTCTCCTATCACTATAGTCTCACATGCTTTCCCCTATCACTATAGTCTCACATGCTTTCCCCTATCACTATAGTCTCACATGCTTTCCCCTATCACTATAGTCTCACATGTTTTCCCCTATCACTATAGTCTCGCATGCTTTCCCCTATCACTATAGTCTCGCATGCTTTCCCCTATCACTATAGTCTCGCATGTTTTCCCCTATCACTATAGTCTCGCATGCTTTCCCCATCACTATAGTCTCGCATGCTTTCCCCTATCACTATAGTCTCGCATGCTTTCCCCTATCACTAGTCTCGCATGCTTTCCCCTATCACTACAGTCTCGCATGCTTTCCCCTATCACTACAGTCTCGCATGCTTTCCCCTATCACTATAGTCTCGCAAGCTTTCCCCTATCACTATAGTCTCGCATGCTTTCCCCTATCACTATAGTCTCGCATGCTTTCCCCTATCACTATAGTCTCGCATGCTTTCCCCTATCGCTATAGTCTCGCATGCTTTCCCCTATCGCTATAGTCTCGCATGTTTTCCCCTGCGATTGTAGGGCCATATTCAATTCCAGGCAAAAAGTCCGTACTTTTCGCATGCATTACTTTTTGACCACTTTGCTGGTTTTCAATGTGGAAAAGTATTGCGCGCATATCCGATTTCCACCGTATTCAATTAGAAAACGGGAGCAGGCAAAACCGTAAAATGCGAAAAGTACTGCCAGATTTGGGGAAATGATCCTGACACCCCCCAAAAGATGGTCTGACATTGGGGATCACTGTAGATACCCCCGAATAGCCCTGCTGAAGGTATTTAAGGTACTTATATGCATTCAATAGCTTCTATTGCAGAAGTGGTGAAGAATAGCATTTGCAGGTTTTTTTTGTTCAATTTAAGTAGTCCCAGCAAAATTGGGGTACATGAAAAAGTTGCTAAAGTGAACTTTTAAAAATCGTAAAAAATCCACCGGCCGCAACCACCTGCAAACTTAAAAATACCTGGGACATACTTGGGGACCCCCCTGGAGTCTATTTAGCAAATTTTTTAGATTGTCCCCCAACTTTGAACTTTTTCGCCCCCAAAACGAATGTACTTCTTGGGGATGATGTAAATACTTTTTAAAAAATATTTTTGACGCAGATTACCTTTGGGGAACTGTCCCAAAGGTGAAGGGTGGCTCCTGCAGCATTGCACCCGAAAACTCCAATTCTGTACTTTTTTTTTACTGCTATTCATAGGCGAATCTTTTTCACATATTCCAATGCTTTGACTTTCCACAATATAGTCTCACATGCTTTCCCCTATCACTACAGTCTCACATGCTTTCCTCTTCCACTTTAGTCTCACATGCTTTCCCCTATCACTATAGTCTCACATGCTTTCCCCTACCACTATAATCTCACATGCTTTCCCCTATCACTAGTCTCACATGCTTTCCTCTTCCACTTTAGTCTCACATGCTTTCCCCTATCACTATAGTCTCACATGCTTTCCCCTACCACTATAATCTCACATGCTTTCCCCTATCACTAGTCTCACATGCTTTCCCCTATCACTATAGTCTCACATGCTTTCCCCTATCACTCTATAGTCTCACATGTTTTCCCCTATCACTCTATAGTCTCACATACTTTCCCCTATCACTCTATAGTCTCACATGCTTTCCCCTATCACTCTATAGTCTCACATGCTTTCCCCTATCACTATAGTCTCACATGCTTTCCCCTATCACTATAGTCTCACATGCTTTCCCCTATCACTATAGTCTCACATGTTTTCCCCTATCACTCTATAGTCTCACATGCTTTCCCCTATCACTATAGTCTCACATGTTTTCCCCTATCACTCTATAGTCTCACATACTTTCCCCTATCACTATAGTCTCACATGCTTTCCCCTAGCACTCTATAGTCTCACATGTTTTCCCCTATCACTATAGTCTCACATGCTTTCCCCTATCACTATAGTATCACATGTTTTCCCTTATCACTATAGTCTCACATGCTTTCCCCTATCACTCTATAGTCTCACATGTTTTCCCCTATCACTATAGTCTCACATGCTTTCCCCTATCACTATAATCTCACATGCTTTCCCCTATCACTATAGTCTCGCATGCTTTCCCCTATCACTATAGTCTCGCATGCTTTCCCCTATCACTATAGTCTCGCATGCTTTCCCCTATCACTAGTCTCGCATGCTTTCCCCTATCACTATAGTCTCGCATGCTTTCCCCTATCACTATAGTCTCGCATGCTTTCCCCTATCACTATAGTCTCGCATGCTTTCCCCTATCGCTATAGTCTCGCATGCTTTCCCCTATCGCTATAGTCTCGCATGCTTTCCCCTATCGCTATAGTCTCGCATGCTTTCCCCTATCGCTATAGTCTCGCATGCTTTCCCCTATCGTTGTAGTCTCGCATGCTTTCCCCTATCGCTATAGTCTCATAGTCTCGCATGCTTTCCCCTATAGCTATAGTCTCGCATACTTTCCCCTATCGCTATAGTCTCGCATGCTTTCCCCTATCGCTATAGTCTCGCATGCTTTCCCCTATCGCTATAGTCTCGCATGCTTTCCCCTATCGCTATAGTCTCGCAATAGTCTCGCATGCTTTCCCCTATCGCTATAGTCTCGCATGCTTTCCCCTATCGCTATAGTCTCGCATGCTTTCCCCTATCGCTATAGTCTCACGTTTTCCTCTATCACTATAGTCTCACATGCTTTCCCCTATCACTATATTCTCACATGCTTTCCCCTACCACTATAGTCTCGCATGCTTTCCCCTATCACTATAGTCTCGCATGCTTTCCCCTATCACTATAGTCTCGCATGCTTTCCCCTATCACTATAGTCTCGCATGCTTTCCTCTTCCACTTTAGTCTCGCATGCTTTCCCCTATCGCTATAGTCTCGCATGTTTTGCCCTATCGCTATAGTCTCGCATACTTTTCCCTATCGCTATAGTCTCGCATGCTTTCCCCTATCGCTATAGTCTCGCAATAGTCTCGCATGCTTTCCCCTATCGCTATAGTCTCGCATGCTTTCCCCTATCGCTATAGTCTCGCATGCTTTCCCCTATCGCTATAGTCTCACGTTTTCCCCTATCGCTATAGTCTCACATGTTTTCCCCTATCGCTATAGTCTCACATGCTTTCCCCTATCGCTATAGTCTCGCATGCTTTCCCCTATCGCTATAGTCTCGCATGCTTTCCCCTATCACTATAGTCTCGCATGCTTTCCCCTATCACTAGTCTCGCATGCTTTCCCCTATCACTATAGTCTCGCATGCTTTCCCCTATCACTATAGTCTCGCATGCTTTCCCCTATCACTATAGTCTCGCATGCTTTCCCCTATCGCTATAGTCTCGCATGCTTTCCCCTATCGCTATAGTCTCGCATGCTTTCCCCTATCGCTATAGTCTCGCATGCTTTCCCCTATCGCTATAGTCTCGCATGCTTTCCCCTATCGTTGTAGTCTCGCATGCTTTCCCCTATCGCTATAGTCTCATAGTCTCGCATGCTTTCCCCTATAGCTATAGTCTCGCATACTTTCCCCTATCGCTATAGTCTCGCATGCTTTCCCCTATCGCTATAGTCTCGCATGCTTTCCCCTATCGCTATAGTCTCGCATGCTTTCCCCTATCGCTATAGTCTCGCAATAGTCTCGCATGCTTTCCCCTATCGCTATAGTCTCGCATGCTTTCCCCTATCGCTATAGTCTCGCATGCTTTCCCCTATCGCTATAGTCTCACGTTTTCCTCTATCACTATAGTCTCACATGCTTTCCCCTATCACTATATTCTCACATGCTTTCCCCTATCACTATAGTCTCGCATGCTTTCCCCTATCACTATAGTCTCGCATGCTTTCCCCTATCACTATAGTCTCGCATGCTTTCCCCTATCACTATAGTCTCGCATGCTTTCCTCTTCCACTTTAGTCTCGCATGCTTTCCCCTATCGCTATAGTCTCGCATGTTTTGCCCTATCGCTATAGTCTCGCATACTTTTCCCTATCGCTATAGTCTCGCATGCTTTCCCCTATCGCTATAGTCTCGCAATAGTCTCGCATGCTTTCCCCTATTGCTATAGTCTCGCATGCTTTCCCCTATCGCTATAGTCTCGCATGCTTTCCCCTATCGCTATAGTCTCACGTTTTCCCCTATCGCTATAGTCTCACATGTTTTCCCCTATCGCTATAGTCTCACATGCTTTCCCCTATCGCTATAGTCTCGCATGCTTTCCCCTATCGCTATAGTCTCGCATGCTTTCCCCTATCACTATAGTCTCGCATGCTTTCCCCTATCACTATAGTCTCGCATGCTTTTCCCTATCGCTATAGTCTCGCATGCTTTCCCCTATCGGTATAGTCTCGCATGCTTTCCCCTATCGCTATAGTCTTGCATGCTTTCCCCTATCGCTATATTCTCACATGCTTTCCTCTTCCACTTTAGTCTCACATGCTCTCCCATGTCACTATTGCGGCAATAAAATCCCTGCTATGTGTGAGAACGATAACACAAATGATCTTTGATAAATACGACCCTCTTTCATCTATCTTCTAGTGACGTATATAATAATCAGCTTGATTGGTGACACAGGCACTATATATAATATATACAGATTACAGAATATAATATACATATATAAATATATATAATACACACACACAGACACATATTTAGGATATATAGAAATAATAGGCCAATGCGCTATTGTCAGACCGCCCGGCTCAGCATTCTCCTGTGGCCCCGCCCACTCCCCTTTCTCTGTCAGCATGAGGGCCGGTGAGGGGCGATGGCTCAGGTTAGGCAGTTGATTGGCGATAAGGTCAACGGCGTGGCCAATCATCTGTCACTTCTGCTTTAACGTCACGCTGCCTCTGTCTCGGATAAAAGGCCTGGAGGGGGCGTGGTCTCGTTCTCAGCTGGAAGACGGCGGCAGGTTCGTGTCTCTGGATTTGCGGTGCAGCAGGTAACCGGGCAGCGCAGGTCGGCCTGTTCTCTCCTACCGATCTGTGCTCCGTGAGCGATATGTGACTGAGCAATCCCTGTGCATTGGTTTACATTACAGGGAGACTGTGACGCTGCAGCTTTGGTGGGACGATCATGCCTGCTCCCGTCTCCCCCTCATGTAGCAGTCTGACAGCTAAGTGTTATGGCATAACCCATAGTGAACAGCTGTTCTTCCCTCTGCCATTGTTGAGCCGCCAACCCAGTACCTGCTTGCTTTTGGCAGTACATGAGACATTACTACTTCCTTGTCGTCCTATAGAACTTAGTGTAATGCTATTTGAGCCTCTCCTTGTTGGGGTGTGCTTGCAGCTGGAAATCTCGAGGCCACAGGTTGGTCCAGATTGCTAATCCTTAACTAGAGATGCTCCTGCGTTAGTCAATTAGCTGGTGCCTTGGGCAGCAGCACAAAAATACAGAATTGATTAACACACCTCTTCCTGCTGAAAGCTTAATTTAGTCTGTATCAGAGCTGGCCCTAGGCATAGGCAAACTAAGCAAATACCTAGGACATTTGGAATGCCTAGGGACATCCAAGCCCACCTAAGGCCGGCTGAGGTTTGGAGCAGGCATGGCTGGAGCACCTGCTGCCGGCTGGGTAGAGACTCTGGCCTGGGCAGTGACTAGTGGTTAGCGCCGGGCTGGCTCTGGGGCGGCATGCAACGGGAAGTGGCCTGCCAGTCTGAGCAGGAAAAATGGATCTGCCACCAGCTGTACCTCAAGTTGGGTGGCTCTGCAGGCTGCGCTTAAAGTCTGTAACTGAGAGATGACTGGGGTGCTCACTGTTGGGAAAAAGGTGCTAGGTGAGGGTGGGTGCTGACGCTGTGCTAGGAGAGGGGGATACTGTGCTGGATGAGGGCCAGGGTGCTGGGTGAGGGAGGTGCTATGCTGGTATTGGGGTGCTGGGTCAAGTGAGGGGTGCCATTGTGTCGTTCTGGGTGAGGGCCAGGGTGCTAGGAGAGAGGTAATGGGTGCTGTGTTATGTTCTGGGCTGGGAGAGGGGTCATGGGTGTTGTGCTGGGAAAGGGGAGAGGGGTGCTGTGCTGTTATGTGATCTGTGCTGGGAGAAGGGTGCACCAACCAAAATCTTGCCTAAGGCACTAATTTGGCTAGGGTCAACTCTGTCCATAATAATGATTAAAGTATTCGTATCGGCATTTTACAGCACTGCTTTGGTTTGTGCAGGAATTGAGAGGAGTGACATTTCACTTGCCAGTCCCAATCAGAGGTCCTAGATGTCCCCTTCCCCACAATTATTTTAAGGCTGACTTGCATTTTTGCCCTGATTGGGAATGTTAGCTTTTAGCTAAAGCAACTAATTTTTTTTAGAGGCTGCCAACAAATCTTAGAAAATGCCCACTGTTTGCTGATGACAATATCTAACATTTAGGATCACACATGACAAATGGTCATTTAGTCCCTTACCAGTTTGCAGAGACAGACATTCTTTTGGGCAAGTGAAGTTTGTGTATATATTTATTAAGTTGGATTATATTGTTTTTAATGCTGCATACACCGGTTACGATCTGCACAGCCAACGATATCGCTGAATGATTTCCCTTGTACTTTTCTGAAGTGCAGGACAAACAGTATTGGGTGTACACACAAAGATATCTGATAGATTTTTCAGTGAAGTCATCCTGCCACATCTCTGAACATGCAAATCGTGATGAAATCATCCAAGTTGGCCTGCATGTATGGACGACCATAGATATCGTTATCGTCCATGCGGGAACGTGCATCGTTGGTCGTTCGTTGGTTCTTCACTGCATAAAAATGAACGATTTATCGTTGAATGATATCATTATCGTTCATGGATATCGTACCGTGTGTACGCACCTTAAGATTGATTAAGTTGGACACACATTTTTTTTTTGTAATCATCCTGTAAACTATTGGACAAAATGTTACCAGCTTTTGCCTTCAGTGACTATATCTACGATTTCTTTAGTATAGTTAGTACAAGCTGTGTGTGTGTGTGTGTGTGTGTGTGTGTATATATATATATTTTTTTTTTTTTTTTACAGTATAAATCAGTAATGATCTACAGGCGGCCCTCCAAGTCTTCACTCGCAGCCTCCAGCTCTTCCCTGCTTTGGTGTCATATTTGTTTGTTTTAGCTTGTAGTAATTGTTTAAAGTGCATGGCATGTGTTATTACATATAAGGGTCTCTTTCATTGGTTAAAGGTATTCATTAATATGTTGCCCTCTTAATTCGTTGAGGGCTTCCCAATGTGGCCCCTGTAGTGTATTGGGTTGCCTATCACTGGTGTAAAAGAAATGATTTATGAGCAGGCTCAGCAATAAGCTTAGTGCTGTGCTGGCAGGCCTGGCTGTGATATGGGTGGATTGAGGTGTTTATAGAATTCCAAACTGATGAATCATAGAAAATCTGAGGATGAATGAATGGATTTAAATGCAGCCTGGCTGACTTACAGGTGCCGGTTCCCAGCTAACACGTGTTGACTGCTTACTGACATCTAGCTCGTGTTATACGTGGCAAGCATGGTTCTGATTGGTTTAGCTAGTATACCATTTCAATGACCGCTTGCCAAAAATTCTTGAACTGCAGGACATAATATATTATATTTCCATTTGGTGAGTTCAAGGTAACCTGGTGTTAGGTGGGTGTGTAGATGTCTGTGTAACCACTGGCTGGGGTGTGGAGGGGTGTTACCGAGGCCAGTTAGTCAGCCACAAGCTACACACGTAGGCATTTGTCTGTCGCTCAGATGTTTCCTTGCTGATGCAATCCAAAAATAAACTACGTAAGTGTGAGCAATGCCTACTGTCAGTAACACTCGGGTAAAGACTTTTAAAAAAAAGTTCAGCACTCTCTCCCCCTCTCTTTATTTGCCTTCATTGAAAAACTGCAGTGTAAAATAAAATGTACTTGTAAATTGTAATAATGGGATTGAAATACCGGCGGCTGTTCAGCCACCAGTTCAAATCCTGACTGTGAAAGGCCAACAGGGGGAGATCCCAACCCTGGCTGGTAAGTAACCTACCCCCCCCCCCTTCCCCAACCCTCCCAGGGTGGTGCCTAACCCTAAGTCCCCCTCGGGGGCATCTAAACCTAAACCTCCCCCACCCTAAACTCCCCCACCCAGGGGGGTGCCTAACTCTAACCTCCCCCCAGTGGCCCTAACCATGACCCCCCTAATCCTAACCCTCCCTGGGTGGGTGCCTGACCTTACGTCCCCCCAGGGGGTGCCTAAACCTAAACCTCCCTCCCCCACGGCTAGCACTTACCTGGGTCTGGTCTCTTACGATCGCGTTTCCGACGCTGGTATCTAGATTGTAAGAGCATTAGCGGCATCAGCATTTTACCCGGCGGCGGGATGCCAGCGTTGATATAGATCAATAGCTGCTGGAGTCTCGTCCACTGGGATATTGACTACATCCCCAATAATGACATGGTTCCTGAGCTTTAGGGAGGTGAAGTAGGATTAGGGAAATTGGAGCTTTCTTTTGTTGTCTATAAAATCTGCTAAATGTGTGACCCGGGCATATAGAAGGGGCTGATTCAATAATAGCGTGGGCAATGCTTGGCACAGAACTAATTATATAGATAGTTTCCACATTGCCTAGAGCGGCAGCTGGAAGTACAACACATTCACAACAACAGTGAAGAGTCAGTTTGCATATTTAAGGGAAACTACCATAAGTTTTTTTTTGAGACTGAAGCAAAATTCTTAAAATATTTCTGTACGGCTATATCTTGTGGGAACTTCAATCTAACCCTGGATATTTAACTTTGCTGTAGGGTCTTACAGATAACATTTCTAGAGTCGTTTGTTTAGTAGTTTAGCTACGCCAGTCCTCTTCATACTGATTGCTCGAAGATATATATATTTTTTGAATAGATGTTTTGAAACCATTGACCTTGCAGGTATAGTTCTTTTAACACATTTACTTTGTGTTGTGGAAAGTTTAATTTGCACATTAACTGGCACATGATATATGGCAGTTTGAAATGTAAACATTTAACGCATGTGACCTTTAGTACATTAGGAGGCGGTGTCATGGGCTGGGGTTTTTCTACCAATGAAACCATGCCTAAATGAGCCAAGCAGCATATCTGTTGATACACCCCCAGGCTATCAAATGCTTCAACTATATCTGTCTTTTACTCTCGTCCTCAAACCCGCACTAACAGCCCAGGTTTTAAGGATATCTGTGCTGAAAGGAATTTTATTTTTGGTAGTGGTAAGTTACAATATATATATTTTTTTTTTTGGAGTGTCCTGGTCAGAAGATTCTGATGATGCTCATATGAAAGAAAATATTGTTAAACTCTATACCGTGTAGCTATCCTGAGGCAGGCAACCACTTGCACGATAATGCAGGAAGAATGTTCACGTTTTCTTGCTGCTGGGTTTTAAACTGGATATTGGATCTGCCAATACTAAAAAAAAAAAGTAAGATATTTATGGTGTTTAAGTTTTAGGTAAAGGATTTCTGTTGCTGCATCATACAGCAGTCTGACTGAGCTGACCTGTGCGTCATACAGCGCTTCATTACATGGTGACACTGGTTTTGGAATTGTTAGATACATAGCAACAGCTGTTAGATACATAGCAACAGCTGTAGGACTGGATTCTATGTAAACCTGAACACTTTGGAAAGTCCAGTCTGAGCCAAAATTATGTTGAAAATTTTTGGCAGAGCAAGTTTATTTGCTGAATCTTGGGTGTGCGTTCATGGTCATCGTGTGCGAATAGAGAACAACGATTTGGCAGCGAAAAGCTGTGTGATATTTCAGTGGCATCTTGTTGACGATTGGCTACTGCCGTGGGCGTGTAGAGGAATTTACCTATTGTCGCTGCATATTTAATGTGCCTCCCTTTGATGTTCTAAGCAGAATCCTCTTTGTTCACAGATAGCCTAGTATCTTCTCTGCCTCTACAATGTTTTCCAAACTTATCCAGAGACGCACCGTGGGTGCCCTGTGCAGTAACCTCAAAGCTTCCATGAGCTCAGCGGGACCAGCTGCCACAGCGAATCCGGACGAAGAAGGGTTAACATCAGAATACGTTTTTGAAAGAGAGGCCAGATATGGGGCACACAACTACCACCCACTTCCCGTGGCTCTTGAAAGAGGGAAAGGTTTGTTTTGTAATGTATGGTCTCCTCGCCCCCTCTTCCCCCAACCACAGAGTATGACCCACGTTAATGGGAAAGGGCTGTTGGATACAGTGCCTACATGTTACACAGCATTCTACAGTTCCAGCTTTAATCATCCACATCAGCCTCTGTTCAAGAAGAACTTATGGTTAAAATGTTGTAGGTTGCAACCCTTACTAGGCTTAACCTTCCCAGAAATCCGTTAACTGACCAGTGTGATTTTGGAGTATGAGCAGAAACATAAGCAGCCAGGGAAAACCCACGCACACATGGGGATAACCAACATAGGACACACTGAGCTCAGACTGGCATAATGGGATAATTGTTCCATTGGCATAATGGCACAAATGCCATTGGGCATTTGTGGAAGCAATGCTAACCACTGTGCTGCTATTCTTCAAGTTTAACTCTGCACAAAGGACATAGGCAAGCTTTGGGTCTGCTAAACCGTCCTGCTGGTAGGGCTTTCTATCGGTCAGAGATGACTACCTAGTAGGTAAGAGTGACAATTGCACAATGTAGTCTTAGTAGGTACCCACTCTACCACACACCAGGTTCGATAGGCCATGACTAAAGCCACACTGACCCCTGGAACTGTTGGGCGATATGGTATGATAGACTGACATCATTTTACCTGAAGGTATAAAATCTTATTCACATTTGTCAGGTTAATTGTTACTTATGACTCCTGTTTTAGTCCAAGCTAGCACAATGCAGCCTTAGTACTGATCTGTTGTGACAATGCTGGGTAACCTTTATAGAGTAGGGTGCAGGTAACTATAGGAGTGTTATACTGTAATAACAATTTATTTTGTATTTGCATGCATTCTCTTGTAGTTACATGATTGCTAGTGGTCTGTCCCATGCACCCCTATGTGGCTGTCTGTACCAGGCAATTATTCCAAGGACTCTGTAATTCGACTGTACAAGTGCAAATTAAGTCTAAAAAATGCTTTGATCATACTGTGGGGAATGGAATGTGGTTTTGGGAGTTACTTTCTGCCCTTTACAGTCATTTTTCCTGAAGGGGGAGAAAGATATAAAGTCACAAACATCTGCAGGAATTTGTGGTCTTTCTGAGTCGTAACATGTAAGCATTTAAATACATTTCTTTTATATGACCTCTACATCACTGTACTAGAGGGGGAAGAGCACTGGATGGCTTTGAGCACAGCTATTTTGCATTAAAGGCCTATATTTACCTTTCCTTCCCAGGTGTTCATGTGTGGGATGTGGAAGGCAGGCGATATTATGACTTCCTGAGCGCTTACAGTGCTGTGAACCAGGGGCACTGTCACCCCAAGATCATTGATGCTTTAAAGTCTCAGGCAGATAAGCTGACTCTCACCTCCAGGGCTTTCTACAATGACGTACTTGGGGAATACGAGGAGTACATAACAAAACTGTTCAATTATAACAAAGTCCTGCCTATGAACACAGGTAAGAAGTGCAAAACCGGCTTCACTAGTGCACTGCAAAGCTATGGTTTATACAGTATCCACATCAAGTACATTGTTGTCAGGCACCCTAATCAATCCCTGCTGGCTCCTCCCCAACACCGCATCACCGCTCAACTGTGCTCTTTACCTTGTGCAGTGTGGGGCAGCATCTTCCATTTTTTGGAACTGTGGCGCTTGACTGTGACATCATAGCCAAGTGACACACTCCCAGTCCATTACCAACATGGAGGATCAGAAAGCTGGCAACTTCACTGAGTATAAGCTGCCAACTGTTGATCCTTTAGGTAGCGGCTGTGCAGGGACTACAAGGTGACACTCGTGAGCTCCGACTTCCGGCTCACGCAGTGTGCACTATGGGAGAGACGTGCTCGGGGGGCATTCCTACTGGGGGCAATGCTCGGTGGGGGGGCATTCCTACTGGGGGCAATGCTCGGGGGTGGGAGGGGGGCAATGCTCGTGGGGGTGGGCATTACTACTGGGGCACTACTACGGGGCCATTACTACAGGGGGCATGACTACAGGTGGCACTACTAATGGGGGTATTGAATAGGCACTGCATAAGGGGCACCACTCCTGGGGGCAATACTACTCTGGGCTCTGCATATGGGACACTACTACTGTGAGCACTGACATTACTGGGGGCACTGCATAAGGGGCATCACTACTATGGCCTCTGCATAAGGTCCCCATTGTGTATGCCCCCAGTTTGTACACATTTAATAGGGACCCCCACATGTTTGTTGCACAAGGGCCCCCACAGACCTTTAATCTGGCCCTGAAATTGAAAATTCCATGTCTGCAGCTGGACTGGAAAACTCAGAACCTTCAAAGAGAAACAAAAGCTGCAAGTCCAGGAGACCTAAATTGATAACTGAGTTTACTCTATTTTGTGTAACTACTTCTCTGTCTATTCAGGTGTTGAAGGTGGAGAAACCGCATGCAAGCTGGCCCGGAAGTGGGCGTACACTGTGAAAGGAATTCCCAAGTACAAGGCGCAGATTATTTTTGCGGGTAAGTTGTACATACTTGGCCTGGCTTTAGCACCAGCTCAAGTTTTCCTCATAGATCAATTCTATCCTGCAACTGTCCCACATAGCTAATGTGTTCTGCTGTCTGATCAGATGAAATGTCGGTCACTTGTTTTAGTTATGATTTGATTAAAAACCAGCTAATAACATGTGCCTCACTCATATATTGTTTGCATAGAGATGCAGATGTACATTAACTATATTTTAATATTAGCCCTTTTATGTATTGGGACTAATGTCATCTCCAGGTGGCGTTACTATCTCGGGGAATCCACCGGTAATTTTGAACCATATATTTTTAGTAAAACTCAGGCAGATCACATTTCACATTACAAGTATCGGAATAGAAATATGGGAATTAAAGGGCATAAAGTAGTTTTTCATGAAAGCTACTCTAATTGCTCTTTAATAAATTTGTGATACTAAAATAATGAGAAGGATGAAAAATACCACTTTTATCATTGTTTAGTAAAAAATAATAAATACGGCCCAAAATGTGATAACTCACCAATTAGCGATACCAAATCACCAGAGTCAGGATAGCGATTGTGCTCTTTGTTGTAGCTCACAAATTCTAAGTAGTGTTAGCTTATATTCCCGGTTACCAACTGTCTGCCATTGATGTCTGGATTCATTCTCCGGGCTCTCTGGCACACACTTCAGAATCCATTGCCAATACAAAAGTGATCATAGACTGAGACCTGATGTATCAGAGCTATCATTCTTGTTTTATTCTCAGTCAGAAGTCTAAATGACTGCCCTAGGGAATCCCCGGCTTTTGCCTTACCACTGTATGTAACTTTACTCTACAGGTATATTTACCAAAGTGCCGGTTTTTAGAAGTGGAGATGTTGCTCATAACAACCAATCAGATTCTAGCTATTATCTTCTGGAAGGTGCTAGATAAATAAGTAGAATCTAATTGGTTTCTATGAGCAACATCACCACTTCTCTAAACCCGCACTTTAGTAAATATACCCCTACAATTTAAACACTGCACCTTCTATATAACTCTACCTTTGTTTACATATTAGATTGTATCTGTGAGGTCTCCTATACTTGCAGTGTGTACTGATCATAACAGAAGTCACTGCAGACTTGTGGGCCTCATAGTAACATTTAATAAAGGCCCTAGTGTACACGATGTGCTGTGGCTAGCCAACCATAGGTGACAAGTACTTGTGAGGCTTTGACAGACCAGATTAAATCTATAGTGACTGCACTCCACTGTTACTGTACTAGTTTCACTGGGCAGGAGATCCTGTGTACTGTAGACATTTAGCTTAGATATTCTGTATAAGCCGTTTACAATGTAAACTGAAAATCCAGATATCTGCTCCATGTCAGTAGTACTATTAGTTCTAGGTTGTGTTTGTAGTGGGCCGGTTACACTGAAAAGGAGAATACTATTTGCCTTTTTTGAATGGGGATTGTTTTGGAATTGCCTTTTCCTGAACATCAGTCTGGTGTAAAGATGCCGTTACTGTTTAACTTGTTCTCACACTTTATACAATTGAATTTTTGTGGCTGACTTCTGTTTCTTTTGCTCAGCTGGTAACTTTTGGGGACGGACCATGTCTGCCATATCAAGCTCTACAGATCCTTCCAGCTACGAGGGATTCGGACCATTTATGCCTGGTTTTAAAATAATTCCATATAATGATCTCCCTGCTCTGGAGGTAAGCAGTCTGTCTCTCGTGTGTTCTTTCCTATGTGTTATAAGTAAATCTATAATTTGATCACATAGCTCCTATTGCTGTAAAAGTTGTTAGACCTAGGGCTGGATTCAGTTAGAGGGGGAAAAAGCATTCACCGATGCGAGGTTTTCGCCACATTCCCACGTATCGCCCTATTCAATTCCATGATTTTTTCGCATATGTGAAAAGTCCATAGGCAAATACAGGCGTAAAAGTTTCACCACCCAGAGGCAGGTTCACAGCACTGTAAGCACTCAGGAAGTCATATCTCCTGCCTTCCACATCCCACACATCCCTTTAATACAAAATAGCTGTGCTCAAATCCATCCAGTGCTCTTCCCCCTCTAGTACAGTGATGTAGAGGTCATATAAAAGTTTTTTTCCACACTTATGCAAATATGCATATTACAGCCCTTTGACTCAATTTAAGAACACAAAATACATTTAATAGGGCTATTAATACACTTCTATATTGATTTCCAGTGTCAGGCGTTTTATGGGGTACAGACTGATTTCCCCAACATAAGTTATACATTTCACCAGTTTAGCCATTCGGATGTCTGTGTTTTCGCCTGTTTTGGAATTGAATAGGGTGAAAAGCAGGAGCACGCCTTGGGAAACTACACAAAAACTTTGCGTGCGAATGAGGCGAAAAGATTGCAGCGGCGAATGCTTTTCGCCGGGCACGACTTTTCGCCTCTAATTGAATTTGGCCCCTAATGCAGTAAGAACCCTAAGTAGTTACACCAGCTCTCAGAACCACAATATTTGTCCCTCTAACGGACAGGCTTATCTTTACATGAGGATTAGTGAGAATTGGGTAAATATTACCTTTGTCACGATCTGGCTTCCTAACTGGAAAATAACTTTCCTGAGGATGTCTGCGTCAGATACCAGGCTACTTCAGTTTTATGTATTGTATTAATGTACTGTCTGCTGCTTTCCTGGCTAGACCATAAAGTCTGTCACTGTTTAAACCATTTTGTGCTCTTTAAAGAGAAACCTGTCTCCTCTTTACAGCAGACAACACAGTGAAGTCATTTCTCATTGCCACTAAGTGTGTGTGTGTGTGTGTGATCATGAGATGTGATTTGTTCTACCTGATAACAATCAGCTAGATTTGTTCAAGTTAGGTCACCTACTACATGTGTGGCCTAATTGTAGAGAGATCAGGGTTTTCAGCTATAACTCTAAGGGCTCTATTTACTACAATCTGCATACTGAATGCGGATTGTAGTGTGATATTACCGAGTGAATTCGCATTGCGAATTCAGGCAAATATCACAGGGATTTACTATAAATCCCTTACAGGGACAGAGCTTGCGATAAAGCTCTGTCCCTGCGGATCCCATCCGCACTCTAGTCGCTGTATTTTCCGAGAAAATACTGCGACTAAGAGCCCGCGCATGCGCCGACCCACCGTCGCTGCTACCCCCCACTGATGCTAAGCCCCACCCCTCGCGATCGCGGACCCCCGCGACCCTCCCCTCCCTTCATTACACTTACCTGCAATTCTCCTGGCCTCCGGTGATCTTCTCCGGGCTTCCCGATCAGGTGATCTCCCATACTGCACTGGGACCCGATCACCTGATGACCGGGCAGCAGTGCACTGTGGGAGACCAGCTGACCGGAGAGGAGCCATCACCGGAGGCCCGATCACCGGTCCCTGGATTCAGGTAAGTAAAAAAAAACAAAAATGTTTCAATTTTTTTTTTCTTTTTTTTACAGCAATCGGCTTGCGGTCTGTTTAGACCACACAGCTGATTACTGGTACCGGCTCCCGCCTCTGCTCTCCCCATTTAGAGCAGAGTGGGAGCCCGGTAACTGGGGGAGACCCTGGATAACGCCACCTCCAGGTGGCATTATTATCACAGGGCTTTCCCCGATATTTTTTTACAATTTATTTTTAGTAACTATGGTTGGATCACATTTCCCATTAGTTATGGGAAATGCGATCTGCTATACTAAAAATAAGTGATACTTAGGGGTTGGAGTAGAATTTTACTAATTCTACTCCAGTTGCCCTGTAATAACTACAGGTGATACTAAAATAATGTGAAAAGGGTGTGAAAACACCCTTTTTCACTTTATTTTAGTAAAAATAGAGCCCTAAGCATGTAGATCTTCTCATTTAGAAGCATCTTAACCTTGTGTCTCAAGTTTGTGGGCAAAAGTAATACTTTAATAGTAGATGGGTACAGTAAAACTGCGTATAAACTATGCTGTGCTTTGTACATTAGCTCCTAAAATGGCATCCTATGACTCTACATGGATGATTTATACATAAACCAAGTGGCAGAGCGAGGAGAATGCAAACCTGTTAAGGACTTCATGTGGTTCTTCTTTGTATGAAGTCCTCAAAACAGGTCATCTCTTTCCAGCGTTACCATCAAAAACCCACAGAGCTGGCACCTATGTATGGAAGGGTCACTACTTAGGTATGGATTGGACCATCTGTGGGTGCAGAAAGATCTGCTGCATGACCAACTATCTTATGATAAACTGTAACGACTGAGGACCGTAGTCCAAGTCATGCTCATTTGTGTGTCCAACAGACTATATTTGTGTATCCTGCATAGTACTGGTTAGTTGACACTTGGCATTTATATTGTTTTCTAATTAGAGAGCGCTGCAAGACCCCAACGTGGCTGCATTTATGGTTGAACCGATTCAAGGTGAGGCGGGTGTCATTGTCCCTGATGAAGGCTATCTTACTGAAGTGAGGCGGCTGTGCTCCGCACACAATGTAGGTTGATTTTTAAATCCTGTACATGAAGAACCTCCTATTTACACCACAGAATGTGTGATGGTGATCTGTCTCTTTGCAGGTGCTGTTCATTGCCGATGAGGTGCAGACTGGACTTGCCAGAACTGGGAAGATGCTGGCAGTAGATTACGAGAATGTTCACCCCGATATTGTGGTGCTAGGAAAAGCCCTGTCTGGAGGAGTGTACCCTGTAGGCACATATGGGATTATATTGCTTATACTAGGCCATTATAGAATTGACCATTTCCCGGAGCATGTAGAAATTAGATCGAACATAGATGGTGGTCATTCAGTTTTCTCTATTAAGGATTTAATTCCTATATAGTGATGTAAACCTTGTTCAGCATTGCATCATGGTCTGTTTGCAGACGCTATTGTGGGATAAGGCAAAATTGTCCGTCTTTGACAAAGTTGCTCTAGGAGCACCGAGATGGCTTTGCTGCTCCTTCATATAAACCAGTGGTTCTCAACCCTCAAGTAATTCCCCCAACAGATCATGTTTTGAAGAGTTCTGTCTGGGGAAGCAGGTGACATAATTACTGACCCAGCAAAATAGATTAAAGAAATCCACAAAACATGACCTGCTGGTGATTTTTGAGGACTGGGAGTTGAGAACCCCTGATATAGATCAAACACTTTTCACTTTCAACTGGCTTCCTACCTTACTGGCATGAACGGTCTACTTTATAGCCTTTCCAGCTATTGGCAGATGTGTGGTGTGGTTTTTCCTTCTACTTATACTAAATTTTTTTTTTTTTTTTTAAATCTATTTTAGCTTAAAATAGTGTAAATGTTGCTGGCGCATGATGCCTGTCCTGGATTTGAAGGATTATATAGAGTATATTAGATCTTCTGACTAAACATTTGCAATGTTTGCCCAGGTCTCTGCCGTACTCTGCGATGATGAAGTGATGCTCACTATTAAGCCAGGAGAACATGGCTCCACCTATGGTGGCAACCCCCTGGCCTGCCGCGTGGCAATAAGCGCTCTAGAGGTAAGATCTCATTTACTTATCACACTGTTGTGACTGTGTGTTCCTTATTCATAAAGTTGGGGCAGATGCTTTACTTTGAATTCTCGTTCCTTGAGTAATCTACCCATGGCTTATTGGTGTACCTCGTTTACAGGTGATTGAAGAGGAAAATTTGGCAGAAAACGCCATGGTGATGGGTGAGCTGCTGAGAGCTGAGCTGATGAAGAGTCCTTCAGACATAGTTACTACTGTCCGAGGGAAAGGGTTATTGAACGCCATCGTCATTAAGCAGACACAAGGTAAGCTGCTCTAGAACTACAAAGCAGTGATGTCACTTGTTTCCAGACCATAGGCTCTCCTCTCCAATCCTCAAACGCCACCAGCGGGTCAGGTTTTAAAGATTTCTGCCTATAGAAACAGGTGGGATAATTAATGACCTAGCAAAATAGATCAACTCACCTGTGTGTGATTAAAAAAAATACAGAAAACATGACCTGTTGGTACGATTGCAGTTGAAGACCTCTTCCCCAGACTATGCCAATTTAAGCTGGTTTACTGGTCACTTTGTTTTTCATATGTAGTTTCCGGTTGGTTCCTAGATCTCATGATTTAGGGGTATATTTATTAATTGGGTCTTAGACACGATAATTATAATTTCTTATCTAAGCAATGAGAAATTATGTATAGCAGGGATGTACCATTAAACACACGCAGGGACAGGAGCTTGTCCCTGCCATGTGTAAAATTAAAGTGATCACTGATGCGATCACTTTACTTTGTGCTGCGGGTGCTGGCTGCACGACTGTGGCAGTGATTTTAAAATGGTTGTCTGGAACATCCTGTAGTTGTATGCAAGCACCCTGCATTTGTTTTAAAACCACTTATCTCTTGAAGCATATGGACATTTGTGGCAGGAATGACAGCAGCTAAAAACAGTGGCAGGTCTTTGCTGGAGCACTATCTGTACCGACTGATCAGTGAAGTGTTGCTCAAAATTCCAAAAATGTAATCTTCAATTATGTCAGAATAATCCCATCGTTGTCTGTTATTAAACCCCAAAGTTTGCTCAGTTTTACAAACTGCCCTTCAGTGTTCCATGGGAATGTGTCAAGAGGACAATTAGTCCTATTCTACATCTATTAGGAATTGCTTTCAGAAAGTGAAGCACAGCTTGGCGTGCCACAGACAAATGCCATCTGTATGTAGCCTAATACTGAATGAAATTCCGAGCTGAACAGCCTTTATCTCCAGGATTTCTATATACAAAGCACCCACGTAATCCACTGGAATGAGACTAAACTGTACTAGCTAAACTCTCATTTGCATAGTGCTGACACCTCTGCTAGCTGCCTAGCGCCTAATCTCAGATAAACCTCCTATACCGAATAACTCCTCAATCCTAAAGAATGTACATGCTCCAATCATGACCCCCTGTAGTTTGGCTGACTTACATTTATTCCACATTGGTATTCTCAATTGTATGGGAATTTCTTGTTGGCTGTCATTTCATAAATATCATAACACAGCATAACATGATTTCAAGGATAGGTATGCTAGAGGTGTGAATGATGGGGGACTGGTATGCTAGAGGTGCGAATGATGGGGGACTGGTATGCTA
Source organism: Taudactylus pleione (assembly GCA_031769625.1). Lineage (NCBI taxonomy): Eukaryota > Metazoa > Chordata > Amphibia > Anura > Myobatrachidae > Taudactylus > Taudactylus pleione. The sequence goes on from JAUIMM010000197.1 coordinate 7,720,404, forward strand.
GAGATGCGAATGATGGGGGACTGGTATGCTAGAGATGCGAATGATGGGGGACTGGTATGCTAGAGGTGCGAATGATGGGGGACTGGTATGCTAGAGGTGCGAATGATGGGGGACTGGTATGCTAGAGGTGCAAATGTTGGGGGACTGGTATGCTAGAGGTGCAAATGTTGGGGGACTGGTATGCTAGAGGTGCGAATGATGGGGGACTGGTATGCTAGAGGTGCGAATGATGGGGGACTGGTATGCTAGAGGTGCGAATGATGGGGGACTGGTATGCTAGAGGTGCGAATGATGGGGGACTGGTATGCTAGAGGTGCGAATGATGGGGGACTGGTATGCTAGAGGTGCGAATGATGGGGGACTGGTATGCTAGAGGTGCGAATGATGGGGGACTGGTATGCTAGAGGTGCGAATGATGGGGGACTGGTATGCTAGAGGTGCGAATGATGGGGGACTGGTATGCTAGAGGTGCGAATGATGGGGGACTGGTATGCTAGAGGTGCGAATGTTGGGGGACTGGTATGCTAGAGGTGCGAATGTTGGGGGACTGGTATGCTAGAGGTGTAAATGATGTGGGGCAGGTTATACACTTATTGTAAAGGTGTTTTGAACTTGCAGATGGAAGTTGTAAGTTTTTTCCCAACTGTTTATAAACTTGTATGTACACACTGCAAAATCACTAGATTATTTTTGGATACATTAAAATGTCTCTAGACACGTATATGCTGAAATACTACTTTCTATAATTTTTCATCATGCAAAAAATCAACCATGTGACACCACATAGAACCACCTCCAATACTTTGCTTTAGGCCACTAACAGACTCCTACAGAATCCTGCTACTTTTCTGGGGTTCCAGATTTTGTCGTCCCTTTATGTACTTCACATAGGTTGTGCACTGCAGAATTCACCTGCAACATTACTGCGATGGCCACGACTTACCTTTCTAATGAATTTGCACGGGTATTGGGAATGCCCTTCATGAAAATATCCAGTGACTGTAACGCTGGACTTCACACTCCGGAACACATTGCATTTTACCCTATGAATGGACAGTGATGAGCCGTTAAAAATGACCAGATATTTTTTTTCTCTAACATCTGCATCTCAGTAGCCATCCATAACATTGTTTAGCATTGAGTTCTGGAACAACGATGCATAACTATATTGTTTTATTATTGCAATGAGGTTTGTCAGTGGCTAGATCTGCCTGATTGCTAAAGGCCATTAATAGTAAGTGAAAGGGTGTTGCTTGGACAAGATGTTCCTGAATATAATGTTAAGCTGACTTGTGTCTTGGACTTTTCAGAATGTGATGCTTGGAAGGTGTGCCTCAGGCTTCGGGATAATGGACTTCTAGCTAAACCCACTCATGGAGACATCATCCGGTTTGCACCACCTCTAACAATCAACGAGCATGAGTTGCAAGAGTGCATTGAAATCATCCACAAGACACTGCTTTCATTTTGAGCAGATCTTCTGGCTTCTCATACAATTTCCTCATGTTGGCGTTCCTTTGGGGACATGGAATACTCTAAACATTTAGAGTTTCTAGAATTTGGTTCACTGGACTTGGTCTTCTCACTAATGAACAGATGGGCAGTAAGCTGGTCGTCATCCCTGTATTGTAATTGATGGGACTGGAAGTTTTTTTGTGATGGGTAATGATGATCCAGTTTGCCCCAGTAAGGTCATAAAAACGTTGAGTTATCTGTGCTTGTACTTAGTGTTTAATATAATGTGCTGTATGTATTGTAGTGATTAAAGTAGATGTTATTTAATAATCTATTTCTAGTTAAGTTCTGCTTCTTATGTAAAGGTGATTAAAATATAGCTTGTTCTTGGTAACAGTCTATTTAAAATTTAAGTAAAACGCCCCTTGTACATGACTTAATATTTTCGCCCTGTAACGCCTGATTCTAGACTTTACAATAAAAGTTACAGCAATTTGCTGTGCACAATAGTGTTACTGCCAGTAGCCCCTACAGAACAGTGAGACATTACTATCCTTTTGTTTCTCTTACTGTGCAGATGTTTGCCATGAAAATCCTGGTCCAGCATGTAAAAATGTCTACCCAGAGTAAATGGATAATGTCATCCTACATGGTCTGAATTTCATTTGTGTATTTTGCATTTTATTACTGCAACCATATTCTAAGTCATTAAAACTTCTAGGCAGTCCTTTAGTCTGTCTAATGTAACACATACATAACTTCCAACAGTGGGTGTTGGTGAATTGGGACAGGGGGTGTTACCACATCAGTATGAGTTAGGCTGCCTGTTATCTCAATCTCGTCCCCATATTTTGCCTCTTCATTGCCACATGCACCCGTTCACAGCTATTCTGCTCCTAACTGCTAGGCAAACGGGACAATTCAGTCCTGATCATGATGGGGCCGAGATTCCAATTAGAGGTTGTCCCAATGTAATCGGGATGATTGGGAGGTAGGCCAATGTACAGTTTAGGAGCTTTCTCCTTCATTCAATCTGGCTATACACTGAGTCTGTCGGTGCAATATGTAGTTTCCGCCTGAATCGGGATGACATGACAGCCACATCGTTCAGTGTGTGCAGCCAATATGTACAATCCCGCGGTCGCATGAGGTATTATCCTTTTGGCTGTGCTGCATGTCCAACCTGACAATATCGCATGTGGCCCCATTGCGTTGTCTTGTTCCAATGTGTACCTGAGGTATGTTAGGTCGGGCCGACATATCGTACTGGTATACATCGCTCAGTGTGTAGCTGGTATAACTGCCCAAAGAAGTTGGAGTGGTTTATAGAGCTATTTTTTTTTTTTTTCCTTATTTGACACCTATTGCACCCCCTGTCAGAATTGGTGGAGTGATCATGATTAAGACCAGATAAGAAGTTTCTTTTACGGTGTCCGTTTCCAGGAAGATGACAAATAAAGAACAGATGCTGTAGGTATTTTTAAATCTCTCGAAGACACAGGTTCTCAAACTCTGTCCTCAGGACCCTACACAGTGCATGTTTTCCAGGTCTCTTCACAGAATCAAAAGTGAAATAATTATAACCACCTGTGCACCTTTTTAAAATGTCGGTGAGTAATGAACACACCTGTGCACCTGCTGAGTGACCTGGAAAACGTGACCTGTGTGGGGGTCCTGAGGACCGAGTTTGAGAACCACTGCTCTAAGGCTATATCACCCTTCCATTACTGGAGTGGCCTTAAGGATGGAACAGACCAAAAATGTAGGGAAATGTTCATATCCATCAATGTAGTCATGACCCAGAACTCAGGCCTAACTTAAGCTGTGTACACACTACGCGATTTGTCGTGCAATCATGGTACCTGCGCACACTCTACATGGCCTTTGTGTAGTGTGTGTATACACCATTCCTCTTTTGATTTGTGTAGTCTCATCTTTCCCTCCGATGTGCAGCACATCTGATGGGACGATGTGGTGTGGTAGCATTCTCCGCACATGGTAGATCGTGCAGGGAGTATGCTGAACGATATATCGATTAACCGGTAGATTGATCTTTCAAGAGTGTACCCAGCTTGAATGTCAGCGTGGGTCTCAGAGGCCATGGAAAAGTGGTCATAACTTGTTGTAGGCTATAAACAGCCAGACCGCTCTGTCTGAGCTCCTGTCCTTATGGGAGCATATCAGGGTAGCTTTGGATTATGTTGGGGATGCAGCCATAGATGAGATGTTACTGGCCTCACACTCTGAAACCAGTTGCTTGACAATCTGTCAAGTTCAGCTACAGACAAAGTGACAAGTCCATGTCTAGGAGACCTAGGACTTCATCATTGTCATGCTCCCTTTTGACTGTAAGTCTTGTAAGTGGGTAGCAGGAGTGCAAGAAGCCAGCCCTCCACTTGGGGTTGCTCACACAGGGGCCAGACAGGCCTCCGTGCCTTTGGTTAAGCATGAGATGGTCACCTCACCCGTCCAGGTCTAGAACAGGTGGACATATTCATCATCAGACCTCTTGCTCCTTGTACTCTGGGGGACCTCCCTCATAGCTTCACTGCGATCTTCAGGATTTATTTATCCCATTTCACCAGAACAGGGAACCCAGGATTTCCACGCCAACCTTTTTTTTTATTTAATTGGTTCAGAACCTGGACAAGACATTTTGGACAATCTTAAACTTTGTCCTTAATCACTAGCCTTAGCATGGGCAGGTTCAGATGGAATAATTTGGAATGGTGTCCAAAGTTTAGCTGCCATGGAATCTTAACTTAGGGCCTGGTTCAGCTTGGATCGTAGTTGCTAATACGCACGCAATCGGCTGATTGTTGCATTCTGCACATGCATCGCAGTGTGTGCGTGTACCAGCCACTGCGATTGCTGGGACTATGCAGAGTGATTGACAGGAAGTGCTGTTTGTGGGTGGTGGTGGTGGGGGGGGGGGTTGGTGAATCATAGGTGTGCCAAAGCGTTTGAACGCTGTTGCAGGTGCGTGCATAAATTATCCACTCCGATGCCCTATGCAGCCTGAGGCCTGATGGGGTGCGCTGAAGTGAGCAATTTCTGAGTAAGGTCAGAGCTTGTGTCAGTGTGCGTGAGGGTCTGATGGTACTTGATTGTACCGATGGTTTCGCTATTCTGCTAAGTATTACGGATGTTTGTGTAAGGTAAAGTGGGCGCCCTTAGGTGCTTAGCACTTAGTGCTGTGAGGTCTGGGTGCTTCACCTAATGTTTTTTTTATTTCTCTGAGCAGGGTCTACAGGCTCCTCTGGATTCTAGAACACTGCAGATTACTGTGAGATGGTCTGTTCTCATAAGAAAGAATTCTCTCAGATGCGTGAAGGAGTTTGGCCAGCATCTAACAGACAATAGAAACTTGTTAATTTGTCCATCCATTTACTAAGTTATATTCTTATATTTTCACATCTAAATATGCTAACTTTGGGCTCAGTTTTGCATCCAGCTATGTCTGGGTCACTCAAACCCCCCCCCCTTTCCCCCAGGGGCAGCATTGAAACCTCTCCATAGTAACGGTGTTCCCTAGTTAGGATTGGAGTTTGGCACCTAGGTAAAGCTGGGCATCCACTATATAATTTTCTGTCCAATCTGGCTGGTTGGAATGAAAACCTGGTAGTGTATGGGAGTAAATGACAGTCGATCATATGGTTTTAAACACTGAAAAAATGACAAAAAAATTGTTCAAATTGGTTAATTGTGTTTTTTTTTTTTTTTTTTTTTAACCAATTTGTCTGAACAACCATTTTTGTCTGTTTTCCAGAGTTTGTGAGCAAATGGATGATTGTCATTTACTCCCATACATTACCAGGTTTTCATTCCAACCAGCCAGATTGGACAGATATCTGGCAGAAAATTGTATAGTGGATGCCCAGCTTAACACAATCTCCATAGTAATGGTGTCCCCTAGTTAGGATTGGAGTTTATTTCTAATAGGTAACACCATCGCCAGATGGTGTTTTCCTATAGTAGCCTACAGGCTACATTTCACAAAAATTACTGGGAGAGTTTCTCCAGATCTCCTTGGCAATGGCTGCCGCATAGGCGTGGTCAGTAGACCTCACAGGCACAGGAGTACTGATAGAGGAGTGATGAGACAACTGATGCGGTAACTTCATTCAGAGCCCCTCGCTGTGGGTGCCTATTGATACATTCAGGTGGTATTTAATACCTTGCTGCTGTGAATAACAGTGATGAGAAATTGTTTATTGGGTATAAAACCTGATAATTATGCCCCTTTTAAGTAATGTATCTGAATAGCACTAATTTGTAACTTGTTAAAGGAGTCTGACCCCTCCCTTCATGGCTTCTGTACACATTATATATGAAGGCTCTGGATCAGTCTATACAGGAGATACCTTGATGATTATATCCGGTAAGCAATAGCATACCCACTACAGCCATACAATGGTTTAAATTGTACTGGCAACAATTTTCATATTTGATTTATTTTAATTTATACACCACTCATTTTAAAGTAGTGCAACTGAAAGCCACTGATCTCTATTGCGTACCAGCATAGACTGGAATTCAGCCCTCTAGACCTGAACTAGCGTGGAGGCAAAATGTGTTATGGTCTGATACTAAATAGTTTACTAGCTGGTCAGCAACAAAAGTTATAGTTCAGGGGTCTCAGTTGCTATATTGTATTAAAAGGCTAAGGACCACCTAATGTGATTAACTTTAATAGACAGGCCACATTACTGCAATTGCATTAAAACTAGACATGAGCGGGTTCGGTTCCCTGAGAACCGGACCCACCCCAGTTTCGGGGATCCGGGGCGAACCGAGCGTAGCTCTGATCTCCCTGCCTGCCCTGAGTCCCTGACCCGAGGCAAAGCCTCATGACCCCTCTGTTGAGTTGCGAGGTTTTGTTTTCAGCGGGCTTAATGCTGATTTGCTGAGAGAGCTGTCTGTCATGGTTCTCAGCCAATCAGTGTTAAGCCCATTGAAAACACTACAAAGGAGGAAAAAAAAGATGGCGCCTGACACCGCTGGCACCCCCACTGGCAGCATCCCCCGCTGCCGACATTCCTGCACTGCTGCCCAATGTACTGAGGACACTGTCAGTGACCCCAACACTGCAGACACTGCCACAGTGAGGACACCACCAGCACCCCTGCACTGCTGACAGTCAGCAAACCTGCACTGAGGACACCGCTGGCACCCCCGCTCTGCCGACACCGCTGACATCCTGCGTTGAGAACACCCCTGCACTGCTGACACAGTTAGCAAACCTTCACTGAGGACATCGCTGGCACCCTGCATGGAGAACACCCTTGCACTGCTGACACAGTCAGCAAACCTGCAATGAGGACACCGCCGGTACCCTTCACTGAGAACACTGCCATTCCATGTACTGAGGACGCCACCAGCAACCCCTGCCCTGCCAACACAGTCCGCAAACCTGCAATGAGGACACCGCTGGCACCCCCGCACTGCCGACACAGCCAGCAAACCTGAACTAACACTGCTGCACTGCCGACACAGCCAGCAAACCTGCTAAACTAAACACACCGGTGGCACCCCCGCACTGCTGACATCACCAGTACCCTTCACTGAGGACACTGCCAGTACCGCAGCACTGTCATTCCATGTACTGAGGACACCGTCAGCAACCCCGTTCTGCCGACACTGCTGTCACAGTAAGTGCACTATTGGTGTATCCAACCCACACTGTATCCGTGTTGGAAATTAGAAACTGAACTGCCACGTTAGTGGGTGTCACTTAGCTTAGTCAGCCAGCTAGCTGGATGCAACCTTTTGACCTTAACTAGATTAAGCAGATAATATTGTGACGTGGTCAAAATTGATTGGAAATTACTGGAAATAAATGTTATTGAGGTTAATTATACTGTAGGAACAAAAACAGGCCCATTTTATGTGATTTTAGCTGTTTTTATGATTTTTTTTTTTTTAGAAAGAAATCCAGATCCAAAACCAAAACACAAAAATAAAACACGGAGTTGAGGTTTTGGCAAAACCAATCCAGATCCAAAATCAAAACACAGGGGTCGGCGCACATCTCTAATAAAAACATGGTAACCACACAACCCAATTCTGTTGCATAATGGGAATCACAATGGCTGAGATGGAGTAGTTAGGGGTGCTTATATAAAACAACTAACAGAATTTTAGGATTGGAATAACCATTGTATCTGCCCCTCATGATTCTTGGTGTATTTGGCTTTAGTTGCCCTTTTTTTTAAAAAATCCTTTAACTTCTGTTTGTCTAAAGCCGACATATTGTATCCGTGGTACACATCTGGATGATGTAATAAAGGATGGAATGGTCCCTCGTTCCGTCCTTTGTTACATTGCATGGCAGCACATGTGATATCGTCTGGTTGGGCGTGCAGCAGCACGGCTGACAGGAAGATATCGCTAACGACTGCGGAAGAGCGCAGATTGGCTGTACACACTGAATGATCCGGCTCATATGTCCTTTCCAGCTGAATTGAAACGAGAGATCAGGCCGACATTGCTCCAGCCTGTACCCTGGTTTACGTTTTCTGCATCCAGTATACATAAGCCAGGTGCTTAGACAGTACAGTAGGTAGGTAAGGGAGCAAGTCCCAACCAATGTGCTTGTGCTGCTCAAATGGATGCTTATAGCAAAGTTATCAGTCGTCATTCTTTGTGTTGGTAATAGAGACTACTACTATGTAGGATGGAGGACACCAGAGTTGGTCAAATTGTGGCAAAGTTAAATGATATGCACCAGGCTCTCCTCTCCGAACTCTGGCCTCTAACAAGGAATGACAACCTGGGGGAACAGCATGCACATGGTATTCCCGACTGCTTTATCCCGGCGAGGGTTAAATGACAGGTGTCTAAATCTAGACGCCTGTCATTTTACCGACGCTCGGCATCCCGATCGAAGTGGGGAAGGGGAGGTTAGGGTTAGGCACAGGGGGAGGGGGGGGGAGGGAATTAGGTTAGTGAATACTTACCTTAGGGACGATCGGGATTTTCACCCATGTCGAGCAGCCGCTGTCGGGATTCCCATGCACATATACCTACCTCCTCCCCCCAAGTGATGCCTGACATTTCCTCAATGGTGGGTCCTCACTACATGCAGTTCTGTGGTTTCCCTCATCTCCCTTCTAACATTGGCCCTCATTCAGAGCCTTACGCTCTGAGCAGAGCGCACGCTCTGAATGAGGGCCGCCCTCCATGAAAATGGAGCGTCCTCCTGGACGCTCTTATAGCTGTGGGTCACCACCCACAGGCTATACGAGCGTGCAGTTTGATGGCCGCGATGGTCTTGACCATTGCGACCATCGAAACTGCGAGCCGGAGCCTGCGGTTGAGGTTTTCAACCGCAAGCTCCGGAGTGATTTTGGCTCTATCAGAGCCAAAATCACTCCCACTGACATCACTAGTGATGTCAGTGGGCCGGCTTCTGACGGGAGGCGTTCCCTTGGGAACGCCCCCGTCAGGGAGGCACGCCCCCAGCACGCCCACCAAAGGGGGCGTGCTGTCAATCAACATCGACAGCACGCCCCCTTTGATCAGACACAACGAGCGAAGGACTTTCCTTCGCTCGTCGCGTCTGGCGCATGCGCACGACGGAGCTCCCTCCGTCGTGCGCATGCTCAGTGCAGAACATCGACCCACTTGCGAGCGGACAGCCGCTCACGAGTGGGTCTGAATCAGGGCCATAGTCTGCCCACAATATCATCGGTGTTTCTTTTTTTTGTTCACTGTCTCATCTCTTTCCCCTCATGGATCCTGATGAAGTGGAGTCAAAGGTAGTGCAGAGGTCAGGATGAAGCATCCTCAAGACAAATAAATCTAATCTATTTGAGAGTACAGTATAAGAGATGCCTAGCTAATTTCCTCCATCTGGTGAGGTTTTGCAGGGACTGGAAGAACTTGAATAAATGTATTTGAAAGGCTCCACCTAGTGGTAGTAACTTACATTATAAGGACAGTGTGAAATTATTTCATTTTAAAAGTGAATACAGATTATTTTATAATCTTTAATATTTTTTTGTTTTCTGATTTAGCAATTGTATCTCCGCTAAATACCAAACAAATTCTGCCTTCTTTGAATGAATAATTATTGATCCCATCAATAATATGAATTATTCTGAACTTTATCTTGTATATAAAAATTAATTGGTCTCTTTGTATTCGGACACCCCTGATGAAACCAACGCGAGGTGGTTCAGTTGGATCCTGGACAGGTTTTAGGGGGGGAGGGTCACCAACAGACCTCCTATTGGTGTACACTTTGACCCAGGTAGCCTGTTCTGAGCCTTCCACTGGATGGATTTGGATGAAAACTTCAGAGTGGTAACATTGGATCCTAGAAGACATAATAGGTGGTTGAGGTCCTGGTCGGACCAATGTTGGTGTTCACTGGGCAGAACTTTGACCCGGGAAGCCTATTCTGGGCCATCCACTGGATGGATTTGGATGAAAACTTCAGAGGAATGGCAATTGGTCTGGGATGCCTAATGGAGTGGTTGGGGTACAGGTCGGGCCTCATGGTGAAATATGCTGGGCAGAACTTTGACCCAGGGAACTTGTTCTGGGCCTTCCACTGGATGGATTTGGACGACATCACAAAATTTGGACGAAAATTTCACTGAGTGGTAACATTGGATCCCAGAAGACATACTAGGGCAGAGGTTCCCAAAGTCCGCCATTACAGTCCACGTTTTAGGGATATCCATGCTTGAGCACAGGCGACTTAATTAGTACCTCAATCCATTTGATTTAACCATCTGGACTCAAGCTTGGATATCCCTAAAACGTGGACTGTAATGGCACCTCTGTACTAGAGGGTTAAGGTCCCGGTCAGACTTCCTTCATTTACCATTCTTCCCTGTTTTTCTAATGAGTATAAAGGATGGGCTAGGTGTAACTGACTTCTGCATTGAATGGAGGGGTAGCAGAATAGTCATCTCTGTAATACCCCTTTTACACCAGAGCTAAAACCCAGGTTATTGCAGGGTTAACCTGGGCAGCTCCTTGGTGTAAAAGGGGACTGGGTTGGATTCCCGAGTAGAGTGACCCGGCAATCCAACCCAGGTAACTTGCAGGGCTTTACATGGGAATAACCCATGAAACTCTGCAGTGTAAATGGCGCGATGCAGATTGGCCGGCTTCAGTGGAGCTTGGAGATGACGTAATCTCCAAGCGTCCACTTCAACGCCTGAAAAGCTGGGTCACTGCAGACCCAGCTCCAATGTGAACGGCACCGACTCGGGAATATCCTGGGTCGGCGCCAGCTAAATTCTGGGTCCGCTCCGGTTTGGAACCCTGTTCCAACCTCCAGGTCAGACCCGTAATTTAGGTATAAAAGCTGTATGTTTTGGCTACAACTTCTTCTCTACAGTTATAGAGGACAGATCACTGTGCTGAAAGGTCATCTCAGGCTTGTTCAATTAATCCACTCACTCAAAGTGACAATGTGTTTGTGCTGCACAAATGATGGGAATGCAAGATTACTTAATCTGTTTTGACAATTGGCCTGAAAACTAAATGTGTGTTCAATTATTAATCAAGTTCAGTGTCAATCAACAATTGGCAAATACAGCCAATGTAGTGCGATGCTCACCAATCACTTTCTATCTCTCTTTCCCACTCCCCCTGTCTCTTTATATTTGTCTAGCCTCTATATTATCACAAAAAGTAGAGTAAGCATATCACAAAGTGAAATCTAGGGCTGGGCTATAGTACCTTTTGAATAAAGCTTATAGAAGTACCCATTCTAGGCAATGTGATTTGCATGAATTTAACCTTCAAAATGTGCAAATCATGATGAAACAAATAATAGAGGTTGCTCCTATATTCTAAAAATATGTTAAATGTCCAGTATGGGCCTTTTGTTTTTTTAATACACCATAAAACTCTGTACTTACAGGCTGTCAGAGTTGCCCATAAACAGAGAACCAGTAGACGTGAGGCTGCAGTGGCAAACGCAGGATTTCGAGAGGGGGGTTTCCAAATGCTTGATTTTAGAGTGAGTGTGGCAAGTCCAAGAAGAGGGTATAATTATCACTTAATCAGCTTTATTATGCATCATACATCATTGTTCCAGCATTTACAGGACCAGTGATCACAGTAAGCCATTATATGCAGCAGTAGGGCCATACTGCCTGAGCTGAATGTATTTATTTCAGATGTGGGTATCATTCCAGAGCATTGGAGCAAGTCCGGGAGTCTGAGGGAGCAGCAGAAGAACCTAGCACTGCCCTGGACATATATGTATATATTGGTCTCATTATGCACTTGATATTGTATTATTATACAGTATTAATAATTAACCTTATCGATGATGACTGACATGTTGAAAGATCCACACGTGGTGAAAATTATTTCATTTGTGACACTGAAAAGAACATGCAGCACTAGTAAAATTCTATTATATTACTATTTCTATTGTGGTCATGGTGTGGACTGGGGAGGGGGTTTCCAGGCAACTGGAAACCCCCCCTGCGTTTGCCTATGGGCGGGTGAAGAAGATACAGATACAGACAGAGACTGCAGAGGTCTTTGCCCATGAAAGCTTACAGTCTAGTAACCATAATTGCCGACTTCACAGAAATCCTCCCCAGGAGCAGCCGGGAGAAGAGATTCTGCAATCATCTTCGGGGGGGCGGGGCCGGACTGTAGACATCATTAGGCCCCGCCCCACAGCAGAAAAAGACCGTGATTCATGGGTCCGCGAGGAGGGGGCAGGGCTAAATGATGCGATTTGTGTCATTTTAGCCACACCCCCTCACGACGGACCCGTGAATTCTTAGTAAAATCTCCCCATCCTGCCCACTTTACTAAGAAGCGTGCGGGATGCGGGAGATCTGCCTACACTTTTGGGGGTGCAGGGGGCTTCCCGAAAAAAATTGGGAGCCTCCTACAACTAACGGGAGTGTAGGCAAGTATGCTAGTGACAGAGGGCAATGCTTAGACAGCTAGTGAGACATTGAGTGGGCATGTAACTAAAGCCAGGGCTGCTTAGACTCCTGGTGGTAGGGGCATATCTTCATATTGGCCAGGATGGAACTGGTGGTGGTGGGGGCGCCGGCGCCGATCGGCAGTACCACCCATGGTCAGTTCTGTGCTGCTGCTGATTTCTCAGTCAGAAGCATCAGCTCCGAGCAACGAGGAATGGGAGGGGGAGGGGTGATCACCACCTGTACAGCCAGCATGGTGTCTGTTTACTAACTGCCAATGGGGGTCCCTTACTTTGCCAGGGGCGCTTGGACCCCTAGATAGACCCCTGTTTGGCGGGCCTGTGTGCGCGCGCCTGTGTTTGGAGTGATTCAGAGAGGCACGGGAGGAACTCAGCTGTCCATTTCACTTCTCAAACTAAAATTTGCCATCTCAGCATGTTGTAAAGAGCCTTGTGATGGGAGAAAAGCAGAGAAGCCTGCTGTCTCCCAGCCTTCTCCCTGTCCTCTCTGCCTCCCTTGCAGCAGCCAATCAAAGTGCCCCAGGAAGCTCCGCTCTTCTGCCCGTACCTGAGCATCCCGCATGATGCCATCCATGGATGAAGCTGTGGAGGTTCAGTATCTGATGTAGCCCAGGCATGGAGGTGAGCGGGTTAAGGGTCCCCTCTCTGTCCCATATCCCCATCTTACGGTCTAGCCAAGCTCCTGGAAGGCATCGTAAGCCTCATTCCACGCCAGGCGCTCTGGGCAGGAGGGAGAGCTGAAGCTAAAGATGGCGAGAGCGATGCAGTGACAAACAGGTATTGTAGCTCATAAACTACAAAATATTTCTTGTCAGTAATGCCCCTTACTACACATTATGTCACAGTAATGCCCCTTACTACACATTATGTCACAGTAATGTCCCTTACAACACATTATGCCACAGTAATTCCTCTTACTACACATTATGTCACAGTAATTCCTCTTACTACACATTATGTCACAGTAATGCCCCTTACTACACATTATGTCACAGTAAGGTCCTTTACAACACATTATGTCACAGTAATGCCCCTTACTACACATTATGTCACAGTAATGTCCCTTACACATTATGTCACAGTAATGCCCCTTACTACACATTATGTCACAGTAATGTCCCTTACTACACATTATGTCACAGTAATGCCCCTTACTACACATTATGTCACAGTAATGTCCCTTACTACACATTATGTCACAGTAATGCCCCTTACTACACATTATGTCACAGTAATGTCCCTTACAACACATTATGCCACAGTAATGTCCTTTACAACACATTATGTCACAGTAATGCCCCTTACTACACATTATGTCACAGTAATGTCATTAACAACACATTATGTCACAGTAATGCCCCTTACTACACATTATGTCACAGTAATGTCCCTTACACATTATGTCACAGTAATGCCCCTTACCACACATTAGGTCACAGTAATGTCCTTTACAACACATTATGTCACAGTAATGCCCCTTACTACACATTATGTCACAGTAATGTCCTTTACTACACATTATGTCACAGTAATGCCCCTTACTACACATTTTGTCACAGTAATGTCCCTTACTACACATTGTCACAGTAATGCCCCTTACTACACATTATGTCACAGTAATGTCCTTACTACACATTATGTCACAGTAATGCCCCTTACAACACATTATGTCACAGTAATTCCCCTTACTACACATTATGTCACAGTAATGTCCTTTACAACACATTATGCCACAGTAATTCCCCTTATTACACATTATGTCACAGTAATGTTCCTTTCTACACATTATGTCACAGTAATGCCCCTTACTACACATTATGTCACAGTAATGCCCCTTACTACACATAATGTCACAGTAATGCCCCTTACTACACATTATGTCACAGTAATGCCCCTTACTACACATTATGTCACAGTAATGTCCTTTACAACACATTATGTCACAGTAATGTCCCTTACTACACATTATGTCACAGTAATTCCCCTTACTACACATTATGTCACAGTAATTCCCCTTACTACACATTATGTCACAGTAATGCCCCTTACTACACATTATGTCACAGTAATGCCCCTTACTACACATTATGTCACAGTAATGTCCCTTACTACACATTATGTCACAGTAATGTACCTTACTACACGTTATGTCACAGTAATGTCCCTTACTACACGTTATGTCACAGTAATGCCCCTTACTACACATTATGTCACAGTAATGCCCCTTACAACACATTATGTCACAGTAATGTCCTTTACAACACATTATGTCACAGTAATGTCCCTTACTACACATTATGTCACAGTAATTCCCCTTACTACACATTATGTCACAGTAATGCCCCTTACTACACATTATGTCACAGTAATGTCCCTTACTACACATTATGTCACAGTAATGCCCCTTACTACACATTATGTCACAGTAATGTCCCTTACTACACATTATGTCACAGTAATGCCCCTTACTACACATTATGTCACAGTAATGCCCCTTACTACACATTATGTCACAGTAATGTCCTTTACAACACATTATGGGCCCCATTTACAAACGAAATATAACCCCTTTAGTGCTCGCTAAAGGGGTTATACCTTCTTGTTGTATTTAGTAAACAGCGGTAATCTAAGATTACCGCTGTTTGTACAGCATCGCTCTCACCATCTAAAAGATGGCGAGAGTGAAGCGGGCACCATTGCCGGCAATGGAGACCCGCCGGTGCCTTTCCGGCTTCAACGAAGCCTTCCAGGCACTGCCGGGTCTCCCTGTCATGCACATGCGCAGACGGACTGTCGCGCATGCGCATGACCCTGGAGCCCCTTCGCTGGTAGCGTTAGGCTGCCAGCAGCCCAGAAGAGGACCTCGTCGAGGATGAGGATTCCGCTGGACTTCGCGGGACCTCGCCGGAGGGGTAAGTATTACTAAATACCAGTGGAATCTTCGTTTGTATCACAGTGATACTAAACGAAAATTCCCGCTGGTATTTCCCTTCGTTTGTAAATGGGGCCCTATGTCACAGTAATGCCCCTTACTACACATTATGTCACAGTAATGTCCTTTACAACACATTATGTCACAGTAATGCCTCTTACTACACATTATGTCACAGTAATGCCCCTTACTACACATTATGTCACAGTAATGTCCTTTACAACACATTATGTCACAATAATGCCCCTTACTACACATTATGTCACAGTAATGTCCTTTACAACACATTATGTCACAGTAATGCCCCTTACTACACATTATGTCACAGTAATGTCCCTTACACATTATTTCACAGTAATGCCCCTTACTACACATTATGTCACAGTAATGTCCCTTACTACACATTATGTCACAGTAATGCCCCTTACTACACATTATGTCACAGTAATGTCCTTTACAACACATTATGTCACAGTAATGCCCCTTACTACACATTATGTCACAGTAATGTCCTTTACAACACATTATGTCACAGTAATGTCCTTTACAACACATTATGTCACAGTAATTTCCCTTACTACACATTATGTCACAGTAATGTCCCTTACTACACATTATGTCACAGTAATTCCCCTTACTACACATTATGTCACAGTAATGTCCCTTACTACACATTATGTTACAGTAATGCCCCTTACTACACATTATGTCACAGTAATGCCCCTTACTACACATTATGTCACAGTAATGTCCTTTACAACACATTATGTCACAGTAATGTCCCTTACTACACATTATGTCACAGTAATTCCCCTTACTACACATTATGTCACAGTAATGCCCCTTACTACACATTATGTCACAGTAATGCCCCTTACTACACATTATGTCACAGTAATTCCCCTTACTACACATTTTGTCACAGTAATGTCCCTTACTACACATTGTCACAGTAATGCCCCTTACTACACATTATGTCACAGTAATTCCCCTTACTACACATTATGTCACAGTAATGCCCCTTACTACACATTATGTCACAGTAATGCCCCTTACTACACATTATGTCACAGTAATTCCCCTTACTACACATTATGTCACAGTAATGTCCTTTACAACACAATATGCCACAGTAATTCCCCTTACTACATATTATGTCACAGTAATGTCCCTTACTACACATTATGTCACAGTAATGCCCCTTACTACACATTATGCCACAGAAATGCCCCTTACTACACATTATGTCACAGTAATGCCCCCTTACTACACATTATGCCACAGTAATGCCCCTTACTACACATTATGTCACAGTAAGGTCCTTTACAACACATTATGTCACAGTAATGCCCCTTACTACACATTATGTCACAGTAATGTCCCTTACACATTATGTCACAGTAATGCCCCTTACTACACATTATGTCACAGTAATGTCCCTTACTACACATTATGTCACAGTAATGCCCCTTACTACACATTATGTCACAGTAATGTCCTTTACAACACATTATGTCACAGTAATGCCCCTTACTACACATTATGTCACAGTAATGTCATTAACAACACATTATGTCACAGTAATGCCCCTTACTACACATTATGTCACAGTAATGTCATTAACAACACATTATGTCACAGTAATGCCCCTTACACATTATGCCACAATAATTCCCCCCAGTGACAGAAGCCCCCCCAGAACTGACAGATGAAACACTATTAAAATCAGACTTTCACATTAAAATGGGATCTCCCAGGAAGCCAGCTCCTTCCTTTTACTTGCCAGGGCCGCGTGGTGGGTGAGCGCGGGATGGGATGGAGATGCCACATTCCGGGGATCGGTCAGCGCCACTGTCACTCTAATGTGGTGCCAGTTGCAAACCAATTGGAGCTCGCGGAATGGCAGCCGATGCTGATTGTTAGTGTAACAAATGCAGCTCTCTCCCCCCGTGTTTCTACAGTGTCTTTCCAGTTCCAGCCAGCCCCCTTCTGTCTCCAGCCAGCCCCCCTCTGTGTCCTTAGCCAGCCCCTCTTCTGTGTCCCCAGCTCCAGCAGCCCCCTTCTAGATCTCCATCCCCAGCAGCCCCCTTCCGTGTCCCCAGCCAGCCCCCCTTCTGTGTAGCCAGCTCCAGCAGCCCCCTTCTGTGTCTCCATCCCCAGCAGCCCCCTTCCGTGTCCCCAGGCAGCCCCCCTTCTGTGTAGCCAGCTAGCCCCCTTCTGTGCCTCCATCCCCAGCAGTCCCCCTTCTGTGTCTCTATTCCCAACAGCTCCCCTTCTGTGTCCTGTTGAATCGTCAGTATTAACCTTCAGTATATTCCTTCCTATAAACCTCTAAGATTCACCTGCCTAGAACCTCTAAGACAAAAGCCTGCCTAAAACCTCTAAACAGAACGCTAATTGCGTACGCAGTATAACCGCAAATAAAGACAGGAGTGGAATCTGTGTTTCCAACGCACAAGTATTATTCAGGTAAAAGTACAGTCAGTTACACGCAATCTATACATACATAAGTTAGGCGTAAAAGGAAATAATACAGACCCAAGTACAGTTATACATACGCTGCGCCTCTCGACCCAGAGATAGACCTCAGACTTGATATCCTCAGTTCACCCAATATTCAGCATGAACTGGCAAGCCAGTGTTCGGACACATGTATTTATTCCCCCCCAGACTGAAACAGGACAAAGGGAGAACTTCCTGCTGATCTCATTGGTTCCCAGAGAAGAAGCATATGTAACGACACATTTAACAGCTTGTTTCAAATAGACTTTCCCTGCCTCTAACAGCCGGAGTCTTTCTGGTAACGCCTCCTGTAACATTCCATCAACTAAACATTTTGTTGCTTGTAAGTTCTGCGATCCGTAACTTGAGTTTGCATGATGCGATCTCTCCACCGATAACATCGGGATTCTGTACAAAGCGTACGCATCAGAACGAAACCAAACACACCTTGCTTATCATGTATAATACCTTAGATATCAAAAACCTCTATTTCTTAGCATTTAAACTAACTTAACCAACTTGAATCATACAATTTGATGCTAATGGAACCTTGTGTGCGAATATGTAGTGTGTGAGTATTCGGGGTTTGATATAAGGATGCTTGTTAATTTGGGGCAGATGCGTGCGCATAAAGCTACTTTTTCAGCGGTTTCATACTGTCTCATGCATTTGCTAATTGCGATTATTTAATAGCGCCCTTGTGGGTATAATTGTGCGTATGAAAAATGGTGAAAGAAGCGATCGCATAGTGCTAATAAAAATATGTACTATATTGTGAGTTCACCTAAAATGGCGCTTAGGCGGCCATTCGCAAAATGGCGTCTTGCGATCGCATTTCTAAAATGGAGTCTTGCGGCCATTCGCAAGATGGCGTCGCTGCGATTAAATTTTAAACTGAACTTGTCTCACTCAATTATTCAGCTTCGACAGTCCACCCTTTGATAGCAAACAACATGCTATCACAATCTGCTATAAAAATTTATTTTGGGCTTACATTCACATATTATTTAGTGTTATCATGGGATGGCACAAGGTGGTTCTTAATCCATCGACAATGTGTCTCTAGGCGGGGGCATAAAACTACTATTACACGCACACCGCGGATCTTGGGAGATCATGTGACAGATGTGGGAATGCACCAGTCTTATAACAGTAGTTTTGAAGGGGAATTTGAGACTTTACATTGTCTGGGTGTTCTATAGATAACATTTCAATAATATCTTCTATGCATGTCTAAATATTATACATTTAAATGATGGTACTTCCTAGTTCAGGGTTGTAGTGCAGTTCTGTATCTACCTCGGTATACATATTATCATTTCTGACCATCATCATAGTTTCATCCCTTCGTTTCACTCTGTTTTCACATTTTCCACACTTCAACACAATAGGAACACACCGGACGCATATGCCAATTACTATGATGACAATCAGTATAAGGATCAAGAATTTGCCTACGCTGGCGACCACTTCCTGGACCCACTCTCCTAGACCCGAGAACCATTTCACTGGGTTCAGCCATGACACCCATCCTTCTATCTTTTCCCCTGCTTCAGCCACTGATGCATTATGGTTCTTACGAAATTCACACTTTAGCTGCAGAATCTCATCCATCTTCTGGTCTATCACCTCCTTAGGGTCGCTGGTATCATTGGTGACATAAGTGCAACACTTTACTCCAAATTGGGTGGCTAACGTTACGCAATACCCTCCAGTAACAGCTGTTAAATAATTCAACACTAGCCTGTGTTGCACTAGTTCTTTCTTGTACGCTTGCAATTCTCTCCCTGTGTACCTGAATGTGTCATCGTACATCTCGGTGATATTATCTATTAATTTAGCAAGTTCCTGGATATATCTAAAATTTAATGTACCCCTAGCAATTCTGGTGGGATCCAGGGCGACTAAAACTTGGAAGCCAGTTGTCTCACTGATTAACTGAGCGGCTTTATGCATATCACCAGGTATCATATTTCTCTTGCCTCTGTGTTCATATTGTGTGTGAAGATATGGTGACGGTGTGTTTTTATGTATTCCCAACATTTCAACATGTGTGAGGGTCATAACTTCTGGGACTACTCTTCCCAGATAACACAAACCTTCGGAACTCGGGGAGAGCAATTTATACGCTTTTCTTCCACATATAAAATATACATTATCAGGGAGAATATAAGGAATGGTATGCATCATTATCATTAAACACATTTCTCTTGCAAACAATCCTATCTCAGGTTCTTCCAGCTGGTGTATGCAAGTTTCTGGTTGTATTATTTTAGCACAATAACCATCTGGTACTTTACCAATCATTTCTTTGGTGGAACTCAATGTATACCGGTACCTAAAATATTTCCCACTTGATTTAATTGAGCGTAGCAGATCATAGTTTATGGACTCATTATCAGCTCTTTGTGAGAAGGTCATCGTCTGATTATTCCCCGTCACTTCCCAACCTTCGGGTTTATTGGGGTTGGTTATGTTTAAACACAAAAGTGATTTATCTACTTGAAATTGATAGAGTTTGAAATGAGGCGGTTTGGATGAGAGGAATTTTCCATCCAAAGTTTTCCCCTTCTGTAATTCTAAAATTTCCGTGATATTCAGCGGAAATGGCACCAACCCTACATTATGCTGTCCCTGTGGCACATGTGAACACACCCAGCAATCGGTTTGATTTAACACTTTGCCTACCATGCTGTGATAATCCTCTAAAGGATACCCTCCCCAGTACAGTTCTCATCAACTAGGGACCCACAAAACTCACAAATACAGGAATCTTCAGATGATAACCCTTCACACCTTCCCCGAGTATCCGGAATGATAGCTCTCTTAACAATAACAGTACTAAGATTGGTCAGACACTCCCCTGATTGGCATTGCACTCCTCCTTTCTCCACTCCATCAGCTCCTGTTTCCTCAATAGGTCCTCCATCACAGACACTGGGTATTCCCGAACTGACCAGGATGGTGAACACTCTAAAAGAGAATATGAAAATGAACACAGCAGGCCCGTCCATTGTCACAACAAGACCTGCAAATTTCTCTCAGTTCAGGTATCTCACAACAACCTTTTCAATCCTCCCGGAACAAGCTCGCGAGTGACAGATCCACACTATCAGCTTTGTCTCCGACCTGTTTCTCCACCGGTTGATTGACCTTTTTACAGTGAGTGGAATGGACCCAGGTATCTCTCTCGGCCACCTTCAAAGATGTAGTACTTGTCAGCAGCACCTGGTAAGGACATTCCCACCGATCAGTCAAACAACCTGAACGTAAGAAATTTCGGATCATTACATATTCTCCTGGTTCAACATCATGGCAGTTCATTTCAGGCATATCATGGGACAACAATTTCAGTTTCTGCTGCTGTTGCTTTAACTGCTTACTCATTGATATAAGATACTTCACAGTTACCTCGTTGTTACCCTTTAGATCTTCCTGTGGACTTATAATCAAATGAGGTTATCTACCAAACAATATTTCAAATGGGGACAGATTCAGAGGAAATCTAGGAGTGGTCCTTATACTATGTAGGACCAAAGGTAAAGCTTCTGGCCATCCTAGTCCAGTCTCCGCCATGATTTTACTTAGCTTATTTTTAATAGTCCCGTTCATCCTCTCTACCTTGGCACTGGCTTGCGGTCGGTAGGGGGTGTGAAGTCGGCTATTAATACCCATCAGCTTACACATATTTTGGAAAACATCACCTGTGAAATGGGTACCCCTATCACTTTCGATGATTCTAGGGATACCGTACCTGCATACAAATTCCTGAACTATTTTCTTGGCAGTGAACGCAGCAGTATTAGTGGCTGCTGGGTAGGCCTCAACCCAGTTAGAGAATACGTCTGTGCACACTAATACATACTTAAGGTTCCTGCAGGGTGGTAATTGGATGAAATCAATTTGTATCACCTGGAAAGGTCCATCAGTCGGTGGAATGTGGGACGGTTCGGTAGGGATCGCTTTCCCTATGTTCTTTCTCAAGCAGGTCAGACAGGACATTGCTATCTTCTCTGCTTGTGAAGAAAACCCTGGTGCGCACCAGTATGCCCTCACCAACTTGCACATGCCCTGTTTACCCAGATGAGTCAGACCGTGTGCTGCTTCAGCCAGGCTAGGGTAATATGCCTTGGGGGCTACTGGCTTACCATGTCCGTCCCTCCAGAGCCCGGAGGACTCTTGCCCACACCCCTTGGACTTCCATATGGATTTTTCCTTAGTTGAACACAAATTTTGCATCTCAATTAATTTCAGCATATCAATGGTTTGGAATGACATAATTGTTTCAATTGGAGAAGGCATTTTTAACCCCGCTGCCCATTTTGCAGCTTCGTCAGCTCAGTTGTTGCCCAGTGACACTGGGTCATCCTCACATGTGTGGGCTTTGCATTTAATTACTGCCACTGCTTTGGGCAGTTGGATTGCTTCTAAGAGATGTTTTATGTGTCGGGAGTGTGCAACTGGTGTGCCTGCTGCTGTCATAAAATTTCTCAGACGCCATAGAGCCCCAAAATCGTGCACCACCCCGAACGCGTACCTCGAGTCAGTGTAAATGTTAGCAGATTTGCCTGCTGCCAGTTCACATGCTGTAGTCAGTGCTACTAACTCTGCCACCTGGGCTGAGTGAGGAGGACCGAGAGGTTTAGCTTCCATGATGTCTGTGTCATTTACAACAGCATAACCTGTACATAATTCACCTGTGTCTGTTTGTCTATGACAACTCCCATCTGTATAGAAAGTCACATCCACATTCTCTAAAGGTATGTCATGTATGTCAGGTCTAGCAGTAAAGGTCTGATTCAGATATGTCATACAATCGTGGGTGTCATCATGTCTGCTGAACTCACCTCCCGCCAGCAACTCCTCTCCTTCCACCCTTTGTACATCATGTTGTACATATGGCAAGTATGTTGCTGGATTCAGCGTACTGCAACGTTTAACTGTAATATTTGCAGGAGCGATTAGGGCTAGTTCCCATTTGGTGAACCTAGCCGAGGAGACGTGTCTGGTTTGAGCTGAGTTCAACAGAACAGATACAGCATGGGGAGTGTAGACAATCATATCATGGCCCAATACTACGTCCTCACTTTTACTCACCAATAAAGCGGTAGCTGCTACACTTCTCAAACAGGTGGGGAGTGATCTTGCTACCATGTCCAATTGGGCACTGTAGTATGCTACGGGCCTACTGGCATCACCATGTTCTTGTGTAAGGACACCTGCAGCACAACCATCGGCTTCCGTACAATATAAATCAAAAGGTTTTTCATAATCGGGTATTCCCAATGCAGGAGCTTTTGTCAGGCTATCCTTAAGATTAAGAAAAGCCTGTTCTGATTCCTCAGTGTGTGTGACACGATCGGGCTTTGAGGAAGAGACTAGTTCCTGTAAAGGCAAGGCCAAAATAGAAAAACCTGGGATCCACATTCGGCAATATCCACACATTCCCAAGAAGGTACGAATTTGCTGTTGATTCTGCGGCAGTGTCATGTTTTGTATGGCTTGGATTCTATCATTTGTAAGATGTCGTAACCCCTGGGTTAGGCAGTGTCCCAAATATTTTACTCTGGGCTGGCACAGCTGTAACTTGTCCTTAGCCACTTTGGCCCTCATTCAGAGCCGTGCGCTCTGAGCAGAGCGCACGCTCTGAATGAGGGCCGCCCTCCATAAAAATGGAGCGTCCTCCTGGACGCTCGTATAGCTGTGGGTCACCACCCACAGCCTATACGAGCATGCAGTTTGATGGCCGCGATGGTCGTGACCATCGCGACCATCGCCACTGGGAGCCGGAGCCTGCGGTTGAGGTTTTCAACCGCAAGCCCTGAAGTGATTTTGGCTCTATCAGAGCCAAAATCACTCCCACTGACATCACTAGTGATGTCAGTGGGCCGGCTTCTGACGGGAGGCGTTCCCGTGGGAACGCCCCTGTCAGGGAGGCACGCCCACCAAAGGGGGCGTGCTGTCAATCAACATCGACAGCACGCCCCCTTTGATCAGACACAACGAGCGAAGGAAAGTCCTTCGCTCATCGCGTCTGGCGCATGTGCACGACGGAGCTCCCGCCGTCGTGCGCATGCGCAGAGCACAACATCGACCCACTTGCGAGCGGACAGCCGCTTGGGAGTGGGTCTGAATCAGGCCCTTTGGGTCCTGTTTGCGAGAGATGAAGTAACAAAAGTTTAGTATCATTCACACATGACATAAAAGAGTCAGAACATAGCAATAAATCGTCCACATATTGAATTAGAACTGATCCATTGGCAGGTTGAAAAGCTTGTAAACAGTCATGCAATGCCTGGGGGCAATCGTGTCCATGTATATTGCACACCTCTGTATGTAAATGTGAATAGGTACTGACAGTCAGGGTGGAGAGGCACAGAGAAGAAAGCAGAACAGAGGTCAATGACAGTGAAATGGGTTGCATTTGGTGGGATCTGTATCAAGATGACGGCTGGATTCGGCACTACAATTGGCTCTCTACTACCTTATTAACACCTCTAAGGTCTTGCACCAGCCTATAACCCCTCCCACCACTCTTCTTTACTGGAAAGATGGGACTGTTGGCTACACTAGCTGTACGAACTAAAATTCCCTGTTGCAATAATCGCTCGATTATTGGAAACACCCCTAGTTCTACTTCCTGTTTTAGTGGGTACTGGGGAATTTTTGGAGCTTGCCTACCGTTTTTTAAGTGTATCATTACTGGGCTTACGTTTGCCATTAATCCAGTGTCCTGTCCATCTTTTGTCCAAAGGGAATCTGGAATTTGGGACAACATTTCATCTACTTGTGATGGATTTTTTTTTTAAACTGTAGAGTGGTACATTATCCTTTGTGGGGTGTCTAACATATCCCGCACCTCGTATACCATTCTCTCTGGGATATCTAAATATACACCATCAGGGGTGCAATATATGACACATCCCATTTTACATAACAAGTCTCTGCCCAGCAGGTTAGTAGGAGCCGCGGCAGCCAGAAGAAAAGAATGTCTGGTATGCAACAGCCCAATACTAACCTCTGCGGGTCTGGTTAAAGGATAACGTTCCACTTTACCTGTCACACCCATTGTTGGTATTGTCTCGTTGGTCGCCTGTAAATTAACGGGAGATTTCATCACTGACTTGGTCGCCCCTGTGTCTACAAGAAAAGGATATTCAGTACCAGCTACATCAACCATCAAGACCGGTTCTTCCCTAGTACTTCCCGTTAACCTGACTATCTGTAGACTACAGGTATGACCTGACCCCTAGCGTTGGCTACCATTCTCCAATAAAGCATTTACGGCTACAATTGGAGCTGGTGCCTGCTGAGTATTTGCTGATCTCTGTGCATATCCCTTATGGGGATATCCAGGTTTCCCTTGGTGTGGGGTCCATACTCTTTTTACTGTGCAGTTTCTACTTAAGTGTCCTGTTTGTTTGCAATTAAAACATGTCCGTGATTCAGGTGAAAGCATGTGTTGTTGTGAAGTTTGAGCAGAGGTCAAAGGTGGTGGATATGGGTAAGGATAGGGAGGGTAAGGGTATTGTGGGGGAAAAGAAGTGGGTGGATATCCTGGGACTTGTGGTTGCATTGGGTTAGTGGGATAGAGTTGTGTTTGTTGTTGAGTGGGGTTAGTGAGAGCAACTTGTTCTGGCATGAGTGTGTGTGCAAGTGCAAGCGTGTCTGTTGGCTGTGATGTTAACGTCATTCTCTCCAGAGCTTGTATACTGACAGCCATTAATTTTTCGCTCTGGGTCTCCCTCTTTTTTGAGATGTTTTTGTCATGTTCTATGGCAGACTCTATGAGGTTATCTATTGTAAGTCCCCGCCAGCCAGGCTGTGAGGTCTGAACCTGAGTTTTTAAATTCTCTTTTAAACCATCCATTAATATCGTGACTATCATTCCCCTGTGGTGAGTGCTATCTTTAATCTCTTCTATCCCAGTGTACTGGGTGATAGCCTGCAGAGCCCGGTCGCAATATTCTTCTGCAGTTTCACTCTCTTTTTGTTTGATTGTGAAGATTTTGTTCCAGTTAACTACTACTGGAAAATATACACCCAATTGAGTCACAATGCGGGAAATGTTACCTTGGTTTACTTGGTCTGTTAAGGGAATGTCGCCATCCAATACACAGTCCGTGATAAATTTTGTCACGTCGGTATTGTGTGGCAGGCAGGCCCTTAACACCACACGCCAATCTTTATTAGTGGGCTCATGAGAACTACCCAAATTTCTCAAAAATCTTTGACATTTGGCTAATTCCTTTTTGGGATTGGGGAAATCATTTGTGATGGAATTCAGTTCTGCTCTTGTCCATGGACAATGCATTACTACTTCCCTCGTGGGCACTACACCGTTTGCATCCGCATTTCCATTCGGAACAGTTATTGTCCGAATGGGATGCAGACCGGCAGCGTTGCTACCTCTGACCTGGTTACCTGGCTGGGGGTTTAATCTGCTGCTGCTACGTATGGTATTAACAACTTCCTCAATGGGTGCAGAGTGTATTAACACTTCCCTTGCTGTTACCGATGGAGATGGCGGCACCACCCGTGATTGTGGTGATGCAGTATCTATCATTTGTACAGCATGGGAAATGGCAGACATTACAATAGGCTCATCTTCTACATCATAAACATTTTCTTTATGGTTACTTAAGAGGGGGTACAAATTACTTGTTAAATTTTTATTGGTATTTTTGGTAACTGTACTTGCACCTCCATCCACATAAGGTGGGGGAGGTGAGCGTGAACTGCTGGCAATACTCTCCACGACGCTACTTTGCTGCACATGCGCGCCAATTTGCGCTCGCCCGTATTGCATCTTAGCGTCGTGGATGTATTTTCTGGCAATGCGTTTGCAACGCTAGTTTGCGTCATTTGCACATTTTTAAGCCAAGCATCCCCTTCATGCTGCCATATTTTTAAACATTCAAAATACTTAATCTTTTTCTCTCGGGATCGCACCATACTGATGTGATCCTGGACATTATCTAACACATTTTTGTCAAAACTACCAATTCTGGGAAACGGTCTAACACTCTTTCTCGTCATATTAAACCATATATCACAATACCTTATTGCATAAGTACCGTACTTAGTATGCATAATACGACGGGCTGATCCAATCGGAGCCTCCATTAGCAGCACATCATTGCTTAACATTTCTACTGTTTGCATGGCTCCCATTCTGAGACAACTCCTACGCTTTTCAATAAAAATGTAAACTGGTGAAAGACAATCAAGATACTTTCACTTACCTGTGAACGATTTAAGTCGGCGGCGCCCACACACCTGGATAAGATTTCGTAAGGCCACTTCCACACTTAGATAAGTTTTGAAACAGGCAACTTCCAGACCCGGATAAGCTTTAGTAAGGTAACTTCCAGACCTATGAGAGTTTATATGTCGGCCACTCTCACGCACCTCTATACAACAAAGACAACATGTACACCTGCTACTGTGTTTAGAACGGTAAAGCTGCTTACCGAGCGACTAGGCTAACCCTTGCACCTAGCCCTTAAGGATCATACGGTACCCTTAACTTTAGGGAATAAATTACCCCTACCAACAATACACTCACTGTTACACACTTTTTCTCTGCGCAGAAAATAAACGTTTAAACCAGATATTGGTAGATAGAAAAAAAATGTAAACCTCAATGGCTTTGTTCAAACACGTGGCAGCAGAACCGGAAGTGCGTATACGCTATTGTGCTATTGTCCGCATACACAATTATGCGACTACCACACAAGCGTATAATTACTTTTTTAACTGCGTACGCAAAAATGCGTTTTAGCTGCGTACGCAAATACTGCAGCACCCCTCTAAACATAAGGTTCTATCAACAGAGGAAAAACAAACTTTTTTTTCCTCTCTTGTCCCTGGATTCTAATCAGCGCTTCCTCTACACAATAACCGGCAGTACGCTCTCAGCAACACTGTGGTAATGAAAGACTAATGCGTCTCTCAAAAGGCGCCTCCACCCTTTTGCTGAGAGAGGACTGACCGAGTGTTATCGTGTATCAGATAGTGTGATAAACCTACAAGCCCCCAACTGTTGAATCGTCAGTATTAACCTTCAGTATATTCCTTCCTATAAACCTCTAAGATTCACCTGCCTAGAACCTCTAAGACAAAAGCCTGCCTAAAACCTCTAAACAGAACGCTAATTGCGTACGCAGTATAACCGCAAATAAAGACAGGAGTGGAATCTGTGTTTCCAACGCACAAGTATTATTCAGGTAAAAGTACAGTCAGTTACATGCAATCTATACATACATAAGTTAGGCGTAAAAGGAAATAATACAGACCCAAGTACAGTTATACATACGCTGCGCCTCTCGACCCAGAGATAGACTTCAGACTTGATATCCTCAGTTCACCCAATATTCAGCATGAACTGGCAAACCAGTGTTCGGACACATGTATTTATTCCCCCCCAGACTGAAACAGGACAAAGGGAGAACTTCCTGCTGATCTCATTGGTTCCCAGAGAAGAAGCATATGTAACGACACATTTAACAGGTTGTTTCAAATAGACTTTCCCTGCCTCTAACAGCCGGAGTCTTTCTGGTAACGCCTCCTGTAACATTCCATCAACTAAACATTTTGTTGCTTGTAAGTTCTGCGATCCGTAACTTGATTTGCATGATGCGATCTCTCCACCGATAACACCGGGATTCTGTAAAAAGCGTACGCATCAGAACGAAACCAAACACACCTTGCTTATCATGTATAATACCTTAGATATCAAAAACCTCTATTTCTTAGATTTCTTAGCATTTAAACTAACTTAACCAACTTGAATCATACAATTTGATGCTAATGGAACCTTGTGTGCGAATATGTAGTGTGTGAGTATTCGGGGTTTGATATAAGGACGCTAGATAATTTGGGGCAGATGCGTGCGCATAAAGCTACTTTTTCAGCGGTTTCATACTGTCTCATGCATTCGCTAATTGCGATTATTTAATAGCGCCCTTGTGGGTATAATTGTGCGTATGAAAAATGGTGAAAGAAGCGATCGCATAGTGCTAATAAAAATATCGCCACATGTACTATATTGTGAGTTCACCTAAAATGGCGCTTAGGCGGCCATTCGCAAAATGGCGTCTTGCGATCGCATTTCTAAAATGGAGTCTTGCGGCCATTCGCAAGATGGCGCCGCTGCGATTAAATTTTAAACTGAACTTGTCTCACTCAATTATTCAGCTTCGACAGTCCAGTGCCAGCCCCCATTCTGTGTCACCAGCCCCCTTCTATGTCCCCAGCCAGCCCAAGCAGTCCACCTCCTATGTCCCCAGCCAGCCCCAGCAGCCCCCCTTCTATGTCCCCAGCCAGCCCCCCTTCTATGTCCCCAGCAGCCCCCCGTCTGTGTCCAGAGTCACTGAGTCTCCTCTCTTCAGTGGCATGCGCGCACTGGGTCTTTAAAAAACAACAACACTTTACTGCATGGCACCAGTGGGCCCACACATCATCAATTATAGTGGCTTCATGGCCCGGGGAGGGCTGACAGCAGTAGCCTCATCCTGGTGCGGCACGGCAGCTGCAATAAATGTAAAAATAAAAAACTCCTAAATGACAGGGGGGGCACGTGTCCCCCTCCCCTGAATCTGTCTATGATGGGCAGCACTGCTGCCTCCTGAATCTGACTCATAGGGCCAAATGTAATAGGGTGAGAGTTTTGAAAATGTGAGAGATTAGTAGTAAAACTTTCACACTTATGCTGGGCATACACTATACAATTATCTGTCCAATCTGGCTGGTTGGAATGAAAAACTGGTAATGTATGGGAGCAAATGACAGTCAATCATATGGTCTTAAACACTTTAAAATGGACAAAACACAATTGTTAAAAAATTGGTAAATCCGTGTGTTTTAACCAATTTGTCTGAACAACCATTTTTGTCTGTTTTCCAGTGTTTGTGAGCAAATGGTCGAATGTGATTTGCTCCCATACATTACCAGGTTTTCATTCCAACCAGCCAGATGGGACAGATATCTGACAGGTAATTGTATAGTGTATGCCCAGCCAGAGCTGGATTTAGCCCTCCTGGGGCCCTAGGCAAGATACCGGTTTGGGGCCCACCCTCCCTCAAACAATTCTGTACTTTGTTAGGCTTTGTGAAAACCTTGTGATGCCATATAAATGAAGGATAATACATATATAAATATATATATATATAAATATATATATATATATAAATATATATATATATATATATATATATATATACATACAGTCAGGTCCATAAGTATTGGGACATTGACAGAATTTTCAGATTTTGGCCTCTATTCACCACCACAATGGCTTTGAAATGAAACAAACAAGATGTGATTTAACTGCAGACTTTCAGATTTAATTTGAGGGTAATTACATCCAAATCAGGTGAACGGTGTAGGAATTACAACGGTTTCTATATGTGCCTCCCACTTTTTAAGGGGCCAAAAGTAATGGGACTAACTAAACAATCCTAAATCTAACTTTCACTTTTTAATACTTTGTTGCAAATCCTTTGCAGGCAATTACAGCCTGAAGTCTGGAACGCATAGACATCACCAGACGCTGGGTTTCATCCCTGGTGATGCTCTGCCAGGCCTCTACTGCAAATGTCTTCAGTTCTTGCTTGTTCTTTGGGCATTTTCCCTTCAGTTTTGTCTTCATCAAGTGAAATGCATGCTCAATCGGATTCAGGTCAGGGGATTGACTTGGCCATTGCATAACATTCCACTTTTTAGCCTTAAAAAACTCTTTGGTTGCTTTTGCAGTATGCTTCGGGTCATTGTCCATCTGCACTCTGAAGCGCTGTCCAATGAGTTCTGAAGTATTTGACTGAATATGAGCATATAATATTGCCCAAAACACTTCAGAATTAATTCTGCTGCTTTTGTCAGCAGTCACATCATCAATAAATACAAGGGAACCAGTTCCATTGGCAGCTATACATGCCCACACCATGACACTACCACCACCATGCTTCACTGATGAGGTGGTATGTTTTGGATCATGAGCAGTTCCTTTCCTTCTCTTATCTTCCCATCACACTGGTACAAGTTGATCTTTGTCTCATCTGTCCATAGGATGTTGTTCCAGAACTGTAATGGCTTTTTTAGATGTTGTTTGGCAAAATCTAATCTGGTCTTCCTGTTTTTGTGGCTCACCAATGGTTTACATCTTGTGGTGAACCCTCTATATTCACTCTTGTGAAGTCTTCTCTTGATTGTTGACTTTGACACATATACACCTACCTCCTGGAGAGTGTTCTTGATTTGGCCAACTGTTGTGAAGGGGTTTTTCTTCACCAGGGAAATAATTCTTTTGTCATCCACCACAGTTGTTTTCCGTGGTCTTCCGTGTCTTTTGGTGTTGCTGAGCTCTCCGGTGCATTCTTTCTTTTTAAGAATGTTCCAAACAGTTGATTTGGCCACACCTAATGTTTTTGCTATCTCTCTGATGGGTTTGTTTTGATTTTTCAGCCTAATGATGGCTTGCTTCACTGATAGTGACAGCTCTTTGGATCTCATATTGAGAGCTGACAGCAACTGATTCCAAATGCAAATGTCACACCTAGAGTCAACTCCAGACATTTTACCTGCTTAATTGATAATGAAATAACGAGGGAATAGCCCACACCTGTCCATGAAATAGCTTTTGAGTTGATAGTCCCATTACTTTTGGCCCCTTAAAAGTGGGAGGCACATATTGAAACTATTGTAATTCCTACACCGTTCACCCAATTTGGATGTAATTACCCTCAAATTAAGCCTGAAAGTCTGCAGTTAAAGCACATCTTGTTTGTTTCATCTCGAACCCATTGTGGTGGTGAATAGAGGCCAAAATCTGAAAATTCTGTCAATGTCCCAATATTTATGGACCTGACTATATATATATATTTCACAAAATGCCCCATGGCGGTAGGTGACAGGGAGAGAGAGAGGCGGACAGGGAGAGCCAGAGGGTGATGGGGAAAGGGTGACAAGCAGAGGGTGATCGGGAGAAGATAACAGAGAGAGGTAGAGGGTGATGGAAAGTGGGTGAAAGGGAGAAGGTGACAAAAGGAGGCAGAGGGTGATAAGCAGAGGGTGATAGGGTGACAAGGAGAAGCAGTGGGTGACGGAGAGGGGGACAGGGAAAAAGTGACAAGCAGAGGGTGATAGGGAGAAGCAGTGGGAAAGGAGAGGGGAACGGAGAGGAAGAGGGTGACATGGAGAGCATTTGGAAACAGGGAGGAGATGACGGGGCATGGGTGAAATGGAGAAGGGTGACGGGAGAGGCAGAGGGTGATATGGACAGTGTGACGGGAACAGGATTACAAGGAGAATCAGTGAGTGACAGGCAATGGGTATATTAGGTTTCTGAGTGAGGGAGTAAAGGGGATAAATTGCTGAGGAAAAACAATGCTAGTGGAAGGAGATAGAGAGAAAGAGAGAGAAAATCAGGAGGTAACTGTGAGTGAAGAACTGACCTTTAAATGCAGAGAAGCTACAGCAGGTAAGTATTTTCCCCTGGCCAACACAGCAGGCGCCCAAAGAGAGACAGAGAAGATCCAGACCGGCATGCCTATCTTTAGACCTAACGCTGGCTGTAGCATTCTCTCCTCTGGTGTTTACGCCGGAGCCAGCCAGTAGATTGTGACATCGGACCCCTGGTAACAACAGTGTCAGAGGCAGTGGTCGAAGTGAAACTTTTGAAGTGGGGGTATGCACCTCTCCACACCACACAGCACTGCACCTCTCCACACCACTGCAGCCCCCCACACGGCACTGTACCTCCCCACACGGCACTGCACCTCCTCACATCACTGCACCTCCCTACACCACACAGCACCTCTCCACACCACACAGCACTGCACCTCTCCACACTACTGCAGCCGCCCACACGGCACTGTACCTCCCCACACGGCACTGCACCTCCTCACATCACTGCACCTCCCTACACCACACAGCACCTCTCCACACAACTGGACCTCCGTACACAGGACTACACCTCCCCAGTCCCCACACAACACTGTACCTCCCCACACACTGCACCTCCCCACACAGCACTGTACCTCCGCACACCACTGCACCTCCCCACACCACCTCACCTCCCCAGTCCCCACACAACACTGTACCTCCCCACACAGCACTGCACCTCCCAACACAGCACTGCACCTCACCACACCACCTACACAGTCCCCACAAAGCACTGCACCTGCGCACACAGCACTGTACCTCCCCACACGGCACTGCACCTCCCCACACCACTGCACCTCCCCACATCACTGCACCTCCCTACAGCACTGCACCTCCCCACACCACTGCACCTCCCTAAACCACACAGCACTGCACCTCTCCACACCACACCGCTCTGCACCTCTCCACACCACTGCACCTCCCCACATCACTGCACCTCCCACACCACTGCACCTCTCTACACCACACAGTACTGCACCTCTCCACACCACATCGCTCTGCACCTCTCCACACCACAACGCTGCATCTCCGAACACAGGACTGCACCTCTGCACACAACTGCACCTCCCCACACACCACCTCCCCTCCCCAGTCCCCACACAGCACTGCACCTCTCCACACCACTGGACCTCCGTACACAGGACTGCACCTTTTCAATCCCTACACAACACTGTACCTCCCCACACCACTGCACCTCCCCACACAACACTGTACCTCCCCACACAACACTGTACCTCCCCACACCACTGCACCTCCCCACACCACTGTACTTCCGCACACCACTTCACCTCCCCACTCCCCACACAGTACTGCACCTGCACACACAGCACTGTACCTCCCCACACAGCACTGCACCTCCCTACACCACTGCACCTCCCTAAACCACACAGCACCGCACCTCTCCACACCACACCGCACCTCCCCACATCACTGCACCTCCCTACACCACTGCACCTTCCTAAACCACACAGCACTGCACCTCTCCACACCACTGCACCTCTCCACACCACTGCACCTCTCCACACCACTGCACCTCCCCACATCACTGCACCTCCCTACACCACTGCACCTTTCTACACCTCACAGAACTGCACCGCTCCACACCACACCTCTGCACCTCCCCACACAGCTGCACCTCCCCACACCACCTCACCTCCTCAGTCCCCACACAACACTGTACCGCTCCACACCACTGCACCTCCCCACACAGCACTGTACCTCCCCACACCACCTCACCTCCCCAGTCCCCACACAGCACTGCACCTGCACACACAGCACAGTACCTCCCCACATGGCACTGCACCTCCCCACACCACTGCACCTCCCCACATCACTGCACCTCCCCACACCACTGTACCTCCGCACACCACCTCACCTCCCCAGTCCCCACACAGCACTGCACCAGCAAACACAACACTGTACCTCCTCACACAGCACTGCACCTCCCCACACCACCTCACCTCCCCAGTCCCCACACAGCACTGCACCTCCCCACACAGCACTGTACCTCCCCACACCACTGCACCTCCCTACACCATTGCACCTCCCTATACCACACAGCACTGCACCTCTCCACACCACACCGCACTGTACCTCCCCACACCACTGCACCTCCCCACATCACTGCACCTCCCTACACCACTGCACCTCCCTAAACCACACAGCACTGCATCTCTCCACACCACACCGCACTGCAACTCCCCACACCACTGCACCTCTCCACACCACTGCACCTCCCCACATCACTGCACCTCCCTACACCACTGCACCTCTCTACACCACAGCGCTGCACCTCTGCACACAACTGCACCTCCCCACACAGCACTGCACCTCCCCACACCACCTCACCTCCCCAGTCCCCACACAACACTGTACCTCTCCACACCACTGCACCTCCCCACACAGCACTGTACCTCCCCACACCACTGCACCTCCCCACACAGCACTGTAGCTCCCCACACCACTGCACCTCCCCACACAGCACTGCACATACCCAGTCCCCACACAACACTGCACCTGCGCACACAGCACTGCACCTCCCCACACCACCTCACCTCCCTAGTACCCACACAGCACTGCACCTGCACACACAGCACTGTACCTCCCCACACCACTGCACGACCCCACACAGCACTGCACCTCCCCACACCACCTACCCAGTCCCCACACAGCACTGCACCTCCCCACAACACCTCATCTACCCAGTCCCCACACAGCACTGCACCTGCGTGCACAGCACTGCACCTCCCCACACCACTGCACCTCCCTAAAGCACTGCACCTCCCTACACTGCTGTACCTCCGCACACCACCTCACCTCCCCAGTTCCCACACAGCACTGCACCTGCACACACAACACTGTACCTCCCCACACAGCACTGCACCTCCCCACACCAACTCACCTACCCAGTCCCCACACAGCACTGTACCTCCCCACACCACTGCACCTCCCCACATCACTGCACCTCCCTACATCACTGCACCTCCCTAAACCACCCAGCATTGCACCTCTCCACACCACACCGCTCTGCACCTCTCCACACCACTGCACCTCTCCACACAACTGCACCTCCCCACACAGCACTGCACCTCCCCACACCACCTCACCACCCCAGTCCCCACACAACACTGTACCTCTCCACACCACTGCACCTCCCCACACAGCACTGTACCTCCCCACACCACTGCACCTCCCCACACAGCACTGTACCTCCCCACACCACTGCACCTCCCCACACAACACTGTACCTCCCCACACAGCACTGCAGCTCCCCACACCACCTCACCTACCCAGTCCCCACACAACACTGCACCTACCCACACCAACTCACCTCCCCAGTCCTCACACAGCACTGCACCTGCACACACAGCACTGTACCTCCCCACACCACTGCACCTCCCCACACCACCTGCCCAGTCCCCACACAGCACTGCACCTCCCCACACAGCACTGCACCTCCCCACACCACCTCACCTCCACAGTCCCCACACAGCACTGCACCTTCACACACAGCACTGCACCTCCCCACACCACCTCACCTACCCAGTCCCCACACAGCACTGCACCTGCGCACACAACATTGTACCTCCTCACATGGCACTGCACCTCCCCACATGACTGCACCTCCCCACATCACTGCACCTCCCTACACCACTGTACCTGCACACACCACCTCACCTCCCCAGTCCCCACACAACACTGTACCTCCCCACACAGCACTGTACCTCCCCACACCACTGCACCTCCCCACACAGCACTGCACCTCCCCACACCACCTCACCTACCCAGTCCCCACACAGCACTGCACCTGCGCACACAGCACTGCACCTCCCCACACCACCTCACCTCCCCAGTCCCCACACAGCACTGCACCTGCACACACAGCACTGTACCTCCCCACACCAATGCACCTCCCCACACAGCACTGCACCTCCCCACACCACCTACCCAGTCCCCACACAGCACTGCACCTCCCCACACAGCACTGCACCTCCCCACACCACCTCACCTCCCCAGTCCCAACACAGCACTGCACCTTCACACACAGCACTGCACCTCCCCACATGGCACTGCACCTCCCCACATCACTGCACCTCCCTACAGCACTATACCTCCCTACACCACTGTACCTCCGCACACCACCTTACCTCCCCAGTCCCCACACAGCACTGCACCTGCACACACAACACTGTACCTCCCCACACAGCACTGCACCTCCCCACACCACCTCACCTCCCCAGTCCCAACACAGCACTGCACCTTCACACACAGCACTGCACCTCCCCACATGGCACTGCACCTCCCCACATCACTGCACCTCTCCACATCACTGTACCTCCCCACACCACTGCACCTCCCCACACAGCACTGTACCTCCCCACACCACTGCACCTCCCCACACAGCACTGTACCTCCCCATACCACTGCACCTCCCCACACAGCACTGCACCTCCCCACACCAACTCACCTACCAAGTCCCCACACAGCACTGCACCTGCGCACACAGCACTGCACCTCCCCACACCACCTCACCTCCCCAGTTCCCACACAGCACTGCACCTGCGCACACAGCACTGTACCTCCCCACATGGCACTGCACATCCCCACAGCACTGCACCTCCCCACATCACTGCACCTCCCTACAGCACTGCACCTCCCTACACCACACAGCACCTCTCCACACAACTGGACTTCCGTACACAGGACTGCACCTCCCCAGTCCCCACACAACACTGTACCTCCCCACACAGCACTGTACCTCCGCACACCACTGCACCTCCCCACACCACCTCACCTCCCCAGTCCCCACACAACACTGTACCTCCCCACAAAGCACTGCAGCTCCCAACACAGCACTGCACCTCCCCACACCACCTCACCTCCCCAGTCCCCACACAACACTGTACCTCCCCACACAGCACTGCACCTCCCCACACCCCCTCACCTCCCCAGTCCCCACATAGCACTACACCTGCACACACACCACTGTACCTCCCCACACCACTGCACATCCCCGCACAGCACTGCACCTCCCCACACCACCTACACAGTCCCCACACAGCACAGCACCTGTGCACACCACCTACACAGTCTCCACACACCACTGCACCTCCCCACATCACTGCACCTCCCTACAGCACTGTACCTCCCCACACGGCACTGCACCTCCCCACATCACTGCACCTCCCTACACCACTGCATCTCCCCACACAGCACTGCACCTCCCTACAGCACTGCACCTCCCTACACCACACAGCACCTCTCCACACAACTGGACTTCCGTACACAGGACTGCACCTCCCCAGTCCCCACACAACACTGTACCTCCCCACACAGCACTGTACCTCCGCACACCACTGCACCTCCCCACACCACCTCACCTCCCCAGTCCCCACACAACACTGTACCTCCCCACAAAGCACTGCAGCTCCCAACACAGCACTGCACCTCCCCACACCACCTCACCTCCCCAGTCCCCACACAACACTGTACCTCCCCACACAGCACTGCACCTCCCCACACCCCCTCACCTCCCCAGTCCCCACATAGCACTGCACCTGCACACACACCACTGTACCTCCCCACACCACTGCACATCCCCGCACAGCACTGCACCTCCCCACACCACCTACACAGTCCCCACACAGCACAGCACCTGTGCACACCACCTACACAGTCTCCACACACCACTGCACCTCCCCACATCACTGCACCTCCCTACAGCACTGTACCTCCCCACACGGCACTGCACCTCCCCACATCACTGCACCTCCCTACACCACTGCATCTCCCCACACAGCACTGCACCTCCCCACACCACTGCACCTCCCTAAATCACAGAGCACTGCACCTCTCCACACCACACCGCTCTGCAGCTCTCCACACCACTGCACCTCCCCACATCACTGCACCTCTCTACACCACACAGAACTGCACCTCTCCACGCCACATCGCTCTGCACCTCTCCACACCACACTGCTGCATCTCTGAACACAGGACTGCACCTCTGTACACAACTGCACCTCCCCACACACCACCTCACCTCCCCAGTCCCCACACAGCACTGCACCTCTCCACACCACTGGACCTCCGTACACAGGACTGCACCTTTTCAGTCCCTACACAACACTGTACCTCCCCACACCATTGCACCTCCCCACACAACACTGTACCTCCCCACACCACTGCACCTCCCCACACCAATGTACCTCCGCACACCACCTCACCTCCCCAGTCCCCACACAGCACTGCACCTGCACACACAACACTGTACCTCCCCACACAGCACTGCACCTCCCCACACCACCTCAACTTCCCAGTCCCCACAAAGCACTGTACCTCCCCACATCACTGCACCTCCCTACACCACTGCACCTCCCTAAAACACACAGCACTGCACCTATCCACACCATACCGCACTGCACCTCCCCACATCACTGCACCTCCCTACACCACTGCACCTCCCTAAACCACACAGCACTGCACCTCTCCACTCCACTGCACCTCTCCACACCACTGCACCTCCCCTGTCCCCACACAGCACTGCACCTGCACACACAGCACTGCACCTCCCCACATCACTGCACCTCCCTACACCACTGCACCTCCCTAAACCACACAGTACTGCACCTCTCCACACCACACCGCCCTGCACCTCTTCACGCCACTGCACCTCTCCACACCACTGCACCTCCCCACGTCACTGCACCTCCCTACACCACTGCACCTCTCTACACCACACAGAAGAACTGCACATCTCCACACCACAACGCTCTGGACCTCTCCACACCACACCGCTCTGTACCTCTCCACAACACTGTACCTCCCCACATCACTGCACCACCCTACACCACTGCACCTCTCCACATCACACCGCTCTGCACCTCTCCACACCACTGCAACTCCCTACATCACT
The DNA here is from genome assembly GCA_031769625.1 of Taudactylus pleione. Lineage (NCBI taxonomy): Eukaryota > Metazoa > Chordata > Amphibia > Anura > Myobatrachidae > Taudactylus > Taudactylus pleione. The sequence goes on from JAUIMM010000197.1 coordinate 7,759,584, forward strand.
GCACCTCCCTACACCACTGCACCTCTCCACACCACACCGCTCTGCACCTCTCCACACCACTGCACCTCTCCACACCACTGAACCTCCCCACATCACTGCACCTCCCTACACCACTGCACCTCCCTAAACCACACAGCACTGCACCTCTCCACACCACACCACTCTGCACCTCTCCACACCACTGCCCCTCCCCACATCACTGCACCTTCCTACACCACTGCACCTCTCTACACCAAACAGAACTGCACCTCTCCACACCACACCGCTGACCTCCGCACACAACTGCACCTCCCCACACAGCACTGCACCTCCCACACCACCTCACCTCCCCAGTCCCCACACAACACTGTACCTCTCCACACCACTGCACCTCCCCACACAGCACTGTACCTCCGCACAACACTGCACCTCCCCACACAACACTGTACCTCTCCTAACCACTGTACCTCCCCACACAGCACTGTACCTCCCCATACCACTGCACCTCCCCACACAGCACTGCACCTCCCCACACCAACTCACCTACCCAGTCCCCACACAGCACTGCACCTGCGCACACTACCTCACCTCCCCAGTTCCCACACAGCACTGCACCTGCACACACAGCACTGCACCTCCCCACACCACCTCACATACCCAGTCCCCACACAGTACTGCACCTGCGCACACAGCACTGTACCTCCCCACATGGCACTGCACCTCCCCACAGCACTGTACCTCCGCACACCACTGCACCTCCCTACACCACCTCACCTCCCCAGTCCCCACACAACACTGTACCTCCCCACAAAGCACTGCATCTCCCAACACAGCACTGCACCTCCCCACACCACCTCACCTCCCAGTCCCCACACAGCACTGCACCTGCACACACAGCACTCTACCTCCCCACACCACTACACCTCCCCACACAGCACTGCACCTCCCCAAACCACCTCATCTCCCCAGTCCCCACACAACACTGTACCTCCCCACACAGCACTGCACCTCCCCACACCACCTCACCTCCCCAGTCCCCACATAGCACTGCACCTGCACACACACCACTGTACCTCCCCACACCACCTCACCTCCCCAGTCCCCACATAGCACTGCACCTGCACACACACCACTGTACCTCCCCACACCACTGCACATCCCCGCACAGCACTGCACCTCCCCACACCACCTACACAGTCCCCACACAGCACAGCACCTGTGCACACCACCTACACAGTCTCCACACACCACTGCACCTCCCCACATCACTGCACCTCCCTACAGCACTGTACCTCCCCACACGGCACTGCACCTCCCCACATGACTGCACCTCCCTACACCACTGCATCTCCCCACACAGCACTGCACCTGCCCACACCACTGCACCTCCCTAAACCACAGAGCACTGCACCTCTCCACACCACACTGCTCTGCAGCTCTCCACACCACTGCACCTCCCCACATCACTGCACCTCTCTACACCACACAGAACTGCACCTCTCCACACCATATCGCTCTGCACCTCTCCACACCACACTGCTGCATCTCTGAACACAGGACTGCACCTCTGTACACAACTGCACCTCCCCACACACCACTTCACCTCCCCAGTCCCCACACAGCACTGCACCTCTCCACACCACTGGACCTCCGTACACAGGACTGCACCTTTTCAGTCCCTACACAACACTGTACCTCCCCACACCACTGCACCTCCCCACACAACACTGTACCTCCCCACACCACTGTACCTCCGCACACCACTTCACCTCCCCACTCCCCACACAGCACTGCACCTGCACACACAACACTGTACCTCCCCACACAGCACTGCACCTCCCCACACCACCTCAACTTCCCAGTCCCCACACAGCACTGTACCTCCCCACATCACTGCACCTCCCTACACCACTGCACCTCCCTAAACCACACAGCACTGCACCTCTCCACACCACACCGCACTGCACCTCCCCACATCACTGCACCTCCCTACACCACTGCACCTCCCTCAAACCACAGAGCACTGCACCTCTCCACTCCACTGCACCTCTCCACACCACTGCACCTCCCCAGTCCCCACACAGCACTGCACCTGCACACACAGCACTGCACCTCCCCACATCACTGCACCTCCCTACACCACTGCACCTCCCTAAACCACACAGTACTGCACCTCTCCACACCACACCGCCCTGCACCTCTTCACGCCACTGCACCTCTCCACACCACTGCACCTCCCCACATCACTGCACCTCCCAACACCACTGCACCTCTCTACACCACACAGAAGAACTGCACCTCTCCACACCACAACGCTCTGCACCTCTCCACACCACACCGCTCTGTACCTCTCCACACCACTGCACCTCCACACATCACTGCACCTCCCTACACCACTGCACCTCTCCACATCACACCGCTCTGCACCTCTCCACACCACTGCACCTCTCTACACCACTGCACCTCCCCACACAGCACTGTAACTCCCCACACCACTGCACCTCCCCACACAGCACTGCACCTCCCCACACCACCTACCCAGTCCCCACACAGCACTGCTCCTCCCCACACCACCTCACCTCCCCAGTCCCCACACAGCACTGCACCTCCCCACACAGCACTGCACCTCCCCACACCACCTCAGCTACCCAGTCCCCACACAGCACTGCACCTGCGCACACAGCACTGTACCTTCCCACATGGCACTGCACCTCCCCACAACACTGCACCTCCATACAGCACTATACCTCCCTACACCACTGTACCTCCGCACACCAGCTCACCTCCCCAGTCCCCACACAGCACTGCACCTGCACACACAGCACTGCACCTCCCCACATCACTGCACCTCCCTACACTACTGCACCTCCCTAAACCACACAGCACTGCACCTCTCCACACCATACCGCTCTGCACCTCTTCAAACCACTGCACCTCTACACACCACTGCACCTCTCTACACCACACAGAAGAACTGCACCTCTCCACACCACAACGCTCTGCACCTCTCCACACCACACCGCTCTGCACCTCTCCACACCACTGCACCTCCCCACATCACTGCACCTCCCTACACCACTGCACCTCTCCACATCACACCGCTCTGCACCTCTCCACACCACTGCACCTCCCCACACAGCACTGCACCTCCCCACACAGCACTGTACCTCCCCACACCACTGCACCTCCCCACACAGCACTGCACCTCCCCACACCACCTCACCTACCCAGTCCCCACACAGCACTGCACCTGCGCACACAGCACTGCACCTCCCCACACCACCTCACCTCCCCAGTCCCCACACAGCACTGCACCTGCACACACAGCACTGTACCTCCCCACACCAATGCACCTCCCCACACAGCACTGCACCTCCCCACACCACCTACCCAGTCCCCACACAGCACTGCACCTCGCCACACAGCACTGCACCTCCCCACACCACCTCACCTCCCCAGTCCCAACACAGCACTGCACCTTCACACACAGCACTGCACCTCCCCACATGGCACTGCACCTCCCCACACGACTGAACCTCCCCACATCACTGCACCTCCCTACAGCACTATACCTCCCTACACCACTGTACCTCCGCACTCCACCTTACCTCCCCAGTCCACACACAGCACTGCACCTGCACACACAACACTGTACCTCCCCACACAGCACTGCACCTCCCCACACCACCTCACCTCCCCAGTCCCCACACAGCACTGCACCTGCACACACAGCACTGCACCTCTCCACATCACTGCACCTCCCTACACCACTGCACCTCCCTAAACCACACAGCACTGCACCTCTCCACACCACACCGCTCTGCACCTCTTCACACCACTGCACCTCTCCACACCACTGCACCTACCCACATCACTGCACCTCCCAACACCACTGCACCTCTCTACACCACACAGAAGAACTGCACCTCTCCACACCACACAGTTCTGCACCTCTCCACACCTCTGCACCTCTCCACACCACTGCACCTCCCCACATCACTGCACCTCCCTACACCACTGCACCTCTCCACACCACACCGCTCTGCACCTCTCCACACCACTGCACCTCCCCACACAGCACTGTACCTCCCCACACCACTGCACCTCCCCACACAGCACTGTACCTCCCCACACCACTGCACCTCCCCACACAGCACTGTACCTCCCCATACCACTGCACCTCCCCACACAGCACTGCACCTCCCCACACCAACTCACCTACCAAGTCCCCACGCAGCACTGCACCTGCGCACACAGCACTGCACCTCCCCACACCACCTCACCTCCCCAGTTCCCACACAGCACTGCACCTGCACACACAGCACTGCACCTCCCCACACCACCTCACATACCCAGTCCCCACACAGTACTGCACCTGCGCACACAGCACTGTACCTCCCCACATGGCACTGCACATCCCCACAGCACTGCACCTCCCCACATCACTGCACCTCCCTACAGCACTGCACCTCCCTACACCACACAGCACCTCTCCACACAACTGGACTTCCGTACACAGGACTGCACCTCCCCAGTCCCCACACAACACTGTATACCTCCCCACACGGCACTGTACCTCCGCACAGCACTGCACCTCCCCACAGCACCTCACCTCCCCAGTCCCCACACAACACTGTACCTCCCCACAAAGCACTGCAGCTCCCAACACAGCACTGCACCTCCCCACACCACCTCACCTCCCCAGTCCCCACACAGCACTGCACCTGCACACACAGCACTCTACCTCCCCACACTACTACACCTCCCCACACAGCACTGCACCTCCCCACACCACCTCACCTCCCCAGTCCCCACACAACACTGTACCTCCCCACACAGCACTGCACCTACCCACACCCCCTCACCTCCCCAGTCCCCACATAGCACTGCACCTGCAAACACACCACTGTACCTCCCCACACCACTGCACATCCCCGCACAGCACTGCACCTCCCCACACCACCTACACAGTCCCCACACAGCACAGAACCTGTGCACACCACCTACACAGTCTCCACACACCACTGCACCTCCCCACATCACTGCACCTCCCTACAGCACTGTACCTCCCCACACGGCACTGCACCTCCCCACATCACTGCACCTCCCTACACCACTGCATCTCCCCACACAGCACTGCACCTCCCCACACCACTGCACCTCCCTAAATCACAGAGCACTGCACCTCTCCACACCACACCGCTCTGCAGCTCTCCACACCACTGCACCTTCCCACATCACTGCACCTCTCTACACCACACAGAACTGCACCTCTCCACACCACATCGCTCTGCACCTCTCCACACCACACTGCTGCATCTCTGAACACAGGACTGCACCTCTGTACACAACTGCACCTCCCCACACACCACCTCACCTCCCCAGTCCCCACACAGCACTGCACCTCTCCACACCACTGGACCTCCGTACACAGGACTGCACCTTTTCAGTCCCTACACAACACTGTACCTCCCCACACCATTGCACCTCCCCACACAACACTGTACCTCCCCACACCACTGCACCTCCCCACACCACTGTACCTCCGCACACCACCTCACCTCCCCAGTCCCCACACAGCACTGCACCTGCACACACAACACTGTACCTCCCCACACAGCACTGCACCTCCCCACACCACCTCAACTTCCCAGTCCCCACAAAGCACTGCACCTCCCCACATCACTGCACCTCCCTACACCACTGCACCTCCCTAAAACACACAGCACTGCACCTATCCACACCATACCGCACTGCACCTCCCCACATCACTGCACCTCCCTACACCACTGCACCTCCCTAAACCACACAGCACTGCACCTCTCCATTCCACTGCACCTCTCCACACCACTGCACCTCCCCTGTCCCCACACAGCACTGCACCTGCACACACAGCACTGCACCTCCCCACATCACTGCACCTCCCTACACCACTGCACCTCCCTAAACCACACAGTACTGCACCTCTCCACACCACACCGCCCTGCACCTCTTCACGCAACTGCACCTCTCCACACCACTGCACCTCCCCACGTCACTGCACCTCCCTACACCACTGCACCTCTCTACACCACACAGAAGAACTGCACCTCTCCACACCACAACGCTCTGGACCTCTCCACACCACACCGCTCTGTACCTCTCCACAACACTGTACCTCCCCACATCACTGCACCACCCTACACCACTGCACCTCTCCACATCACACCGCTCTGCACCTCTCCACACCACTGCACCTCTCCACACCACTGCACCTCCCCACACAGCACTGTACCTCTCCACACCACTGCACCTCCCCACACAGCACGGTACCTCCCCACACCACTGCACCTCCCCACACAGCACTGCACCTCCCCACACCACCTCACCTACCCAGTCCCCACACAGCACTGCACCTGCGCACACAGCACTGCACCTCCCCACACAACTGCACCTCCCCACACAGCACTGCACCTCCCCTCACCACCTACCCAGTCCCCACACAGCACTGCTCCTCCCCACACAGCACTGGACCTCCCCACACCACCTCACCTCCCCTGTCCCCACACAGCACTGCTCCTCCCCACACAGCACTGCACCTCCCCACACCACCTCACCTACCCAGTCCCCACACAGCACTGCACCTGTGCACACAGCACTGTACCTCCCCACATGGCACTGCACCTCCCCAGAACACTGCACCTCCCTACAGCACTATACCTCCCTACACCACTGTACCTCCGCACACCAGCTCACCTCCCCAGTCCCCACACAGCACTGCACCTGCACACACAGCACTGCTCCTCCCCACATCACTGCACCTCCCTACACTACTGCACCTCCCTAAACCACACAGCACTGCAGCTCTCCACACCACAACGCACTGCACCTCCCCACACCACTGCACCTCCCCACATCACTGCACCTCCCTACACCACTGCACCTCCCTAAACCACACAGCACTGCACCTCTCCACACCATACCGCTCTGCACCTCTTCAAACCACTGCACCTCTCCACACCACTGCACCTCTCTACACCACACAGAAGAACTGCACCTCTCCACACCAAAACGCTCTGCACCTCTCCACACCACACCGCTCTGCACCTCTTCACACCACTGTACGTCCCCACATCACTGCACCTCCCTACACCACTGCACCTCTCCACATCACACCGCTCTGCACCTCTCCACACCACTGCACCTCTCCACACCACTGCACCTCCCCACACAGCACTGCACCTCCCCACACAGCACTGTACCTCCCCACACCACTGCACCTCCCCACACCACCTCACCTACCCAGTCCCCACACAGCACTGCACCTGCGCACACAGCACTGCACTTCCCCACACCACCTCACCTCCCCAGTCCCCACACAGCACTGCACCTGCACACACAGCACTGTACCTCCCCACACCAATGCACCTCCCCACACAGCACTGCACCTCCCCACACCACCTACCCAGTCCCCACACAGCACTGCACCTCGCCACACAGCACTGCACCTCCCCACACCACCTCACCTCCCCAATCCCCACACAGCACTGCACCTTCACACACAGCACTGTACCTCCCCACATGGCACTGCACCTCCCCACACGACTGAACCTCCCCATATCACTGCACCTCCCTACAGCACTATACCTCCCTACACCACTGTACCTCCGCACACCACCTTACCTCCCCAGTCCCCACACAGCACTGCACCTGCACACACAACACTGTACCTCCCCACACAGCACTGCACCTCCCCACACCACCTCACCTCCCCAGTCCCCACACAGCACTGCACCTGCACACACAGCAGTGCACCTCTCCACATCACTGCACCTCCCTACACCACTGCACCTCCCTAAACCACACAGCACTGCACCTCTCCACACCACACCGCTCTGCACCTCTTCACACCACTGCACCTCTCCACACCACTGCACCTACCCACATCACTGCACCTCCCTACACCACTGCACCTCTCTACACCACACAGAAGAACTGCACCTCTCCACACCACACAGCTCTGCACCTCTCCACACCTCTGCACCTCTCCACACCACTGCACCTCCCCACATCACTGCACCCCCCTACACCACTGCACCTCTCCACACCACACCGCTCTGCACCTCCCCACACAACTGCACCTCCCCACACAGCACTGCACCTCCCCTAACCACCTACCCAGTCCCCACACAGCACTGCACCTCCCCACACAGCACTGCACCTCCCCACACCACCTCACCTACCCAGTCCCCACACAGCACTGCACCTGCGCACACAGCACTGTACCTCCCCACATGGCACTGCACCTCCACACAACACTGCACCTCCCTACAGCACTATACCTCCCTACACCACTGTACCTCCGCACACCAGCTCACCTCCGCAGTCCCCACACAGCACTGCACCTGCACACAGAGCACTGCACCTCCCCACATCACTGCACCTCCCTACACTACTGCACATCCCTAAGCCACACAGCACTGCAGCTCTCCACACCACAACGCACTGCACCTCCCCACACCACTGCACCTCCCCACATCACTGCACCTCCCTACACCACTGCACCTCCCTAAACCACACAGCACTGCACCTCTCCACACCATACCGCTCTGCACCTCTTCAAACCACTGCACCTCTCCACACCACTGCACCTCTCTACACCACACAGAAGAACTGCACCTCTCCACACCACAACGCTCTTCACCTCTTCACACCACACCGCTCTGCACCTCTCAACACCACTGCACCTCCCCACATCACTGCACCTCCCTACACCACTGCACCTCTCATCACACCGCTCTGCACCTCTCCACACCACTGCACCTCTCCACACCACTGCACCTCCCCACACAGCACTGCACCTCCCCACACAGCACTGTACCTCCCCACACCACTGCACCTCCCCACACAGCACTGCACCTCCCCACACCACCTCACCTACCCAGTCCCCACACAGCACTGCACCTGCGCACACAGCACTGCACCTCCCCACACCACCTCACCTCCCCAGTCCCCACACAGCACTGCACCTGCACACACAGCACTGTACCTCCCCACACCAATGCACCTCCCCACACAGCACTGCACCTCCCCACACCACCTACCCAGTCCCCACACAGCACTGCACCTCGCCACACAGCACTGCACTTCCCCACACCCCTCACCTCCCCAGTCCCCACACAGCACTGCACCTTCACACACAGCACTGTACATCCCCACACCACCTCACCTACCCAGTCCCCACACAGCACTGCACCTGCGCACACAGCACTGTACCTCCCCACATGGCACTGCACCTCCCCACACGACTGAACCTCCCCACATCACTGCACCTCCCTACAGCACTATACCTCCCTACACCACTGTACCTCCGCACACCACCTTACCTCCCCAGTCCCCACACAGCACTGCACCTGCACACACAACACTGTACCTCCCCACACAGCACTGCACCTCCCCACACCACCTCACCTCCCCAGTCCCCACACAGCACTGCACCTGCACACACAGCACTGCACCTCTCCACATCACTGCACCTCCCTACACCACCGCACCTCCCTAAACCACACAGCACTGCACCTCTCCACACCACACCGCTCTGCACCTCTTCACACCACTGCACCTCTCCACACCACTGCACCTACCCACATCACTGCACCTCCCTACACCACTGCACCTCTCTACACCACACAGAAGAACTGCACCTCTCCACACCACACAGCTCTGCACCTCTCCACACCACTGCACCTCCCCACATCACTGCACCTCCCTACACCACTGCACCTCTCCACACCACACCGCTCTGCACCTCTCCACACCACTGCACCTCCCCACACAGCACTGTACCTCCCCACACCACTGCACCTCCCCACACAGCACTGTACCTCCACAACACTGTACCTCCCCACACAGCACTGCACCTCCCCACACCATTTCACCTCCCCAGTCCCCACACAGCACTGTTCCTCCCCACACCACTGCACCTCCCCACATCACTGCACCTCCCTACACCACTGCACCTGCCTAAACCACACAGCACTGCACCTCTCCACACCACACCAAACTGCACCTCCCCACACCACTGCACCTCCCAACATCACTGCACCTCCGTACACCACTGCAGCTCCCTAAACCACACAGGACTGCACCTCTCCACACCACACCGCTCTGCACCTCTCCACACCACTGCACCTCTCCACACGACTACACCTGCCCACATCACTGCACCTCCCTACACCACTGCACCTCTCTACACCACACAGAACAGCACCTCTCCACACCACACCGCTGCACCTCCGCACACAACTGCACCTCCCCACACAGCACTGCACCTCCCCACACCACCTCACCTCCCCAGTCCCCACACAACACTGTACCTCTCCACACCACTGCACCTCCCCACACAGCACTGTACCTCCCCACACCACTGTACCTCCCCACACAGCACTGTACCTCCCCACACCACTGCACCTCCCCAAACAACACTGTACCTCCCCACACCACTGCACCTCCCCACACAGCACTGTACCTCCCCAAACCACTGCACCTCCCCACACAGCACTGCACCTTCCCACACCACCTCACCTCCCCAGTCCCCACACAGCACTGCACCTGCGCACACAGCACTGTACCTCCCCACACCACTGCACCTCCCCACACAGCACTACACCTCCCCACACCACCTACCCAGTCCCCACACAGCACTGCACCTCCCCACACAGCACTGCACCTCCCCAAACCACCTCACCTCCCCAGTCCCCACACAGCACTGCACCTCCCCACACAGCACTGCACCTTCACACACAGTACTGCACCTCCCCACACCACCTCAACTACCCAGTCCCCACACAGCACTGCACCTGCGCACACAGCACTATACCTCCCCACATGGCACTGCACCTCCCCACACGACTGCACCTCCCCACATCACTGCACCTCCCAACAGCACTATACCTCCCTACACCACTGTACCTCCGCACACCACCTCACCTCCCCAGTCCCCACACAGCACTGCACCTGCACACACAACACTGTACCTCCCCACACAGCACTGCACCTTTCAAAGGTGTCCGCAGGTAAGTGAAAGTATCTTGACTGTCTTTCACCAGTTTAAATCTTTATTGAAAAACGTAGGAGTTGTCTCAAGATGGGAGCCACGCAAACAATAGAGATGTTAGACAATGATGTGCTGCTAATGGAAGCGCCACTTGGATCAGCCCGTCATATTATGCATACAAAGTACGGTAATTAATGCAATAAGGTATTGTGATGTATGGTTTAAGATAACGATGAAGAGTGCTAGACCGTTTCCCAGAATTGGTAGTTTTGATAAAGATGTATTGAATAATGTCCGGGATCACATCAGTCTGATGTGGTCTCGAGGTAAGAAGGTAAAATATTATGAATGTTTAAAATTGTGGCAGCATGAAGGGGATACGTGGCTTAAAAATGTGCAAGTGACACAAACTAGCGTCGCGAACGCATTGCCAGAAAATACACCCGCAGCGCTGGATTGCAATGCGCAATATAGCGCGCATGTGCAGCAAGATAGCATTATGGAAGGTATTGCCAGCAGTTCACGCGCACCACCGCCACCTTATGTGGATGGGGGTGCAAGTACAGTTATCGAAAAAACCCATAAAAACCCATAAAAAGTTTGTACCCTCTCTTAAGCAACCATAAAGAAAATGTTCATGATGTGGATGATGAGCCTATTGTAATGTCTGCCATTTCCCATGCTGTACAAATGGTAGATGCTGCACCACGACAATTATGAGTGGTGCCGCCATCTCCATCGGAAACAGCAAGGGAAGTGTTAACACCCTCTGCACCCGTAGAAGAGGTTGTTAATACCATACGTAGCAGCAACAGATTAAACCCCCAGCCAGGTAACAAGGTCAAAGGTAGCAGCGCTGCCGGTCTGCATCCCATTCGGACAATAACTGTTCCAAATGGAAATGCAGATGCGAACGGTGTAGTGCCCATGAGGGAAGTGGTAATGCATTGTCCTTGGACAAAGGCAGAACTAAATTCCATCATAAATGATTTCCCCGATCCCAAAAAGGAACTAGCCAAATGTCAAAGATTTTTGAGGAATTTGGGTAGTTCTCATGAGCCAACTATTGTCTACCACGAAATATCGACGTTACAAAATTTATCACGGATTGTGTATTAGATGGTGACGTTCCCTTAGACCAAGTAAACCAAGGTAACATTTCCCGCATTGTAACTCAATTGGGTATATATTTTCGAGTAGTAGTTAACTGGAACAAAATTTTCACCATAAAGCAAAAGGAGAGTGAATCTGCAGATTATTGCGACCGGGCTCTGCAGGCGATCACCCAGTACACTGGGTTAGAGGATATTAAAGATAGCACTCACCACAGGTGAATGATAGTCACCATACTCATGGACGGTCTTAAAGAGAACCTAAAGACCCGGGTTCAGACCTCGCAGCCTGGCTGGAGGGGAGTCACAATAGATAAACTCATAGAATCTGCCATAGAACATGATAAAAACATCTCAAAGAAGAGAGAGACCCAGAGCGAAAAACTAATGGCTGTCAGTATCCAAGCTCTGGAAGGAATGATGGTAACATCACAGCCAGCAGACACACTTGCACACACACACTTACACCTGAACAGTTATACGCCCTCACTAATCCCACGCAACAGCAAACACAGCTCTATCCCACATACCCTACACAACCACAGGTCCCATACTACCCACAAACTTCATGCCCCCGCAATACCCATATCCTCCATATCCCTACCCATATCCACCACCTTTCTCCCTGCTCAAATCTCACAACAACCTGTGTCTTCATCTGATCCATGAGCATGTTTTAATTGTAAACAAACAGGACATTTAAATAGAAACTGTCCGGTAAAAAGGGTAGGACCCCCAAACCAGAGAGTACCTGGATATCCCCATAAAGGATATGCACAGAGACCAGCAAATGTCCAACAGGCACCAGATCCAATTGTGGCTGTTAATGCTTTATTGGAGAATGGTAGCCAACGCTAGGGGTCAGGTCATACCTGTGGTCTACAGATAGTTAGCTTAACGGGAAGTACTAGGGAAGAACCGGTCATGATGGTTGATGTAGCTGGTACTAAATATCCTTTTCTTGTAGACACAGGGGCGACCAGGTCAGTGATAAAATCTCCCGTTAATTTACAGGTGACCAACGAGACAGTACCAACAATGGGTGTAACAGGTAAAGTGCAACATTATCCTTTAACAAAGTCCACAGAGGTTACTATCTGGCCGTTGCATACCAGGCATTCTTTTCTTCTGGCTGGAGCGGCTCCTACTAACCTGCTGGGTAGAGATCTGTTATGTCTGATGGGATGTGTCATATACTGCACTCCTGATGGTGTATTTCTAGATATCCCAGAGAGAGTTGCGAATGAGGTGCGGGATATATTGGTCACTCCCCAAAGGATAATGTATCACTCTACCAGTTTAAATGAAAATCCATCTCAGGTAGATCAAATGTTGTCCCAAATTCCAGACTCCCTTTGGACTAAGGATGGACAGGACACTGGATTAATGGCAAATGTAAGCTCCGTAATGGTAAATTTAAAAGGCGGTAGGCAAGCTCCAAAAATTCCCCAGTACCCACTAAAACAGGGGGTAGAATTAGGGGTTTTTCCAAAAATTGAGCGATTACTGCAACAGGGAATTTTAGTTCGTACAGCTAGTGTAGCCAACAGTCCCATCTTTCCGGTGAAGAAGAGTGGTGGGAGGGGTTATAGGCTGGTACAAGACCTTAGAGGTGTTAATAAGGTAGTAGAGAGCTAATTCCCGGTAGTGCCAAATCAAGCTGTCATTCATATGCAGATCCCACCAAATACAACCCATTTCACTGTCATTGACCTCTGTTCTGCTTTCTTCTCTGTGCCTCTCCACCCTGACTGTCAGTATTTATTCGCATTCACATACAGGGGTGTACAGTATACATGGACACGGTTGCTCCAAGGCTTCATAGACAGCCCCAGTATCTTCTCCCAGGCCTTGCACGACTGTTTACAATCTTTTCAACCTGCCAATGGATCTGTTCTAATTCAATATGTGGGCGATTTATTGCTATGTTCTGATTCGTTTATGTCATGTTTGAATGATACTAAACTTTTGTTGCTTCATCTCTCTCATATAGGACACAAGGTTGCTAAGGACAAACTACAGCCGTGCCAATCCAGAGTAAAATATTTGGGACACTGCCTAGCTCAGGGGTTACGACATCTCACAAATGACAGAATCCAGGCCATACAGAACATGACACTGCCGCAGAACCAGCAGCAAATTCGTACCTTCTTGGGAATGTGTGGATACTGTAGAATGTGGATCCCAGGTTTTTCTATTTTGGCCTTGCCTTTACAGGACTTAGGGCCTCATTCAGAGGCGGTTGTAGGATGCAAGCGGTCGTTCTGAAACAGGGTGGCCGCTTGCATCCTGAACGGCCGCCTCCATGATGGTCGTTAGGCTGTGGGTTAACACCCACAGCTCTAATGACCGACAAGGGTGATGGTCGCGATGGTCAAGACCATCGTGACCATCGGGGCTTACGAGACCCTAAGGTAGGGTCTTGTCAACCTTAAGCCCCAGGGAGCTTCCTGCTCTGATCGAGCAGGAAGCTCCCCACTGACATCACTGATGATGTCAGTGGGGCCACCCCCAAATGGCAAGCGTTCCTACTGGAATGCCTCCGTTTGGCCAGGCACGCCCCCGGCCCACCCAGAAAACGGGGCGAGCTGTCACTCAACATCGACAGCTCGCCCCGTCTATGACGAGACCTCTAACGACGGATCACCCGTCGTTAGCCGGGTCTCACGCATGCGCACGACGGAGCCGGCTCCATCATGCGCATGCGCTGTGGGGCAACATCAAGTTGGTCGTGAGTGCTCAGCGCTCACGACCGACTCTGAATGAGCTCCTTAGTCTCTTCCTCAAAGCCTGATCGTGTCATACACACAGAGGAATCAGAGCAGGCTTTCCTTAATCTTAAGGATAGTCTGACAAAAGCACCTGCATTGGTAATACCTGATTATGAAAAACCTTTTGATTTGTATTGTACGGAAGCCGATGGTTGTGCTGCAGGTGTTCTCACACAAAAACATGGTGATGGCAGTAGGCCCGTAGCATACTACAGTGCCCAATTGGACACTGTGGCAAGATCACTCACCACCTTTTGAGAAGTGTATCAGCTACTGCTCTATTGGTGAGTAAAAGTGAGGACGTAGTATTGGGCCATGATATGATTGTTTACACTCCCCATGCTGTATCTGCTCTGCTGAACTCTGCCCAAACCAGACATGTTTCTTCAGCTAGGTTTACCAAATGGGAACTAGCTCTACTTGCACCTGCAAACATCACTGTTAAACGTTGCAGCACGCTGAGTCCAGCAACGTATTTACCATATGTACAACATGATGTACAAAGGGTGGAAGGAGACGAGTTGCTGGTGGGAGTTCAGCGGACATAATGATGCACACGATTGTGTGGAATATCTAAATCAGACCTTTACTGCTAGACCTGACATATGTGACACACCTTTAGAGAATGTAGATGTGACTTTTTACACGGGTGGGAGTTGTCATAGACAAACAGAAACAGGTGAGTTATGTACAGGTTATGCTGTTGTAAATGACACAGACATCATAGAAGCTGAACCTCTTGGTCCTCCTCACTCAGTCCAGGTGACAGAGTTAGTAGCACTAACAAGAGCATGTGAACTGGCAGCAGACAAGTCTGCTAACATTTTCACTGACTCTAGGTATGCGTTCGGGGTGCTGCATGATTTCAGGGCCCTATGGCGTCTGAGAAATTTTATGACAGCAGCAGGCATACCAGTTGCACACTCTAGACACATAAAACAATTGTTAAAAGCAATTCAACTGCCCAAAACAGTGGCAGTAATTAAGTGTAGAGCCCATACATGTGAGGATGATCCAGTGTCACAGGGCAACAACAGAGCCGATGAAGCTGCAAAATGGGCAGCAGGATTAAACATGTTTTCTCCAACTGAACAAATTATGTCTTTTCAAACAATTGACATGCTGAAATTAATTGAGATGCAAAATTTGTGTTCAATCCAGGAAAAGTCCATCTGGAAGTCCAAGGGATGTGGGCAAGAGTCCTCCGGGCTCTGGAGGGACGGACAAGGTAAGCCAGTAGCCCCCAAAGCATATTACCCCAGCCTGGTTGAGGCAGCCCACGGTCTGACTCATCTAGGAAAGCAAGGTATGTGTAAATTGGTGAGGGCATACTGGTGTGCACCAGGTTTTTCTTCCCAGGCAGAAAAGAGAGCAATTTCCTGTCTGACCTGCTTGAGGAAGAACATAGGGAAAGCGATCCCTACCGAACCATCCCACCTTCCACCGACTGATGGACCTTTCCAGGTGATACAAATTGATTTCATCCAATTACCACCCTGCAGGAATCTTTAGTATGTATTAGTGTGCACTGACGTATTTTCCAACTGGGTTGAGGCCTACCCAGCGGCCACTAATACTGCTGCGTTTACTTCCAAGAATTTGTATGCAGATATGGTATCACTAAAATTATTGAGAGTGACAGGGGTACCCATTTCACAGATGATGTTTTTCAAAATATGTGTAAGCTGATGGGTATTAATAGCCGACTTCACACCACCTACCGACTATAAGCCAGCGCCAAGGTAGAGATGATGAACGGGACTATTAAAAATAAGTTAAGTAAAATCATGGCAGAGACTGGACTAGGATGGCCAGAAGCGTTACCATTGGTTCTGCATAGTATAAGGACCACTCCTAGACCCCCTCTAAATCTGTCCCCCTTTGAAATACTGTTCGGTAGACAACCTCATTTGATTATAAGTCCACAGGAAGTCTTGAAGGTAACAACGAGGTAACTGTAAGGTATCTTATATCAATGAGTAAGCAGTTAAAACAACAGCAGCAGAAACTGAAATTGTTGTCCAATGATATGCCTGAAACTAACTGTCATGATGTTGAACCAGGAGAATATGTTATGATCAGAAATTTCTTGCGTTCAGGTTGCTTGACTGATCGGTGGGAAGGTCCGTACCAGGTGCTGCTGACAAGTACTACATCTTTGAAGGTGGCTGAGAGAGATACCTGGGTCCATTCCACTTACTGCAAAAAGGTCAATCACCCGGTGGAGAAACAAGTCGGAGACAAGGCTGATAACGTGGACCTGTCTATCGCGAGCTTGTTCTGGGAGGATTGAAAAGGTCGTAGTGAGATACCTGAACTAAAATACATTTGTAGGTCTTTGTTGTGACAATGGACTGGCCTGCTGTGTTCATTTTCAGATTCTTTTCCAGAATTTTCACCATTCTGGTTGGTTCGGGGATATCTGGTTTCTGTGACGGGGGACCAATTTAGGAGCTGGGAGCTGGTGGCAGTGCTGATGGAGTGGAGTCAGGAGGAGTGCAATGCCAATCAGGGGAGTGTCTGACCAATCTTAGTACTGTTATTGTTAAGAGAGCTGTAATTCCGGATACTCGGGGACGGTGTGGAGATTTATCGTCTGAAGATTCCTGTATTTGTGAGCTTTGTGGGTCCCTAGTTGATGAGAACTGTATTCAATGGTGCCAGCCTAAATATAACCCATACTGGGGTGGGTATCCTTTAGAGGATTATCATAGCATAGTAGGCAAAGTGTTAAATCAAACTGATTGCTGGGTGTGTTCACATGTGCCACAGGGACAGCATAATGTAGGGTTGGTGCCATTTCCACTGAATATCATGGACATTTTAGAATTGCAAAAAGGGAAAACATTGGATGGAAAATTCCTCTCATCCAAACCACCTCATTTCAAACTCTACCAATTCCAAGTAGATAGATCACTTTTGTGTTTAAACATAACCAACTCCAATAAACCCGGGAGTTGGGAAGTGACGGGGAATAATCAGACGATGTCCTTCTCACAGAGAGCTGATAATAAGTCCATAAACCATGATCTGTTACGCTCTATTAAATCAAGTGGGAGACATTTTAGGTACCGGTATACATTGAGTTCCACCAAAGAAATTATTGGTAAGGTACCAGATGGTTATTGTGCTAAAATAATACAACCAGAGACTTGCATGTACCAGATGGAAGACCCTGAGATAGGATTGTTTGCAAGGGAAATGTGTTTAATGATAATGAAGCATACTATTCCTTATGTTCTCCCTGATAATGTGTATTTTATATGTGGAAGAAAGGCGTACAAGTGGCTCTCCCTGAGTTCCGAAGGTTTGTGTTACCTGGGAAGAGGTAGTCCCAGAAGTTATGACCCTCACACATGTTGAAATGCTTGGTATCCATAAAAACACACCATCACCATATCTTCACATGCAGTATGAACACAGAGGCAAATGAAATATGATACCTGGTGACGTGCATAAAGCCACTCAGTTAATTAGTGAGACAACTGGCTTCCAAGTTTTAGTCGCACTGGATCCCACCAGAATTGCTCGGGGTACATTAAATTTTAGATATATTCAGGAACTTGCTAAATTAATAGATAATATCACCGAGATGTATGATGACACATTCAGGTATACAGGGAGAGCATTGCAAGCATACAAGAAAGAACTGGTGCAACACAGACTAGTGTTAAATTATTTAACTGCTGTTACTGGAGGGTATTGCTTAACTTTGGCCACCGAATTCGGAGTAAAATGTTGCACCTATGTCACCAATGATACCAGTGACCTAAAAGAGGTGATAGACCGAAAGATGGATGAAATTCTGCAGCTAAAATGGGAGTTTCATAAGAACCATAATGCTTCAGTGGCTGAAGTAGGGGAGAAGATAGAAGGATAGGTCTCATGGTTGAACCCAGTGAAATGGTTCTCAGGCCTAGGGGAATGGGTCCAGGAAGTGATCGCCAGCATAGGCAAATTCTTGATCCTTATACTGATTGTCAAATATAGAACTGCATTACAACACTGAACTAGGAAATACCATCATCTAATGTATTATATTTAGACGTGCATATTATTGAAATGTTACTTTTAAAACACCTCAGATAATGTAAAGTCTCAATTTCCCTTCAAGACTGCCTTTATAGGATTGATGCATCCCCACATCACCCCCATGATCTTCCAAGATCCACGGTGTGCGTATAATAGTAGTTTTATGTCCCCAATCAGAGACACATTATTGATGGATTAAGAACCACCTTGTGTCATCCCAAAATAACATTAAATAATATATAAATGTAAGCCTAAATTTAATTTTTAAAATTAGATTGTGATAGCATGTTGTTTGCTATCAAAGGGTGGACTGTCGAAGCTGGATAATTGGCTGAGACAAGATCAGCTTAAAATTAGATCGTAATGATGCCATCTTGCGACTGGCCGCAAGACGCCATCTTGAAAATTAGATTGCAAGACGCCATTTTGCGAATGGCCGCCCAGCGCCATTTTAGCTAAACTCACACTTAAGTACATATGGCGATGTTACTATTAGCATCATGCGATTGCATCTTTTCACTATTTCTCATACACACATAAATATGTACAATTGCGCTGTTAACTAGTCGCACATTAGCGAATGCATAAGATCCTGTATGAAAAATGCTGTTTATCAGCCTCATGCGCACGCATCTGCCCCAAGTTAACTAGCGTCTTTCTATCAAACCACACATACTTACACATTACATATTTACATACAAGGTTCCATAGGCTTTAAAGTATAAGATTCAAGTTTGTTCATTTATTATAATTGCTGTGAAATAAAGGTTATTTAGTATCTCAGGTTTAATACATGATAAGAATGTCGTGCTTGGTATTATACTGATCTGCACCCTCTCAACAGCTTCCCGGTATCATCGGTGGGAAGATCGCAACATGCATCTGCAACTTATGGACCGCAGAGACTTAAAGAACCGAAATGTACATTATATGACCAACTGTTTAGATTTGCATGAGGCGGGAAACAGAGGCAACCAGCTGTCGGAGGCTGGACTGTGTCTATTTGAATCAACCTGTTAAATGCTCTGTAACAGATGCATCCACCTTGGGAACCAGCGACAAGCCTCTCTTTTATGTTGTCTGTTTCTGTGAGGGTATAAATGTGTGTGTTGTGACCTCAGTCAGAAGTCTTCTTGCTGAATGCTGATTGACGGAGGTTTCTTGCTGATGCCAGGATCTGGTCCAGAGCGCATGCGTATGTATAACTGTACCTGGGTCTGTATAATTTCTTTGCGCTCAATTGTACTTAGATTATAGCGTGGAACTGACTGTACTTTTACTTGAATAATACTTTGTGCTTTGGAACCACAGGTTCAAGGTCTAAAGTCTTTATTTATTGTATGACTGCGTATGCAAATAGCGTCAACCTTAGAGGTTTATAGGCAGGATATAAGAAGGTATAGGTAGGAGTGTATAGAGGTTCAAAGTCAGTATCGTTAAGTGCTTCTCCCAAACTCACCTGCCTCAGGTCAGACAGGTCTACTGTTTGGGTGGATTTTCCGTCTTTTTTTTGGTCGTTTTTCAATCCAACCATTTGTAAATCTGCAGATCCTATTCTTGTCTAGGTAAAAAAGCTCGATTGTTGGTCCAATGTGTTCTGAAGTCCAGCGTTTGATGGGTTTTCCGATGATCATTAATAACGTGATCAAGTCTGTATGCACTTATTACTATGAGAGGGTTTGTAGTAATACCCTTCCTTTCCTGTAAATACAGTACTGCATGGGCCAATAAGTAATGCTTTTTTTTTAAACTTGCGTTAACTTGACTTCATACTAATCACATCATCATTCTGGTATCCTAAGGCTATTTCTGTTTTTTTCAGTGGTTGTAACAGGGGAGAGAGACTGCTGACACATAAACACAAACCTACTCATTATGTGGTATGCGGTTATCTTAATGTCTGGGCTAAATATATAATGCAGGAAGTATGGAAAAAACACTACGATGCCTACATACTTTACATGGTGCTGCAGTTTCATTGCATTCTCATTTTAATATTTTTTTTTTATTTCATTTGGATCAGTGATGGTTTGATGTGTTACAAACGTCATCATGGATCAGAAACAGTTGCTTATTGTTCTTTTATAACAATAGAATATATCTGTTTACACTGTCCCTTACAATGGAGATAAAGATACATTTCATTTCCCTGCTTAAATCATCTCTTATTGCATAAAAATAATTTTGAGATTATTCCCTTCATGCTGACATATTTCTGTTAGCAGCAAACATGATAGCATGCAACATGAGAGAGAGAGACTCAACTCCCCCCCCACTCTACTCTGATGGTGCCTTGCCATTGTGCGGTGGCAATACTAGGGTTGATGCCACACTGTGCCTCTCACCAATTCATATTATATGCCACACTGTGCCTCTCACCAATTAACATAATATGCCACACTGTGCCTCTCACCAATTAACATAATATGCCACACTGTGCCTCTCACCAATTCACATTATATGACACACAGTGCCTCTCACCAATTCACATTATATGCCACACTATGCCCTCAATTGACATAATATGCTACCCTGTGCACCCAACTGTCATAATATTCCACATCGTACATGCTGTCAAATTATATGCTACACTGTGCCCCAATTCACATATGCCACACAAGGCATGCCCCAAATTCATAATATATGCCACATTGTACCCTCAATCCACCTTAGCTTCCCACAGCCTGACCGGGTGCTGGCCACTTCAGAGGCCAGGAATTTGCCTCAATCAACGCAGACCCTGGCCTTGTTCATCCCAGAAAGTGGGGACGACACGCTCCCGTTTCCGGGAACGGTGCCCAGCCACACCCCCTCTCCACCCCCCAAATGCTGTAGCATGTCAATCATGCTGCGGCTTGGGGGGGGGCTTCGATCATAATTACACACGTGCACATGCGCAGAACAGGTCCTGCGCAGGCGTGACCTAGTGCCCGCTTAACAATGGGCCCATAACCGTGCTGCTATAAGGACTAATGCCCTCAGTGGCTCGGGCCTAGTGCCTACCTAGCAAGGGTCAAAAATGCAGTGCTATGAATAAGGTCTAGTGACATCAGCGGTGTTGGAAATGATGCGTGTGCAGGTGTTGATATTACAGAGTTGCAGAGTTATATAGACATACACCAGCAGATGACTCAAACTATGAACATGCCAGTTACTTAACCAGTGGTGTTGGTTTATTGGGAGATAGCAGGTACAGCCGTACTCGCTGTTACATATACACTGTTATTGGAGTGGAGCTTGACCGGAGTGGCGTTCTGTACAGCTCACCAACCGGTGAGTGTATGCTGTAAAAGGGTAGTAGTGTAGGGATCTGGAACAGCATTATATGCAGGTATTAACCGGGTCTCTCAGGAGCTAAACAGGATACTTCTGTCTCCCACACTATACAGAGTACAGACAAGATGGCCCCTGGACATGCTCAGTAGCCCGGTCCTCTTGGGGCAGATCATGAATCCTTCCTGGAGGAACAGGAAGACTGGAGTCTGCTCAGTAGCCCACTCCTCTTTCAACACCTCCCTCACTAATAAGCTTCTCCATGTTACACCAACATTTAACTTTTCTGTAATGACCTGTAAAATAAATTGGGTTAAACACAAGAAAAGGCATCAACACATCACGTGACCTCAATTTCAGAATGTATACTTTAGCAAAAGTTCCTTTATTGATAGCATGGGGCTTAACAACAGTCTCTCAACTCACAAACTTGGGACTGCTACAACTGTCACTATTGCTTTTCACATTTGTGATTTTTTTCCTACATTGGATTTTCATTCACACCAATCAGATGTTAGTTTTATCTTCTGGATATCTTTATTCTCACTGAATGCAATGTTTGCAAATTCCTCATCATACCTCCTAGGTGGATTGCCGATATTTGATCTTGCAGAAGACCTCCTCTGTTGTTGAACTTCCAGGCTGTGACTCAGATATATTTTCAGCTGGTGGCATGTCCAAGTGACACATACTTGCACATATTTGCTCTGCATATCAGCTGCCAAATTTTCTTAAATTTCCATTATTTCTTTAAATATAATATCTGATGACTTAACAAGCTTTCTGGTATTTGGATTCCACAATCTGTAACCTTTGCACTCATGGCAATAGCTGAGCATGATGCACTTTACTGACTTTGAATACAGCTCTCAAACACGGGTTTCTCTGCGTCACGCACTGACATACTGTTTTGTAATTTCTGAACACTGTGATAACCAAATCTTCTATGCCAGAGTTCCAATGACTGTGATTCAGTTGTCATCATTGTGTAACAGTGCTGTGTATCAAGAACATACAATTACTGATGCCATGTAACTTTAGCTATGAAACTCCTTATTTTGTTTCGCACAATACAGTCATTAGTGAAATTAACTCTGTGGTCTCTTTGTTCTAGGACACGGATGGCAATAAGATTTGTTCTGATACTTAAAGCACATTTTGGAGTTCTATGACTTTTGTTTCAGTCTCTAATTTCAAGCGGGCTTTAATTGTACCAACTGTAGTTGCTGTAAGGACTTGACTGCCAATTCCTTTGATAGTGGTAGGGTCAAATTTGGTTAACTTGGTGAACCATTCCTTATTGCAGCTGAAATGCGTTGTTCTGCCTGACTTGATATACCAGTAATCTTTTCTGTGGCTATCTGTAACACTCAGGGCTGACTCATCTCTGCCATTGCATTTCTTGCTTTGTATATGATTCACATTCTTTTGCTTGCACTCAATTGCTCTGTGACCTATCTTGTGACATTTGTAACATTTAAAGTTGAATTTTCTAAATGTTTCACTTTGTGTTTAACGCAGTACTCTCAGCACTTGATTCACATAACATACCTTCTAGGAACTTTAATAACTTTGCTCTGACTGTGACTGTGGTCAACTATTCTGTGTTTGCCTCCAATGCCACAACTATTGTCATAATAATCTCTTCAAAATCAACATTCACTACAACAGACAATAGTTGCAGAGAAACAGACATGATTCTATCAATATAATCACTTATACTACTGCATTCATATAACTTGGTACTGTATAATACAAGTCTTAAATTTTTTCTTCTCATGAGACCTCCATCTTGGTACAAGGCCTGCAGTGTTGTCCAGATGTCATTTGCTGATATCATCCCATGTATGATAGGGTGCACATATTGCCCTACACTTAAGCCTATGGTACCCATGGCTCTCTCTGCATCATCGGGGCTTGGACTTTCACCTGGGTCTACTGTGAACTTTCAAAACATTTCAGACTTGAATTACAATTCCATAGCGAACTTCCAGGTTGTTTAAGCCCTTTTGCTGGTTTTTTTTTCAGTGTGCTGGAGGGAAACTTTTCTTTTTTTCTATAGTGTAGACTAATCCCCCCCTTTACAAGCTGTAAAAAAATCATTAAGTTGATATGAGCAACCACTATTTTGTATTGCTGTTCTGAGAGGTATGGATGGGACCAACATTGGGAGGGTATGCTGGTTACTGTAGTGCTATTTGGAGGTTTCTGGGGTACCTCCTAGTTGAGTTGGCTCTCAACTTAAATATATTTATGTATGTGCTGTTATCATGTGGCACAACAGTATGCAATTACATGACCCAGAGTGGGTGCTATTAATATGTATTATTAGGGACGCCGGTACAGAGAAGCCTTGACGCGGTCTGGCGCTTAACCATGTATTTGCAAATATATGCAATAAAGATCTGCTAGATTTCTATTATCATGTATTCAAGTCTTTTTGCTGGTTTTTTTTTTTTTTAGAGATGTGCGGGTTCGGTTTTACTCGTATATGTTCGGATCTTAAAAACTGCATTTTATTGGCTATCGGCTATCACGTGTTTTGGATAGCCAATAATATTAAACTGAACTAATCCGAACTTGTTATAATTTTGGTGAAAAGAACTGAGTAAATCCAAGTAAAACCGAACCCGCACATCTCTAGTTTTATTGCAGGAGGGAAGATTTTTTTATTTTTTCTGTAGTCCAGTGATTCATATAACACCAGTCGGTTTACGATTTTAGGTTTATTTAAAATTGTTATAGACAGGGCTATTTTACTGGAAAAATAGGTTCAGGAACTGTAAGTGGAGCTACTGGGGGTGGAGCTATAGAAAAACCATTATATAATAAATAAAAATTATCCTATGGAAAATACATTTTGACCCAGGACATTACATCATAGTTAATGAGAGGTTCAGGAACTGAGGAGCTGATTCAGACCCTCTCGCTAGGATGCGTTAGCTCATAGCTGCCGATGGTTTGCATTGTGCACATGCGTATGCATCGTAGTGGGCGAACCAGTGCGAGAGATCGGGAAACGTACGCTTGCCATGCATAGACTACCCTGTAAAATGAGAGACAGGAGAGGCCATTTGTGGGTGGTTACAGGGGCAGACCACTAGAAATGGGGGAGTGGAGGTGCGAATACAGGCGTGCCCGAGCATCTCAACGCTGTTTCAGAGGAGTGCACGTCACTTGGTTGTAATTCACAGTAAAGTGTTTGCAGTGCTTGCGGTAGGGTATAGTCAACCCACAAACGCTGCGTTCGCTTCCGATGGTCCTCGATGTACTGATGGTTGCATAGACTTCCTGGAGATGACATGCACAAGTGGGCGTCTTAAGACAGGCTGGTGGGCGTCTGCATACACAGGGCGATCGCTCGCCAAGACATAGTGGGTGTGCTTATACCTTACTCGCCTACCTTGCCGTCACTTGGCCGAATTTGCATACGCATCAGGCGAGTGAACGCATCTAGCGAGAGGGTCTGAATGAGCTCCCGAGTTCCTGCTGAAAAATAGCACTGTGTATAGAAGTATCTTTTAATTCAAGAAAAATTGTCTTATTGTAAGCAAACTGAAAGAGAGAGTTTGGATTTCCTTTTGACCTACAATTGTCATTGTGTAACATCAGGATCACATACAAGTAGTATCTCAAAGCTTCTGTAAGAAGTTTGATATCTGCTAGTAATTTATGTACAAGGCTTTAATGCACAAGGCTTTTACTATGCCTGAACACACATGCTATGAGTTGAGTTTTGGAAACCCTATAATCAGAAACAAATGTTCTCCAATCTCTACGATCTCCAAATGTGAATGATTTTAGATTTAGCAGCACAGAATTAATAACAGGGAGTATATTTACTAAAGTGCGGGTTTTCAGAATTGGAGATGTTGCCCATAGCAACCAATCAGCTATTATCTTCTAGAATGTGCTAGATAACTGTTAAGTAGAATCTTAGTGGTTGCTTTTAAAAACCCGCACTTTAGTAAATATACTCCGAGGAGTTGTATAGAAAATACATATTATACACATAGTTGCTGATATTGCAAAAGTACCCTCTGAGAGATAACGGCAGGTAGACGCAGTTGTGTTGGGTATGGTGTGAATGATTTCATCATTGTGGCCTCAGAGCTGGATCGTGACTTTGGGGGTCTGAGGCACTTAAGACAGGGGCCCCTAAAGTATAAAATTAAAATTATAGCATCATCAATCGCTAGAGAGAGAATTAGGCGGAGCAGCAGACAGAGGGGGTGGCCAGAGCGTGGGAGGGGGGGGCGGGGTACTCTATAGACTTTTAAATTAGTGTAGATTTGTGTTAATAGTTACCAATGTATCAAAACCTGTATGAGTTTTGTTCAAAGGGATGCCCTGAGAAAAAGACTCAAAGAGGTCTTGAAACGTTGGTAACTATTAATAAGGGTTTATAATAATTTAAAAGTCTGTGTAGTGCCACCCCTTCCTTTTATACAGGATGTCTATATGATTATATATACCGGAACGCCAAACATATTATTTACATTAACACCACAGTTTATAAGCAACATTCAGTATATATATATATATATATATATATATATGTCTGTATATATTATATATATATATATATATATATATATATACACACACATGTAACAAACACGGAGAGCGTACTCGTGAGAAGAGATAAAAATACTTTACTTATAATCAAGCTCACGTACATCTTAAGTTAAAATCAGCAAACTCAGCTTAGATGAGTCACATGGCTCTTAGCAATTTGGTCAGAACAGCCGCTCAGAATGTTATCCACGGATCAGCGCCAGCATCAGAGGCAGCAGGTGACGTCACTGCGTCCACGTAATTGGCCAAGCCGCGGCCACTGATATCTCCTGGTTACAATTGTCCCCCGATAATGTCCACAGTCCACATACTTTAGTACTTTAGTATGGCGGTGTGAAAATTATGAAATTCATCAAGTTCCGAAAAAGCATTTTTTCTGAACTTGACAGTGATACTGTACGCCACCCTGAGATGGCGTACAGCATCCAATACAAGAGAGAGATCTGAAAAGATCCCTCCCTGCTGTGTCCTCTTATCTTCAAGCAGCTGCCTCCTGGCTCCTCGAGCTCTCTGCGGAGAGTGCAGGCAGCTTGAGATTCCACTAATAAAATAATGTCAAAATTAAGGAACTTCTAGAGGAAGGTTTAAGGGGCCTATTCATCATACCTAGAGTTTCTCTGGAGGTAATTAGGTTTAGAACTCGCATGGAGTTCTACCTAATTACCGGAGGAATTCATCATTCCTCCTCCCTATAACTATCTACTCCGAAAAGCTGACATTTTTGCGATGACAGCTTTTTGGGAAATAGATAGTTATCCTTGTCTGCTCTAACTTACTGCAGCTGGAATTCGTGCTGCGCATGCGCTGTTATATCTGTAAAACCAGCGCATGCGCAGCACTGCCTACAGATGCGGTAAGTTTGTGTCCCCCCCCTCCGCTCACCTGCCCCCCCTCCCACCCCCGCTCACCTCCCCCTGTTCAGCATTTACCTGTCCGCGCAGCAGCCTGCGGCTCCGTCTGCTATGCTGTCACGTGGTCTCCCAGCAGAACACAGTAATGTTTAGAAAAAAAAAACATGTTTTTTTTTCTCTAAACTTTATTGTGTTCTGCTGGGGAGAACACAATGTCAGCATAGCAGACGGAACCAGTGGAGAGACCAGAGTGCCGGAGGGAGACGCCGTGGGACCTGCCCAGCTGGAAGCAGGTAAGTGTTACCTACTATACGCCACCTCACAGTGGCGAATAGTAACGCCATCAAATTCCGAAAATACATAATTTTCGGAATTTGATGAATACCATCATTTCCATATCCCCATACTAATGTATGGAGAGTGTGGAAATTAACGCAGGGGGACTTAGCAAGGAGATATCAGTGATATCTTCTGTGCTAAGTGTGTTCATGAATATTAAAATAACGTTAATTTAGGAAAATGTCCTTAAAAGCGTTATTTTAGTGTTGATGAATAGGCCCCTAAATGAGAAACATATAAGTGAGGGGAAATATAGTGATATTGCTAATCCTTGTCCAAGGATAGCAATATTCTATTCCCTCCAAAAGATCCATAAGAGTCTAGAGAAACCACCCGGGAGGCCAGTAATTTCGGGTATTACACAATGCTCGCATCCATCCGAAAACGATAATCTTCAGCATCTGGGTGTCTGCTGTGTAGTTTCCGGATTCCAACAAGCAGACAAGTTCTCCCAGCTCCAGCTATGTACATACAGAGCCATACTTCCTGCAGAGGGCCAGGATGTGCAGTGATACAAGTAAATGTTACTTTGATTGAAATCTCACCTGTGCCCCCTCCGTGTTTTCTCCTTCATGTTTGCTTTTTGCTGCCTGTGGTTGAGGCTGTGAGGAAGCTGGATGTGGATTGCTACTAATCACAATCACATAGACGTTATTGCACATAACCAACATTTCTATGCTTATTTCTAACCCTGCTTTTTGGCTGTGGCATTTATCTCTTATTAATACATTGCAATATTTGTATTCTGCTTTTATTTTCTATATTAATACGTCAGGTGTCCGTATAAGCTATTGTGGGCGAAAGATGAAGCAAGAAATGCAGCCAAACCCGCTTGATAATGTCTTTAGATGGCGTTGCCCAGTGGAAGCCTATGGGCTTCTATTCGCGATGCCCCCCCTGGAAGGGATTTAATTGGATCCCTCCCATCACCCCCCTGCAGTATGTGTCCTTCTGTGCATGCGCCGAAGACGCCAGAGGGACTTCTGGGTCATAGACATGGAGGCCCCTCACTCGCAAAGCCCAGTTCTTACCGAGAGCCGGCCGTCCTTTGCGTTTTCCTTCAAGTATACCGGCGTAATTAACGCCGGCATGCATCTCATCCCGAATGCAATGCGTCATACATCCCAACCTGTCTGTCCTAACCTTGTATAATTATGACTACTAATAGAATATAGAGAGATAGCTATATATACAGATTCAGATTTAGACTCATTCTGGGGCCTATTCATCATTACTAAAAATTCTCTGGAGATAATTAGGTTTAGAACGTGCATGGAGTTCTACCTAATTACCGGAGGAATTCATCATTCCTCCTCTCCATAAATATCTATTCCGAAAAGCTGTCATTTTTGCGATGACAGCTTTTCGGGAAATAGACACTTTTCCCTGCCTGCCTGCACATTTCCATGTTGCCCCGTCCCTTCCCCTCTGTCTCCCGGCGGCGTGTCGCGGCTGGTGGGGAAATGTGAGCTGGACAGAGGGGGCTGCAATACTTACCTCCCCACTGCCGCATGCTGCTGCTGCTGGATGCGTCCCCCCTCAGTTCCCCAGTGACACTTGTAAGTTCTTCAATTTACTGTTTATAGTAAATAAATAGTTAATAGAAGAAGCACTTACAAGATGTCACCTGGGAACAGAGGGGAGGCGCTTCCGGCAGCAGGCAGAGGGGTGAATATACAGCCGGAGCCGGAGGAAGACCTGCAGGTAAGTATATACGGTACTGCTGCTAGACAAGCTGCTGTGTTAACAGCAGCCTGGGTAGCCTTACAGGGGCTGTACGCTGTCGCCATCTAAACTTGGCACACAGTAACACCATCAAATTCCGAAAATACAGAATTTTCAGAATTTGATGAATAGCCTAATTTTTACATCCCCATACTATAGTGTGTGGAAATTAACACAGACGGACTTAACCAGGAGATCTCAGGGATATCTCCTGTGTTAAGTGTATTAATGAATACTAAAAAACGGTAATAAAGGAAAAATTTCCTTAAAACCGTTAATTTAGTGTTGATGAATAGGCACCGATGTGCCCAATCTGAGAAGCTCCTAATTAAGGAAATTAAACTCAGTTAGGAAATCACTACATTGGAAAATAACTGTATTTGGAAGCCAATAGGATCCCACGTGAGTTAAGGATTATGAAAAGTCCCACATTTGGGGCTCTATTTATCATCACTTAATTTCTACAAGAGTAGGTGAAAATTAAGATTTTCACCTACTTTTGTAGAAATTAAGTGTCAGGGTTATTCATCATTTTTGAAATGCAGGAGATATCACTGATATCTCCTGGTTACAATCATCCCCCGATAATTTCCATAGTCCCCATATTTTAGTAAATTAAATTCTTCAAGTTCCGAAAAAGCTATGGCGTAGAGCATCCGATACAGGAGAGGGATCTGTAAAGATCCCTCCCTGTCAGTGGCGGCTCCAGAGCAGCTCAGTCCAAAATTCAAATAGGAGAGACACACCAACTGCCAATGAATCCTGGCTGGCAATGTTTGGGGTGGCAGTTGGTGTGGCTCCCATATTTGAATTTTGGAATGCGCTGCAGCGCCACCTCTGGAGCCGCCATTGCTCCCTGCTGTGTCCTCTTACTTTCGAGCAGCTGCCTCCCGGCTCCCCGAGCTCTCATCCTGTGAGCTGGGAGCAAGGGAGAGGGCACAGCAGTGTCGGCGGGGGACCTACATGGTGGGGCTGAATGATCTGAGTGGGAGACACAGACCCGCAACAGCTGCAGCTCTGTGGTGGCGGGTAGTCAGGTGACAGGCAGCGGGTATAGATGGGGGGGGACTGGACTCCTCCGTCTTCTCTCCTGTCTCTTCATAGCCTGTCTGCAAACTGCGCATGGCGGCTTGAGAAAAATCCCTTTATTTCGAAAAGCTGTCTCCGCAAAAGGAGCAGCTTTTTGGAAGTGATAATTAAGTATAGGAGGCATGATGAATACTCGCAGCGAGTTCAATCCTTAATTATCAGAAGGGAAATTTTTCTCTTGATGAATGGGCTCTTGGTATTTAAAGAAACAAAATAATTTATTAATCTATGGTTTCAGGTAACAGACAATTTCTCTTTTGAACTTATGCAGTTGATTGTAAGGGAAAGGAAAAAGGAATTCATGGAGTTGAGTGTTGAATTAGCAAATTTGGATAACAAAATTGAGTTGGTTAAAGAATTACAAGAGTTTCAGCATCTGAAAAAAGTAAGCCAAATTAAAATGAATACATTAGAAAATGATTTGATAGTGATATCGATTCCTGCCTGTCTATACTTTCTAAAATTGTCGCTATTTAGCGTTATGAGTCGCACAAGAAATAAATGCTTTCAGACCTTGAGTGTGGTTTCAAAGCACAAAAAGTTATTATTCAATATAAAAACAGATGGTTACATGCTGTGATCTAAATACAATTAGCGCAAATAAATCATACAGGCCCAAGGTACAGTTGTTACATACGCACGCGCTCTGGACCCAGATACCGGCATCAAAATAGAAACCTCCGTCAACAGCATAGCAAGCAGACTGGCATCCAGGTTTAGAGAGCCCACATATATACTCTTACAAAGATAGGCACTACAATAGAACAGTTTGGCATGATTCCATTGGTTCTTCTTCCTGGTTCTTCTGTTACAGTATAGTTCATAGGTCAATTCGAATGGACACAATCCAGCCTCCAACAGCTCTTTGTGTCCTGTTTCCCGCTGCATAATAAATCTAAGTTGGCTACATTACAGAGTACATTTTAATGTTTAACTCTCTCTTAGTCCATAGTTTACAGACACATGTTGCGATCTTCTCACCGATGGTACCGGAAATCTGCAAAGACACAGTGAATCAGTACAACAACCAAACAAGGTCTGCTTACCATGTACTAAACCTTAGATATCAAATAAAATTTATTTCACAACATTAATAATACTGAATAAACCTTGACTATTACACTTTAGAGAACCTTTTATGTAAGTGTGCAGTGTGTAAGTATTGGGGTTTTGGAAAAAATGTTAGTTAGCATTGTGCAACTACGTGTTTGGGGAGTACACCATGGTACGTGTTTTGCAGGGTTAATCATTTTATATGTTTTAGTGACTGTCTGTATTTATATGATAAGGACTTTTAACTTCTTTCTATTGCGTGGTAATCGCATGACGCTAAATAATAGCATCGCCACATGTACTTATAATGGGCGAGATTCACTAAAATGGTGCTGGGCGGCCAGTCGCAAAATGGAGTCTCATTGCCATTCGCAAAATGACATGGTGCAGATTTAATTTTAAACCGATCCTGTCTCAGCTGATTATCCGGCTTCGACAGTCCACCCTTTCATAGCAAACAACATGCTATCATACTCATTTTAAAATTAATTTAGGCTTACATTATGACATATTATTTAATATTATATTATGGGATGGCACAAGGTGGTTCTTAAACCATTGATAATGTGACTCTAGGAGGGGACATAAAACTACCCTTATACGCACATTGCGGATCTTGGGAGATCATGGGAAAGATGTGGGGATGCACCAATCCTATAAAGGAAGTCTTGAAGGGGAATAGGGACTTACATTATTTAAGATGTTTTAAAATAACATTTTAATAACACATTTTATGCATGTCTAAATCTTATATATCATATGATGGTACCTTCTAGTTCAGGGTTGTAATGCAGTCCTACATTTACCTCAGTATTCATATCATTACTACTTACCAACATCATAATTTCATTCTTTCGGTTCACCTTATCTTTACATTTTCCACATTTCAACACAGTAGGAACACACCTGACACATAAGCCAATTACTCTGATGACAATCAATATGAGCTTCAGGAGTTTACCTATGCTCGCAATCATTTCCTATACCCACTCTCCTAGACCTGAGAACCATTTCACTGGGTTCAACCAAGAAACCCATTCCTCTACCTTCTCCTCTACTTCAGCCACTGAAGCATTATGGTTCTTTCGAAATTCCCATTTTAACTGCAGAATTTCATCCATCTTCCAGTCTATCACCTCCTTGGGATCGCTGGTATCATTTGTAATGTAAGTGCAACATTTTACACCAAATTGGGTAGTCAAAGTTACGCAATACCCTCCAGTGACAGCTGTTAAATAATTTAACACTAGTCTATGTTGCAGTTCTTTCTTGTAAGCTTGCAACTCCCTACCTGTATACCTGAATGTGTCATCATACATCTCGGTGATATTATCTATTAATTTAGCAAGATCTTGGCTATATCTAAAATTTTGTGCACCCCGAGAGATCCTGGTGGGATCCAATGCTACCAAAACTTGAAAGCCAGTTGTCTCACTAATTAACTGTGTGGCTTTATGCATGTCACCAGGTATCATATTTCTTTTGTCTCTGTGTTCATACTGTGTGTGAAGATATGGTGATGGTGTGTTTTTATGAATACCAAGCATTTCTCCATGTGTAAGGGTCATAACTTCTGGAACTACTCTTCCCAAGTAACACAAACCTTCAGAACTCGGAGAGAGCCACTTATATGCTTTCCTTCCACATATAAAATATATATCATCAGGGAGGACATAAGGAATAGTAAACATCATTATCGTCACACACATTTCCCTGGCAAGTGATCCTACTTCAGGTTCTCCCATTTGACTCACACAAGTTTCTCGTTGTAATATCTTGGCACAATACCCTTCTGGTACCCTACCAATCATTTCTTTGGTGGAACTTAGTGTATATTTATACCGGAAGTGTCTTCCACCTGACCTAATTGTGCGGAACAGTTCATAATTCATAGGCTCATGATCAGCTCTTAGTGAGAAGGTCATCGTCTGGTTATTCCCAGTCATCTCCAAACTTCTTGGTTCATTGGAGTTGGCTATATTTAAACATAAAAGTGATTTATCTACTTGGTACTGGTGGAGTTTAAAATGAGGTGGTTTGGACTTAAGAAATTTTCCATCCAGTGCATGCCCTCTTTATGATTCTAAAACCTCAGAGACATTTAATGGGAATGGCACTAATCCTTCATTATGCTGTCCTTGGGGCACGTGAGAGCACACTCAACAGTCGGTTTGGTTTAAAATTTTGCCAACCATGGTGTGATAATCCTCTAAAGATACCCACCCCAATACTGGTTATACTTAGGTTGACACCGTTGGATGCATCTCTCATCAATTACAGACCCACAGAACTCACACATACAATAATCCTCAGATGATAGACCTTCACACTGTCTCCGAGTATCCAGAATAGCAGATCTCTTAACAATTACTGTACTGGGTTTGGTCAGATACTGCCCTTGTGACTGTATTGCTCCTTCTCCAGACTCCACTCCATTGATATCACCATCAGCTCCTCTCTTCGTCCTCTGTCCTCCATCACAGAAACCAGAGATCCTGAAACAACCCAAAATAATGAGGACTCTGGGAGAAAACACAAAGATAACCACAGCAGACCAACCCATCGCTGAAAACAAAGATCTACAAATTTCTTTAGCTCAGGTATCTCACTGTAACCTTTAACCTTCCCGGGACAGACTTGCAATTGACAGGTCTACATTATCTGTCTCGATTCCGCCTTGTTTCTCCACCGGTTGGTTGACCTTCTTACAGTGAGTGGAATGGACCCAGGTATCTCTCTCCGCCACCTTCAATGAAGTTGTACTCATCGGCAACACCTGATACGGACCTTCCCACCAATCAGTCAAACAACCTGAACGCAAGAAATTTCTGATCATAACAATTTCTCCAGGTTAAACATCATGACAGTTTGTTTCAGGCACATCATGTGACAACAATTTCAGTTTATGCTGTTGCTGTTTTAACTGTTTACTCATTGTTATAAGATACCTTACAGTTACCTCCTTATTACCTTTCAAATCTTCCTGCGGACTTATAATCAAATGAGGTTGTCTACCGAACAGTATTTCAAAGGGGGACAGATTGAGAGGGGGTCTAGGAGTTGTACTGATACTATGAAGGACAAGTGGTAGTGATTCTGGCCAACCCAGTCCAGTTTCCGACATGATTTTATTGGATGAAATTAATTTGTATTACCTGAAAAGGTCCGTCGGTCGGAGGAATGTGGGATGGTTCGGTATGTTTCCCAATGTTTTTCCTCAAGCAGGTCAGACATGACATTGCTCTCTTCTCCGCTTGAGAAGAAAAACCCAGTGCGTACCAGTATGCTCTCACCAATTTGCATATACCTTGCTTTCCCAGGTGAGTCAGACCGTGCGCTGCCTCAGCCAGGCTTGGGTAGTACGCCTTGTGTGCCACTGGCTTACCTTGTCCATCTCTCCAGAGTCCAGAGGACTCTTGCCCACATCCCTTGGACCTCCAGACTGCCTTTTCCTGAATGGACCACAAATTTTGCATCTCAATTAATTTCAGCATGTCAATCGTTTGAAAAGTCATCATTTGTTCAGTTGGTACATTCATTTTTAACCCTGCTGCCCATTTTGCAGCTTCGTCTGCCCTGTTGTTGCCCAGTGACACTGGATCATCCTCACATGTATGGGCTTTACATTTAATTACCGCCACTGTCTTAGGCAATTGGATTGCTGTCAATAGTCCTTTTATATGTCTGGAATGTGTATTTGGTGTGCCTGCTGCTGTCATAAACTTTCTCAGACGCCATAGAGCGCCGAAATCGTGTACTACCCGAAGGCGTACCTAGAGTCAGTGTAGATATTAGCAGATTTACCTTCCGCTAATTCACATGCTCTCTTTAGTGCCACCAGTTCCGCCACTTGGGCCGAGTGTGGTGGTTCGGCTTCTATAACATCCTCGTCATTTACCACAGCATAACCTGTACATAATTCTCCAGTGTCAGTTTGTCTATGACAACTCCCATCCATGTAAAATGTCACATCTACATTTTCTAAAGGTGTATCCCGTATGTCAGGTCTTGCAGTAAAGGTTTGATTCAGATATTCCATACAATCATGTGCATCACTATACCTGCAGAACTCACCTTTCACCAGCGACTCACCTCTCTCCACCCTTTGTGCATCATGTTGCACATAAGGTAAATACGTAGCTGGGTTTAACGTACTGCACCTTTTTGATGGTGACGTTTGCAGGTGCTATTAAGGCTAGTTCCCATTTTGTGAATCTAGCTGAGGAGACATGTCTGGTTTGGGCAGAGTTTAGCAAAGCAGATACAGCATGGGGAGTATAGACAATCATATCATGGCCTAGTACCACATCCTCACTCTTACTGACCAATAGAGCAGTTGCTGCTACACTTCTTAAACACGGGAAAGGAAAGCCTGCTCTGACTCCTCTGTGTGTATGACATGATCGGGCTTTGAGGAAGAGACTAAGGACCTCATTCAGAGGCGGTCGTTAGTTGTAAGCGGTCGCACTGAATCAGGGCGGCTGCTTGCATCCTGAACGACCGCCTCCTTGTCAATCACTAAGCTGTGGGTTAACACCCACAACTCTAGCAACCGACATGGGTGATGGTCGCGATGGTCAAGACCATTGCGACCATCGGGGCTTAAGACCAGACCCTAAGGATGGGTCTGGGCACTCGTAAGCCCCATGGAGCTTCCTACTCTGATCGAGCAGGAAGCTACCCACTGACATCAGCAATGATGTCAGTGGGGCCGCCCCCAAATGGCAAGCATTCTGCCTCCCAAACGGGGCGAGCTGTCACTCACCATTGACAGCTCGCCTCGTCTGCTGCGAGACCACTAGCGACAGAGCATCTGTCGCTAGCCGGGTCTCGCGCATGCACACGACGGAGCCAGCTCCGTCGTGTACATGCCCAGTGGGGCAACATCGAGTCGGTTGTGAGCGCTCAGTGCATGCGACCGACTCGGAATGACCCCCTAAGTCCTGTAATGGCAAGGCCAAAATAGAAAAACCTGGGATCCACATTCTGCAGTATCCACACATTCCCAAGAAGGTACGAATTTGCTGTTGATTCTGTGGCAGTCTCATGTTCTGTATGGCTTGGATTCTGTCATTTGTCAGATGTCGTAACCCCTGGATTAGGCAATGTCCCAAGTATTTAACCCTGGACTGGCATGGTTGTAGTTTGTCCTTAGCAACCTTGTGTCCTGTTTGCGAGAGATGAAGTAATAAAAGTTTAGTATCATTTAAACATGACATAAACGAATCAGAACATAACAATAAATCGTCCACATATTGTATTAGAACAGATCAATTGGCAGGTTGAAAAGATTGTAAACAGTCGTGTAAGGTCTGGGAGAAGATACTGGGGCTGTCTATGAAACCCTGGGGCTATCGTGTATTGTATTGTATGTATTGTACACCCCTGTATGTAAAAGTGAATAGGTACTGACAGTCAGGATGAAGAGGTACAAAGAAGAAAGCAGAACAAAGGTCAATGACAGTGAAATGGGTTGCATTTGGTGGGATCTGCATAAGAATGGCAGCTGGATTTGGCACTACGG
The DNA here is from genome assembly GCA_031769625.1 of Taudactylus pleione. Taxonomy (NCBI): domain Eukaryota; kingdom Metazoa; phylum Chordata; class Amphibia; order Anura; family Myobatrachidae; genus Taudactylus; species Taudactylus pleione. Next base: position 7,796,945 of record JAUIMM010000197.1, read on the forward strand.
GAAAATGGCTCTCTACCACCTTATTAACCCCTCTAAGGTTTTGTACCAGCCTATAACCCCTCCCACCACTTTTCTTCACAGGAAAGATGGGACTGTTGGCTACACTTGCTGTATGGACTAAAATTCCCTGCTGTAATAATCACTCAATTATGGGATAAACCCCTAACTCTACCTCCTGTTTTAATGGGTACTGGGGCATTTTTGGAGCTTGCCTACCGCTTTTTAGATATACCATTACGGGAGCTACATTTGCCATTAATCCAGTGTCCTGTCCATCCTTGGTCCAAAGTGAACCTGGAATTTTTGATAACATTTGATCTACCTGAGATGGATTTTTACCTGAACTAGTAGAGTGATACATTATCCTTTGGGGAGTGTCCAATATATCCCTCACATCATGCGCAACTCTCTCTGGGATATCTAGAAATATACCATCAGGGTTAAAATATATAACACATCCCATCTTACATAACAAATCCTTTCCCAGTAGGTTAGTAGGAGCCGCTACTGCCAGGAGGAAAGAATGCCTTGTATGCAATGGCCTGATAGTGACCTCTGTGGATTTGGTTAAAGGATAATGTTGCACTTTACCCATTACACCCATTGCTGGTACTGTCTCGCTGGTCACCTGTAAATTAGCTGGAGATTTTATCACTGATCTGGTCGCCCCTGTGTCTACATGAAAAGGATATTTAGTACCAATTATATCAACCATCATGACCGGTTCTTCCCTAGTACTTCCCGTTAACCTGACTATCTGTAGACTACAGGTATGACCTGACCCCTAGCATTGGCTACCATTCTCCAATAAAGCATTAACGGCCACAATTGGAGCTGGTGACTGTTGGAAATTTCCTGTATATCCCTTATGAGGATATCCACATACTCCCTGGTTAGGAGGTCCTACCTTCTTCACCTTACAGTTCCTACTTACATGTCCCACTTGGTTGCAGTTAAAGCACCTTCGTGAGTGGGGTGGGTGAAAGGGTTGCTGTGTGGGCTGAGTGGTAGGGAAAGGTTGTGGGTTTAGATCAGGATTTTGAGGGTAATATGGTGGCTGTGGATAGTATGGGTTTTGTGACTGTGTGTGATAAGTGGGGTAGGGTTGTGTTTGCGGTGGTGCAGGATTGGTGAGGAAGGTAGCTGTACAGGTGCAGGTGTGTCTGGTGGCTGTGATGTTACAGTCATTCCTTCTAGAGTTTGAATACTAACAGCCATTAGCTTCTCGCTCTGGGTCTCTCTCTTTTTTAGGATGTTTTTATCATGTTCAATAGCGGATTCTATGAGTGTGTCTACAGTAACTCCTCTCCAGCCAGGTAGTGAGGTCTGTACTCTGGTCTTTAGATTGTCTTTAATACCATCCATAAGTACCGTAATGATCATTCCCCTGTGATGAGTGCTATCTTTAATATCCTCTATCCCAGTGTACTGGGTTATAGCCTGCAGAGCTCGGGTACAATAATCCGCTGCAGATTCACTCTTTTTTTGTTTTATGGTGAAAATTTGACTCCAGTTAACTACTACTGGAAAATATACACCCAATTGAGTTATTATGCGCGTAATGTTACCTTGGTTACTCTCGTCTGTTAAGGGACCATCTCCATCCAATACGCAATCCATGATAAACTTTTTCACGTCGGTATTGTGTGGAAGACAAGCCCTTAACACCATTCGCCAATCTTTATTGGTTGGCTCATGAGCACTACTAAAATTTTTCAAAAATCTTTGGCACTTGGCTAATTCCTCTTTAGGATCAGGGAAATCATTCATTATGGAATTTAGCACCGCTCTTGTCCAAGGACAATGCATTGCTACCTCCCTTGTGGGCACTACACGGTTCGCATCCGCATTCCCATTCGGAACAGTTATTGTCCGGATGGGATGCAGACCGGCCGCACTGCTACTTTTGACCTTGTTACCTGGCTGGGGATTGAGTCTATTACTGCTACGTATGTGGTTAACAACTTCCTCTACGGGTGCAGGGGATGTTATCACTTCCTGTACTATCACTGATGAAGATGGGGCCACCACTCGTGCTTGTTGTGATGGAGCATCTAACATGTGTACAGCATGGGAAATGGCAGACATAACAACAGGTTCATCATCCGCATCATAAAAAATTTTTTTGTGATTACTCAAGAGAGGATACAAGTTACTTGTTCCATTTTTATGGCTTTTTACAACGACTGTATCTGCACCCCCATCCGCATAGGGCAGTGGTGGTGCACGTGAACCACTGGCAATACCTTCCGCAACGCTACCTTGCTGCAGTTTAGCGCTGCGGGTGCACTCTCCTGTAACGTGCTCGCAATGCTAGTTTGCGTCGCGTGCACACCTTTAAGCCACGCATCCCCCTCATGCTGCCACAACTTTAAACACTTTTATATTTTACCTTTTTCATTCGAGAATGCACCCTACAGATGCTATCTCGGACACTGTTCAATACCTCCTTATCAAAGCTGCCAATTCTGGGGAAAGGTCTAACACTCTTCATCGTCATTTTAAACCATACATCACAGTACCTAGTTGCATAAGCACCATACTTAGTATGCATAATATGGCGTGCAGACCCAAGCGGCGCTTCTAACAGCAGCACATCATCTAACATCTCTACCGTTTGCTTGGCCCCCATCTGGGAGAACCCTAAGCTTTTCAATAGAGATTTAGACTGGTGAAAGAAAGTCAAGATACTTTCACTTTACCTGTGGACGATATTAACAGGATGCGCCCACAAACCTATGGAAGAATAACCAGGCTGCTTCTATGCACCTAATCCCTTTTTGACTACCTTTCAACTGCTAGCAAGTAGGCATTCCAATAACACCTACCCTTTTCAGTGATTTCGTCCACTCAGTTCACAATCACAATTTAGCCACAACTGTGCTGTTCAATTACAATGCTCAAATAACCCTAACTGATCACTGAATACTGTAATCACACTGTGGCCCTGAATCAGGGCGTTTTCTTTTTTTTTTTGTGCGGTTGATGGTCGCGATGGTCAAGACCATCATGACCATCGGGCTTGCGACGAGACCCTTGTGGTAGGGTCTCGTGGCCGCAAACCCCAGAGAGATTTTGGCTCTAACAGAGCCGAAATCTCTCCACTGACATCACTTGTGATGTCAGTGGGGCCTCCCCCAAAAGGCAGGCGTTCACATGGGAATGCCTCCGTTTGGGTAGCCACTCCCTCGGCCCGCCCACCAAATGGGGCGAGCTGTCACTCAACATCAACAGCGCACAGAGCTTGCGACTGGGTCTCAATCAGGCCCTGAGAGCCGAAACTACAACAAAGACAACAACTACACCTGCTTATGTGTATAGACTGCGGTATCTACTACCGAGCCACTAGGCCGACACCAGGCTCCTAGCACTTAAGGGTCCTACGATACCCTTAACTAGGGAACATGTTACCCCTACCAACAAATATTCACTATTACACACCCTTTTCCTGTGCAGAAAAATACACGTTTTCCCAGACTATGGCAACACTGATCAAGGTATTTACAACAATGCTATCTATCAATATCACCATGCACTCTCAACGGCTTTGTTTACAACACATGGCAGCAATACAGGAAATACATATGCGCTATTGTGCGACTAGTTGCATACACAATAATGCGACTACTACACAAAACGTATTATTACCCTTACGCTATTGTGCGATTTCCCCTTTTTAACATAAAAATCTATCAATGAAGGAAAACAAACTTTTTCCTCCCTTGTCCCTGGATTCTTTAATCAGCGCTCCTTAAGCCACAATAACGGGTAGCAGACTCTCAGCAACAAAGTGGTAGCAAATTTTCGAAGGCACAATGCGTTCTCCTGCTATGGCACCTCCACCCTTTTGCTGAGAGATCGCTGACCGAGTGTTACTAAGTGACCCATAGCGTGATTCACACTGCGAGCCCCCAACTATTGATTCCTGCCTGTCTATACCTTATAAAATTGTCACTATTTAGCGTTGAGTCGCACAAGAAATAAATGCTTTCAGACCTTGAGTGTGGTTCCAAAGCACAAAAAGTTACTATGCAATATAAAAACAGATGGTTACACCCTGTGATCTAAATACAATTAGCGCAAATAAATCATACAGGCTCAAGGTACAGTTGTTACATACGCACGCGCTCTGGACCCAGATACCGGCATCAAAATAGAAACCTCCGTCAACAGCATAGCAAGCAGACTGGCATCCAGGTTTAGAGAGCCCACATATATACTCTTACAGAGATAGGCAATACAATAGAACAGTTTGGCATGATTTCATTGGTTCTTCTTCCTGGTTCTTCTGTTACAGTATAGTTCATAGGTCAATTCGAATGGACACAATCCAGCCTCCAACAGCTCTTTGTGTCCTGTTTCCCGCTGCATAATAAATGTAAGCTGGCTACATTACAGAGTACATTTTAATGTTTAACTCTCTATAGTCCATAGTTTGCAGACACATGTTGCGATCTTCTCACCGATGGTACCGGAAATCTGCAAAGACACAGTGGATCAGTACAACACCAAACACGGTCTGCTTACCATATACTAAACCTTAGATATCAAATTACATTTATTTCACAACATTAATAATACTGAATAAACCTTGAATATTACACTTTAATGCTAGGGAACCTATTATGTAAGTGTGCAGTGTGTAGGTATTGGGGTTTTGGGAAAAGACGATAGTTAGCGTTGTGCGACTACATGTTTGGGGAGTACACCATGGTACGTGTTTTGCAGGGTTAATCATTTTATATGTTTTAGTGACTGTATGTATTTATATGATGAGGATTTTTAACTTCTTTCTATTGCGTGGGAATCAAACAACGCTAAATAATAGCATCAACGTATGTACTTATAATGGGCGAGATTCACTAAAATGGCACTGGGCGGCCAGTCGCAAAATGGCGTCTCATTGCCATTCGCAAAATGGCGTTGTGCAGATTTAATTTTAAACCGATTCTGTCTCAGCCAATTATCCGGCTTCGACAGTGACTAAGATTAAAAAAAATCAACTGGGATCTAATGGATTATCGAAATGATAAAATTAGAAGTTGACCAGCTATAAAGAAACCATTTTTTCCTTAGAGACGGGATATGAAAGAGAGGGATAACTCTTTATAGAGAGGCCAGAATGGGAAAGACAGAAGGGAACCTCTAGAAAGAACATATTTAAACAATCCAGGTCAGAGGCTAAAAAGAAAACAGGAAGATAGAAGAGAGGGAAAAGAGGAGGAAAGAGGGACCCAACCCTCATTAGTAACTGGTATTTTTAATCTGCCGAACCATACTTTGAAACAAAATAAATTAAAATTATTGTCAAAAGGTTTGCCATTTGTACCTAATAAAAAACCTAGTAGCTTTTAGCCGTTTGTTGATCTTAATATATATATTTGAATTCTGACACTTAAACAGCATTTCATAAGAAATGATTTGAAAACGAGTTCGTCTATAAAAAACCCAACCACTGAAAATGGGACTAGTTTAAAAGCCAAATCAAATTATTATCCACTTGAAGAGGTTGCCATTTAGAGACCTTCTCAAATCTTATTAGATAGGACTTTGAAGAGTTATGCCAAAAAGAAAAGAAAAATAAAGATCATTTCGGTAGAGGAGAAAGGCTGGCAATTAAGGATTTGGAATAGAATTTGGATATAATTATTAAAATGGCCGATAAAGGCGGAGGTGTCGTTTTAGTGAGTAGAAGTGAATATTTGGAAGATGCCTTCAGGCTCCTCAATGATACTGTAACATACAGTATGTAAAGCTTGATAACTATCCCACTAATAAAATAATTGTCACAATAAAGGAACTTCTAGAGGAAGGTTTAAATAAGAAATATATAAGTGAGGGTGAAACACTGATATTGCTAATCCTTGTCCAAGGACAGCAATATTCTATTCCCTCCCAAAGACCCATAAGAGGCAAGATAAGCCACCCAGGAGGCCAATCATTTTGGGTATTGGCACGGCAACAGCCAGCCTATGAGAATTTGTTGACATTTACATTAAGAAATATGTGGTAAATTTGAACTAATTTCTTAAAGATTCAACACAAGTATTGCGAATTTTAGATGAATTTCACTGGCAGTAGTATTTTAATTGGTGCACTATATTTGTGGAAGTGTTATATACCAGTATTCCACAAAAACATGGTATAGACACATTACATTTTATTTAGAGAAGGATGAAACCCTAAATGAGGATATGAGAATGTTTTACTTAAATGTGTTAATTTTGCTTTAATAAATAATTATTTTAAGTTTCAGTGGCAATTCTATAAACAACAATGGGGCATGCCTTATGCGCCCAGTTTCACCAACTTGTATTTAGAATTACGGGAGATTAATGTAATATAAAATAACAATGCCTTTTCAAAACATAAATATGTAGAAATGCTATATAGCTGACATACTTATAGTATGGCAAGGTGATGAGGAGATTTTTAATGAATTTATGTCTTATATTAATAATAATAATAATAATAATAATAATAATAATAATAATAATTCTTATAAATTTAATTTCACTTCACATTTCCAAAAATGTAGAATAATAAAAAATGGGTGACAAATATTCCTTATTAGCAATTTAGGATGATTAGGAAAAACTGTGTTGAAGATTCAGGGGTCTAGTTACTAAGCAGTGTTATGAGACAGAGTGAAAAATGATGTCTGTGATAAGGTGCCAGCCAATCAGCTCCCAACTGTCGTTTTTCAAACACAGCCTGTGAGATGAAGGTTGGGAGCTGATTGGCTGGCACCTTATCACACACATCATTTTTCACTCTGTCTCCTAACACTGCTTAGTATCTCGGCCCCTTAAAGTTTGAGGAACAAGTAGAGATCTATAGTAATAGGTTTAAAGAAAAAAAACTCTCCCCCCTAATTTAGTAGACAGATGTAGGAGTAGGGCCAAGGGTCTTAATAGACAAGATTTACTGTTGTATAAAGAGAGAAATAATAAGATATACAATTTTATTTGCTCCTTTTATTACAACATACAGTATAATACAAAAAGTAGAAAGATAAAGGCTGTATTAACCAAACATTGGGTAGTATTAACTGTGGATCCTATTCTTAAGGATGTGAATCTGAAAAATCCCCAGGTGGTTTTTAAAGACTACTATTATAATTATTATCATTTATTTATATGGCGCCACAAGTGTTCCGTAGCGCCTTACAAAGTACATAAACAAATTGTAGACAAGCGACTTGCAGAACAATACAATACAGGACCAGGACAGGGATAATATATATTGCTACATTAGCGACCATAACACCCAGATAAGCAACAGAGCATAAGCAACCAAGTGTTAGGTGCCTAGTGGTGAGTAAGAAGTAGATGAAACTAAAGTAGGGAGAAGCACAAGAGGGTAGAGGGCCCTGCTCGAAAGAGCTTACATTCTAAAAGGGAGGGGAAGACAAACATGGGTGACACAGATGGGGTAGATGGGGAGGAAGGAGCATGTAGCAGGGAGTTAGAATGATAGCTGGAAGGCTTTGATGAAGTAGTGGGTCTTGAGAGCCCGTTTGAAGGATTGCAAAGCGGTGAAGAGTCTGATGGGGAGTGGGAGAGAATTCCAGAGGTGGGGAGCAGTGTGGGCAAAATCTTGGAGGCGGGAGTGGGAGGAAGTAATCAGCTGGCATGAAAGGCGGCATGCATTAGTTGAACAAAGAGAGTGAATGGATATGAGATCAGAGATGTATATGGGAGAAGATTGGGTGAGGGCTTTGTAAGCGAGCATGAGAACCTTAAATTGGGTTCTAAAAGGGAAGGGGAGCCAGTGGAGGGCTTGTAGGAGAGGGGAGGCAGATGTAGAGTGTTTGGAGAGGAAGATAAGCCATACAGCAGCATTAAGGATATACTGGAGAGTAGAGAGATGGGATTTGGGGAGGCCAGATAGGAGGAGGTTACAGTAGTCCAATCTGGATGACCAGTGAGTGTATGAGGGTTTTAGTAGCATCTTGGGTGAGATAGGGTCTGATCTTAGAAATATTATTCAAATGGAAACGCAGTGCCCCTTAAATAGTGGCCCCAGTTGTAGTCTCCCTCCTATGAAGTAGGTACCATCTTGACATTCTTGGATCCATTTCCCACAGGCAGCCAGCATTGTTTAGTTTTACTGCCTACACCTATTGGAGTTTGTTTTCCAGGATTGCCATATACCTTAAAGGACAATTATTTAATATCACTACTGGACTGCATTGTTTTATGACTGGAGCCCTACCAATTGCCAAGTTCTATTTCATAGTGCTAAATTCATTATTGTGGCGGGAACATCCTATTATATACAGAGAGTATTGGTAATAATCAGTTATCTGAATGAATTTACCCAGGATTCCTAATTTCTAACTGCACATTTTTAAACATCCATTCTATTCTGATATTTAACAGCTGCATTTAATATAACTACTTTTTATGTTGCCATTTGTATCTGGCCTTTTTTGGATACAATTTCCAGGAGTCTGATCAACTCCACCTGTGCCTTGATACTTTGTGCCATTTCTGTATTCTCAATTGATTAGTTCACATTGCTGCTGTTTATATTTACATCTGATGTGTTTCTTATAGTGTATTGTCCTATGCTATATATTGTGTGGTTTATTTTTGATTATTACATTATTCTACATTCATATTATTTGTACCATATGTCCCCGCATTTTACACTAGAGCGCAGTTCTTTTTCTAACTGTGTCTATCAGTGAGGTTGACAATACCTCTTTTTCACTGCTGCACTGGTGTTTGATACCCCCGCTTGATTAGCACTAGGTATTTATTTAGTTAAGGAAGAGAAGGCAGGTAGGCTGGACTTGGGGGGCCGCAGGGAAGACTGGCTGGCTGGCTGGACTGGGAGGGGGTAGGGGCTTAGGGAAGGCTGGCTGGATTGAGGGAGGGAGGGTAGGGAAGGTAGGCTGGCTAAACTAGAGGACTAGCTGGACTGGGGTGCGGTGGACCAGGGAAGGAAGGCTGTCTGGACTGGGGAGGGGCCTTAGGGAAGGCTGGCAAGACTGGGGGATGTATTAACAAAAAGATAACAGTGTTTTGAGCGCACTGGTCTGAGATATCATTAAAATATAACTTTTAATTAATTGATGAAAATATTCTGTGTATAAATGGTGAAATATTTAAAATCAACTACTTTAGAAAGTAGAAGGGATCTTTATTTTGTCCTCTACTGTTTCAATTCATTTAAGCACTTTATTCCCTATACAGATCTATAATATTGCGGTCAAAACATTCCACTATGTCTTCTGTGTGTGTTATTCAGATTGTAGCATTGGATAAGGGGCCTGATTCAGAGCCACTCGCTATTTGCGGCCGTTCGTTTTCTAGAAAGGGGTGGCTATTCAAATGAACCGTTCGCACTTTGCGGTCTGTTCACGCCTCTAAGTCTGAACGAGCGAGCAAAACATGCGAATGTAAATTTGAAAAATATGCCCCCTGGCCGCTCGCACCATACGTCATGTCCGCTATTTATTAGATTAATCGAGTACATTGAACAGCATCTGAACTGCTCGCTATTCTAGTGGTTGGTTTTTTCAACCACTATTTTGCGAGCAGTTCTAAGTAAAAAAACCCCAAGTGATGTGGTCAATGACGCTGCTGGATTAATTATGCACTCCCTTAAAATGCCTGTTTTGACCTTTAAGCACGCCTGCGATCGGATCTCCACTCCCTGTTTTCAAGCACCTTCCCGTTACCACCCACATACGCCTCATTCTGTCACTGAAAATAGCAGGCATTCGCTATTTTGCAAGCACATGAATTTCGGCCGCACTGACTGGTTCGTGCACGCATATAACGATCCGTACGCATGCGCAGTTGGGCAAACATCGCTCGGAGCGAACGAGCTGCCGCTTACGAGTGGCTCTGAATCAGGCCCAAGATCCCTTGTAAGTAAGTATAGGGTTTGATAGTCAGCTAGACACCCTTTACTTGCAAGAGCACTAGCAGTTCAGTTCACGAGTGTTAGTTCTAATTAATATCAGTTTCAGGCGTCGGATTACGTTCGTCGGCTTCCCGACTGCTTCCCCTTACAAGGGATCTTATCCAATGTTATAATCTGAACAACACACACAGAAGACATAGTGGAATGTTTTGACCACAATATCATAGGTCTGTTTAAGAAATCAAGTGCTTAAATTAATTGAAACAGTAGAGGACCAAATAAAGATCCCTTCTGCTTACTAAAGTAGTTGATTTTAAATATTTCACCGTTTATACACAGAATATTTTAATCAATTAATTAAAAGTTATATTTTAATGATATCTCAGACCAGTGCGCTCAAAACACTGTTATCTTTTTGTTAGGATGCCTCACTGTTAGCATTTCTTCTATGCTCCTATACTAATACACCATGTGTGTGTTACCCCCGTCTGCTGTATAATTTGAGAGCTTAATGTATGCCCAAAATGCAAGGGGAATGTAATAATGAACAGATGGGTTTGTGTCTCTGAAAAAGTATTTGTTGCCAATTAAATGGCCGATGCCTGAAACTGATATTAATTAGAACTTAAGCTGCATACACACACAACGATTTTTTGAACAATTATCGTTAAACGATATCATTTAACGATAATCGGTTGAAAAAATCATTCACTTTCTGAGTCAAACGATGAACGATTATCGTTCATGCGCGTACACGTTTGTAGTTTGCAGTTCAGTCAGACTGAACGATTTTCATTAAGGGAATATGCAAAAATGTTTGTAGTTCAAAAAAATCGTTCATTACACTATAAAAAATCTGACAGATCTGACAGAAAATCGTTCAGAAAATCGTTGGTAACAAAATCATGTGTATATGCAGCTTAACACTCGTGAACTAAACTGCTAGTGTTCTTGCAAGTAAAGGGTGTCTAGCTGACTATCAAAAGCTATACTTACTTAAAAGGGATCTTATCCAATGCTACAATCTGAAGAACACACACAGAAGACATAGTGGAATGTTTAGACCACAATATTATAGATCTGTATAGGGAATAAAGTGCTTTTATGAATTGAAACAGTAGAGGACAAAATAAAGATCCCTTCTACTTACTAAAGTATTTGATTTTAAATATTTCACTGTTTATACAGAGAATATTTGAATCAATTAAAAGTTATATTTTAATGATATCTCAGACCAGTGCGCTCAAAACACTGTTATCTTTTTGTTAATACTGCTGTTCGACTACAGTGAGCTGCACCCCTCTATAACATGCTGAATTTGATGATAAATTAATTTTGGTACATTGAAGAGAGGCAGGATCTGTAACTGGTGCGGCTGTTTCCTGTGTTGTACTAGACTGGGGGAGGGGCAGAGAAAGTAGGCAGGCTGGCTGGAATGGGCATTGGGGTAGGTTGGGCAGGGAAGGCAGGCTGGCTGGACTGGGGATGGGGGAGCAGACAGGGAAGGCTGGCTAGCTAGAATGGGGGAGGGGTGTAGGGAAGGCTGGCTGGACTGGGGGGGACAGTCTAGGGAAGGCTGGCTAGACTGGAGGGGGAGGAAGTGCAGGGAAGGCAGGATAGCTGGCTGGACTAAGGGGGCAGTGCAGGTGAGGCTGGCTGGACTTGCAGGGGGCACAAGGCAGGATCAACATACCTGCTCTTTTCATAGTATTTCCAGAGAGAGAGGCAAGGAATGCACTGGGTGGCAGGCAGGGAGAGAGAGCATCAGCGCTGCGGGCCTGCGGCATGTGAACTATGGAGCTGGCCATGAGCCAATCATAGCTTGGAGAATGGCAGCCAATCAGAGAAGCCGCTCCATGATCACTAATTGGAGCTGGCCGTGAGCCAATCACACCTCGCGGAACAGCAGCCAATCAGGAGCGGCTGCTCTGATTGGTTGCCGTTCTGCGAGCTACGATTGGCTCACGGCCAGCTCCATAGTTTACATGCCGTAGTGCTGATGATTTTCCTTGCCAGCTTGCCGCTGTCACCCGGGCCCCCTCTCTCTCCGGGCCCTGGACTGGAGGCCCGGCAGTCCCACCCTGATGGCGGCCCTGGGCGGAGGCACTGAAACAAGCTAAGAAGGAGAGGACATATCACTACACTCACCATTACCATGGAGGCCCGAGTAAAGAAGTGTTACATTTATCACGTGCTTCACTGCTACTAACTATCAGACAAACAAGGATGTCACTAATTGGAAAATACGATGTTAAAAAATGTGGAAGAAGATGAGTTAAAAAAATAAAAAACACAGAAAAAACCCTCCGAGCCATTGTATACTAGTATGTCTGTGTATGTATATGTTAATAAGACATCAGTATTTCTTTCCCAACCATTGTGCTGAGTTTGCAAATGAGATTTGTTGGCAGTTTCTTTCCACTTCTGGTCAGCAGAATTTGGAGCTGAGACTTCTTTTCAAGCAGGGCACGTATTATACCAGTACACACTGCAGTAAGGAGCAGGTGCAGTCACCACCATTGTACATACAATTGCTGGTCATAGCCCACAATGTTTGAATAGTTGCTTGTTTTCTATTCATTCTTTTAAAAAAAGTACACACTTCACACATGAGAGGTGACATTATGGTTAGCCCCTATTCAGGCTGATTTTGTAATTATGCAAAATAACAATTACTGAAGTGCAGAATATACCATATTTACTGATACCAGAAACAATATATATTATTATTATTATTATTATTATCATTTATTTATATGGCGCCACAAATGTTCCGCAGCGCCTTACAAAGTACATAAACAAGTTGTAGACAAGCGACTTACAGAACAATACAATACAGGACCAGGACATGGATAATATATATTGCTACATTAGCGACCATAACACCCAGATAAACAACAGAGCATAAGCAACCAAGTGTTAGGTGCCCTAGTGGTGAGTAAGAAGTAGATGACACTAAAGTAGGGAGAAGCACAAGAGGGTAGAGGGCCCTGCTCGTAAGAGCTTACATTCTAAAAGGGAGGGGAAGACAAACAGGGGTGACACAGATGGGGTAGATGGGGGCTAGATGGGGGGCATGTAGCAGGGAGTTACAATATATATATATATATATCTTCAATGTTTGCAGTGTGAGCAGCACTCCTTAAGGAAAGGCTTTTCCAGAAAAGAAAAAAGGCCGAACACTCCAAACTGTAGTTAGGTGAATAAACACAATTGTTTATTCTGTGCAACAATTCTGGTTACCGATAACCCTTCTTCAGGCAGTACAATGTCTTTATTCTCCTAACTACAGTTTGCACAGACATTTTTTGTGATTAAATTGTTTCTCATACATATGGTTGAACCCCAAATTGTCTAATCTAGTGTGATTCACAAGACAGTAATGGGTATACAGCAAGGTGCATTTACCATAGAGGCTGCAGTTCATGTTGCATCCACCATGTGGTTGATGCTACTGACTGGGCTGTAACTAAAATACTATCGTTTTATGTTCTACATGGATACCTAGGGCTCTGTTTATGATAGTCTGCATCTCAGATGTGGATGCGATGTGCTAAATTCACCAGGATTCGCAACTCAGTATTTGAATGCATCACAAGGATGTATCAAATATCGCATGCAGGGACAGAGCTTGCAAGAAAGTTCTGTACCTGTGAAAACCAGGTCACCGAGCCACTCACCGGATCACCGATCACAGGTCAGGGTGCAGGTAAGTGTTTTTTTTTCACTGTGATTAGTGCGGCGATCTATCAGACAGGCAGGCTAATCACTGAAGTCTACTCCAGGCTCTGCTTTCATTGACAGCAGAGATAGAGTAGGGAGAACAGGGGAGAAGCCTGCTTAACACCATCTCCAGGCGGCATTAATATCACAGGGTAGGAGGAGCATTTAACTGCAATGTAATGGTGTGCTGGGTATATATGCTAGTGTAGAGACCTGCAGAAAAAGAAGGGGTCCCTTGACAGTGGGCTGCAGGCTTAAATGCTTTGATCAAATCGTGACAAAATCCCCTTGGTTTCATTTGCTGCACACATATAGATTTGCAGTATATTATTAGAGCTTATAGCAAAAGTTTTTCTGTTTTGTAGACCACATAACTGAACACTGAGGCCGGCTCCCGGCTCTGATCTGCCTGTTAGAGCAGAGCAGGAGTCCGGTAACCGGGGGAAACCCTGGATAACGCCATCTCCAGGTGGCGTTATTATCACAGGGCTTCCCCAGTATTTTTTCACATTTTATTTTTAGTAACTTTGCCAGATCACATTTCCCATTACAATTATGGGAAATGCGATCTGATTACTAAAAATATATGCTAATTAGGGCTTGGAGTACTGTAGAATTTTACGAATTCTTCTCCAATTGCCCTTTAGTACATTTATGCTAAACTAAAGTATTGTGTAAATGGTGTGAAAACACCCCTTTTCACTTTTTTTTTTAGCAAAAATAATGTTAATAAATGAGATACATAGGGCTCTATTTACTACAATCCGCATTGGGAATGCAGATTGTAGAGTGATATTACTGACTGAATTCGCATTGCGAATTCAGGCAATATCACAGAGATTTACTACAAATCCCTTGCAGGGACAGAGCTTGCGATAAAGCTCTGTCCCTGCGAATCCCCTCCGCACACTTATCGCGGTATGTTTCGGAAAATTTTTTACCATGACAAGTTCCCGCGCGCTAACCAGCCACTGCAAGGCCCGCCCCTGCCACTAAGTCCCGCCCCCCACAATCGCGACCCCCCTCCCTTACTTATACTTACCTGCAGTAATCGGGGCTCCGGTGCTGTCCTCCATGGCTCCAGTCAGCTGACATCCCATCCTGCACAGTCCCTGGACTCAGGTAAGTTATTATTTATTTATTTTTTTAGCAGAGATCAGCGTGTGGTCTGTTTACACCACATAGCTGATAACTGGGGCTAGCTCCGGGCTCTGCTCTGCATGTTAGAGCGGAGCAGGCATCCGGTAACCGGGGGAGACCCTGGATAACGCCACCTCCAAGTGGCATTATTATCACAGGGCTTTCCCTGGTATTTTTTCACAATTTATTTTTAGTAACTTTGGCCAGTTCACATTTCCCATTACAATGATGGGAAATGCGATCTGCTTACTAAAAATAAGTGATAATTAGGGCTTGGAGTAGAATTTTACGAATTCTCCTCCAATTGTCCTTTAGTAAGTTTAGGTGAAACTAAAATAATGTGAAAAGGGTGTGAA
Organism: Taudactylus pleione; assembly: GCA_031769625.1. NCBI lineage: Eukaryota > Metazoa > Chordata > Amphibia > Anura > Myobatrachidae > Taudactylus > Taudactylus pleione. The sequence goes on from JAUIMM010000197.1 coordinate 7,812,043, forward strand.
AACACCCTTTTTCACATTATTTTTAGTAAAAATAATGTTAATAAATAGAGCCCATACTGAGACATATACTGACAGAAACACAAACATGACTGAGGGACAGTCACACAGACAGTGCTAGAAGACAGCCTCACAGGTCAGAGAGCCAGACACAAAGGACAGACAAAGACACAAGCCGGACTGAGGAACAGTTACACAGACAGTGCTGGAAGGTATGCTCACACCAGTGGCGTAACTTCATTCCAGGTGCCCGGAGGCAAGATAAATGTTGGTGCCCCCCCACCCCCCAAATTAAAATTGACCACCCCCCAGCACCTGTGCCAGCCCCAGCTGCCGCTGTCCCCCTATGCAGTTCCTTTTATACAGTGCCCCCAGTTGTGGTCCCCCTATGCAATGCCCTCAGTAGAGATCCCTTATGCAGTGCCCGAAGTAGTGCCCCTTATACAGTGCCCCCAGTAGTGGCCCCCCTATGCAGTGCCCCCAGTAGTAAAAATGCCCCCTGTAGTAATGCCCCTGGTAATAATGCCCCTAAAAGTAATGCCCCCTGTAGTAGTGCCTCCAGTAGTAATGCCCCCTGTAGTGACCCCAGTTGTAATGCCCTTGTAGTGCCCCCAGTAGTAATGCTCCCTTCAGTACCCCAGTAGTAATGCCCCTTGAAGCGCCCCCACTAGTAAGGGCCCCTGTAGTGCCCCCAGTTGTAGTGCTCCCAATAGTGCCCCCAGTAGTAAGGTACCTGTAGTGCTCCCAATAGTGCCAGCACGAGTAAGGTCCCTGTAGTGCTCCCAATAGTGCCCCCAGTAGTAAGGCCCCTGTAGTGCCCCCATATGATGCCCCCGGTAGTAAGACTGCTGTAGTGCCCCCAAAGGATGCCCCAAGTAGTAATGCCCCCTGTAGTGCCCCCAGTAGTAATCCCTCCCCACGCGCGCACACACCACACACAACACAACACTTACCTTACCGCTCCAGTGCCTGCCTGCGTCCATCCCTGGAGCCCGCTACTCGGAACTATGGGAGTGATGTCATGATATCACTCCCATAGTACACTGCGGGACGCTGGCGCAGGGGGGGGAGCAGAGAGAAGGAGCGCCGATCAGCGGTGCTCCTTCTCCATGGAGCTCCTCCTCAGCAGTGCCCGGAATGGCTGGGTGACAATGGAGTCAGGTGCGCCCTTTAGGGATGGCGCCCAGCGGAAAATGACTCCATTGTCTCCGGGAGTTCCGCCACTGGCTCAGATATCAGAGAGACAGTCACACTTACAGGACAGTCAGAGACATAAGGGAGGACATGGGAACAGTCACACTGACAGTGCTAGAAGGCATGCTCACAGGTCAGAGAGACAGTCACACTTACAGGACAGACAGAGACATAAGCAGGACAGAGGGACAGTCACATTGACAATGCTAGAAGACTGGCTCACAGGTCAGAGAGACAGTCACACTTACAGGACAGAGACACAAGCAGGACAGAGGGACAGTCACACAGATAGTGCTAGAAGAGAGGCTCACAGGTGTATATAAGGACGATGACATGTATGAACTCTGGAGTCTAATAGCTATGGTTTTCACATTTAGATGTGCAACTGGACACTGTTTTATAGTATTCACTCTAGGTCCGGCGCCGGACCTAGAGAAAGGGCACCCCAGCGCACGAAATGGGGCGTGGCCACAATAAAAGGGGGTGTGCCTTTAAGACGCGTCTTTTGATCACTCTTGGGGGGCGTGACCAGCACTTATGGACATGCCAGGCTGGCCCCAAGCACTGCGGTCTCTGTGAATAGATGCCGGGCACATGCGCCTGGCATCCATTCACCAGGGGTGATCACTGCACAGCTATTTTTCCTACAGGCAGGGGAGGCCCGCGGGTGGGGACGGCACCCGGCGGGCTGTTTTAGTATGGCGCCGCCAAGGTGGGGCAGAGTGCATTCTGCCCTTTTGATATCAGTCAGGGCGCAGCACCCCACTAAAACAGCGGGAACGCTACTTTAGGTATATTAACTATTTGTGCTACCACGAGCAGTGGTTATATAGATCATCTAGGTGAGGGATGAGAGCAGAGGAAAATAATTGATAGAATAAGGTGAAATAACCATCAGCGGGAGGGATTTAATTGCTGTGTATATCTCCTCCCGCGACCAGGGAGCATTGGCCCTTCAGGTCAATTTCTGCTAGTCTGTGCAAATGATCATGGCTGAGGACGTTAATGATTATGTTCTCCAGTGGTTGAAGGGTATTTGGTTCATCTTTTAGCTTGTAAATGGTTTTATAATATTCTTCCTGTTAATGTGTCTGCTATACTTGGATATCTTTATTAAACTATACGCGAGATTCTGGCTTGCAATCCTCTAATTTTACGGGTTAGCAATTTATCTGCTCTGTTCCCCGTAGTGTAATATAACTGAATGAGTTTGGCTACGGCTCTCTCAATATGGAATTAATTTCATTTAATTCATTCCTCAATTTCAGAAGTTACTTGAGCTGTGGGAAGCTTCCAGTTCTGTGATTGTTTAGAAAGGTCACTTTACATTTAGAGAAAACAATTTAATAGGTACCATCAGTGGAGATCTGTAAGTTTTCTTCTGGTTCAGTGTTCCACACTGATTTCAGGATTGTCACTAAAGTCGATAAGGTAAGTATAAGACAGATGGGTAGAGGTGCCTGGATACATCCTCTATTTAAGGCGAAGCCCAGGCAAAGACAGAAAACTTATACATAGGCAAATACATAAACAGAGATCAACCTACGACTCTGGAGAATTAATACCTTTCTCTAAACTATATATCGCATCATATCGATGCGATATATAGTGAAGTTTAGTAGCCATTCATGTACTCTTACCTCTCCGACGTCTTACTGCAATGTCCGGCCCCACTGATCTTTTATTCTCTTTCTAGAAACGTTATGGTTAAGACTATGGCCCTCATTCAGAGCCGTTCGCTATTTGCGGTCGTTCGTTTAAAAACAAGGGGTGGCTATTCAAATGATCCGTACGCACATTGCAGTCTGTTCACACCTCTAAGTCTGAACGAACGAGCAAAACATACGCTCGTTTATTTGTTAAAAACGCCCCCTGGCCGCTCGCACCATACGTCATGTCCGCTATTTATTAGATTAATCGAGTACATCGACCAGCGTATGAACTGCTCGCTATTCTTGTGGTTGGTGTTTGCTACCACAAATTTGCGAGCAGTTCTGGCTATAAAATAACCCAGTGACGTGGACAATGACGCTGCTGTTTTAAATATACACACCCATAAAACGCCCGTTTTGACCTTTAAGCACGCCTGCGTTCGGATCTCCACTCCCCATTTTCAAGCACCTTCCCCTGTTACCACCCACATACGCCTCATTCTGTCACTCAAAATAGCAGGCACTCGCAATATAGCGTACAAACGATTTTCGGCCGCACTGACTAGTTCGCGCATGCGTACTAAAAACCGTACGCATGCGCAGATGTGCAAACATCGCTCGGAACGAGCGTACTGCCGCTAACGAGCGGCTCTGAATGAGGGCCTATGTTTTCCAATTGGCCAATACAATTGGTCTTGAGAATGGTTCTGATTATGAAACGAGACGTCGACCTAATCATAGGCTGGATTTAAACGTGTTAATGGATGTACAATAAATTATAAAAAAAATGTGATTGGTGAGTGCCTCCTTCCAAGAGATTGGATACCCAAAGGATATTGTTGGAATCTGCACATGGGTGCTCTCGGTGAGCACCCCATGGTTGAACAGGATGGAGATGTGAGTGCAGGACTATATATATATATCTATATATATGTAAATATATATGGAATCGGTATGAAATACCGCCGTCCATCGATTCCCGGCAGCGCCTGGCCAACAAAAGCAGAGTTCCCGGCAGCGGAAGGCCAACAGCGCTGGAAATCCTGATCGTTGCTAAGGTAAGTATAAACTAATATAGACACCGGTCATTTATCCCATGCCGATATAAAGTAGTCGGAAAGCCGGCTGTTGGGATACCGGCAGCCGGCTTCCCGATTGTATACCGTATATACGGGTATACAATCGGGAAGGATTTCACGTGCGGGTTCGGATTTCACGTGCATCAACAAAGGAGCAGCGCCAAGCGTGTGCCTGTGTCCCATAAGTAAAGGGCCGGCTGGCTCATTTCTTAAAGGGTGGTGTAACCCACAAAGTGCACTAGTCTCCAACAAAAATAAAAAAATATTTTCTGTGTTTGTGTGCGCCTTAGCCGCACGTATATATCAATATAACATAAATGGAGGACCAAACTTTCTCCGATAAAAATAAAATAGGGAAAGATCAAGAACCACTTCCTCCTAGTGCTGAAGCTGCTGCCACTAGTCATGACATAGACGATAACATGCCATCAACGTCGTCTGCCAAGGCCGATGCCCAATGTCATAGTAGAGGGCACATACAATCCCAAATGACAAAGTTCAGGAAAATGACCTTGAAAAAAACATTTAAATCATCTGAAGAGAAACGTAAACTTGCCAATATGCCATTTACGACACGGAGTGGCAAGGAATGGCTAAGGTCTTTCCCTATGTTCATGACTAGTGGTTCAGCTTCACATGACGATGGAAGCCCTCCTCCCACTAAAAAAATCAAACGAGTTAAGCTGGCAAAAGCACAGTGAAGAACTGTGCGTTCTAAGAAGATATCACAAATCCCCAAGGAGAGTCCAAGCGTGGTGGTGGTTGCGATGCCTGACCTTCCCAGCACTGGACGGGAAGAGGTGGCTCTTTCCACCATTTGCACGCCCCCTGCAAGTGCTGAAAGGAGCACCCACAGTCCACTTGCTGATATGCAAATTGAAGATGTCACTGTTGAAGTACAACAGGATGAGGATACTGGTGTAGCTGGTGCTGAGGAGGAAGTTGGCGAGGAGGATTCTGATGGTGATGTGGTTTGTTTAAATCAGGCTCCGGGGGAGACAGTTGTTGTCCGTGGGATGAAAAAGCCCATCACGGTCATGCATACTCTGAACTTTATTCATTCATCATATTTAAATGTATGTGATATCCACCCTCCTGCAATCATACTCTGAACTTTATTCATTCATCATATTTAAATGTATGTGATATCCACCCTCCTGCAATCATACTCTGAACTTTATTCATTCATCATATTTAAATGTATGTGATATCCACCCTCCTGCAATCATACTCTGAACTTTATTCATTCATCATATTTAAATGTATGTGATATCCACCCTCCTGCAATCATACTCTGAACTTTATTCATTCATCATATTTAAATGTATGTGATATCCACCCTCCTGCAATCATACTCTGAACTTTATTCATTCATCATATTTAAATGTATGTGATATCCACCCTCCTGCAATCATACTCTGAACTTTATTCATTCATCATATTTAAATGTATGTGATATCCACCCTCCTGCAATCATACTCTGAACTTTATTCATTCATCATATTTAAATGTATGTGATATTTTAAATTGTTGCAATAGTCATTTCCTATTTTTGTGATGTTGTTGTTAGTGAAGCATAGTTTATGATGGCTAACTGGGCTGTTGTTTACATAATCAAACACAAGGCAATTTAACACCTTAGGTCAGCTGGACATGTCTCAGATGTAGCCTATGTTAATCAGCCACAGTATATCTTACTAGTCAGATCTAGAGAGCTGGGCTCGATTGAGCTGGGCATCCCATGCATGAAGTATCAAAATGAACAGTTAAAAACCAGTTGAACAAACATTGACCAACATCATAAAGCAGGTAATTTCTAAATGCAAACAATAACTATTTATATTCTACGGATTTTCTCTTTTTATTCTAAACCATCATGTACCATACATTATTCATTCTTATTTCACTCCATGGCATGTTCTCTAAGGCTATTGCATCCTTTACTCTCCCTGCAGCTCACCCCTCTGTACACATTGCAGCCTCAATAATCTACTCCCCTCTTATGAACACACATGAGCTATTTACTTATCTTTCTAAATTGACCATAACATCCACAACCTGTTGCCATAAAAAACTTTCATACAAAACACAGAACTATATTTATGTCTCTCTCCTTCTACTTCTCTTAGCTGGTGACATATCACCAAATCCAGGCCCTACACACATGCCCTACTCACGGAATATAAATCCAGCAAACCTCAGACACATCACATGCCTCCCATCACCCTCCAAAACACTGAAATGTGCCTTATGGAATGCACGCTCTGTCTGCAACAAACTAACATCCATCCATGACCTCTTTATTTCTAATAACCTCAATCTTCTGGCATTAACAGAAACATGGCTCACACAAACAGACACTGCCTCCCCTGCAGCACTCTCACATGGTGGTCTACACTACACACATACCTCCAGGCCTGGTAATAGTAAAGGAGGTGGAGTAGGAATACTACTGTCCCAATCTTTTACATACACAGTTATTCCACAGGTACTATCCCTTACATTTACATCATTTGAAGTACATTCTATTAGGACTTTCACTCCTTTCTCTCTGCGCATTGCTGCTATCTATCGTCCACCTGGACCACCCAATCAATTTCTGGAACATTTTTCTGCCTGGCTCCCTCACTTCCTATCCTCTGACATCTCCACCATCATCATGGGTGATTTCAATATCCCCATTGACAGTCCACAATCCCCTCATGCCTCCAAACTTCTCTCCTTAACATCCTCTCTTGGCCTCTCCCAATGGACTGACTCCTCTACTCATCAAGATGGCCACTGCCTTGATCTTGTATTTACCAGACTATGCTCAGTCTCTGATTTCAGTAATTCTCCTTTCCCTCTCTCAGATCATAACCTTATCACCTGCACACTCTCCTCCATTACATCAGCCTCAATGCCAAGCAAATCAACCAAACCTCCTCAAACCCGCAGAGATATTAATACTATTAATTTTGAACAACTATCCACCTCTCTGCAACAATCACTCTTACCTATTTCTACTTTCACTTCTCCTGAGACTGCTGTATCACACCTGAACCAGACCCTAGAACTAGTACTTGATGAAGGAGCTCCAGCTACCCATCACATTCCGCATAGACTTAGACGTCAGCCGTGGCATTCCAAATTCACAAGACACCTACAAAAACTCTCACGTAAAGTAGAACGTCAGTGGCGAAAGTCTCATACTCCAAGTGACTTCCTCACGTATAAGACAATCTACCACTCTTATCGTAATGCACTGGATAATGCCAAACAGATATATTTCCAATCTGTTATCTCTGACCAAGCCTCTAACCCCAAGCGACTTTTTAATACATTTAAATCACTTCTTAACCCTCCATCACCCAACCCACCTGCTACTATCAGTGCACAAGATCTTGCTTCCTATTTCAAAAACAAGATTGATAATATCCGAAATGAAATGGTATGCACTTCCTCAGCCAGGGTCTTGTTCAATTCCCTACCTGAACCCAATGGCACGTTCTCATCATTTGACCCCACTAATGAAGATGAAGTAGCTACACTCTTCTCATCCTCCTACTCTACTACCTCTCCTCTTGATCCTACACCCTCACAAATCAGTAAAGCTCTGTCTCCTGTGCTCATTCCACACTTAACTAAAATCTGTAATCTCTCTTTCTCTACTGGTATCTTTCCATCACTGTTCAAGCATGCAGTGATCACTCCCATTTTGAAAAAACAAAATTCTGACCCTAACTCTCTCTCAAATTACCGTCCTATCTCCCAGCTACCTTGCCCCTCCAAGCTACTGGAGAGACTTGCCTACACTCGCCTCACACACTTTCTTAACACCCACAACTTATTGGATCCACTTCAGTCAGGCTTTCGTTCCCAACACTCCACTGAGACAGCACTGGCTAAGGTAGTAAATGATCTGGTCACTGCCAAGGCTAAAGGCCATTATTCACTTCTAATTTTTCTAGATCTCTCAGCTGCCTTTGACACTGTTGACCACTCTCTTCTCATACAAACACTACAATCCATAGGTCTTCAAGACACAGCCCTTTCTTGGTTCTCATCTTACCTATCTAATCGCTCTTTCACTGTTCGCTTTTCTGATTCTACCTCCACTTCGCTACCTCTATCAGTTGGAGTACCACAAGGTTCAGTATTAGGTCCTCTGCTTTTCTCAATATATACCACCTCTCTTGGCAAACTAATCAGCTCTTTTGGTTTTCAGTATCATCTGTACGCGGACGATACTCAAATTTACCTATCCTCCCCAGATTTGTCACCATCTGTGCTGGTCCGTGTCACTGAATGTCTCTCTGCCATTTCATCTTGGATGTCATCTCGCCACCTCAAACTTAATATATCCAAAACAGAATTAATTATATTTCCACCAGCCAATAGCAGTTACCAACCTGATATCTCTATTACTGTTGACAACTCGACAATCTACCCCACCCCACAAGCTCGCTGCCTAGGTGTCATCCTTGACTCTGAACTGTCTTTTGTTCCCCACATTCAATCTGTCTCTAAATCCTGTTACATACATCTAAGAAACATAGCCAAAATTCGATCATATCTTACTCAAGACACTGCAAAAACTCTTATACACGCACTCATAATTTCCCGCATTGACTATTGCAATAGTCTCCTTATTGGTCTTCCCAAAAACAGGCTCTCCCCACTACAATCCATTTTGAATGCAGCTGCGAGGTTGATCTTTCTCACCAAACGTTCAGTGTCTGCTGATCCACTCTGTCAGTCCCTCCATTGGCTGCCGGTCTTCTACCGTATTCAATTTAAAATACTTACACTCACACATAAAGCTATTAACCAAACCACACCAACATACATCTCTTCACTTATCTCAAAATATCTTCCAACCCGACATCTCCGTTCTGCACAAGATCTGCGTCTCTCATCCCCGCGCATTACTTGTTCCCATGCACGGTTACAGGACTTTTTTCGGGCTGCACCCACCCTGTGGAATGCCCTCCCATGCACAATAAGACTTTCCACTAGTTTCCAAACATTCAATCGTTCTCTGAAAACTCACCTCTTTAGACAAGCTTATCAGATTCCAGGACCGCCCACCTAACCTTTTATAGCTCCCTATCTAACTCTCTTCTTATAGTAAACACCTATCACATCTTCTCTTTCTTCAATTGAACATCCTCCTAACCCTAGGCCAACTTTCCAGTGTGATTGGATTATACAGCCCACCAAGAATATCTGCAATTGGGCTGGACCTATTTGCAATAGCACCTCTCCTTGTGTATCAACACCTATTTCCCTATAGATTGTAAGCTTGTGAGCAGGGCCCTCTTACCCTTATGTATGTCATGTATGTATGTCTTTTACAACCCAGTATGATGTTAATCTTGATTCAAATTGTAAAGCGCAACGGAATTTGCTGCGCTATATAAGAAACTGTTAATAAATAAATAATAAATGCCTGGGCAGAAGACCAAACATTCCACCTCTTTGGTCTGGCAATATTTCTATCCAAATCCGGACAACAACTGTCTTGCCATATGTAGCATATGTAAAGGTGAAATAAGTAGGGGTAGGGACGTTAACCACCTAGGAACATCCTCCCTTATACGGCACCTGCAGTGCGTTCATAAAAAGTTACTGTCAAGTTCAGAAACTTTGGCTAAGACCGTAAGCAGTCCAGGGACACCTAAATCCCATTGTCCTGTTGTATCCAAGCGCCTGCAAACCACACCGTCAACTCCCTCCTCGTCAATTTCCTCCTTAGTCAGGATCGGAAGTAGTCCTGCAGGCCATGTCACTGGCATGACTGACTCTCTTATCCGGGATTCCTCCGGAGGATCCTGCATTGCTACGCCTCCTGCTGCTGCTGTTGCTGCTGCTGGGAGTCGTTCATCATCCCAGAGAGGAAGTAGGAACACCACTACTTTTACTAAACAATTGACCCTCCAACAGTCCTTAGCGAGGAGGATGAAGTACGACAGCAGTCATCCTGAAGCAAAACGTATAACTGAGGCCTTGACTGCTATGTTGGTGTTAGACGTGCGTCCGGTATCCGCCATTAGTGCAGTGGGATTTAGACAATTGATGGAGGTAGTGTGTCCCTGGTTCCAAATCCCATCTAGATTCCACTTCACTAGGCAGGCGATACCGAGACTGTACAGAAACATCAGAAAAAGTGTCCTCAGTGTCCTGAAAAATGCCGTTGTACCCAATGTCCACTTAACCACGGACATGTAGACAAGTGGAACAGGGCAGACTAAGGACTATATGACTGTGACAGCCCACTGGGTAGATGTATCACCTTACGCAGCAATAGCAGCAGCGTCACCAGTAGCAGCATCTCAGAAACGCCAGCTCATTCCAAGGCAGGCTACGCTGTGTATCACCGGTTTCAGTAAGAGGCACAACGCCGACAACCTCTTAGAGAAACTGAGGGAAATCATCGCCCAGTGGCTTACCCCACTTAGACTCTCCTGGGGATTTGTGATATCTGACAACGCCACCAATATTGTGCGGGCATTACATCTGGGCAAATTCCAGCACATCCCATGTTTTGCTCACAGAATAAACTTGGCGGTGCAGAATTTTCTGAAAAGCGACAGGGGCGTGCAGGAGATGCTTTGGGTGGCCCGAAAAATTTGACTGCGTGCCGAAGACTGGAGCGCCAGCAAACACTCTTGAACCTGCCCCGCCGTCACCTGAAGCAAGAGGTTGTGACGCGGTGGAACTCAACCCTCTATATGCTTCAGAGGATGGAGGAGCAGCAAAAGGCCATTCAAGTCTATACATTCACCTATGACATAAAGGAGGGGGTATGCACCTGACTCAAGCGCAGTGGAGAATGATTTCCGTGTTGTGCAAGGTTCTCCAGCCCTTCGAACTTGCCACATGTGAAGTCAGTTCAGACACTGCCAGCTTGAGTCAGGTCATTCCCCTCATCAGGCTTTTGCAGAAGCAGCTGGAGAAAGTGAAGGAGGAGCTAAGACGGAGCGATTCCGCTCGGCATGTGGGACTTGTGGATGAAGCCCTTCATTCGCTTTGCCCGGATTCCAGGGTGGTTAATCTGTTGAAATCAGACCACTACATTTTGGCCACCGTGCTCGATCCTAGGTTTAAAGCTTATGTGGTGTCTCTCTTTCCGGCCAACACAAGCCTGCAGAGGTGCAAAGACGTGCTGGTGAAAACACTGTCAGCTGAAGCGGAACATGACTCGTCAACAGCTCCTTCTTCATTTTCTCACGCAACTGGGGCTGCCAGGAAAAAACTTAGGTATCCTAAGCAACCTGCTGGCGGTGATGCAGGGCAGTCAGGACCAAGTTTGGACATCTGGTCCGGACTGAAGGACCTGGCAACAATATCTGACATGTCTACTGTCACTGCATATGATACTGTCACCATTGACAGAATGGTGGAGGATTACATCGGTGACAGCATCCAAGTAGGCATGTCAGACAGTCCATACCTGTACTGGCAGGAAAAAGAGGCAATTTGGAGGCCCCTGTACAAACTGGCTCTATTTAACTGAGTTGCCCCCCCTCCAGTATGTACTCCGAAAGAGTGTTTAGTGCAGCCGGGAACCTTGTCAGCGAAAGGCGTAGGAGGTTGCTTCCACAAAATGTGGAGAAGATGATGTTCATAAAAATGAATTATCAACTCTTCCAGGGAGACCAGCCTCCAGAACGTACAGAGAGACCTGTGGTGGTGGATTCCAGCGGGGACGAATTAATACTCCGTGAGGATGAGGATGTACACAACACTGAAGAGGGTGAGGAATCGGTGGATGAGGAGGATGAGGATGACATCTAGCCTCCGTAGACCCAGTTTGTGGAGGGACAGATTAATTGCCAGCTTGTTTTGTGGGGGCCCAAACAAACCAATCATTTCAGCCACAGTCGTGTGGCAGACCCTGGCGCTGAAATGATTGGTTTGTTAAAGTGTGCATGTCCTGTTAATACAACATAAGGGTGGGTGGGAGGGCCCAAGGACAATTTCATCTTGCACCTCTTTTTTTTCTTTGCATTTGCATTATGTACAGTTTGGAGCCTAGTTTTTCAAACTGCCATCCTGTCTGCCACTCCTAGATGGGCCACGTGTTCGTGCCGCCAACTCGTATCGCTTAGCATATTGATCCAGCTACCTCGGTGCAACCTTTTGGACATAAAAACACTATTGTGAGGTGTTCAGAATAGACTGGAAATGAGTGGAAATTAAGGTTATTGAGGTTAATAATAGCATAGGAGCAGAAAAACCCACAAATTCTGTGATTTTAGCTGTTTTTATGCTTTTTAAAAAAAAAAAAATACAGATCCAAAACACAAAACCCAGAACCCAAAACACGGAAGGGTGGTTTTGGCAAAACCAATCCAGATCCAAAACACGAAGAAAGATCCAGATCCAAAACCAAAACACGAAAAGTGGCCGATGCACACCCCTAATATATATATATATATATATATATATATATATATATATATATATTATACTTGCCTACTTTTTTTTTCTCCCAGGGAGGAGAAGTAGGTGGGTTGCTACGGGGGCAGGCCTGATGGTTTGTACCATTAAGCCCTGCCCCTTCATTGCAAATTGCCCTGATTGGCACAAATTTAGATAGGGGTGGGGCTAAATGATGTGAATCACGTCATTAAGCCCCGCCACCTACACGGGGACCCGTGATCGCCATGGAAATTCTCCCCATTCTGCCCTCTTCACTAGGAAGTTGGCAGAATGCTGGAGAATTGCCTACTCTTACCCGAAAAATCGGTAGGATCAAGCGACTACCGGAAGAGTAGACGTGTATGTATGGAAACCCCCCTTAAAAACCCTGCATTTGCCACTGTCCATTGTTCAGTTAAAAGTATATGCAGGTGTATGTATGAAACTGTATAAGTTATGTAGTGCACAGAGAGAAATTCTTGGTCTTATATGTATGAATCTTTTTGCTTATTTAAAGTGAGTTAAAACTAAACTAAACTTCATGGGGTCTACTTACCTGGAGGAATGGTGAGAGTCATTGGAGACCAGACAAATCAAAGAAGGACAGGACGTGAGCAGGAATGTTGGTATAAGTTATGCATTGTGTTATCTACATCACTATTAGCATTTGGGATTTCCCAGGTAGGCCCATACAGACTACAAATACTTGGGTGGAGGCACTGAACTGATATAAGGGTATACCATAATACCACTTACCAGGCAGTTGTGGGTGAGTACATCCTAGACGTAAAGGGAGTTAGTAACCTGGTGTCCCTTTATAGAGTAAAGGGGGGGTTACATAAAATGCACCAAGCTCGATAAAGAGGGAAGGGCTTTGTAGTTGCATCACCATAAAGTCGCAGGTGCGAATGCAGTAAAAGACGCGCACACATGGACGCAACTGCATCCAGCACGGAGTGATCCCATAGGCTATTCACATAGCACTTACTGCAGACATGCAACATGTAATAGATGGATTTTTAAACAACTCATTTTAAGATAGAATTTTTGAGAGGTTTACAAGCTGAGCAAACATAGCAGCATGGAGAATCAATACAATTTACTCACTTACTATCATGTAACATTGCTGCTGTTCCTTACCACCCCTCTTGGGAGTAGGGTCAGCCATTTAAAGGGAAGAAAACGACACACATGGAATACATATGCGGCTTCATGGCTTCTTCATATATCTTTTATATATGTACGATGTATCCTTGTATATATCAGCTCGAGGCATGCAAAAATATTATATACCTGTACTAAATCTAGTCCTTAAAAAATTTGCAATTTATTAATGTAACCTGATGATCAGGTTAACAATACACAGAGATGTAACTAGACTTTTTGGTGCCCTGTGCCAGAGAGAGCATTGGCACTCCCCCCCCCCCCCCCACATTTTTTTAAATGGGGACATAAGACAGTGCACCTGAAAAAGGGCCATGACCTCATAGGGAATGACCAGGGAAGAGATAGCGGAGGCCAGGGCAGTGACCACCGCAGGATTTCTAGAGGGGGCTTTCCAAATGCTTGATTTTAGAGCGAGTGTGGCCAGTCCATGAAGAGGGTAGAATTAGCACTTAACCAGCTTTAATACGCATCATACAAAGTATATTGTGTGTCATAATTCCAGCATATAGAGTACCAGCAATAACATTAAATTCTGCAGTAGGGCCATCCTGCCTAAGCTGAATGTATTTATTTTAGATGTGGGCACCATTCCAGAGTATTAGAGGAAGTCCGGGAGTCTGGGGGAGCAGCAGAATAACCTAGCACTGTCCTGGACATATATGTACATATTGGGCTCTATAGCAGCACATCCCTAACAGTGCATGATTTCCATATCTCCTAGTTGGTGCACAGCTAATTTATTACTGACTGATACATGTTAAAAGTAGGGGTGTGCACCGGCCACTTTTCGTGTTTTGTGTTTTGGTTTTGGATCTGGATCTTTCTTCGTGTTTTGGATCTGGATTGGTTTTGCCAAAACCACCCTTCCGTGTTTTGGGTTCTGGGTTTTGTGTTTTGGATCTGTATTTTTTTGAAAAAAAGCATAAAAACAGCTAAAATCACAGAATTTGTAGGTTTTTCTGCTCCTATGCTATTATTAACCTCAATAACCTTAATTTCCACTCATTTCCAGTCTATTCTGAACACCTCACACCTCACAATAGTGTTTTTATGTCCAAAAGGTTGCACCGAGGTAGCTGGATGACTATGCTAAGCGACACGAGTGGGCGGCACAAACACGTGACCCATCTAGGAGTGACACTGCAGTGGCAGACAGGATGGCAGTTAGAAAAACTAGGCCCCAAACTGTACATAATGCAAAGAAAAAAAGAGGTGCAAGATGGAATTGTCCTTGGGCCCTCCCACCCACCCTTATGTTGTATAAACAGGACATGCACACTTTAACAAATCAATCATTTCAGCGCCAGGGTCTGCCACACAACTGTGGCTGAAATGATTGGTTCGTTTGGGCCCCCACAAAACAAGCTGGCAATTAATGTGTCCCTGCACAAACTGGCTCTACGGAGGCAAGATGTCATCCTCATCCTCCTCATCCACCGATTCCTCACCCTCTTCAGTGTGTACATCCTCATCCTCACAAAGTATTAACTCGTCCCCACTTGAATCCACCACCACAGGTCCCTCTGTACGTTCTGGAGGCTGGTCTCCCTGGAAGAGCTGATAATTCATTTTGATGAACATCATCTTCTCCACATTCTGTGGAAGCAACCTCCTACGCCTTTCGCTGACAAGGTTCCCGGCTGCACTAAACACTCTTTCGGAGTACACACTGGAGGGGGGGCAACTCAGGTAAAATAGAGCCAGTTTGTACAGGGGCCTCCAAATTGCCTCTTTTTCCTGCCAGTACAGGTATGGACTGTCTGACATGCCTACTTGGATGCTGTCACCGATGTAATCCTCCACCATTCTGTCAATGGTGACAGTATCATATGCAGTGACAGTAGACATGTCAGAAATTGTTGCCAGGTCCTTCAGTCCGGACCAGATGTCCAAACTTGGTCCTGCCTGCCCTGCATCACCGCCAGCGGGTTGCTTAGGATACCTAAGTTTTTTCCTGGCAGCCCCAGTTGCGGGAGAAAATGAAGAAGGAGCCGTTGACGTGTCACGTTCCGCTTCAGCTGACAGTGTGTTCACCAGCAGGTCTTTGCACCTCTGCAGGCTTGTGTCGGCCGGAAAGAGAGACACCACATAGGCTTTAAACCTAGGATCGAGCACGGTGGCCAAAATGTAGTGGTCTGATTTCAACAGATTGACCACCCTGGAATCCTGGCAAAGCGAATGAAGGGCTTCATCCACAAGTCCCACATGCCGAGCGGAATCGCTCCGTCTTAGCTCCTCCTTCACTTTCTCCAGCTGCTTCTGCAAAAGCCTGATGAGGGGAATGACCTGACTCAAGCTGGCAGTGTCTGAACTGACTTCACGTGTGGCAAGTTCGAAGGGCTGAAGAACCTTGCACAACACGGAAATCATTCTCCACAGCGCTTGAGTCAGGTGCATACCCCCTCCTTTGCCTATGTCATAGGTGGATGTATAGGCTTGTATGGCCTTTTGCTGCTCCTCCATCCTCTGAAGCATATAGAGGGTTGAGTTCCACCGCGTCACAACCTCTTGCTTCAGGTGATGGCGGGGCAGGTTCAAGAGTGTTTGCTGGCGCTCCAGTCTTCGGCACGCAGTCGCTGAATGGCGAAAGTGGCCAGAAATTTTTCGGGCCACCCAAAGCGTCTCCTGCACGCCCCTGTCGCTTTTCAGAAAATTCTGCACCACCAAGTTTATTGTGTGAGCAAAACATGGGACGTGCTGGAATTTGCCCAGATGTAATGCCCGCACAATATTGGTGGCGTTGTCAGATATCACAAATCCCCAGGAGAGTCTAAGTGGGGTAAGCCACTGGGCGATGATTTCCCTCAGTTTCTCTAAGAGGTTGTCGGCGGTGTGCCTCTTACTGAAACCGGTGATACACAGCGTAGCCTGCCTTGTAACGAGCTGGCGTTTCTGAGATGCTGCTACTGGTGACGCTGCTGCTGTTGCTGCGTAAGGTGATACATCTACCCAGTGGGCTGTCACAGTCATATAGTCCTTAGTCTGCCCTGTTCCACTTGTCCACATGTCCGTGGTTAAGTGGACATTGTGTACAACGGCATTTTTCAGGACACTGAGGACACTTTTTCTGACGTTTCTGTACAGTCTCGGTATCGCCTGCCTAGTGAAGTGGAATCTAGACGGGATTTGGAACCGGGGACACACTACCTCCATCAATTGTCTAAATCCCACTGCACTAATGGCGGATACCGGACGCACGTCTAACACCAACATAGCAGTCAAGGCCTCAGTTATACGTTTTGCTTCAGGATGACTGCTGTCATACTTCATCCTCCTCGCTAAGGACTGTTGGAGGGTCAATTGTTTAGTAAAAGTAGTGGTGTTCCTACTTCCTCTCTGGGATGATGAACGACTCCCAGCAGCAGCAGCAACAGCAGCAGCGGCAGCAGTAGGCGTAGCAATGCAGGATCCTCCGGAGGAATCCCGGATAGGAGAGTCAGTCATGCCAGTGATATGGCCTGCAGGACTACTTCCGATCCTGACTAAGGAGGAAATTGACGAGGAGGGAGTTGACGGTGTGGTTTGCAGGCGCTTGGATACAACAGGACAACGGGATTTAGGTGTCCCTGGACTGCTTACGGTCTGAGCCAAAGTTTCTGAACTTGACAGTAACTTTTTATGAACGCGCTGCAGGTGCCGTATAAGGGAGGATGTTCCTAGGTGGTTGACGTCCCTACCCCTACTTATTTCACCTTTACATATGGTACATATGGCAAGACAGTTGTTGTCCGGATTTGGATAGAAATATTGCCAGACCAAAGAGGTGGAATGTTTGGTCTTCTGCCCAGGCATGACCGTGATGGGCTTTTTCATCCCACGGACAACAACTGTCTCCCCCGGAGCCTGATTTAAACAAACCACATCACCATCAGAATCCTCCTCGCCAACTTCCTCCTCAGCGCCAGCTACACCAGTATCCTCATCCTGTTGTACTTCAACAGTGACATCTTCAATTTGCATATCAGCAAGTGGACTGTGGGTGCTCCTTTCAGCACTTGCAGGGGGCGTGCAAATGGTGGAAAGAGCCACCTCTTCCCGTCCAGTGCTGGGAAGGTCAGGCATCGCAACCACCACCACACTTGGACTCTCCTTGGGGATTTGTGATATCTTCTTAGAAAGCACAGTTCTTCGCTGTGCTTTTGCCAGCTTAACTCTTTTGATTTTTTTAGTGGGAGGAGTGCTTCCATCGTCATGTGAAGCTGAACCACTAGTCATGAACATACTAGGGATCGACCTTAGCCGTTCCTTGCCACTCCGTGTCGTAAATGGCATATTGGCAAGTTTACGTTTCTCTTCAGCTGATTTAAATGTCTTTTTCAAGGTCATTTTCCTGAACTTTGCCATTTGGGATTGTATGTGCCCTCTACTATGACATTGGGCATCGGCCTTGGCAGACGACGTTGATGGCATGTTATCGTCTATGTCATGACTAGTGGCAGCAGCTTCAGCACTAGGAGGAAGTGGTTCTTGATCTTTCTCTATTTTATTTTTATCGGAGAAAGTTTGGTCCTCCATTTATGTTATATCGATTTGATATATACGTGCGGCTAAACACAGAAAATAATTTTTTTTTTGGTTTGGACTGGAGTGTACTTTGTGGGTTACAGCACCCTTTAACGGTCAAGCCAGCCGGCCCTTTACTTATGACACAGGCGCACTCTTGGCACTACTTTGTTGATGCACGTGCGGCTACTGCGCACACAATTCACAAACACAGAAAATAATTTTTTTTTGGTTTGGACTGGAGTGTACTTTGGGGGTTACAGCACCCTTTAACGGTCAAGCCAGCCGGCCCTTTACTTATGACACAGGCGCACGCTTGGCACTACTTTGTTGATGCACGTGCGGCTACTGCGCACACAATTCACAAACACAGAAAATAATTTTTTTTTGGTTTGGACTGGAGTGTACTTTCAGGGGTTACAGCACCCTTAACGGTCAAGCCAGCCGGCCCTTTACTTATGACACAGGCGCACGCTTGGCACTACTTTGTTGATGCACGTGCGGCTACTGCGCACACAATTCACAAACACAGAAAATAATTTTTTTTTGGTTTGGACTGGAGTGTACTTTCGGGGGTTACAGCACCCTTTAACGGTCAAGCCAGCTGGCCCTTTACTTATGACACAGGCGCACGCTTGGCACTACTTTGTTGATGCACATGCGGCTACTGCGCACACAATTCACAAACACAGAAAATAATTTTTTTTTAGGTTTGGACTGGAGTGTACTTTCGGGGGTTACAGCACCCTTAACGGTCAAGCCAGCCGGCCCTTTACTTATGACACAGGCGCACGCTTGGCACTACTTTGTTGATGCACGTGCGGCTACTGCGCACACAATTCACAAACACAGAAAATAATTTTTTTTTTGGTTTGGACTGGAGTGTACTTTCGGGGGTTACAGCACCCTTAACGGTCAAGCCAGCCGGCCCTTTACTTATGACACAGGCGCACGCTTGGCACTACTTTGTTGATGCACGTGCGGCTACTGCGCACACAATTCACAAACACAGAAAATAATTTTTTTTGGGGTTTGGACTGGAGTGTACTTTCGGGGGTTACAGCACCCTTAACGGTCAAGCCAGCCGGCCCTTTACTTATGACACAGGCGCACGTTTGGCACTACTTTGTTGATGCACGTGCGGCTACTGCGCACACAATTCACAAACACAGAAAATAATTTTTTTTTTGGTTTGGACTGGAGTGTACTTTCGGGGGTTACAGCACCCTTAACGATCAAGCCAGCCGGCCCTTTACTTATGACACAGGCGCACGCTTGGCACTACTTTGTTGATGCACGTGCGGCTACTGCGCACACAATTCACAAACACAGAAAATAATTTTTTTTTGGTTTGGACTGGAGTGTACTTTCGGGGGTTACAGCACCCTTTAACGGTCAAGCCAGCCGGCCCTTTACTTATGACACAGGCGCACGCTTGGCACTACTTTGTTGATGCACGTGCGGCTACTGCGCACACAATTCACAAACACAGAAAATATATTATTTTTTTAGCACTTGGGGGGAGCACCCCTGATGGACAGAGCACCCCCTGGACAACACTACAGCACCCCTTTAGGACTGGGACACTGCACAGGACTTTGGAGTGGACACAGCCCCTATGGAGAACTGACTGCACAACACAGTCCAGCCAGCCCCTATGGACTTTGAAGTAGTGGACACAGCCCCTATTAACAACAGCAGCACAGCACAACACAGCCAGCCCCTATGGACTTTGAAGTAGTGGACAACAGCAGCACTACACTACACTACACTACACAGCACTAACTCCCACCCTCCCTCTTCACTGTCCACAGCCGAGTGAGAAAATGGCGCCGACGCGGGTACCTTATATAGGATCCAAAACCCGCGAGACTCGGAAGGCGGGATGATGACGTTTTGCCTCGATGTCAGATCCGAGTCAGGCGGGAAAAGTCGAGCCTGACTCGGATCGGACTCGGATCGGGGGGGCTCGGGGGGGTTCGGATTTCAGAAATCCGAACCCGCTCACCCCTAGTTAAAAGATAAACAGGTGGTGCTAATTATTTCATTTATGATACTGGGAAGAACATGCATCACTAGTAAAATTCTATTACATTACTATTTCTATTGTGGTCATGATGTGGGCTGGGGAGGGGGGATTCCAGGCAGACGGAAACCCCCCCTGCGTTTGCCTATGCAGGAGATGCTGGGGATAAAAAAAGAGGAAGCTACAAGTGAGAATGATAATAAACAGGAAAATTGACAGGCCCAAACAGCGCCCCCTGTCCTGCGGTGCCCTGTGCCATGGCACAGGTCGCACTACCCTATTTACTGCCCTGACAGTACAACTTACAAGGCTCCCCTAGTCTATAGGCAACCTATAACTCATGTGTCTGCCAGCCAGCATCAGCTGAAATTCATGCACGGTACGCTGTTTCCTCTCAGCAGCATTTGTCTGCAGGGCTGGTGCCTGCAATCCACACACTACGGTAGTTGTAGTTGTGTGGGCGTGTCTCGGGTGACATAGAGGGGCGTATCCATGCTAGCTTATCCCAGGCAGCAAAGGCATCTCCAGACTCCAGCAGACAGTCAGATGCTGCCTAGACTGGATTCGCCCAGAGATGCTGCATGTTACCCATCTGCCTGCACACAGGGTCAGGGACACAGCCTACATAATGCATTATACAGAGTAAGACAAGGAACGGGATCCTGCATAAGGTACATTGTATCACTGGGTGGGTTTGGGGGATGCTGAATTTGATGCATGCACAACTTAATACAGTGCACTGATGCAGTGTCAGTCAGAGGTGCTGAATGGAGATCTTACTATACATCTTGATGAGTATAATCTTCATAACTCATAATTCTGTACCAGTGTCACATAGATCTGTGTAGGGTTCACATGGCTGAGACAGACATCCACCCATCACTTTATCCTACTCCGGAATACTTGCATGCAGCTGAAGTTGTTACTGTAAAATGTTGTTTTCCCCATTCTACTTTGCATGGCACAAAGGAGAGGTCAGCTGCCAGATTCTGTGCTTGATGTTATAAAGTCAGGCAACCTGTGGCTCACACTGTGGTGGCACTAGAAGTTCCATCATGCTCTAAGGGCCGGATACAGAGTTGGACGCTAATGACGCAGCAAACTGATGTGCGGAAATATGCAAATGGCGCAGCCACCGGGATTTGTACTACGACACCCACCTGCAGCTTCGCAAACACAAGCATCTGCGTACAATGACGCAGCAGCGGTCGCAATTCAGTCGATAATCGGCCTTCTGAGTAACTTGGTTGTGACGCGCTTGCGTTTTATTCACCATCTCCCCGCTGCTGCCCATAAACAGACCATAACACTACTGTAGTGAATTCATAGACCATAGCAATATTGTAACATTGCAGAGGGCCTCCTATATAACCTGATTACTTATGGCTCTTTTCTTTTGTGTCATTTGTGTTTACTTCTTTCTCCCCTGGTGTATAAATATCACATATGCAATAATATTCTAGTTCCTAGTAACAGTGCATTGTGGAAATAAGCCTTTCTCTAGTTGGAACACCAATAGACTTAACAATAGATAAGATAGAATGAAATTGACCAGTGCCAGCGGGAACATTTACAATATGGATACATCCTTTCAGGAGGCATGCAACCTATTGCTGGCCATACACCACTACGACCAGTATAAGATGAGATTCATCTTACGAGTTCCCTTGAACTCCCCGGCAGCTCCCTGGCAGTCCTGGCCGCACGATTGACACACAATGTACATATGATCTCACAATACGATCGATCTGCAGTTTAGGAGGGAAGGTCATTGAAAGAACACGCACTTCTTCAAAATGCAACTCAACTGACGCCGGTTGGACGCACGATGCATCGCATGCACAAATACACGGCACGATCTGCATACGATAGATATGATGGGCTGCTCATCTGATCATACGATACGTTTTAAGAGTGGCAGTAGCGCGCATCAGCTCGTATCCTACCTAAATACTACACGATTTCCACACAATTCATCGTACGACGCATCTAAAATCGGACAGTCGGCCCGAAATCGGGCTAGTGTATGGCCAGCATTATAATGGTGGCGTCTTACTGTTTGTTAAATGTTTAGAGAAAATAGAAAAATGGTAACTTTGTTGTAATTATGTTTTAGTGCAAGAGGCAGATTCAATCACACTTGAGAAGCGTATCGTGAGGTTCGCAGCGATTACGATAGTCCATTTCTTCTCGCGCCACCATGGGCTGCCAGCAGCAAAGAGCGAGAGACACATCCCATGAATTTGATTCGGCGCCAGCTCCCGTTTAAGATGTAGTAATCAGGTCCTGTTGGATAAAGGGATGTACTGTATGTTTTGCATTGATTTATGCAGATGCACAGATATAGCTACATGACATAACTGTCAGCAACTGGCAGCTGTTGCAGTTGAACAGATACCCTCTGTATAAGCCTTTGAATTGCAACCCATACCCACGCATTTTGTGGGCACATACGAATGCAGCCTATCCATTCACTAAGATCTATTGACATCACTGAGACACTGACAGTGAGATGTTTACAGCAAGCTGTATGCTACTAGAGACAGTGTAATAATTGTGCTATAACATCCTGTGTCTGGCTTTGTTTATACAAATATGGTGTATACAGAAAAGGGATTTTTACTTTCTAGGATACCAGTTATGTCTTTTAAACCGTTGTTTTCATATTTACACAATAATATATTGTAGTACTTTATTTATTTTATTTTACTGTTATAAGTATATACATAAGATAAGAAATATAAATTATAAGGAATAAGGCACTTGTAAAAAAAATACACCTTACCGTAAATTAAAACATATTGGGCACATTTACTAAAGGGAGAGTTTTTGTAAGTGGAGATGTTGCCCATAGCAACCAATCAGATTGTAGCTATTATCTTCTAGAAGGTACTAGTTAAATGTTAAGTAGAATCTGATTGGTTGCTATGGGCAACATCTCCACTTCTAAAAACTCTCACTTTAGTAAATATACTCCTAGGAGTACAGAGGGACTGCATGACAGACTAATGGCTTTTATACATTTCATAGAACGGCGAGATGCTACTGATACCTGTAGTAGGTTTTAGTAAGGCGTATGTTGTTAATTTTTTATCATTTTTGTTCCAATGTTATATAAACAGAAAGTGATACAAAATACACACATCAAAGAAAAAGACAAATACAATTAATATTATTATTATTATTATTATTATTATTATTATTTTACCTAATGGACACAAAGTTTGTTCCACTTACATTGGCATCTGTTGCTAGCGTTTGGCATGATCTCCTGTGGGCTGTGGCACTGTGACCCCTCCAGTTCCTCTGAGCGCCTCACTGATTGAAGGTCTATTTATCAAGCATTGATAACTCATTGCTGTACCCTTTTTTCTGTTGAAAGATGGGTATCACTGGCTCCTTCTATTTAACAAAAAGTAATACTGCAGAGGAATCACGGACGGAGATAAAGTACCAGCCATCCAGCTCCTAACTGTCATTTTTCAAACACAGCCTGTGAAATGGCAGATAAGAGCTGATTGACTAGGACTTTATCCCCATCCAAGGCTTAGTAAATAGACCCCTTTGTCTCTCTCCAGTTTATCTCTTCCCAAACGCTTGTGAGATTACATTTCCTCTTGTACAAACAATTCCATGGAGCGGAATTTTTTACCTCTCTGAACTTTTTCCTGCAGTCATTCACAGCTATGTTGTCTTATTTAAACATCTCAGCTCTTTGCAAACAAGCTCTCAATAGGTTCTCTATATGCTCTGTTTATTTTATGGAATTGGGTACATGGATTTTCCCAGCCATCTTCTCCTTCATGTCAGACAGAGCCAATGCACACAGTGGTATAAATCAGCTCCTCTACGCTGACCGCTGCAGAGTCTGCCATTACTGAATGTGCCCTAACAGACGACTTCGCTGCACCAAGGTGAATAGGATTATAATATTTTTCTAGATGCCCTATAAATCAGAAATATTTTGCATACTAAATATATTTACTTTCTTTGCTCATAACAGAGTAGTGTGTTGGTGAGGGAGGGGTAGGAGGGGTAAAGTAAGCATAAACTAAGCATTTCACATTTGTGAACTTAAGTGTACAAATAAAAAAAATAAATCTCTGTGCTTTTCACTATCTCCTATATATCATTTAAGATGAGATGCTGATCTCATTTGCCCTTGATATGGTACAAAATTGTTCCCTTCTTGTAAATATGCCTAAAAATATACAAAGTGGGTTTGAGCCGTATTGTATTGTATCTAAGGGCAATTAATTAAAATCTGAGTGGATGATCTAAATCAGTGATGAGCAACTGATGATGATACTCTTCAAGAGCCGGGCTGAACTCTAGCCTTCAAAAGGGCTGCACAATTCACGTGCAGTCCCCCTACGCCTATAAGGAAGGAGCTGACCCAGAAGCCTAATACCGCTAGGGGTATATTTACTAATGTGCAGGTGTTTAGATATGGAGTTGTCGCCCATACCAATCAGATTCTACTTATAATTTATCTAGCACATTCTAGGAGATAATAGCTAGAATCTGATTGGTCGCTATGGACAACAATTCCAATTCTAAAATCCCGTACTTTAGTAAATAAAACCCCTATTCTTCTTGTTAGAACAAGACATTTAATCTGGGACAACAATCTGTAGTAACATATCACAGTGGCGTAATTAGGGTCTTTGGAGCCCAGGGCAAGTTTAAGATTAGCCCCCCCCCACATACAGAAAAGTATAGTTTGCGCGCCGGGAGTGTCACTGGAAGGGGCATGGCTACTGAAAATGGGACGTGCCAACATGACACGCCACCCATTCCTTGTCACTCTGGGTACATTCCTTTCCATTCCATATGCACCTTACCTATATGGTGGTTTCTTACAATGTGGAACCTCTGAAGAAATGTATCCTCCCTGGGACGACGACGTCTTCAGTCAGTATTCAATATTCATGTAGGTCACATCGTCTGGAAGATGCCTGTTTGTGTAGGAATATTAATAAGGTCATCATCATACAACAGCGGTTCGACCAGACTCGTTCCCCCTGTGTAACTTCCTTCCCCCTGCATCGTCTCTTAGCTACACCATCATCTCCCCCAGCATCGTCTTTCTGCCGAACCATCACCTCCCCCCTGTGTCATCTCTCAGCACGCCATCATCTCCCCCCTGCATCAACTCTCAGCCACACCATCACCCTCCTGCATCGTCTCTCAGCAGATGGTCACCTCCCCCCCTGCGTCAACTCTCAGCCACACCATCACCGGCCCCCCTGTATCAACTCTCAGAACACCATCATCTCTCTCCTACGTCGTCTCTCGGGACACTATCACCTCCTCCTTGTGTCAACTCTCAGCCACACCACCACCACCCTCCCTGCATCAACTCTTAGGACACCATCATTTCTCTACTGTGTCGCCTCACAGCCACACCATCACCCCCCGCATCGTCTCTCAACACACCATCACCTCCACCTCCTGTGTCGTCTCTCAGTCACACAATTAGCTCTCTCCCGCGTTGTCTCTCAGCACACAGACACACACTGACACAGATACACATACACACACACACCCTGACACACATACACACACTGACACATACACTGACACACACACACTAACACATATATACACACACACACACACACTCTTACACATATATATACACACACACACACGCCGACACCCCCCCGCGGCAGCTTAGCCATCCACCCGAACCATCCGCCCACATAACTTACCTGTGGGAGAGGGAGAGTGCCGGGGAAGGCACATTCACTCCAAGTCCTCACCCGGCGCAGACAGCAGGCAGGCAGCTCTAGTCCAGGAAGAAGACTGCCTAGGAGGGTCTGCGCACTTCCACTGCAGCTCCCCCTACAGGAAGTACCAGGCTAGTAGGCACACTTGCCTGCTTGTTAAAGGAGAGATAGGACACAATGGTGATGGGGAAGGGGGTGGGAGAGTGGGTGTAGGGGTACGATGCCCTGTCGGCGGCGCCCCCCTCTTCAGGGCTTGCCACGGTGCCCAGGGCATGAGCCCCGCTCAATCCAACTTAGTTACGCCACTGACATATCAGCATGCATTGTAATGGAAGATTAATGTTATAAACCATGCCAAATAAGTCTCACAGGTTGATATGATTTCCAGCATAGGCTTGCCAGATCATCCCTTTAATGAGGGAATCATCAATTACAAAGGTTGTTTGGTTGATTAAAACCAGGTGAAATGGAGACTTGAAGTCAGCCAGCCACAGAATCTGTGTAATTCACATGTGTCCTTTATTAAAGGGATGAGGTGGGAACCCTACGGTGAGCGGATTTTCTATTAGCTTTTGAAAGCCAGAGAATGACTGGAACAGGCACAACACAACGTAATTCTGAAAAGAGGTTTTCATTTGTAAGTCTGTTGTGTTTGTTGTTTTTCTGTATCCCATGATAGAGAATGTCTGTTCACATGAGCAAGTGGAACCAAAAATAGACAACTTTAACTGTCTAATCGGGCCTTACTCTGCTTTAATGAAGTATGCAGGGATTCTGCTGGTGTTGCATGCAGGGTTTCCGAGGGCTCATGCAGGCCCCGGTACTGAGAAGGGGGTGTGGCCAAGTGGTTGTGGCGGCACCCTTCCGGGCACTGTTCGTGAAAGAAGTGTACCATGGCAAAGAAAAAGCTGCACCATCTTAGGTGCAAACTTACACTCTCCCACAGCAAGCCCAGGATCTGGAAAGGAATGGCCTCCCTAGTTGTGTAGAGGAGAAAGACTAGGGGGGATGTGATACTACAGAGGTGATTAGGGGGATGTGATACTACAGAGGTGATTGGGAGGATGTTATACTACAGAGGTGATTGGGTCATGTGATTCTACATAGGTGATTGGGGGGATGTGATACTACAGAGGTGATTAGGGGGATGTGATACTACAGAGATGATTGGGTCATGTGATTCTACATAGGTGATTGGGGGGATGTGATACTACAGAGGTGATTGGGGGATGTGATTCTACAGAGGTGATTGGGGGGATGTGATACTACAGCGGTGATTAGGGGGATGTGATACTACAGAGGTGATTGGGAGGATGTTATACTACAGAGGTGATTTGGGGGATGTTATACTACAGAGGTGATTAGGGGGATGTGATACTACAGAGGTGATTAGGGGGATGTGATACTACAGAGGTGATTGGGGGGATGTGATACTACAGAGGTGATTGGGGGGATGTGACTCTACAGAGGTGATTGGGGGGATGTGACTTTACAGAGGTGATTGGGGGATGTGATACTACAGAGGTGATTGGGGGGATGTGATACTACAGAGTTGATTGGGGGGGATGTGATACTACAGAGGTGATTGGGAGGATGTTATACTACAGAGGTGATTGGGGGGATGTTATACTACAGAGGTGATTGGGGGGATGTTATACTACAGAGGTGATTGGGGGGATGTAATACTACAGAGGTGATTGGGGGATGTGATACTACAGAGGTGATTGGGGGATGTGATACTACAGAGGTGATTGGGGGATGTGATACTACAGAGGTGATTGGGGGGATCTGATACTACAGAGGTGATTGGGGGGATGTAACACTACAGAGGTGATTGGGGGATGTGATACTACAGAGGTGATTGGGGGATGTGATACTACAGAGGTGATTGGGGGGATCTGATACTACAGAGGTGATTATGGGATGTGATACCACAGAGGTGATTGGGGGGGATGTGATACTACAGAGGAGATTAGGGGGGATGTGATACTACAGAGGAGATTAGGGGGGATGTGATACTACAGAGGAGATTAGGGGGATGTGATACTACAGAGGTGATTGGGGGGATGTGACTCTACAGAGGTGATTGGGGGGGATGCGACTTTACAGAGGTGATTGGGGGGATGTGACTCTACAGAGGTGATTGGGGGGGATGCGACTTTACAGAGGTGATTGGGGGGATGTGACTTTACAGAGGCAATTGGGGGATGTGATACTACAGAGGTGATTGGGGGGATGTTATACTACAGAGGTGATTGGGTGATGTGATACTACAGAGGTGATTGGGAGGATGTGACTCTACAGAGGTAATTGGGGGGATGTGATACTACAGAGGTGATTGGGGGGATGTGATACTACAGAGGTGATTGGGGGGATGTGATACTACAGAGGTGATTGGGGGGGATGTGACTTTACAGAGGTGATTGGGGGGATGTGGTACTACAGAGGTGATTGGGGGGATGTGATACTACAGAGGTGGTGGTGTGGAGAATTTGTTGCCATAAAGCTGAGTGGTCCAATGACAAATAGGTGCAATGCTCACTCACTATGTGACGTGAATATACTCACTCTATGGGACTATCAAGTTCCACCCTCGGACAATTACCTCTGTCCCCACAGGGACTTTTTAATGTTGAGATGTATGGTAAAGATGTCCCGTTGTTGCTACAATAAATTCTTCGTATTTTACATGTTTAAGCAGGAAGTTTTATTATGGTCCCATATTTCTGGTGTATAAGTTCTGCTTGTTTTAGAGAGCTGCAAATCTGTTTATCTTGTTCTACAAATCTTGGAATACTTTAATCCTGAAGGATGTATATACGTATATTGTGGTGTCTGTTTCTTGCGCTCCACCCCAGTGATGCGTTATCCAGACCTTTCTCCCTTCACTTATTCCATACACACTGCTTATTTCAGTCTTTCAGCCAGTGATGTTTGTGCAGCAGTTCCAAGTACATATTTCTCCGATATCCTTACTTCACCTCCTAGGCCTCTGTACAAGAATATGACCATTGTGATAATTTCTCCATGGTTAGAGGCAAACTATCACATAACGGGTATAAGTAAATGTTTAACCTATTAAAGTGTATATTTCATAGTTGCACAAGTATTAGGACCTCATTCAGAGTCGGTCGTTTGCGGCCGCACGGTTGTACGCCACCGATGCTCACTAAACTGCACATGCGTAAAATTCGCAATGCGCATGCGCAAACTAGCTATTACGATCAGAAATTGCTCTCTCCTTCAACTTGGCCAGGTCGTTAGTTTGAGTGACAGGATGAGGCGTTTGTGGGTGGTAACAGGGGAAGGTGCTTGTGAACGGGGGAGTGGAGATCCGAACGCAGGCGTGCCTGACTATGCAAACGGCGTTTTATGGGAGAGCATAATTAACTAAGTGGTGTCATGGCACATGTGACATGGGAGGTTTTTACACTGACTTGATCGTAGTGCTTAAGAGAGGGTATGGTCAACCTTAAGATCTACGACCAACTCCGATGGTTCCCGATGGTCTCGATTAATCCTTATATGCCCGGAGATGACGTGTAATGGGAACGAGAAGGGGGCGTATTTTTAGTCTTACGGCCGCATCCTCCCCTCGCTCGTCCAGCTAACGATCCCATCTTAACGACGCAAATTGCGAGCGCTTCATTTGCATATCCGGCCCCTTTTACCTTACGACCGTGCGGCCGCAACGACCGACTCTGAATGAGGTCCTTAGTCCTTACTGCTTTGTTGCAACTATGTTATTTTATCATTTATCTTTCTGAGGGGTCTATGTACTAATAATCGTGCTACTTAATAATAATATCCAGGCTATGTACTACGGGGAACTCGCAGAGACAGCGGTTGTGGTAACCGCTGTCTCTGCGAGTTATATCCCCGGTATTTAGGAATGAAAGACTTCCCCAGGAAGCCGATTCTGCAAATGCGCACTGCGTCAGCTTACAGAAGATGGTGTAAACTACTGGTGCTAAACTCTGAAAAGTTTCGCTTTTTGGAGTTTAATACATAGAGGTCAGATCGCAGTCCCCATTGATAATAAAGGGGACTACAATCTGCAATGCTAATTAGCATTTTTCCAAAGATTCTGTGAAATCTCCTGCATTGTGCTATTAGTACATAAGAACAGTACATACAATTAAGCAGAAACTGCAGTTTCTGCATAATTTTATGTAAAATACGGCTTGATCCATAGGCCCCACAATTTCAATGGCGGTTCACTTTTCACTAGGCACTTAACAGTATCGTCGCGACTGCCGGATATGTTATGGCGTCTGGCGATATTGGTCCACATGTTCAAGGCCCCATCCCCAAATTTTGCTACAGGACACAAGTGATTCTGTGTCAGACACGTGAACGTTGTTGATGTGTGGTTTTGGAATGCTATGTGGGGTAATACTTGCGAGGACATGTCCTTATGTAGTTGGCGGTGACCCTTTAGTGAACCACGTGCCAGCTTTTCATGATCTTATTGTTGTCTTTGTCTGTGATCTGTGCAGCAAAGAATACTGAATTTGTGTCCAGCCCATCATTTATACGTTCAAAAATGACTTTTTTTGGTGTGGAACTGACTCTATAAATTAATTGATGGTTACAAAAACGTAGTTTTCAGAAAAGGAATATTATTGTTAAGTTTAGTCCGTTTAGATGCATCAATTAAAGCAATTTCTGGAATCACCACCAATACTCCCCCCTAAGGAGTCCTGCGGGAGCACAAGATCAGCTCTGTTAGAGTGATTACATGTGCAGCAATTTCCCCACAGGGTGGATTTGTTTTACTCCCAGTATGTGGTGACTTAACCAATGTACTCTGTAATGCAGGAGGAGGAAAATATCCAAGGGACTGAAGAGCTGCTGGGTGCTTCCTAGCTATGGGCAGGAGGTAGGTATCTTCTACATGTAATCAGAATAACGCTAATTGGGTCTTTTTCAGGGGTGTAAGCAGTGTTTTTGCGCTGTCTCTCCTTATGGGACCTGAAAACTACAGCTGGAACTGTATTTTTTTTTTTGTGAGTGTGCGATTGTTTGCTATTATTAATCCTATTAATCTAACGTTTCAGTCAAATTTAATGACTTTCATCAGGGATAAGAAAGCCAATCCCAACCTTTTTTTGTAATCCTGGGATTGAAAAAAATCTGAACCCGGGGATTAAATTGAACGCACAGTCATTGGCCCCCACAGGAAAAAAATATAAAACACATTCATTGCCTCACCCCATACTTGCCTACTTTTCATTTTTCCTTCCCGGGAGGAGAAGCAGGTGGGGGGCGCGGCCTGACATTTTGCGTCATTAAGATATTGTATATTTAAATAGGGGCGGGGCCAAATGATGTGATTCTTGTAGATTGTGCCATTAAGCCCCACCCCCTATTTGGGAACACCGATCTCAGTGAAATTTCTTCCCATTCTGCCCACTTCACTAGGAAGTGGGAGGGAATGCGGGGAAAGTGCCTACTTTACTGAGGGTGCGGGGGGTTACCCAAAAAAATCTGGACCCTCCTGCGACTTCTGGGAGAGTAGGCACTGAAGACTGACCTTACTCTCATTGTGTCTCGCAGCAAAACTTGCAGGCTGCAGCCACTTCCATTCAACTTGTAGAGAAGCAGACAGTGGAAGAGAGGAGCTCCCAGTCCCTCCCTTGCCAGACTCAGTGAGTCTAGTGACGCTCTGGGTTATATTTACTAAAGTGCGGGTATTTAGAAGTGGAGATATTGCCCATAGCAACCAATCAGATACTAGCTATTATCTTCTAGAACAGGGCCGGCCAAGACGTCGATCACGATCAACCGGTAGCTCGCGGAGCTCCCGCCGGTAGTCCGTGACCTACTTGCTGCAGCAACTGGGAACGATGGTCTCTGAAACGATTAGAGACTAAAGGTGCATACACACGTAACGATTTTGTTACCAACGATTTTCTGAATGATTTTCTGAACGATTTTCTGTCAGATTATGTCAGATTAATGGTGCATACACACGGTCAGATTTTTCTTCAGATCTGAACGATAACTATTTAAAAAATCGTTCAATCGTTCATATCTGAAGGAAAATCTGACATATCTGACATGTTTGAACGATGAACAATGAACGATGCACGTTCCTGATGGTCAGATAACGATATCTGACATCTGATGTGTTTGCAGTCAGACTTGGACGATTCCATGCATTGTAATGCAGTTGTTCAAATCTTTGGTAAAATCGTTCAAATCGTTCATCTGCCAGATCTGACAAATCTGACCGTGTGTATGCACCATTATGAACGATTTTTTTGAACTACAAACGATTTTTGTAACTTCCCTTAATGAAAATCGTTCAGTTGGTCAATCAGAATGAACTACAAACTACAAATGGGAACGCGCATGAACGATAATTGTTCATCGTTATAATTTAAACGATTGAATGATAACGACGTCGTTATAGTTAAATCGTTCAAAAAATCGTTACGTGTGTATGCACCTTAAGAAGTCTCTCATTGCTTAAGAGGCCAGCAGTCCCGTGATGCAATGCGCGGGTAATGTCATGACATCACCCGTGATATGAGGAGCCTGCGCGCCTGCTGGATCTAGTTAGATCAGCGTCTGTGGGGAGCGCTGATGGCGTAGAGCTGTGCCCAGCGTGAAGAGAGGTAAGTACTGCGCAGGGGAGTGGGGCCTGTTCTACACTGGGAGGAGGCACTGCATAAGGGGCACTACTGGGAGCACTGCATAAGGGGCACTACTGGGGGCACTGCATAAGGGGCACTATTGGGGGCACTGCATAAGGGGCTCTAATACAGGGGGCACTGCATAATGGGAACAACTACAGGGGCACTCCGTAAGGGGCTCTATTACAGGGGTCATTGCATAATGAGCACAACTACAGGGAAAATTGCATAATGGGCTCTAATACAGGGGGCATTGCATAAGGGGCACAGCTACTGTGGGCATTGCATAAGAGGCACTACTACAGTGGTCAATGTGTAAAGGGCACTACTGTGGGCATTGTGTATAAGGGGCACTACTGTGTGTCGTAACGTGAATAAGGGACACTATTATGTGGTGTAATGTGAATAAGATTGTGCAGCTGGGTATGCAATCGGGAAGCCGGCTGACTTAAGCCTGACAGCCGGCTTTCCGACTGCTTTATCCCGGTGAGGGTTAAATGACAGGCGTCTAATTCTAGACGCCTGCCATTTTACCGACGCCGGGAGACCGGCGCCCGGCATCCCGATCAAAAGGATGCCGGGCGCCACTTCGGACAGCCGCGGGGGGGGGTTAGGTTTAGGGCTCCCGGGGGGACTTAGGGTTAGGCACCCCCCTCGGGAGATTATTGTTAGGCTAGGGGGAGGGAGGGTTAGGCACCCCCGGGGGGAGGTTAGGGTTAGGTACCCCCCTGGGGGACTTAGGTTTAGGCGGTGGGGAAGGGGGGGTTAGGTTTAGGCACTTAGAGGGGGGATTAGGTTTAGGCACTGGGGGGAAGGTTAGGGTTAGGCACCCCTAAGGAGGGTTAGGATTAGGAGGGTTAGGTTAGATTAGTTCATACTTACCTGCGGACGATCAGGATTTTCAGCCGTGTCGGCCTGCCGCTGTCGGGATTTGAACCGCCGGACTTGTGTCCAGCAGTAATTCGTATGTATTCCATGCAGCTGTGTGGCGTAATTTGAATTGGGGATACTATGTGTGATTTCAGCAGGACAGACCCCACGTCCCTTGCTGTGGGGTCACGCCCCTTTTTTGCATACCACACCCCTTTTTCGAGCTTGGTAGATCACAAAAGGTTTTTAGTTTTAAAAGTTGATCACCGAGTCTAAAAATCTGGCCACCCCTGTTCTAGAAGGTGCTAGATAAATGTTAAGTAGAATCTTATTGGTTGCTAGGGGTAACAACTCCACTTCCAAAAACCTAAACTTTAGTAAATAAACCCCTCTGCCGTCACTAGTACTGCAGAGTGCACTGTGTGGGCGGGACGGAGTGTGACTGCATGATCTATGATGTCACTTTGCCATTTATTGGTAATGGCAGGGCTGCATCTGAGCGGCCATGACCTATAAGCCCAGCACAGAAGAACTAGCTAGCACTAGCTGTGGAGGACGCCGCAGTTTCTGTAAGCTCTGAGACATTTTTTTTTTTTTATATAATTTTATTTGTGAAAGCAAAAGCACCGTATACAATATTTGGCACAATTACATTACCTGTCATTTCTGTAACAATTGTCATACATAAAAACTTTCAAAATAATAAACTTGTTTGGCACAGCAAATAGCCAAAAATAGAATTATCATAAACATATTCATTTTTAGATATAAGATATACAAATAGTAAAGTATTGTCTGACACTCACCTACTAGGCAATATTATAGGAGGGTCTCCTGAGAGAAACCTAGTCTCATACCACTTAGTCAGACGCATACTATGATGGATCTGGAATTGTGATGAGATTGGCAGGGTAGCTGTGAGACTCTCCCATGTGTCAAAGAAAGAGGCAGTCTTCCTTTCTTTGTCGAATATAGGGCCTGATTCAGAGCTGAACGCTCTGACCAGAGTGCTTGCTCTGAATCAGGGCCCTCCTAGCTTTTTTTGGAGCGTCCTCATGGACGCTCGCATAGCTGTGGGTTACCACCCACAGCTATAGTGAGCGTCCATGATGATGGTCGCGATGGTCAAAGACCATCGTGACCATCGGGCTTGCGACGAGACCCTGATAGAGCCAAAATCACTCCCACTGGCATCATTACTGATGTCAGTGGGGCCGGACTCAGACGGTAGGCGTTCCCATGGGAATGCCTCCGTCTGGCTGCCACGCCCCTGGCACGCCCACCAAAGGGGGCGTGCTGTCGATGGTGACTTTCTCATCGCTCGCCGGGTCTCGCGCATGCGCACGACGGAGCTTCCTCCGTCGTGCGCATGCGCAGTCTCACAACATCGACCCGCTAGCGAGCGAACTTTGCTCGCGAGTGGGTCTGAATGACCCCCATAGTTTCCACCCAGTCCATACGGAAGATGAAATTCAGTTTTTCCTTATATAGAGGAAAATTGATTGGGGTCGGGTGTATCCATTCTTGTAGCATGGCCTTCTTTGCGGCTGCACTTATTGCAAGTAATAATTTCTTGCTACCCTGAGTTAATCTTTGTCCCCTTGGGAATATGCCCAAGACAGCCCATTCAGGGGTCAGTGGCACGTAATTGACTAAATGGGTCTCAGCATCATGTTTTACCCATCTCCAAAAGCCCTGAACTACTGGACATTCCCAAAGGCAGTGGTAGACATCCGCCTCCCCACCCGCTCATCTAGGGCAAGCGTGAGAGTCAGATAGACCCATTTTATATCGCCTGTGAGGGGACAAATAGGTCCTATGATACACATTTAGAAAGAGTTCATTATATGCACTGGCAGTCAGTAGTGATCGTGATCTCGTCAATCCACGTGTTAGGTCTGTAATAGAGAGTGATGGGAATTGCGTTAACCATTGACGCATTCCTTGACTAACCAAATTATGGTCTAGGTTTTCATTGAGAAGTTTGTAATAGATGGATATGGCCTTATGGATAGGTGTTGGACTCGACAAACATTGGTCTAGCAGGTTTTGCCAATCGGCTGTTGAAAATGTCCTTATCACAGAAGCTATATAGTGCTGTGCTTGGAAATAAGCTAAAGGATAGGCCTGTAGGATCTCAAACTTGTCTATTGCCTCACGGAACGCCAAGGGCCATCTCAATTCTAAGTCCAATAGATGACTTATAGTGTGAACACCCCCCACACTCCAGATTGTGAAAGGATAAGTTGCCTCTCCATCTTGAAACTCTAAGTTACGCAACAATGGGAGGTGAATTGATTTATAAGCATTTAGATTGAGCTTGTGTCATAATATATGCCAGTGACGTCTAGTGGTCATTAGTAGGGAGTTATCACGAACTTCTGGTGGAACTTCTTGGTCGTGAATGTGTAAACAATATTTTAAGGACATTGTGGGAAGGAATTGTGATTCTAGGGATGTGTTGGCATAGACCTCCTGATTATTTAGCCAATCAGCCAAAAACCTCAACAAAGCGGAGTGATTGTATATCAGAATATTGGGAAAATGTATTTCCCCATTAGATTTAGGTTGACAGAATTTTCGGAGACTAATGCGGGCCCTACCACCCTGCCATATGAATGACCTGAAGAGCTTGTAATTAATTGGATATCTTTTGTAGTAAGCAGAATGGGTAATGTTTGTAGCATATATAATAGACGAGGAAAAGTCATCATTTTGATGAGAGCAGCTCTACCTAGGTACGATAGGGTCAGATATTTCCAACCCCTGAGCTCCTCAGTAATACTTTGAATAAGTCGTGATACATTTTTATCATACAATTGAGCAGGGTTCTTAGGCAAAATAATGCCCAAGTAATCTAAATGTGAGGAGACCCAGGAGAAGGAAAAAGACGAGCCCCACGAGGGAATAGAAATAGTGGGATGAAGAAACATTGCATGTGACTTATCCGCATTAATTTTCAGGCCAGAAATATCACCAAACTGTTCAAACTTGCACATAATCAAAGATAAAGTGTGTTGAGGGTCTGCGATGTATGGAAGGATATCATCCGCATATACTGTCAATTTAATTCTATGTGTACCAACCCGGACTCCTCGGAATTCAGACCATTGTTGTAAAATACGAAGGAGAGGATTTATAGCAAGGTTGAAGAGGAGGGGGGAAAGAGGACATCCCTGGCGTGTTCCTCGTCCCAATTCTATGGGTGTACCATGTAGCCTATTAATCAGCAATGAAGTGGAAGGGGAATGGTAAAAAAACGCAATAATTTAATAAAATATGGGGCAAATCCCCTACGGGTCAGAATTTAGCTCTGAGACATTTTTTAATTTATCTAATTCTGAAATCCTGGGAATGCTGACTCTGGTATTAAAATCCCAGACTTTTTGAGGCTAAATCCCAGGATTCAGTCGATTTGGATCCCGGGATTGGTTTCCCTAGTCAGGGACAACATAATGCATAAACATGGGGCGGGTTCTGAGTTGGGAGTAAAGGAAAAAAGAGCAAGTAACTGCACCTTGGTAAAACCATGCTGCACTGCAGATGGGGCAAACTCACATCTTAATTGCAGTATAATAATAAAGCTGACCAGTATTTGTGGGCAAAGGGAGGGGCTGGGCTACACATCCTAATATTAAACATGGTAATAGGTGCTACCATGCTGAGACCTGTAGTTCTACAGCAAAAAAAGAAGGGGGGAGGAGCAGGTGCACACTATAAGCACTAAGAATTCTCATGATCAACAAATCTATAATAAACTGCAATAATAAACATGGTTTTAAATGTAAGGTTTCTTAGTACATGTTTGGGCAAAGATGTTTGCCCACCTGCCACGTCACGGCAAACCTTATAAAGGTGGGTCCCTAACATCTCAAATACTGACACACTAATTAATTTATCTAGGACTTACCTTTCAATGGGCCCTATAAAAGGTAAGTTCTAGATAAATTAATTAGTGTGTTAGTGGTGGGGATAGCCCTGGGCTATCAGCCTAGGCATGGGGTGCCCTGGAGAGGGGGACCTCTTTATTGGGGGGATCCCCAACTCCCCAGGGTTCTTTGGCCTGGGCTGACTAGCGTTCAGGGGTAATGTTTCGGCTGGGGAACTCGGTTATAGGATCTCCCTGGCTGTGACATTACCCCCCCCCTGCTAAAAAGGGTCCGGTGCTGGTTGTGGAAATTGCAGGGGAACCCTACACATAATTTTTTCCTCTGTAATTCCAGAACCAGGACCGGATTTGAACCTGGTGTTGTTTATGCTAAGTACACGGGAAGCCTACTCAATTTTTTCCCTGTACTTACACAACCAGGACTGGCTATGAAAAGTCTGAGGCTGGTTGTTTACAAGGGAGGGACCCAACATAATCATTTTTTTAAACATTAACTCTTTACAAACTTTTTACAGTAAGATACATGCATGCATCTCACTGATGTATGCATGTATCTGTGTCAAAACGAACTACTCATGCCGAAAACAAAAGCATGAAGCAGTTCTATTTAGAGATTCGGGGATCCGGGGTGCCCCGAGGCGCCCCTCGGATCTCTCCTCCTGCCCCGGATCCCTAATCGAGGCAAAACCCCGCGATCCTCTGTCAGATCTCGAGGTTTTGCCTCGAGCGGCCATTTTTTAAAATCCTTTTGCCTTCAATGGGCAAAGCGCTGATTGGCTGACAGAGCCGTCTGTCATAGCGTTAAGCCCATTGAATGCAGGGAAAAAGAAGATGGTGCTGGTTCCCATGGCCAGCACCCCCCGCTGCTGACACACCTGCTGCCGGCACCCCCCGCTGTCGACACACCAGCTGTCGGCGCCCCCACTGCTGACATCACCGGCAGCCTCACTGCTAACACCACTGCCTCCCCATGCTGCCGACACCGCCGGCACCCTGCATTGAGAACACCCCCACACTGCCGACACAGCCAGCAAACCTGCAATACCGACACCTCTGGTACCCTTCACTGAGGACACTGCCAGCACACAGCACTGCCATTCCATGTACTGAGGACACCGTCAGCGACCCCACATTGACAACACTGCCGGCACTCCCACATTGAGGACACCAACGGCACCCCTGCACTGCCGACACTGTCAGCACACATGCACTGAGGACACCGCTGGTACCCCTGCTTTGCTGACACCACCCTGCTCTAAGGATACTGCCAGCACCCCAGCACTACTGCCCTACGTATTGAGGACTCCATCAGCAATCCCGCACTGCCGCTACTCCCATACCGAGGGCATCCCTGCACAGCCGACACTGTCAGCACTCCTGCACTGAGGACACCGATGGCACACCCGCTCTGCCGACACTGCTGGCACTATGCACTCGGGACACTGCCCGGGCCCCCACTCTGCCAACACTGCCATACTGCCAACACTGTCGGCACTTCCGCATTGAGGACACCACTGGCACTCTTGCATTGAGTACACCGCCAGCACCCCGCACTGCTGACACTACTGTCACAGTAAGTGCACTATTGGTGTATCCAACTCACACTGTATAACACACTATCTGAGTTGGAACTTGGAAGCTGAACTGCCACATGTTAGTGCCGCCCACTGTGTCACTTAGCTTAGTCAGCCAGCTAGCTGGATGCAACCTTTTGGACTTAACTAGATGAAAAAAATAATATTGTGAGGTGGTCAAAATTGATTGGAAATTACTGGAAATAAATGTTATTTAGGTTAATAATACTGTAGGAACAAAAACAGGCCCATTTTATGTGATTGTGGCTGTTTTTATGATATTTTAAGAAAATATCCAGATCCAAAATCAAAACCGAAAAACAAAACACCAAGGAAAAAGATCCAAAACCAGATCCAGATCCAAAACCAGGGGAGATCCAGATCCAAAACCAAAACACGGGGGTCAGCGCATATCTCTAGTTCTATTCATTTGGGGCTTTGAAGTTCATTTTGGAGTGGGATTTGCTGTTCGATTTGGACATGAACATACAAAATCAAGCAGCAAATCCCTCCTTAAACTGAAAGAAGATTGAATTCAAGTTGAAAATCGAAAGCAAAATCCATTCTTAGTAAATTTGAGATTTGCTAAGGGATTTTGCTGTTCAAGTTCAATTCGATCTCAGGAGATTTCAGTGATTCATAAAAATGAATCTCTAATCGAACTTTAGTAAATTTACCCCCATATGCTTAACTTACATTCTTCTTTCAACTCTGTATTCCGCTTTTTCATTGGTTAATTATGTATCACACTACCTCTGTCAATCATGCTGTTAATTTCTTCTTGGGAGGCATTTAATTATATTGAAGGGTGCTCATTAAATGGCAGTAGGGTTAGTTAAATGATGAAAGCATGCATATGAAATAAGCTTACAGTTTTTTTTTTTAAATCATAGATACAAAACATGTATTTATTTTATAAATTTTTTTCGATAAAGTATTATGAGCGAGATTATCTGAGCTCAGTTAGGGAAGCATCAGTTTTGCTATTTCGAGCCATGAGAAGAGGTCAGGAACTGTCAGGTTGAATTCTTTCTGGTTGACGAACAGTCTGTGAGTAAATCTGTTTAAAACAGCTTTCCGGTGTGATTTCATGCATGCTGCCGGGATTCATCGTATCACTGCTGGAGTAACATCTGACTCCCACCATTTACATTTACCCCTGACATGGTTCTGACTGTCGGAGCCCTCGCTGTGTCACCACAATGCTGTAAAGAGAGACTGAGGGGTATATTTATTACAGTGCGGGTTTATAGAAGTGGAGATGTTGCCCATAGCAACCAATCAGATTCTAGCTATTATCTTCTAGAAGGTGCTAGATAAATGTTAGGAAGAATCTGATTGGATGCTATGGGCAACATCACCACTTCTAAAAACCCACACTTAAGTAAAGTTAGTAAATGTACCACTGAAAGTCTGAGGGTGTAAGTAAAAAATGGGCAGATTAAATTGACATTTTACGAGTGATGCTAACACTGCGCCACCCAGCTCAGTCAATGCATCCTCGGTCATTTTGGCTACATTACCTGGCCTAACTCAGGAATGACTCCAGATTAACAAATGACACATGTTGCCATTATGAGAGCGATTTTGTACTACGGCATAAATTTTGTGCATGTTGCGCCATAAAATCTGTTAGTGAGCTTGTAAATGGAACCACAAAATCATATCTGTATTACAAATAATTCTGTTATGCGCAAACATTGATCTTCACAAAATTTATATTCGCAGAAGAGAAACTGAGCTATTGTAAATTGACTGGGACAGTTACGTATTGTCACCAGCTATTCTATATGATTACATATTATTCTAAAGCGGGCCACACACTAGACCAACTTACATCCAACCAGCCAACTTGTTGATTGGTTGGAATGAAAATCTGGGAAGGAATGGGAGTAAATGACGATCAGCAATTTGCTCCTAAATGCTAGAAAATGGTCGGTCAGACAAGTTTGTTAAATGTTTGATCTAAACAGTTTGTTCAAACATCAGTTTTTGTCCACTTTCCGGTGTTTGGGAGCAAATTGCTGATTGTCATTTGCTTTCATACCTTACCAGATTTTCATTCCAACCAATCAACTAGTTGGCTGGTTGGATGTAAGTTGGTCTAGTGTGTGGCCAGTAAGTTGGTCTAGTGTGTTAAGGCTACAATTAATAGACAAAGCAAATAAAATCTTATAAGCCTAGATTTGTGGAATGCCACACTGAAGCATTGCAGGGTCCTGCCTTTTGTATCTGGAGGTATTAAATAATTTATTTTAACGTCAAGATTTTTGGCAGAATATTCTTTCCTTTTCTGCAGACGATACAGACGATAAAGGGCTCTTTATGGTGAAAGGGAGGAGGGCCGGCTTACGGATGAAAAAAAAATTTAAATCCAGGTGCTCTAGTATCTGTGAAATATCAATCCATTATGTGTTTCCAGCTTTTATTTAGTTTTCATTGAGGTTTTTCAAAATTATTTGGAAGTCTTGGGGTACAGAAGAAAGAAGAGGGTGGGAAAGGGTGTAGTAGGTATTACCGGCGATTCAAATCCCGACAGTGGAAGCCCGGCAGAGGTGAAGATCCCGACTGCTAATTAGGTAAGTAACACCAACCTAATTCCCTACCCTAACCCTCCTTTAGGGGTGCCTAACCCTAACCTCCCACCCCAAGTGCCTAACCATAACCCCCCCTTCCCCGCAGCCTCCCTAACCTCCCCCCGGGGGTGCCTAACCCTAACCCCCTTTCCCCTACCCTAAAGCCTAAACCCCCCCCACAGCTGTCCGCGCCCGGCGCCCGTCTTACCTTCGCTCGGTATGCTGGGCGTCGGGCTCCCGGCGTTGGTCTAATGACAGGCGTTGGGATTTCGACGCCTGTCATTAGTACCTTGCCCGGATTAGACAGTCGGGAAGCCGGTGGTCGGCATTTACACTTTCGACTTCCGGACTACATCCCTGGGAAAGGGGGCAGGGATATACAAGCCGCAAACAAGCATGGTATTTGGTATATACACAGAATAGTAATATATGTTGTATCCATGTTAATAATATATGCTATTATACCAGCAAACCATATCAAAGCCACAATTCCATTTTTAAATACAATAAATCACTGTGGCAGGCTGTAACAAGAATCTTGATAATTGCCATTTTTCCTTTTTTAGGCTGCTATTATATTATTATATAGTATGTCATGTGACTACCACAGCAAGCAAAGATACATGATGTAGTCAGCAGAGAGGCTTTGAAATGTTCCTCTGAGCTCTGTCTCTGTGCCTTGGCCTATCTCTGCCATCCATTGACATGCCAAGAGAGGTGTGTAAGTGTGCATGTAATCTGTAGTGGGGTAGCTAAAGATAGGTACACACTACAAGATTATCTGTTCGATCTGGTTGGTTGGAACAAAAATCTGGTACTGTATGGGAGCAAATGACAATCGACCATTTGCTCCCAAATGTTGGAAAACGCATAAAAACGGTCATCAGACAAAGTGGTTAAATCAAACGGATTTAACCAATTTGTCTGAATGATCATTTTTTTCTTTTTCCCTGCCAGGATCTGGCCCTGTGTCCCTGTGCACCATGGCATATGCTTCCTGGGGCTGCACAGATCTTAAAAAATTTTTAAGGGGTGTGGTCATGACTCCACTATTTGGCCAAGTCCCTGCTAGTACCCCGCTCCCTATGGCCCTGCTCGAAGCGTCTCAGTCGTTTTGCGCCATTTCGCATATTAAGGCTAGGTGTATGAAGACACATCTTTAACCAAATATTTATCAAAACCCAAAAGAATGCCTTAGTAATGCCATACATTCCCGTGGTTAGTCCCTACCGGGATATATCGTATGGAGGAAATTGGGGGGACATGATGATGAGGGGGGGATCGATGACATGCCCCTGGTTGGTGCTAGGCATGCCCCTCGGCGCATGCTACTGGAAGAAAATATTTATTCTTACATACCACCAGCTAAACATTCCATATAGAAAGTGTCAATGGCGGATGTTTGCCAATACCCACAAAGACACAGCACAGCAGTGAGACAAGAAAGCATACCTGCAAGTGCTGACAGCCACGGCACTGATTTGCTAACATGACCAA
Organism: Taudactylus pleione; assembly: GCA_031769625.1. NCBI lineage: Eukaryota > Metazoa > Chordata > Amphibia > Anura > Myobatrachidae > Taudactylus > Taudactylus pleione. Next base: position 7,854,846 of record JAUIMM010000197.1, read on the forward strand.
TGCAGGTATCCATATGGCTTCACGCATGTGGCTGCACCGCCCGCTGTTTTTCCTTCCACAGCCGTCATTATCAGTATTGACACTTACACCCACCCCTGCTGGGTGCAAAAAATCAGCAACTGGCGTCCCAACCCTGTACGTTTGTCCCTCTGCCATCACATGGTAGAAAGCAGTGTGCTCCTGCACTGTCTCCTTACTGTGCATACATGCTGGGCACTAGGACCCAGCGTCTGCCAGGGGCTCTGACCTTCTACCTGATGTGCTACTGCACATGTGACTGCAGCCATCTCTGTGCTGTATAGAGTGACATGGTGGGAGACAGAAGTCTCCTGCGTAGCTCCTAAAGAGAACCTAGAGTAACTGGGCTGTTCATAGTTTGAGTCAACCGCTGGTGTATGCCTACATAACTCTACATTATCAACACCTGCACACACATCATATGACACTCCCACAAGATGGATATTTTCTGTGCGTCCGCAAGGTAACCTGCCCAGTTGCCACCCAGAAATGTCCATTTCACAGACAGACAGATCCAGCTAAGCATGGAGCGAACCAACCACACTCACATCCCGCATTAAGGTGCGCCTGCAATTGATTTTTGCAGCGCATGTGCATTCCACTGATAATGGCGTTGTGTGTCCGTATTTGGACTGCCTCTAACTCAGAATCAAGCCCATAGTGTGTGTGGGAAGTGATTGAATTGGTTTATATATGATCTTTTGACACTAACTTCCCGACCATTCTGCCTCAAAACAAAATAAAATCTTTTTTATCTTATTGATTTTCTCTTTCTCTTTCTTGCAGGACGCATGGAGATTGGGAGCAATGAGGAGTCCATGTGTGCTTGATAAATCCCATATTTTAAAACCTTTTAGCACAGTTGATAAACTTGAAGTGACAATCATCTACCTTACTGCCATATGTACGAGCTACTATTCTGGATTCAGTCACAACATGGGTTATGTCTATCCACTGTCGCCATTATTTACAGTTCCGCCTGGATCAAGTCATGTTCATGTATAAATATGAACTTACGGATTTCAGAATTAACTCCAAACTGGTGTACGGTGCACTAACTTATGCTGTTGCGATTGGTTGCCCATCTTAGGAATGCCGCCAGTAGAGGGCAGTAGATGGAGTCTTCAGAAGGGCTTTGGCAAAAGGACACTGTGCAGCTTGCTTGTGGCATTGTTAATAACTGCTTTGGTGGTTGCATCATATGTGCTTCCTGGAGGGAGATCCGATCTGGTACAGGTGTTCTCTGCATTCTCATCTAGAACCTTTGCCTTCACTTCCAACCAGTCTGGTAAAGAGAAACCAAAGGACACTTCTCAGCTCATTAAGCCCTGTCCTGTAAACCTCACATACTTTACCCATCACATGGAGGTTTCATCTCAAGATGAAAGAGTGATTCACTTAGCAGGAAGGAGGATTCCAGACACAGCAGAGCTGGAGCAATATGAACCACATGTAAGTGTTATTTCATTCACAAACATATGTTTTTCTGCAGACCTTAGTAGATGCTCATGTAATATAGCCCAAAACCAGGACCTCCGTGTACCTGACTTTGTGCAGCACATATAATCTAATTCTTTAGGTTCTCCAAATAGGATACATCATAGGAACCTCTCCTCACTTATTTTGGTAATTTATGTAAATATGTATAATTTCTATGTAATTATTGTTAATGAGCTGTTTCAGGAAATGTATATATTTATTGGTGGTGGTTGTGTTAGTTGGGGAGGTAACATACATATCTGGTCATTTACTGACTGCTGGTAGATTTCCTATAAGGTACAGAAAGATAGTGAACAATTGGATTTGCCATAAAATAACCTTTCCGTCTTGCCTGCAAAGTTCAGAATCCCTGGAACCCCATTGGGTTTCCTGTCTCCAGCTGCAATGCCCAGCCTTGGTACGGTTATAAGCACTTTACCATGGCCAGCCACATAATGAATCCGTGGATGAGGAAACAATACTTTCTTTAATAACCAAAACTCTACAGCCAGCCAGGTGGATGGCAGAGATTCTCATTGTCGCACAGTGTGGGGAAGATCCTTTTTTTCAGTGCCCTAGTTTAAGGACCCAGGACCCCCATGCAGATTATAACCTGTGCTCCCTGAGCAGCTGAAACACCTAAGTGGCTCAGATTTGTGGATATTGGAGTATTGATAGCTCCAATTTCTTGCAGGATTTTCGGGGGGGGGGGGGGGGGGTTCACATACATATATATTTTTTAAGCACATGCACATATATATAATATTTGTGCATATATATATATATAATATATTGCAAAAGTATATATATAATATAACACATACACATTAACACATATACAGTGTACAAACACTAACACATATACACATATATACACACTAACATGATTATTATCATTTATTTATATGGCGCCACAAGTGTTCCGTAGCGTCTTATAAATAATAGGTGACTAGTGACTTACAGTACAATACAATACAGGATGAGGACAAGGATAATATATATTGCTATATTAGCGACCATAACACCCAGATTAGAAACAGAGCAAAGCAAATAAGTGTTAGGTGCCCTACTAGGGAGTAAGAAGTAGATGAAAGTAAAGTAAGGAGAAGCACACGAGGGTAGGGGGCCCTGCTCGTAAGAGCTTACATTCTAAAGGTGAGGCCCCCAGTGGTGCCTAACCCTAACCTCTGCCCCAAAACCTAACGCTAAACCTGCAAACTTACCTAAACCTAATCCTATCCTCCCGTGGCTAATACTAATGGCGGCCCGTCTTACCTTCGTTCGGGCTGGCGTCCTCATGGATTCTGGCGTTGGGGTTAAGATAGGCGTAGGTATTTTGACGCCTATCTTAACTCCCTTGTCAGGATTCCAGTGTCGGCATTGAGACCTAACTACATCCCCTTTGTACATAGCGGGGATATTTTCATTAAGAATGAAAATATCCCTGGCGCTATGGATAGATAATAATCGCAGCAGGTCTGCGATTATTAGCACATAGACCCCTAAAAGGCCTTCCAAGTGAATAATAAAGGACACTGTAATGTTTAGCCACCTATGTACTTTTCTTAACATGTCCATTTTTTTTTTAGTGTGAAAACCTAAACATAACAGTGCAAATTATTATATGTAAGGGTGCTTGTAGTGCAACATGGTATTATTATTATTATAATAACATCCAGGTGACTAACCGACCAATACGAGATATAGACATGAGGAGGGACTGGATTTGTAGGGAGACCTTCTCTGCTGGCTCTGTATACAGCTGCTCAGTATTATTACAGCAATGAGATGGAAACAAGCTGAATAGCTGAAGACACGACAACATAAGACATCGGCATCAGGAATATGACAACAGCAGCTGACCCAGAACACAGATAGCCAGCACCTTGGGCACTGCTATCCTATTTACACAGAGCCCAGAGCAGAAATATACAGCATCATTATCCTAGCAACATAGAGCCGGCTTCCATGTGTGTTACCACAATATATACACAGACCACAACATGTTACACTACAAAACCCTCTTAATGCCACGTGGGTGCAGGCTGCCATCCTCTACATTTACACGCATGTCCCTTCTATAATGCTGATGCCAAGACAAAAGAAACCTTAACCAGTCTTAGTGGCCCCATTTACAAACGAAATATAACCCCTTTAGCGCTCGCTAAAGGGGTTATACCATCTTGCTGTATTTAGTAAACAGCGGTAATCTAAGATTACCGCTGTTTGTACAGCATCGCTCTCACCATCTAAAAGATGGCGAGAGCGATGCGGGCCCCATTGCCGGCAATGGAGACCCGGCGGTGCCTTTCCGGCTTCAACGAAGCCTTGCAGGCACTGCCGGGTCTCCCTGTCATGCACATGTGCAGACGGACCGTCGCGCATGCGCATGACCCTGGAGCCCCGTCGCTGGCAGCGTTAGGCTGCCAGCAGCCCAGCAGAGGACCTCGCCGAGGACGAGGATTCCGCTGGACTTCGCGGGACCTCGCTGGAGGGGTAAGTATTACTAAATACCAGTGGAATTTTCGTTTGTATCACAGTGATACTAAACGAAGATTCCCGCTGGTATTTCCCTTCGTTTGTAAATGGGGCCATTAGTTTGGATGAGAAAAACAAAAACAGCGCTTAACATGCATCTTACCAATTAGGTGTCTATGGGAGAAGGGAACAGTTAGCTACCTAATTTGGGAGTATGTGACTGAGGCCCCTCTTTGGGGTGCAGTTATAGGGGAAGCCCATCACAGCTCGCCCCATGCTTGTTGTCCAGTTCCGAGTGTGGCCGAAAGGAGCGGGGAGGGCAGAGAGACCAGGAGCCCTCCTACCATGTGACACCTGAGAGGGGATAAGGCTTGCGGTCTCAGGCGGTGACTGGTTAGGAGAGACGCTGCTGCCGCAGTGATTGGACACTGACAGCGCATCCTGCAGGACCCGGATATTTTTAAAATCTGGTCCCTCTCTGCATGTAGCGCGTAAAAACACGCTATAGCGCGTATTTTGCGATCACTGTTAACTCTAGGAAAGGTACATGAATAGGAGCAGAACATCTGTTACCACAGATAGTAGGAGAGCCCATCAAAGCTTGAAAAGAAACCAAGTGATAACTTGACCAAGTCAGATATCTGAGGTAAAGGGTTAGGAAGGTGACTGCGCTGCATGCCAAGGAGAACTGATGTACTTCATTAGAGAACTTTATTGACATGAGTAACAAAAGCACTGTGCCACAAGGCAACCCCTATGTATCTGCAAAGCTGGGAGCAACAATCCTTATCAGAAGGTCTGGCTGTGTGCGGAAGTTGCCTGAACACTTCTCACTCTTCTCACCTAGAATTGCCACACTGTGCCAAATAATGAACTTAAAAGTCTTTTCAGATCCCTCTGCTGTATCGGATGCTGTACGCCATCTCAGGGTGGCGTACAGTATCACTACCAAGTGGCTTCACTTTTTGGAGTTTAGGGGTCAGATCATAGTCCCCATTGATAATAATGGTGACTGCGATCTGAAGTGCTAATCAGCACTTTGCAGGAAATTTCCGTGAAATCTCCTGCATTGTGCAATTAGTACATAGGATCATTACAGCTTCTGCATAATTCTATGTAAAAATGGCTTGATACATAGGCCCCCCTGACACTTAATTTCCACAAAAATAATCTTCATTTTCACCTACTTTTGTAAAAATTGTGATGATGAATAGACAACAATATGTCATATTGTTTTGACAGATTGTTATAAGTTTTGCTGTTAAACCTCAACAGGAAACCTGGTCACTTGGCGGAAACGACAAGCACTTCCTCAGCTAATTGGCAAGCGAAAACATAAACTCTTAACTGCGATTGCAAATCCTCCTGTAATGTTGATGTGGAATTCTCATCCTCACCGCAAGTGCCTCATATCCAAAAATAAAACGTAAAATGATTAAAAATTAGGGGTGTGCGACGACCACTGTGTTTTAGATCTGTTTGGCTTTGGTTTTGGATCTGTATTTTTTTCAAAAAAAATCATAAAAACAGCTTAAATCTCATAATTTAGTCCTGTTTTTGTTCCTAGAGTATTATTAACCTCAATAACATTTATTTCCAGTCAATTTTAACCACCTAACAGCTCACAATATTGATTTCATCCAGTTTAGGCAAAAAGGTTGCATCCAGCTAGCTGGCTGACTAAGCTAAGCGACAGCAGTAGGCGGCACTAACATGTGGCAGTTCAGCTTCCAACATGGCACAGAGTGGCACTGCAGTGGTAGACAGGATGTCAGTCTAATAAACTATACGACCCCTAGGAAGTTTAAAAACTAATAATGTTTTCATTAATCAAGAACTAGGTCAGAGGCCTGAGGGAGTTGTAATATGTTTGTGGACTGAAGACAGGGAAAGGACAGAAGGAGTGATTCGTTTTTTAATTTATTTATTTTAATGTATTGATTCTTAAACAAATTTATGAGCTTCTTCACCCCCTCCAGCACCGAACTGAACCGGGCTTCAAAGTATTACGTTATCAGCTACATCATGGGGATGAAGTCTGTACGGGCAAAAAGAAAAAAAACAAAAACGCCAAGAGGATGTGCTGCAATGGTAGCTGTGTGTGCCAAGGTGCAAGCGGCCTATCAGCTGGGTGCCTTTCTAGTTTTTAAGAAGTTTGACATAAATAGGTTGAATCTGTCTATAGAGTGCTGCAGAGTAACAGATTTGGACCAGAAGACTCTAGACTGGGTATTTAAACTCACAAAGACAAATATACAGCTGATATATGAACAGAGCGAGTGGAAGGAGCGGGAAAAGCGTGAAGAGTTGACAGATGAACGTGCCTGGTAACTTATTGCCAGAGAAGAGCTTTCTGCGCCTGCTGCTTTTGTGCACTTCAGATATGACGTGGAGTGCAGGGATGAGGTCCATTATTGTTATGAAGTGCAGATGGAGATCTATGTCCACAGGAAAGGATTGGGGAAATTCCTGGTACAAATCTTACAGTTGATGGCAAATAGATGTAGAAAGTCGTCCTTACAGTGTTTAAACACAATAACGGTGCTTACCAATTCTTCAGAGACGCTTCACAGTTTGAGATAGACGAGACCTCTCCTAGTGTATCGGGGTGCTGCAGTGATTACTGCACGTATGAGATTCTGAGCCGCAATACAAAGTTTGGAGACACATTCACATTCAGGACATTGTGCAGACTGCTGCCACTGAATAAGGTGGTAGATGGACACATGAGAAATTAAGGGGGGGTTCAAGAGGGCAAAGCGATTGTCAATAGCTTCTGTTTTGTTTTCTTTCTACTCTTCTAGTTTTTTATTTTAAATTTAGTGATGTTTAAATACTGCGCTATTGTGCACATGCGTGTGACTTTCGCCACTGCAAGTCCTTTTAACAGTAAATAAATTCTTGTTTGAATCCAAAAAAAAATAAAAAAAATTTATGAGAGAAGGTCAGTGTAGGATCAAGTTCTTCACTTTATGAAAGGAGGTTTTTTATACATCTAATAGAAATGCAGTGGTCTTGCTTGTGGAGGTGCTGCTAGTACACACTGTAAACAGACATTTTCTTTGTGCTTAGGGAGGTTAGTAGGGATAATGGGACCAAGACTTGCTGTTTACATCAGAGGAAAGCAGTCTGTAGCGCTGAACTAGAACTCCCACCATCTATGATGTTTGCTGGGCCTACTGGAAGTTATTTGTCGGCAACAGGTACCGTGCTTCAGGTTATCTCAGCCTTCTTTACGCACTGTATGCAATGTAACTATGTATGTAATGTGAGTGACCAATATTCACAACTAATTTTTGTATTAAAGGTTTTTGCACTATATTGCACACATCCTGGCAGGAAGATGCTCTGTGCTGCTGATCATATTTCTGGTCTCTTGCTTGACACCCACCATCTACATTATCCAGTTATTCCACTTAGAGTCACCTACATACAAAAGGGGCAGGCGTTTATTGAGCTGAACCATTATTCATAACAGCCTATCAATTCACCAGGATCCTGGGGCAACCGGTTGGGGTTGGAGGGGAGCAATTAAAAACACTGGGTAAATTTGAAAATCTACTATGTTTTGCCCATCCCATCAACTTGGTGGTTCAGAATTTAAAAAAAAAATTAAAGTGGCATAGAGGAGTTTGCTGTCTGTGGCCATAACAATTTGTGGACATTCATAAACTATAACATTAAAAATGTCAGGCAGCTATACACCAAACAGCGCATAATGCAAAAAAAAGAGGTGCAAGATGGAAATGTCCTTGGGCCCTTCAACCCACCCTTATGCTGTACAGTACATGCACAGTTTAAAAAACCAATCACTTCAGCGACAGGGACTGCCAATTGTGGCTGAAGCGATTGATTTGTTTGGGTCCCCACAAAACAAGCTACCAATGGGTAGCTGTCATTGCTGGCAGTGATCTCTCCATGCACAAACTGACTTTACAGAGGCAAGATGTTGTCGCCATCATCATCCGATTTCTCACCATAATCAGTATGTACATCATCTTCAAACAATATTCATTTGTCCCCGCGGGAATCCACCATTATATCCTCAGGTGCCTTTGTAATTTTTGGCGTTATAGGTGATAATGGTCTTCCTCATGGGATTTGTAGTTGATTTTGAGATGAACATCGTATTTTCCACAATTTGAGGAAGTAGCCTCCAACGCCAATTGCTTACAAGGTTCCCGACTGTGCTAAAAACACTGAGTGTGGGCAGCTCAAGTAAAGAAAAGCCAGTTTGTGCAAGGCCTCCAAATTGTCTATTTTTACTGCCAGTAGTGAAACGGACTGTCTGACATGCCTATTTGGACGCTATCATTAAAATAGTCCTCAATCATTCTTTGAATGGTGACCTTATAGATGGAGTCACGGTAGAGGTCTCATTAATTGTAGGCAATTCTTTCTTGGTTGTGTTGACTAATCTACATCACCAGTGGGTCTTTTTTTGGGGAAAGTTTCGTTTTTTTCTGGCAGCCGCACTTGCTGGAGAAAGGAGGAGCCATCGCTGCATCACGTACCGCTTGAGCTGACAATTTTTACCAACAGCTCTTTGCATCTCTTCAGATCTGTGTCCACCTCGAAGAAAGACACAATGTATGACTTAAACCTAGGATCCAGCATGGTCGCCAAAATTTATTAATCCGATTGTAAGATCCTGACAACCCTTGAATCCTGGCAAACGAATAAAGGACTTGATCTACAAGTCCTAAATACTTAGTGGAATCGCTTAGTTTCAGCTCCTCCTTCAGTTTCTCAAGCTGCTTTTCCAACAGTCTAATTAGAGGAATTATCTGACTCAAGCTGGCAGTGCCTGAACTCACTTCACATGTGACTACTTTGAAGGGTTTCAGGACTTTGCACAACACATAAATCATTTTCTATTGAGCTTGAGTAGGGTACATTCCCCTGCCTCTTACTATATTATAGTTCGTTGTGTAGCTTTTAATGGCTTTGTGCTGTTCCTCCATCCGCTGAAGCATATAAAGGGTGGTGTTCCACCTCTTAACTTCCTTTTCAGGTGGTGATAGGGCAAATTCAAAATTTCTTGCAGGTGCTGCAATCTACATGCTGAATGGTGAAAATGTCCAGAAATTTTGCAGGCCACAGAGATCATCTCCTGCACGGCCCTATCATTTTTTTTTTAAATGTTTGCATCACCAAGTTGATTGTGTGAGCAAAACATGGGACATGTTGGAATTCACCCTGCTGTAATGCTCTCCCAATATTGGTGGCGTTATCAGAAATCACAAATCCCGAGGAGAGTCCAAGCAGGATAAGCTATTTTGCAAAGGCAAAGACTTCCCCGAGTTTTGAGGTTGTCAGCTGTATGCCTCTTAGTAAAACTGGTGATACACAGAGTAGACTGCCTCTGAATGAGCTGCTCTTTCTTAGATGCTGTTGTTGTTGGTGCCGCTGAAGACAATACACCCACCCAGTGGGCTGTTACAGTCATGTAATCTTGCATTTGCCCTGTTCTACTTGTCCACATAGCTGTGATTAAGTGGACAGTGGGTACAATGTCATTTTGGAAGACACTAATTCAGTTTTATTTAACGTCCCTGTACAGGCTGGGAATTGCTTTTCTAGTGAAGTGGAACCTAGATGGGATTTGGTAGCGGTTACACAGGACCTCAATTAAGTGTCTAAAACCCATTGCACTAATAGCGGATATCGGATGCACATCTAATACCAGCATAGATTTTATGGCATCAGTGATCCGCTGTGCAACTGCGTGACTGCTGTCCTACTTTCTCCCCCTTGCAAAGGATTGATTAACAGTCAGTTATTTTTTTGAACTACTACTAGTAGTCTTCCTGGTCCCCTTCTGGGATGAAGAGTTACTCCTATCAGCAGGCGTAGTGTTCAAGGATTCTTCTGAGGAATCCAAGATAGGGGAGGACTGTGTTATCATTATCAAATTGGATGCAAGACTAGTTCTGATCAAGATTGAGGATATTGTTGATGAATGTGGTGGTGGTGAAGATGCCAGGTGCCTGGATCTAGCAGAGAGATGAAAGCTAGCTGACGCTGGACTGCTTGTTGTTACTTTTTTAGCCAAAGTTTCTGAATTTTGCAAACACTTTTGATGGATGCGCTGTAGATGATGTAACAGGGACAAGGTTTCTAGATGGTTAAGGTCCCTACCTCTAATTTCTCTGGCATGACAATGGGTACAGATAGCTTGACAATTGTTGTCCGGATTTGGGTAGAAATGATTCCACACATAAGAAGTGGATTTTTTTGTTTAATGCCCAGGCCTGATAATGGGCTTTTCCTTATCAATGGCAATGCAACAACTGTTTCCACTGGGGCCTGATTTACACAAACATCCTCATCATCAACATCCTTATTAGCATCAGCTACACAAATATCCTCCTCATCCTGGTGCACATCCTCGATTTCTATGTCAGCATGTTGACTTGTGCTGCTTATCCCCACATTTGCAGAGGACGCACAAGTGGTGGAATGAGGCTCTTCTTCGAGTACAGTTTTGGAAAGGTCAGGCTCACGCATGGCACCCGGCAACACTCTTAGACTATCCTCAGGGATTTGTGACATTTCTGAGATGACAGTTGGTTCCTGTGCCTTAACGATTTTAATTATTTTAAAAATGTCTACAGGGAGAAGGGCTTACATCATCATAAGATTCAGAACCACCAGTCATAAATAGAGGCCAATGCCTTAGCCTTTCTTTGCCATTTCGTGTGGTGAAAGGCATATTGCCAATTTCATGTCTTCTGCAGCTTTCTTTCCCTTTGATGTTTTTTTCTTTACCAATGTAAAAGATTGCTTCTTTGGATTTATATGTCCTGACTTAAACCCTGTATGCCCTTGGGTATCGGCTATAGTAGATGACGTAGACGGACTAGTATCGTGATGGGGGTATAGAAAGGATACCTTCTGGCATGTAGTGAAATACACTACCTTGAGTGATGGAGGAAGCTGTAAATGGTACGCCACTAGATTGATGATCCTGATAATAGGGAATGGACCGATAAAACGAGGAGGGAACTTCATGGATGGAACTCGAAGTCTGAGGTTACATGTGGATAGCCAAACACGATCGCCCACTTTAAGATATGGAATGGCCCTCCTTTTTCTGTCAGCAAAGATCTTGTAACAAGCTGAGGATTTTTTCAAAGTGGCATGAACTTCCTTCCAGATGTTTAAAAAGTATTTAAATATAGATCCATGAACAATAACACTACTCGCTATATGACAAGTTAGATCCAATGAAGGATTGACCTGTCCCCCAATAATGCAATCCTACTTGTTTAAATTTATACTCCAAATATCCTAGGGAGAATACCCCACATGTAAGACTAAGACACATTAGTTAATCAGTTAATTTAGCATGCAACATGCAGCAGATGTCATGGGATATGTATGTATGTATATATATATATATATATATATATATATATAGTGTGTGTGTGTGTGTGTGTATGTGTATATATATATATATATATATATATATGTATATGTGGTTCAATATGTATATCTTTGATTTTGTTAAAATAGGCAACAACACCCATAACATCTCAATCTGAATGCTATATGACCTTTAGAAATGTGAGCCACCAATAAATCTCAACTGAATATGCATATAGAATATTATATATTGGAATAGAATATTCCACACTTCATTTTATTCAGTATATTTATTCGACTCTAGCTATGCAGATGATGGAGATAAAGAAATTTACTTGTTATGTAACTACATTTATAAAAGGCGGTTAGTTGTGAGGTAACAGAGATTTCCCAAACACAAAAAATAAACATCAACAAAAGGCAGACTGTATTCGAGTCTGTGGCATTGTAAATATCACTTCAAAAATGGCCGCCTCCAGGGTAGAGACCGAAGCCTAACCACTAGGCAGGTCTAAATACCATACAAAGCACTGTTAATGAGAAATATAGGGGTGGTATTAGAGACTTAGAGATAGACCAGCGCTATACATTGTGACCACATACACTTATCGGAGCATGTGCAGTAGGAATACATGGACACGTGATGAGTCACGTGAGCGGCAATACTGATAGAACCAGGAAGGCTGATACATGCACAGAAGGGATTCCCAGGTTAATTACAGTGGGTATAAAGCAGGGAAAGTTACACCATCACCCCATTTGCCCTTGAAAAAATCCCAAAACGGGGACGATACGCATTGGGACCATCAGGACATTTGTTGCATTGCCTTTAAATATCTGGACTTTTTTGTTAATAGCAGCAACACACAGCTGCTTTTTTGGTACAAGCCTACAATAAAAGGTTTTTATTCAGATAAACATCAGCTCCATAGTCACATCATTTAGCCTCATATGCATGAAGTTACAAGTCAGCAAGCAGGAGGACCAGCAGAAGCCACTATTTGGTGAGTACTTTCCAATCTACTAACAATCTGCATATATAGTGTCCAAGTACCCTGATACTGTACTCATTTCACTTTGAGGTATCCATGATGTTATAAAGAAAGACGGGAAGCAACACTCAGAGACTTCCTGCATACAAGGACAGTTGGATCACAGTTGTCTATGCGTTTATTTCGCCACCTATTGAACACACTGCCCAAAGTTATTGTCCACCTGGTGTAAGAACACAGAGTTGTTGCATATTTCACCATCAGAACACACTGCCGAAAGATATTGCTGAGATGATATAGGACTGAAGTGCAATGTCTTTTTGCATTATTAAGGAATATCCAGCCTACAGATATTGCCTACCTGACATAAGCCTACTAGGAGCTATACACAATCATTAGGACGCTATATAGATAGACCACGACATACATTAGAACGTGAATAGAATACTTATTGCAGTACCATAGAGCGCTTAGCTTGAAATTTTCTTCACAATATATTTGGAGAGGTTTGGAACAACTCATAAAGCTAGCTGCACTTGGTACATTTAGCGGGTTACTTAGTGTGCGCAAACCGTCTATTCTTACTACCTTGTTTAAAAAGTATTGAAGAGATGCTTTGGCCGCTGGTACATCAAATGTCGGAAGAGATTGAAACTCAGGGATACGAGGATGTTGCCCATAGACTGTTAAGAAGGGAGTAGTACCAGATGAAGTGTGGTATGAGTTGTTATGGGGGAATTTGGGCCATGGCAGGAAGTCAATCCAATCATCCTAGGAGGAAGTAATATACATAAGGAAGAAAGTCTCGAGATCCTGGTTCACTCTTTGTCTGCCCATTGGACTGCTGGTGATAAGCTGTGGAAAACGTTATTGAATTTGTAAGGAAGAACAGAGAGCTCGCCAGAATCGAGCAACAAACTGTGACCCTTGGTCCGAAACTATTTCTCTGGGTAGACCATGGAGACAAAATATTTTGGCAAGGTAGAGCTGAAAAAGACATGAAGCAGATGGTAATCCTGAGAGAGGTATGAAATGTGCCAACTTCGAAAACCTGTCGACTACAACCCTTGGAGTCTGGAAGGTTGGTATTAAAATCCATGGATATATGGGTCCATGGTTGTAGTGGAATGGGCAGAGGCTGTAATGGTCCATCAGGCAGCTGGCGAGAAATTTTATGCTGGGCACACTGAGGATACAAACTCTAGGATACAAACTCTAGTACATCAGATCACATAGAAGGCCACCAATAGGATATTTTAAGAAGTCCCAAAGTCTTTTTAACCCCTGTATGGCCGGAGAACTTGGAGGCATGAGCCCATAACAATAGTTGCTTGCGAAGTTCAGGGGAGACAAACATTTTCCCAAGAGGTGTAACCACATCAGTTGCGGGAAACACAGTAGGGTTTAACATTGGATATAGTTCGGGAACTTCAGATTCGTCCTCGGGTTTCAGGGACCGAGATAAGGCATCTGCCTTACAGTTGCGAGAGCCAGGACAGAAAGAAATTTTAAAATCGAATTGGGAGAAGAACAATGCCCACTGGGCTTGTCTAGACGTGAGGCATTGGGCAGTCTTTAGGAATAGAAGATTCTTGTGGTCGGTGAACACCAATATTGGGAAATGGGCACCTTCCAGCAGGTAATGCCATTCTTCAAAGGCTAGTAGGATGGCTGAAAGTTCTTTCTCCCCAATGGGGTAGTTTTTTTCATCAGGCAAGAATTTTTCGGAGAGAAATTCTCATGGGTGTAGTTTTTCTTCAGATCTTTGTGATAACACTGCCCCTACTCCTTCAGAGCATTTGTCCACCTCAAGGATGAAAGGTTAAGTGACGTCAGGTTGGCAGAGTACCGGAGCAGAAATTAATGACTGCTTTAATAACTGGAAGGCCGACTTTGCTTCTGGAGACCATTGCGTTGGGTTAATGCAGAAATAGGAGCTGCCAAGGTAGAAAATCCTTTAATGAATTTCCTGTAGTAGTTGGTGAAACCCAGGAATCTTTGGATGGCTTTTAAGGAATTGGGTTCAGCCCATGAAAGTACGGCTTGAACCTTTTTGGGATCCATCTTGAGGCCTCTACCTGAAATGATGTACCCTAGAAAAGGAATGTCTGGTACTTCAAACACACATTTGTCAATTTTACAGTAAAGCTGGTTAGAACGAAGTCTTCAGAGGACTTCTTTCACTTGGTCACGATGAGTAACAAGATAACTGGAAAATAGAAGGATATCATCTAGGTATACAACCACTGAGTGGTACAGGAGGTGACAAAAAAATTTAGTTCACGATATGTTGAAATATGGCTGGGGCGTTGCTCAGAACAAAAGACATGATGAGGTATTCATAGTGCCCATCTCTAGTGTTGGATGCAGTTTTCCATTCGTCACCCAAGCAAATACGGATTAAATTGTACGCACACCTTAGATCCAATTTTGTGAAGACCTTAGACCCTTTAACCTTATCAAAGAGCTCTGTGATCAGTGGTAATGGGTAGCGATTCTTGATGGTGATTTCATTGAGTCCCTTGTAATCAATACAGGGGCGAAGTCCGCCATCTTTTTTCTTAGCGAAGAAGAGCCCTGCACCGGCAGGAGAATATGAAGGTCTAATGAAACCGTTCGCAAGATTCTCTTGAATGTACTAGGTCATTGATTTTGTCTCTACCACGGATAACGGATAGTCCGACCCCGGGGAGGTGTTTTTAAAGGTAGTAACTCTATTGGACAATCCCACTCCCTGTGGGGAGGCAAAATGTCAGCCCCGTTTGCTGAAAAAGTCCAGATAAGAATGGTATTGGGACGGTAGTTTCTCAGCCAGAGCGGTATCAGAGACCCGGATGGGAACCACTTTCTCCAGACATGCTTTAGCACAGTTCTTACCCCAGGACAGGATATGCATGGTAGACTACTCGACCTGGGGATTGTGCTTCTGTAGCCAAGGAAGTCCGAGTACAATAGCATGGGTAGCCTTAGGAATGACAAGAAATGAAATTTCTTCAGAATGCAATGCTCCTACCTGGAGTTTAACAGTTGACGTGCAGTCAGTGATGGAGCCATGAGGAATCAGACTGCCATCCACAGCCGACAGTGATATTGGATGGGACAAAGTCACAGTGGGAATATGATGCTTGATGACATAGCTTTGTGTTATAAAGTTCTCAGCAGAACCAGAATCCAGGAGAACAGAAAGCGAATAACGTTTACTGGCAAGAATAAGAGTCACAGAAATCACAGAGTCAAGTGGTTGAGAAGAGGGATGTATTCCTCCTAATCTTTTCACTCTCAGAGATTAGGAGCGACCATTTCCCGGTCGTTTGGTACAAGAAGAAACAATATGTCCAACTACATCACAATATAAACATATATTCAACTGACGTCGTCTTTGACGTCCTTCAGACGAGAGACGGGACCTACCAATTTGCATAGGTTCTGTATCAGGCGTGGAATTTTTCACAGGAGTTGAAGAAAAACCCATGTTTTGGTTTTTATACCAGAATACTCTTGGAGGCGTAAGTCAATTTTGATGCTCAAGGAAATATGGACCTCATTCAGAGTCGGTCGAAGCGGCCGCACGGTCGTACGGGAGAAGGGGCCGGATATGCAAATGATTCCCTCACAAGTTGCGTCCCTAAGTTCGGATCGGTAGCTGGCCGACCAAGGGGAGGAAGCGGTCGGAAGACAAAAAAATACGCCCCCTTCTCGTACGCATTACACGTCATCTCCGGGCATATAAGGATTAATCGAGACCATCGGAACTGGTCGTAGAGCTTAAGGTTGACGATACCCTCTCTTAAGCTCTACGATCACGTCAGTGTAAAAACCTCCCATGTCACATGTGCCATGACGCTACTTTGTTAATTATGCACTCCCATAAACCGTATGCACTCCCATAAAACGCAGTTCGCATAATTAGACACGCCTGAGTTCGGATCTCCACTCCCCCGTTTTCAAGCACCTTCCCCTGTTACCACCCACAAACGCCTCAATCTGTCACTCAAACTACCGACCTGGCTGTGTTTAAGGAGAGAGAAATTTCTGATCGTAGCGGCTAGTTTGCGCATGTGCATTGCGAACTTTACGCATGCGCAGTATAGCGAACATCGGTGGCATACGACCGTGCGGCCGCTTCGACCGACTCTGAATGAGGTCCTAAGTGCCTCCAATTTAGATGGGAGATCGCGGGTTGCCAATTCATGCTTAATTCTGTCAGAAACTCCATTCCAGAATGTGGCTATAAGAGCGTCCTCGTTCCATTGCAATTCTGATGCTAAAGTCTGAAATTGGATCACATATTGACTCATAGATTCACTGTCCTGGTGTAGCTGTAATATGTCTCTAGAAGCTGACGTAGATCTTCCAGGCTTGTCAAATATCTTACGGAAGGTGGCAATAAAGTCAGTGTAAACAGACAGTAGTGGATCAGATCGTTCTCAGCCAGAGAGTATCAGAGACCCGGATGGGAACCACTTTCTCCAGACATGCTTCCCCCCCCCCCTCCCTGGACAGAGCACAGCACAGCCTGCCTGGATTGGACAATGCTTTTTACTACAATAATGTTTGCCCGGCTTGTTGGTATCTTGTCTATATTCTGAATAGATCAACTGACTGTTTTTTATTTTTCCTCTCTTCCATATTTTATTATAACGCTGTTAGTGCCCTGTTTAGTCAGTGCCTTGCACCCTATGTATTCGTTTATGGTGTTTCCAATAAACTTCTATTGCATGCATAATCTAAAATAGGACAATCAGAGGAACTCAGTGAACAGTTGCTCTGATTGCGTCAACTGTGCTGTAACAGGGCGTGATTCAGCAAGGAACGCAGTTGCTTATATGCACGCAATCGGGTGATTAATTCACACTGCGCATGCGGTTGCATTGCACTGCACGTGCACAAGCCAGATGCTGCGACTGGGATCGCAGAGGATACGCAGACCCATGGCAGAGTGATTGACAGGAAGTGAAGTCTGTGGGTGGTGACGGGGGGGTGGTCGGGAGAACACAGACGTGCCAGTGCGTTTCAATGCCATTGCATGGGCGTGCATAAATTAGCCACTGTGATGCCAGACGCCTCTAGAGGTCTCATAGCGTGCGCAGAAGTAAGCAATTCCTGAGTAAGTGCGTCTGGGTCCGATATTACTGAATGTTTTTCTTTGTTGGCCAAGTATATGGATGTGAGTAAAGGGAAGTGGGCGTCCTTATGAAGGGCTGCGAATGCAATGTGAATGCACACATTTGCATATCGCCGTTGATATTACCAACTTCGCTGCGTGCGTATAAGCAGAATAGTGATCCGTAGCGAATCAGGCCCACAGATAACTGTGCTAATGTGAGTATTGTGACAAATGCTGGAGTAGAACATAGAAAGCTTCCGTACACATCTAATGAGCTCATCTCAGCACAAGCGGTGCTTTCGTACCGATTATGTACTGTACTGTGTACTTTTTTTATTTAAATCAAATTTAAAAATATAAAACAAACGTTAGGCTCCAAGTTGTGGTCCAGAAGAATGTGCAGCCTATCTGGAGTCATCCTGACCTTTGCAAACCAGCCGGATCCGGTCCATGACTGATATATAATTATAATATTGTGCCTCCAATATTGTGCCAAACTTTTCATTTCATAACGCCAGCTGTTGTGCTGTCATTTTCTGGGCAGGCTGAGATGTGCCAGGTGTCAGAGCAGGGATGGCTCCACAAGTGGCAGATCTCTTGTTGTTTCTCCTGAATGTTTCTGGTTTGTGTGGTTGCCGTGATTATATCAGTCACCATGTGTTGCTCTTCTGATGCACTCGTATTCCAAGTCTTATAAAAGTCACAGTATCTAGTTCTTCTGATGATTCTGTGGTATGTTAGGTCGACAGTTAACGTGAGAATGTTGGCTTGGTCGTAATGTCGACATGCAGCGTGCAGGTCAACAGTGACTATATTGGCATTCATCATTGCTATACCGATGACATGTTGCCATAATGGAATGTTGGCCCTAATGGCCCTGGTGGCCCAGCGGTCACTTACATGGTCCTGACAGCTGCTCCAGCGCGGCTTCTAAGACCCAGCAGTTGTGTGACCGTCACTTCCGAGGCAGACATCTGACAGAGCAGTGGTTTAGGTGAGCATTCTCCCCAAATCCCTAACCTTAATTCCTATAAAGATTCAACAACTTGCTGATAAGAATACATCAGACGGAGAATTGAAAATGTACACAGCAGTCCTCATTGGGCTTATTATCATCAGTATAAATGATGTAGCAAAATGTGCACTTTCTGAGTACAGATTCTAAACCTTCAAATATATTGTTGCAAACTCTGGGGTGTCCTACTAGGCTTTAATCATAGATTAATCATTATATATCTTGATGATCCAAAATGTTGCTGTGGCAACTGATCCCCGTTGGCGGATCCCCAGTGGGCCCTATGCTTGGGACTTTTGTCTGCAGCATGCAGATAGACTCCTAGGTCCCTGTCGTCAAGTCTGCAACACTTAAGGGAGCCACCTTTGAAGTAGTGCAATGTCAGAAGGAGCCGGCTCAGCCCGCCACAGGGAAGGCAGTGATGATACATAATGTGTACGGAGGGCACTATGGTGGCAGCATAATGTGAACTAGTGGCACTGTGTGGAAAAATAACTGGGGTACTGTAGTAAAATGTGAACTTTGGTGCTGTGTGGCATAATGTGAAGTGGTGGCACTGTGGAATTTTAACTTGGGACACAGTATGGTACAATGTGAAGTGGGGTCACTACAGTGCGGCATATTGTAAAGTGGGAGCCAGGGGCGTCTTGAGACATGTTCTGTCAGTGCGCCCGCCCAAGGGCGCCAGAACCACAAAATGGTCGACTCTTGAAAAAAAACACCCTCCACCCACCTGTTGGCGTTATTGGTATACCCTCAGGAGGAGGGAGCGAGGGAGGGAAGGGGTGACAGTGCAGCACAGGAGGGCGCTGGCTGCTGAGAAGCCTAGCACCGGCCCTGGTGGGAGCATTACAGTGTGTCATCATATGAACTGGTAGATAATTCAGTGTGTAGCATAATGTAATTTGGAACCTCCACAAATTAGTTGCCCTGGAGCCCCCACAGACCAACATGAGACTTTCCTGGGCGAATGTACAGTACATCTGTCATCGCTGAATAAAAAAATGAAACAATGACTTGTAGTTTTTTGTAGATCTCTGAACTCTGGGCCTGATTCAGAGCCAGACGCTATTTGCGCTCGCTCGTTCAGAAAAAGGGGCCGGATATTTAAATAGAGCACTCGCTCTTTGCGGTCTGTTGATGCCTCTATGTCTGAACGAGCGAACGAAACATGCGCTCGCTATTTTTTAAAAAACGCCCCCCTGGCCGCTCGCATCCTACGTCATCTCCGCTATTTATTAGATTAATCGAGTACATCGAAAGGCGTGTGAACTGCTCGCAGTGCTTGTGGTAGCATTTTCCTACCGCAATCATGCGAGCAGTTCAGGCTAAAAGACAAGCAAGTGACGTGGTCGATGACGCTGCTTTGTTAATTATGCACACCCATAAAACTCCCGTTTTGACTGTTTGGCACGCCTGCGTTCGGATCTCCACTCCCCGTTTTCAAGCACCTTCCCCTGTTACCACCCACAAACGCCTCATTCTGTCACTCAAATTAGCAGGCATTCGCTATTTTGCGAGCACACAATTTCCGACCGCAATGACTGGTTTGCGCATGCATATTACAACCCATACGCATGCGCAGTTGTGCGAACATCGCTCAGAGCGAACGAGCGGCTGCTTACGAGCGGCTCTGAATCAGGCCCAGAACCTGAAACTTACAAATTCTGATTTTCTGAGGGTTTCACACAATGTTAATTAATATTCTTGAGTTGCTCATAACTCGGTGACGTCACTCTTTCCTGTAAGGTGATAGGTCGCACTCGCATGAATATATGACCGTCTCACAACATGGCTGCTTCATCAATGTATAGGAAACAGTTGCACTTACATTATTTATTTTTTGTTTCTTTCCCAGCTGTTCTCTGTAATTCCACAACAGTTCCTCCATCTGAGCCGCAGCCCGTGCTGGTACCAGAGATACTACTGGAATCATAGCAGTGATCCCTATGGGACGAACGCATATGCCTTATATGCCAAGCGCTTACAGACCATATTTGAGGAGATGCGCCAAAGGTTCTGGGCCCGACTGCAACTTAGAAAGGGTCATCAGTACCGCCTGCGCTGCTTGCCCCACTTTTACATCATCGGACAGCCCAAATGCGGCACTACAGACCTCTATGACCGCTTACGTCTCCATCCCAACATCCAGTTCTCTGTCATCAAGGAGCCGCACTGGTGGACAAGGAAACGCTTTGGTAAGATCGTATCACTGTAGCTATATTGATCAAGTGTTAGTAAATTTACTGATAGTTACTGTAGATAATACATTTGAGATGTAATGCTTCCCGCAGCTCTTTGCATGCATGCCGGTGTTGAGTATGCCGGTATGCATGAAGCATACCTCCCAACATGACCCTCTCCAGGAGGGACACAGTGCTCTGGTCCTGGACTTCCCTGGTAATTTATGATTGGTGGAGGCTCCAGAGGTGGGGCTACAGTACAGTCCAAAATTCAAATAGGGGAGTCACACCAACTGCCAGCGAGTCCCAGCCAGTGATGTTGGGCAGTGTGTGAAATGACAGTTGGTCTGGCTCCCCTATTTGAATTTTGAACTGCGCTGCAGCCCCGCCTCTTACCAGGGAAGCCCAGGACCAGAGCATTGTGTCCGTCCTGGAGAGGGTCATGTTGGGAGGTATGATGAAGGAAAGTGCAAAGGACAGCTCTCTCGGTAAGAACGGTCCTTTGCGAATGAGGGACTTCCGGATCTATGACCCAGAAGCCCCTCAGGTGTCACTCTGCGTAGGCGCAGAATGACACACGCGCGGCAGGGGGTTCTGGGAGGGATGTGTCATATATTAGTAGGGAATTCCAGGAGCAGAACATTTGGTACCTAATGGAAGGGGTCATGTTGAAGTGTCTGTAAATTTGTTCCATCCCCCCTTCTACGCCAGGGACAGGCACCTGCCAGCTGTGTCTCTCTCTCACTCACTGTTCAGCGCTTTCTCCTCCTAGCGTTGCGCTGCGCATCTGAGACTGCCTCTCTTCTTGGGCACAGCACACAGAGGGGGGGAGTGTGCGCGCAGCGTGACATTGTCGCGTACGTTATGCGTGTAAACTGCCCATCATAAATCCTATTAACAAACCTTCTAAAGAAGACAAGTGGAGATGTTACCTGTAGCAACCAATCAGCTACTGTCATTTTATAGGCTGTGCTAAATAAATGAAAGTTTCATGTTGATTGGTTGCTATGGGCAACGTCTCCGCTTTATCTCTTTAAGATTTGATTCATCTCCCCCATGGAATGTTAGGTGTGTGTGTTTAATATATAGGGGTCTATTTACTAAACAGTGTAAGGAGACAGAGTGAAAAGTGATAAGGTGCCAGCCAATCAGCTCCTGTCATTTTTCAAACACAGCCTGTGAGATGGCAGCTGGGAGCTGATTGGCTGGCACCTTATCACTTTTCACTCTGTCTCCTAACACTGCTTAGTAAATAGACCCCATAGTATTGCACAGGCAAAACAAAAAACAAAATTCCCTTTGTGGGGCACTCTTTAAATGAATCTATGGTATGGTTATAAATATGTAAAACATAACTTTTATTAAGTACCTACTATAAAAATATTGCTTGATGTTCAAAAATATATGTGTATCACGGTTGGTGCCCCGTAGGCAATAAATGAAAGAAAACAAGAATATAGGCGAAAATATGAAATAAGGAAGTATTGACCTTGGAATAATAGGGTAGTTCCTATTGATTCCGGTCACAAGATTATAACGCTATGATAATATACTGTATATCATAGAGTTATAATCTTTATATATTAATCTGTAATAGATTTATTCCCGGGAGCATCACCAACACTTTAACATTTTGTCAGGAGTTCACTCCTGTGATCTATTCTCATTGTTGGTTCATTAATATTTAATCATTTGTCATTTTGTTTAATTTATCATGTGCATTAATCTCTTCCCAGATCCCTTTTTCACTACCTTTTTAAACTTAGGTGTGTGTGTTCTCAGGAGTTCCCCTCTGCATAATGTAGTATGTACTTATTGCGTGTTCCCCGAGAACTCCATAATAGTTTACCAAGCATAGTGGACTATGAACTTTGCTTAGTGCCTTGACAAGACCCCATAGAACATCCACTATTATTAACGCTTCTTAAAATATAAAATATGATATTATATAATTTAAAAAAGTTTACTTTAAGCGTTTGATTGAACTGTCTGTGTGAACGTGACAAGCAAATGTATTGGTGGAGTGTACAAGGTCACAGAGACTGTATGGAGTATCCTGGTTACAGTATGATCAGAAGATACTTTATAAATTGTTACATTGTTTCCTCTTTAGGAATTGTGAGGCTGAAGGAACCTTTCCACCAGCCTTTCCCACTGGAGGATTATCTGGACCTCTTCGATTTGGCAGCACAGACTATCCAAAATCATCACAGAGGAGACACAGAAGCAGGACGGATGGATCCCATCCTCACAGGTAGGAAATTGAGGATGAACAGATACAGGAACTGAATGAGATACCTGTTAATGATGTCATATTGGATAGTGCCAGACAATGAAAGTCTTTCCACCTCTATTGATTCAGGAGAAGCCAGTGCATCCACCATGTGGGACAACAGTGCTTGGTCTTATTTCTATGATAATGTCACCAACACAGAGCCCCCAGTGCTAATCCAGGACTTCATCCATTCCATCCAGCCGCGGGCCAAGTTCATCGTCATCCTGCGGGATCCGGTGGAGAGGTCAGAAAATGGTTAATGCTCTTTTACTAATGCTGTGGTGGGTTTCCGGGATGTACAAGCCGGCATGAAAACGAGAGTTTATTGCTGACTCACAGAGCCCTTAAAGAGTACCGGTCTCAGCTGTGTCTTATGTGGCCTGGATAAATGTTTATGAATATGAGGTTATGAAAGCTCTAGGAACCAGTGACATCATCAAAGTGTCAACTTCATGTCCAATATTCACAAATCAATGGTTGCTAGAGAATTGGGGGGTAATAATCCCTTCAATAATATACTGTATATTCATTTTTGTTTGCTCATGTTCAGAAAGGTTTTTTAATGAAGGTTGTTTTTGTCTCTTACTGTATTTATTACTACATCCTGACCCAGAAGGGTCACAATATCTGTTTACTACTTACACTTGGAGTATAGTTGACTACTGTATGAAGTTTTTTTGTGCTACAAGGTGTAGATGATACCTCTTGCTAAATCCCAGGATGACTGATCTGGGTTCTCCCTGTAGGTCCTGGATCATTCTTTGTATATTTAAGTACACTTTGTAGAGGTCCATAGGTAAAAGATGGTTCTGTGTCCAAAATCAGAACATACAGTAGATATGCTGGCTGAGCAGGGGAAGGTGCTGGGTTAGATATACTGGCTGAGCCAGTGGGGAGGCGCTGGTTTAGATGTACTGGCTGAGCAGGGGAAGGTGCTGGGTTAGATATACTGGCTAAGCAGGGGAAGGTGCTGGGTTAGATATACTGGATGAGTAGGGGAAGGTGCTGGTTTAGATGTACTGGCTGAGCAGGGGAAGGTGCTGGGTTAGATATACTGGCTGAGTAGGGGAAGGTGCTGGTTTAGATGTACTGGCTGAGCAGGGGAAGGTGCTGGTTTAGATGTACTGGCTGAGCAGGGGAAGGTGCTGGGTTAGATGTACTGGCTCAACAGGGGGAAGGTGCTGGGTTAGATATACTGACTGACAGGCATCACTCTCTTTCCCCATGTTTCTGCAACTCCAGCCTCAAAATGTCTCTCCAATTCCATCAAATCCCCTTCTTGTCTCTCCAGCACCCCTTCTGTCTCCCCTGCCAGCACCCCCTTCTGTCTCTTCAGCCAGCACCCCCTTCTGTCTCTCCAGCCAGCACCCTTTCTGTCTCTCCAGCCAGCACCCCCTTCTGTCTCTCCTGCCAGCACCCCTTCTGTCTCTCCTGCCAGCACCCCCTTCTGTCTCTCCAGCCAGCACCCCCCTATGTCTCTCCAGCCAGCACCCCCCTATGCCTCTCCAGCCAGCATTCTTCTGTCTCTCCGGCCGGCGCCCTTTCTGTCTCTCCGGCCAGCGCCCTTTCTGTCTCTCCGGCCAGCGCCCTTTCTGTCTCTCCGGCCAGCGCCCTTTCTGTCTCTCCGGCCAGCGCCCTTTCTGTCTCTCCGGCCAGCGCCCTTTCTGTCTCTCCAGCTAGCACCCTTTCTGTCTCTCCAGGGAGCCCTTTCTGTCTCTCCAACTAGCACCCTTTAGCCAGCGCCCCTTCTGTCTCTCCAGCCAGCACCCCTTCTGTCTCTCCAGCCAGGACCCTTTCTGTCTCTCCAGCCAGCCTCCCTTCTGGGAGGAGCTGGCTTATACATACTGGTTGAGCAGGGGGAAGGAGCTGGGTTGAATATACTATATGAGCAGAGGGGAGGAACTAGGTTAGATATACTTGCTGAGCAGCGGGGAGGGGCTGGGTTAGATATACTGGCTGAGCATGTGTGAGGAGCTGGGTTAGATATACTGGCTGATCAGGGGAAGGTGCTGGGTTATACATCCTGGCTGAGCAGGTGGGAGTTGCTGGGTTAGATATACTGGATGAGCAGGGGGGAGGAGCTGGGTTATACATCCTGGCTGAGCAGGGGAAGGTGCTGGGTCAGATATATTGGCTGAGCAGCGGGAGGTGCTGGGTTAGATATACTGGCTGAGCAGTGGGGAGGTCCTGGGTTATATATACTGGCTGAGCAGGGGGGAGGTGCTGGGTTATATATACTGGCTGAGCAGGGGGGAGGTGCTGGGTTATATATACTGGCTGAGCAGGGGGGAGGTGCTGGGTTATATATACTGGCTGAGCAGTGGGAAGGTGCTGGGTTATATATCCTGGCTGAGCAGGGGGAACTGGGTTAGACATTCTGGCTGAGCAGGAGGGACTTGGTTAGATATTCTGGCTGAGCATGGGGGAGGAGCTGGGTTAGATATACTGTCTAAGCAGGGGGGAGGAGCAGGATTAAATATACTGGCTGAGCAGAGGGGAGGAGCTGGGTTAGATATACTGGATGAGATGGCGAAGGTGCTGGGTTAGATATACTGGATGAGCAGGAGGAAGGCGATGGGTTAGATATACTGGATGAGCAGGGGGGAGGAGCTGGGTTAGATATACTGGATGAGCAGGGGGAAGACGATTGGTTAGATGTACTGGATGAGCAGGGGGGAGGAGCTAGGTTAGATATACTGGATGAGCAGGGGAAGGTTCTGGGTTAGATATACTGGATGAGATGGCGAAAGTGCTGGGTTAGATATACTGGCTGAGCAGGGGAAGGTGCTAGGTCAGATATACTGGCTGAGAAGGGGAAGGTGCTGGGTTAGATATAATGGATGAGCAGGAGAAGGTGCTGGGTTAGATATACTGCCTGAGCAGGGGAAGGTGCTGGGTTAGATATACTGGATGAGCAGGGGGAAGGTGCTGGGTTAGATATACTGGATGAGCAGGGGAAGGCGATGGGTTAGATGTACTGGATGAGCAGGGGGAAGGTGCTGGGTTAGATATACTGGATGAGCAGGGGAAGGTGCTGGGTTAGATATAATGGATGAGCAGGGGAAGGTGCTGGGTTAGATATACTGGCTGAGCAGGGGAAGGTGCTGGGTTAGATATACTGGCTGAGCAGGAGGAAGGCGATGGGTTAGATATACTGGATGAGTAGGGGAAGGTGCTGGGTTAGATATACTGGATGAGCAGGGGAAGGTGCTGGGTTAGATATACTGGATGAGCAGGGCTAGGTGCTGGGTTAGATATACTGGATGAGCAGGGGAAGGTGCTGGGTTAGATATACTGGATGAGTAGGGGAAGGTGCTGGGTTAGATATACTGGATGAGCAGGGGAAGGTGCTGGGTTAGATATACTGGATGAGCAGGGCTAGGTGCTGGGTTAGATATACTGGATGAGCAGGGGAAGGTGCTGGGTTAGATATACTGACTGAGCAGGGGAAGGTGCTGGGTTAGATATACTGGATGAGCAGGGGAAGGTGCTGGGTTAGATATACTGGATGAGCAGGGGAGATGATCTGGGTTAGATATACTGGATGAGCAGGGGGGGCTGGGTTAGATGTTCTGGCTGAGCAAGACGTGGGGGGGGGAGCTGGGTTAGATATACTGGCTGAGCTGGGGAGAAAGTTGATTAAACATATTTATGGTCCTGTCTTGACTGGGCCTGTGTTAGAAACTTACACAGTGCTGTGTAAATATCACACCTCCTGGTTTGTCAACACATAGAAGGTGCATTTCTTCTTTAGCGGATTCCCCAGCTATGGGGCTTCTTGGCATGAGAGCCCAACAGCTTTGCTACTTTTACTATTTGGGTGGAAAAATCCTTTTATGAGAAGCAACTGTGGGCCTGATTCAGAGACAGATGCACTGGCAATATTTACGCAGATCGAGCGATTATTTGCCATTGTGCATGCATACAAGTCTCAACGCTTACGCACGCGCCGCAATGCCTGGACTGAACCGACAGAAACCGGTACACCACACCAGATGGGCCGCGAACATGTGACTGACCTGGAAGCGACAGGAGGAGATACGCAAGAAGACTATGAGCCGATAAGGGGTGAGAGGGAGCACTGTAGAGACCTGAAGAGGTAAGTCTCAATTTGGAGGGGGGTAACGGCACCTGGTTCCCAGAGCCACAACCGTTTTATCCCCAACCATAGACATCAGCGGTTCTTCCGGTGCGGAGTGCCGGTTTCTGTCGGTTCAGTCCAGGCGTTCAGCTGCGCACCACCACACCTAGGACACTGTGTCAAAGAGAACCTCCCCCCAGTAACTCCAATACCGTACTCCTTATCCCGAGAATCATACCCCGGGCAACAACATTACTTAACTACAAATCATCAAGTTGTGGGATGCCGCATCATCACTACACAGAGCTATCCTGGACAAATCCCCCTCCCAGACTTTCTGTTGTGGTCTCCATACCCCCTCAACTTCACACCAACCTATCGGGTCTAAAACCTAAACTCTGCAACAAGTTATTTCAGTTTCACGTTTTTTTTCCCTTCCCTTACTTTTTCTTTTTAACATTGTGGAGGATCTAACCCCCCCCCTCCCCCCCACACCTTATTCAGGTGTTCGCCACCATCGTTACTGTTTTAGCTTTCTTTGATACTTATTATTATGGACATTTTTTAGTTGCATCATTGACAATGATCAGAGCTACGTTTTGTTAATGTATACCAATTTTCTTTGCATGTTTACTTTCAGTTTCAAATAGTAAAGATTAGTTTGAACCTTTAGATAACCTGTTACTTTTATCATTTTCATTTGCACACCAGAACAAAAGGCGTTTTTCAGGGCATCTATACCATCATTATTTAATTTAATATGTACGCAACGCAGTTGCTGATATCAGCAGTGATATGCAAATGATTGCATTCGCATTGCTATCGCAGCCTATCATAAGGACGCCCACTTCCCCTTGCTCACATCAGCAAAATAATCGGTAACATCGGACCCATACGCACTTTTGCACAAGCCCAGACCTTACTCAGAAATTGCTAACTTCCACGCACGCTATGAGAAATCACACTGCGTAGGGTATCGATCACAGGGTCTCATTCAGACCCGCTCGCGAGCGCTGTACGCTCACAAGCGGGTCGATGGTGCCCAAGTGCGCATGCGCACAACGGAGGAAGCTCCGTCGTGCGCATGCGCGAGACCCGGCGAGCGACGGGGAAGCCGTCGCTCCAGGTCTCGCACCAAAGGGGGCGTGCTGTCGATGGTGAGTGACAGCACGCCCCCTTTGGTGGGCGTGCCGGGGGCGTGGCTACCCAGACGGAGGCGTTCCCATGGGAACGCCTACCGTCTGGGTACGGCCCCACTGACATCACTAGTGATGTCAATGGGAGTGATTTTGACTCTGATAGAGCCAAAATCACTCCAGGGCTTGCGGCAACGAGACCCTACCACAAGGGTGTCGTCGCAAGCCCGATGGTCGCGATGGTCTTGACCATCGCGACCATCATCATGGACGCTCGCATAAGCTGTGGGTGGTAACCCACAGCTATGCGAGCGTCCAAAAGGCCGCACCATTTTCAGCTAGGACGGCCCTGATTCAGAGCAAGCGCTCTGGTCAGAGCGTCCGGCTCTGAATCAGGCCCACAGTCCCGATCACAATAGCTAGTTCGCAGCACGCGCACTGCGATGCATGCACAAAATGCAACAATAGGCCACTTACGTGCATATTAGCAACTGTGATCCTTGCCGAGTCAGACCCAAAATGCGTAAGGGTCCCCTGTATTTTAAGAACCAGCACAAGGTTCACCTCAATTAACCTTGTGGTTACATCATTGGCTACAATGTAGCAGTTCCTAACATAAACTTCAATGGAGATTTCACACCAATGAAGTCTATGGGGGAGACAGGCTGACCGTGCCCGCAGGCTGGCTGTCGGCTCCTGCAATGACTGGGTACACGTGGGTCCCAATCATTCGTGCGGAGGAATGGTATGTGTAAACATACCCTTCCTCTTGTCAGTACTGGATCGGGACTTTGCAGTTTGTTATTTTTAACCCCCTGGATACCTACATGGAACGAAGAGAGAGTGTGCATGTATGTTTAAATAAATCTGTACTGTCACGTTGTGTGGGTGTCTTGTCATTTTTTCAAATATTTATTTTGCAGTAAAACTACATGTTACCTGCGGGCCCGTAATACCCCGCATGCTGGTACTTGTGGTTCTCTAAATACCAGCATGCGGGGGAGGCTTGCTGGGACCTGTAGTTCTATTGCAAAAGACAGTATTTTCACTTCTATTTTTAACACCACATTTACACTATCAACCCGGCACCCACCGTCCAGTGGTGCCGGGTGAAAGGGTTCCGCTGGCTATGGCATTACTCCCACGCTAGAAAGAGTCTGGTGATGGTTATGGAAAATACAGGGGACCCCTACTCGTTTTTTCCCCTGTATTTCCACAACCATGACCGAAAAGCCCTGTGCTGGTACTTAAAATACAGGGGATCCCTACGCATTTTGTCCCCTGTATTTTTAGAACCAGGACAGGCTTTTAACCAACAGAAGCCTTCACGGATCACACTGTCGCATTAAAAGGTGTGAGTTTCCATCGGAAATACTCGCACACATTCGCTTAGTGTAGTAGCCTCGAGCTCATAAGTTCGCAGGCCATTACATTTGTGAGTCCCGGCACCAACTCGCACCTTCAAAAAAATGCGAGAAGGTGCGAGTTGGGTTTTAAACTAAAACTCGCACCCTATTACATTTGGCCCTGTATGGCCGGTCTGGACATATACCAGTCAGGGAGTGGAATGTAATTTTTGCATGGTTTATCATTTACTGCTTACAATGATTGTTGTGCTTTCTTCTTACAGGTTGTATTCAGACTACTTGTACTTTGCTATTGCAAACAAGTCGGCCGATGACTTTAATGACAAAGTGAACGAGTCGCTGCAGATGTTTGAGAGCTGCCTGCGTGGTTCCTCCCTCCGGTCCTGCGCTTACAACACTACCTTTGCTAATATACTGCCGGTACGTGCAGCCACTGGGGATTCAGCGAGTACAGAGCCAGGCAAGCATTACACCTGTTCTAATCAGTACCTGGGGACGGCGACATATGGTTTGGCTGTAGGGATTTAATGAGAGGTACATCATTAGCACGCTGTTAATTACTCTCTTCACTCATTAATATTTCCCCAGATAATCAGACCTTGCAGAAATTCAGTAGTCTGCGATGTTCTGCAGCCAGAACTGGAGATCCAGTGCCCAATGCAGCAATTCCCATTATTTCATAGTATGACAGGGTGTGTGACAAGCACGCTGATTAACCATAAGCCAGCCCTGGGCTACAAGTGGCTCTTAAGGTGAATCTATAAGACTCGGCATAATCTGGTAGCTGGCAGGACATGCTGGGACTTGTAGTTTTGTAACACCTAAAGAGCTACATAGGGAACGAAACAGAGCTGGGAGTAAAGCAAAAAAAAAAAAGACTTTGCACATGTACAAACCATGCTGCAATGCAAGAAATGCAAATACATTTATTATTTTTTTACATGCAGGGTAAATACTGGCTGCTGCTACATGTAGCCCACAAATGCTGCAATTTATGTTTTCATTTAAATCTCTCTGCACAGTTTATGGGATAGATTTACTAAAGGTCGATTTCTGTGTTGATTTTAAATTTATCCTAAACCCACCAACATCGACATCGTGTTTGTGTCCAAATCGCTCATTTACTATCTGTCGATTGTTTGTGTTATGTGTAAATCGACGTTGAATTCGGTGTACTAAAGCTGGTCGATTTTGGGCCTTATTCAGGTTGGAATGCACGGCTGCGTTCGCACACACCCGCTAGCTGTGAAAATATGCAAATTAATGCAATCGCACGGCAACCGCAGCACTAAACCAAGACGCCCATCAATGTATAAAGCCGCCCACTTCCCATGCCATGCACCCGCAAGTCAGCGAAAACATCGGTAACATCGGAACCATTCGCACAGTTGTGGATAAACTGACCCTACCTCACAAACTGTTAAACTTCCTGTTGCCATCTAGACCTCTACAATCACAGGGGCTTAATTATGCATGCCCCTGTAACGGCGGTCAAACGCACAGGCACGTCTGCGTTCTGCCAGCCACCCCCCTCTCCACCCCAAAAACGGACACTTCATTTCAATCATTATGCTGTTGTACTGTGTGCACACTGTAAAAGTTTGGCGATCGCAGTGGCCGGTTCGCACACGCGCGCTGCGATCCATACGCAGAGAACAAGCATTGATCCAGGCTGAATAAGGCCCTTTGACCTAATTCACCCTTAAATCCACCCTGAAATTATGTGAAATCGACATAAAATCAATCTCAAACCGGCATTTCTATTGGGCAAAACTTACCACATGTTATTTTTACAACCCAGAACCTTTTAGATATGCCCCAAACACACAAAAAGCATCTCAGAGGGAGTATTTTGGTGGTTGAAGATAGAGGCACCAGGAGAGAGTAGTACACATAGTATAGCACAGTACACCCCGGGCATTGTTCATTAACTGCAAACATGGGAGAGATGTATCAAACTTTACAGAATGATAAAGTAGAGAAATTGCCCATAGCAACCAGTCATCTTCTAAATATCACTTATCTAGCACAGTCTATAAAATGACAATCAGATGCTGATTGGTTACTATGGGTAACATCTCTACTTTATCTCTATTGACGGTTTGACATGGGAAGGGGGCCTTAGCCATAAATCAATGCCCCCAAAATGTCCATAAGACCACCCAAGTAGTAGACTATTTTGGATATGTAGATCTGTGCTGGGGGGTAGATGAAGTGTACTATAACAAGCTATATACAAAATCTAAACCTTTGAAGAGCTGTAGCTTTTGAACAGTGAACACCATGTTTTGGGATTTAAGATCCTATTCCCGTTCTTTGACACGCACAAAGGGAATATCCTGGTTTATCCATTGCGACAGCTTTTGAAGTCTAGAACAGATATTTATAATCTTATAATTGTCACTTGGGGGTAGATTTACTAAGGATCAATTATTCAAAGCCGCCAATGATCGTAGGCTTTGATAAACTGCTCCTTAGTAAATCTACCCCTGGATCTGGGTGTTGACTGCCCTTCTTGTTTTACATGGAACACATCACCAGCACATTTTTTTTCTGAACAAATATTAAGTTGAAACCAGTCAGTGAGGTTGGTAGATCCTTGTTAATAGGATGTACAGTTCCCCTGTTCTGTATCCTGTTCTATTGTATAAAGGGGCCTTTATTATTATTATATAGTAAACGTTATGCTCTCTATTATCAGATGGGAGGCTTGTTTAATAATACCAAGTATAGGTTTATTTAAAATGTACATAAAACACATTCACGCACATAGCAGTAATAAGCTCATAAAAACAATATCCAATAGATAAAAAACTGTGAAAGATTTGCAAAAGAGATTCTAGCAAAAATATCCAGAACAATGTATCACTTCAAATTGCTATAATCTGTTGATAAACC
Organism: Taudactylus pleione; assembly: GCA_031769625.1. Lineage (NCBI taxonomy): Eukaryota > Metazoa > Chordata > Amphibia > Anura > Myobatrachidae > Taudactylus > Taudactylus pleione. The sequence goes on from JAUIMM010000197.1 coordinate 7,887,243, forward strand.
TGCAATATAGTAACTTGTTTCACAAATTCACACATATAGCAGCAATAGTTCATAAAAATAATAATTGATAGAGAAATCTGTGAAAAAATATGTGCAAAAAAGATTCCAACAGAATATCTAGAACAATATATCACTTTGAATTGCTATAAACTGTTGGTAAACTTGCAACATAGTAATTCGTTTGTCTTATTTGATATATTATAGCAGTTGTTTTGCTTTTTAAAGTTCCATCAAGCAGGGTCAGATCACGCCGGTCAAAGTGTAACAGCTGAAAAGAAATCACTGTGTCACTGGCGTCCCAATGCACACAGTATTTATAGACTGCCCGTTATCACTTATTATTCAGTTAATAACCCATTCGGTTAATCACATTAGAATCCCTAATAGTCACCAATCTGCTGATAGATAGCGTGGCCACACTGTGGGGGATCCCGATGTCAAATGTCCTTGTCCTGCAAGGTGCTAGTAACCGGGAGTGATTCCGAGAGTGGTAATATATCACAGCACTGCTGCAAGTCAATATGGGTGCCTGGCGGTATTCATGATCTTCTCCCGAGTTCCACAGCTGAAGACCAGAACCTGTTTCAAGACACAACAATGGCTGTTCTATATCTCTGTCATGTGGGAATGATTTATTTCAGCTGTTACACTTTGACCGATTTTCTATCAATTGGATATTGTTTTTATGAGCTTATTACAGCTATGTGGGTACATTTGTTTTATGTACATTTTAAATAAACCTATGCTTGGTATTATTAAACAAGCCTCCCATCTAATAATAGAGAGCATAACGTTTACCAAATGTAGTTTTAGTACCAGAGCAGTAATTATTGTTAATCATCTAATTGTTTTTTGAGATCATTCTGATCTTTGGGTTTTACCAGACCATATTAATTATCGGCAGCAGGTACTTATTAAAGGTCTATTATAAAATAACAGCGCTAGGAGCTGTAATGTTTTCACCACATCAAGGGCGGTATTCAATTAGTTTTGCATACATGAGAAAGTTTCGCCTGGTGGACTTTTCGCTTGCATCGCGTATTGTAGCCGCAGAAACTTATCATGCGCGATACCTGCTATTCACCCTATGCAATTCCTAAAGACGTGAAAATGGCGACACGCGAAGTCAGAACAGATGGAAAGTGATGTCAGAATCGGAGAAATCAGCTTGAACCCCCCCAAAAAATGCAGAAACATTGGGAATCAATGTAGTAGTGCCCGACTAGCCTTAATTAAACTGTTTGGGGTACTTTAGTTGGTACAATTGCCTCTTATTAGCGTCTTTGCACAAGTGGTGAAGAACGGCATAAAGCAGTATTTATTGGAGAAAATAATCAGTCCTGTCAAATTTGGGGTACTTGAAAATGGGTGCAAGCATATTTAAAAGTTGCTAAAGTGAAGTTGTAAAAAAATGCACCTTAAGCAAATCAAAAAAACACCTCACCCATACTTGCAGACCCCCCAAAAGTCTATTTAGCTACTTTTTATGTTTGTACCCCCACTTTGTACTTTTTTGCCCTAAATTCAAACTTCTTTTTATGGTTTTTCCTTACTTTTTATTTAGGGATTTTTTTACGCAGTTGTCCTTTGGGGTCTGTTCCAGGAATTCTGAGTGGTCCCCACCTTTGCACCCCAAAATAAAAAAATGCACTTATTTTCTCCTGGTATTCAGAGGCGAAACTTTTTCACCTATTACATTGCATTGACTTTCCGCGTACTCGAAAAGCGGATGGAATTGAATACAGAGATAAGTCGCAATCGGTGATACTTTTTCGCGGATCTCGGCTTTTCGCTTCTAATTGAATACGGGCCATAGTGTGATTTCTTTATTATTATGTAGTCATTTGTATTTGTAAAGTACATAACCATCCTTTTTGTGTCTATATAAAAAACTTTGTGTATCCTCCCAATGGTGCTAAATTCCCACTTAAATAATAAAAATGATACTTCTCTTATAGAGTAAATTCACCACTGAATTTACAAACATGTGGGAAGAAACAAAAGACAAAATATGGCATAATATTGTGTTATATACAAAACAAATGTATATTCTCCTAAGGCCCATATGTGGCCCACATATAAAAACAAAAAGGCATATAGATGGTGTATAGCAAACACAATAAAAAATTGCACAAAAAGCCTAACAATAGGCTTATGTACCAGAATCAAGATGTTAAAGGTGTTGTGTGTGCACCGATGGCTATCCGGATTCAGCCAAACGGTGTCTCACAGTCCAAGATTACTGGTCCACAGGTCCCAAGGTTCCTTAAGTAATGAAAAGCGATCTGCAGTCCTTAACGCGTTTCGAGCTTATGCTCTTCATCAGGAGGATACACAAAGTTTTTTATTTAGTCATTTGTTGTAGGTGTATAAGGTCCCCAACGTGTCTCCACCTAGGCTGCTTTATTGATTGCGCTAAGGGCGTGGTATTGTTTCATTTTATACATCCTTTTTGTGTGTATATAGTATCTAAATCCAATATTGTACATATTAATGCATGTAACACACATCACGCTCTGTGTCCTGTTTCCCCAGGTGCGGTTACAGGTTGGCCTTTATGTGGTATATCTGTGGGACTGGCTGTCAGTGTTTGACCCGGATCATTTTCTCATTCTCCGACTGGAAGATCATGCAGCTAATATCTCACAGAGCATGAGGCTGGTGTACAAGTTCCTCGGTCTGGGTATGTACAGAACTTGTTTTGGGCGACAAAGTCTCAACATTCTTCTGAGCCTAGGTTAAAGGGACTTAAGGGCACAGTTATTAATGATCGCATTTTGCAATGCGATCAGGGCATGCAGTACCGCCCATGATCGCATTGCAAAATGCGATCATAGCGGCCGGATGTATTAACCGGCACATGCAGGTTGACGGGCTCCGAAAGGAGCCTGTTCCTGCGATGTGTCTAGAGTGCATTCGGGGCTGCTGTGCATGCGCAGTCCCGTGGACTGCACATGAGCGGCGCCCATTGCCGGCGGAGGGATCTGGGAGATCCCTCCGCTGGCTGATATGCGGTAAGTGCCTATAGACTACAGCGGCTAATGCTATCTTCAGATGGCGTTAGCTGCTGGGGCCAATATCGGGAATGCTTCGAATTCCAGATATTGGTAGATTTAGCAGCATCACATCCCCCATAGAAACCTATGGGGGAGGCGGCTGCCAGCGGCAATGGGGGGATCGCAGCAGGTATCGGATATCGGAGATACCTCCTGCGGTACCTCCTTCATACATTCGGGGGATACTTAGTATTTGAGGTAAACCCCCGAAAACGTGCGTTTTCGGGGATTTTACCTCAAATATTGAATGATAAATGGGTCCCTTACTGAGGACCTTTGTATTTGTCTAAACTAATTATTAAGGGATGAATTTATAAATCTGTTATAGAGTCTGACTTAGTTTATACGATGGTGCTAGTAAGTGCTTGCAGAAATGTATAATAATAAAAATACTAGCAATAATAGGACTAAGGGGGTAATTCAGTTGCAGGCGTTGTTTGCGCATTTCTGCCTAGTATAGTAGTACAATATCAGAGATTTTCCTGCACAGCTCTATGGTGTACGAGGAAAGACTTGCCATGCTGCTGGTGCCATTCCGAAACAGCACTTTAACCTGAGCCACTAATTAAATCATCTCCAAAGTGCTTTACATTTGCAGATTAAATACACATGATAGAAAGTAAACTTAAGTATAAATAGACTACAGACAGCATTTGGGTTGTTGTGTTTTTTTTTGTTTAGAAACTAAAAGGGCATTAATTAGATATAAGTAAACAGTTCAGTGTTGAGTCTGTTTTTGAACCTTTCTAGAATGGGAACCTCTCGGACTGTGCAAGGCAGCGATTTCCAGTAACGCTCAGTACAGTTATCATTGTTTCACTTCTTCTCATAATCCCCTTAATGTTTTTTCTCAGACTTCTCTCATGGTAATCTTATTGAGGTGTAATGATACTCTACAATAACCTAGAGGAATAGGATTTATATGTCATCAAAGCAGTATATGATTGGGCTAAATTACAGCCTTGTCCCAGGTGATAAAAATGCTAGTTTTGGCCCAAATCGGATATCATACTACAGTTTCCATGGGGCAACTGTATATAGAAAAGCACAACTCAAGCAATGTAATATAGATATTTACCCACTCAGTAAAAACAGCCGCGATATCCCCTCAGCCTCTAGATTAATATAGGACATATTGTGATAAAAGTGGATTATAACAATAGAGGTGTAAAGTAGTAGGGGCTATTTTAAAGTAAACATTTTAGGGGTCTATTTACTAACTGGAGTTAAGGGTGTAAAGAGCATTCTGGCACTGAAAGTACAAGTACATCCCGCTTCTCGATATGTACTAATGGATGTTCAGGTCTAAAGCTGCTTGTAGCGTTAAATCTGAGGTGTCTTATTGCGCTGCTTACTACTTACCGCGTCCAGACATCTCCTGTGTCGCGTCGCGTCCCTTGACTGGCGATAACTCGTCTTCTGTCTCACTACCTAGGAAGCCTCTGTTGTGTCTGTTTTGAGTGAATAAAGTTGTTTAAAAATTTTTTTTTTAAATACTCTGAGCAGCTGTCTGTTCTATAGACTGTAACTGTAGACCTCAGCTTCTCCCATCGTTGTGTCCTCTGCTCCCAGGATGCTCTGCCAAACGACAGCTGCCGGGTTACTAGCGCCTTCCTCATGATTGCACGCATGCGCAGTACCTTTGCGCTGTGCGGTAAGGAGGGGAACAGACACCGCTGAGGGGTGAACTTACCGTTCTCCCTGTTCATCAGCTGGCTTCTTGGTAATATCTGCGGTAGCCGGCTCCTGCTTCGCAGCGCTAGCAGGTGAAGCAGGAGCTACAATAACTCCACGTTAAGTGGACTGTTAGTAAATGACCCCTAAGCAGTGATAAGAGACAGAGTGAAAAGTGATAAGTCAATGATAAGGTGCCAGCCAATCAGCCTCCAACTGCCATCTCACAGGCTGTGTTTGAAAAATGACAGTTGGGAGCTGATTGTCTGGCACCTTATCACTTTCTTATCACTTTTCACTCTGTCTCTTATCACTGCTTAGTACATAGACCCCTATGTGTTGCAATGTGTGATGTTTGGACTTGCCCCCACTACGTCGTAAAAAGAGACACAGATTAATTTAAAAAAGCACCATTCTGGGAAAGCGCCTATACATATGGAAGGTAGTGACATAGGCGCTCTTGTGGAAATAGGAAAGCTGTGTGGGCCTGTATGTTTTGCACTGAGATGAACTTAAGTATCTAGAAAACAACCTTTATGTGAAATATTTAATTTTTACACTTTAATATAATAATTAAAGTTAAATCTACATTGACTGTAAATGAGATCTAGGCTTTGCTTAGTGGGGGATACTAGGACTTCCATAAATAAAATTTGACATCAGAAGAGAAACTGCAAAGCCATCTAATCTGCCTTGTGTCTTTTCTATGTTTGTAATATTTCCCATTCTACTCTATGGGGTATATTTACTAAAGTGCGGGTTTTTAGAAGTGGAGATGTTGCCTATAGCAACCAATCAGATTCTACTTAACATTTATTTAGCACCTTCTAGAAGATAATAGCTAGAATTTGATTGGTTATTTTGGGCAGCATATCCACCTCTAAAAACCCGCACTTTAGTAAATACTGTGTACCCCTATGATCCTTCACCACAACTGACTTGTAAAGCTGTAACACTGCAGTTTGCCTTACTATGTGTTATCCTAATACTTGCAGGGCCATTAAGTGATGAACAGGCGGCCTCCGTTACACACAAACAAGCTTCCAACAGTCGTAGACCGGAAGACTGTAGCCTGGGGCCTATGCTTCCTCACACCAGAGAGCTTCTGTTGGATTTCTACAGACCCTACAACCAGAAATTGGCTCAAGTGCTTTCAAACAATGCTTACTTGTGGGAGACGTAGCAAATGGATCATCTGAACAAATATATATTTTTAACACTGCTGCATGATCAATTGCATATAAAGGTTAACTCTGACATCTAGGGGCTGATGTGGAAATTGCATGCATCAGACAAGCACGACCTTACTAGCCCTCTATGGACCAAACTAAGGAACTGCAGTCAGATGTGATGTCTATGCATCTGCGGAATCGGCAGATGTGTTATTCCTTTATTGGAATTTAATATACTTTATATCGCTGTATATGGACTACAGACGAGAAAAATGAACAAGTATTACAAGAACAAATAGCATTTGTCAGAATGAGCTAGCCTTTGTGGTGGGAGAAAGAGGATTCTTAACGCACAGAAAATTATTTTTATTTTCATGCTGCACAGAAGATTAAATTAATATTTAATTTGGATGTTGTGTTTGTTAAAGATTGGTCGCAATGTATGGAATGTCTACATTACACAGCCTAGGTGTATTTCATCAGATGAAAGATCCCTGCGAGGGATCTGGATAGTATTCTACATCAGAATTACCAAGATAAAAGCGGAATATTTTGAAAATATATTTTTTGTTATAACAAATGATACACCTGTTGCATATACACTAAGGGCCTGTTTCAGAGTCGCTCGTAAGCGGCCGCTCGTTCGCTCCGAGCGATGTATGCACAACTGCGCATGCGTACAGATCGTAATACGCATGCGCGAACCAGTCAGTGCGGCCGAAAATCGTTTGTTCGCTAAATAGCGAATGCCTGCTATTTTGAGTGACATGAGGAGGCGTATGTGGGTGGTAACAGGGGAAGGTGCTTGAAAACGGGGAGTGGAGATCCGAACGCAGGCGTGCTTAAAGGTCAAAACGGCCGTTTTATGGGTGTGCATAATACAGCAGCGTCATTGACCACGTCACTGGGTTATTTTATAGTCAGAACTGCTCGCAAGATTGCGGTAGGAAAAACCAACCACAAGAATAGCGAGCAGTTCATATGCTGGTTGATGTACTCGATTAATCTAATAAATAGCGGACATGACGTAGGATGCGAGCGGCCAGGGGGCGTAGTTTTCCAAAAAATGACCGCACGCTTTGTACGCTCGTTCAGACCTAGAGGCGTGAACAGACCGCAAAGAGCGAATGGTTCATTTGAATAGCCACCCCTTTTTTCTGAACGAGCGAGCGCAAATAGCGTCCGGCTCTGAATCAGGCCCACAGTGACCATGTTATTAGGTACTCCTGTTCATCGGCTTGTTAATGCTAATGTCTAATCAGCCAGTTATGTGGCAGCAACTCAATGCATAAAAACATACAGACATGGTCAAGAGGTGAAGTTGTTGTTCGGACCAAACACCAGAATGCAATAGAAATGTGCTCCTAGTAACTTTGAACGTGGAATGATTGCCATATGGGGTGATTTGAGTCTCTCAGAAATTGCTGATCTCCTGGAAATTTCACAACAGCCTCTAGAGGTAAGAGAGAAGGGTACGCAAAGCATAAAACATCCATGGAATGATGCAGAGTTGAATACATGCCAATTTGTGGAACATACCCTGGGCATACACAAGTACGGCGATGCAGAGTTGTATACAATTCAGTTGCATCATCACATGCGACTACAAGGCGTAACTGGGCTCCATGCTAGTGTGCTCCAGGGATAGGTGTGAGTCTGTGTAAATATCCCTGTTTTCAGACTAATCTTTTGCACCGAGTATATGCCTGGCACGGTATGCAGTCGGGAAGCCGGCGGACCTAATCCTGACAGCCGGCTTCCCGACTGTCATATCCCGGCAAGGGTCTAAAGACAGGCGTCGATATGCCGACGCCTGTCATTAGACATACGCCGGGAGCCCGACGCCCGGCATCCCGATCGAAGGGACGGCAGGTGCCGAGCGGGGAAAGCCGCGCGCGGGGGGGGGGGGGGGGGGGTTGGGGTTGAGGGTTAGGGTTCCCAGGGGAGACTTAGGTTTAGGCACGCCCCCAGGAGGTTAGGTTTAGGCTAGGGGAAGGGGGGGGGTTAGCGTTAGGCACCCCCGAGGGGGACTTAGGGTTAGGCACCCCCCTAGGGGGTTAGGTTTAGGCACTTAGAGGGGGGATTAGGGTTAGGCACTGGGGAAGGAAGGTTAGGGTTAGGCGCCCCTAAGGGAGGGTTAGGGGGTAGAAAAAGGTTAGTCAATACTTAACTTAGCACGATCGGGATTTCCTCCTCTGCCGGGATGCCGCTGTCAGGATTCCAACTGCCGGGCATGGGTCCGGCGGTAAATCATACCGATTCCGCCTGGCACAAGTGCTCTGTGTTTATGACAACATCTATCACACCAAGTAATTGATAGGGGAAGTTGGGCCACAGAGATGTGCCCAACTCTGCATGTTGGTGTATATACGTATTTGTGTCTGTGCACACAACGGGGTAACATTAATGGCCGGTTTGCATTCAACTCTGCAACAGCCTTGTTAATGAGAGAAGTCAGAGGAGAATGACCAGACTGCCCCAAGCTGCCAGGAGGGTGACAGTAGCTCAGATCACTGTGGATGAGCTGTAGCAGCAGAAAATCTCACCGGCTTCCACTCCTTTCAGCTAACAGGAAACTGAGGCTGCAGTGGACACAGGCTCACCAAGACAGAGGAATGTATATTGTCACCTGTCCTGGCAAATCTTGTTTTCTGATGCTGGTGTGATCAGAATTTGGTGTAAGCAAGATTAATCCATCCTGCCTTGTGTCAACGGCCCAGACAGGTAATGATGGTGTAATGGTGTTTTGATGTTATCTTACAACCGTTTATACCAAATAGCATTACGTAAATGCCACAGCCTACCCGAGTATTGTAGCTGACCATGTGCATCTATTTATGGCCACAGTCTACCCATCTGCTAATGACTTCTTCCAGCAGGATAGCACACCATGTTACAAAGCACTCGTCATCTCATTCCGGTTCCAGGGACAACACAAAGAGCTCAGACTATACCCATGGCCTCCACAGTAACCTCATCTTAATGCAATAGAGCACATTTAGGATATGGTAGAACGGGAGATTTGCAGCATGAATGTTCCACCAACAAATCTGCAACTGCGTTATGCTATCAGGGCGGGTATACGTTACACATGTTGACATTCACAATGTCGACAGTGACGTAATGTCGACAGTGCGGTGAAAGTCTGGTTAGGAATACTTACCTCGTCAATGCAAAACCGCATGGTCCATATTCCGACTGTTAACATTCACAGTGTCGACATTCTGGCAATGTTGACATTCTCAATATAGACATTCAGAACATAAACCAAAGAAAATATGAATAGAGCTGCTATAGAGATGCTGGATAGAAAAAATGGTAACACACGTATACTGGGATAATTAATACCAATAGGCCACACAAGCATTAAACACATTCAGAACATGCCGACATCCTGAACGTCCACATTTTGTACCACACCCATCATGGCAATATGGACCTGAATCTCTAAGGAATGTTTCCAGCACCTTGTTGAATCTGTGCCATGAAGCATGTAGGCCAGTTTGGGTTAAAGAGGATCCCTGACCCGGAAGTATTAAGAGTGAACATTATATAAGATGTATCCTGGTGATCCTGATCATACAGCCTTGAGGAGGTAATCTCCTGAAACGCATTGGAAGATGGTGACAGGATCGTCCATTTAGTCGGAATTACACAAGGGAGACCCCCTGATAAGGATCCGAGGGAGAGGTTATCCGACCTCCATCTTTACAAACTACGGGCCCTTATAAGAGGGACTTCCGGTAATTCCCCATCGATTATTAAAAATAAGAGACATATACTTATATGTATATGAACCATTCTTTATGCATCATAATTGAGCATATAGTTGATTGCACTTGGGTCACATGTGTAAGGCGTACCTTGGAGGAAATATACATTTTAGTTATTTGAATGTGATTTGTTGAGTTTTTATCTTGAATTTCTTTTATTTGTAGATATTTGAATACATTTGTTATCAGACTTTATCACACTATGTTTGGATGTTTTTCATGTTTTCCATATATTAATGAAAACATCGCTACTGAGATCTGACAACTACATACAAGATCCCCACATCAGCATTTTTGGGAAGTACTATGATTCATTTCTTATTAAGCACTGTGCGCCCATAAGTTGTCATAATTGTTATTGTAACAGACAAATCTCAAGTGCACAACTCCAAATTACTAATAATATATAAATTAGGGATGTGCAGGCTCGGATAGGTTCGAATTTGCACGCCGAGTTCGGATTTTTCCCTCCAAAACACAGGACTCAGAAAGAGGCAAAACGTCATCTTGCATGGACTAACATCAACATTCCTGGAAGTATCTTTACCTCTTACACCGATGGCCACCGTTTGGTCTTCTGCACATGCGCAGCGCCATCTTGTCACCGTGTAAGAGCACCTCGGTGGAACACAGAAGATTCCACATAGCTCCAGAGATATCCTTCTGTTAGTGGGCAGAATGGGAGGATCTCACCATGGTTCTGCGATCCGTGATTTGCATTATTTGGCTCCGCCCCTATTCAAATGCCTGCAATTCTCGGCCTAACGACACAATAGTCCGGCTCCGCCCCCATCGCTGTCCACTTCTCCCAGGAACAAGACTTAAAATGTCGGTAAGTATGGACTACTCCACACTTGCCTACTCTCCAGTAATGGCTGGGAGACCCCAAACCTTGGTTGCTACTCCTTGTGGCCCCCAGAAAAGCATTCAAGTCTCCCAGTCCTGCACTGCGTCCGCCTGGCGCTGCCCACTTCCCGATAAAAATGGACAGTATGGACGAGCTATGATGAGATTCATGCTGAATCATGTCATCGTAGTCACACCGCCGCTTTACAATGGCGGTATTGTATCCGGGGGGGGGCGCGATTGGAGCGATTACCCCCCTAGCGTCCTTGCCTTGGCCTCTGCTCTGGGACACGGGAGTAACACCCAACACTCCCCCTGACATTGCACACTGTGCGCAACATCATCATCCAGGTGCAATCACAACTGTGGCAGTGCTGCTGACTGATGGGCCCACCTCCTGCTCCGCTCCTCAACCTCCTGCTCCTGTGTCCCCCTGTCTGGGTACAATGCACTCCTCTGTCTTCAATCTTGACTAGGTCACAGGGCAGATAATAGAGGACAGTACCTTCTATTATCACTTCCATCCTCCATCACACCCGCCAGTATTACTCAGAGCCCCCTCCCCCCAAAGACCACATTTTTTTTCCACTCAAGGTCATAGCCCCGCCCCCTTGTGGCATTATGCCGCTTTACGCGGGTCTGTGGGGAGGGGGTGGAGCCAAAATGATTACAATCTATAAGAATCATATCATTTTGGCATTATCCACTCCCACAGACCCGCGAATCGCGGGATTATGCAGCGGGGGCGGAGCCTAATGATGCAAACTGTCTGGCCATCTCAGGATGCCAAATATATATATATATGTACCCTAATCCTAACCTCCCCCACCCTGCACCCTAATCCTAACCTCCCCCTCCCTGCACCCTAATCCTAACCTTCCCTCCCCAGTGCCTAACCCTAACCTACCCCCCTAGTGCCTAAACCTAACCTCCCCCTCCCCGCACCCTAATCCTAACCTCCCCCTCCCCGCACCCTATTCCTAACCTCCCCCTCCCTGCACCCTAATCCTAACCTTCCCTCCCCAGTGCCTAACCCTAACCTACCCCCCTAGTGCCTAAACCTAACCTCCCCCTCCCCGCACCCTAATCCTAACCTCCCCCTCCCTGCACCCTAATCCTGACCTCCCCCTCCCTGCACCCTAATCCTAACCTCCCCCTCCCTGCACCCTAATCCTAACCTTCCCTCCCCAGTGCCTAACCCTAACCTACCTCCTCCCCGCACCCTAATCCTAACCTCCCCCTCCCCGCACCCTATTCCTAACCTCCCCCTCCCTGCACCCTAATCCTAACCTTCCCTCCCCAGTGCCTAACCCTAACCTACCCCCCTAGTGCCTAAACCTAACCTCCCCCTCCCCGCACCCTAATCCTAACCTCCCCCTCCCTGCACCCTAATCCTGACCTCCCCCTCCCTGCACCCTAATCCTAACCTCCCCCTCCCTGCACCCTAATCCTAACCTTCCCTCCCCAGTGCCTAACCCTAACCTACCTCCTCCCCGCACCCTAATCCTAACCTCCCCCTCCCTGCACCCTAATCCTAACCTCCCCCTCCCTGCACCCTAATCCTAACCTTCCCTCCCCAGTGCCTAAACCTAACCTCTCCCCCTAGTGCCTAAACCTAACCTCCCTGCACCCTAATCCTAACCTCCCCCTCCCTGCACCCTAATCCTAACCTTCCCTCCCCAGTGCCTAAACCTAACCTCTCCCCCTAGTGCCTAAACCTAACCTCCCTGCACCCTAATCCTAACCTCCCCCTCCCTGCACCCTAATCCTAACCTTCCCTCCCCAGTGCCTAACCCTAACCTACCCCCTCCCCGCACCCTAATCCTAACCTCCCCCTCCCTGCACCCTAATCCTAACCTCCCCCTCCCTGCACCCTAATCCTAACCTCCCCCTCCCTGCACCCTAATCCTAACCTTCCCTCCCCAGTGCCTAACCCTAACCCTCCCCCTAATGCCGAACCCGCTACCTAAGGCTACCTCCCCCTAACACCCCTGATACTTACCTTCGGGATGCCGGCAGTCGGGATACTGGTGCCGGGATCCCAACCTGTCGGGATTTCAGCGCCGTTATTCAGACCGTTGGCATCCCGCACGCCTGGGTGCCGACTGCTTCCCGTCCTATGTAATATATGAATGTGCTATACTGTGTGTGTGTATATAATATACTGTATGTCAAAGGTGCCGCACTTACATCCATAACTGTAGTCAACAATGGGTGCACTTCAGCCCATACAGTCCATCCTGGTTGTTAGACAACAATATAGTCCCACAAGAAGGCACTCACCTAGCAGATGCAACCAATAAGTTATTTAATACTTATTCCATGCTTGCAGATTAAATGCAACGTTTCAGTCCAAACAGGCCTTTTTAAAGCATTACAGCATATATCAATCATAGCAATAAGGTGCTCACATAGAACAGTTTCAAGTCAAGCAGGTGCTCTTACCTTACCAAGCTGGCTGTTTAAATGTCACCGGTGCTTATATATAACCCTTCCTACAAATCCTGCGTCTGGCTGTGTGTGAGGCACAGTATGAGTCACCAAGGGGAGGAGTTGGCTGTGTGTGAGGCACAGTATGAGTCACCAAGGGGAGGAGTTGGCTGTGTGTGAGGCACAGCATGAGTCACCAAGGGGAGGAGTTGGCTGTGTGTGAGGCACAGCATGAGTCACCAAGGGGAGGAGTTGGCTGTGTGTGAGGCACAGTATGAGTCACCAAGGAGAGGAGTTGGCTGTGTGTGAGGCACAGTATGAGTCACCAAGGGGAGGAGTTGGGACCAGAAAGGGGTAGTGCCAGGATAGAAAAGAGGGGGGGGGGGTCAGGGTTATTATCATTAAACCGCCCCCCCCTAAATGAAAAGTCTAGATCCGCCACTGCCTTGTAGAGTTGGGTACAGTTCACGCCAAAAATGGAGTATATTGTATCCCTTAAAAATGTTTGGTTTTCAGCATCTCTCCATCGTGGACTACAAGTCCCAGTGGGACATTAATGCTAGGGCATGCTGGCACGTTACTATTATTATCCTTTATTTCAGGGCTTAAGGGTTCCGCAGTGCATTACAAATAAGTAAAACAAGAAAACAGTGACTTACAGTACAAAACAATGCAGGACAAGTACTGGTTTATACACATTGCTGCATCCGTGATCATAACACTCATATAAGCAGCAGCAACCAGGGGCGGATTGGGATAGGAAAACAGCCCGGGAAATTTCTGGAAGCAGCCCTAATGGGGGAGGGGTCTGTGGAGGGGGCGGGGTTTGTCAAGAAGGAGGTGGGGGGATACCCTGAGTTGGATGCAGTTGTGGCTTTCTTTGCGTCTTTTGCTGCAGTTGCGCAGGCGGCATAACGCTAATGCTGCTATAGAGCCTTCCATAGTGTACACCCGTGCGTCTGACTGTGCAAGACTGAGACGACCACTTTTAATGTCTACAGATGCTGCAATCATGCTTTGTGCATTTTACACCCTCCCATCAGTCGCACTTTTGATGTAAGTTACAGCATCATTCATGTCTCTGTACACAAAAACTATCAACAACATGCCTGTGTCACTCTAATAACACCCTCATGTTACATCTGCATCTGATTAGCCAACCCTATCTACCCTACACACATTTTTAATATACTTCTTCATGCATGCGCCAGAATCTGTACTGTGACTCTGGGCCTGATTCAGAGCCGGACGTTCTGAACGAGCGCCCGCTCTGAATCAGGGCGTTTTTTTTCTTTACTAGTGCGGCCTTTTGGCCGCTCGCATAGCTGTGGACCATCGCGACCATCGGGCTTGCGACGAGACCCTTATGGTAGGGTCTCGTTGGCCGCAAGCCCTGGAGTGCTTTTGGCTCTATCAGAGCCAAAAGCACTCCCACTGACATCACTAGTGATGTCAGTGGGGCCGGACCCAGACGGTAGGCGTTCTCCTGGGAGCGCCTCCGTCTGGGCAGCCACGCCCCCGGCACGCCCACCAAAGGAGGTGTGCTGTCAATCACCATGGACAGCACTCCCCCTTTGGTGCGAGACCCGGAGCGACAGCTTACCCGTCGCTATCCGAGTCTCGCGCATGCGCACTTGCCCAACATTGACCCGCTTGCGAGCGGGTCTGAATCAGGCCCTCTGTACAAACATTATCAGGATGCATGATGGTAAAAAATAAATAACACATTGGCCCCAATAGGAAAAGACAAACATTGGCCCCCGACAGGAAAAAACATAACACATTAGCAATTACAGGAAAAAAAACAACATACACATGGGCTCCCACATCATTCATACATAGCACCTATTATTATATTTACCCACAGCACCCATTCTGGGGTGAGCCACATTCATATAAAGTAACGCTGTGTTCCGGGGTCACGCACACACACACAGACCTGGTAGTGCCCATACACCCCCCCACCTACACACACACTCTCTCTCCCCTGGTGGTGGCCATCTTCTGAATACACCTCCCCACACACTCACACCTGGTCGTGCCCATACCCCCCCCCCCCCCACACACACTCTCCCCTGGTGGTGGCCATCTTCTGCAAACACCTCCCCCCAAGACATACACATGGTAGTGCCCTTACACCCCCCCACCCTTACACACACACTCTTTCCTGGTGGTGGCCATCTTCTGTATACACATCCCCCCCCACACACACACACACAACCTGGTAGTACCCTTACTCTGCATCCCCCTCCCCACACACACACACCATTACCTACCTGTTGCTGTCCATCTTCTGCTGGGTCTGGATCTTCATAATTCAGCACCGAGAGCCCGCCCCGCCGCCAATACTTGTGGCCACACCCCCTCCCATGCTGCCTACTGTACTGGCTCCGTGCACAGGGGGAGGGGGTGTGATTTTCTTGTGTGTAACTGAAGCCAGGGGTTTGTCAGAGAGCGCAGAGGGCAGCTGTCAGTACATAATCATGTGCTTCATAGTACTGTTATACTATGAAGCTCATTGTTGTATACTGCCGGCTGCCCTGCCCCCGCCCTCTTTCTGACAAATCCCTAGCTTCTGTCACACATAATGACATCTGATGTTAGTGCAACAGTGTGACGGAACATGGTGCCCCTCCTCCCGGCTAAGCTACTGACCTGCTGTCGTGCTCTTGTTCCTGCTCTTGCTGTGACGCTGCTGCCTGCTACTACCCGGAGCCTCAGCAGCAGTAACATTCATAGTCCATCGGCGTCCACCTGCCTAGCCCCGCCCCCGCACGGCACCAGCATAATGACAACTTCCATGTGCGGCTGCTCGCTGCCGGCACAGGAAATTTTATAAAGCGGCCTGGCTGACAGACAGTGTCAGCCGGCCCGGCAGTGGAGGGGGATGGGACCGGCCCAGCGGGAACCTTCCCGCTGCCCCGGTGGCCCAATCCGCCCCTGGCAGCAACCAAGTGTTAGGTGCCATCGTAGGTAGTATAAGATAGTGTAAGTAAGGGATAGGAGAAGCACAGGAGGGAAGAGGGCCCTGCTCATGAGGGATTACAATCTAAAGGGGAAGGGCAGACAGATAGGGGTGACACAGATGGGGTAAACAGTGAGGAAGGAGCAAGGAGCAGTGGGTTAGGATGAGAGCTGGATGGCTTTGATGAAGAAATTAGTTTTGAGAGCCCATTTGAAGTTTAGTAGAAAGGTGGAGAGTCTAATATGGCGAGGGAAAGAATTCCAGAGGTAGGGAGCAGCACCTGCAAAATCTTGGAGGCGGGAGTGGGAGGAAGTAATCAGTTGGCAGGAGAGGCAGCGTGTATTTGTGGAGCAAAGTGAGGAGGAGGGAGTGTGAAGGGAGATAAGGTAAGAGATGTAAATTAGAGAGGATTGTGTGAGGGCTTTGTAAGCGAGCGTGAGAAGCTTGAATTGGGTTCTGAAAGGGAAGGGAAGCCAGTGAAGGGCTTGCAGGATTGGGAAGGCAGATGTAGAATGCTTGGAGAGCAAGATGAGCCGGGCAGCAGCTCTAAGGACTGATTGGAGAGGAGAGAAGTGGGAGTGAGGGAGGCCAGATAGGAGGAGGTTACAGTAGTCCAATCTCGAGATGACCAGTGAATGGATTAGAGTCTTAGTAGCATCCAGGGTGAGAAAGGGTCTTATCCTAGAAATATTTCTAAATGGTAATGGCAGGACTGCGAAAGGTACTTAATGTGTGGTTTGAAGGAGAGGGAGGAGTCAAAGATAACTTGAAGACAGCGCACTTGGGGGCTAGAGCAGATGGTTTTGCTGCCAATAGATAATGCAATTGGGGGAAGTGAGGTTATGCGGGAGGGTGGGAAGATGATCAGCTCAGTCTTAGACATGTTAAGTTTAAGAAAGCGATAGAACATCCAAAGTTCATCATTCAGCGTGAATCGTGTAACCGCCCCCCCACTGCGGGGGGTTCTCATACAATCGTGGGGGGGACAGGAGGGGTTGGCGGCTGCCGGGAGGCTTGCCTGCCTTTCCGGGGGGCCGGGAGCGGCACCCGATTTTTGTGAGGCTCCCGGCCAAATCAAGAGGGTAGGCAAGTATGTGTTAACTTCAGCTGCCACATTAACCTGTGAGCAGAACTGCAAAGAATATAACAGTAACAAATTTGTGCCACAGGGTGGCGCTGGATATACAAAATAAAAAGAAAAAAGATACTTATTCCTTTTTCAAGAGAAACTTAACACAGTCCCGTTTTGTAGGTTTTCAGGAAGTCATGGTGAACTCCATGCGGTACATAAGAGAAAACACATAATACAAAAGAATCTCTTAAAACAATAATAAATATGAAATCACTCCATAGTTTCTATGCAAAATGGAGATCTGGATGTATTCAATGAGTGCGTACCAAAACTCACATGCCAAGATGCGAGTATGTGCTTATCTGGGTATCTTTAACTTTCCAATAGATCCACTTAACAGATGAAAAATGAGTGAAAGAAGGTACTCTAACCTAACTTACATCCAGCATATGCTGTAGGTGCTCACCTTATGACTGATTTTATATTTATTATTGTTTTAAGAGATTCTTTTGTATTATGTGTTTTCTCTTATGTACCACATGGAGTTCACCATGACTTCCTGAAAACCTACAAAACAGGGGACTGTGTTAAGTTCCTCTTGAAAAAAGGAATAAGTATCTTTTTTCTTTTTCTTTTGTATATCCCGCTCCATCCTGTGGCACAAATGTATTACTGTTATATTACTTGTTAAGAGTTTAGTGAGAGTCTTTTTTTCTTTGTGCATACAGGGGCTGCAGGTTTTTGCGCAACCACATATAACCTTGTTTTCTTCTTAGAACTGCAAAGAAGGCTACGGAGGTCGCAGTATGGGATCACCATCGCGACCATTATTGTGTCCTGATCTCTGCCTATAGGAATTTGATCACTCAGAGACAGAAATGTTCCTGGTCTTGGCAAGCAGTAACATTTCCAATTCATCTTTCACAAGGGGGAACTTCACTCCTATTTGATGGTCGCGATGGTGGATGGTGCCGGGCCACGAGCCAGCTGAGTTAGCCTCAGCTTACTCAGGCTGGTCGGCTTGCGAGGCCAGGACACTGCGTAGGTCGATGCAGTCCCTGGCCTTGCCACTCCTGGAAAAGAGGGCGGACGTCGGCCACCCCCGAAACGCCCCTTAAATGACTCTGCCTGTCAATCATGGAATACCCTACCCCCCATTTCTAGGAATGCTGGCTGACCGTGCCCCTCGCGCCACCCCTTAAATGCCTCTGCCCGATGAATCGTGAATCTGCGATCAGCAGTGCACTTGTGTGCAATGTTGAATCAGCCCCAAAGATTGTAAGCTCCACTGGTGCGGCACGGCCAAATATCCTCTGTAAAGCGCTGCAGAATATGTGTGCGCTATATAAAGAACTGTTGATAAATACTAATACAGTAGCTGCTAACCAAATTCCCTATATATTCTAAGTCTCCTAAACTAAACCAAATGCAAATTCTGCATTAATGAGGCCTGAAATGAGAACACATGCTGAAAATAACCTGATAAATAATGAATTGCTCTGTTCCCAAGAATGTTAAATGTTAACATCAGCTGCCACATTACCCTGAAAGCAGAACTGCAAAGAAAAATGTAACATAAATAAAAAACTCTTCAAATAGAAATTGTTTGTCATTTTGTAGACGTATGAAGATCTGTGATCACTGCAGTTTCCCGATTCCGCTCCTAATTATAGCATGGCCGGGAAAGAAGAACAAGCTCTTTGGATTTAGACTACATGTGTCAACCATCCATGAAATACATGGTCAGAATTAGGAGCAAATGAGTCTTCTTCCCAGGATGCACAGCTTTCCTGCGGGCGCTGCACACTTGCGTTATGTCATTATCTGCCTAGCAGCCATGTTCTCGCGGTGAATGCAGATGGGAAGCCGACCACTTGTCCTCTGCTCACACTGCATTTGTAGATGATCAAATTTTGGCATCTGTTTAAGGGAATTTTTCTAATTCCCATCTGTGCTTTGTAGAGAAAGGATGTCCCCCCTGGCTTTATTCTGTCCTTTTCATCTCTCGTAGAATGTGCCAAAGAGCCCTCCAAGTTTTCTGGATGACTGTCAGGGGCAGCAGACTGCTCCCTGTTCTTTGAAAAAGTGTTTAAGAAGCTAGTGGTACTTTATTGACTTCTCATGGTGGGGTTATGTGAGCATAGATGGATTTAGCAGACGTTTTAATGATGTTCATTAAAACCACATTCCCATAGAAATATACATAAATTGTTTTAAATAAAAAACAAATCACCATTTTCCTTGGTTTGTTTGCTATTAATGACATTCCATGGTGTCATGAGGCTACCATGGCAACCACAGTCACAGGCTATAGCGAGCAGAGAGGATTCGAAAGGGTTCTCTGCGCTGTGCACAGTAATACCACCTCCCCTACACCATAACATGACATGCTGAGAGAGAGAGAGAGAGAGAGAGAGAGAGAGTTTGACTGGAAGCCATATTGGACTCCCTTCTAGGAAGATTTTGAAGGGTATATAATGATTTGTAAAAGAAAAATGACTTTCGAATGCATGGAGGAAAATAAAACTATATGGTATTGCTTCTATAAAGCTGTGTACACCATACGATGGTGTGACCCAGCGATAGTGCATTGCAATGATACATAACGTGCACCGTACAATCCAGGGTGATGTATCGTTACATGCTGCATATAGCTGCAACTTTTTGTTCATTGCTTTCTCCCATCCAACAGAAGATGGGACGATGCAATGAATGACCATCGTGAAAGATGGATCAGACATATATTCTATACGATGTGTACAATATATTGTTCCGGTCCGTGGTCATATGACTTTTACTTCCAGGTCAGACCTGTGATCCTCCGGCGTTTGGGTGAGTATTTCTCCCCTAATCCTTACCCTAACTCTCCCTCAAGTGCCTAGTCCTAGCCCCCACTGCAGCCTAACCCTAATCTCCCACCACCGCAGCCCAATGCTAACTCTCCTGCCCACAGGATAACCCTAACCCTTCTGCCCATAGCTTAACCCTCCAGCCCACAGCATAACTCTAACCTCCCCCCGCAGCCTAACCCTAACCCTTCGGCCCGCAGCCTAACCCTGATATCGACATTCTAACAATGTTGACATTTCACCCATCTACATTATGAGAATGTCAATAGATTGCCTGTCGACATATAAAATTTTAACAATTTCCAACAGTAGTCAGAATCCCGGCTCCGTATTCCGGATGACTGCGATCCCAACAGTGTTAGAGTTAGGTTTAGGGTTAGGCACTAGGGAGATGGTAAGGCTGCGGAAGGGGAGGGCTAGGGTTAGGCTGCAGAAGGGGAATGTCATGGTTAGGCTACGGGCATGGTGGGTTAGTGTTAGGGGAAGGGTTACAATACTTACCTGTTTGCATTGGGATTTCCACCGTCGAGAGTACACTGCAGGTATTTGTACTGCCAGCATCGTCAGCGCTTGGATTGTGTACCAACCCGATCATAGCATAATATAACATAGCTCGTGTTAGGGCTGCACTAAGTTGCTTAACCGTGTCATTTTTTGTTTGTTATTTTTTATAGTTACTACTGCAAAACTGTGGTCTGTGGTTATACTCTGTGCAGCCAGTAGATGGGGTAAGGAGTCACTGTATTACTGTATATGTTTTGTAACCTGCACTTTAATCATTTAAATATAATTCAGACTTTTACAATTTGTCACAATGGAAATGTCACCTTGATTTTTCATGCCCTTACTGTATATATTCAAGTCATTTCTGAAGTTATGTTTAACTTTTGTGAAAAATAGGTCATTAAGCTTAGCTTAATTAGAGATGAGCTGTTCGGTTTTGTAGTAGTTCATGCTGCAATACTACATAATACTACATAATAGTTGCCATTAGAGAGAGTTGTAGGTAGATGCCTCTGTGTATGTGTTTGTTTGTCAGTCACTTGCTAGCAACTACAATCCAGTGCAAACTGCAAACAGGATACTGTCACTATTAGTTTGTCAGACACTAGTGGCCCCTGCATTTCAGTGCAAACAGTCTCTTGGTTTGTTAGAGATGAACTTGAAGTCAGCTGCCCTCACAACAAACTTATCTACATGTCAGCTCTCTCCTCCTGGAGAAGATGCCGGCTGACTGGCAATGGGGGCGGGGCCTGGCACCACATGTCATTAGGCCCTGCTACCTCATGGGTAATGCCACGATTCACAAATCGATTGTGAGGGGCGAGGCCAGTATGACATGATTTGCATAGAATCATACTGGCCCTGCCCCTCCCTGTTTAAGCGCGAATAGCGGCATTAACCTCACCATAGGAAGTGGGCACTGGATGCAGGAGGACCATCTACTCTTCAGGGGTAGCGGAGTACTGCCCACAAATTCGGGCTGTAATATGCCTTACAATAGTTTTTCACAATGATATCTATCTACACTGCAGCAGTGGCGTCACTAGGGGTGTGATGGCCACACCGGGTGACACCATTGAAGGCGGTGACACCAAAATAGCAGAGCTACTCTGCTATTTTGTTGTAACCCCCTCGGATGGTGTGACCGAGTAGAGCTGCAGCGGTGATGGATGACTCATACATGTCATACTTACCAACTTTTAGCTCTCTCCTGGAAGGAAGCCATCGGGCTTTCACGGCGGCGGGGGGGGGCGTATTGCTGTAAAAGGGGGCGTGGCGCTGCAATTACTCATCATTGGGGACAGAGTGTGGGGGTGTGACAGCGTGATCGCATCATCGTGACCCCGTCCCCTCTTCACAATGCCGAGATTAATGACATTGTGAAGCAGGGGGCGAGGCCATGATGATGCGATTCAGCACGAATCGCGTCACCGCCCGCCCCGCTGCCGAGGTTTATATTGAAATCCCGGGAGGTGGGGTGGATGGGTCGCCAGGGGCCGGGAAGCTTGCCTGCCTTTCCGGGGGGCCCGGGAGCGGCACCCGATTTTTGGGAGGCTTCCGGCCGAATCAGGAGGATAGGCAAGTATGATACATGTGCACATCATCCACACTGTTCTGGGAGAGGCTTGACAAGGATGGGGGCATGACTTGAGGTCACACCACCAAAATGGCTTTTGCGCACGAGAGGGGTCTGGAGGTACTGCACCGGGTGTCACCACCTGTAGTGACGCCTCAGCACTGCAGTATATATTGTCACTTGTGTTTCATGGCAGAGACTCTGTGATTTCAAGCTTAGCTGTCCAAAAAAGTACTGTGCTGTGTCTGCACCCTGAGTGAGCTGCACCCTGAAGGAGACATCTTTTCCTGTTTTAAAAAATGCTCAAGTCTTTTATAATTCAATTTAAATCATTTTTCAAGGGAAGATTGTGTGTTTTTGAGAGGTAGCATATATTACTGTATATACTGGGTGTGATCATGTGCCTGTCTGCTGCACTCCAAAATAATAAATGCAAAAAAAACCCTTTTTTGGTGTCAAAAATAAAAAATATATTTTTTTAATAATTCAATTAAAATCATATTTGCAGAGTGTGTGTTATTGAGAGACAGCGTATATTACTGGTTGTGCTCATGTCTCCGTCAGCTGTACCCCAAAATAATAAAAGTTCAAAAATATATGTGTTTTCTCTGGTGTAAAAAAAATCCTCACGTTGTGTAATAGGACTGCATGGTAAAGGTGGGCCCTCATTTCATTATCTCACTGTACATTCACTTGGTGTGGTGGCAGTTAAGTTCAACTACAGTAGCTTTACTCCTGTCTTGGTTTAAATCAATCATAAATCAGTCTATAGAAGAACAGAAACATGCCAGTACTAGTACTGGCAGTCATGGTACTTCAACATCTACTTTTAAAGAAGGTCAAGGTCTACATAATGTTTTGCAATCTTTAAAAAATACATCACCTCTAACTATGAAAGGAAAAGTTACAGCCAAAAAATGTAAAATTGCTATACACCACACGCAGTGGCAAGGATGGGCTCAGACCATGACCTTTCTTTGCAAATGGTGGTCCTTGTTCTACTCTTTAATTCACTAGAATGGTTATTGCGAAAGCCAGTTACAAACTAGGGGGTATATTTATCAAAGTTCGACTTAAAAGTTAAAACCGGATCCCAGTCAAATCTCACTCATAATCGTATATCGGTAAAACATCTGTACTTTTAAATAGACCTACATAGAAACCCTATTAATATTCGGTTTGAAATCGAACATCAAATCGAACTCTATATAAAACATAAAACCCCTAAAATAATAGAGCCTCTTCATGCTGGTGATTTTAGCATGAGCAGGTGCCAGTTACACAAAAACATGGATAGATCAGTGAGACCATGCATGTTTCTGTGTGTACAAACCTATAAAAGGGTTCATTTAAAAAAAACCAACATGGTTTCCACCTCTAAATGCACAACCAGCACTGAACTTTTCTGAGCCTGTCCTGGTTGTGAACATATGGGTGGAAAAACATGTAAGGTTCCCCTGTATTTTCAACAACCAGTACCAGGCTCAGTTTGCCAGTCCTGGCTGTGCCAAGTTTAGGTGTGTCTGAATGGTAGTGTATATTAGGGTTTGGCATGAAATCTTGGCTGTTGGGATGCCGCCGGTCAGAATACCAACAGCAGCATCCTGCCAACCAGAATCCCGACACCCATAGGAATGAACGGTAAGTGTTTTCCTAACCCCTACCCTAACCCTCCCTCCCTGGTGCCTAACCCTAACCCCCCCCCCACCATAGTGCCTAAGCCTAACCTCCCCCTCCCCGGTGCCTAAACCTAACCTCTCCCCCTATTGCCTAAACCTAACCTCCCTGCACCCTAATCCTAACACTCCCTCCCCGGGGCTTAACCCTAACCCTCCCGCTAGTATTATGTATGCATCTCGCTGGGAACATTTTAATTTTTAATGAAAATATCCCGGCTATGTTCCAAGGGAACTCGCAGGGACAGCGGTTGTGGTAATTGCTGTCCCCGCTAATTATTCCCGGCATTTAGGAAAGACTTCCAGCGGGGCAAGCTGACACTGCGCATGTGTACAGCGTCAGCTTCCGGGACTGGTCGGGGGCTACGAGAGAGAGAACTAAAGATCTCTCTCTGGCAAGGGAGCTCCCATAGGCTAACAGTAGTTTACACCATCTGAAGATGGTGTACACTACCGGGGCTAAACTCTGAAAAGCTTCGCTTTTTGGAGTTAGTACATAGGGGACAGATCGTAGTCCCCATTGATAATAATGGGGACTGTGATCAGAAGTGCTAATTAGCACTTTATCAGAGGTTTCTGCAAAATCTCCTGCATGGTGCTACTAGTACATAGGCACAATACATATAATTATGCAGAAACTGCAGTTTCTGCTTAATTTTATGTAAAACTAGCTGGAGTATCCGGCATTGCCCGGGATTTTAAGAATGTTTGTTTACACATCATCCTCCAACCAACCTCTCTTTAGGCAGGCCTCTTGAAAAGTGTGACAAACTTCCCCATCAACAGTCCTAAGGTCTTCGAAGGAAGTAGGACCTGTAATGGCGTAAAGCAAACTTCGAAGATAGAAGCATTCAAAATTTGTAGGATGCACAGTGTAAACACGGCCAAGAGCTTCTGTTGTTCTGATATCAGGATGACCATCTACAGCGACTCCCTGTTTTCTGCGCCTAAAAACTTTTTGAGAAGCATTCCATGTGTAATATCTTAGCAGCTCACAGTACAGCAGGGTCCTTGCAAAGACATAATTTTGACACAGTTCGAAGAAGTCAATGTTGTTGCGTAATTTGGTATGGTCAGAGAGCTGAGAATGCTGGCAAAGCCTGCTAAAGCTCTATTCAATAATAAACATTAAGATCATGGCAAAACATGACAACACAAAACGCTTGCTCCGAGGCCCTACCCATATGCCGTGAGGCCCCACAAGGAGTGTCCAGCAAAAGTTGTGTTTTTTAATTAATTAAAAATAAACAGTAATTAGTTTCGATTTAAAAATTTTTTAGTTGCCTCCGCCGTGTTTTAATACGCTCGTATGTAAAATTTCACGATCTTTGCTGGTAAACTGTGGATTTGTATAGAAAGATAGAAGGACAAATTTTCACTTTTATAAAGTAGAGAGATAGAAAAGAAAAAATAGTAGGTAAGCTAAATCCTTTCCATACCTGACCTGTAGAGGGCGAAAGCTATGCAAAAATTGTGGTGTTTAATTAATTAAAAATTAACAATAATTAATTTCGATTTAGTAGAGAAGATAGAATAGAAAAAATAGTAGAAAAGCTAAATCCTTTTGTAATTCCGTACCTGACCTGTAGAGGGCAAATGCTATGCAAAAATTATGTTTTTTTAATTAATTAAAAATTAACAGTAATTAATTTCGATTACACATTTTTTTAGTTGCCTTCGCCGTGTTTTAATACGCTCGTATGTAAAAGTTCACGATCTTCGTGTTACGATTTGCGGTTAGCAAATCATCTTGGTGGCAGTTCCCGATCATAGTTGTTACTGGGATACTGCATCATGTCCTATCCTTGTTCTGGCTTTTTGCAGGTAGCTGGAAATCCTGGCTTGTCTGTGTTTAGATCATAGCCTGTCATTCATGTCTGTCTGTGTGTTTTGTATCATGTGCTCCACTATTACTAGCTGTCTGGGTGCAGAGCTCAGGTGCACACATGCCTTTGATTAGGAAGTGCTCTCTCCAGAAATTGGTTCTGATTGGACCTTGCTTTAAGTTTCAGCCAGACTTGCACTCCATGCCGGTTAAACTGTCTGACAACCAGTATATGCATGTCTCTCTCAAGTCTGAACTTTTGCCGGTCTCCCCAAGTTCCACAGTTCCAGTGTCCTGCACCTGTCAGTCTGTCTGTTTAGTATTAGCCTGTGGAATATACCCTGCTGCTGCCTGTGGCACTTTCATTCCAGAGTCCAGCCAAGCTGTGTCAGTCTGCTTCCTGCCTGTGTTCCTGTTGTGCCAGAGTCCACCTGTCTGCCATATTGCTCCAGACACACCTCAGCCTCAGGGGCATTTCTAGAGAGGAGGGGGCCCATGTGCAGTCTCCGGCACAGGCCCCCTCCTCTCTGCCCGACGGCCGGCAGCGCCGGAGTTATAGACTCTGGGCACTAGAGTGTGCCCAGAGTCTAGAGTGTATGCACAGGTAACCGGGAAAATGGCCATGGCGGCCATTTTCCCTGTACTGTGCATGCGCAAACGATGGGAAAATGGGCGCCACAGCCACTTTCCAGTCATTTTACAGCGCCGGACGACTGCGACAACGAGGGACTCCGGAGAGGTAAATATTATTATGGGTGCAGGGTGTTCCCCGCACACCCTGCACCCATTATAGATACGCCCCTGCTCAGCCTGCATCTAATCTCGGCTGTCGTAGCCGCACCACGGCCTGCTAGGCTGCATGATAGCCTGCATCTCCTCTTGGCTATCATAGCCGCACTACGGCCCGCAAGGCCGCATCATAGCCTGCATCTCCTCTCGGCTGTCATAGCCGCACCATGGCCCACAAGGCCGTATCATAGCCTGCAGCTCATCTCGGCTGTCATAGCCGCACCATGGCCCGCAAGGCCGCATCATAGCCTGCAGCTCACCACGGCCCGCAAGGCCGCACCTTGAACTGTTACTTCAGCCACTAGTCCTTGTCTGCATTTTGTCTGTCTAATTCTTGTTTGTCTATTTCTTGTATGTATCTTGCCTGTCCAGTCCTTGTTTGTTTTTCTGTCAGTCTTGTCATAGTCCATTCTTGTCTTGTCTTGTCCAGTCTTGTCTGTATCCTGCTACATCTCTGTCCAGGTCACTCCTGCCCTGCAGCAATTAGTATTGTCGTGCCACTCATTGCCTGACTACTCAGTTGCTCCTCAGTCCCTGACATACCTACGACCATATTGTTCTGTGTAGTGCTATCCTCCCACAGCCACACTCCAGCTAGTCCCTGAAGTGGAAGGACTGCCACCCATCATCTTGTCTAGCCCACAGTCAACAGTCCTGTGGTCTCTCATGGGTTGTGTAAGCCTCTACTGCTGGAGGCGTAAATCCAGGTGGCCACCTAAGTACCGGTGTGTAAATAAATCACTAAGGAAACAGCGGGTGGCTGTTATTGGTGGAAGATCCTCTCCCTGGCTCTAGAGGTCTTACATAGAAAGACAGAAGGACAAATTTTTGCTTTTATATAGTAGATCAGCTTGATACATAAGCCCCTTAATCTTTTGGTGTTGATGTCAGGAGGAAAAACGACTGCAAGACCTTGGTTAAAAATGACTATAGCCATACATTCAGAATTGCTCCCGTGCAAAGCTGGGGCAGGTATTTATATAAAGCAAAACTCTGACCACATGAAGACAAGGTTGCAAGTCCCCATGCGATTATCACCACTATGCTCCAGTACAATGAATATGAAAAATTTTGGTGACAGTATCAATACATGTAAACTATTGTAGAAAATAAAAAAAGTCAAGAAATTATCTCAGACAAACTGTATACAATTATTCATTTCTATTGGTCTGAGGCCAGTGATTTGCTGGTTGGGGAAGTTTGTTTTAAACTTATTAATTAATTCATTATTTCTTTTTACTTTCTACAATTATCAATTTCTGCTGGCCTGAGACCTGTGATTTGGTAATATATTTTTCATTTTCTACTAGGCTTTTACTTTTAGACTATTAGTTCTTGTTTAATGAAAACATTATATAGGGGTGTATAGTTTATTAAACAGCCATCCCGTCTGTCACTGCTGTGCCACTGTTTCCACTATGTTACATGTATCAATACATGTAAACTATTGTAGAAAATAAAAAAATTCAACAAATTATCTCAGACAAACTGTATACAATTATTCATTTCTATTGGTCTGAGGCCAGTGATTTGCTGGTTGGGGAAGTTTGTTTTAAACTTATTAATTAATTCATTATTTCTTTTTACTTTCTACAATTATCAATTTCTGCTGGCCTGAGACCTGTGATTTGGTAATATATTTTTCATTTTCTACTAGGCTTTTACTTTTAGACTATTAGTTCTTGTTTAATGAAAACATTATATAGGGGTGTATAGTTTATTAAACAGCCATCCTGTCTGTCACTGCTGTGCCACTATGTTTCATAGATGTGCTATATTCTTTAAAACTGCCATGTGTTTGTGCAGCCTCTCTGTTGCTTAGTGTAGCCAGCTAGCTCGCTTCCAGCCAGATTAAACAAATCTCCACTCCATGAGACAGGGCAGAGATCTCAGCCAGGCAGCCCACCTACTGACCTCACGGTATACATCAGATATCTGCCCTTGGCGGCACCATGACACTGATGACCAGTATGCGGTCCCACAGACCTGTGACAGCAGACTAGCCAATCAAGAGGTGAGGTTGTGTAATGGGCAGGGCTGAGGAGTCAGGGCATTGGCTGGCTGTGGTAGGCAAGCAGTTGAGAGTGAAGACCCGTATCTTCCCAGTGATATTCCAGAAGATGTTGCATGCGCACGAGACAGCAATGGCCCTGGCACAGTGCCAAAGTCTTTGCTGTCACTGCGCAGAGATCATTCTCGCGAAGATGTCACTGGGAAGATGGGGCCGTGGTGGAGACAGGACCCACATGACGGAGCAAGGTAAGTATGCTCTGTGTGCAGGGTGTGTTGTGCAGTTCCCCCTTAATCCAGGGATCCACATGCACACCTCACCCTTCACCCATTATAAATATACCTATGACCCCAATGATCTTTCCAGCACTCTATTCTGACACCCCAGCCATATCTTCAGCACCCCATGCTGAAATCTCCAACTACAATATAGTAGAAAGGAATGGCCTGGGCACAGGTATCTATCCCACTGAATCTGCGTGGTAATAAAGTGTAACCGGTAATTAGTTCGTTTCTCAATATGATAGGATTTCACTTAAACGAATACATTTATTCTTCTAACCGGTGGTGCTCCCCTTTGAGTCAGTAAATCAAATAATATGAAAACAGAAAAGAAAGAAGACTCATTATGTGGGGACACTCTAAATAATTATAAAACTTAACATTTATTAGATCTGTCTAGAGATCTGACAGTTACTCACAACAAATAACACATAATCACAGACAAAAAAAGTTTAAGACTATCGTTATTCAAAAACTGCTCAAACAACCTTTAATATGAACGCTCTTATGTGAACAATATCTTTTCTGTTACTCTCTTTTACTTTTATCTTTCTCTGCCTTCCAGAGTTGGATATCTTAATCTATCAGAAATTCCAAAGCATAAGTAAAATTATTGAAAAAGATCATCAATCTCAGCTTATGACCAATATCACAAGCATGTTGCACTTGTATTCTTCAGGATTAACAATTCACAGTATAATTAATTCCAGTTTCATCAATATTCGCTATATGCTGCCAAAAGTCAGAACTGTATGATCATAATCACTTGATTAATAGTAAGCTTAAAGAGAGACACAAATTGTTATAAATACCAGCTTCGTAGATATTTCGTGTAGACACCAAATATCTCTGGGTATACATATATGTGTATTCTCTCAACAGCGCATAAAGACCTCCATAGAATGATAGATTAGTTCTGAAAAGCACCTGCGTTGAGTTGAAGAGATAATCTGCTTTTAGTCACATACCCGTCGGTAGAGGTGATCAATGAGAGTTACCTACTTCAATGCAGGTGATCTAAAAGATTCCCTGCATCTGCTGTCAGCTCCCAGAGATTGAAGCTGATGAGAGTACAGAAAGATAAATCGACAGAGGAAGAATAAATCACCATACATATAGAATATCTCAAAGAGCAGGTTGTGAGTACACGGGTGAAAATATATACTACAATAAAAGTGTGTGTATGTGGCAAACTTAATTTTGTAAAGTGATCATTGCCATACACATTTATATACAATTAGCAGCTTCCATAATATAACCTGTAATTCTATTATTCACTTAATTCAATATATCTGATGAAAAAATACCAGAATATATATATATATATATATATTACATATACACACTTGTTGATAATAAGAAAAAGATGAAAAATGGAAAAGCCTCTTTTCTGTGCAAACCCAGCAGAATTCATGCAGCATGTGCAATCCAAAAGGGTTACAGTGAATGCTTTAGTGAATAAGGCAGGATGCCCTACTGGGAGGAACAAAATACATAGCACTCCTATTGCAGATATGGGGGAGCGATTCCCTTGGTGAGTATAACCCTCACTATCTGCTGACTGCTACAGGAAAGAAGAATAAAGTGGATAAACGTTACCAACAGGTTGAGTATAGAGTATATCTTGTAAATCAACTGCTGCTATGCCGGGATCCGGATGTGCGCACTCCGGTATTCCCACTGACAGACCAACGCACGTTTCACCCTGAGGGCTTCCTTCTGGGTCCGTGTCTGTGTTAGAGAAGTTACCCCCTTTATATCCGGTCTCTAATTAATGTAAACAGCATCTAATGCTGACGGGGGAATGCACCACAGGAGGTCACATGTGAGTCATGTGATCTCTCCATCAACGTCAGCACTCGTAGCTTACCATGCCTAGGGGTTTTCCTGAGTGCCGTGTCATAGTAAGTAAAACCTGGTCACGTGATTCTTCAAATCACGTGAGCCTGCGTAGATCACCAAGGATCAAGGATTTCCCAATGTAATGTATTCATAGACGACACCGGACGCCGTAAAGAGCCGGGTGAGGTTTCTCCATCCTCCAACATTACCGCTGTCACTCTCAGGGGAAGAAAAGCTGTAAACTATGACCTTCCCAGTGAGCGCATACATTCTAACGGAGAATACCTCTGTCTCCTTGAGAGCGGGTATATATCTAAAGATGACCCTGTTAAGTCTAATGACAAAAATCAGTACTCTGTTACATCAATAATTAACTGCCGCCTCTATGGTTGAAATAAATATTAGAGATGAAAAAAAAAATATATAAGGAGGATATATATCACATCTATGTTCCCTTTGTTCCAGAAACAAAAAACACAAACCAGCACAAAGACAAAAACAAAAACACCTTATATCATATCCAAAAAAAGGGGGGTCCAATTGTATATGTGTATGATACCCTCATACTAGACGATGATGATGTACAAGCAATAAAAAATATATGAGTAGATACAATAGGAAAAAATATAAAAAAATATAAAAAAATTATAATAATGATAATAAATAAGAATGATTGAATAATTTAATTTAATTAATAAATACCCATTTAACATGAATATAAATATAAACAAAAGAAGAGGCATAGGGCAGTCAGAGGTAAGGTAAATAGAGCATTCTACAGGTGAAGGAAGAGAATGTCCTACCTATATAGTATCCATAGTGTCAAAGGAACACTCCAAAGTTTATGTTCTCATTGCACCCACGTACGCAAATCTATACTTGGAATGGTGGGAGCAGGAACATGTCTTCAGTGAAGGAAATGATCAATACACAGATAATATAATAATGTGGCTGAGATATATTGATGACATCTTCCTAATTTGGAAAGATACAGGAGAATCGTTACTTAGGTTTATCTCCATACTCAATAACAACACCTTGAACTTACATCTAACATCGGAGATCAGTCACAAGGAAATAACATTCCTGGACTTAAAAATAACAAAAGGTGAGGAAGGAGATATTGTCACTGACATATATCGTAAAAAAACAGCCACAAACAGCCTTCTACATAGTACGAGCTCCCACTTCCCTCCCACTCTTCAAAATATTCCTAAAGGTGAATTTCTCCGTTTAAGGAGGAATTGCTCAGATCAAAAAGTCTTTAGAGCAAGAAGTAAAGACCTCACTCAAAGATTAAGAGAGAGAGGTTATAGTCATCACTCAATAAAAAGAGCAATAAAAAGTACCTCAAGAACCAAAAGAGAAACCTTAATCTTTCCAACGAATAGAGAAAAGAAAGTTGAGGAGGAGGGAATACGCTTTGTGGGCAATTTTAGCCAGGAATGGCGAGATATTAAGAACTTGGCCATTAAGAACTGGCCCATCCTTCTCATGGACAATGACCTGAGAGAGAAACTGCCTCCCAAACCAATGATGAGTTGGGGGAGGTCAAGGAATATTAGGGACTCTATTGTCCACAGTCACATTGAGAGGGTTCCTCGGAAGATATGGAAGACCAAAGGATCCCATGCATGTGGTAACTGCAAAGCGTGTACGTATATGAAAAGCAGAGAGCGAATAGAGGACAGACATGGGAAAACTCGTGAGATAAGAACCTTTATTAATTGTAATACAAGCGGTGTTATATATTGCATAGAATGCATCTGTGGTTTAAAATACGTCGGTATGACGTCCAGAAAACTTAAACAAAGGATACTAGAACATGCTGGAAATATCAGAAATGTCGAAACAGACAAAAACAAGATGAGACAAATCACTACATTTGCTAGACATGTCTCAATGATGCTCAAAGGGCAACTAAGTGTGATCAGTGCTTTTGGCTTAGAGAAGATCAGCCTGGGCATTCGTGGAGGGGACCTGACACAAATATTATTACGGAAGGAAAGTGAATGGATATTTTCCTTAAAGACACTTACACCGCATGGTCTAAATGAGAACATAAACTGTGGAGTGTTCCTTTGACACTATGGATACTATATAGGTAGGACATTCTCTTCCTTCACCTGTAGAATGCTCTATTTATCTTACCTCTGACTGCCCTATGCCTCTTCTTTTGTTTATATTTATATTCATGTTAAATGGGTATTTATTAATTAAATTAAATTATTCAATCATTCTTATTTATTATCATTATTATAATTTTTTTATATTTTTTTATATTTTTTCCTATTGTATCTACTCATATATTTTTTATTGCATGTACATCATCATCATGTAGTATGAGGGTATCATACACATATACAATTGGACCCCCCTTTTTTTGGATATGATATAAGGTGTTTTTGTTTTTGTCTTTGTGCTGGTTTGTGTTTTTTGTTTCTGGAACAAAGGGAACATAGATGTGATATATATCCTCCTTATATATATTTTTTTTCATCTCTAATATTTATTTCAACTATAGAGGCGGCAGTTAATTATTGATGTAACAGAGTACTGATTTTTGTCATTAGACTTAACAGGGTCATCTTTAGATATATACCCGTTCTCAAGGAGACAGAGGTATTCTCCGTTAGAATGTATGCGCTCACTGGGAAGGTCATAGTTTACAGCTTTTCTTCCCCTGAGAGTGACAGCGGTAATGTTGGAGGATGGAGAAACCTCACCCGGCTCTTTACGGCGTCCGGTGTCATCTATGAATACATTACATTGGGAAATCCTTGATCCTTGGTGATCTACGCAGGCTCACGTGATTTGAAGAATCACGTGACCAGGTTTTACTTACTATGACGCGGCACTCAGGAAAACCCCTAGGCGTGGTAAGCTACGAGTGCTGACGTTGATGGAGAGATCACATGACTCACATGTGACCTCCTGTGGTGCATTCCCCCGTCAGCATTAGATGCTGTTTACATTAATTAGAGACCGGATATAAAGGGGGTAACTTCTCTAACACAGACACGGACCCAGGAGGAAGCCCTCAGGGTGAAACGTGCGTTGGTCTGTCAGTGGGAATACCGGAGTGCGCACATCCGGATCCCGGCATAGCAGCAGTTGATTTACAAGATATACTCTATACTCAACCTGTTGGTAACGTTTATCCACTTTATTCTTCTTTCCTGTAGCAGTCAGCAGATAGTGAGGGTTATACTCACTAAGGGAATCGCTCCCCCATATCTGCAATAGGAGTGCTATGTATTTTGTTCCTCCCAGTAGGGCATCCTGCCTTATTCACTAAAGCATTCACTGTAACCCTTTTGGATTGCACATGCTGCATGAATTCTGCTGGGTTTGCACAGAAAAGAGGCTTTTCCATTTTTCATCTTTTTCTTATTATCAACAAGTGTGTATATGTATTATATATATATATATATATATATATATATATATATTCGGGTATTTTTTCATCAGATATATTGAATTAAGTGACTAATAGAATTACAGGTTATATTATGGAAGCTGCTAATTGTATATAAATGTGTATGGCAATGATCACTTTACAAAATTAAGTTTGCCACATACACACACTTTTATTGTAGTATATATTTTCACCCGTGTACTCACAACCTGCTCTTTGAGATATTCTATATGTATGGTGATTTATTCTTCCTCTGTCGATTTATCTTTCTGTACTCTCATCAGCTTCAATCTCTGGGAGCTGACAGCAGATGCAGGGAATCTTTTAGATCACCTGCATTGAAGTAGGTAACTCTCATTGATCACCTCTACCGACGGGTATGTGACTAAAAGCAGATTATCTCTTCAACTCAACGCAGGTGCTTTTCAGAACTAATCTATCATTCTATGGAGGTCTTTATGCGCTGTTGAGAGAATACACATATATGTATACCCAGAGATATTTGGTGTCTACACAAAATATCTACGAAGCTGGTATTTATAACAATTTGTGTCTCTCTTTAAGCTTACTATTAATCAAGTGATTATGATCATACAGTTCTGACTTTTGGCAGCATATAGCGAATATTGATGAAACTGGAATTAATTATACTGTGAATTGTTAATCCTGAAGAATACAAGTGCAACATGCTTGTGATAGTGGTCATAAACTGAGATTGATGATCTTTTTCAATAATTTTACTTATGCTTTGGAATTTCTGATAAATTAAGATATCCAACTCTGGAAGGCAGAGAAAGATAAAAGTAAAAGAGAGTAACAGAAAAGATATTGTTCACATAAGAGCGTTCATATTAAAGGTTTTTTGAGCAGTTTTTGAATAACGATATTCTTAAACTTTTTTGTCTGTGATTATGTGTTATTTGTTGTGAGTAACTGTGTCAGATCTCTAGACAGATCTAATAAAAGTTAAGTTTTATAATTATTTAGAGTGTCCCCACATAATGAGTCTTCTTTCTCTTCTGTTTTCATATTATCTCCAACTACACTCCCTACTCCAGCACCCTATCCTCTGGCACCCCCAGCTTTGCCCCGCTCTAGCACCTAATTATTTGAAACCCCCAGCAATCTCCAACCCCACATTCTGAAACCCCAACTACACTCCCTGCACCAGCTCCCAGTCTCTGATACCCCCATCCATGTCCCCTGCTCCAGCATCTCATTTTCTGACACCCCCAGCAATCTCTCCAACCCCCATTCTGAAACCCCAACCATACTCCCTGCACCATCTCCCCAGTCTCTGATACCCCCATCCATGTCCCCTGCTCCAGCACCTAATTATTTGACAGGCCCAGTAATCTCTCCAACCCCCCATTCTGAAATCCCAACCACACTCCCTGCACCAGCTTCCCAGTCTCTGATAACCCCATCCATGTCCCCTGCTCCAGCACCTAATTATTTGACACCCACAGTAATCTCTCCAACCCCCCATTCTGAAACCCCAACCACACTCCCTGCACCAGCTCCCCAGTCTCTGAGACCCCCATCCACGTCCCCTGCAATAGCACCTAATTTTCTGACACCCCCAGCTATCTCTCCAACCCCCATTTTGAAACCCCAACCATACTCCCTGCACCAGCTCCCCAGTCTCTGATACCCCCATCCATGTCCCCTTCTCCAGCACCTAATTATTTGACACACCCAGCAATCTCCCCAACCCCCCATTCTGAAACCCCAACCACACTCCCTGCATCAGCTCCTCAATCTCTGATACCCCCATTCATGTTCCCTGCCCCAGCACCTAATTATTTGACACCCCCAGCAATCTCCCCAACCCCCCATTCTGAAACCCCAACCACACTCCCTGCACCAGCTCCCCAGCCTCTGATACCCCCATCCATGTCCCCTGCTCCATTTTCTGACACCCCCAGCAGTTTCTTTTAAGCTTCTATTCAATCTGACTCCTTGGATCACTGACACATCAGCCATGCCACCTGCTCCCGCACCTTATTTTCTGACACCCCCAGCAATCTCTCCAGCCTCTTATTACCCCAACCACACTCCCCTGCTCTAGCACCCCATTCTCTAAAACCCACAGCTATCTCTCCAGCACCCCATTCTGATATCTGAATAAGTAGTTATAAAACAAGAGGATCACACCAATAGGAGTAAATACACAACAAGGAAATCCCACTAATGAGAGTATCTATGCACAAAGACATTCCACCATCCCACCAATGACAGTATTTACGCGACAAGGACATCCCACCAATTATTATTATTACATTTTATTTATAGGGCACAACAAGTGATCCGCAGCGCCGTACATACAGTAAAAGGTACACAGAACATTACATTACAAACCAGTAACCAAATTACAGTATCTATGCAACAAGGACATCCCAGTAATGAGAGTATTTATGCAACATGGACATACTGTACCGCCAATGACAGTATCCATGTAATAAGGACATCCGACAGATGAGAGTATGCATGCAACAAGGACATCCCACCAATGACAGTATCTATGCAACCTGGACAGCCCACCAATTAGAGTGTCTATGCAATAAGGACATCCCACCAATGAGAATATCTACGCAACAAGGATATCCTACCAATGACAGTATCTATGCAACCAAGACATCCCACCAAATAGAGTATCTACACAACAAGTCCAACAAACCAATGAGAGTATCTATGCAACAAGGGCATCCTACCAATGAGAGTATCTATGCAACAAGGGCATCCTACCAATGAGATAATCTATGCAACAAAGTCATTGCACCATTGAGAGTATCTACACAACAAGGACATCCCACCAATGATAGTATCTAGGCAAAAAGTGCATCACACCAATTAGTTAACAAGGACATCCCACCATTGAGTGTATCTATGTAAAAAGGACATTCCATTGATTACAGTATTAACTCAACAGGGATATTTTACCAATGAGAATATCTGCACAAAAAAGACATCCCATCAAAAACATACCATCGATGAAAGCTCCACCAATTTCTACACAAGAAAAAAACAAAAACATCTCACACACCCCATTATCTTTCATTTGAGGTTCCAGTATTGGTCAAACTGAAAAAGTCCAGAGAATAGCCCACACGGTCCTACTACTTGGAAGAATAGCTCACAGGGTCAAAAAATAGTTGCACTAATATAGAGAACGACACTAATTGAAGCAGAGAAACTTTCTCCTTGGTAATAGCAAAGCATTAGAAGTTATCAAAGCCTTCCTGCAGCATAGAGTCTGAGTTCTCCTATAGAAGAACTACTTTGACATATGTTAAATGGACTTTAAATGCTTGTTTAAATGCCCCTGTCTATGAGACCTTGCTATATCTAATACTGTGCAGAGCTGTGTAATAATGTCCGTGTGTGCGGTAAGGGTTTGCTTAGAAGGATCTAGTCTTTTCAAATCCTGGCTGAGGTTTTGATACTGTATTGTAAGATTGTAAACATAACTAATCTGTTCGCTCTAAAGTATTAACTGTTCATTTTAAAACTTCAAAGGATAAATATTGTACTTTCGAGTTTATTGGTATTTATTCCATAAAACAGGGGCACCAGTTACTCTCCAGGGAGAACGTTATTTCCCTGCCTAATCCCACTTATTAATATTCGTGGTAACAGCGACACTGCGTGTTTGGTAAAGGTAAAATAAAAAATGATCCATAGACTCCAATGACAGCGTCATATAATAGCATGAGAATGAAATAACGTATGGCTGATTTTGCCAAGCATCAGGTTGCTTAGACAATAAAAAGACTTAAACAAGGCCCTGTTTCCTATTTCTTCTGGCTCATGGTTCAGTCTACACTTCTGGAGATAAGGTTCCCAGCTGATAAAGAGCCCAGTAGAGCGTCATAGCTGGCAAGGAAACTAGACCGCCAAGAATTGCACAGATTAAAATGTAGCAATAGAAGCAAATATTAACCCTCACCCTGGTCTGACATAGGGGGTCATTCAGACCCGCTTGTGAGCGGCAGTACGCTCGCAAGCGGATCGATGTTCCCCCACTGTGCATGCGCACGACGGAGGGAGCTCCGTCGTGCACATGCGCATGACCTGGCGAGCGACAGGCTTTCCATCGCTCCGGGTCTCGCACCAAAGGGGGCGTGCTGTCGATGTTGATTGACAGCACGCCCCCTTTGGTGGGCGTGCCGGGGGTGTGCCTGCCAGACGGAGGCGTTCCCATGGGAACGCCTACCGTCTCAAGCCGGCCCCACTGACATCACTAGTGATGTCAGTGGGAGTGATTTTGGCTCCGATAGAGCCAAAATCACTCCAGGGCTTGCGGCAGCGAGACCCTACCGCAGGGTCTCCGTCGCAAGCCCGATGGTCGCGATGGTCAAGACCATCGCGACCATCATAAAGGACGCTCGCTATAGCTGTGGGTGGTAACCCACAGCTATGCGAGCGTCCATGAGGACGCTCCAAAAAAAGGTAGGAGGGCCCTGATTCAGAGCGAGCGCTCTGGTCAGAGCGTTCAGATCTGAATCAGGCCCATAGTCCACGATTCATCGGATTTTGGCCATATCCATGCTCCTGTATTAATTTATGGTGTGAAACGCGGTACATTCAGTAATTAATTTGATAGATAATGTTTTTTACAAACTATCTGCTCACCACAAATTATAAAAATTTTTTATTGCAAACCTTTTTTCTTTTCCGTTTGAGCGAAAGCTGCAAATAATTTAGCGTATGGCCCTTTTTCCCACTGTGGACATACATGAAGCGATTATCAAAAATTCTTCATATTTCAGGGATTCCGGGCAGGTAAATGAATTCGTCAAGGTTGAGCTGGAGAAAAAAAAAATATTGGAAGTTGGCTTTTTGTTTTAAGAAAATGTAATAAAAAACAAAATGGACGCATAACTTTTCTTCATATTAAGGTGTGTTTAAGGCCAAAAAGTAAATAATATCAATATTATTGTTGAAAGAGGAGTGTTCTACTGAACAGACTGCAGTCTTCTTGTCCCTCCAGCGAGACTTCATGCCCTGTCTTTATTGGGCAGAGTGACATAGTGGGAGACAGAGGGCCAGAGTCAGAGCCGCTCACTAGATGAGGTCGCTCGCTCCCAGCGTATGCAAATCCAGTGCACGCCCATCAAGATAGGCAATCGCACGGCAAGGCATTAGCACGCCCATTATGTCTTGGCGAGCGATGACTTTGTGTATGCAGACACCCACCAGCCATTAATTAGAACCCACTTGCGCATCTCATCTCCTGGAAGAGCATGAAAACATTGGTACATCGAGCACCATCGGATGTGTTTGCAGCGCTTGAGGTTGACTATACCTGGCCGCATGCACTGCGATGACTTCAGTGTGAAATACAACCAGGTGACGTGTACAATGACGCTGCCTGTTAATTATGCACGCCTCTGAAACGGTGTTGAAACACTCAGGCACGCCTGCGTTCGTACCTTCATTCCCCCGTTTCTAGTGGCCTGTCCCAGTTACCACCCACAAACGGCCTCTTCTGTCACTCATTCAACTGGGCTGTCTATGCAGGGCGAGCGAGCGCTTCCTGATCTGTCGCAGTGGTTCACGCACACACATTGTGATGCATACGCATGTGCAGAATGCAAATATTGGCCAGCTACGGGCGATCGCATCCTAGCGAGCAGGTCGGAATCAGGTCCAGAGTCTTCTACTTAGCTCCTATAAGAGACCTAATTAGTTCTTGCATGTAAACCTGTTCCACGATTCTTACACTGCTACCCGCAAGCAGCATGAACTCACCGGCTGGTGAGCTGTATAGAACGTCGCTCCGTTCCATCACCAGTGTGCATGTAACAGTGAGTACTGCTGTACCTGCTATACTTCAATAAATCAACATCACTGGTTAAGTAA
Source organism: Taudactylus pleione (assembly GCA_031769625.1). NCBI lineage: Eukaryota > Metazoa > Chordata > Amphibia > Anura > Myobatrachidae > Taudactylus > Taudactylus pleione. Next base: position 7,926,867 of record JAUIMM010000197.1, read on the forward strand.
CTGGGCTGTTCATCGTTTGAGTCATCCGTTACTGCAGGGGTTCCCAACCACGGTCCTCAAGGCACACTAACAGTCCAGGTTTTAGGGATAGCCATACTTGAGCACAAGTGACTTAATTAGTACCTCAGTTATTTTGATTTAACCATCTGTGCTCAATCATGGATATCACTAAAACCAGGACTGTTAGTGTGCCTTGAGGACTGAGGTTGGGAATCACTGCGTTACTGTGTGCCTGTATAACTCTGCAGTATCAACACCTGACACTCGCATCATTTCTAGCAAATTTCGCAGGAACTTCACATCACTGCTCTGGACTGCTGGGGAACATGGCTTCTTCCAAATATCTAGCACACAGGGTTCTATGTATCAATAGTAATTTGTGTTCATCGGTAATTCATAATTCACGGCATTGTTTCTTTGTGATATATTTACATTTTCCCCTTGTTTTAATTAAATAACACTCATCCCTTGTCCGATTAGATACTTAAAGTCAGGTTCTAAGCGACGCGCTTACGAGGCTTCACTGCATGCGAATAGTAATGTGGAAAGCATTACACTATCAGCTCATTAAAAATAACTGAGGGTGCATGCTATCAGGGCACAAATATTCCGCTAGGACTGGAGGTGACCATATTGTTGGTGAATAGGCACACACAGCAAACAGGGGGGGCTGAGCTATGTAGGACCCCACTACCTATCTGGCACTTTGGAGTGTAGTTATGTGAGTGCAGAGCATGCATGATAAACTTTATTTTAATGGCTGTACAAAGTATGTTTTCCAAATATGCCCCCCCAAATAAGAACAATTTTTGGGACTTATTCTGAAGAATTATTAGCCAGTTAAGTGGTTAAAATACACTGTTTAAACACACTGTATTAAATAGGGTTCACATAACTGAGAACAGGGTCATTACTCACCCCCTTTGAAAAATATTCACCCCAGGATCCTGGGCGATGCAGTGAAACCACCACCAGCTGTGTCCTATTAAACATCCCTCCCTCATAGGTTGTGTGTGAATACTTTGAGAGATGATGCTACTCACACTGCCAGAGATTGTGTATAGGTATTGTGTAAGAGGAATGCACATTCTGTCTCCCGATGTTCAGTGACTCCAGAAGTACTGTTACTGGAATGGGATTAGAGAGATCTATATTATCCTGCACAGGATCAAGAAAAGGTTAGATAATCAAATGCATATAAACCAGCAGTAAAGAAAAACAAATTTCATTGATAAACAAATTTATAAGGAGTGTAGATAGCCGCTGGAGGTGCTCCCAGGAATCAAATAACAAGTATTTTGAACATGATAATTAGCCTAGGCTACTTAACAGCAAGATATTCCTTTGTGGGGCACACTTTTGAATAGTAATTGTGTATATTATAGAGTAAAAGTAAAATATAACTTTTAAAGGTAGGTAAAGGTAGAGTCATCCCTAAGGTAGGTACAAATACAGTTACAAAAAATCATTCACATATAAACAACATTTTTCTTTTTCATATATATATATAATTTTTTTTGTTTATATGTGAAAGATTTTTGTCATCTATCTATCTATCTATCTATCTATCTATCTATCTATCTATCTATCTATCTATCTATCTATCTCATATCTATCTATCTATCTATCTATCTATCTGTCTCTCTATCTCATAACTATCTATCTATCTATATATCTATCTATCTATCTCATAACGATCTATCTATCTATCTATCTATCTATCTATCTCATAACGATCTATCTATCTATCTATCTATCTATCTATCTATCTATCTATCTATCTATCTCATAACTATTTATCTATCTCATATATATCTATCTATCTCATATCTATCTCATATCTATCTATCTATCTATCTATCTATCTATCTGTCTATCTATCTACCCATCCATCCATCCATCCATCCATTTAGTTATCTCATATCTATCTATCTATCTATCTATCTATCTCATATATATATATATATATATACATATATATATATATATATATATATATTTCATTTCTATCTATCTCTCTATCTCATTTCTATCTACCTCATATCTATCTATAGATTAATCTATTTATCTATCCATCCATCTATCTATTTATTTATCTCATATATATCTATATATCTATCTCATATCTATATATCTCATATCTATCTATCTATCTATCTATCTATCTATCTATCTATCTATCTATCTATCTGTCTCATATCTATCTATCTATCTATCTATCTATTTAATATCTATCTATCTCATAGCTATCTATCTATCTATCTATCTATCTATCTATCTATCTATTTCATAACTATTTATCTATCTCATAACTATTTATTTATCTATCTATCTATCTATTTATCTATCTATCTATCTATCTATCTATCTATCTATCTCATATCTATCTATTATTATTATTATCATCATCATTTATTAATATGACGCCACAAGTTTTCTGCAGCGCCTTACAAAGTACATAAACAAATAAGTAAGAAGCGACTTACAATACAATACAATACAAAGCAGGACACTGACATGGATAATAAACATAGCTATATTAGCGACCATTATACTCACATAAGCAGCCAAGTATTAGTTGCCCTAGTGAGGAGTAAGAGATAAATGAAAATACAGCAGGGAGAAGCGAAAGAGGGTAGAGCAGTGGCATAGCTAGGGCATGGCGAGCGGGGTACGTGCCCTGGGCGCCGAGGGACCGGCGGCAAGGGGGGCCACGGCCACTGTACCGGCCCGCCCTAGTTAGCCAGTGTAGCGCCGATCCTGTGCTGCACAGCTGAGCCCCTTCCCTCCCCCTGAGCGCTTGCCCAATAGCTCCAGGAGGAGGGTGGCAGGCGGGCTCAGGCTGTGCATAACACACACATCGCCGCCAGCACTGGCGGCGATGTGTGTGTTAATCAGCAGCCAATGAGAGTCAGACAGACTCACATTGGTTGCTGCTGCTGCTGCACACACATCACCGCCGAGCAGCAGTGATGTGTGTGTGAATCAGCAGCCAATGAGAGTCAGATAGACTCTCATTGACTGCTGCGCGCCCACTGCAAGAGCCGGGCCGGGCCGCTCTGCATTATGGGAGAGACATCATCATGTCATGACGTCTCTCCCATAATGCAGAGCGTCCCGGCCCGGGAGGATGGACGTGCGGACGGGGGCGGGAACAGGAGCATGGATACAGGTAAGAATTTTTCTTTTGTTTCATTTCAGTGTGTATTTTGGGGGGGGCGCGCTCTATTACAAAGGAGGGGACTACTACTGGGGGCACTACTGGGGGGATACTACTGTGGTCACTGCTTCGGGGGGATACTACTGGGGGGGATACTACTGTGGGCACTGCATCGTGGGGGACCACTACTGGGGACAACTACTGGGGGGGATTCTACTGTGGGCACTGCATCATGGGGGACCACTACTGGGGACTACCACTGGGGGGGAATACTACTGGGGGCACTGCATTGTTGGGGACCACTACTCGGGACCACTACAGGGGGCACTGCATCAAGGGGGACTTCTACTGGGGGAACTATATAAAGGGCACTGTATAGGAGGGACTACTACTTGGGGCACTATATAAGGGGCTCACTACTGGGGGCACTGCACAAGGGGGACCACTACAGGGGGCACTGCATATGGGGAATCACTACTGGGGTCACTGTATAAGGGGAACTAATGGGGGGCTGCATAAGGCGGACCACTACAGGGGGCACTGTGTAAGGGGCACTGCATATGGGGGACCACTACTGGGGGCCTGTATAAGGGGAACTAATCGTGGGCTGCATAAGGGGAACCATTACTGGGGGTACAGTATAAGCGGCACTACTGGGGGCCTGCATAAGGGGGACCACTACTAGCACTACTGCATATGGGGGACTGTATATGGGGCACTGCATTAAGGTGCAAATGGAAAGAAATGTTCCCAGTGATAAGAATGAGGTGTGTGTCATGTTGACACGCCCCATTTTTCAGTGGCTACGCCCATTTTCGCACATAGGGGGGAGGAGGGGGGCTCCATTTTCAAATTTGCCCTGGGCTCCAAATACCCTAGTTACGCCACTGGGGTAGAGGGCCCTATCTATTTATCTATCTATCTATCTCATATCCATCTATCTATCTATCTATCTATCTATCATCTTTATATCTATCTATCTATCTATCTATCTATCTATCTATCTATCTATCTATCTATCTATCTATGTCATATCTGTCTAGCTATGTCATATCTATCTATCTATCGATCTATCTAATAATTATCTATCTATCTATTTATCTCATAACTATTTATCTATCTCATAACTATCTATCTATCTATCTATCTATCTCATATCTATCTATCTATCTATCTATCTATCTACATCATATCTATCTATCTATCTATCTATCTATCTCATATCTATCTATCTCATATCATATCATATCTATCTATCTCATATCTATCTATCTATCTATCTATCTATCTATCTCATATCTACCTATCTATCTATTATTATCATCATTTATTAATATGGCGCCACAAGTGTTCTGCAGCACCTTACAAAGTACATAAACCAATAAGTAACCAGCGACTTACAATACAATAAAATACAAAGCAGGACACGGACATGGATAATAAACATAGCTACAGTCAGGTGCATAAATATTGGGACATTGGCAGAATTTTCATATTTTGGCCTCTATTCACCACCACAATGGCTTTGAAATGAAACAAGATGTGCTTTAACTGCAGACTTTCAGATTTAATTTGAGGGTAATTACATCCAAATCAGGTGAACGGTGTAGGAATTACAACGGTTTCTATATGTGCCTCCCACTTTTTAAGGGGCCAAAAGTAATGGGACAAACTAAACAATCCTAAATCTAACTTTCACTTTTTAATACTTTGTAGCAAATCCTTTGCAGGCAATTACAGCCTGAAGTTTGGAATGCATAGACAACACCAGACGCTGGGTTTCATCCCTGGTGATGCTCTGCCAGGCCTCTACTGCAAATGTCTTCAGTTCCTGCTTGTTCTTGGGGCATTTTCCCTTCAGTTTTGTCTTCATCAAGTGAAATGCATGCTCAATCGGATTCAGGTCAGGGGATTGACTTGGCCATTGCATAACATTCCACTTTTTAGCCTTAAAAAACTCTTTGGTTGCTTTTGCAGTATGCTTCGGGTCATTGTCCATCTGCACTGTGAAGTGCCGTCCAAATAGTTCTGAAGCATTTGACTGAATATGAGCATATAATATTGCCCGAAACACTTCAGAATTCATTCTGCTGCTTTTATCAGCAGTCACATCATCAATAAATACAAGGGAACCAGTTCCATTGGCAGCCATACATGTCCACACCATGACACTACCACCACCATGCTTCACTGATGAGGTGGTATGTTTTGGATCATGAGCAGTTCCTTTCCTTCTCTTCTCTTCCCATCACTCTGGTACAAGTTGATCTTTGTCTCATCTGTCCATAGGATGTTGTTCCAGAACTGTAATGGCTTTTTTAGATGTTGTTTGGCAAGCTCTAATCTGGTCTTCCTGTTTTTGTAACGAAAGAACAAAGAAAACTGAGGGTAGATTCCTACCCAACTCTCGGCGCTAATGTTGTTAATACAAAATTGTCAATTGGGATCAGCTGCAACTGCTAGGAGTATACTGTGAACTCCCACTAAGATACTAATGGAACAACATGGGCAATGCGCTGTGATCACGTCTGACTATGATGAGAGTGTGTTGATGCACAATGTAATGCACAATGAATGAATAAAAAGAGAAAAATATTTTACTTCTAAAAATGAAATACATACATCACACACAATACATTGAACGTATTACATGAAACATAAAAATATAGATGGATCGAACTAATGAAATGCAAAAGTGTAAATGGGTTAAAAATTGCATCAATATATAAGCTTGAATCAGAAAATGAATCCTATTGAGCGAGAAAAATTGATACAGTGGAATGTAACAGATCAGATCAATTGTATCATTTCCATGGATTAGAATTGATACTGTCTCAGTTCTTTTTCACACTGTTTAGTATTACTGCCTTCTCACACCTGGAATAGATGTAGGTTATCCATATATATAAACTTTGGTTAAAAAAATATATTGCTGGCGTCCCAGCATATATTTGTTATGTTTGTGATAACCGATTGGAGTGAAGTGACTCCTATTGTAGAATGAATATTCCTGTATAGGATATGTCCATCTGCACAGTGGAGAAAAAGCAGCAGACAAAAGGTTGTCTTTCTCTCCGTGTGTATGGGGAGAGAAAGTGTGTCTTACCGCTCACCGGATAGATGCAACAGCGCTCTCCCAAATCAATGCAGTCTCTATCTATCTATCTATCTATCTATCTATCTATCTATCTATCTATGTATCTATCTATCTCATATCTATCTATCTATCTATCTATCTATCTCATAACTATCTGTCTCATATCTATCTATCTATCTAACTATCTATCTATCTATCTCATAACTATCTTTCTGTCTCATATCTATCTATCTATCTATCTATCTATCTATCTCATAACTATCTGTCTCATATCTATCTATCTATCTATCTATCTATCTGTCTATCTCATATCTATCTATCTCTCTCTCTCATATCTATCTATCTATCTATCTATCTATCTATCTATCTATCTATCTATCTATCTATCTATCTATCTATCTATCTATCTCTCATATCTATCTATCTATCTATCTATCTCACATATATCTATCTATCTATCTATCTATCTATCTATCTCATATCTATCTATCTATCTATCTATCTATCTATCTCATATCTATCTATCTATCTATCTATCTATCTATCTATCTATCTATCTCATATCTACCTATCTATCTATCTATCTGGCTTGTATAATAAATCCTTTATTCCGACGTTTCGGGGACTGCCCCCCCTCTTCAGGGATACATATGACAAACAATACACCAATACAACATATATATAACATTAAAACATCTTTCCTAATCACACACTGATTCCCGGCGGCTGCTGATCCCCGCCATCTGCCACACTGGACACCACGCTGACTTCCGCGTCGCCCACAGTGACGTCATCTGGCGGAGACCACAGCACCAAACTTGCCGGGAGTCACAACGCAGTTGCTGAGCTAGCCATGCAGTGGTGTGTATTTTTTTTATTATCATATGGATTTCTGCATGTCTATATTCATACCTGTCTTTTTGACACAATCTGTTTTGCATATTGTAGTGTATTAAGTGGATTTACGTCCTGTGTCCGTTATGATCTTGCATTTTTATATGTTTGTATATATTTATGCTGTTGTTACATGGGTAGCTTAGCAACTGCGTTGTGACTCCCGGCAAGTTTGGTGCTGTGGTCTCCGCCGGATGACGTCACTGTGGGTGACGCGGAAGTCAGCGTGGTGTCCAGTGCGGCAGATGGCGGGGATCATCAGCCGCCGGGAATCAGTGTGTGATTAGGTAAGATGTTTTAATGTTGTATCGGTGTATTGTTTGTCATATGTATCCCTGAAGAGGGGGGCAGTCCCCAAAACGTTGGAATAAAGGATTTATTATACAAGCCTGCTTGAGTGCCGCCTTATACTCCATTTTACATTTGGATGTGCCATCATCCTAGGAGGGCACCGCAGCGAGTTACCATATCAGTGGGGTAAGTGCCGGGCATTTGCTTCTATATTATCTATGTATCTATCTATGTATCTATCTATCGCATATCTATCTATCTCATAACTATCTATCTGTCTCATATCTATCTATCTATCTATCTATCTATCTATCTATCTATCGATCTATCTATCTCATAACTATCTATCTATCTATCTCATAACTATCTGTCTCATATCTATCTATCTATCTATCTATCTATCTATCTGTCTCATATCTATCAATCTATCTATCTATCTATCTCATATCTATCAATCTATCTATCTATCTATCTATCTATCTATCTCATATCTATCTATCTATCTATCTATCTATCTATCTATCTATCTATCTATCTATCTCATATCTATCTATGTATCTATCTCTTAACTATCTAGATATCTATATCATATCTATATCCCTCATATCTATCTATCTACCTCATATATTATTATTATTATTATTATTATTATTATTATTATTATTATCATCATTTATTTATATGGTACCACAAATGTTCCTCAGCACCTTACAAAGTACATAAACAAGCTGTAGACAAGCGACTTGCAGAACAATACAATACAGGACCAGGACATGGATAATATATATTAACATTAGCGACCATAACACCGAGATAAACAACAGAGCATAAGCAACCAAGTCTTAGGTGCCCTAGTGGTGAGTAAGAAGTAGATGAAACTAAAGTAGGGAGAAGCACAAGAGGGTAGAGGGCCCTGCTCGTAGGAGCTTACATTTTAAAAGGGGAGGGGAAGACAAACAGGGGTGACACAGATGGGGTAGATGGGGAGGAAGGAGCATGTATCAGGGAGTTAGAATGATAGCTGGAGGCTTTGATGAAGTAGTAGGTCTTAAGAACATATTTGAGGGATTGCAAAGAGGTGGAGAGTCTGATGGGGGAGTGGGAGAGAGTTCCAGAGGTGGGGAGCAGTGCGGGCAAAATCTTGTAGGAGGGAGTGGGAGGAAGTAATCAGCTGGTATGAAAGGCGGCATGAATTAGTTGAACGAAGAGAGCGGAGAGGAGAGTGAAGAGAGATGAGATCAGAGATGTATATGGGGGAAGATTTGGTGAGGGCTTTGTAAGCAAGCATGAGAACCTTACATTGGGTTCTAAAAGGGAAGGGGAGCCAGTGGAGGGCTTGTAGGAGAGGGGAGGCAGATGTAGAGCGTTTGGAGAGGAAGATAAGCAATGCAGCAGCATTAATGATAGACTGGAGAGGAGAGAGATGGGATTTGGGGAGGCCAGATAGGAGGAGGTTACAGTAGTCCAATCTGGAGATGACCAGTGAGTGTATGAGGGTTTTTGTAGCATCCTGGGTGAGATAGGGTCTGATCTTAGAAATATTTTTGAGATGGAAATGACAGGACTGTGAGAGGTTCTGGATATGTGGTTTGAAGGAGAGGGATGAGTCCAGGGTAACTCCAAGACAGCGCACCTTGGGAATAGATGAGATAGTTATTCCATCAATTGATAAAGAAATAGTGGGAAGTGAGGTTATGTGGGAGGGTGGGAAGATGATCATCTCCAGAGCCGGCCCTAGCCAATTTGGTGCCCTAGGCAAAATTTTGTCTGGTGCCCTCTAGCAGATAGTCCCACCACCAATCTTATGCCGGGTTCACACTAGACAATATGACATTCAATCCGGCTGGATCGGACTACATATTGGGCACATAGTCTAGTGTGTACCTGCTATGTCGCTGGCGATGCGCACTCCCGCGCAACATTGCACGTAGGACTTACAAGCAGGCCCGCCGGGCTGCGTCATTAATGAGGGCTATGCTGGCGAATGGCCACCACTGCCAGATTGGGCAAATGTGTATGCACCTGTCGATGCCAGCACCCCACCATACACACATGTAAACAAATATATATATACTGTGTGTATATATATATATATATATATATAGTGTCAGACTGGGGCGTGAAGAGCAACAAGAGGGGCCCACTGAAGGAGTGTGACGAGCCATTAAGTAGGTGTGGTCATTATCTGGAGAAGTGTAGCAAAATAACTTTAGGAAATTGATTATAAAAAAATTATGAATGGAGGCCAGATTCTTAAAGACAGATCTAACATTCCAAAAAGTGCACAAGAAAGGGGAAACTGGAATTGGGAGGTTGTGACAGGATTGCTGGCAACTAGGAGAAGGAACAGGATCAGTGGGAGCAGTGGCGGATCCATGGAGGGACAAATAGGGACAAATGGATCATATGAAATGGGGAATTGAAAGGGATTAAGGTAGAGGCAAGTGGAGAACGGCTTGGTTAGAAGGGGATAGTAGTGAACAGAAAGGTGTAGATCAGGCATGTCAAACTCAAAATCCCAACCGGGCCAAATATTCAAGTTCTAAGAGTGTGCGGGCAGCAAGAAAAAAAAATAGCTGTGTTATTCCCCCTTATATATCAGGTCCCATCCTCCAGTCCAGCGGCAGCCGGTACAGCAGCCGAAACTCATTGCACTTTCACTAGTATAGCTAAAGGGGACCACAAAAATATGCAATAGGGCAAGCGGCCCACGAGTATGACATGTCTGGTGTAGATGAAACTATGTTCTCTTACTGGAATCCCTAATATAAATCTGACAATATGTCCCCAAAATACAATACAAAGGATTAACAAAACAGCCACAGACAGGTGCACATGCAGGTAACCACATGCCCACATAGACAAGGACACGGGTACGCCTATACCCTCACAGACAGTGGCACAGGCACATGTCCACACAGACAGTGCACACAACACCATGCCCACACAGACATGGGCACAGGTAAGCCCATGACCTTACAGAGAGGGGCACAGATAACCCATGCCCACACTTATACAAGCACACTGCAGAGGTAAGCACAACACACTAAAAACAGGGAGCTGATAACCCCAAAGTGACACAGCTCCCCATTATACAGTCTAAGAATGTAATAATAGATATGAATGGTGACCGTTTTTCCTCTTTATAATAAAACCAATCAGCAGAAAGTTTGTTATAATACCCAAAAGTGTATAAATGCATGTATATGGGACATTATTTTTACTTTTCCAATATCTGTTATGCTGGGTTTTCTCCAGCCAGAGGGCACAGACTTATGGACTGAGAGTTTTCAAACACTCATGTAACCTCAGCACATATGCATACACACCCATGTAGTCCCAGCACACACCATGCAGTCTCAGTAGACATGCACATACCACGCAGTCTCAGCACACACCATGCAGTCTCATCACACACCATGCAGTCTCATCACACATGCACATACCATGCAGTCTCATCACACATGCACATACCATGCAGTCTCAGTAGACATGCACATACCACGCAGTCTCAGTACATACCATGCAGTCTCATCACACACCATGCAGTCTCAGCACATATGCATACACACCCATGTAGTCCCAGCACACACCATGCAGTCTCAACTCACATGCAAACACCCTGCAGTCTCAGTAGACATGCACATACCACGCAGTCTCAGTACACACCATGCAGTCTCATCACACATGCACATACCATGCAGTCTCATCACACATGCACATACCATGCAGTCTCAGTAGACATGCACATACCACGCAGTCTCATCACACACCATGCAGTCTCATCACACATCATGCAGTCTCAGCACATATGCACACACCATGCAGTCTCAGAACACATACACACTCAGCACACATCATGCAGTCTTAGCACACAACATAAAGTCCCAGTAAAAAAACAAACATAAGACACATATGTAGGCTCAGTTCACATACTGTACATACAAACACACACATATGTAGTCTCAGCACATGCTTATACACACAATTTATCAACTGGGGAAACAACAGCGCTGCTGGGGAGTTACTGTAGTTAATACTACTTACCATCAGGGTAGATGAGCAGCTTGAACCATGTGGGCAAATAACCTTGATGATGTCACAACCATGTGACCAGCTGGGGCGGAGTCAGTGTGTTGTTAGTCCCGATGCACTGCTGGAGCATAGGGCTGTGACAGTGGCTGTACAGGACAGATCAGGTACAGAGTCAGATCCCTCAGGGCAGGTATTCATGCTGCTGGCTCCTGCCCCTGAATACACCAGCCATCCAGCATTCTATGTATCAGCCACAGGATGCTCCACAGGGGCTGCTGGGAAACGTAGTCCCTTCCACCACTGTAACACAGGTCACAGAGGTGGAAGGGACTACATTTTCCAGCCGCCCCTGCGGAACATCCTTTGGCTGCAAAGGATGCCAGCAGTTTACGTGAACGCTGTGTTTTGAAAGTAGGAACAGCTGAGCTCCGGGGGTGGGGGGAAGCTACATTGCTGAATGCCCCTGGGCATTCCAGTTGCCCTAGGCATTTGCTTAGAATGCCTATGCCTAGGGCCGGCTCTGATCAGCTCTGTCTTAGACATATTAAGTTTAAGAAATCGCTGAGACATCCAGGAAGTGATAGCAGAGAGACAGTTGGAGATATGAGTCAGAAGAGAGGGGGAGAGATCAGGGGAGGAAATGTAGATTTGAGTATCATCAGCATAGAGATGATAATGGAGGTCAAAAGAGCTGATGAGTTCACCTAGAGAGGAAGTATAGAGGTAATATAGGAGAGGTCCAAGAACAGAACCTTGGGGAACACCTACTGTAAGAGGCTGTGGGGGGGAAGAGGAGTCATGAGAGGAAACTGAGAAAGATTGGTCAGAGAGGTAGGATGACAGCTAGGAGAGGGCAGTGTCATGTAGACCAATGAAGTGAAGGATATGCAGCAGGAGAGGGTGGTCCACAGTGTCAAAAGCAGCAGAGAGATCAAGGAGAATGAGAAGAGAGTAATGGCCCTTGGATTTGGCAGCAAGGAGGTCGTTGCTGACTTTCATGAGGGCAGTTTCAGTGGAGTGGAGAGAACGGAAGCCAGACTGAAAAGGGTCAAGGAGGGAGTGGGAGGAAAGAAAAGTGGTAAGGCGTTTGTAGACAATCCGCTCAAGGAGTTTGGAGGCAAAAAAAGGAGAGAGATGGGTCGGTAGTTAGAAAGAAGGTTGGGATCAAGGGTAGGTTTTTTAAGAATGGGGGAGACAAGGGCATGCTTGAATGCAGAAGGAACAGTGCCTGATGAGAGGGAGAGGTTAATCAGGTGGGCAAGGTGGGAGCAGGCAGAAAGAGAGAGGAAGCGGAGGAGGCGGGAGGGGTTAGGATCAAGGGGGAGGTGGAAGGGGGGGAGGACCAGATGAGGGCCATGACTTCCTCTCCAGATACAGGGGAGAAGGATGTTAGAGTTGGTAAAGTTGATTGGGAGGGGTGATCTGGGAAAGGAGGAGGTGGAGAGCTGAGGGACTGGTTGGATATGATGTCCTGACCTATGGAATCAATTTAAGATGTAAAGTAGGTAGTAAAGTCAAGGGCGGAGAGCAAGGAGGGTAGACGAGGAGGGGGTGGGCGAAGGAGGGAGTTGAAAGTGGTGAACAGATGCTGGGGATTAGAGGACTGAGAGGAGATGAGGATCTTGAAATATGACTATTTAGAGAGGGAGAGAGCAGCACTATAGGATGAGAGCATAAATTTGAAATGGAGAAAATCTGCCTTAGAGTGTGATCTTCTCCACTGTCGCTCGGTGGTTCATGAACACTTTTGCAGGTATCTGGTGCATTTGGAATGCCAGGGTTGAGGAGTAGATCTGCGAGTGTGAGTAGTGATCACCAGAGCAACAGAGTCCAGAGCAGAAGTAAGGGAGGCGTTGTATAGGGAAGTGGCTTGGTCAGGGCAGGAGAGAGAGAGGATAGGGGAGAGAAGCGAGTCAAGCAGGGAAGAAAAGGAAACTGTGTCGATAGCATCAATGTTATGCTTAGTGATTGTGGCTTTTGGAGGTAGAGGAGGGGAAGGAGAGAGGGACAGGTTAAAAGAGAGAAGGTGATGGTCAGAAAGTGGGAAAGGGAAATTGGAGTGATCAGAAACATCACATCGGTGAGTGAAGACCAGATCAAGCAAATGGCCATTCACTTGGGAGGGTGAGGAGGCCCATTGGGAGAGACCAAGTGAAGATGTGAGGGTGAGGAGTTTGGAGGCAGAGGGTTCTGTGGGTATATCAATTGGAATATTGAAGTCACCTAGGATAATAGAGGGAAGGTCTGAGGAGAGAAAGTGAGGGAGCCAGGAAGCAAAGTTGTCAAGGAACTTGGAGGGAGGGCCAGGGGGACGGTAAATGACAGCTATCCGGAGGTGTACTGGGTGGAAGAGGCATAAAGCATGGACTTCAAATGTAGAGAATGTAAGGGATGATTCATAGGGAATAGGTTGGTATGAGTAACCAGGGGATAGGAGGAACCCAACATCACCACCATGGCGACCCCCAGGTCGTGGGGTGTGGGAAAAGGTGAGGGCCCAATAGGAGAGAGCTGCAGGAGATGTGGTGTCAGAGGGTAAAATCCAGGTTTCAGTAAGGGCTAGGAGATTCAGGGAGTTGGAGATGAAAAGGTCATGGTTGGGGGCCAGTTTGTTACAGACTGATCTGGCATTCCATAGGGCACAGGATAGAGAGACAAAGTTTGTTGTAGAGATTTGAATGAGATTATCAGGGTTGCTGTAGCATGGAGGTGAGATTAATTTGGGGGACCAAGATGAATAAAGTGTAGCGATGGTGCTCTCTCCAGTGCTAGAAGGGAAGCCAGCAGAAGGTGGGCAGGAAGGGAGCTAAATGATATGTGGATGGATGAGGGGTGAAGTGACATGGAGAGGGGGGTGGGAGGAGGGATTAGCAGTGAGGTAGAAGGACCCTGGTAGAGTATAAGAGAATGAAAGTGGAGTAATGGGAGAAGATGGGGAGGAAGGTAAACAGAGGAGAGGAGATAAGGGGAAGAGGAAGTGGAGGAGACAAGGGGGAAAGGATAAAGGTGGAAGCAAGGGGCAGAACAAAAGATTAGGTAGACACTGAGTGAACGTGGGAGTTGAAGAAAACATGGTAATGGTAATGATGATGTAAATAGGGGAAGAAAAAGTTGAAAGTAGGAATGAAGAAAGAATGTAAGAGAGAGCAGATTTCCAAAAATGGAAGTAAGAGTACAGTGTGGGAAAAGTGTGACTCTAAAACAAAAGCTTATTATTGAGTATAATAAAAGTGGAGATTTGGTGGGAGCAGAAGTTAAATAATAAAATAGACAGTGGTTGGAGCTAGATGATTTAAGACTTAGAAAAAGAGCTAAGGTAAAAGTACATTATCATAGAGGTAAATTGACATTAACACAGATAAGTATGCATTAGGATTAAATGTAAAGCACAGAGCCAGCAGCAATAGTAGCAAGGGAGGCACCAGGTTTATGTAGCCACCAAACAGGGAGTTCAGTAATGAAAGTCCTGGTTATGTAGTCCACAGGATCTAGTAGTATGGAGAATGTGAACTCATAATTGTTCATCCCACTTTGTCCAATTAATGTTTGGGTTGTTGTTTGATTGTAGTTTGGTGCGTTTCCATCTGTTTCACTTCTTTTTAACGCTGATATAACGCCAATAATCGATTTAAAATGTAATTGGCACTTTTAAATCGGGCACTTCTAAGATAGGGCACACCACCCTAGGCTATCCAGCCATCTAAATATCTATCTAGCTATCATTTATTTATATGCACCACAAGTGTTCTGCGGCGCCTTACAACGTACATAAACAAATAAGTAACCAGCAACTTACAATACAATACAAAGCAGGACACGGACATGGATAACAAACATAGCTATATTAGCGACCTTTATACCCACATAAGCAGCCAAGTGTTAGTTGCCCTAGTGGAGAGTAAGAGATAAATTAAAATACAGCAGGGAGAAGCACAAGAGGGTAGAGGGCCCTGCTCGAAAGAGCTTATATTCTAAAAGGGAGGGGCAGACAAACAGGAGTGACACAGAATGGGGTGGGCGGGGAGAAAGGAGGATGTAGCAGCAAGTTAGAATGAGAGCTGGAAGGCTTTAATGAAGTAGTGGGTCTTAAGAGCTTGTTTGAATGATTGTAGAGAGGTGCAGAGTCTGATGGGGAGAGGGAGGGAGCTCCAAAGGTGGGGAGCTGCACTGGCAAAATCTTGGAGGCGGGAGTGGGAGGAAGTAATCAATTGGCATGTAAGGCAGCGTGTGTTAAGTGAACGTAGAGAACAGACAGAAGAGTGAAGGGAGATGAGATCAGAGATGTAAAACTGAGAGGAATGGGTAAGGGCTTTGTAAGTGAGCGTAAGAACCTTGAATTGGATTCTGAAAGGGTACGGGAGCCGGTGAAGGGTTTGCAGGAGAGGGGAGGCAGATGTAGAGCATTTGGAGAGAAAGATGAGCTGAGCAGCAGCATTGAGGAGAGACTGGAGAGGAGAGAGATGGACTTTGGGGAGGCCAGATAGGAGGAGTTTACAGAAGTCCAACCTGGAGATGACCAGTGAATGTATGAGGGTTTTGGTGTCATCCTTGGTGAGAAAGGGTCTGATCTTGGAAATATTCTTGAGATGGAAATGACAGGACTGTGAGAGGTTCTGAATTTGTGGTTTGAAAGAGTGGGAAGAATCCAGGATGACTCCAAGACAACGCACTTTGGGACTAGATGAGATAGTTATGCCATCTATTGATAAAGAAATAGTGGGAAATGAGGTTATGTGGGAGGGTGGGAAGACATTCAGCTCAGTCTTAGACATATTAATTTTGACAAATCGTAGGGACATCCAGGAATAAATGGCAGAGAGACAGTTGGAGATTCGAGTCAGTAGAGAGGGGGAAAGATCAGGTGAGGAAAGGTAGATCTGAGTATAATCAGCATAGAGATGATAATAGAGGTCAAAAGAACAGATGAGTTTACCTAGAGAGGACGTATAGAGAGAGAATAGGAGTGGTCCAAGAACAGAACCTTGGGGAACACCTACTGTAAGAGGCAGTGGGGGGAGGAGTCATCGTAAGAGGAAACAGAGAAAGAACTGTCAGAGAGATAGGAGGATAGCTAGAAGAGAACAGTGTCACGTAGACCAAGGGAGTGAAGGATATGCAGCAGGAGAGGATGGTCCACAGTGTCAAAATCAGCAGAGAGGTCAAGGAGAATGAAAAGGGAATAGTGGCCCTTGGATTTGGCAGCAAGGAGGTCATTGCTGACTTTCATGAGGGCAGTTTTAGTGGAGTAGAGAGAATGGAAGCCAGACTGAAAAGGGTCAAGGAGGGAGTGGGAGGAAAGAAAAATGGTGAGGCGGTTGTAAACAATATGCTCAAGAAGTCTTGAACAAAAGGGATGAGAGAGATTGGTTGGTAGTTAGAGAGAATGTTAGGATCAAGGGTAGGTTTTTTTAAGAATGGGGGAGACAAGGGCATGCTTGAATGCAGAAGGGACAGTGCCAGAAGAGAAGGAGAGATTAAGGAGGTGGGCAAGATGGGAGCAGACAGAAGGAGAGAGGTAGTGGAAAAGGTGGGAGGGAATGGGGTCAAAGGGGGAGGTGGAAGAAGGGCAGGACTGGATGAGGGCCATTACTTCCTCTCCAGATACAGGGGAAAAGGATGTCAAAGTCAGTAAAGTGGATGGGGAGGGGTGATCCGGGAAAGGAGGAGGAGGAGAGCTGGGGGACTGGTTGGATAGACATATGGAATCAATTTTAGATGTAAAATAGTTGGCAAAGTCAATGCCAGAGAGCAAGGAGGGGAGACGAGGAGGGGGTGGGCAGAGGAGGGAGTAGAAGGTGGAAAAGAGACGCTGGGGATTTGAGGATTTTGAGATGATGAGATTTTTGATATATGACTGTTTAGAGAGGGAAAGGGTAGCACTGTAGGATGACAGCAGAAATTTTAAATGGAGAAAATCTGCCTCAGAGCGTGATCTTCTCCACTGTTGCTCGGCGATTCGTAAATATTTTTTCAGGTATCTGGAGCATTTGGAATGCCAGGGTTGAGGGGTGGATTTGCGTGGGTGAGTAATGATCGCCGGAGTCAAGAGCAGAAGTAAGTAAGGCATTGTATTGGGAAGCAGCTTGTCCAGGGCAGAAGAAAGAGAGAATAGGGGAGAGAAGTGAGTCAAGTAGGGAAGAAAAGAAAGCAGCGTCGATAGCTTTAATGTGACGCTTAGTGATGGTGGCTTTCGGAGGTAGAAGGGGGAAAGGAGAGAGGGATAGGTTAAAAGAGAGAAGGTGATGGTCAGAGAGGGGGAATTGGGAATTAGAGTAGGCAGAAATATCACAACGGTAAGTGAATACCAGATCAAGCAAATGCCCACTCGCATGGGAGGGTGAGGAGGTCCATTGGGAGAGGCCAAATAAAGAAGTGAGGGTGAGGAGTTTGAGGCAGAGGATTATGGCCCTCATTCAGACCCACTCGCAAGCGGGCGCACGTACGTTAGGCGTACGTACAAAAATATTTAAATTCAATGGCTCGCTCGTATTTTCGTTCGCATCTAAAATTCCTCCCTAAACTCAGGCGACCCCTCCTCTAACTAACGAGCGTGCGAAATAGCGAGCGTACATCCCCGAAATGGCTTGAAGGGAACGCACGCACAAGTGAAACCGGAAGTGGCCTTGTCAGATGTCGATTACCTGCTCCTTTATTCAGCCTACCTCCCTCAATCGTATCATGCCAATCAATGTATCAATTAGCTTAATTTTTTTTTTTTTTCCAACACAATGCAAGAAACTTTACTCTTGTCCGTGTTTGTGTTTACCCGCAGAATACGTACGGATGGAACATTCGCTTTTATTGTTCAAAAAACATGTGAACCACAATTAAACAATTGTTCTATTGCTGTGGATCCCCGCATATTTTCCGGGGTTCATTTCTTTATTTAAATTTGCAAACGCATGTCACTGCATCAAGCCTATCATAACTCTCCAGAGATTTCTGGCCCTGTTGAACACATGACTCATACACTAACCAATAAAATTGCTCCTGTTAATTTCCAAAATACATTAGCCAATCAGAAATTTTGGCCACACTTTATCAAAAATGTTTTGTATGAAAAACTCCATTGCCATCATGAGAGCCTCCGCATTCACCAGGCGCGAGCTGCTGGTGCTTACGGAGGTGATGGATAGGCGGATCACCAGCCAGCCTCCACCCATCACCAACCGGCAGAAGCGCTCCGCGTATGCGGAGGCACGGTCCCGCCTGCGGTCGATGGGTTCACGCCGCAACATCGGGCAGCTTGAGCGCAGGTGGTCAGACCTGCAACGGCGAACGCCCCGCTTGCTGGCATGCTTTCGCATGCAGATTGTTGAAAGTAAGTGTTATGTATTGTGGTTTTCATGTTTGTGTTTGTGGGGCAAACTGCGTGTGCATGTTTTCCTGTCTGTCCTATTAATTATTTGTCCTCATATCTGCGTGTGCATGTTTTCCTGTCTGTCCTATTAATTATTTGTCCTCATATCTGCGTGTGCATGTTTTCCTGTCTGTCCTATTAATTATTTGTCCTCATATCTGCGTGTGCATGTTTTCCTGTCTGGCCTATTAATTATTTGTCCTCATATCTGCGTGTGCTTGTTTTCCCTCTATTTCTGTTTTTTTCATTCTACTCCTTTTTGCATGTTTTTTGTGGCTGGTTTTTTTTAATTAATTTGTGCCCCGGATTTGCCCAGAAACTAACCTCAATTTGTTTGACATATTTTAGGAGGACAGCCAAGACTACGCCGTCACCGTCCGGCCAGACGGCGTTCCCGGCCACTATCCCCAACCCCCAGCCAACACTCCACCCCAAATATTTCCCCTATACCCCACTCCTCCCCAGCCTTCCCAGACCCTCTCCCGGAACTGTCGGGCCTCCTTCCCCTCCGTCCCACTTCCCCCTCTCCTCCACCCACCCCTCTTCCAATTACCCCCTCCCCGGAGTCCATCATTACCCCTCCCCGTTCTTTGGGCAATGAAGGCTCCTCCGAGGAGGAACATGGAGGGACTTCCGGAGCTCCCGTTTTGGCTCCCGGTATGTTTTTCTTTCTCATTTTTTTTAACCACAAACTGTTTCTATGTAATCATGTGTCGTGCCTTTATTCGTGCTTGTTTGGTTTACTTTTGGTGATTTAGCAGTTTGCCTTTACCTCTTCCTGCTGATTTCAACATACACATATCACACCTGTGTGAATTTGTACATAGGCCTTGTATTTTTGCCAGCACCCCCTTTTTGTTTTGGTTTTACTTTTTTCAGTTTAGGAGTGATTTCGTTGTGTTTTTGTTTTTTTAATGTGGATTCCCTATTGTTTTATTAATCCACACACTTTTCTCACCCACAGAGGAACAGAGGCGTCGTCAAGAGGTGGAGGATTGTGTTGGCCAGATGCGCCAACATGTAATTGGCCTTCTTGTGGCCCTTGACCGGCTGTCTGGCATCCTTCGCCAGTAGTTTTTTTTGTTTTTTTTCGTTTTGTAAATAAATTTTGTAGTTCTAATATACGTTCTGGCTCATTCTTTTTTTCTAAAATACAAATAGTTTTCCCTGACATAAGTAGACTGTTCCTGCAAGGATTTCCCTTTTTTAAAAGTTAGATTGTATTTGGTATTTGTATGTTAAACAGCCACAAGAAACACATAACAGTAACAATGTCATTTCCCTTTTTGGGTGTAGTGTCAATTAGATATTTCGCCATTTTACAGGTTCCTAGTTGGTGTGCAAGCTGCTTAGGCCAATCTTCAAAATCCAAAGGTTTGGACAGGCTTCCTTTTGGTGTGGGTTGGGAACCTGCAAACACATTTCAGTTTACATCAACTGGTGTCAGTACTGGATTACCCCTTAGTCAATTGTAAGGTGTGTTAACCTGGTTCCACTTGCTGTTAACGTCCAAAAAAAGGAAGACCATTTCACTCTCCAAACATTTATTCACAACATAAATGAGAAATCAAAGTGGTCAGTCCCAAAACAAAAAAACAGTGATAATCTCAAATACAACACATACAAATAAAATATTTAATAAAAAAAAACAATCAAGAACTGGTTGACGAAGGACCATGCCAACATGATTCCACAAACATGGCATTGCGATATGGGTTCCAGAACATATGGACAAAATCACCAGATCCAGGTTTGGTAAGGGTAGCAGGAAGTAGTGAGCGTTGGAGTGGCAAAGATTATGTGAACAAACAGAAGATGGTGAAAAAAAAAAAAAAATTAGATGTTCGCAAACAAACACAAACACATTAGGTATAAACACTGTAGTTTGGGTCAAACTTACCTAAAAAATCTGGCCACCACATCATCGCGTATGGCCCCCCCACATACTGACCTCCGACCAACCTCGGGGGGGCCATCCTCAGGTAAGGCATCCTCTGGCTGCATTGGGACACCACTCCTTATGGTGATGTTGTGAAATATCCCACACAGGACCACAATTTTCGACACCATATCCGGCAAATACATGAGCTCGCCACCAGAGCGGTGGAGGCATCTGAATCGGCCTTTTAAAAGGCCGATACAGCGCTCCACCACTTGCCTGGTGGCTGTAAGTGCGGAATTATACTCACTTTGTGGGCCTGGTGTGGGAGCCAAATAAGGAGTGAGCAGCCAGGACATGCAAGGGTATCCACTGTCGCCTGTGAAAAATAAGAGACAACATCAGGAACACTGTGTATCAAGCTTAACATTGTTATGTACTAAAGGTCTCCACTTACCCAGAAGCCATGCATCACCAGCTTGTAGGTTGGTTAATTTCTGCCATATCCCTGATTGCCGGATGACGAAGGAGTCATGTGCACTTCCTGGTAACTTAGCATTCAGGGACAGGATCTGGAGGGAGGCATCACATACCACCATTACATTCAGGGAGTGATAGTGTTTCCTGTTTCTAAATATTGCCTCCAGCCGTGCTGGAGGCTGAAGTGGTATGTGAGTGCCATCCACAACCCCTATGATGTGTGGGAAGCCAGCTATTTGGTAAAAATTGGCCTTGGCCACACTAAGGGCACCCATATCCAAAGGCATTTGAATAAAATGATGGAGGTGCTTGAAAAGTGCCTCCATCACTGCCCTCAGGATCCGGGAAAAGGAGGATTGGGAGATGCCCGCCACTATTCCCACCGTTGTTTGAAACGATCCTGAGGCACAGAAATGTAACACCGCCATAAATTGCGTCAGTGGTGGTATTGCTGTTGGACTGTCAATTTGCAGCTCAAGATCACTTTCTATTAATGAGAGAGTGTCTATGATGATTTTGGGAGGTAGACGGTAGCGTCTTAAAACCTCATCATCGGGCATTCCAAAAAGGGTGACTCGTGTTCAAAATATCTGGGGCCTTGCATGCCTACGATGCCTACGCCTGGGATGAGATTGAGGTTGGTCGGCTTCCGGGAGCATGGCCAGAACAATCCTCCCCAGATCAACCTGAAATTCCAAAATTTAAAAGTAAGGCTTTTGACCCACCCCAAAACTATATTAAAACAACTTAGCTTGATGATACCATCCATTGCTGCTTACATGCCGGGGTATTGTCATGATACATCCAAACTGAAAATAAACAACAAAATTACTTGACACATTTCACTCTGTGCATTTTTGTGGATACATTTTGTGCTAGACCAAAGTTCAAATATGCCAAACACCCATTTAGCAAAACCGCAAAGCGAAATTTAACACAGTACATCAAAACGGGTAGAAATGTTGGCTCAAAAAGCGAAAGCTAAACCATCAAAAAGTTAGAATGATTATTAAGCTGTTTAAAATGTGCTAATTAGTTCGCTAATACAAGTCACAAGAGTAACTACTAAAAATGCGCTAATTAGTTCGCTAATACAAGTCACAAGAGTAACTACTAAAAATGCGCTAATTAGTTCGCTAATACAAGTCACAAGAGTAACTACTAAAAATGCGCTAATTAGTTCGCTAATACAAGTCACAAGAGTAACTACTAAAAATGCGCTAATTAGTTCGCTAATACAAGATAAAAAATGGACTTACCAAGAGCAAATATCTAAGATGCAAAATCAAAAGGTCTTTGGGGTCGAAAATAAACAAAATCTAAAATAGAATAAATTAGGTATCCAAAAATTACAAAATATACGAAACACAATGAAACAACAATTGAACAAAAGTTAGACTTCACAAAACTTACCAAATCAACAAACGAGGTCCCAAAAATATAAACCAACAAAGATAACGGAAAAAAAAACGCAAATCTAACCAACAAACGATTCTCCAAACTGCAACTCCTTTCTACACAATCAATAAACTCCAGCCAAGATAACCTCCAACAATCCAAAAACGCCACCTCGACTTGAGACACACCAAGCCATAAATAGTGTTTCGTTTCCCGCACAAATTAAGGAGGGATCATAGGGCCGCACAATCAATGATGCGGCCGCAAAATAAGGACGCATGTATAAATACGTCACGAAAACACATTCAAATTCTGGTGTATTTCTTGTTTGGACCGCAGACATGGCGACAGACCAGGGAAAAAATGCCCAAGAGTCAGGCGGTAAGTCTTTCATGCATTTTCTATCAACGATTAATTTGAACCATAAGATGAGGCAAGTTGTGATTTTGTGAATTCTGTAAATTTACACAAATAGGTGAGGAGGATGACATGGAAGAGGCTGCTGGGCCCAGTATTCCGGCCAAAGCGGCCAAAAAAAAAAGGCAGCCACATTTCACAAGAAAGGAGATGGAGGTTTTGATCCAGAAGTGTGTGGACATCCTGCCACAGGCAGACAGGAATATGAGTCTAAGCCAGAAGTGGAGAATGTGGGAAGAGGTAGCCGTTGCTGTCAATACGGTGGGTGATTATGTCCGTCTAGCCCGGGATGTCAAACGGCGGTAAGTAAACCCTTGCCCCCCCTAAAAACAAACCCCATTTTAAACCAAAGGATAATGGCTTCCATTTTTCCCCACAGATGGGGCGACTTCAAATATCGCCTAAAGCAAAAACTCGCGGACAGGGCTAGGCATGCAAGGGGGACAGGTGGGGGTCCCACCCCTGTGTCATTGGAGTTGACGGATTTAGAAGAGCTGGCACAGGGGTGTGTGCAGCCTGTGGAGGTGTTTGGCGTGTCCAACATGGATACGGACATGCCAGACTTTGCGGCTCCTCATGTTGGCCCAGGTAAGTATTGTGATGTCACCAACTCTGAAATGCTATAGTGCCAATATGTAGATTCTAATGTGAGTCTTTTCTCATTTTTCCAACAGAGACACAGGCGGATGAGTCTGCTCCAGAGGGAAGCCTTGGCCGCAGAATTTCTGCTGGCTCTGCAGGGGAGGAACCAGTACATCCGGCTGAGGACCCTGCAGAAGCCAGTCCAGGGCGTGCCCCCTCGCAGGCAGTGGGCCTCCTCACAGAACTCAATTTCAAATCGGATTTCCATACGGAGATTCTGCAGAGGATGGACGCCAGTCTGCTACGGATGGCTGAGGCCCTGGAGCAAAATGCTGCGGCCAATGTGACCATTGGTCAGGCCCTGGCGGAAAATACCAGGGCCAACATCCGCATCGCCGATGCCCTGGAGCAGCTCGTTCGCCAGCACATGGTGGAGCCGACCTCCCTTCCTGCCGGAACATCAGGATCCTCCACCTCTGGCACAACATCAGCCAATCCTCCAAATGTGCCTAGCCCTGTGCCTAGTCCATAGGCCACAACATCTGCCTCTGGACAGGCCAGCCCGATGGCATCCCGGACCCGGTCTGGCGCCCACCCTCCCCCATCCAAACGGGCGAAAAAACGATGACAGCAATGGCGACTTTTCCCACACTCCTTCTGTGCTTGGCTCATATTCCTTTCTGGGCAAAACTTCCCTCTCCTTTCTTGTGAAATGTTTTTAAGTTATTTTTGTACGTTTATGTTATCAGTTATTGTTTTTTTTTTTTGATAAAAAGTATCTTTGGCAGAAAAAATAAAAAAAAATATTATGCCAATTGGTTTGTGTTTAAACAAAAAATTTATGAAAAAAATCTGACATTGTATTGTGACATTATTGGACAAATGGGTTACATTTAATCCTGGCCCTAAAGGCAAAAAAGGACACCAAAAACCATTTCATTTGTATAAAAAAAAGGCCTCTTGAAGGAACGTTTAAAAAAACACATAACGATGCAAATTGCACATTTAAAAAAAAAAGGGGAGCTAATTAAAACATGATGACATTATTGTCACAATAGGCCATAAACAACAAATTGAGCCCAAAAAACCCCCCCAAAAATGTACGCCAATTGATTGTGTAATCCTGACATTAGCAGGTATGATTTCCACCAGCGTACGGTTTTGTGCTATCCCAATAAACTGCTTTCCAAACACATACCAAGCCGGTTTTCAATACAACACTAATTGCTTTTGTGACCACCCGCGATTAATCGCTGCAACATCGTGGAGTCCCGGGACGGAGGAGAAGGCCATCGCCAATGTGGTCGAGTAATCCAGACCCTAAACTGTGCGAGCATTTTGAAGGGAAAGAGGATGTTCCAGTGACGTATGTGACGGTCCGAACACATTTTACGCTCGCATCTGCTAATGTATGTACGCCCCAAAAACGCCTCGCCACGCCTGCGTTTTTCCATCTCCACCCCCGTCAACACCCAAAAACGCCCTGTTCTGTCAATCACATTTGACATGTCACTTCCTGTACGCTATTTTAGGAACGACAGATAAAAAGCTCGCAATCTGCCGTACGCACATGCGCAGTGTAACACCGACGCATGCGTGGTTAGTCAACATCGGAACGCAACGAGCGTACTGCTGTTTGCGAGTGGCTCTGAATGAGGGCCTATGTGGGGATATCAATTGTAATATTGAAGTCACCTAGGATAATAGAGGGAAGGTCTGAGGAGAGAAAGTGAGTGAGCCAGGAAGCAAAGCTGTCAAGGAACTTGGAGCCCAGGGGGATGGTAAATGACAGCTACTTGGATGTGTACTGGTTGGAAGAGGCGTATAGCATGAACTACAAATGAAGAGAATGTAAGGGATGGTTCAGAGGGTATGAATTGGCATGAGTAACCAGGGGATAGAAGGACACCAACACCACCCCCATGGTGACCCCCAGGGGGTGTGGGAGAAGGTGAGGCCCCAATAGGAGAGAGCTGCAGGAGAAGTGGTGTCAGAGGGTAAAATCCAGGTTTCAGTAATGGGAAGGAGATTCAGGGAGTTGGAGATGAAAAGGTCATGGGTGGGGGCCAGTTTGTTACAGTCTGATCTGGCATTCCAGAGGGCACAGGATAGAGTGACAGAGTTGATAGGAAAGATGTGAATGAGATTATCAGGGTTGCTATAGCGTGGAGATGAGATTACTTTGGGAGACCGAGATGAATAGAGTGTAGAGATCATTCGGGCTCGTGAGGAGACGTGGATGGAGGTGGGGTGAAGTGACAGGGAGAGAAATGAGGGAGGAAAGATTAGCAGTGGGGTAGTAGGATCCTTGGGGGGTATAAGAGAAAAAAAATAGAGTAATGGGGGAAGAGGGGGAGGAAGGACGAGAGAGAAGGGGAGATAGGAGGAGGTGGAGGAGACCAGGGGAAAAGAATCTCATATCTATCTATATTATATCTAGATATATCTAACTATCTCATATCTAGATCTATCTATCTCATATCTATCTATCTAATATCTATTTATCTCATATCTATCTATCTATCTATCTATCTATCTATCTATCTATCTCTCTAATATCTATCTATCTCATATCCATCTATTTATCTATCTATCCATCCATCTATCTCATATCTATCTATCTATCTATCTATCTATCTATCTATCTATCTCTATATAACTATCTAATTTCTATCTCATTTCTATCTATCTCATATCTATCGATCAATCGATTTATCTATCTATCCTGTACATCTATCTATCTATCTATCTATCTATCTATCTATCTATCTATCTATCTATCTCAGGGCCGGCTCTAGGCACGTTCCACCTGAGCGGCCGTACAAGGGCGCCACCCTTTTTGGGCACGCCTATTCCCCTCTGCTCACCCCGCTGATTTCCCTCTCTGCAGGCAGTCTATCACAGTCATCACAGTCACTGAGTGACAGACCCCGCCTGATATGCCAGCGCCGGGCGGCCGTGTAAGCTAACCACTTGCTGGCATATGATGTCATCATTGACAGTGCATTGCTCTGGCTGCTGGCCTGCGCCAGCAACAGAGGAGGAGGAAGACAGAGGCAGAGGAGAACCACACATGCCTTGCCGACAGGGCCGGACTGCTCATCTGGCAGTTTAGCTGGTCCAGCCGGCGCCGCGCGCGGGGGGGGAAGCGTCATTATTTTACCTGGCCACAGCACTCTATACAGGCAGTGCTGTGGCTGCCTGATTGAAGCCTGCCCTGCTGTGCAGTGAGCCGCTGCCACCCACCACTGCACCTCCTATATAGATGTGTAGTGTAGCTGGCGGCCGGCGCTAGGTAGAGACACAGCCTTCTCCCCTCAGTCCTCATCCCATTGCGCTGGCCGGAATGAGATGATGCAGTGACGTCATTGCGCGTCTGCCACTGTCTTTTCTGCCACGCGAAGAGGAGCCGTTGTGACAAGAGGCAGAGGACCGGACCCACGCGGACGCCAGTATCAGTGACAGGAGCCATGGAGCAAGTGGTGAAGGAGGCGTTCTGAGGACGGCATGAGTCTGGAGTGCAAGAGAGAGGTAAGTTGGAAAGACCTGCATGAGGGGGGGGAGCTTTGTGAGGGATATTAGTGTGATGGATAGCAGTGTCAGGGGAAGAGCTGTGGGAGGGATATGGTGTGAGGGATAAGCAGTGTCAGGGGAAGAGCTGTGGGAGGGTTATGGTGTGAGGGATAAGCAGTGTCAGGGGAAGAGCTGTGGGTGGAATATGGTGTGAGGGATAAGCAGTGTCAGGGGAAGAGCTGTGTGAGAGATAAGCAGTGTCAGGGGAAGAGCTGTGTGAGGGATATGGTGTGAGGGATAAGCAGTGTCAGGGGAAGAGCTGTGGGAGGTATATGGTGTGAGGGATAAGCAGTGTCAGGGGAAGAGCTGTGTGAGGGATATGGTGTGAGGGATAAGCAGTGTCAGGGGAAGAGCTGTGTGAGGGATATGATGTGAAGGATAAGCAGTATCAGGGGAAGAGCTGTGGGAGATATATGGTGTGAGGGATAAGCAGTGTCAGGGGAAGAGCTGTGTGAGGGATAAGCAGTGTCAGGGGAAGAGCTGTGGGAGGTATATAGTGTGAGGGATAAGCAGTGTCAGGGGAAGAGCTGTGTGAGGGATATGGTGTGAGGGATAAGCAGTGTCAGGGGAAGAGCTGTGTGAGGGATATGATGTGAGGGATAAGCAGTGTCAGGGGAAGAGCTGTGGGAGAGATATGGTGTGAGGGATAAGCAGTGTCAGTGGAAGAGCTGTGTGAGGGATAAGCAGTGTCAGGGGAAGAGCTGTGGGAGGGATATGGTGTGAGGGATAAGCAGTGTCAGGGAAAGAGCTGTGTGAGGGATAAGCAGTGTCAGGGGAAGAGCTGTGGGAGGTATATGGTGTGAGGGATAAGCAGTGTCAGGGGAAGAGCTGTGGGAGGTATATGGTGTGAGGGATAAGCGGTGTCAGGGGAAGAGCTGTGTGAGGGATATGGTGTCAGGGCCGTATCTACAGTAGATGCCCTTCACAGAGCGGGCATGGTGTCAGGGGGAGAGCTGTTTGAGAGAGATGATTTGAAGAGATGAGTTGTGTCAGTGGGGAGAGCTGTGTGAGGTATATGTTGCCATGGTGAGAGCTCTGTGGCATAATGTGTTATAAGGGGCATTTCTGTGTGTCATAATGTTTATAAGGAGTATTATTGTACTTTGTGGCATAACGTAAACGGGCTCTTTGTGGCATAAAGTGAATGGGCTCTACTGTGTGATATAACGTGACCAAGGGGCACTACTGTTCTGTACAATGGGATACTACAGTGTGACAATTTTAATTGGGGGTACTATTGAGTGGTCACGCCCCTCCCAGCGAGAACGTGTGGAAGGCTGTGCTGGGATCACGAGTTTGATCCCAGCATCAGCCGACGTGCAGGGGCAGGCAGAAGGGATGTGTCCTCTGCGGGACACATCCGTTGCCGGCGCTGGGACAGTAATGTCCCTAGCGTCGGTGCAGATACCGCGGGCACCTGGTGAAGGGACCGCCTGGTCCCTTTCACCAGTGCCGGCGGTACTGTGGCGCCGGGAGAAGCTTGGCTCCGGGCGCAAGCTCAGCGGAGCTTGGCGCCCGGCAGCCAAGAAGCGGCGGGTAGCCGGCGCTGGGAGAGAGTACTTGCTCCCAGCGCCGGTCAGGCATTGGGCGCGGCGGGCGTTTGGCTCTGGCCGCGAGCCAAACCTGGCTCGCGGGCCAGCAGCCAATCAGAGGCGGACGCGACGAGCCAATCGTGGCTCGCCGCGTCATAGCCCCGCCCACTCGCGCCGTCTTGTATTAGACGGCGCCGAGCGGTGAAAGAGCAGTTCAGCGGCGGAGAGGGAGGAGAGAAGACCTCCCGAAGAGCAGCAGTTTGGCGCATCAACAGGGGCGGCGGCCGCGGAAGAGGCCAGAAGACGCCGCTGTCAAGAAAGAAGAAGAAGACAGGCGGCGCCGGCTGGAAGAAAGGAAGAAGAGGCAGCGCCGCTGGCCAGGATGGGCCAGCGGCCGAAGAATGCGGCTGAGGACCGGAGAGGACTGCGGGGGAGGAAAGTAAAAGAGCGTCACGAAGTTCCCCCCCGCAGCCTCTTCCAACGTAGCAGGTAGGCCCTCCGTGAGGCCCACCATATACCCCCCTCCCTAGACCGCCAGGATTGTCGGGCGCTAGGCCCGTGGAGTATTGTCAGGCACTAGGCCCGTGGGCAATTAGTCGGGCACAAGGCCCGGGGGACAGTAGTGGGCATTAGGCCCTATAAAAGGATTGGCCCGTAATAAGGTGTGAGTGGCCTGGGTACTAGGCCCAGGCCACTAAATGATCGAGTAGGCGGGCACTAGGCCCGTGGCCATAAATCAGGCGTAGGCCTGTACCCATACAGGAGGGCACTAGGCCCTATATCTGAGCCCCAATAAAAGTGGTCTGGACATTAGGCCCAGGCCACTACCAGAGCCCACCGTTAGGCAGGCCACTAGGCCTGAGCTGCAAAATAGAGCGGGACTCTGGGCAGTAGGCCCAAGTCCCTTGAGTACCCCGCAGTAGGCAGGCATAAGCCCTGAGCCGCTGGTAAGATCCTGGGCATTAGGTCCAGGGCCCTGAGCCCATTAGGTAGCCCCCGCATAGATGATTAGAGGTGTGAGCAGTGGTGGAGAGCTGTACGGCTTCCACCCATGAGGTAGTGGTTTCCCCAGTCACCGAGAAGAGGAGCTGGCCAGCTCTGGATAGGTAGCAGACATTTAAAGGGACAGCACTGTGTTTTGCTCTTGTGTATTTAGTCTGTGTTTGGTGCTCCGTGCAGGGCAAATGTTTAGTTTTTGTTATATCTGTCGCACTACACACACTGTAGGTTGAGGGTGATGCCGTTTTAGTATGTGTAGTTGCTTGACATAGGTTTAGGCCCTGCACGGCTGTGTTGTGTATCTCCTTACAGGGACCTGTAGGCGAGTGAGCGGACGAAGAGCAAGAGTGGACACGGTGAGGAATATCTGTGTGTACTGTCTCTCCCTGTTTGTCACTATCTATCTCCTTCCTTCTGGGCGGACGGTGAACCTTGCAACCCGGTGCAAGGACGGATCTTCACCTGGTGCGTGAGTACCGATAGGTGAAAATTCGGGATCTGAGGCCAAAAGTGCCAATGATGATCTTCACTTAAAACCTGAATTTATCCCCCGGTTCGGTAGGGCGCGTCGGTCGACGTGAGGAAGGACGGTACTCACCTCGTCTCCTTCCCCCTAGGTCATCGTGTCCGTGTTCTATTCGGAGGTTCCAGGACCGTCTGCTCAACACACGGCCTGAAGGTGAGAGGGTGCGACGCAAGGTAAGTAACAGACGTACACCTGCACGGCAGCAGGCATTGCACCGCACCCGCCCCTCACAAACGCACCTGTTTTTTCTGCGCGCGCCTTTGGCGCGCTCTCTCCATTCAGTTTTGGATGCTGGCAGCAATGCTTTTTATGTACACAGGGCACCAAACTGTGTAAATACGGTTCTGCTTTGGTGGCAAAAATATATCATCCTCTGCGTTTAGCACCCCTGTCCTAAAAAGTTCCTACAGTGATCACTATCTAATCCTCTACAATTGCTAAGCTAGGACTTGGTCAATTGGGAAGTGCCAGCTTTACCTAACAGAAACCAATCAGAAGTTTGACTATGGCACATGTATGAATACCCTACAGGGTGAGCTCTTTTGTGTGTATTTTAATGCAGAGAATGATGTATACTTGTATGTTGTTCTAATATTAATTACTTAGGTAAAAGCATACACAAAGTAGGAGGAGTTAGGAATAGTAAGGGGAGGAGTCTATGCCAGGAGCCAGATGCTGATGTGAGGAAGGCCTGTGTGCTCCAAATGCCAGGGCCTATTTTTGTTCCCAGTCTGGCCCTGCTTGCCGACCACGATAAAGCAGCGGCAGCCGGCAGTGAGAAATCTGGACTGTCATTGACAGCCACAGTGCACTGCAGTGAGTGGCTCAGAGTCCGGAAGGCAGCGGCCGGTACCTGCGGGGGTTTTGGTGAGAGGAAGACTCGGAACAGGAGTGAACCGCGGTGCTGCCGCAGGCACAGATGGGCCAGTGGTACTGGCAAAGCTGCATGAACTCCTGGAGTGGGGCTGAAATTGAATTTGAGGGTGAGTTTGAAACTGAATATTATTGTATTTAATTAATTTGAGCTACAGGTGCTGACACTGCTGATTGAGGAGGGGGGCCTCTGCTGAAGGGTGAGAGGAGGGGACTGGCTGCTATGCAATGAGCATTTGCTGAGGGTAGGGGAGGGCTGAACTGTGACTGTGGGGGGCACAGTATTTACATTTGGATTGGGGGGGGGCGCTCCACAATTTCCCGCACAGGGTGCTAGTTGACCTGGAGCCGGCCCTGATCTATCTCATATCCATCTATCTATCCATCCATCTATCTCATATCCATCTATCTATCTATCTTTCTATCTATCTGTCTCATATATATCTATATATCTATCTCATTTCTATCTATCTCTCTATCTCATATCTATCTATCGATCTGTCTATCTATCTACCCATCCATCCATCTATCTATTTATTTATTTTCCACATATCTATCTATCTATCTATCTATCTATCTATCTATCTATCTATCTATCTATCTATCTATCTATCTCATATATATCTATCTAGCTAATTTATATCTATCTTTCTATCTCATATCTATCTATAGATCAATCTATTTATCTACCCATCCATCTATCTATTTATTTATCTCATATCTATCTATCTATCTATCGGGATCTGGTCTAAATATCTACAGTAAAAAGGTAGCCAATGTCTAGATAGACACCAGATGTTAGACAGTCAATATGTTGACAGGGACAAAAGGTCGACAGGGTTAAAAGGTTGACACACTAAAGGTCGTCATATAAGAAGGTCGACCGGTACAAATGATCATCAGGGTCGAAATGACGACATGAAAAAATGTCGACACAAAAATGGTCGACACATGCATTTTTTGGTGTTTTTTATGGCTATAGTTAGGTTTAGGCAAGTACCGGATGGTTAGGCACTTACCCCAATGGTTAGGGTTAGGCACTAGAAGGTAGGGTTAGGCACTAGAAGGGACGGTTAGGGTTACGCACCAGGAGGGATGGTTAGGGTTAGGCACCAAGGGGAGGGTTAGGGTGAAGATTAGGGTTAGAAAACAAAAAAAAATGTGTAGACCTTTTGACACTGTGAACCATTTGTACTTGTCGACCTTCTTACATGTCGACCTTTAGTGTGTCGACCTTTTGTCCCTGTCGACCTATGTACTGTCTAACATCTGGGGGTAAATTTACTAAAGTTCGATTTTGTTTTCTGTTCGATTTCGGTTCGATGTTAGTTCGATTTTTTTATGAAAGGATTTACTAAAGCCCATATCAAATGTCAAATCGAACAGAAAGATGAATTTGAAATTAAATCGAATTTATGAAAAGCATCGATGTTTTCACATAGAGGACAATAAGATCCTTTCATTTACTAATATTTGATTTGTAAATTGAATGGAAAACGAACTCAAACTCGAACAGCAAATCCCTTCTTAATCTTAACATGAAACAAGATCGAATTTGATTAGAAAATCGAAAGTAAAATCCATCTATCTATCTATCTATCTATCTATCTATCTATCTATCTATCTATCTCATAACTATTAATCTGTCTCATATCTATCTATCTATCTATCTATCTATCTATCTATCTATCTATCTCATAACTATCTATCTATCTATCTATCTATCTATCTATCTATCTATCTATCTATCTATCTATCTATCTCTTAACTATCTGTCTCATATCTATCTATCTATCTATCTATCTATCTATCTATCTATCTATCTATCTATCTATCTATCTATCTATCCCACACTTTACACATGCTCCATTCCTATTGTGGTAAACTAATTGAAATAGTTATTATTGATCACTAGCATAAATAGAGCTCAGACGCATCTCTAATGCAGCGTATCCACTTGCCGATAAATATAGATGAGCGTTTGAACTAGGGATGTGCAGGCTCGGTTTTACTCGGTTTTACATGTTTCTTATCGCCACTTTACTGCAAATTCGGATTGATTATATTGGCTATCCAAAACACATGATAGGCGATAGCCAATGAAAAGATCCGAGTAAATCCGAGTAAAACCGAACCCGCTCACCCCTAGTTTGAACGATAACATCGTTATCGTTCAATCGCTCATTAATCGTGCATTAATCGTGCATTATAATGTCGGAAACGACCAGCGATGCGCACTCCCACTGGTCTCCCATGATTCCGACATCAATCATCGCCTGAACATGCTGGTCAATCTGCTGATAACGACAGATTGCCCATGTTCAGGGATGAGGGAGGGTGCCTACACTGAATGACATATCGTTCAGTGTAAGCACTACAAGGGAAGAGGAATGACTGTATGATTACAATGTTGTAATCGAACTATCGTTCCACTATCTGCTAGTGGATGTGCCCCTTTAGGAACTGATTGGTTGGTAGTACATTATCTCTCCACCTTATCTCTCTCCAAGGCTTAGTACATAGACCCGCTATTCACCCACTGTAGTGAGAAAGTGCTCCCCAAATTCCCCCCTTCCCTTGCAGATGGGACAGTGCCTGAAAAGTACCTGTACCCCCCTCTCAGTGCTGCTGTCCACAATAACTGGAAAAGCTAACACTATCCTAAAATATAATTGACTGTGGCCTGATGGTGTTATCATGGCTTTAGCCCAATTTTCCCGACTCCTGCTCTGCTCTGCACCTGTGCTTAGCTGTGTGGTCTAAACAGACAACAAGCTGATCACTGGTAAATAAAAATAGTAAAAAAAACCAAACAAACATTTGCTTCCAGGGGTCCAGTGATTGGTGAGCTCTCTCCTCTGGTCAGCTGGTCTCCAGGCTCCTTTACTGCACTGTGACGCCGGTCATCTCACTTTACAGCATCAGTTGACCAGGATCGCATTGCAGGAGGAGCCTGGCGATCAACGGGCAGGTAAGTGCTGGCTGTTGGGCAAGGGCGTAGTGGGGGTGGCGCTTGCCAGTGAGCGCATCCGCAGAGACATCTCACTGTATTTTTTGCGAATAATACAGTGAGAAGCCTGCGGTGAGGATTCGCCTTGATATAGCTTTGTCGCAGTCTATGTCCCCCCAGATGGATGTTGATACATCCGCGTGATAACTTAGATTATCGCAATGTGATAATAATCATTATCATCACTGGATAACCGCAATTAAATTGTGGATCTTGACTTAAAGATATGTCTGCTTTTGAATGAATGATGATGGAACTCATTGCTAATTGAGAGTATATTGAGATAAAATTGGAACTTGTTATTTTTGTATTGTTTCCTTTTCCTGTGGGTCTAATTGGAGTCATCTTACTGGAATTTGTTTTCTCCAGCTATATAGAATATTGCTCCCTGGAGGATAGGTATTCAGGCCCTGATTCAGAGCCGGACACTCTGAAAGAGCGCTTGCTCTGAATCAGGGCGTTTTTTTTTTTTTTTGGAGCGCCCTCCTGGCCGCTCGCATAGCTGTGGGTGACCACCCACAGCTATAGCAAGCGGCCAGGTTGATGGTCGCGATGGTCAAGACCATCACGACCATCGGGCTTGCGATGAGACCCTTGTGGTAGGGTCTCATGGCCGCAAGCCCCAGAGAGCTTTCGGCTCTAATAGAGCCGGAAGCTCTCCCACTGACATCACTGGTGATGTCAGTGGGGCCGCCCCAAATGGCCCGCCCACCAAACGGGGCGAGCTGTCACTCACCATCGACAGCTCGCCCCCTTTGGTGCGAGACCCGGAGCGCCGCAGCACCCGTCGCTCGCCGGGTCTCGCGCATGCGCACGATGGAGCCGGCTCCGTCGTGCGCATGCCCAGTGGCCAAACATCGACCCAGGTGGAGAGCGCTCAGCGCGTGCATCCGGGTCTGAATCAGGCCCTCAGTCTCTTCTCAGTGCTACTGTGTGCAGCTTGGGAGAAGGAGCCAAAACTAAGCTTTACTAAATAATCCTGGAAGGCTGAGCTGCCGGCCCTGATATAAACAAGATGTGGAATTTAAGCAGTGCTTTGCCAGTATGGATTTTCTAGAGTAAGTATTAATAAAAATAGAGCATGACTTAGTCTAATTATCCATCTATTGAAAGTCTTTCCTCACACAGGGAATAGTACGGTAGTGCAGGAATTGCTCCATACTTCTTTCCATATGTCAGTTTTCCATTTTGTAAGTGTGAACTTTATTAAACTCAAAACTGTACCCGGACGTTGAGAATATGGCTCGTAACTTCTTCCAGACAAACCTGACAGAATGTATGCATGAGCTGTGAGTTACACAGATGTGTCATATGCCGCTGTATGCAATAAAGTTCATACGTTTTTGAAGGTGGTGGAGGGCCCGGTGAGTGAAGAGAGATGGAGCTGGGTATGTCTGGTGCCTTCAGCTCTGTGAGGGACATTAAAAGAAACTGGCGCACAGTAAAACAGGTGCTATAAGTGGTCAGAAATTAACTCCTGTTTTTCTAGTGCAAGGAAAGTGAATATTTAACTGATTGCTCCGTGTTACGGCACTTTTTACAACAGTGCACCAGTTTTCATGAATGTCCCCAAATTAATTATGGGGGAGATGTATCAAACTTTCTAAACAGTGGAGGAGACGACAAGTGGAGAAGTTGATCAAAGCAAGCAATCAGCTTCTAGCTAGCATTTTTTAAGCACATAGGACCTCATTCAGAGGCGGCCGTACGGTCTACGACCGCACGGCCGCCTCGATGTTTTGCCAGTGCGCATGCGCACGAGGGAGCCGGCTCCGTCGTGCGCATGCGTGAGACCCGCTACGACCGACAGCGCCGGTCGTAGCGGGTCTCTTTCCAAAGGGGGCGAGCTGTCGATGTTGATTGACAGCTCGCCCCGTTTGGAAGGCGGGCCGTGGGGGTGGCAGCCCAAACGGAGGCGTTCCCATGGGAACGCCTGCCGTTTGGGGGAGGCCCCACTGACATCACTAGTGATGTCAGTGGAGAGCTTCCGGCTCTGACAGAGCCAGAAGCTCTCCGGGGCTTACGACAAGTGAGACCCTACCCTAGGGTCTCGTCGTAAGCCCCGATGGTCGCAATGGTCTCTGACCATTGCGACCATCACCCGAGCGGTCGTTAGAGCTGTGGGTGTTAACCCACAGCCTAACTACCGCAACAGAGGCGGCCGGTCAGGATGCAATTGGCCGCCCAGTTTCTGAGCGACCGCTTGCATCCTCCGACCGCCTCTGAATGAGGGCCATAGTGTCCACTCGTTAGAAAGTTTGATACAGTTCCCCCTAAGTCCTGCTAACACATCATAAACACATTAGTGCATGATAAATGTATGTTTTTGTGGCATGCAGGATTCCATTCTTTTCATGTCATGGTGTCATGCTCAAAAAGGGCCATTCCTCCAATGATGGAAGACATCTGTGGTATGTTAGATCGACGGTTCTCATGTCGACACACACCAGGTCAACGTGGATGACAAGTCGACGTGATTGAATGTTGACCTAACGTCTCAGGTGGCCCAGTGGTCATTTACCTCATCTCGGCTGTAGCGGCAGCTCCAGTGTCATCTTCTGGGTCCCAGCGACCATGTGACCAGCATCTCCATCAGAGACGTCTGATGGAGCGGCTTTCCTGTGAGTATTTTACCCTTAACCCCAACCCTAATGCCTAACCCTCCCCCATATGCCTGAAACTAACTCCCCCCCCTGCAGCCTAACCCTAACCTCCCCACAAAGCCTAACACTAACCCTCCAGGTACCACCTAACCATATACCTTGGCATTTTGAGAGTGTTAGCATTTTACATAGCAACTTTTCAGGTGTTGTTACTGTGAATAGGTCGACATGGTTTACAAGTCCTATGCTTATATAATCAAGAGAGGTAAATAGTTGAATTGAAATACAATTTATAATATAGTAACTAATATTCATGTAATAAAATACATAATTAAAATCAAGTGAACATGATACAATAAAACAGGACAAAATGTTGCAAAATATCTGCTGCTGTTGTAATTATTATTATTTGCCACAGTAGAGATTAGACTGAATACACATACTATGTTATACACTGTAGTCTTCAATGTTAAAAATCCATCTTATAATTTGCTGAGATAATAAGATAATAAGCTCCTCAGAGCTGATAAATATATATAAAAACGCATCCTTCTGAGCAACCTGCCAGCTTAGAAGGCAGAGAAACGCGTTAAGCCAACGGCCCTGTGACTGACGATGACAGAGGTACCCTGTCGACATATCAATTATTATTATTTTCCACAATAGAGATTAGAATGAAGACACATTGGCCATGATTCAGTTCAATGCGATGCGGAATAGCCCTAGAAGGGAGCTCCCGGAGCTATTCAATTCAGCGCGATGTTTGGTCCGAATAAAGGATTTCTTCACGCAATCTCCGGCGGATGCGAGGAGAAATCCGAGTAATACAGCTCACCTGATTATCTCTAATGATTCCACAACCAGATCTCCATAAAGATTCTTCTTTATTACATCTTTGTGACCGGTCCTCAGGATCCACTGGGTCCCTGTAGACTCTAAACTGTTGTACTATATGTTCTATAGGTAAAATGATGAGAAGTCACCAGTTATAGGACTATTATTTTGGAAATCATTCTTTCCCCTACAGGAGACTTCCCTTAGGGGTGATGGAGTTGGCCACTGTGGGGGAACAATGCCATGATTTGTGGCACCATGCAGAGATGGTGATTACACAATTGACACCTTTACTATTACTATTTTGGGAGTTTAGTCACTTACGTTGCATTACTGTAAATCAGTCTCAGCTCAAATCCTCAATTACTCTCAACAAGTCATGTCTTCTGGATTTCTTTACTCATGCACAGGTGAGTTGATCTATATTACTGGGTCAGTAACTAATCCACCTGTTTCCACATACAGAAATCCTTAAACGTGGCCTGTTGGCAAGGCTGTGGAGAGCCAGCCCTGGGGAAGGGGTGTGGTCTAATCCACTTCCCCTTAGGTTTCTTATTTATTTTTCCTGTTTGCAGCTGTGCGCTGGGGAGGGGGGTGCTGTAAGCCCCTCAGCCCAGAGCAAATCAAGGGGGGCATGATCAATGTAATCACTTCCCCCCCACAGGCAGAAGAGAGGAGACTGTTGCTGCCCTGCAAACAGCAGCGTGTGCTGGGCTACTGACAGGTAAGGGGGAGGGGGCGGTGTCGGACCCGGGCCTCCACTGGGCTCCTCCAACAGCCCTGGGTAATTAGTACCCACCCCTCTTGGCACCCTTGCCTATTGGGGTACCTGAGGACTGGAGTTGAAATCCACTGCTCTGTGTGTTACTATATCAGAACATAAAGCCTACATACTGTGTGGTTAGTTTATGTGACTGACCTGCCAGCATTAGGCTTCCTGTTTCTGTCCAGAGATATTTTCTTTCTTGATTAGTAGCAGGAAACTCATTTGGGGGAGATATTGTTTTTATTTCGGGAATCTTTGGAATTTTGTTGTGATTGTATTTTTAATGGCATGTGAAGCAGCTAGCTTATTGGGGCTGGAGGCTGTAGGCCGGGAAATGTGTTTTTTGGCTTCAGGCAGGTTCTAGGGTCTTGGAGCAGACCACTCAGTCTGATGCTCAGCAGCTGGAAGCTGCGTGATCGTTGCTGCTGTCTCCACGTGGTTTCTAAGCGGCAACTGTTTATATCTTTGGATCATGCTCATCTCCAGAGTTAGGGTATGTGGCAGTGCACTGATCACCAGGAAGGCATTGCCATTATAACACACAGACAGTGCATGAAGCCACAAAAGTCTTGGTGTAATGCTTTCACTGCTATTTCCATATCCAAGTGTTAAAACAGTAATTTATTATGTCCCGTTTATATAATCCAGAAGGAGAGAGAGGCCTTAAGCTGGCCACACACTAGACCAATTACATCCAACCATCTAACTCAGTGGTTCTCAAACTCGGTCCTCGGGACCCCACACAGTTCACTTTTTGCAGGTCACCCAGTAGGTGCACAGGTGTATTCATTACTCACTGACACATTTTAAAAGATCTACAGGTGCAGCTATTTCACTAGTAATTATGTGAGGAGACCTGCAAAACATGCACTGTTTGGGGTCCTGAGGACCGAGTTTGAGAACCTGTGATCTAACTAGTTCACAGGTTCTCAAACCCGGTCCTCAGGACTCCACACGGTGCATGTTTTCCAGGTCTCACAGAATTACAGGTGAAATAATTAGCTCCATCTGTGGATCTTTTAAAATGTGTCCGTGAGTAATGATTACACCTGTGCACCTGCCAGGAGACCTGCAAAACGTGACCTGTGTGGGGTCCTGAGGACCGAGTTTGAGAACCTCTGAACTAGTTGATTGGTTGGAATGAAAATCTGGTAAGGAATAAAAGCAAATGACAATCAGCAATTTGCACCCAAACGCCAGAAAATGGACAAAAACTGTTGTTTGAACAAATTGTTTAGATCAAACATTTAACAAACTTGTCTGACCGACCATTTTCATCTGTTTTCTGGCATTTAGGAGCAAATCACTGATAATCATTTACTTCCATACGTTACCAGATTTTCATTCCAACCAATCAACAAGTTGGCTGGTTGGACAGATAATCTTTAGATGTGTGGCCAGCTATAGTGTAGAGGTCAAGTTCACTGATTATATAACAATGACTTTGATAACATGGCCAGAGACTAATGTTAAAATCGCAATGTCAGTCTCCCTGTCCTTACGTGTCCCAGGCACAAGAAAAAAAATAGATTGTAAGCTGAGGTTGGAAAACTGTGTATAATTCTGCAGAAACATTTCCATACACCAAATAAAAATAGTTGTTGTAGATTATAGATATAAACTATAAAGTACAAACCAGACTCACTTTCTCCACGAGGACATTACGGAATGAGTATTAGAAGCTAAATTGGTTACTCTCTATAGAATACGCACCGCTGGCAAGATGATGCGTACAATGAGAAGACTAATAAATGTATTATTGTTATTACCAGATATTTATATAGCGCACACATATTCCGCAGCGCTTTACAGAGAATATATCAGTCACATTAGTTCCTGCCCCAGTGGAGCTTACAATCTATAGTCCCTATCACATGCACACACACACACACAATAGGGTTCATTTTTGACAGGAGAATCAGGTGCGTATCTATAATAGGTGCAGGGTGTACGGGCCCCTGGGTTCAGGGGGGCCCCGCACCGCAGACCCTGCACCCATAATATACTTACCTCTCCGGAGTCCCACGTCGGCACGGTGGTCCAGCGCTGTAAAAACAACTGGAAAATGACCGCAAGCATGGGGAGAACATACAAACTCCACATAGTTAGGCCAGTGTGGGATTTGAACCCATGATCTCAGTGCTATGAGGCAGTAATGCTTACCATTACACCATCTGTGCTGTGCTAAATCTCCCTATTACTAAGCCTTCAGTAGCCATTTAAACCACAGCATCCTCTTAGCTGCTTGTTTGCTTAACTATACCCTAAAACATTGCTTGGAGCATTGATTGGCTCACTGCAGCCCATCACCACCCTCAGCCAAGCTGTCTTCTGATTGGCCTCCCAATCTAAGGAACTCCATTGAGAAGAGCATGAAAATCTCACCTGGATGGTGAGTAATAAACATCTTTAGGAATAGGATCCAATCCATATATGAAGTGTACACTAATGTATTTATATATTATTTACATATATATATATATATATATATATATTTATATATATACAAAGTATTAGGTCGCACTCACATCAATAAAAGTCATCATCCACTGGGGTGCATCCAGGACTTCCAGACTGGGGTCCAAACAAATAGAGCAAAAAATGGAGCACTCACCAAATTATTTTCAAAGAAGTGATGATAGGATTTATTCCATATTAATCATACCACAAGTATCAGGCTTGAGGAGGTATCTCAACGTTTCGGTCCATATATGACCATCCTCAGGAGGCACAACCACACAGCAATTTGCATCGGGCATATAGCCCACTCAGAAGCCAGCATCACACTAACCATGTCCACCAGGCCTCTATAAATACCACAAAAAGGCGGCAAAAACCATCACCGCGCTACAGCACATGGTATCATATGTCACAATGGACAAGGGGCAGAAAGCCCTTCACTCACTAAAAAGCACCAAGTCCAATAGTCATGATCCACTCCTTACGCCGGGCACACAGCCTCACATCCGGCCAGCAGCACAAGTATACGGTTGGCACACGTGTGTACAACCACATGTTACATGGAATCCATCCGGATGAGACACAGCAATATCCATCTGGCCCGTGCTCAATACAACAAATCCAAAGCAGATGTAGAGCATTTGGAGAGGAAGATAAGCCGTGCAGCAGCATTAAGGACAGACTGGAGAGGAGAGAGATGGGATTTGGGGAGGCCAGATAGGAGGAGGTTACAGTAGTCCAATCTGGAGATGACCAGTGAGTGTATGAGGGTTTTTGTAGCATCCTGGGTGAGATAGGGTCTGATCTTAGAAATATTTTTGAGATGGAAATGACAGGACTGTGAGAGGTTCTGGATATGTGGTTTGAAGGAGAGGGATGAGTCCAGGGTAACTCCAAGACAGCGCACCTTGGGAATAGATGAGATAGTTATTCCATCAATTGATAAAGAAATAGTGGGAAGTGAGGTTATGTGGGAGGGTGGGAAGATGATCATCTCCAGAGCCGGCCCTAGCCAATTTGGTGCCCTAGGCAAAATTTTGTCTGGTGCCCTCTAGCAGATAATCCCACCACCAATCTTATGCCGGGTTCACACTAGACAATATGACATTCAATCCGGCTGGATCGGACTACATATTGGGCACATAGTCTAGTGTGTACCTGCTATGTCGCTGGCGATGCGCACTCCCGCGCAACATTGCACGTAGGACTTACAAGCAGGCCCACCGGGCGGCGTCATTAATGAGGGCTATGCTGGCGAATGGCCACCACTGCCAGATTGGGCAAATGTGTATGCACCTGTCGATGCCAGCACCCCACCATACACACATGTAAACAAATATATATATACTGTGTGTATATATATATATATATATATATATATATATATAGTGTCAGACTGGGGCGTGAAGAGCAACAAGAGGGGCCCACTAAAGGAGTGTGACGAGCCATTAAGTAGGTGTGGTCATTATCTGGAGAGGTGTGGCAAAATAACTTTAGGAAATTGATTATAAAAAATTATGAATGTAGGCCAATGGGAGTTGGGGAGGCCAGATAGGAGGAGGTTACAGTAGTCCAATCTGGAGATGACCAGTGAGTGTATGAGGGTTTTTGTAGCATTCTGGGTGAGATAGGGTCTGATCTTAGAAATATTTTTGAGATGGAAATGACGGGACTGTGAGAGGTTCTGGAGATGTGGTTTGAAGGAGAGGGATGAGTCCAGGATAACTCCAAGACAGCGCACCTTGGGACTAGATGAGATAGTTATTCCATCAATTAATAAAGAAATAGTGGGAAGTGAGGTTATGTGGGAGGGTGGGAAGATGATCAGCTCTGTCTTAGACATATTAAGTTTAAGGAATCTCTGGGACATCCAGGAAGAGATAGCAGAGAGACAGTTGGAGATACAAGTCAGAAGAGAGGGGGAGAGATCAGGGGAGGAAAGGTAGATTTGAGTATCATCAGCATAGAGATGATAATGGAGGTCAAAAGAGCTGATGAGTTCACCTAGAGAGGAAGTATAGAGGGAGGATAGGAGAGGTCCAGGAACAGAACCTTGGGGGACACCTACTGTAAGAGGCTGTGGGGGGAAGAGAAGTCATGAGAGGAAACTGAGAAAGATTGGTCAGAGAGGTAGGACAACAGCCAGCAGAGGGCAGTGTCACATAGACCAAGGGAGTGAAGGATATGCAGCAGGAGAGGGTGGTATACAGTGTCAGAAGCAGCAGTGAGAGCAAGGAGAATGAGAAAAGAGTAGTGGCCTTTGGATTTGGCAGCAAGGAGGTCATGGCTGACTTTCATGAGGGCAGTTTCAGTGGAGTGGAGAGAACGGAAGCCGGACTGAAAAGGGTCAAGGAGGGAGTGGGAGGAAAGAACAGCAGTAAGGCGTTTGTAGACAATCCGCTCAAGGAGTTTGGAGGCAAAAGGGAGGAGAGAGATGGGTCGGTAGTTAGAAAGAAGGTTGGGATCAAGGGTAGGTTTTTTAAGAATGGGGGAGAAAAGGGCATGCTTGAATGCAGAAGGAACAGTGCCTGATGAGAGGGAGAGATTAATGAGGTGGGCAAGATGGGAGCAGGCAGAAAGAGAGAGGAAGCGGAGGAGGCGGGAGGGGTTAGGATCAAGAGGAGGTGGAAGGGGGGGAGGACCGGATGAGGGCCATGACTTTCTCTCCAGATACAGGGGAGAAGGATGTTAAAGCTGATAAAGTTGATGGAGAGGGGTGATCTGGGAAAAGAGGAGGTGGAGAGCTGGGGGACTGGTTGGATATGATGTCCTGACGTATGGAATCAATTTTAGATGTAAAGTAGGTAACAAAATCAAGGGCAGTGAGCAAGGAGGGGAGATGAGGAAGGGGTGGGCGAAGGAGGAGGTTAATGGTGAAGAGACGCTGGGGATTAGAGGACTGAGAGGAGATGAGGATCTTGAAATATGACTGTTTAGAGATGGAGAGAGCAGCACTATAGAATGAGAGCATAAATTTAAAATGGAGAAAATGTGCCTTAGAGAGTGATCTTCTCCACTGTCGCTCGGCAGTTCGTGAACACTTTTGCAGGTATCAGGGTTGGGGAGTAGATCTGCGAGTATGAGTAAGCGAGCGCTCGCTCTGAATCAGGGTGTGCGCTTTTTTTTTTTTTGCGGCCTCCTGGCCGCTCGCATAGCTGTGGGTGACCACCCACAGCTTATGCAGCGGCCAGGTGATGGTCGTGATGGTCAAGACCATCACGACCATCGGGCTTGCGACGAGACCCTTACAGTTGGGTCTCGTGGCCGCAAGCCCCAGTGGACTTCCTGCTCTAATAGAGCAGGATGTCCACTTACTGAGATCACGAGTGATGTCAGTTGGGCCACCCACGCACAGCAGGCGTTCCTTCAGGAATGCCTCCATTTGCCCAGCCACTCCCCCACCACGCCTTCCAAATGGGATGAGCTGTCGATCAACATCGACAGCCGCCCCTTTTGGATGCGAGCGCTGGAGCGAGTGCAATGTGACGCTTAGTTATGGTGGCTTTTGGAGGTAGAGGAGGGGAAGGAGAGAGGGACAGGTTAAAAGAGAGAAGGTGATGGTCAGAAAGTGGGAAAGGGGAATTGGAGTGATCAGAAATATAACATCGGTGAGTGAAGACCAGATCAAGCATATGGCCACGTACATGGGAGGGTGAGGAGGTCCATTGGGAGAGACAAAGTGAAGATGTGAGGGTGAGGAGTTTGGAGGCAGAGG
Organism: Taudactylus pleione; assembly: GCA_031769625.1. Lineage (NCBI taxonomy): Eukaryota > Metazoa > Chordata > Amphibia > Anura > Myobatrachidae > Taudactylus > Taudactylus pleione. The sequence continues at coordinate 7,971,351 of JAUIMM010000197.1, forward strand.
ATTCTGTGGGGATATCAATTGGAATATTGAAGTCACCTAGGATAATGGAGGGAAGGTCTGAGGAGAGAAAGTGAGGGAGCCAGGAAGCAAAGTTGTCAAGGAACTTGGAGGGAGGGCAAGGGGGATGGTAAATGACAGCTATTCGCAGGTGTACTGGGTGGAAGAGGCGTATAGCATGGACTTCAAATGTAGAGAATGTAAGGGATGGTTCAGAGGGAATGGGTTGGTATGAGTAAGCAGGGGATAGAAGGACCCCAACACCACCACCATGGCGACCCCCAGGTCATGGGGTATGGGAAAAGATGAGGCCCCCAGAGGAGAGAGATGCAGGAGAAGTGGTGTCAGAGGGTAAAATCCAGGTTTCAGTAATGGCTAGGAGATTTAGGGAGTTGATGAAAAGGTCATTGGTTGGGACCAGTTTATTACAGACTGACCTGGCATTCCATAGGGCACAGGATAGAGGGAGTTTGTTGGAGAGATTTGAATGAGATTATCAGGGTTGCTGTAGCGTGGGGGTCAGATTAATTTGGGGGACCGAGACGAATAGAGTGTAGCGATGGTGTGGTCTCCAGTGCTAGAAGGGGAGCCAGTAGAAGGTGGACAGGGAGGGAAATTAATGATATCTGGATGGATGTGGAGTGAAGTGACATGGAGAGGGGGGTGGGAGGAGGGATTAGCAGTGAGGTCGTAGGACCCCGGTGGAGAATAAGAGAATGAAAGTGGAGTAATGGAAGAAGTTAGGGAGGAAAGTAAACAGAGGAGAGGAGATAAGGCGAAGAGGAAGTGGAGGAGACAAGGGGGAAAAGATAAAGGTGGAAGCAAGGGGCAGAACAAAAGATTAGGTAGACACTAAGTGAAGATAGGAGTTGAAGAAAACATGGTAATGCTAAGGATGATGTAAATAGTTGAAGAAAAAGTTGAAAGTAGGAATGTAGAAAGAATGTAAGAGAGAGCAGATTTCCAGAAATGGAAGTAAGAGTACAGTGTGGGAAAAGTGTGACTCTAAATCAAAAGCTTATTATTGAGTATAATAAAAGTGGAGATTTGGTGGGAGCATAAATGAAATAATAAAATAGACAGTGTTTGGAGCTAGATGACATAAGACTTAGAAAAAGAGCTAAGATAAAAGTACATTATTATAGAGGTAAACTGACATTAACCCAGATAAGTATGCATTAGGATTATATGTACAGCACAGAGCCAGCATGGTAAAACACCCATTATTAGCGCTCCTTCAGTATTTTTACTGTTTTCTCTATGTTGTTTTTCATGTTTCTATTTAGTATGTCTGTTGTAGAAGGATTCAGTGCAATTTCCTTATGTGCGTGCCTATGTCCAGCTATCATCTGTCATTGCCACACACATGTACACAGTGCAACGTCTTCACTCTCTCTTTCAACTTTTCCTCATTTCCTTATCTGTAAAAATAGCATCTAGTCAATCATTTCAGCCTCTTGTGCACAGGCACTGATATACGAGCCTTCCCCACTGTCTCCTACTGGCAAAGCTGCCTGCAAATAGTACAATGCAGCTACAGGACAGCCCCTGTGCAGGCTCTATACCTGCCCCTTCTGTCTCATCACACTTCTGTAATATACTCACTGGAATTATTCACTGTACACAGCCGCATTACATTCAACTCACTGCACAGTTTAAATAGTGTCTTGGGGCTTCAACAAGTCTCTTGCGTAAGAGAGAGAGAGAGAAAGAGAAAGGGGGAGAGAGAGAGAGAGACAGGGGGAGAGAGAGAGAAAGTGAGAGCTAAACTGGGGTCTACTGGAACATGCAGAAGTCTCTCAAAAGAGACAAACTTTGTATTTATCCAGAGTTCAGCCTCCTGAATAGGAACCTCAACCAACCTATTCTGAGACCTCTGCATGAGTGACTTCTCTGGACACAGCAGAATAGAAGCCTCTGAGGGTAAGGACTCTCATAGGAATCCCATACTGTCACATCTCTAGGTCTTCTTTAGTTATATATTGTTATTGATTTACAGCTTTCTTACAAGTCTCTCACTCTGCAGTGAGTCTGAAATGTACTAACTTTCTTGAAGTTCTCTTATTAAATCTCTGTCACTCTCAATCAGTACACTATAGAATTATCAGACATCAGTGTCTTATTCTGTACTCTACATGACACTTTGATCTCCCACCTGTCTTACGCAGCTACATATTTTCCCATTCCCCCCCCCCCCTGTATTACAGACCATTAACAAGACCAAGACATGATCCCGAAACTGGATTTGTGTTTCTGGATTTGGGGGGTCCTGTTTGTGCAAAGGTCACTGGCCAGACCCTCTGATGAGCAGGACTATTATCACCAGGAGATTGTGTCAAGGGATAATTTTTACTCCTATTCGGACCACGAGGATCTACAGACACCCCTGGGAGAGGCGGAGGTACCCCCAGAGGACCCCATGGTGGAAATAATACATGAAAGCCAGGACACTAGGGAAGAGATATATCCAGTGTCCAAGAAGGATATAATAAAATCTAAGAAGAGCAGCAAAAAGGAAGAAAAGTCACATTTGCAGAAACAAGGTAATTGCCTTTAATAATAACTGGGTGTCTATACAGTAAGTTACCAAACTTCTATCTCCCTGAAGCTATTCACCTAATGTGTCGGTTTTAACTCAGAGGTCAAACAAACGTTATTCATTCTTAATGTAAATAATTCCAAGTATTGGCTTGTTGAGCCTGTGCACTATTTTGTTTGGCTAAAAATATTGTTGTTATTTTTATTTATCGCTTATTAATAAAGTCCCGATTTAATCCTATGTAGTCCTGGACATTCCGCAGATCACATTATTATTATTATTATTATCCTTTATTTATATGGCGCCACAAGTGTTCCGCAGCGCCTTACATAGTACATAGAACTAATAGGTGAACAAGAAACAAGTAACTTACAGTACATTACAGTGCAGGACAAGGACACGATTTATATACATTGCTGAAATAGTGATTAAAGCACTCACAATAAGCAGCTGGGAGTTGGCAGTCACGTGTTAGGTGCCCTAATTGGGAGTAAGGAGTAGAAGAAAATGTAAAGAGAAGCACATGAGGGAAGAGGTCCCTGCTGCTGAGAGCTTACATTACAAAATAAATGACACAGTGAGATTGAAGATAAAGGTTTAGCATTACTTGTTTAAACAAGTTTACCATATAATAACTGAGCAATTGTATTTATGATATATTAGTGGGTGAGGATCATTCTGGGGTCTTTCTCAGTTAATGGAGCTAAAATGATCTTCAAACATTATTGCACTAAACACATTAGCAAAACAGGGTGCACATTATATTATTAAATTCAAGATGCTCAGAACCAGTTATTTATATAGCGCACACATATTCCGCAGCGTTTACAGAGAATATTTGGCCATTCACATCAGTCCCTGCCCCAGTGGAGCTTTCAATCTATATTCCCTACTACATGCTCACACACATACACTCTAGGGTTAATTTTTGCTGGGAGCCAGTTAACCTACCTGTATATTTTTGGAGTGTGGGAGGAAACCGGAGTACCCAGAGTAAACCCACGCAATATATACAAACTCCACAGGGTTAGGGCCGTGGTGGGAATTGAACCCATGACCTCAGTGATGTGAGGCAGTAACGCTAACCATTACACCGTCTGTGCTGCCCGGAAAAATATAGAACTGTTAATTCACTCGTCAGTGTAGTGTGGTTGGGGGACTGGGAACACCTACGGCCAAATACCACCAGTGAAAAACTTTTGTCATTTGAATAACATTATGCCAAATTTTCATTTAAGAGTTGTGAAAATTCTTCTCTAATGGTTAGTCAGTGGTTGTCATATAAAACTGGGCTGCGTAACTGGGCCGGGTGTAAATATACATTTTGCCTCTTTTGTAGCTTCTTACACCTGCTTCATGCTGCTTTGCCTACTGTAATGTGACTATACATGGCTTTTCTAGAGGCACACTATATTTCTCATGTTAATGGTCTCTGCGTCTGGCAGTGTGCAAGATCACTAAAGGAAAGCATATTTTATATATTGTACAATCTTTCGTATACACTATAAACAATGTATAGTGGGTGTACGCCCAAACCATCATTTGCGACGGTCGTTCCTTGCATCGTCCCATCTGCAATTCTGCACAGCAGATGGAACGATGCAATGAACGACGCTCTGTAACGACACATCATGCCGTCGTACACCGGCTCATGCAGTGTGTACGGCAAGCATAATGTATTGTTACATCGCACCATGCCCAGCTTAAGAAACATCTATTTAAATCTAATGCTGGGCATACACTGTCAGATAAATTGTCTGTCAGACAGACAGACAGACACCAATCTGACAAGTTAAAAACAAACAGATATTGCGGGCATACAGTGGGGGAGATGTACTAAGCTCTGGAAAGTGATACATTGGAAAGTGATAAACTACCAACCACTTAGCTTCTAACTGTTACAGGCTGTGTTTGAAAAATGACAGGAGCTGATTGGCTGGTAGTTTAGCACTCCAATTTATCACTTTCCAGAGTTTAGTACATCTGCCCCAGTCCAGGGATGTCAAGATGGGGTGGGATTGGTAGTGATTACCCGGGCTTCCATACGCACTAAGCTTGGATCCGATAGGCAACGCCATTTATAGATGGCATTGCCTTTTAGAAGCCTATGGGCTTCTTTTTAGACCTTTCCCTGAGAGGGATACAATAGGATCTCTCCCAGGGTCCGTCGCGGGCTCCCGCATGTGCTGGCCGACGGCCGCACATGCGCAGAGGGACTCACAGAAGTCCCCACATCACAAAGGACAGATGAGCTTAGCTTAACTATTCATGCAGACAGTGTTGCTAAATGCAGGTGATTGGCGGAATGCATCACATCCAAACTGCAATGTTTGATGTATCCCCAGGGCAGGTGCAATGTTTCCTGGCACCCTAGCAAAACTTCAGCCTACTGCCCGCCCCTCCCTCAATACACACTTTCCAGCTCCTCAGCGCTGTCACACTCACCTGAGTCTATATGCTGCTCATGGGCTCGCTGCTGGGGACGGAGGAGCCCGGTTACTGCCTTATAGTTAGTACAAACCTCATTCAGGCCCGCTGAGGGCCGCGGCGGGCCCGGGTAATAGGAGGTGTGGCCTAATCGCGGGAGGCGTGGCCATGCCCCCTTCCCGGAATAAAAAAATTAAATAAAGATTTGCAGCGCCGCGCGATGGGGAGGGGGGCGCTCTGGGCCCCCTCAGCCCTGCTCAAAGCCAGGGGGGGAGTGATCAGTGTGATCGCTCCCCCCCACAGGCATTGGAGACTGCTGTGGCTGCTGCTCAGCAGCCACGAGCAGTCTCCACTGCAGCTCAGCACACGCAGTGTGCTGGGCTGCTGTGAGGGAGGGGGAGCGGCACCGGACCCGGGCCCCCGCCGGGCCCCTCAGGAAGCCCGGGCCCCGGTAATCTGTACCCGCTCCCCCCCTCTCGGCGCCCCTGACCTCATTAACACAACAAGGCAACAAGCGACTCCCTCCAGCTGCCTAATGGTGGCGCCAGCCCTGTGCGCCCTTAATATCAACATGTTCAACATTAATAAACAGTGAGAATGTCACAGTCCTATAGTAACTTAACCCTAACTGCAGTCTAACTCTAACCACAGCCTAACCCTAACTGCAGCCTAACCACAGCCTAACACTACCCACAGCCTAACAACAGTCTTACCCTAACCGCAGCCTAACCCTAACAGCAGCCTAACCCTAACCCTATCCACAGCCTAACCCTAACTGCAGCCTAACACTAACCGCAGCCTAACAGTCTTACCCTAACCACAGCCTAACCCTAACCCAAACTGCAGCCTAACCCTAACCGCAGCCTAACCCTAACTGCAGCCTACCCTAACTGTAGCCTAACCCTAACTGCAGCCTAACCCTAACTGCAGCCTAACCCTAACTGCAGCCTAACCCTAACTGCAGCCTAATAACAGCCTAACACTAACCGCAGCCTAACAGTCTTACCCTAACCACAGCCTAACCCTAACCCAAACTGCAGCCTAACCCTAACCGCAGCCTAACCCTAACTGCAGCCTACCCTAACTGTAGCCTAACCCTAACTGTAGCCTAATCACAGCCTAACACTAACCGCAGTCTAACAGCAGGCTTACCCTAACCACAGCCTAACCCTAACCCCAGTCTAACCGTAACTGCAGCCTAACCCTCTTTAATATATTGATAATGTCATCATGTATAATGTAGGTGATTTGAGCATGTCATGCTGACCGATCATGTTGACATTATGAATGTGGACAATTCCGAAGCTGTCAACATTACAGTGTCTGAATGTTATTCTGAATGTCAACATGGTGACTACTGTACATACCAAAATAACAATCTGATCTTCTCCCTTTACCATTTATATGTTGTGGTTCAGTAAAATATAAAATATTCTAGAAATATGTGGAACTTTTTCTAATTTGGCAGATCTGTTACACTAAAATCTGTGAAGTATTAATGCTGTCAGATGCTGCCTAGGATGACCTAATAACCTGCCAAGTGCAGCTAAAGAGGCAGATGGTAACCATACAACCATTTAGCAGGCTTGGATCTGACTGGTCTATAACAGACGCACTAAGCAGTGCTGGAAGCATATGGAAGCTGTTTGTGAATAAAGACCAGAGACATGCAGTCAGGGTGGGCAGGGGAGACTGAGCCTACACTGTCATACTCCCTCTCCCATCATACTCCCCCTCCCATCATACTCCCTCTCCCATCATACTCCCCTTCCCATCATACTCCCTCTCCCGTCTTACTCTCTCTCCCATCATACTCCCTCTCCCATCATACTCCCCCTCCCATCATACTCCCTCTCCCATCATACTCCCTCTCCCGTCTTACTCCCTCTCCCGTCTTACTCCCTCTCACGTCTTACTCTCTCTCCCATCCTACTCCCTCTCCCATCCTACTCCCTCTCCCGTCCTACTCCCTCTCCCGTCCTACTCCCTCTCCCGTCCTACTCCCTGTCCAGTCCTACTCCCTCTCCCGTCCTACTCCCTCTCCCGTCCTACTCTACTCCCTCTCCCGTCCTACTCCCTCTCCCATCATACTCCCCCTCCCATCATACTCCCTCTCCCATCCTACTCCCTCTCCCAACCTACTCCCTCTCCCATCATACTCCCTCTCCCATCATACTCCCTCTCCCAACCTACTCCCTCTCCCGTCCTACACCCCCTCCCGTCATACTCCCCCTCCCGTCATACTCCCTCTCCCGTCATACTCCCCCTACCGTCATACTCCCCCTCCCGTCATACTCCCCCTCCCGTCATACTCCCCCTCCCGTCATACTCCCTCTCCCGTCATACTCCCTCTCCCGTCATACTCCCTCTCCCGTCATACTCCCCCTCCCGTCATACTCCCTCTCCCGTCATACTCCCTCTCCCGTCATACTCCCTGTCATGTTCCAGAGTTTTGTTATAAAAGCTGTTTTTTTATACAAATGTGCCTCCCCAGCCATTGACCTCACCGCACGTCATTGATAGAGACCCCTCAAATATCTTTATAGTATCTATTAATATTAAATATTTTTGTGGCAAAATGTCCACACAGAGCCTGATTCATGGTTGTATGCAAACCCAATCGCATTTGCGATCGCTCACAGGGCCTGATTCAGCAGCGTACGAAATTGCCGGGTCTGAGCAGGAAATTTCCCGGGTTGTATGTCTGAAAGGGGTATTAGAAAGATGCTACTGAAATACAAAGCCAGCAGCTCCCAGGTCTACAGCAGAGAATAGGACTGAGCAGGATCAGTAGGCTTTCATGTCATGTCACTAGGGGGCTGATTCTTAGTCACGCTCTGCTGCAACCACTTTGGCGCCTTTATTTTTGTAGTCGCATCTGCAACTTTATGCTAAGGCTAGTAAAAAGCTATTCCCCTAGTGTACAAGTGTGCATCCACTTAGGGCCGTATTCAATTAGTTTCGCACGCACAATACTTTTTCGCATGCCGGACTTTTCGCCTACATTGCGTATTTTAGCTGCGAAAACTTATTGTGTGCGCTCCCGCTATTCACTGTATTCAATTCCAAAACACGCGAAATTGCAACCTTGTGAATGCAAACCAGGCGAAAAGTGCTGTCAGCATTGGGGAAAACAGTCTGACGCCCACTAATAGATGCACTAACATTGGGGATCAATGTACATGCCCTCGAATAGCCCGAATAAAGCTATTTGGGGTACATAAGGTGTGTCAATTTCTTCTAATTAGCGTCTGTGCACTAGTGGTGAAGACATCGACAGCACGCCCCCTTTGGTGCGAGACCCATAACGACGGCTTGGCCGTCGTTATTCGGGTCTCGCGTGTGCGCACGACGGAGCCGCCTCCGTCGTGTGCATGCGCACTTGGGCAACATCAACCCGCTTGCGAGCGCACAGCGCTCGTGAGCGGGTCTGAATCAGGCCCTTTGTGTGTTTTCAGATTCAACCATCCCACTTGGTGCGTCTTTAGAAGCTACCATCGGACGATACATCAAATTTGCACCTACTCCATGGTACGTGCAGATTCTCCATCATAGTATGGGCTCCAATATGAAAGATTAAGGCCCAGATTTATCAGCGAGTGATATTCTTGTTATCACTCGTTACTAATCTTAAATGGTGCTCCAACCAATCAGCTCCTATCTGTCATTTTTAAACACATGACTGTTAGGAGCTGATTGGTTGGAGCATCATTTAATATTAGTAACGAGTGATAACAAGAATTTCATCCATTGATAAATCTAGGCCTACGTGTCTGAGTTCGCAAGTGCTGTAGTAACATGCCTGTGACAAGTGGCGGCTCCAGGGGCGGGGCTCCAGCGCAGTCTAAAATTCAAATAGGGGAACCACACCAACTGCCACTCTAAACGCTGTCAAACATCGCTGGCTGGGACTCACTGGCAGTTGGTGTGGCTCCCCTATTTGAACTTTGGACTGCGCTGCATCCCCGCCTCTGGAGCCTCACTGCCTGCGACACTCCCATAACATGCCCATAATACACCACATCTCAGGGAGTCTGAGAAACCACCTCCCAGTCACCGCCCAGGAACGCCCTTCTCTACATACACAGGGCGAAATTTAGTGTTATACAAAAACCCGACGATTTGCATATAACAGCGATTGTGAGAGACCTATGCATGTGCAGGATCTGTACTGTACGTGTGCAGGTCTCCCTCTATGAGATCGCTTGCTGTTCCCCCAAGCCGCAGCCTGATTAACAGGCAGCGGCTGTTTGGGGTGGGGCGTGGGCGGGGCTGGCCTCCATTCCAGAAAACGTGGGCGTGTTGCCCCCATTTTCTGGGAGTGCCGTGGTCATTTATTTATTTATTACCAGTGGTCCCCCTTAAATCCCTAATCAGCCTTTTCTGTTCATGGAAAATAGGGGGAAAACCCGGTGTGGGGTCACTCTGATTTCCATTAACCAGCACTAGTCTGAAGCAGTCGTGGGGCTTACATTATAGCCCTGGCCTCTTACAGGGGTGTGGGGGACTACCCAGAATTTGTAAGTCTCACTTTCTGGGAGAGTAAGTATGATTTCTTGTCTTAAATTCCTGGCTTTATTATACAAGTTAGAGGGATGAGTATAACTACATATGGGGGTGACAGGTTTAAGAGCACAGAAGTTCCCATGTAGTTACTATAACAGTCGGGTTACCAGCTCTCTGCACATAGAGACACTCTAGCATCCTGTTGGAAGTGGCTTTAGAGACTGCTACTATGCAACAACTGTGTGCTTCCCGATAATATGGCACAAATAGGGTGCTGGTAATTGTCTGTCAAGACTAGGCTTCCCTAGTCTTTCCTGTTGTTCCTGGCATTTAATGCTCTGTCCAAATCCCAGCCTGCAATTCTATCCAGGAACTGTGCTGTAGCCAAGCCAATCACACGTTTCATCTGATATACTTCACACTAACAGAAACCACCTGACTTCTGTTTAATGAAATACAGACGAGCAGATCAGACCTTTCTTACATAATCCCATCTCCAGCAGCTGACGTTGCCTGAATATTAATATATCACTTGTGTGTCGGACAGTACAGTGCTATAACAATCCCCTTGAGTCACTACTGTCTGAGGATAATTCAGTCTAGATAGGAAGTGGAACCAGTGTGTTTTGTAATGAGGTTATGGCTAGGATGAGTGCAATCCACTGCTCCCAACCCTATCCTGGATTATTTCTGGTTCATGTTAGGCTCGCTAGACCGTCGTGGTGGACAGGAGGAAGTGAAGTGCCCCCACATTTCCTTGCAGGATTTTCATCTTAATAAAGGAAAGTGCCCCAGATCTCATTGTATACAGAAGGTTGCATATACAATCCCATTGTATACAGAAGGATGCATATACAATCCCACTGAACAAATTCTACATGTGCAGTTCTTAAAGGCATATGATACAAAATGACATTATCTGCAAAACCTACTGATTGTTGCTAATGGAGCACGAATGCAAAGAAAGCTTTTTATAATCAGACACAGGGGGTCATTCAGACCCGCTCGCGAGCGCAGGACGCTCGCAAGCGGGTCGATGGTTCCAAATTGCGCATGCGCACGACGGAGGGAGCTCCGTCGTGCGCATGCGTGAGACCCGAATAACGACGGCCAAGCCATCGTTATGGGTCTCACACCAAAGGGGGCGTGCTGTCGATGGTGAGTGACAGCACGCCCCTTTTGGTGGGCGTGCCAGGGGCGTGGCTGCCAGACGGAGGCGTTCCCATGGGAACGCCTACCGTCTGAGTCCGGCCCCACTGACATCACTAGTGATGTCAGTGGGAGTGATTTTGGCTCTGATATAGCCAAAATCACTCCAGGGCTTGCAGTCACCGAGACCCTACCGCAGGGTCTTGTCGCAAGCCCGCTGGTCACGATGGTCTTGACCATCGCGACCATCTTCATGGATGCTCGCGTCCATGAGGCCGCTCCAAGTTGAGGGAGGAGGGCCCTGATTCAGAGCGAGCGCTCTGAATCAGGCCCTCAATCTCTTACAGTGTACCTGTCTCTTACAGGAAATTATTTTATGGGCTGAAGCACTATTGATGAGGATGAAGCCTATTGATTCCCTAGAAACCGCTGACATTACTTATCCATTCATTATAACCTATCTACTCGATAGGAACCAGTGGTGCTAGCTATCAGGGCTTTGAGGTCTGATATACTCTATAGATTAGTGGTTTGCTATCCACTATCCTCCAGATTTGGGAGAAATGCTATACACTAGCAGCCCATGACTGGAGGACTGCTATAGAGTAGTCCAGTGGTTCCCAAACTGTGCGCCGTGGCACCCTGGGGTGCCTCAGGACACTTGCAGGGGTGCCTCAGGTTGGTGGTCCAGCACCATATCAAATTATTTATGGTCAATGTAATGTAAATAGGTGGACAAACAGAAGCTCAAACCTGTCCACCACCACATAACTGAGCCTAAGGATGACAGGTAAGCATTTTTTTCTGAATTTCTCAATAACAAACATTCGCCTTAGGGGTTCCCTTAAAGCAATGCTGATACTCTAGGGCACTTTGATTCAAAAAAGTTTGGGAACCTCTGGAGTAGTCCCCACTCCCCAGGGACTGGAGGAATGCTTTTAACTATCCACCCGAGATTAAAGGATTGTTAAATACTAGTCACCAAAGACTAGAGGAATGCTGTACACTTGCAACCCAAGATTGGAGGACCGCTATACACTAGCCACTGAGATTGGAGGAATGCTTTACACTAGATTAGAGGAATGCTTTACACTAGCCACCCAAGATTGAAGAACTGCTATACACCAGCCACCAAAGGTTGGCGGAGTAGTATATACTAGTCACATGAAAATGAAGGACTGTTATACATTAGCCACCCGAGACTGGAGCACTACTATACTCACAAGTCACCTAAGATTGCAGGACTGCTATACACTAGCCACCAGAGATTGAAGGTCTGCTATACTTTAGCCATTACAGATTGGAGGTTTGCTATACACTAGCCACCAGAGCATGGAGGTCTTCTATAGGCTAGCCACCAGAGATGGGAGGTCTGGGCCAAACTAGTCAAAAGATCTTGCAGGTCTGCTATACACTAGTCACTGGAATTGGAGGCCTGCTATACACTAGCCACCAGAGATTGGAAGAATGCTATATACTAGACACCCAAGATCAAGGACTGATAAACAGTACAATTTGGAGACTGGAGGAATGCTTTTCACTAGCCACATGAGAGTGGAGGAGTGTTACACCAGTCATTTGAGGTCTGTTACACTAGCCACCAGGGATTGGAGGTCCTCTGTACACTAATCACCAGATATAAAAGGTCTGCTATATACTGCACACAAGATATGAAATGTCTGCTATACACTACTTGGTAAAGATGGGAGGTCTACTATACACTAGCCACCAGAGATTACAGGCCTGCTATACACTAGCCACCAGAGATTACAGGCCTGTTATACACTAGCCACCAGAGAATACAGGCCTTCTATACACTAGCCACCAGATATTACAGGCTTCCTATACACTAGCCACCAAAGATTGTGGCCTGCTATACACTAGCCACCAGAGATTGGAGGTTTACCAATTACTAATTGCTACAGAACATGTGACATCACTGATGGACTTTGCAACTTAACAATTTACTAGGAACCATTTGTGCTAGCTACCAGAGATTGGAGGCCTGCTATACTAAAGCCACCAGAGTTTGGATGCCTACCATACTATAACCACCGGAGATTGGAGGCCTGCTACACTATAGCCACCAGAGTTTGGAGGTCTGCTATACTATAGCCACCAGAGATTGGAGGTCTGCTATACTATAGCCACCAGAGATTGGAGGCCTGCTATACTATAACCACCAGAGATTGGAGGCCTGCTACACTATAGCCACCAGAGATTGGATGGCTGCTATACTATAGCCACTAGAGATTGGAGGCCTGCTATACTATAGCCACCAGATATTGGAGGATTGCTACACTATAGCCACCAGAGATTGGAGGATTGCTACACTATAGCCACCAGAGATTGGAGGCCTGCTATACTATAGCCACCAGAGATTGGAGGCCTACCATAGTATAACCACAAAAGATTGGAGGCCTACCATACTTTAACCACCAGAGATTGGAGGCCTACCATACTATAACCACCAGAGATTGGAGGCCTACCATACTATAACCACCAGGGATTGGAAGCCTGCTATACTATAGCCACCAGAGATTGGAGGTCTATTATACACTAACTATCCACCATATACTGTATTGGAATTCTGTGATAATTTAACCACCAAAGATTGGAGGACTGCTAAACATTAGGCATATTGTTGGAATACGGAGAGTGCTGCAATGTCTCCATCTTTGCCCATAAGATGAAGAAATCATCTTTACAAAGATGGTCACCTTCTGTACCTCTGTGCATGCACTGCGCCATCTTGTACTGTGTATGAGTTCCGCAGCAGGACACAGACATGTTCCGCTATGTCTTATTCAATCACTGCTACCCACATACGGTCACCGGCCGGTGACCTGTATACTCCACACAAGCTCCTGCCCATGCTGAGAGTCTATATGTGCCTACCTGTGAGTACAGCTGTGCTAATCACATTATTGCTGTGTAAGCTACCCCACTGGTTAAGTACTGGGCTGTCTCGTGACTCAGAGGGATCTGCTGGTGTGTACAACTACTCTGCTGTTAACACCGCCAATAGTACACACACAGTTTTTCAAGTTTCAACACATATCTATCTATCTATCTATCTATCTATCTATCTATCTATCTATCTATCTGTGTATATATATATATATATATATATATATCATAGCTATGGAGGTGAGAACAGTAATCTTACTATTATACACTCAAAGCTAGAAATCTTTTAAACAGAAATAATTATGGGTGACAAGGCATGCGATTAAAAGAATAGAGGTCTTCAAGCGTGTAAAATATTTCTTACATGCAGCAGAGGTCTGATTGACAGAGCTAGTATCAGTGTGTCAGCACAATAATATATCTAATGTAAAATAACATCTTCAGGGTATTCTGCAGCAAAGAATTTCCGGTTTACTGAAAGCTTTATAGCTGCCAACATATCATTATGATTTCCTGTGACAACTTGCACAACCAGCATTCAGAAGCAGGATACATGAGAAGTGGTACTGTGCAAGTAGAAACAGAATATATGGGAAGTGGAATTGTTTAGGTGCACTCACCATACAGAACCAGGATACATGAGAAGTGGTACTCTGTAGGTGGACCTAACATACAGAACCAGGATACATGAGAAGTGGTACTGTGCAAGTAGAATCAGGATATGTGGGAAGTGGTATTGTGTAGGTGCATCCAGCATACAGAACCAGGATAATGACAGACGACAGCTTAATAGGCTTGAGAATAGATAAGAATCCTGGGTTTTTTGCTGATTGGCTGGCTTGACAGCCTTGTTGCTAGGCAGATTAGTTTAGGTTTTTTTCAGCTGGTATGTTGTTTGACCAATGGGTTGTTTGGAGGTGTGTTTGTGAGAAACTGTATATAAGTTAGAGTTTTTCCTGAACAAAGCCTCTTTTTCATTCTGGAGCCCACCCTCCCGCCCAAAGCCTTTGCTACTGTTATTTTGTCACATGAACTTTTCTTCCCATTTAGGGGAGGCACAGCATTGGCGGGAGAACGCTGCATCTCAGTGGCTTTATGTGGCGCAAGAAACCATTGTGAGGGCACTGGCCCTCGATGTAGATGGCGAGTTTGTCCTTCTCTGTGTGGGGGGACCCGGGCGCTTTTTGTACGGAAGCGTTTGGTCTGTGCACAGGAGGGAAGCGAGTCCTTCTCAACGTAAGAGCATCTATAGGGGGGACGTTTCAGTCTTCACCCGATTTGTTCGCATCTAGAAAGCTGGGACTGAGATTGCAGCGTCTCTTGGCCACCTCGTTTAGGTGAATTAATTTAATTGATAAATAAAAGCTGTATTGTGTCTGTGTCTTTATTTATTAGTTTAAGCAAGTGTTAAGCTAAGATAAGGTTGGTGGAGAAGGTTAATTAGCAATAAACCAATGGAGATCTTATTGAGAAATGGTAATGCACAGGTTTCCAGCAAGAAGAACTAGATGTACCTTGTTGGAGGAGAGTGCTCTGTGCTGCCAGGACCGCTGTACTGCCGGAGTCGCGTCACCACGTGACCTCCGACCAGGACAAGCTAGATGTGCTACTATGCATGGGTGGTTTTTCCATGCATCTTCCAGCTCCATCCTCCATTGTGGAAGGACGTGCCCCTGTTTGTCTCTTTTGTGTGGAGAGGGTGAGCAATACCAGAGACCCTGCAAGTGCCACGGTGTCACCACTGCTAGTTGTACTGATTACTCCACTGCCACCACTGTGTATTATTAACACAAGTGTGTGCCCCACTATGCAGCACACCACCTGTATTAACCGCCACACTTTCCTGTTGAAACTGCTACATGCATTGTATGCCTCCTGCATTAACCCTGTGTTATTCTGCAACCCAGGCTGCCTGGTTAATACTGTGTACAAAGACATAGCCGCTGTGCTATAGCGTCCATCTGTAAATCCCGCCCTATGTGTTCTTTTTAGTCTAAAGCTGTGCACACACAGGGCCTGATTCAGACCTGGTCGCCAGCCCTGAGCGCTCGCAACCGGGTCGATGTTTGCCCACTGGGCATGCGCACGACGGGTGCTCCGTCGCTCCGGATCTCGCACCAAAGGGGGCGAGCTGTCGATGGTGATTGACAGCTTGCCCCGTTTGGTAGGCGGGCAGGGGGGGTGGCTGGCCAAATGGAGGCGTTCCCGAAGGAACGCCTGCCATTTGGGGGCGGCCCCACTGACATCACCAGTGATGTCAGTGGGAGAGCTTCTGGCTCTATTAGAGCCAGAAGCTCTCTGGGGCTTGCGGCCACGAGACCCTACCACAAGGGTCTCGTCGCAAGCCCGATGGTCGCGATGGTCTTGACCATCGCGACCATCAACCTGGCCGCTCGCAATAGCTGTGGGTGGTCACCCACAGCTATGCGAGCAGCCAGGAGGCAGAAAAAAACAAAAAACGCCCAGATTCAGAGTGAGCGCTCTTTCAGAGCGTCCGTCTCTGAATCAGGGCCACAATGCGATCCGTCTTATCATATATATATATATATATATATATATATATATATATATATATGTTCAAATCCCAGTAGCACTCATTAAAAGAGTCATTGAGGGAGTGCACGGTACATATGGTAATGGTAGATATATATGTACAGTATATATATCACTCTGATGCTAGTGCATAGTGTGTGCCCCATCCTGCTCTGCTGTGAGACTTCCGAAAATGTAGAATGTTTTGCATTACTATGCAGTCAACAGCAGCCTTGAGTGAGGGGGTGTTGGAGGAGAGCGGATTCCGGACTATAGATAGACAGTAATTAGATAGACAATCTCTACATAGACACCAGATGTTAGACAATCCAGTAGTTAGACAGGGACTAAAGGTCGACAGGGACATAAGTCAGACACAAAAAGATCGACAGGTACAAAAGGTCGACAGGGTCAAAAGTTCGACACAAAAATGGTCGACACTTTTTTTTTTTAGGGTTAAGGTTAGGCACTTACTGGAGGGTTAGGGTTAGGCACTTACCCCCATGGTTAGGGTTAGGCACCAGGAGGGAGGGTTAGGGTTAGGCACCAAGGGGAGGGTTAGGGTATTGTGAAGATTAGGGCTAAAAAATAAATAAAAAATTGTCGACCATTTTTGTGTCGACCACTTTCATGTCGACCATGTGGCTCTGTCGACATTTTTACATGTCTAACTTTAGTTGTCTAACTTTTGTCCCTCTCTAACTATTGACTGTCTAACTTCTGTTGTCTATCTAGACATTGTCTATCTAATTAATGTCTATCTCTTATACCACACCCGAGGAGATCACTCTGAGCTGTCTCCTCTGAGCTTCATGGACCCTGTACTGCCAGAGTCACATCACCGGCCAAGCTAGATGTGATACTGCGCATGTGTGGCTTGTACTCACATCTTTCAGCTCCGTCCTCCATGTATTTCTCCTGTGCTGAGAGGGTGAGCAATACCAGAGACCCTGCAAGTGCCACTGTGTCACCACTGCTAGTTGCACTAAATACATCATTGCCACCGTTGTGTATTACATCGGTGTGTGCCCCATTTTACAGCAACCTATTCTGCCTGGTTAATAAACCAATCCCTGTTTAAGTTATTCATCATGTGGACTGACCTCCATTACACACCGCTGTCACCTATATCAACAGTTCTAGGTTCTGCCAATACACCCAGCATACAGAGCGAGAGGTTGTATTGTGCCAGCGCACCCAGCATACAGAGCGAGAGGTTGTATTGTGTCAGCGCACCCAGCATACAGGACCAGGATACATGAGAAGTGGTACTGTGCATGTGCACCTATCTAGAAGAACCATAGAACATGAGAAGTGGTAGAGGTGCA
This sequence comes from Taudactylus pleione, assembly GCA_031769625.1. NCBI lineage: Eukaryota > Metazoa > Chordata > Amphibia > Anura > Myobatrachidae > Taudactylus > Taudactylus pleione. The sequence goes on from JAUIMM010000197.1 coordinate 7,988,739, forward strand.
CCCAACATACAGAACCAGTATACAGGAGAAGTGGCAATGTGTAAGTGCCCAGCAATGGGAATCAGAGAACATGGGAGGTGGCTAAATGAGCCCCACACTTGAGATCTCTGCCCGGCACATGCGCAGTTGCTGATTTCTTTTAACACCCAAGCACAGTATGCAGATATACACAAGACCTATTAACAATTACACTTGCGTCTGACCCAGAATGAGGCCCACTCTGTGTAAGAAGGCTTCCATGTAAATGCACCGCCCCCCCCCAACGAAAAGACACTAAGGGGCGTATTCAATTAGGCTGCGAAAGCCGATGACGTCATTTTCGCCTGTTTCAATTATCCCCATATTCAATTTCAAAAACTTTTCGCAGTTGCGAAAAGTCTTGTTAAAAAACGGGGATAACTTATCACCATGTAATACATGGTGAAAAAAGTGCAGAATTGGGGTTTAGGCCTGCAGCCTTTGTATTGTCCCCTTAATGTAATCTGTGTCAAAAAATGTTTAAAAAGTCCTTTAGGACACCCCAAAAAATGTACTTTCAATTTTTTGGGAAAAAAAAATATTGGGGGACAAACTTCTAAACTAGCTAAATCAATCCCGGAGGGCTTCCAAAGCATGCGGCAGGTGTTTTTTTGGAATGCGGCTGGTAGCAGCTGATAGAGGAAGATGTATTTTTCAAGAATTTTCAATAATCACTTTAGGGACTTAAAAATGTGCTTGCACCCATTTTCATGTACCCCAAATTTGATAGCTTTTTTTTTTTTTGGGGGGGAGAAACTAGTCCTAAGTGCTATTCTTCACCACTTTAGCAAAGTCGCATTTATGCACCTGCCACGGCTATTTAAAAACCCCGACTACCTTCAGCAGGCAAAATCGGGGGTACCCATAGTGATCCCCTATGTCAGACCATCTTTAGGGGGGCCAGGATGATTTCCCAAAAATTCCCAGGACTTTTCGATACCTTTCCACCGAGTCCTGTTTTCGCCAGATCCTAATTGAATACTGGGATAAAGCGGGCAAATTGAATATTGCCCTAAGGGGTAGATGTATGAAGCTGTGATAACCCATTTTTTCCAAATTTTTTTATGAAAAAAGGGGTTATTACCACTTCTCCAACATGGATTATATTAAATGAAGGGTTTCTCCAGTGGCACCTTCTGTTACATTATGGATACTTACTAAAAGCTAAGATTTTTGTCTGCCCAGTAGCACATGGCTCTATCAGATGATGGCACTATGTGCTACATATCAGTCCCGCTGCCACCTCCCGAAGTCTTCACAAAAACCTGTCTAAGCTGGGTACACACCTATACAATCCTCGGCCCGATCATATGTGCTGCTTAATATTTATCGTCCCGACCTCCCAATCCCATAGAAGCCTGTACACACTGAGGGTCTCATTCAGACCCACTCACAAGCGCTTGAGCGCTCGCAAGCGGGTCGATGTTTGGCTCTGCAAATGTGCAGCGGCCGCACTGCGCGTGCGCAAGCCCCGGAGCGAGAGAGAAATTCTCTCGCTCTGGGGCTCACCACAAAAGGGGTGGCTGTCGATGTTGATCGACAGCTCGCCCCATTTTGTGGAAGTGACGGGGGGGTGGTTTCACAAACGGAGGCGTTCCTAAGTAAATGCCTGCCGTTTGTGGGCGGCCCCACTGACATCACCAGTGATGTCAGTGGGAGAGCTTCTGGCTATATTAGAGCCGGAAGCTCTCTGGGGCTTGCGGCAGATGAGACCCTACCCCACAAGGGTCACGTCGCAAGCCCCGATGGTCGCAATGGTCTTGACCATCGCTACCATCGTCCTGGCTGCATGCTAAAGCTGTGGGTGCCTAGCAAGCGGCCAGGAGCTGCCCTCATTCAGAGCGAGCGCTCGCATTTTGCTAGCTCCTCTGAATGAGGTCCTGAGTTCTGTCTGTACAGTGTGGGCCTGATTCAGCAAGGATTGCAATTGCAAAGCTGCACTCAGGCTATAGATGTATGATGTATGCACTCAGGCAGCTTTGCATTTGCGATCCTTTGCAGATATGGTAATGCACAGAAGGCATCACGCCCCCTGTGCATTACTTATCCGAGCTGCGTTGTTCAATGCAGTATTGGTTAATCTGCGTACCATCAGCCAGCTGCGGTGACCCGTAGGGTCCCGCAGCCAGCCACCCCAGTTTAGAGAAAGAGGCCAGGAAATCTCCGTCACCCAACGGAGATCCTGGCCTCTTACCTCACCCCAACGGCGGCAACAGGCCTCCATTTCGGGTAACGGGGGCTTACACCGCCCCCTCCCTACCCCCAAACGGCATAAGACTGTCAATCTGCAAACTCACAGACCCATTCTGCACATGTGCAGAACGGGTCTGGCACCTGCGCAGATTCCCAAACATTGTGAATCTGCGTTCAGCAGTGACTAATCCTGTGTACGGTGCTCACAGGCAGCTGACGGGGGAATTACGCTGGGGACACATTGCACGGCTGATCGGGAGAGTTTAACCTGATCAGCAGCTTAACCAAAAGGTCTGTACCCAGCTTAAGGAAGGGCTCGTCAAAGATGCTACATACAAAAACTGCACCAACAAATGCGGTGGAGGAAATTTAGTGTGAGAAAAGAGAGGCGTGCTGGCAGCCATGCAACATGTGTTTCCACCCCTGTATAATGTCTACAAATTAATGTATGTAAGTAACATGTATTTTTGAAGGGATGCAGTCTGGACACCAACGTGCGCTATGCCGCCCGTCGATATCCCGACACTGCAAGCCCGACATGGGACTAAAGATAGGCATCGAATTCCTGATGCCTATCATTAGCCTCACTACGAAATCCTGACACCCAGCATACCTAAGGAAGGTAAGCCATAGTTGCCGACTTTCTGGCTGCTCCTTCCGGGAGGGAGCAGCCAGATCGGCAGGGCAGCGGGGGGCGTGGCCGAAAAAGGGGGCGTGTCCGGACGGGTGCCTGCCGTTTGTAGGCGTCACGGGGGCGGGGTAACGCGATCGCGTCATTTTGGCCCCGCCCCCGCCACACAATGCCGATAATACAGGCATTGTGAGGCAGGGGGCGGGGTCAAAATGACATGAATCTCGTCACTGGCTGCCCTCAAAGCGGGGGTTAAGAGTAAGTTGCGGGGGATGTCGGGGGGATCGCCGGCTGCCGAGAGGCTTGCCTGCCTTTCCGGGGGGGCGGGAGCTGCACCCGATTATCGGGAGGCTCCCGCCCAAATCGGGAGGGTAGGCAACCCTGAGGTAAGCCGGTGTCTTAGGCACCAGCCGTGCGCAGTGGGGGGGGGAGGGTTAGGTTTAGGGACCCCCAGAGGGACTTAGGGTTAGGCACCCTCCAGGAGTGTTAGGGTAGGGAAAGGGGGGGTTAGGCACCACTAGGGAGGGGGATAGGGTTAGGAAGTAGGGCAGAAGGTTAGGGTTAGGCACCACTAAGGGAGGGTTAGGGGCAGGGTTAGTGTGTGCTGAATCGCGTCATCGTGGCCTTGCCCTCTGTTTCACAATGCCATTAATCTCAGCATTGTGAAGAGGGGGCATGGCCAGGATGACGCAATCGCGCTGCCATGCCCATGCCCGCCCCCAATAGGGTGTCATATACCGGGCCACGCTCCCTTATTGCCACGACACTTCCCCCGTGTGGAAGCCCGACAGCTCCCTCCCGGAAGGTATCTCTTCTCTTTCTCAATTTCATTTCTCTTGTCCATTCTTCCAGACTCTTTCAGCCTGAGCCTCCTCTTTACATTTTTTCTCTCTGTCTCTTCTCCACTCCCAGCTTAAGTCTCTGTCTATATCAGTGTTGGCTAACCTTGACACTCCAGCTGTTGTGGAACTATATATCCCAGCATGCCCTGCCACAGTTTTAGCATGCCCTAATAGCAAAACTGTAGCAGTGCATGCTGGGTTATGTAGTTCCATAACAGCTGGAGTGTCAAGGTTAGCCAACACTGGTCTATATCATCTCACACACACACTCTCTCTGTCTCAGCTCCTCATCAATGATGTCACTCCAGACACTTAAGCTGGCCAGTGGCCACACATCTAAAGATTATCTGTCCAACCAGCCATCTAGCTGATTGGTTGGAATGAAAATCTGGTAACGTATGGGAGTATATGATGATCAGCAATTTGCTCCTAAATGCCAGAAAACAGATGAAAATGGTCGTTCAGACAAGTTTGTTAAATGTTTGATCTAAACAATTTGTTCAAACAACAGTTTTTGTCCATTTTCCGGTGTTTGGGAGCAAATTGCTGATTGTCATTTGCTTTCATACCTTACCAGATTTTCATTCCAACCAATCAACTAGTTGGCTGGCTGGACAGATAATCTTTAGAGATGTGTGGCCAGCTGTCGGCACTGCTGCTGGGTCTGTCATGCGGTGCACATGCAGTGAGTGCCTGGCAGTGACACTGTGAGACTGACTGCTCAGTTACCAATAGCTGCAGCAACCTGGCACCCCAGCAGCCAACCAGTTTTCACTGAGAGCAGCACCAGTGACAGTGAGCCAGGGGTGGGCCTGTCTTATGTGCTGCAGCAGCATGCACGCAGCAGTAGTAGCCCAGTCAGTGTGTTTCGTACTCTTTTCTTAAGGTGTGTACACACGTTACGATTAAAATAAACGATATATATCGATCATATAGTTATCGTTCATATCGTGCATTTTTTGGTGCTCAATGCGATGCGTGGGCACGTATGGACGATATCGATATGCATGCAGGCCAACATGGTCGATATTGACCAGGTTACTATAGGAAACCGTGATCATTGATTGCGAGTTGTTATAGTTGTTGGTGAGTTGGTGGTGATATCGTACAACGATATCGAGATCGTTGTCGATCGTCCCATGTGTACACACCATTAAGTTGTTGTGATTGACTATAAAACAAGAAAAGAGCCAGCTGGCAGCTCAAGGCAGTGACAGCGCCATACAGTGTCACACACACACAAAAAATTGGAAAAGCAGGGGAAAACATCGGGGGAGAAATCTAGCGATGGTAATGAAACATTGGATCCTAAACAGTGCAGGGTTGAACATCGAACATCAGAACCATCTGATCGATGTTTCCCATGAAACATCAAATGATTCCCATCCCCACGCAGCATGATACCTGCATAACAAAGGTACAGCACATCATGCTTTGAGAAAGGTCGTTAAGATACAAGAAGGTTTAAAAGGTTCAAGGGTGTTTTATTGTTAGTGGAGGACAGTGCCATACGCCAGCATATCCCGCTGATTTCTTCCTGGCCTGTGCAGATTTGCAGGGTTTGTTTGTGACTATTCTCAGCTTTGTTTAATGAGATAATGTTCTGACTCACTCTGTAATAACACAACTGTATTTTATTTTCCTCAGCCAAAAACAGTAGCAAGAAGACAGAAAAAAACAAGAAAATATCTGAGAAGTTTGTTTTTGGCGTAACTGAGGAGAAGAGGACGGAAGATATCAGAGAAAGTTCGTGAGAATGTTTTCCTGTGTTATTACGCAGCACGGCCTGGTGTCCGTAATATGTGTTTCTGTATCTGTAATACTGGGTCAGAGACAGCGAGAATGTTCTACAGTCCTGTCTCTGCTTAATGATTATGCAGATTAATAATCAGATTCTGGGGAACACCGGGTAGGAGTTTCATCATTATTTTCATTGCAATGAATCTGACCCCCTGAAAGGGATGATTCTTGTCAATTCCTAACAGAGACCAGCAAGATTACAGGAGAGACATACTGTAGCTGAGGTATATACAGCATACGTACCGACTTTTCAGTAGTCTTTTCCGGGAGCAGCTGGAGAGGATCTGCTGCCCTAAGCTTCGGTGGGTGGGACCAGGCTATAGCCATCACTAGGCCCCGCCCCCTCTACAGTAAAACCCCCCTCCCAGCCCCCTCCCTACGGACCTACAAATTTCTTGGAAAATTTCCCTATCTAGGAAGTGGGCGGGATGCGGAAGATCTGCCTACACTTCCAAGGGTGTGTGGGGAGGGGGTTATCCGAAAAATCGTGAGCCTCCCGCGATTCCCAGGAGAGTAGTCAAGTATGATATACAGTAACTAAAGAATCACGGGATTTTCAGATGTACTAAGCACATAATTGCCAACTCTCCCTGATTGTCAGGGAGACTCCCTTAAATAGTAGCAATCTCCCTGACTTCCTAAAGAGTCCAGCAATCTCCCTGATTGCACCTTACTCCTATAATGTTGCTGTTAAGTACTTGGCAAAAATAGAAATCAGAGATATATACATTCAAATGGTATAATCAGTGCCAATTCCCTGCATTGGTTATAAGGTACAATGATCCCTATGGATACATGCATTTTCATATAAGGTTTCTCGTGGCCACTTATATGGAACCCCTTGTAAAGGACCATGAGCAAACCCTGAACTGTATTCGTGTGTTTTCATCAACAAATAGATCTTAGGCCCTCATTCAGAGCCGTACGCTCTGAGCAGAGCGCACGCTCTGAATGAGGGCCGCCTTCCATAAAAATGGAGCGTCCTCCTGGACGCTCGTATAGCTGTGGGTCACCACCCACAGCCTATACGAGCGTGCATTTTGATGGCCGCGATGGTCGTGACCATCGCGACCATCGAAACTGCGAGCCGGAGCCTGCGGTTGAGGTTTTCAACCGCAAACTCCGGAGTGATTTTGGCTCTATCAGAGCCAAAATCACTCCCACTGACATCACTAGTGATGTCAGTGGGCCGGCTTCTGACGGGAGGCGTTCCCGTGGGAACGCCCCCGTCAGGGAGGCACGCCCCCGGCACGCCCACCAAAGGGGGCGTGCTGTCAATCAACATCGACAGCACGCCCCCTTTGATCAGACACAACGAGCGAAGGACTTTCCTTCGCTCGTCGCGACTGGCGCATGCGCACGATGGAGCTCCCTCTGTCGTGCGCATGCTCAGTGCAGAACATCGACCCACTTGCGAGCGGACAGCCGCTCGCGAGTGGGTCTGAATCAGGGCCTTAGTAACTACTTTGGGGCACGTTTACAATTGGATGTAAATCAGGTTTATGACACGCCCCTCATATATAGCAGTACACACCCACTTACCGCCGCCCTCATAGGTGCTGCTTTCACAATCTCCCTGAAATGCTTTTTCAAAATTCAAAGAAGAAACAAAGAAAAAAAAAAAAAAACAAAGAAAAAAGTAGAGTCTTTACTACACTATTACGTCAGCCCACATTGATAACATATTAATCTTTATTAGTTTCTAATTAAAATTGTGTCATTTTGGGGTTACCAATCTGGCGAAATATTTAAAATATAATCAAGGTTCAAACATAACATAAAACTGTTCATGAAAGAAAGAAATTTAGTGTATTAAAACTTATGTAATACCGCTGGTCATATATCTTTATATCTTTGTGGAATGGGTTTACAGTATGTTATGTTTTATATTGTCCTCATAATATCACTGATACAATATATATACATTACCATATATATTGTATCAGTCTATATCCATTATCTTATGTCAGTGATATTCATTTAAAGAGGAGTGTTTGACTACAGTAGCTGTAATGTAACAAATTATGTTACAGTTAGATTGCAATGTATCAGATTAAGAAAAACAGGTTCAGAGTAGTTACATTAGTAACAGTTTATATTTCTCTGCTCAATGGCAGTTTATTCATAATGCAATAGCCCTATTACTATATTCTGAGCTAGCTAGCTATATGTGATTCCCACTTAGTCTATCAGTGGTTGTCCCTTTAATGATATTAACATATTTCTTATCAATAGGAATACTATATTAATGGTCTGATATCCTCTCTAGCTGCTGCAGTTATAAAACATGTTTCGTCATATTAAGCCATCCCTATAACAACTGAGTGTAACCAGCGGTATTGTGGATTGAAACACCAACGCACGTTTCGCCTGGCTGCTTTATCAAGACCTTGATATAAACGAAAATGCCTCTTTACCAATACTTACCCCTCCGGCGAGGTCCAGCAAAGTCCTCATCGTCGGCGGGGACCTCCGCTCAGAGTGACAGGCTCCTGTGTAATGCGCATGCATGACAGTCCGTCTGCACACAAATGCAAATACAAGGGGACCCAGCAGTGCCTGGAAGGCTTAGCTGAAGCTGTAAAGGCAGCCCTTGGTCCCCATTGCCGGTATTAATATATATTTACACTTGGCAATGGCTCTCACCATCTGAAGATGGTGAGAGCGATGTTGTGACAAACAGCGATAATCTTAGTATACCGCTTGTTGAATAAGGAAAGGATAGCGAGCGCTAAAGGGGGTATGCATCATTGATAAATTGGGCCCACAGCCTGTAAAGTGAGAGTTAGAAGCAGATTGGTTGGTACTTTCTCTCACAGGGACCTATTCATCAACATTAAAATAACGGTTTTAAGGACATTTTCCTTAATTACCGTTATTTTAGTATTCATGAACACACTTAACACAGGAGATATCACTGATATCTCCTGGTTAAGTCTGTCCGCATTAATTTCCACACTCCCCATTAGTATGGGGATATGGAAATTATGCTATTCATCAAAAACATAAAAATTATGTAATTATGTATTTTTGGAATTTGATGGTGTTACTATCCGCCACTGTGAGGTGGTGTACAGCGGGTTATGCTTAACTGCTTTCAGCTGGGCAGGTCCTCCTCCATTCCCTCCATTGCTCTTGCCCTTCCTAGCCTCCGACTGCTGCTCCGTGTTCTCACAGCATTGCGGCTGTGAGAACAAAATAAAGTTTTAAAAAAAAAATCTTTAGCTTCCTCTGCCTGTCCGTGCTGTCTGCTGCAGACCATGGCCGGGCGGGAGATCGGGGTCAGTGGCTACAGCCGGCCAGGTAAGTGAAGGGGAGGGAAGGGGGGGACACACAGAATAATCGCAGGTGTAATCTGTGCTACGCATGCTCCGATTTTGTGAACGGAACGGCGCATGCGCAGCACTGATTACAGCTGCGATAACATAGGACTGGGCAGGGAAAAGTATCTATTCCATGAGAAGCTGTCATCGCAAAAATTACAGCTTTTCAGAATAGATACTTAAGGAGAGGAGGAATGATGAATTCCTCCAGTAATTAGGTAGATCGCCATGCGAGTTCTAAACCTAATTACCTCCAGAGAATTTTTAGTTATAATGATAATTACCTCCAGAGAATTTTTAGATCTGCAACCTTCCAGATCTAAGACCGGGGTCCTCTGAAGTGCAGAAGAAATCCCTTCACAGTTTGGGAAGATTGGTCTAAGCTTAGTCCTGCTCCTGCGCATTACAGGAGGCAAATGAAGGCATTAAACACGCTGCATTGTTCTTCTGAAGTGTCAGTGTTCAAAACTAATCACCCACTACCAGGCTCTGGGGAGAAGATGCCTTGAAGGGGGCAGCAATTAATGACCTTTACATGTCGTTAATCTCCCACACACTTTCTTTGCTTATTAAACCCACAGACAGACTGTTGTATAAATATATATCTTCTGGTTTTGGCTGCAGAATCTTCTCCACAGTTTACCTTACGTAGAATCTGAGACCAGCTCAAGTGTAAATGGAAAATGTTACTGTCTCATAAAATACGCCAGTTGTCGTTTATAACCTGAATACACATGACAGCAGATTCCTGCACTAGCATTGCCTGCAGGACTTTGTGTTATCATACTATTTCTTCTATCCTCACTATACGCAACTTTATAATAATGTCTGGACATGTGCAAAGCTACAGGAATAGTCAGCTGTGTGCAAATATATGTTAATGCCACATTTTAAAACTATTACTGCTCAAAGTACACGTTGAAAGTGCTCTACTTTTAACTTTAGATGCTGAAGTTTGCTTTAAGTATATCGGGACTGTCCATCTAAAATTAGTACAGTTGGAAGGCGTGCGTTTTCCCTACACACAGTGGTGGCAGCCATTCTATCTGCTAAATCAAAGGTTCCCAAATGCACTTCACTTAAGGCACCCCCACACTTCAGGTTTTAGAGATATCCATGGTTTAGCACAGCTGAGTTAATTAGTACCTCAGTCAGGATGTAGTCAGCATCCCAGCAGATGGGATGTTGATGGTCTAAATACCGGCACCGGAACTCCGACAGAGTCGGGATCCCGGCTCCGGAATCTCGACTGCCGGCATCCCGAAGGTAAATATCGGGGGTTAGGGGAGAGTCAGGGTTAGGCACTAGGGGGAGAGTCAGGGTTAGGCACTAAGGGGAGAGGGTTAAGTTTAGGGTGCAGGGAGGGGGAGGGGGAGGTTAGGTTTAGGTGGGAGGTTAGTGTCAGGCATCGGGGAGGGAGGGTTAGGATAGGGGTAAGAGTAAGGTGTAGGAAACTTACCTCTTAGTGCCGGGATTGTGACAGCTGGAATCCCATACCCAACCCCCTCAGTCAATTTGATTTAAACACCTGTGTTCAACCATGGATAGCTCTAAAACCTGCACCGTTGGGGTGCCTTGAGGACCGCGTTTGGAAACCTCACCACTAAATCATTATACAACAACATACTTACTGCTTTGCCAGGCCAGTCTTGGGGATACAGGGGTTCAGTTCCACAAATAAAAAGTCTGAGTGTTCGATAGCAGAATGAGGATTGTGGTGGCACTGGTACAGCTGAACTCCTTGTTAAACAGGCTCCCTTTGCTTTGCATAGGGAAGCTTTAGCCAGTGGGACTCTGCAAATATTTTCAACGTTAGTGACCCTTTAATAGGTGTGGAGAAACCCCATCTCCAGCGAGAAACGCAGATTTCATAAATGTTTTACCACATCCGAGTTTTCATTTTGCCACTCAGCCTAATCAGTCATTCAGCCCCTCAGTGATTTTCTAATATATATATATATATATATATATATATATATATATATACGGTATATATATATATATATATATATATATATATATGTGTGTATATATATATATAGTTGAAGGGTGATAAAAATTATATCCTCACATTGGCATGTAATGACAGTTGGAACGAATTTTGACCCCTCCCACCAGTTTTAGTGATGTCACTTCCAGAGAGATCTGGCATAAAGCACATCTACAGCCTCCAAACACATCTGTTATTTCAGATACGTAAGCTGGGTACACATTAAACTATGTGTACCCAGCGATCCAATGAGCGACTTTACGGGCTACGGGACGACATATAGGGCGACCAGTACACATTAGACGGTCCGGCGCCTGACCGCCCGATATGTCGGCCCCTGCCACATCAAACTGCATGGGGTCATCAGTCGCATCATCACATTGAGCTGCATGTAGGCTGACCTGATGATGCGACTGACAACCAAACAGGAGTTTGCATGGTCCGACATAGTGAGTACACATTAAACGATATTGACAATATATTGGAACAATCCATCGGATTGCCCGAAATATCATCTAATGTGTACCCAGCTCTACTCATCACACACCACCTCATGTTGAAAACACAGACAGTCCTGAAAGTCAATCAATAACAACATGACATTATCCACTACAAGTGAAGAAATAAAGAGTGAGGATATGGTCCAAAAAGTGCAGTAGTGAAGGTGAAATGAAGAAAGGTAATACTAACAGAAGGCTAAGGATAATCTCTATAATGAAATAAAGTGCTCATAAGAGAAATAAGGGTAGTTCTCCCCCTTAAAGATCTCCTGAGAGACTTGAGTGAAAAATGGTATATGGTATATGTGATGTCTACAGAATGCTGCATTCTGCCATTACATGGTCTTAATATCATCAGAACTTAAACTTCATTAGATACATTATTGCATGTCTGATGTACTTTTATTATTACTTATATTACATACATCTTCTTAGAGAATACCTACCTATGCAATGACATCACTAAGCACTGTTTATAGACATATATATATATATATATATATATATATATATATATGAACTAGGGATGTGCAGGCTCGGATAGGTTCGAGTTTGCACGTGGAGTTCGGATTTTTCCCTCCAAAAAAACGGAACTCAGAACGAGGCAAAACGTCATCTTACATGGACGAACATCATCATTCCTGGACAAAAGACCAGGAATGATGATGTTCGTCCATGTAAGATGACGTTTTGCCTCGTTCTGAGTTCCGTTTTTTTGGAGGGAAAAATCCGAACTCCACGTGCAAACTCGAACCTATCCGAGCCTGCACATCCCTAAATTATGAACATGAGATATTTTGCTAGGACGGGTTCCATGATTTCAGTGCAGTGCTGGGAATCAGGGCAGAGCTCTATGGAGACATATAGGACTGATCTGAAGAACATGTTACTTGTTCACACATCTCCATTGATTAATGGTTACTTGCTTGGTCTTCATCCCATAGGCTGTCCTCCACTTGGTTTGGAAACCTTAAAAGTAACAGACTTCCAGTTCCATGCTTCTACTGTGAAGCGTTATGGCCTAGGAGCTCACCGAGGGCGCCTCAATATCCAGGTGAGTAACCGTCTCTGATAATGATCAGACACAATGGAGGAATGTCATTCAAAGAACAGTCTATCGCACAGGAAAGCAGGAATGTGACCAGAGTTTCTGCTACTCTGTGCTAACTCAAGTGGCATTTGTACATTAGGGGGTAAATTTACTAAGAATCGTTTCTGGCCGAGTTAGTATTCCCGTGAGAGTTTCCTCAGATTTAAAAACACACAGATTTACTAAAGTCAACACACTATTGGCCAAACTTGCAAGTAATTTCCATAGACAGGAAGAGAAACCAGAGATTTACCAAGAATCATATAATGTCTGCTAACACGATCGTAAATGGAGAAAACTCAGGACAAAATAGACGTATCAAATAGACTTCCTCCTGAGAAGCAAGTTTAGCAGAAACATGCACAGATCAATGTGATCTGTGCATGCTTCTGAGTGTAAAACAGTCATGAAAGGGTTATTAAAAGTTTTTAAAAATTACGTGGGTCGCCCCCCCCCCCCCCCCAAAGCATAACCAGCCCTGGATATATGAGCCCGTGCTGGTAGAGGAGAATCGGGGGGAAAAACAACTTGAAGTTCCTCCTATAGTCCTTTAACCAGCATCGGGATGGACCAGTCCGCTAATTGCCTAAGAGCTGCCAGACTCTTAGCCAATCATGACTAGATACAGGAAGAGTCCGACAGTTCTTAGCCAATTAGCGGCCTTTGTCATAGTAAGAATGGCTAAGATCAGCTGAAGTGCAGGAAACCTCATGGGTTTCCTTTCAATACAGTATATACATTACTTATACCGCTGTACTTATATGTGGCACCAGTTATGTGTCTTCCTCCTGCCTGAGGCACTCAGGGGCATGTCCTCACTGTCCAGAGGACAGGGGAAAAAGACTTGTGGTAATTGTGCACATGCATTGAGTTGGAAGTGGCACATGTGCAGTAGCCAGTGGTGGCATTGGGGTCGGTGACACCCAGTGCAGCCAATAAACTCCTTGCGCATGCCGAAAAGAGGGTATGGCCTCATGGGTAAGGGGCGTGGCCTCATGGCACCCCCGATTAATCTCTGGGGGCGTGCCCAGCACTCCCAGAGATGTCGGGATGCCCCCAGAGAGTGACTCTGTGATGTTGGTGTGCAGCGCTTGGCTCTCTGTCACTGAGAAGGAGCCAGCATTTTGGTGTATGTACAGTAAACATGTGTAAACATAGTTTATTACAGTCAAGAGCAAATGTGCAGTGACATGAACCAGCAAAGATTTCCTTCTATATAGTACTAATTGGTCTTTCGCATGGCAACGGAACAGTTTATTTTTGTGAAAATTCATTGCCCTGCGGTGTATTTGTTACTTTACAGGCGGGGGTAAATGAGAATGACCTTTACGATGGGGCTTGGTGTGCTGGGAGAAGTGATCTGCAACAATGGTTGGAGATAGATGCCCGAAGACTGACCAAGTTCACAGGAGTCGTCACACAAGGCAGGAACTCTCTCTGGCTGTGAGTATCTCATTGTTATATTATATCCTCATCTACCTTAGAACCATGCATGATGGACCAGTCTTATAGTCCATCCGCTCCTCCTATATCACTAATTGCTATGACATTGCTAATTATTATTTAGCTGCAAATTTTTGAGTTTGTAATTGAAAGAATTATCCATTTTATGAGTTTATCCCTTCACCTTATTCTGTAAATAAACACGGTTACCTGTTACAGTCTGACTTCAGGCTGTACTGTTGTGTTCAGCTACTACGTGTGTGCACCAGGATTTCAGCATATGGGCTGTACTGTAGCTGATGCCTACAAGACTATGTGGACATAGGTCACTGCAATACCTCAAATCACTTCTATTGGTAAATAGTATAATTAGATTACCCAGATTGGTTGAATTACCACAGAACATCAAAGCATACGAGCAGACCAGCATAGGCTTTGAAGTGGTAAGCAAAAATAAGAACGAGGAGGAGCACAGTTTATCAAAATTATAAATAAGGCAATTAAATCTAATTTGATGGCTTGCAAATGAAAACCCGCCACAATAAAACAAAGAAACACAAGACTGAGAGATTAAAAGAGCAATAACGCATGATCGCACAAGCAAAGTTACCATGGCGATGTGGTGAAATGAAATATACAGTGTGAAAAATAAATAACTGTAAAGTGCAATGACTTAGCAATGGAATATATAAAAAAAAAGTTTGGGGGCAAATGTAGGATTTCTCGAGGGGATGAGGGTGGATCCTGATACTTGTTTCTCGGAATAAAATAAACACTTGTCACAATAAGCCTGCAAAAGGCATTTTCATACCTCCCAACATATGCCAAAACAAATGGGGAAGGAGATGTTGGGGTATATGTAATAGGAGATGTTGGGGTATATGTAATAGGAGATGTTGGGATACATCTAATAGAAGACATTGGGGATATATGTAACAGGAGACATTGGGGTATATGCAATAGGAGTTGTTGGTGTATACAGTATGTAATAGGAGATGTTGAGGTATATGTAATAGGAGATGTTGGGATATATCTAAAAGGAGACATTGGGGTATATATGTAACAGGAAATGTTGTGGTATATGCAATAGGAGTTGTTGGGGTATACAGTATGTCATAGGAGACGTTGGGGTGTATGTAATAGGAGACGTTGGGGTATATGTAATAGGAGATGTTGGGGTTTATGTAATAGGAGTTGTTGGGGTATACAGTATGTACAGGCTCGACAAGAGCTGCGGTGGGCCCGGGTAACAGGGGGCGTGGCCTAAACGTGGGAGGCATGGCCACGCCCCCCTTCAGAAAAAAAAAATTAAAAAAAAATATTTTCAAAGCCAGGGGGGGTGCGATCAGGGTGATTGCTCCCCCCCACAGGCATAGGAGACTGCTGTGGCTACTGCTCAGCAGCCACAAGCAGTCTCCCACTGCAGCTCAGCACACGCTGTGTGCTGGGCTGCTGTGATGGAGGAGGGGGTGGCGTCGGACCCGGGCCCCCGCTGGGCCCCTCAGGAAGTTCGGGCCTGGGTAATTTGTACCCGCTCCCCCCCCTCTCGGCGCCCCTGAGTATGTAACAGGAGACGTTGGGGCATATGGAATAGGAGGTGTTGGGGTATATGCAATAGGAGTTGTTGGGGTATACAGTATGTAATAGGAGATGTAGGGTTATATGTAATAAGAGACATTGGGGTATATGTAATAAGAAATGTTGGGGTATATCTAATAGGAAACATTGGGGTATATGTAATAGGAGATGTTGGGGTACAGTATATGGGTTATATGTAATAGGAAACATTGGGGTATATGTACTAGGAGATATTGGGGTATATGTAATAGGACATTTTGGGGTATATGTAATATGAGATGTAGGGTTCTATGTAGTAGGAAACATTGGTGTATATGTAATAGGAGACGTTAGGGTACATGTAATAGGAGACATTGGGGTATATGTAATAGTAGACAATCGGGTATATGTGATAGAAGAAGATGGGGTATATGTAATAGGAGATGTTGGGGTAAATGTAATAGGAGATGTTGGAGTATATGTAATAGGAGACGTTGGAGTATATGTAATTTGGAAACATTGGTGTATGTGTAATAGGAAGATGTAGGGGTATATGTAATAAGAGATATTGGGGTATGTGTGAAAGGAGATATTGGGGTATATGTAATAGGAAACCTTGGGATATATGTAATAGGAGATGTAGGAGTATATTTAATAAGAGATATTGGGGTATGTGTAAAAGGAGATAGGAGATGTTGGGGTATATGTAATAGGAGACATTGGGGAATATGTAATAGAAGACGTTGGGGTATGTGTAATAGGAGACGTTGGGGTATATGTAATAGAAGACGTTGGGGAATATTCAGTGCCAGATTAAGGTCCACATGGACCTGGAGCTGAAATGCATGAAGGGCCTATTGGGTGCCGCTGCAGGGGGTGATTAGTGATGTGGAGGCGTGACCAGTGTGGTCTACATAGGGGGTGTGTTCTGTGCCATGAATGTGGCTACTAGCTCTATAGAGGGCATAACTAGTGCCTACCCTTATAGTGTAGCTATGGGCCTGATTCAAAGTTGTTCGCAGTGCCGATATTTTTGCAGGTGAGAGACTATTGGTAAACTACGCATTCATCTAAGTCGCACTGTGCAGGCATCACTGTACATTACATTGTAGTCGCTCACAGCGACTTTTTTCTCACAGTGTGATTGACAGTCAGGAAGCATTGAGGGAGATAACAGGGAGTAGCGGCAAAGAACGTAGGAATCCGTGACCATTTTGGGGGCGTGTCACATTAGGCGCCTGCGATTACATGCGCAAGAAAAATGGCTCTGGCTTTTCAGTTCCCACATCCATTCTGTGCGACCAAAGCTTCAGCACATGTACCATGTGCAATTCTAATATTTGTCACAGCCTGCAGTGGTGCAAGGAATGTGGTACAGGCCGGTACAGCATACCATTAAGAAATTACCAGCCGATACGCGATACCCCCTAAAATATTACTGCCGGTGCCATTAGATGTGCCGCTGAGCGCGTCACAGTGGTCTGCAGCGAGGTGGACCCTTGACAATCAGTGACAGGGGCAGTCCAGCAGCTCGAGTTCAGGGGCAAATGTTGGGGTAGTATATATATATATACACTTATACACATGTATATACACACGCACCCTGTATAAACATACATACTGTACACAGGGGCCGGACATTACACTGACCTGTGGGAAGGTACTCTGTCTATGCATGTTGGTTTCTCCTCACGGCCAGTGACAGCTGCCTTCCATCCTGTGCTAGGCAGCTCAGCCTCTGCACTCTGATTTCAGCGCCCGGGCCGTCTGCCAACTCAGTTGCTGCGAGTGAGGTGATTGGTCAGGTGAATGCATGGGGTGGGGCTTCAGATGACATGGGGGACTTCAGATGATGATCCAGGAGGCGGAGCTTCGGATCACCGGGTAACCCAGCTGTGGGTGACAAAGGGGGCGGAGCCTCATGCTGCACGGAGACGGAGCTTTGGCCCATATGTGAGGCAGGGGGGCAGAGCTTCTGGCGGGGCCGGGGGTCAGTGCCGGTGGGGCTCCAGACATTCGATCGGTTGGAGAGAGTGAAAGGGCAATGTTTCATTGCAGCAGCCGGGACTTGGGATGAAAGAGCTGGGTGGTAATATGAATTTTTTTTTTCTTGTCAACGCTACACTGCACTGGATCATATGGGCCTATTTTCATGGGAGGTCCTGGAGCTGCAGCTCCACCTGCCTCATTGTTAATCTGGCCCTGGGTATATGTAATAGGAAATGTTGGGGTATATGTAATAGGAAACCGGGTATATGTAGTAGACGTTGCAGACAGCCACAGATGTTGGCGATTTTGGTGCAGAATTTAAAGTGCCAATTTAAAAAAATATAATAACTAAACTAACTTGGTTTTTTAAAGATCTTCCTCTTTTAGGGGCATATTTATTAACATTATTTTTACTAAAATAATGTGAAAACAGTAACACATAAATTTATTAAAAGGCAATTGGAGTAGGCTTCGTGAATAACTACCCTAATCCCTTCAATTTACATATTTGTAGTAAACAGATCGCATTTCCCATACTTGTAATGGGAAATGTGATCTGCCCAGATTTACTAAAAATAAATTGTGATAAAACACCGGGGGAAGCCCTTTGATCATAACGCCACCTTCAGATAGCATTATTAGGGCTTTCCCCCAGATCCCCGACTCTTGACAGTCAGAGCAGAGCTGGGAGCTGGCACCTGTGGTCAGCTTTTTGGTCTAAATAGAGCACAAGCTGATCACTATAAAAAATTAGTTACAAAAAATAAAACACTTACCTGCATCCAGGGACCGGAGATCCGTGCTCCAGTGAGGTTCTCTGCGCAGCCGGCCCTAAGCAATTTTATGCCCTAGTCAAGATTTTTGTTGGTGCCCCCTAGCAGATAATCCCACCACCAAGCTTAGTGTACACGGACACCAAAAATAACACATTGGTTTATGGCTTATTTTTGATTGTTAAAGAAACACGTGCGGTAAAACTCTACATGTCAGCTACTGATGCCAGACCTCCAGCGAATCTAATATTTTCGGAGCTTGATGAATTCTGTCCCCATACTAGTGTATCTGGACAGCAGGCTATTCCGCAAACGGAAGGTAAGTAGGAGTGATATCTCCTGCTGCACCTTCTTAATGAATGGCCCGAATACTTGTCACAATTGCAGGTGAAAATGTGCTTTTTCACCTGCTTTTGTGACAATTAAGTGATTATGAATAGGCCCCGTAGTGTCAAGAGAAGAATTACACATATAGTGGGAGATATTTTTTACATATGTTGTATTACAGCTAAGACTGCTGTTCATTATAGGGGGGAGATGAATCATTATAGGGGGAGATGTATCATTATGGGGGGGTGTATCATTATAGAGGGGGATGTATCATTATATGGGGGAGATGTATCATTATAAGGGGGATGTATCATTATAGGGGGGATGTATCATTATAGGGGGGTGATGTATCATTATATGGGGGAGATGTATCATTATAGGGGGGGTTGTATCATTATATGGGGGAGATGTATCATTATAGGGGGGGATGTATCATTATAGGGGGGTGATGCATCATTATAGGGGGAGATGTATCATTATGGGGAGAGATGTATCATTATAGGGGGAGATGTATCATTATAGGGAGAGATGTATCATTATAGGGGGGTTGTATCATTATAGGGGGGAGATGTATCATTATAGGGGGGATGTATCATTATAGGGGGGTGATGTATCATTATAGGGGGAGATGTATCATTATGGGGAGAGATGTATCATTATATGGGGGTGATGTATCATTATAGGGGGAGATGTATCATTATGGGGGGAGATGTATCATTATAGCGGGGTGATGTATCATTATATGGGGGAGATGTATCATTATAGGGGGATGTATCATTATAGGGGGGGATGTATGATTATAGCGGGGTGATGTATCATTATAGGGGGAGATGTATCATTATGGGGAGAGATGTATCATTATAGGGGGAGATGTATCATTATAGGGAGAGATGTATCATTATAGGGGGGGTTGTATCATTATAGGGGGGAGATGTATCATTATAGGGGGGGTTGTATCATTATATGGGGGAGATGTATCATTATAGGGGGGACGTATCATTATAGGGGGGTGATGTATCATTATAGGGGGAGATGTATAATTATATGGGGGTGATGTATCATTATAGGGGGAGATGTATCATTATGGGGGGAGATGTATCACTATAGCGGGGTGATGTATCATTATATGGGGGAGATGTATCATTATAGGGGGGATGTATCATTATAGGGGGGGATGTATCATTATAGCGGGGTGATGTATCATTATAGCGGGGTGATGTATCATTATATGGGGGAGATGTATCATTATAGGGGGGATGTATCATTATAGGGGGGGATGTATCATTATAGCGGGGTGATGTATCATTATAGGGGGAGATGTATCATTATGGGGAGAGATGTATCATTATAGGGGGAGATGTATCATTATAGGGAGAGATGTATCATTATAGGGGGGGTTGTATCATTATAGGGGGGAGATGTATCATTATAGGGGGGGTTGTATCATTATATGGGGGAGATGTATCATTATAGGGGTGATGTATCATTATAGGGGGGTGATGTATCATTATAGGGGGAGATGTTTCATTATATGGGGGTGATGTATCATTATAGGGGGAGATGTATCATTATGGGGGGAGATGTATCATTATAGCGGGGTGATGTATCATTATATGGGGGAGATGTATCATTATAGGGGGGATGTATCATTATAGGGGGGGATGTATCATTATAGGGGGGGATGTATCATTATAGGGGGAGATGTGTCATTATGGGGAGAGATGTATCAGGCCTAAAGTGGAGAAGTTGCCCAGACAGATCAATCAGCTTCTAACTGTCATTTATCCAGCACAGGAGGAGATGTATCAAACCTTGGAGAGAGATACAATGGCGAGAGATAGAGTACTAGCCACTCAGCTCCTAACTGCCATGTTACAGGCTGTGTTTGAAAAATGACAGTTGGGAGCTGATTGGTTGGAACTTTATCACTGTCCACTTTATCTCTATCCAAGACTTAGTACTGTACATGGACCCCTTTATCTCTCTCCACTTTCTGGGGTATATTTACTAAGGTCAATTTGTAATGCATTTGATCAATTTAAAATCAATCAAAATCAATCTAAATCGATTAACATCAATGTTGTGTTTCTGGGGTTAAATCACACATTTACTAACACAATTTTTGATTTGGTTTTTAAAGTATTAGGGCTCTATTTATCAACATTATTTTTACTAAAATAATGTGAAAAAGGGTGTTTTCACACCCTTTTCACATTATTTTAGTGACACCTATAGTTATTACAGGGCAATTGGAGTAGAATTCGTAAAATTCTACTCCAACCCCTAAGTATCACTTATTTTTAGTAATCAGATCGCATTTCCGATAACTGTAATGGGAAATGTGATCCGACCAGATTTACTAAAAATAAAATGTGAAAAAATACCAGGGAAAGCCCTGTGATAATAACGCCACCTGGAGGTGACGTTATCCAGGGTCTCCCCCGGTTACCGGACTCCTGCCCTGCTCTAACGGGGAGAGCGGAGCCGGGAGTCGGTCCCAGTAATCGGCTGTGTGGTCTAACCAGACCGCAAGCTGATTACTGTAAAATAAAGAAAAAAAAATAGTGAAAAAAAAATGTACTTACCTGACTCCAGGGACCGTTGATCGGGCCTCCTTTGATGACTCCCCTCTGGTCAGCTGGTCTCCCACAGTGCACTGCTGCCTGGTCAACAGGTGATCGGGCCCCAGTGCAGTATGGGAGATCACTTGACCGGAGGAATGGAAGACATCACCGGAGGCCTGGAGCATGAAGGTAAGTGTAAGTAAGGGAGGGGGGTCACGGGGGGGGGAGGGGGGGGTCGCAGGGGTCCACGATCGTGGGGGGCGGGGCTTAGTGCCGGTGGGCAGGGCTTAGCGCCGGAGGGGGGGTAGCTGCGGCGAACGGTCGGTGCATGCGCGGGCACTTAATCACGGTATTTTTTGCGAAAATACCGTGATAAGGCTCCGAAGGGGATTAGCAGGGACAGAGCTTTATAGCAAGCTCTGTCCCTGCAAGGGATTTGTAGTAAATCCATGTGATATTGCCTGAATTCGCAATGCAAATTCACTCGGTAATATCACACTACAATCTGCATTACCAATGCGGATTGTAGTAAATAGAGCCCTAGTAACTGTTTGATTTAGGGCTCTATTTATTAACATTATTTTTACTAAAATAAAGTGAAAAAGGGTGTTTTCACACCCTTTTCACATTATTTTAGTATCACCTATAGTTATTACAGGGCAATTGGAGTAAAATTCGTAAAATTCTACTCCAACCCCCAAGTATCACTTATTTTTAGTAATCAGATCGCATTTCCATACTTGTAATGGGAAATGTGATCCGACCAGAGTTACTCAAAATAAATTGCAAAACAATACCTGGGAAAGCCCTGTGATAATAACGCCACCTGGAGGTGGCGTTATCCAGGGTCTCCCACGGTTACCAGGCTCCTACTCTACTGTAACAGGCAGAGCAGAGCCGGGAGTCGGTCCCAGTAATCAGCTGTGTGGTCTAAACAGACCGCAAGCTGATTACTGTAAAAAAAAGAAAAAAAAATTGTCAATTTGTCTCCCCTCCGGTCAGCTGGTCTCCCATAGTGCACTGCGGCCCGGCCATCAGGTGATGGTATTTTTTGCGAAATCACCGTGACTAGTGTGCGGAGGGGATTCGCAGGGTCAGAGCTTTATCGCAAGCTCTGTCCCTGCAAGGGATTTGTAGTAAATCCCTGTGATATTGCCTGAATCCGCAATGCGAATTCAGTCGATAATATCACACTACAATCTGCATTCAATATGCGGATTGTAGTAAATAGAGCCCTTTGTCCCTGAAGTACAACATCGATGTTGATGGTTTTGAATCGATTTTAAATCGATCCAAATCTATTAAAATCGACCCTTCGTAAATATACCCCTCCAATGTTTGTTACATCTCCCCCACAGCCTTTAAAATGACAGAAGCAAAGTGGTTGATTTGGACAACTTTATCTCTCTCCAAGGCTTGATACATCTCCTTCCTGACTTAACTGTACTACAACATATGTAAATAGGTAGAGAACAATCTCTAATCTGCCATCTTGTGAATGCACTTACTGTCTGCTTCACCTCATTTGTGATAGACTCATACCCTCCATCTCTACCGTTTTAGCCAGTACAGTACCGTTATTTAATGGTCTGTACCGGCAAACAGGGGCTGGACCGATTGTACCGGGTGGGTACAATCACCTGATTTCTTAAGCAGCGCTGCTGAACACATGACTCCCGCAGCGCTGCTGAGTGACAGCCGGCTCTTCTCTGTCCTCTGTGGTTCTCCACAGTCTGGCTTGACGCTTGCGTCGGTAAACAGAACTTGCAGTATACTTATACTGCAAGATTGAAACCCGCCACCGCCAGCTGCCTCAAGACCCCCGTGGACACGCCCTTTTATCTGTGACCATGCCCCCTTTAATCTGTGGCCACGCCCCTGTACCGAGTTCTTGCTGAAAAATGTTGGAGGGTATGGAGACTACTACTGATGTGTGTAAATGTACATATTTCTTACATGGCCGCCAAAAGCTACCTCAGCACCGGAGGGAAAAATCTAGTGCTATATGCACATCCCAGGGCAGGTTTTCCCAACCTCAGTCCTCAAGGGACCCTAGCAGTCTAGGTTATAAGGAGAGCCATGCACAGGTGGTTACAGCAAAATGACAGAGGCACTAATTAAGCCACCTGTGCTTAAGCATGGAAAGCCTTAAAACCTGAGCTGTTAAGGTGCGTACACACTTGCCGATATTTTAAGTGACTGAACTATAACGATATCGTTATCGTTCAGTCATTCACTATATCGGCTAGTGTGTATGCTAAAATGCTGAACGATAACGACAAACGACCAACGATGCGCACTCACACAGGTCGTTGGTCATTGTCGTTCATCGCCCGAACATGCAGCCCAACCTGACGTAAATGTCAGGTTGTTGCATGTTCGGGGATGAGGGAGGGTGCCCGGCACTGTACGAACTGAATACAGAGTCTACGCAGACCCATAGCAGAGTTATTGATAGTAACTGCCATTTGTGGTGATGGGGGGGTGAACGCAGGCGTGCCAATGCGTTGCAACGTCGTTTCAGGGGCGTGCATAAATTATCCACTGTATAGCCATACGCAGCCTGAGGTCTCATACCGTGTGTGGCTGTTAGCAATTTCTGAGTAAGCTCAGGGCTTGTACAAGTGTGGCTCCGATGTTACTCGATTGTACCGATGGTTTTGCTATTCTGCTAAGTATTACAGATGTGCATATGGTAAAGTGGACGTCCTTATGCAGTGCTGAGTTAGCATTACAATCGCAGTGGATTAGCTTGCTATCACTGTTGAACTGCGTGCGTACGCAGTGTTGCGATCCGTAGTGAATCAGGCCCCTAGGTGTCACCTAAAGGGGCAACATCAGGCTCCTTATCCCTGGCTATCAGCATAGCAGAAATATTCAAGCTTCATGCTATGTACTATTATTGTGAATCCATTGGAGAAGTTGATGTCCTAGGACTTTTTTTAGCAAGTTTTTTGAAAAAAGAAAAACACATTTAATTTTATTTTTTTAAAGAAAGAAAGGGGGAATGGGAATGTTACTAAAAAAAATGTAAAAAATAGTTTCTGGCATTGATTATGTATTCCTATAGGATGGAAATTACTTTGTCCTACAATACCTATATGCTTTATTTGCATAAAAAAGATATCCATAGGGCTTTGTATCTTGTTTACAACACTGTGCTATTAGAAGCACATGTAGCCAGTAAACTGCCTTAGGGGTCTATTTACTAAGCAGTGTCAGGAGACAAAGTGAAAGGAGATAAGTTACCAGCCAATCAGCTCCTAACTGTCATTTTTCAAACACAGCCTGTGAGATGACAGTTGGGAGCTGATTGGCTGGCACCTTATCACTTTTCACTCTGTCTCCTAACACTGCTTAGTAAATAGACCCCTTACTTTCTTCCAGCAGTGAGAGCACCAGTGCTATAACTGTTAGCAAACAGTTCTATATAATTGTTATGCTACTGTATGATTAGAAAACAACAAGTACACTAGTTAATGACTGTGGGCCTGATTCAGCAAGGAACGCAGGCTAGCAGATGCACGCCCCCAGCCGCTGGGAGAATATACCAATCCATGCATAAGCACGGAGACTGGAGCACGAGAAGCAGACACCCAGCAATACATAAAGCCGCCCACCTATGCCGTGATTGACAGCGTAAACATCGGGAACATCGAGTGCCATTGAAGCTGCGTGTAAGCTAAGGGTAGAACTGACCCTGCCGCAGGACTTGAGAGATTCTTGCACGCAGAGAGGTTCCCAGCTGCCTGCGGCACCGCTGAGATTCATTTATGCACGCCCCTGTAACAGCGATGCGAACGCACAGGCACGCCTGCCTTCAGCCGACCACGCCCCTTTTCTAGATCTTAATGTTTTTGCATTTCAAATGGAAAACCAGGCAAGCAAACTACCAGTAAAAGCATCACTTGCTATGGATTTGTTCATCCTTATGGACAGTGATCAAGTCTAATATATATAATATGAATGTATTAAAGCGATGTATTTGTGACACATGTCACGGCTCAGAACTATAAGGCCCTAACTAGGGGACTAGGGAAGTGTGAGCGATGCCCATGGTGCAAATCCAAGGGGGCAGTACTGTCGCTGAACCAGAGGTACCTGTATTTACCACCCTGCAGCCTGGAGAGCCACCCGAGAGCCACCTGACTAGATTCTGGGTCCTGACTGCCTCTTCATAATGTCATGATGATGATGTCACATGTTTGGGGGTGGGTAGGAGGGGATGGGGGGTCGGCCCCATTAGTGCTTTGTGATGGTACTGACCTGCACTATATTAGCATTCAGGGCCTGGTACACTAAGAATCGCTATTGCGATCGCAGCTGCGATTATGCACGCAGATCTGCTGTGAAAATATGCTAATGAATGCTATCTCAAAGCCGTCGCACAGCCAGCATAGAGACGCTCACTACCGCTATCTCACATCCATAATACCTTGTAGTCCTGCGTATACATCGGGAACATCGAGTAACATCGGCCCCTCACACACAATTACAGCAGGTCTGACCTTACTCAGGAATTGCTAACCTCGTCGCACGCAGTGAGTACACAAGCTGCGTATACCGTCGCAGTGGCTAATTTATGCACGTCCAAGTAACTGCGTTCATATGGACAGGCACGCCTGCGTTTCTCCGCCCACTCCCCTGTCACCACCCCCAAACGCTGACCTTTCGTCACTCACTCTGCGATGGCTTTCTTTCTGCTTGGGTGATCGCAATGCTGACACGCACACTGCAATGCATGCGCAGTACGCACCATGGACCGATCTGCGTACACGGTTGCAATTGCAATCCCTTATGAATCAGGCCCTCAGTCCCTAACATACTAGCTGGAAAGGCGCTCGTTTATATGGACCATATATGTTAACTGTTTTGAAGACTACAGTGACATTTGTTTTTGCAGCAAACTAAAATACAGCCATCATTTCTCCTGGCTTCCTGTTAAGATTCATTTTGGTGAATAGGGAAGGAAGGGATACTGCTGTCTTTCATATATACAGTACTTAAATCAACATGGCTAAAATATCCAGCTCACAAGTATATAGGTTAGAAAAAACTTTAATACTGTATGTGCTTATTTTTCCACCAGAAGGTGGCAGAAATGCTTATGAGAATAATTAGCAAATCATCAGTTA
The DNA here is from genome assembly GCA_031769625.1 of Taudactylus pleione. Taxonomy (NCBI): domain Eukaryota; kingdom Metazoa; phylum Chordata; class Amphibia; order Anura; family Myobatrachidae; genus Taudactylus; species Taudactylus pleione. The sequence goes on from JAUIMM010000197.1 coordinate 8,014,917, forward strand.
TCATTTGGGGATATATAAAAAACAGATTGTTTAGAGGTGACTTTCTACTAATGAAGCAGCAGTTGTGAAATAGGACTCCATTAGTACTTTCTATAACCTCTCCAACCTTGCATTGATTGTTAACTGTCCTGACGTTTTTTTCCATTTGGCGTAGGGATTTCATTGCACGTAATTTTAGTATCCGCTATACTGTGATTTACAGCCACTTTCCACAGCCAACGTTTTGGGTACAATAAAAGTTTCCTTTACCCAAGGTTTATTTAACTTCAGCTTTGAGTAGTAAATGCCTGGGAAGAAAGTGGATAATAGGAAACACATATTGTGACCATTCTCTTGAATCAAGTTGTTGTAACCTTGTGTAGCTTTGCTGACTGTGTATAGCACTAGTTACTTTATGCCCCGTTATTGCTATAACACAAAACTTGCTGGCTGCAACGTTGATGGTCGACGTGTACAAGGGGTACAGACACATGCAACCGGACAATATATCAAGCTGATTACAGGACCTGATTCAGAGTTGTCTGTTATGGCACTTGGGCCTGATTCAGCAGTGGACGGAATAGCAAAGCTGCACATAAGCATCTTTGCAATTTCGTCCTTGCAATTATATTAATGCGGCAGGAGGCTTCACGCCTGCTGCATGCATTAATGATCCCAGCTGCATCTGTGTATGCAGCATTGGAACATCTGCTTGCCCCCGCTGCCGGCTGAGTGACCATGGGTCTCACGCAGGCCGGCCATCGCAGATGAGGGAAAGAGGCCAGGAAATCACCATCAGCAGACGGATATCCAGGCCTCTTCTCTCCTCCCCAACGGCGGCAACACGCCTCCGTTTTGTGAAATGGAGGCCATCGCCACCCCCTGGCCCCCAAATGGCAGTAGGCTGTCAATCACTGATAGTCTGCTGCTGCTCTATGTAGAATCACGCAGGACCCATTCTGCACATTGCTTGTATCTCTGAATCAGGTCCTGGATAATAAAACAGGCACGTATGCATAAGGCACAAACGTTGCATAGCTGAACTGGAATTAGTTCACCGTAAAGACTGCAGTTATCCAGTTAACATTCTTGTGAACTAAGGGCTCGATTCAGACCTGCTCGCTAGATGCGTTCGCACGCACCCAGCGTATACAAATCCGGCTCAATCCCAGCATGGCAGGCGATCGCACGGCAAGGCATTAGCACGCCCACTATGTCTTGGCGTGCGATCGCTCTGTGTATGTAGACGCCCACCAGCCTGTCTTAAGACACCCACTTGCGCACGTCATCTCCAGGATGTGTATGCAACCATCAGTACATCGAGTACTATCGGAAGCGAATGCAGCGTTTGCGGTTGACCATACCCTACTGCAAGCACTTCGGTGTGAAATACAACCAAGTGACATGTACTATGACGCTGCCTGTTAGTTATGCACGCCTCTGAAACGGCGTTAAGGCGCTCAGGCACACCTGCTTTTGCACCTCCACTCCCCCATTTCTAGTGGCCAGCCCCTGTCACCACCCAGGGCAGTCTATGCGCGGCGAGCGTACGCTTCCCTATCGCTCACTCTGGTTCACCCCCACGCATTGCGATGCGTATGCATGCGCACAATGCAAATTTCTACTGATTGCGTGCGAACACTCCCTAGCGAGCGGGTCTGAATCGGGCCCTAAAAACATTGCAGTCATACAGCATGTGCGTTTCTTCTGTGCCCAGGATTGCTTGTAATCACAACCCTCTGCACAGTGTAACCAATTGGGGTTACTTCAGGAATGACTAGTAGGCCAGTATTTGCTATTTTTATACTGGCACCAATTGAGTTTATGTCATACTTGCTTATTCTCCCGGAATGTCCGCTCCCGTATCTTGGGTGGGTCTCCCGGATGCCTGAAAGAGTAGTCAAGTCTCCCAGAGGCTGCCTTCTTCTGCCCACAGCCGCCCACTTAAGTGAAGTTGGTGGTCTGGGCAGCTTGATGACGTGATTTGCGTCATTGTGGCCCCGCCCCCTGCTTTACAAAGTCCATAATAGTGGCATTGTATAGTGGGGGGCACGATCACCTGATTGTACTGTCACGCCCCTGCACCGCCCACTTGGCAGGCCGTGACCCCTACATTGCCGACCTGGCTGCCCCCTCCAGAAAGTAGGCAAGTATGGTTTACGTGGGTCAAGCTCTAAACCCCAGATATTTAAGATGTCAAAACTCTGACAGTTGAGAGTTATTTCATTTGAGATTAATTCTATTTTTATCAAACTGATGTTTAAATAAAGAAACAAAACTTCTGTCAGTTATTTAATTAGCCGTGGTCATTGCAATCGGGAAATAATTTGGCAGCATTCTGTTCTGGATGCCATAAATCTTGGAGGGTCAGTTATAGGAAAAAATATTTGTGTTTTTTTTATGACTATTACGTATTATTTATCCAACATTATCTTTCACAGTGTTGCTCGTCACATATGTGGATAAAGGAAACCAACGGCATAGATTAGCATACATTGGTTATTAAAAACAGATCGCATCTGTTCCCTGAGCTCAGGCTTTCACACTTTGTCATTCCCTTCGCACATCTAGGTATTTTTGCAGTAGATAACACGTTATACTTGTCTTTGGATTTAGTTCTCAGTGAGCAGATTGACTGTTAGAGCTGGGAATAGACTGTAGTTTCACTGCAAGAAGATTATAATATAGTAAAGCAGCAGATAACGTGCAATTTTTTTGTTTTCAAAAAGTAATAGTGTATAGGACATTGGCAGGGTAAGGGGTAGGTTTAAGAGGAAACTGCCCAGGCGCCAAAGAGGCTTATAGCAGCTGTTCCGGATGTAAGCAATACTGGCACTATAGGGGTACAGAGGGTCCACTATAGGGCCTGGAGGTGGTGGCAGGCGGGGGAACCAGTTTAGCTCAGCATTGCTGTCCTCTGTTTTAAGCAAGCACATGCCTATTCTTGCATAAAGATTGCATCATGTGAAATTCATAGCTTCAAGCCAGTTGCCACCCGCTGGCATTAAAAGCTTGCCAGACATAATTTATCTACTGCTGGCACGTTCTACCCATCTACCCAAGTCTTGACCATAGCTGGGTACACGGAATCGGTATTAAATACCACCGGACGTGAGCCCGGCAGACCTAATCCCGAAGACAGAAGCTAGGAGATGAAGATCCCGACAAGATAAGTTTTTTCCCTATTGCTAACCCTCTCCCCCCCTTACCTTTCCTTATGGGTAGAAAAAAAGGGGAGGGGGGTTAACCCCCTATTGTTCCTCACCACACTGAATTGGACCTGCAACAATACATGCAGACTATATGGTGATAGAAATTCAGAGATATTAGTTGCATGCATTTGCAAATCCATGGGAAGCTGCTAGGCCTCGTCACGGCTTCTCTGTTACTAGCAGTCCCTAACACTAAGAGGTTCACGTCCTGGGCGCAGGGCGCCCCAAAAATCGTCCAGTCCAGGAGTCTCCCCCAGGGCATCACATGAAAAAAGGAAGAAGGGTGAAAGTGAAGTGTAAAGTATAGATGTGTAAGACTAATTAATAAGTGTTGAAAAAGGGATTTTTGGGGCGCCCTGCACCCCGCAGGTGAACCTGGCAGAGCATCACCAGGGATGTAACCCAGCGTCTGGTGATATCTATGCATTCCAGACTTCAGGTTGTAATTGCCTGCAAAGGATTTGCAACAAAGTATTAAAAAGTGAAAGTTAGATTTAGGATTGTTTAGTTTGTCCCATTACTTTTGGCCCCTTAAAAAGTGGGAGGCACATATAGAAACCGTTGTAATTCCTACACCGTTCACCTGATTTGGATGTAATTACCCTCAAATTAAATCTTGTCTGCCTTCCCGGGGGGCCGGGAGGGTAGGCAAGCCTGGATAAAGGCACTTACATAAATGAATCCAAATTGAGAGCCAGCTTACCTGGGAGTCACCCCTGGGAACTCCAACTAGCACTACTAGAACCAGCATACCCTCCTAATGCTAGCTCATTAATGCATCTCATACAACAAACAGAAAATGGCAGCTGCTCAAATCAATCTGGCGGTACTCTTCAGGTGCATGAAAGGGAGGGGTCATACCAAGTAGAAAAAAGGGAGGGGATTTTAACCCCCTATTGTTCCTCAGCACAGATTGATTTGAGCAGCTGCCATGTGTACGATGTATGATGTGTACCCAGCGATGCGATCCACGATCCGACGGCTGACATATCGGGCGGTCCCCACACTTGGAGCGATCCGGTGCCCGACCGCCAGATATGCCAGGCACCCCTGCCTCCACCACATAGACCAGCATGGGATCAGAAATCGCTTCTCCAGATCTCTTGTGCATGCAGAAAGATCTGAAGGAGCGACGGACGACCCCATGGGAGCGTGCAGTGATCGATATCGTGCTCACACACGGAACGATATAGCTGGCATATCATTCCAATCCGTCAGATCGGCCGCTATATCGCTCCGTGTGCGGGGGCCTATAATCTATTCAACTTGCTCCTTTCCCAAGGGACCCAAACTGTGGAGGACAACACTCATTATCATATCCCTGTCAGGGTTCAGCCTAGGATCGGCCTCTCTCACCTCCTTGCCGGCTTCCCCTGACTTCCTTGCGGTCAGACGTCTGGTGCAGTGATGGATGTGGGGCTGAGTATTCTGCCTTAGGTGCTTTTTGCGAGCTTCCATGGTCGGCTGTGTGTGCTGGGGATCGGAGTTCCCATCATGGGCACCGCCATGACAGTTCCTCTCATGTGACAGTACTCCTAACCTATGGTAGCATGATTTCAGTCAGCTGATGCTGTGCTCCAGTAATCTGCTACCCCTGGGTATAAATCCACCTGCAGAACTCCAGGAAGTTGCTGTTCAACTTTGTTATTCCAAGTGCCTGTTACTCCCACTGTTGCTCTCTGCTAAATCCTTCAGCGTACTCTGAGACTTTAGCTTTCTCACAGTACTTCAGTGTTTCATGTCCCTTCCCTGTGTGTCTTTGTATATGTGCTGCTAATTCTATTGCAGCTTTCCTGTGGCTATTACCCTGTATCACTGAAGTGTCAGATTACCTGCTTTTATTAATTAGCTCACAGCTGGACCCCCCCAGCACATGTCTGTGTCAATCTGCTCTGTGTCTTGTCAGTGCAAATCTGCACTTGCAGTTAGCACTCTCCCAGTGTATGCCTATCTTCTCTATATGTCTTGTCTGTGCAATCTGCACCTGCATATGTAATTATTCCCAGTATTTTGCCTTTGCCCAGTACCAGCATTTCTAGCTCTCCCAGTATTTGGCCTTTGTCCAGTACCACATTTCTAGCATTCCCAATATATTCCATGAGTCCACTCTACTCTTGTATGTGCAATCCCCAGTATATGTTTGCGCTTTCCTGCATATTTAGCAAACTCCAGTACCTGCCTGTGTCCACATCTCCCTGAGCTGCTGAGCTAGTCAGCTCCTGGATTTCTTAGTGATCCTCAGTACATTCTCAGTAATCTCATGCAAGCCGGTGATCAGGATTTCTAATTGTGTTCCAGTGTATCTCCAGTGTTCTAGCAATAACTTAACGTAATATAGTTTCCGGTCTTCTGCCATTTCCAGGTACCTGTCCAGAGGGCCGCGACCTGCTCACTTGGTGCAGTGGAAAACCAAATCCCAATTGGAGGGGTCACTGGAGAAAACAACCAAGTGAGTTAGACTCCGCGCCTCTGGGCAGGTCTAGCCAAACCTGGGTTTGGCCGCAAATAGGAGACCTAGCCACAGTCACTCCGATAGTCACCTGAACCCCCCGGCTCACCGTCCTCCACAGAGGATCACTTTCACCGGATTGTGACAATCCCATTGTTTTAAATCTGCAGATCCCATGTGTTCCAACCAACTTCAGGACTATATCTCTCTACTCCCACAACCATTATTATCATTTACTTATATGGTGCCACCAAACTAGTCCTGTACAGGGAAAATTACAGAAATACACACAATCTGTGCATATAACAAGTCTACAACAGATAGGGGAAAAAAATCACAGTGAGATAGAAAGACAAAAAAGGAGAGTGACAGTGACTAGCAGTAGCATTCAGTGATCCAGTGCCCTGGGAAGGGCAGACAGAGAGAATCAGAGTCGCTGACTGAGTGGTAGCGCACAATGTAGGGCCAAGTGGGTGGAGGGCCCTGCTCGTGAGAGCACATAGTCATTCATCCTACCGTCACTCTGGAATGTGCTACATAAGTCACTGTGTTTAAGAGCTTATACTTAATACATTACAGAAGCCTGCAACTGCTGCCAATGATCTTAACACATTTCACTCCACTTCCATAACTTCTGTTTTCGCCATCCTCATTCCATCTCGCATCAGTGCAAAACTTGTCTCCTGTTTATCTAATGCCCTAAATCTCACCCTACTGTGCAAACCTATTTCCTTGGGTTCTTACAGCATCTAATTTCCTCTCATCCTGGTATTCTCCCATTTACAGGCCCCTCTTCCCAACTGTTGCCCAGCTCTCCGGACACATGTCAGACCCGTGTCACGCTTCGGTTCCTTTTAACCTAGCTATAAACCGACTATGCATGTCACTTTATTGCTGGCACCCACTTTATCTCACCTCCTTGTTGGAGGATAGTGCTTTTACCTTACAGGAATACTAAACTGCGTATGTTGCATTGGGTTCACTGTTATTGTTATGCATATGCGAAAGTGCTAAACCCAAATGTATGTTATTTATTCTATCTAGCGGAGGTCTACCTGGGCCATTGTATTATTGCATCCAGTGTCTATTAAGCTCGCAGCGAGTTCAATCCTTAATTATCACTGGGTACATTATTATCATAATGAATATGGCCCTGTGTGTATATTAATGCATAGTTACATAATATAGATGCAGAGCACCACTAGGTGAATGAGCTTGCTCAGTGGTGTTCAACAACATTAATAAAGAATTTGATTTATTTATTGATTCACTAGCAATTCTTAATGGCAGTAATAGCTTCCAACGAGCTAAGGGGATGGAACCTAAACAAAATAACCCCATGCCCATTTCTGCCTGCTGCTCAGATTGCCATATCTCCTGGGCTGTCTGCACCAGTTGTGTTCACTTCGATGAATGCACAGGAGCCAATTGAGGATGCGCACACACGCACACATACACAAACACGCACACATACACACACACGCACACATGCACCAATACACACACATCCAACCGCCTTTTAAATGTTAGTGGGTATTCAGCCTCAGCAGTCCCATCTGGATCAGAGCTCTACTGGGGCAATAATGTGGCCTGAACCAACCCTGCTCTCCACACATTTAACATCACGATGTCATGAAGAGGAGCCCTGGCCGCCGCCAGGACCAGGAAGCTGATCTCCGGATGTGTCCTAATGACGTGCAGGGTGGCTCTCCAGCAGACCTGCAGGGTGCTACTCCAGACACACACACAAGCCAAATACAGGTGCCACGGGGCACTTGTCATCGGTACTGCTTGCACACTCCGAGTTACATCATGTTTGCTAGATGTCAGGTTGTAAATGTTGCAGTCTTGAGTGAAACAAATGTTAGCGGATGTAGTGTGCCATAAGAAAGTGTTTAGAGCCCATTCAGCACTTTACTTTGTCCCAATGGGCGGGATGTACTAAGGTTGCGGTGTACATTCCGCCAGTCACCGCAACCTTACTAATCACATATGTACTAACATATGCGATTAGCATTGCAAAGGACAGTTTTTGCGATAAGAGCTGCCCTTTGCGAAACAGCCGACGCCGGGTGAGGGGGTCTCCACCCCCTCCGAGCCCTGCAAACTTCCTGCTGGTGACTTGTGCAGGAAGTTCCGGGCTCCTCCTCCTCCTCCCTGCACCTGATAGAAGATTAGGAGGAGAAGGAGGCGGAGGACCCAGAAGGAGTGCGGGCCGGCGACCAGGTGAGTGGGGGCCAGTGCTGGGTGTCTGCGAGGTGGCGGCAAAGCATCAGGTGCGGGATGCGGTAAGAAGCCCAAAGGCTTCTATAGGGTAATGCCAGGTTTTTCTGGCGCTACCCTCCGCACCGATAGGGCTTAGTACATACGAAAATGCATTTTTCCTTTAGTACATCCCGCCCATTGTGATTTATTGCCTCCGAGTACTATTTTCTGCCCTGTCACACACAAGATATCGGGCAGGACCCCACTACTAGACGAGATGGGAACAAAGGTTTGGGATTGTGGCTGTGCCCTATTGTGAATGCTAAGCCCTGTGAAAAAGATGTATGCTGTTGCTCCAGTACTTTGTAACGTGCAACCCCCTCCCCCTTCTCTGTACCCCTGGTCACATAATATAATTTATATTCTAGTATGTACCCAGACGCTTAGACTAGACGAAGGCTGTATAAGCATGAGACTATATAAGAGTCCTCTTTTGTGATTGGTAGTTTTAGGGAACCTGTTGCTAGGCAGTTTCTAGTTTTATTAGGTCTTTTTTCATTCAGTTACGGTTAGCCAATTAGGGTTTTTGGGGGCAGGTGCATTTAGGTTTTGCTATTTAAGACCAAATTTGAATAGGTTCAGCCTCTTTTTCAGTTGGAAGCCCCTCCCTACCTACCCAAAACCATGTGTTTGTCTGTCTTTTGTTTGTCTTTACTAAACATTATTAAAACAGTGGGTGGGAAGGCGCTACTAACCAGCGGCTAAGTGGCATAAGCGGCCGTTGTGGGACACTTGCCCCTTTGAAAGATGGTGAGTGTGTCCTACCTATGCGGGTTGGACAATTTGGCACTTTCTTCGAGGAAGCGTCCGGACTGTACCAAAGTAAGTTGTGGTGAGACTTGCACAGCGCAGGTTATGCATATTGAAAGGGAGGGGTCATTGCAGTCGTGCCCCATTTTTTGTGGTAAAAGGTTTCTGGCTGGAGCTGGGTTGGGGTAGCGCCTTCTTTTGCCACCCTCTACTATTAAATACATTTGCAAATAATAAATAAATTAATTCCGATTCGAACCAACGCAGTTGTTATCAGTGTTGTTTATTTCTTTTTAGAAGTTAAGCTTAGTGTAAGAGTTTAAATTGTTTTTCACAATAAATGAATGGACGCCTTATCACCAGTCTACAGTAGGATCATGTTGAGCCGATATTCCAGTTTCTGAATGAATCTGTCAAAGATACAATAATAGCCAGTCCCTGTTGTTTCTTCTAACATAAACTAATCTGTAAAATACAGTATACCGTAACATGTCCCACACTGGAGAACTTTTCTGAAAGCTGCCGCAAGAGGCAAAATGTGGTATTGCCCGCAATAATCAATCAGATTCTGCTATTTACTAATGCAGTCTGGGATATTTTTACTAATTAATGGGTTTTTCACCCGATAATTACAATATCTGATCGTAGCCGTTCGCGGCAATAAGAAATGAACATTCCCCCGAATGTACTAAAAATCAAATGCAGGGACTGAGGCTCCGAAAGGAATCCATCCCTGCCATGTATAAAGAAATGAAATGAGCGCCAACGTTATCACTTCAATTCTACTTCAGGAACTGGGGCCGTTCTCCATCTGCTTGCTCCGCTTACTGAACATGTACTGCGGATATTTCTGGGGAGGGTTCCAAAGGAACCCCGATGCTTTCTGCAATTTGTAGTCCATAGGCTACAGTGGCACAACACCATCTGGAGATGGCATTAGCTGCCAGGGCCAAACACTGGAATGCTTTGCATCACGGAGCTTGGTAAATCTTACACCTTTGCAGCCCCCATAGAAACCCATAGTATGGAGGTTTCGTCTGCTGTCGGAAATGGAAATCTGCTGCTGTCCTTCCTTCATACATTTGGGGGATCCTTAATATTTGCGGGTATCCCCCGAAAACACTAGTTTTCGATAATGCCGCAAATATTAAGTTATAAATATGTATAACAAAAAGAAAACTCTCCAGCTACTATGGAAACCACGCCTGTATTCTTTACAGCAATTGTCAAAAAAGGGTGCTGAATATTTTATAGTGATCTATCTGCACGGCTTGCAGTGAACTAATAAATTGTTACAAGATGGCTTACTCAGTCTGCTCATTTACTTGGTAATTAAGCAAATCCTATCAGTCAAGGGAAAGGATTATTAGTGTTCCAGCATTAACTCTTCTCCTGCTGGGTCTCTCGCGGTGGCTCATGCTTTTATAATGTGAGCAGGTGTCGCGGAGGAGGCTCAGTCTCTCTCACTTGTTCTATTTACAAGGCACTGGCTGTTGCTGTACAACAGAATGGAGATGTAACATACAAATGAGAAAACACACAGCAGACGTTGCTTCTGTACTTGTAATAACAGCTAAATTCACAGTAGCTCTAAACTATTTTGAAGGCTATAGTTGTTTCCTGCTCATCTTTCAGTAATAGGGAAAACCCGTTACTGTAACGGGATATAGCCAAAATATAGACAATGCCAATCATAAGGTCAGCACTAAAATGTTGACGGACATAGTGTCGGCATGGTGAGATTATTTTGTTTATATTACGAGTGTCTATATTTTGAATGTCTTTATACCACACCTGCTGTAACTTGTAGTGTATACTTCTACATGCAATTGCTGGTGATTACCTGCATGTCGTCCTTTAGGGGTATTATAGATCGTTAATGCAATTTATTAAAAAGGCTTATCTTGTATCAGATTTAGAGATTATGGGCAGAGCTTCCATGATGTTAAAATCGAAAACCGGGAAGCTCATTTAAGATGAAAATATGTAACCGTTCTGCTGCGTGCCAGGATTTGTTTACTGTCTCCCATCCTACAATTATTTATTTATTACCAGTTATTTATATAGCGCACACATATTCCGCAGCACTTTACAGAGGATATTTGGCCATTCACATCAGACCCTGCCCCAGTGGAGCTTACACTCTATATTCCCAATCACATGTACACTAGGGTTATTTTTTGTTAGGAGCCAATTAACATATCATTATATTTTTGGAGAGTGGGAGGAAACCGGAGCACCTGGAGGAAACCCATACAAGCACAGGGAGAATATACAAACTCCACACAGTGAGGGCTGAAGTGGGAATAGAACCCACGACCTCAGTGCTGTGAGGAAGTAATGCTAACCATTACACCGTCTGTGCTGCCCTACAATCTTCCTTACTTTACTAAAGTAAATAAAATATACCTGTACCCATCTCCTACTTCTGCCAGCAGTGCCGCAACAAGACTAACTTTTCTCTCTCACTGCTCCACATCACCTATACATCCCACCAATGCCACCCTTTATAAATCGCAAAATGCTCTTCCTTATTTCCTCTTCTATCTGCCTCTAACTTTTACCTCATCTCTGGTAACTTCCTCTCACTTCTCTCAACAAGACTTCTCCCATCCTGCCTCCAGCCTAGGGATTCCTTACCAAACCCAATCAGACTCTCCACCAGTCAGTACCTACCTTTCTCGCACCTATACAGTGGTACTCTCTGGCTTCTGTCCCTGTGCAGGATGTATCAATTTTTGGATGAATATTGCGATACACACCTCCCTTGTTTGCCTACATCTGTGATCGCTGGTTTACAGGGATACTTACCTCCAGGGACAGCTCTTCCGATAAGAGCTGTCCCTTGCGAAGAGAACATTTCTGAGTGTATGACCAGGGAGTCCTATTGTGGGGCTGTCGGCCTGCACATGCGCAATCGTCAAGGAGATCCCACTTCAGGGACTTCTCTGAAAAAAAAGTTTCTATAGGCAACGCCATCTTTAGTCCCTCAGGCATGTGCTATCCTGAAATTGTCGAACATTGTTTGCAAGGTGGGGCAGCATCTATGAAACGGCAGGTGGGCATCGTCCATGTTATATGAAATTGTGGGAAGGTTAATTATACATTTGCAATACTTTAGTAAATGATGGATAATAATCATATAGCTTTTTTCTCCTAATAAGACTGAGGGGTGTATTCATTATGTTAAATATCGGGGTCCGGATGGATCCCAATAATTAACATTTTGTCTCGCTGCGCGTGTCGGAGCATTTCATCATTGCTCCGGCACGGAGACAGCTGATCCAAAATCAGCTCTCCCCCGCACCTATACGCATCACACATGTGCACAAGAGCCCCAATGTCCGGCAGAAGGAGGCGGACAGGAGCGGAGGGATCCGAAAGGATCCCTTTTCGCAACACGGGACTCCTTCCCATAGGGAAGGAGCGGTTGCGAGCCATGAGCGGGAGCAAACGAAATCTAAAGATGACGAAAGTCAAGCTCCGAAAGTATTGTATTTTCTGAGCTTGATTAAATCTGTCCCCATACTAATATATGGGGACAGTGGACCATTCCAGGAGAGAAAGGTGAGCAGGAGATATCTGTGATATCCCCTGATATACCTTCTTGATGAATGGCCCGAACACTTAATTTCTACAATTGCAGGTGAAAATGTTCATTTTCACCTGTTTTTGTAGAAATGAAGTGATAATGAATAGGCCCCACAGAGCTTGGACCTGGACTTCGCGGGACCTCGCCGGAGGGGTAAGTATTACTAAATACCAGTGGAATTTTCGTTTGTATCACAGTGATACTAAACGAAAATTCCCGCTGGTATTTCATTTCGTTTGTAAATGGGGCCCTAAATATGTTCCCATCATTGATATCAGAGTAAATATGTTCCCATCAGTGACATCAGAGTAAATATGTTCCCATCAGTGACATCAGAGTAAATATGTTCCCATCAGTGACATCAGAGTAAATATGTTCCCATCAGTGACATCAGAGTAAATATGTTCCCATCAGTGATATCAGAGTAAATATGTTCCCATCAGTGATATCAGAGTAAATATGTTCCCATCAGTGATATCAGAGTATATATGTTCCGATCAGTGATATCAGAGTAAATATGTTCCCATCAGTGATATCAGAGTAAATATGTTCCCATCAGTGATATCAGAGTATATATGTTCCCATCAGTGATATCAGAGTAAATATGTTCCCATCAGTGATATCAGAGTATATATGTTCCCATCAGTGATATCAGAGTATATATGTTCCAATCAGTGGTATCAGAGTAAATATGTTCCCATCAGTGATATCAGAGTATATATGTTCCCATCAGTGATATCAGAGTAAATATGTTCCCATCAGTGATATCAGAGTATATATGTTCCGATCAGTGATATCAGAGTAAATATGTTCCCATCAGTGATATCAGAGTAAATATGTTCCCATCAGTGATATCAGAGTATATATGTTCCCATCAGTGACATCAGAGTAAATATGTTCCCATCAGTGATATCAGAGTAAATATGTTCCCATCAGTGATATCAGAGTAAATATGTTCCCATCAGTGATATCAGAGTATATATGTTCCCATCAGTGACATCAGAGTAAATATGTTCCCATCAGTGATATCAGAGTATATATGTTCCCATCAGTGATATTCTGACACACACGCACGCACGTACGCACGCACACACACACACAGGCACGCACGCACACACACACACAGGCACGTATGCACGCACACACACACACAGGCACGTACGCACGCACACACACACACACAGGCACGCACGCACGCACACACACAGGCACGTACGCACGCACACACACACACAGGCACGCACGCACACACACACACAGGCACGTATGCACGCACACACACACACAGGCACGTACGCACGCACACACACACACACACAGGCACGCACGCACGCACACACACAGGCACGTACGCACGCACACACATCAATGCATTTGTGGCTTTATAGCTATGTTGCCATAGTAACCATTTTGTCTGTGTCCTGATGACCGATTTTTTCCTCCTAGGAGTGACTGGGTGATATCCCCTGATATACCTTCTTGATGAATGGCCCGAACACTTAATTTCTACAATTGCAGGTGAAAATGTTCATTTTCACCTGTTTTTGTAGAAATGAAGTGATGATGAATAGGCCCCACAGAGCTTGGACCTGGACTTCGCGGGACCTCGCCGGAGGGGTAAGTATTACTAAATACCAGTGGAATTTTCGTTTGTATCACAGTGATACTAAACGAAAATTCCCGCTGGTATTTCATTTCGTTTGTAAATGGGGCCCTAAATATGTTCCCATCATTGATATCAGAGTAAATATGTTCCCATCAGTGACATCAGAGTAAATATGTTCCCATCAGTGACATCAGAGTAAATATGTTCCCATCAGTGACATCAGAGTAAATATGTTCCCATCAGTGACATCAGAGTAAATATGTTCCCATCAGTGACATCAGAGTAAATATGTTCCCATCAGTGATATCAGAGTATATATGTTCCGATCAGTGATATCAGAGTAAATATGTTGCCATCAGTGATATCAGAGTAAATATGTTCCCATCAGTGATATCAGAGTATATATGTTCCCATCAGTGATATCAGAGTAAATATGTTCCCATCAGTGATATCAGAGTAAATATGTTCCCATCAGTGATATCAGAGTATATATGTTCCCATCAGTGATATCAGAGTATATATGTTCCGATCAGTGATATCAGAGTAAATATGTTCCCATCAGTGATATCAGAGTATATATGTTCCCATCAGTGATATCAGAGTAAATATGTTCCCATCAGTGATATCAGAGTATATATGTTCCCATCAGTGATATCAGAGTAAATATGTTCCCATCAGTGATATCAGAGTAAATATGTTCCCATCAGTGATATCAGAGTATATATGTTCCCATCAGTGACATCAGAGTAAATATGTTCCCATCAGTGATATCAGAGTATATATGTTCCCATCAGTGATATTCTGACACACACGCACGCACATACGCACGCACACACACACACAGGCACGCACGCACACACACACACAGGCACGTATGCACGCACACACACACACAGGCACGTACGCACGCACACACACACACAGACACGCACGCACACACACAGGCACGTACGCACGCACACACATCAATGCATTTGTGGCTTTATAGCCATGTTGCCATAGTAACCATTTTGTCTGTGTCCTGATGACCGATTTTTTCCTCCTAGGAGTGACTGGGTGACCTCCTATCGGGTGATGGTTAGTAATGATAGTCACAGCTGGATCTTTGCAAAGAATGAAACTGGAGATTTGGTAAGAACTGTCACCGTATTCATTTATTCAACACAGGGGGCGGGATGCATGAGGCATCGCTACGTGTGAGTGAGGGGCTTCCAGGTCTAGACTATGACCAAGAAGTCACTCTGGCATCCTTCTGCACATGCACAGAAGACCGCGCGGGGGGATCAGATTGGATCCCTTTCACATCACTTTGCAAATAGAAGCCCATAGGTTTTTTATTGGGCAATGCCATCCAAAGATGGCTTTGCCCACCTCATCTTGGTGCATATAAGAAATGCGGTCAAACCCAACGGCATTT
Organism: Taudactylus pleione; assembly: GCA_031769625.1. Lineage (NCBI taxonomy): Eukaryota > Metazoa > Chordata > Amphibia > Anura > Myobatrachidae > Taudactylus > Taudactylus pleione. The sequence goes on from JAUIMM010000197.1 coordinate 8,030,187, forward strand.
TCGGGGGTTTGACCGCATTTCTGGCTTTGGTGCATCCTGCCCAGGATGCTTTTTGGCACCCAATATATTGTTGTTATTATTATTATTATTATATTTTAGTATATTGCTGATCAAGTTGTGCTGCTCTTTCTCCTTAAAGATAAAAGTACCTTTTTGTTATAAAGATGCTGTGCTTTTAAAATGAATCATTATTGATGGTGTCACACAAGCAGCTTTTCTGCCCAAACTTCAATTTGAAAGCTGTAAACAGTGTTTAGGGCCAGCAGGAAAACAGCTCCTGCTTGTCACAGGAGCAGTTAGTCAGCTGCTGAATACAAAATAGCTTAGATATTATAAAGCTATCATTTTTGCCAGCAAATAAATGCTCCTAGCTGTTTTATGCTGAATGAAAACAACTTATGTGACACCACTCTTGAAAATAAAATAGCATATATGTGTCCACATGAAATATACACTTAGATAAAGTTGTAGGAAGGAGTATACTGTACATGCTAATAAGCAAAGGAAAACTCATTGTACGTATACCATAAACCATTAGGTCTAAATTGGCATGCACATAATGCATAACCAGGGCAGCCAGGTACGGGTATAAAGGGGAGTGGCCACTTTGTACCCGCCCCCTTCTCGGCACCACTAGTGAACTAGTAACAAATATTAATTCTGAAAACAATTGTAAAGCACAACAGAATATGATGGTAAATGTTAATAAATACACAATACATAAAACTATATATTGTACCTCAATTAGATTGTGGTTTGTGTAACTGCAACATTTCAGACATACCTACTCTGCAATTATCTGAGGTAGTCTCACAGACCCCTGGAAGAGTGGGTGGATCTCTTGCATCCAGCCCACTTACTAGCCCACTTACTAGTGATGTGGGCAGGGTGGGGAGATAATACAGTGAATCGTAGGTAGGGGCATTTTATAATGGGTGCAGGATGTGCAATGTACACTGGCCCCCGAGTCCTGGGGGGGCCCACACCGCATACCCTGCACCCATATTTAGTTTACTTTATACTTACCTTTCCGCAGTCTTCAGAGTGCTGCTCTGTAGTGCTGGGCCGGCACTGCGGAGCAGCAAAAATCACAGGGAAAATGTCGGTGGCGGCCATTTTCCCAGTGACTCGTGCATGCGCAGAAAAGATGTCCCCGGGAATAAGGTGCTGGTGCCACTTTCCCGGAAACCCGGAAGCCAGAACCTACTACTACTCAGTCCGATGCCAGAGAGAAGCAGGCCAAAACAAACGCTGCCCCATCCTCTCTTAAAACGTCTCTGATCATGGGTCTGTATGGAGGGGGCCGATATGACGAGAATTGCATGCATTAGCCCCGCTCCTCCCAACGAACCCCTGATTTAGAGCAGTATGCCACAATGGGCAAAATGATGTGAGAGCACAGACCTGCCCCCCAGAGTGGTCAGCTGTATCTCCTCTTCAGGCTTCTCCCTGAGAGGAGAAATTAAATGTCTTATGATTTAAGATTGTAACACTTTCAAAACCCCCAACTCTTTATGTGTTACAAAGAGGCTGCAGGAAACAACAGAGGCAACAGGTGTGAAACCCAATATTTATTATACAGGGGGCAAATGTATAAGAACACGGTACACCCACTGTAAGATAAACACAGAGCTAACGCAGACCAGTATTTACTGACAACTTGGTAAATATGTTAACAATAAAAGTGAATATAACATGTACAGACCAGCTATTTTTACTTTTCCTCAGCAGACACCTGCCCTAGACCTGACATTTTTGGCTATTGTTCCCTTGCCGCTTACAAGGGGAGATTATTGAAACCTTCTAAAGAGGACAAGAGATACCCATAGCAACCAATCAGGTCTTAGCTAGCATTCAGCGCATTCCATAAAATAATCACTAGAAGCTGATTGGTTGCTAATGGGCAACAGGCCCACTTGCCCTTTTTAGAAAGTTTGATAAATCTCCACCATCAGTTATTACTTACATATACTGTATAGTTGTTGTTTATTCTATGCTGCATTTATCCAGAGCCCTTATGGAAGTGGTTAATGTTATTGAATCGTAAACGCTCAATGGAATTTTGAATAAGAGCTCAGAATGGTCTCAATCCTGCCAAGCTTCATCTGGAAGAAAGACTATTTCATAAATCGTCATTTTATGAAAACTTTACTTTTACTAGCAGCGGTTCAGTGTGGAAAATCCTTTATCCTGAAAGATTTATAGATTTGTCAGGTCAGCCATTGGAAACGAGGCACATATAAAACACATATGCTGCGCCTCTGCACTGTCTCAGGTGAAGGATCCAAGCTCGGTTCTGGGCATTAGGCAGCTAATTGCCATGAAGTATGAATTGTTCACGTCTACTATTTTGAATGGCTTCCCTGAGAAATCTACAGATAAATGAGGATAGTGTGTGTGTGTGTGTTGTGTGTCTGTGCGCAGTCACACAGAGTGTCACCTATTCACAGTGCTCTGAAATAAGAGCGAGACATTTTTTTCATACATTCCTATGGACACATTACTTGTAATATACCATAGTACTGGATACTAGAGAAGCTTGTTGCCTTGATAGTTGTTGGAGCAACGATCTATAGAATCCTACCGGCAGCGCTGTAACTGTGGGTTCCCGGTGCCCGATGTGGGACATGCCGCCTTCGCACGTCTGAAGCATCCTAAGGACACTGTGGGCAGAACGGCTGCAGAGATTCTGGCTGCAGGGTGCTGTTCAAGGCCAGAAGCAGTGGCCCTGGGTGATCAGCACAGTGACCTTCTATGCGTCAGCAGCACTCGCCAGAGGTAAGTATAAAAAATATGGGTGTGCGGTGTGGGCCCCCATGCACCCATTATATATACGCCGCTGTACATGGAAGTAGGGCCATCCTGTCTGAACGGAATGTTTCTATTTCAGATGTGGGCACCATTCCAGAGCATTGGAGCATGTCTGCCCGCTTGGGTTAGCAGCAGGAGAAAACCTAGCACTGCCCCGGACATATATGTATATATATATACATATATATTATAGACATACATTGCTCTTCTTATGCACTGGATAGTGTATTATTATACAGTATTAATAATTAAGCCTATTGATGATCTATAGCAGTGCACCCCTAACAGTGCATGTTTTCCAGATCTACTAGTTTGTGCACAGGTGTATTTATTTAACTGACTCACACATTTTAGAAGATGAACAGGTCGTGCTAATTATTTCATTTGTGACACTGAGGGGATCTTAAAAACATGCAACTTCAGTATTGCAGTATATGCTATTTATATTGTGGTCATCATGGTGTAGGCTGGGGGAGGGTTTTTTCAGGCAACCTGGAACCCCCCCCTGCGTTTGCCTATGCCAAGATGTTTTTTAGCGTATCCGGATGCTGACAGTAGACGTCTCAGGTGTCGCACATTCGGACGCACGGATGTACACCAGAGAAGGGCTATGTATCAGCAAGTGTGACCGTCAAAAGACACGGATGCGACTTAGAATCCAGCCCCCTGTCTGATCTGATAGAGATAACAGAGATGTGCAGAATCATTTATAAACATGTCTGCCACCCATGTAATTGGGAATGTAGCTTGTCTGTCCTAGGCTTTGTCTTACAGGAACTTTTATAATTTGTATAGATTTTCTATGGGAACAGCGAGAAGGAGATTCCAGTCTTGAATGAGTTTCTAGAGCCACTGGTGGGACGTTATATTCGTCTCAATCCTCGGTCTTGGTATGAAGAGGGGAACATATGTATGAGGGTTGAAATACTCGGATGTCCTTTACCAGGTTAGTAGATAACAATGACAACCCCATATAGCTTACTTAGTTATCCCGTACCAGAGGTGTTTTATACCTTGTAGTAGTTTAGTAAAACTGCTGAAAAGGACAAGTGGTGTTTCCCACAGTAGCCAACTAGATTCTTGCTATCAAGTCCAACTCTGTACTAGATATATGATACCTTCCAACATACTTGCCTACTCTCCCAGGTCCTCCGGGAGACTCAAGAATCTCCCAGATGACCGGAAAAGTGGGCAAGTCTCCTGGAGGCCAACTGCCACTGTCAGGCGGCTAAGCTTGATGATGCAATTCACGGTGAAACATGTCATCATAGCCTTTCCCCCATTCCACGTGTGTAGTAGGTATGGCCGGTGGTTCAAATCCCGACAGCGGCTGCCCGGCAAGGGTGAAGATCCCGATTGTCCCTAAGGTAAATATTGCTAACCTAATTCTACCCCCTAACCCTCCCTTAGGGGTGCCTAACCCTAAACTCCCCCCTAAGTGCCTAACCCTAATCCCCCTTCCCCGCCGCCTAAACCTAAGTCCTCCGGGGGGGTAACTAACCCTGACCTCCCCCCAGGGGTGCCTAAACCTAACCCCCCCTTCCCCTAGCCTAACCCTAACCCCCCCCCGGGGGGTGCCTAACCTTCCCCCCTGCGGGTGTCCGCGCCCGGCACCTGGCTTACCTTCATTTGGTATGCTGGGCGTCGGTCTTCCTGCATATGGTTCGACGCCTGTCATTGGTACCACGCCGGGATTAGAGAGTCTGGAAGCCGGTGGTCGGCATTTAGACCATCTGCTTCCAGACTACATCCCCATTCCACAGCAGGAATCATGGTGAGTGGGTTAGAGAGGCCCGAGGCAGCAACTGCCCCCACTGCTCTGCCCACTACCACTGGCCAGCCATGTATAGCAACGCAGCCGCAGTGGCACATCGAGCAGCTTAAGAGCAAAGTCTGTTGCTGCGGCAGTCTCCTCTCACTGCCCGATGCGCTGCTGTGGCTGCGCCGCTATACAGGCACGGCCAATGGACAGATCCATTTACTTACATTATATTTTTGGACCGCGGTATCAGAAAGTGTTTACGAGGGTTTGCAGGTAGGGTACGGGATCCCAGCGGTCAGCATGCCAGTGGTCAGAATACAGACAGCGGCATCCTGACAGTCAGAATCGCCTAACCCTCCCCCTAACCCACCTTTCCTGCAGTCTAACCCTCTCCCCCTCGCAGCCTAACCCTCCCCCCTAATCCACCTTTCCTGCAGCCTAACCCTCACCCCGCAGCCTAACTCTCTCCCCCCCGCAGCCTAACCCTCTCCCCCCCCGCAGCCTAATCCTAACCTTTCCCTCCGCAACCTAACCTTCCGCCTAACCCACCTATCCTGCAGCATAACCCTCTCCCCCCCGCAGCCTAACCCTAAACTTTCCCCCCCACAGCCTAACCCTCTCCCGGGCCCTAACCCACCTTTCCTGCAGCCTAACCCTCCCCCCCCGCAGCCTAACCCTCCCTCCCCCCCCAGGCCTAACCGTTAACCTCCACCCTAATACTTACCGTCGGGATTCCGGCGCTGGGAGTCTGAGTGCTGGCATCCTGACCAACCAGGATATAATTTACATCCCGACTTTGCTAATGCTTATGTGTTCAAGGCCTTAAAGAGGAACACAGCCAAATTGTTATTTTTCTCCTTCTGTTTTATGTTAGGGAAAACACCTTGTAGTACTAAAACTCAGAGACGTGCAGTCAGGAGAGGCAGATATGAAACTGATTAGAATAATACAAAGAAAATATTTATAATTTATGCTGGTCATAAAAATACCTGTCAGACCGATAGACATTTTACCTGGCAGCCTGTCGTCCTGCATATATCGTGGGCATACACTGTGAGATGTCTCACAGTGTATGGGCCCCGATATCTGCGCTCCGCCCCCGGGGGTGGAGACATTTCCACGTCCCTTCCATGGGAAGGAACAGGGGAAATGTCTGTCTGTCGGCCGCGGCTGGGCATACACTGCACGATGCGGCCAACATTTTAACTTGCAGATATCGCATCGCATGGGCATGACCGACCGATCGATATTTAACCCTCGGTCGGCCACACACACTACAATTATCGGTGCGATTCGTGGACATCGGGCGGATCGGCACAATAATTGTAAAGTGCATGCCCAGCATTACAAACATCTTCTTTGTTTATTGTAATAAGTTTTATAGTTAACACTCGCCAGCTTTGTGGAGCTCCCTGGAATTTCAGAGACGAGAGATGAGGCCGCAACAGCTCAGCCTCGCATCTGTATAGTCAGACACTGCTTGCAGAGCTGGGGCCACACCACAGGCAGTAAGCTGCACTGAAAGAGAGTTCATAGAGGCATGCCTCTGAGTATGGAGGGCGTGCCTTGAGCACTGATGGACACCTTGGATGTGTCATGTGTTTAGAGATCTGAGCTCAGTCAGCAGCAGCAAGAAAAGACACAGGGCCTGATTCAGCTAGGAACGCAGCTGCTTATACGTACTCAATTGGCCGATTGTTGCGTACTGCGCATGCGTATGCATCACAGTGCGCAAACTAGTCACTGCGATCGGGAAAGCGATCGCAGAGGATACGCAGAGCCATGGCAAAGTGATTGACAGGAAGTGGCGTTTGTGGGTGGTGACAGGGGGTGGTCGGCCGAACGCAGGCATGCCAGTGCATTTCAACGGCGTTGCAGAGGCGTGCATAAATTAGTCACTGCGATACCATACGTAGGTCTCATAGCGTGCACTGAAGTAAGCAATTCCTGAGTGAGGTCTGACCTGCCTCAACTGTGCGTATGGGTCCGATGTTACTGATTGTTTCGCTATGTTGCCCAAGTATACGGATGTGAGTAAGGGGAAGTGGGCGTCCTAATGTTAGTTTACAAATGCAATGTGAATGCACACATTCATTTACATATCCTCGCTGATATTAGCAACTGCGTTGCATGCGTATAAGCAGAATAGCGATCCGTAGTGAATCAGGCCCACAGTGATGCAGGTAGGAGCAGAGCCGGATTTAGCGCCCGCCCCTCCTTTCCACGTCACACCCTCTCTTCCCTGCAGCCTGCGTGCCAACCAGTCACTGGGAGCCACAGGCTGCTACTCGGCATCTGATTGGTCCACCACCGGCCTGGCAACTCAGCACTGCTCTGCGGGGACTGTGTGAATGCTACTGGAGTGGCTGCGGATCGCGAGATCAGATCTGATCTGCGGCGGGGGGGCCCGTGAGGACTTGTCTCCAATGACCCCCCCCCCCACCCTTTAATCCGGCCATGATCAGACTGCTTTCTCCCCGGGCCCTGGCTGGTGCGCTCAAAACTCAGAGCAGCACTGCAGGTTCTCTCCAGGGCCGGATTACTGGGGGGTCCGGCTACGGGTCCCTTGGGACCCAGGCGGCCGCCTAGGTTGCCTAGCGGTAAATCCGGCCCTGGGTAGGAGAATCAATGGACTCTGAAGCTTAGTGTAGTGAGGGGGAATTACAGTGAGTAGGGGGTGAGACAGGCTCCCAGCACTCAGGGCCTGATTCAAACCCGCTCACAAGCACACAGCTCGCAAGCAGGTCGATGGTCCCCTACTGCGCATGCACCACCTCCTCCAGCGTGCGCATGCGTGAGACCCGTACTGCGACAGCAGCTCCGTCGCAACGGGTCTCGCTTCAAGACAGGGCGGCTGTCGATGTTGATTGACAGCTCGGCCTGTTTTGTAGGCGCGGAGGGGGGGTGGCTGCACATACGCAGGCGTTCCCTTAGGAACGCCTGGCGTTTGTGGGCGGCCCTACTGACATCACTCGTGATGTCAGTAGTGGACTTCCTGCTCTATTAGAACCTACCACAGGGTCTCCTCGCAAGCCCAATGGTCTTGATAATCGCAACCATCGCCAGGCACCCCGCAAAAGCTGTGGGTGGTCACCCACAGCTTAGCGAGCGGCCTGGAGGCCGAAAAAAAAATCCCTGCCCTGACTTAGAGCGAGCGCTCGCAAACAGCGAGCGGCTCTGAATCAGGCCCTCAGACCCATCTCTATGTGTGCCTCCCCAGCCATTGACCTTTGCCACGTGTCACTGCTAAAAATGTATCAAAGCGCCAGATGAATAGGACAAGAGGGTGAGTGAAAGCATAGATCAGTATTTGTACAAACTCACTTGGTACAAGTCAACTGTGTTGTCTTACAGAAGAATAAATATGTTAAAACATCTCCATGACAACAACAAAGCTATTAGTAATAAATTAATAATTTGCACATTAAAATATTTGTAATTTCGGGCTAAGAATAAGAACCAAGAAATAACTTTTGATGGAATTCCAATGTTTTTTTAAATATTGTATTTGACAAATATGAAGCATAGTAAGAAATATACACAGTGGCCACTTTATTAGGTACACCTGTATGCCTGCTCGTTAATCCAAATATGTAATCATCCAATAACATGGAAGCAACTTAGGCCCTCATTCAGAGCCGTACGCTCTGAGCAGAGCGCACGCTCTGAATGAGGGCCGCCCTCCATAAAAATGGAGCGTCCTCCTGGACGCTCGTATAGCTGTGGGTCACCACCCACAGCCTATACGAGCGTGCATTTTGATGTTTGCACAGTTGTCTGGTCTTTTTTTGTACTGCGCATGTGTCTGAGTCTCACTGCACATGCTTCCTGATGGTTACCATCGGCGATCACAGAATGAATTTGGATGCAGAGAGAGACAATTTCAGTGGGCTTTCCTGGGAGGTAACAGGGGGGTTGGCTACTCTGACGCAGGCGTGTCGCAGCCTGTGACTTCATAGAAAGACACAGTTACAATGGCACCAGTGGCCTGTTCTGACAAACATTCTGAGCAACCATAAGGTTACTAATGTCCGATGGTGCAACCAATGTGCGTTCCATGGTGCGATTTGTTACGCACAGTGGTGGATTAGAGGCGCGCGTCTCAGTAAGAAGCCCATTAGCTGCGTCATGAGTACAAATTCACAGTCGCGCTCAAAGACACAGTCGAGGCTGCAATAGTTCCCACCTCTGAATCAGGTCCTAAATGTGCTAAATATCCCCCCATTCTGGCATCCTAAGACTCAGGAGAACGCTTGTTTAAAAGATTGGAGAAGTTATTCTCTAGTGTGACCACGTGTGATACCCAGAGAATAGACCCCGGTACCAAAGACATCATCATAAAATCCAGGGATGCTGCTTTTCTAAGGTAGAATAATGTTGCGTCAACATCCAAAGAGTATTTCTTGGTGGTAGTTACAAATAATAAAGTAACCACAAGTTCACACTTTTTTGGCCTTTTTGTTTTTGGGTAGATTGTCTTTGCGAGGAGAAATAAGCAAACTAATATTATTATTACAATGTGTCATTTGTGTGGGTGATGTATAAATATAACTAATGATATTACTGTTGGAATGTGGCCAGCACAAAAAGAGCCACAATAGGAAAAGGGGTTAAAGGAAAGCATAAAGCGGTATGTGAATAAAGAAACATATTTCAATGGATAACATGAATAATATCATGTTATATTATCTCCTTTACCCAGACCCCAATAATTATTATTACAGACGCAACGAGATGACAACCTCAGACAACCTGGACTTTCGACATCACAATTACAAGGAAATGAGACAGGTACAGTAGAGTGATAACACTGCAATAACATCAATGGAAGGCATTTGAATGAGGTCAATTAATATTATAATTATGCAATAATCATAAGTGAATTTCAGCCAATCGAAATAATCTTGCATTCATGAAATATCAATGTGCAATAAGAATATACATATTTAGATTAAAAAATATGTGGTTAGAACTTGAAGTTGATAGAAGATTGTGTATAGAAAATGCACATAGTTCTATGGGGCCTATTCATCAACACTAAAATAACGTTTTTAAGAACATTTTCCTTAAATAACGTTATTTTGGTATTCATGTAGCCACTTAGCACAGGAGATATCACAGATATCTCCTTGCTAAGTTCCCCTGCGTTAATTTCCACACTCCCCATAGATTAGTATGGGGATGTGGAAATTATGGTATTCATCAAATTCCGAAAATTATCAATTTTCGGAATTTGATGCAGTTACTATTCGCCACTGTGGGGTGGCGAATAGCAGGTGAAACTTACCCGTATCCGCGTGTGCAGGTCCCCCGACGAGTCCCTCTGGCGCTCTGCTCCGTCCTCAGGCTTCGGAGGCTGGTCGGACATGTGTGCTCCCCAGCAGAGCACAAGAAAGTTTAGACAAAAAAAAAAAGTTTTTTTTTTTTCTAATCTGTCATGTGATCTGCTGGGAAACCACATGACAGACCAGCAGGACGGAGCCGGAGGCTGCTGCCCGGACAGGTAAGTCGGGGGGGGGGGGGGGGGGAAAGTGAGCGGAGGGGGGTGGGGTGGATCAGGGGGGTACGAAACTTAACGCATCTGTAGGCAGTGCTGCACATGCGCTGGTTTTACAGATGTAACAGCGCATGCGCAGCACTGTTTCCAGATCCGATAAGTTAGTGTATGCAGGGAAAAGTATCTATTTCCCGAAAAGCTGTCATCGCAAAAATGACAGCTTTTCGGAATAGATACTTATGGAGAGGTGGAATGATGAATTCCACCTATAATTAGCTAGAACTCCATGAGAGTTCTAAAGCTAATTATCTCCAGGGACGTTTTACGTTTAATGAATAGGCCCCTATGTCTTTTAAATTTCCAAGTTGGATGAAAATCCTAAAGAATCGCCCCCTTCATATTCAAAACATGTTTTTTTTGCTTGCATAAATTGTTGACAGTCTACTCTGAGAGCTTACTTAGAATGACTAGGCAAAATCAGGTTGACCACATTGCAATACTAGATTGCACGCTTGAGAAATCAGGTAAGCATCTGTGATGGTCTGTTACCATGGAGAGAGTACAGGAGAAGTTAGCTCGGGGTTAGCTGAAAGACTGCCCCTGTATGATGTATGAGACATTCTCGGAATCCAAGAGGACTCTTGACCTATGAACATTGAGTGGCAGTCCTGGATATTTGCCATACTTGCCTACCCTCCCGATTTGGTCGGGAGCCTCCCGAAAATCGGGTGCCGCTCCCGACCTCCCGGGAAGGCAGGCGATCCTCCCGGCTGCCGCCCACCCCTCCTATCCCCCCCGCAATTACCTTTTAAACCCCCGCAGCGGAGGGGGGGGGGCGGTGCGCGATTCACGCTGAATCACGTCATCTTGGCCTCGCCCTCTGCTCCGCACTGCCTGTAATATCAGCATTGTGTAGCTGGGGCGGGGCCAAAATGATGCAATAGCGTGGTCCGGCCCCGGCCACAAATACAAGTCGCCTGGCCAGCCCCGCCTCCTTGTGCTGGCCACGCCCACCCTGTGATGCCGATCTGACTGCTCCCTCCCGGCAGGGGCAGCCAGAAAGTCGGCAAGCCTGATATTTGCATAGGAGCCATGAGAATTAAGGGATGTCACTTTAAATTCTCGGAGATGTAGAACGGGAGTATTGATTACCTGATGACACTGAATACTTATGAATATTATAATGAGCTATGCTATATAAAGCGACCGCTGTAATGAGATGATTCAGCATTCATCTTTGAAGCCCAAGCATGCTGCCGCTGCGTCAATAGCTGCTGATGTCATTGCCGATTTATAATGCTTTGATAAAAATATATAAAGAATCATATCTTTTACCTCCTGCGTGGTGCCCAAGTTATTGTCAGTTCGATAAAAGAAGGAATTTTACTATGTTTTTGTATAAATATTGCCCTTGGCTGCTATACTTGTTAAACAGCGCCAGGGCTGCGGAAATATACTGCGTGCGCAGGTGCTAGAGGGATCATGGCCAAACATGGGGGTGTGGCCACATCCACTTGTGAAAGATTTACTATAAAGACTATGCTAAGCGTTGGTGCATGCATCTCCCAGATGGGAGCACTCCTCTTCCTCCATGATTTGCTGGGGCCCATGCCGGGCACCCCAGGCAAACCCGGGTAATTAGTAACCACTCCACCATCTCTCAGAACTCCAGAACAACCTAACTGTACACGTACACAGAAGATATTCTAACTATACATCCTAAGACCCTTTCCAAATGAGAACATACATCAGATCTGCACAAAAGATGCTGCTCACATTCTATCATTGTTACATAGGGCCTGATTCATAGAGGAACGTTATGCCCATGGTTACGCAGCTGTGCAATTATCGGTGCATATGTCAACTTTCCTTACCATTGGCGGTTGCAGGAAGGATTTGCCTGCAGTGTGATTGACAGTCATGGAGCGTTTGGGGGAGGTAAGAGGTGCGTCCTGACCATTTTGGGAGCGTGTTGCAGACTGCAATTGCGATCCCGAATGCAGAAAAAACGCCTCCAGTGTCTCAGTTCAGGAGGCCATTCTGCGCAACCGTAAGGTCAGTCAGCATCCAATGGATGTATCTCCATACACTAGCCACGAATTTGCAAACTTGCCGGTGGGCATCTCAATACTACTCCCAGCAGCTACAACAATTGCATATTTTCATACAGCCGCCGCGTCCAAATGTGCAGCGGTAACATTAACATCTCTCTATCTATTCTCTGAATCAGGCCCACATTGTGCCGGCAAACAACTTTTTTATGAAAATTGGGGCCTGATTCAGACCCGCTCGCGAGCGCTGAGCGCTCGCAAGCGGGTAGATGTTGGCCCAGTGCGCAGGCGTACGACGGAGGCGGCTCCGTCATGCGCATGCACGAGACCCGGATAGTGACTGGCAAGCCGTCGCTCCGGGTCTCACTACAAAGGGGGCGTGCTGTCGATGTTGAGTGACAGCACGCCCCCTTTGGTGGGCGGGCCGGGGGCGTGGTTGCGCAGACGGAGGCATTCCCATGGGAACGCCTACCGTCTAGGGCCGGCCCCACTGACATCACAAGAGATGTCGGTGGGAGTGCTTTTGGCTCTGTCAGAGCCAAAGCACTCTTGGGCTTGCGGCAACGAGACGCTACCGCAAGGGTCTCGTCGCAAGCCCGATGGTCTTGACCATCGCGCCCATCTTCCTGGCCGCTCACTATAGCTGTGGGTGGTCACCCACAGCTATGCGAGCGACCAGGAGGCCGCTCTAAAAAAAGAGAAGGACAGCCCTGATTCAGAGCGAGCGCTCTGTCATCAGGGCCTTGGTCCACAGGATAAAGGCGCTTTTTGAAACAAATGTAATAGAACTATATTGAGGCATTACCAGCAAAGTGGTATCATACAATATGTTATGTAGTCATAGACAGCACCATGCAAAATAGTACACGCACAGTAGATCACCCATGCAATGTCACATTCTCTCAGGTAAGCTCCCTCTTGTCACAGTCTTCTCAATCTTTTTGTTTTAGTTGATGAAGGTGGTGAACGAAATGTGTCCTAACATCACCCGCGTGTATAACATTGGTCGCAGCCACGAGGGGCTGAAGATGTATGCCATGGAGATGTCCGATAACCCCGGGGAGCACGAAGTTGGTTAGGAGAATAAACACACTCTATGTATGTCCTGCAACTTCCCGCCTGTCTCTACTGTAACTCCTCTGATTCTTACCTGTTAGTTTCGCTTTGTCTTCTATTTTTGATTTCACAAGGGGAGGGTTGGCATCAGGGGCAATCGTTCTCCAGGTAACTTTTGTTGAGAAGGCGTGCCAGCACTGAGATACCGCATGGGTGGGTCTTTGATAGCTTCGTGCAGTGCGCTGTCACAGTATGTACCACCCATGAGGTTCTGGCAGGTGCAGTCACACAGAAATTTCCTCACAGGGAAATAACATGACCGTTGATATAAACATACAGTTTGCTGATTTTAAGATTCCAGGTTTTGAAATGCTTCTTTTTATTTTATAAGTGTATGTTTATGTATTACGCTGGCCGACACCTAAATTTGCCACATACTCGTCTCATACATATGCAGATCATGAGAGATTTTTCAGCCAATGATATCTGTATTTTTTTTTACAGCATCTGCATATTTCTTCCATTAATATGCAGCTATTGTGGACAATGGGGTTGTAACAGTCACCCACCTACTCGTGCTTACTGCTTACCTGATGCTGCGAGCCCTCCCCGGGATTCCATGTTATTTATATCACCTCCTCTCCCTTCTCTATGCCGTTATAGCCTCTTGACTTTGCTGCGTCTATTTGTAGATTCATGTCTGACTGCATGTGTAGGAATGTTTCATGTCTTTCTGCTATGTGTTTTGGAATGATACTCATACAGGTCCTTATTCTGAGTCTGCTAAACATCCATTCCATCAAAAAGGATCGCTACACCTGCACCGTCTCCACAGTCCACTGTCTGCAAGGGCGGCCATCATCCCTATTATCGCAGACCCTCCAACATGACCCCTTCCACCAGTTACAAAATGCTCTGCTCCTGGATTTCCCTCTTAATGTATGATTGCAGCCACCTGTGTTGAATTACTTAACAGATGAGAAGGGTGTTTCAGCACAGGTGACTGCAGTCATGAATTAAGAGAGAAGCCCAGGAGCAGAGCATTTTGTACCTGGTAGAAGAGGACATGTTGGCGGATATGCTATCGGCACTTGCACCTATCCAATGCTGGGTTCGAGAGATCCGTCTGTATATGCGCTACTCAGAATACGGTGTAATTAGTGGCGTAACAAGGAGGGTGCAGTCCGCACCCGGGTGTCACCCGCAGAGGGGTGACACCAAGGTGCAGACTCCCCCTCAGTGACAGAAGCCGGGTACTACACTGTATAATAAGTGCAGCACTCGGCTCCTGACAACTATGAGGGACACAGGGCAGTCCGCACCTCTGGCAACCCCCCTGCCCCCCAGTAACAACGGGACCTTAGGGGTTTGGCTGTGAGGCCAGGCCCCCTTCCAGTGTGACTACGCCTTATTCCCACATGACCACTCCCCATTTTCGGCAGCTGCGACGCACGCATATCGGCTCTCCCCGCACCGGGTGACACCGCCACTGGGTGTAATTCTGCCCTCTACAGGCCCATAACACTCCCACAGTTAACATAAAACACAAGACGATTCTTTTGCTAAATGCGGCCATATTCAGACCTGCGTGAGACCTAGGTCCATAGTGTAGAACACCTCTATGTCACAATAAAAAAAATAGTTTTGGGTGGAATTTGCTAGAATAAAACAAAAACAAAAAGATAACAAAAAGTTTTGCTTACTTTCAGTGATGGCCCAGCACTGCTTTCCTCTTTCCTAATATCGCAGGATCGCAGAGCTGGACCGTTGGAGACTTTGGGGGACCTGTTATATGGGAGTAGTGCCAGGCAGAAGGTACTGTAAGTAGAATTTTCTACTTTCGGTTATATTTTTTGTGAACTCCACTCCAAGCTACTTTTATTAGTTTTTTTTTAAGGAATCCTTAACATTTTTAGAACCTCAACAAAGATAACAAATTAAAACCACTCTCAGTATTTAGATCAATCTCAATCTGCTACTGATTATTAGACGAGCTAACCTTTTTTTTTCTACATTTGAATACTTTTACAGTGAGTGTATGATCTATTTTCATAACAATATTCTTCATACAGTAGCACCAATGTGTTCAGCACTGCTGTGCAATAATAATGGAGACAAATGTACAGGAATATGCAATGAACAGCTGATTTGTCGGGTTGGGTACGGGATATCGGCGCTCAGGATCCCGGTAGTAAGAATCCCGACGCCGACACCACGATAGGGTTAGGATAGCGACACCTGTCGGTAAGTATTCTACCACTAAACCTAACCCTCCCTCCTCACAGCCTAAACCTACCTGTGTTATAGTTCCGATATGGAACCCTGGGTGGAGTAGCCAAAGTAAAGTGGACTGATACTCTGTCCAACTAGGCTGCTGCCTGCAGCAACTAAGCCAGAATCCGGTTCAGGATTTCCTAGAGCCTGATTTGGCAGGGATTCTCTATTAAAAAACCTGATTAAAAGAAACATAAGCTCCTATTTAAACCTAAGAGACAGAATTATTCAGGGCCTCCCATTTCCTTAGTGAGCAGGTTGGCATACTCAAGAAGGCCTCTGACGTAAATTCCACATAAAGAACTTTTGTGGTTGACATATTTATGTTGGTAAGTAGCTGCCTGGTTAGATGTGTTTACACTGCATTAGTGATGTCACAGAGCTGGGACGTTCTGTGTGTTGTTTTGTGCTTCATGTTTTCCAGTGTTACACTTGTGACCTCAAAGGCATCTTTTATTCAGAAGGGCAGCCTGATTATAGATCCCAAAACAAAACATTGCCCAGAGATCAGGCCTTATAAAAAATAAATGCAAGGGGACAAGACAGTGCACACAAATGATCCAAGGTGACCCACGCCAGCTGCTACAGTACATTCAAAAGAAGACAACTTGTTGATGGCACCAAGGTGTACCTGCTGACATTTGAACACATGGCTGAAAAAATGGAATTATCAGTATCAGAGTGGGCCAGCTTACCAGTGCCAATCCTGAGTGGAGAACATCAGGAAACATGGGCGTAACTACCATAGTTGCTGGATGCCACTGCTATGGAGCCCAGAGCTGAGGGGGGCCCATTTTCCTTCTCAAAGTTACATGTGTTATATATATGTAGATAATATACATTTTTCACTAAGGGCCCTTACAAACTTTTGCTACGGGGTCTTAAAATACCTAGTTATGCCCCTGCCAGGAAACCTATTTTGACTAAGAACCAACTCAAGATAATGACTAATTCAAGCTGAAGTGAGACCTGCAATTCATGCCCAAAAGTTCCATTCCTGGTCACATTCATCTGATACAGATGCCAGGTTACAAATGTTTAACCCAGTGGTTCCCAAACTTTCTTGAATCTCAGCGCCCTACTGTATCAGCATTTTTTTCATGGCACCACTAGGTGTTTCTCTAATGTTTGTCAGCATATTTTATGATTGACAGGCACCAACGCTGTTTTTTCCTATCACATGGACTATAAATAATTAGATTTAGTCCTGGACTACCAACCAGTGGCACCCCTGCAAGTACACTGCGGCACCCCAGAGTGCCACGTCACCCAGTTTGGGAACCATTGGTTTAACATCATTAACTTGGCATGGGGGTTGTTAAACTCATGAGCAGTGACGTCACAAGGGGCGTGTGGGCCACACCCAGGTGTCCCCCGATGAGGGGTGACACCAAAGTGCCGACTCCTTTTCAGCAACAGGAGCCGGTTGCTGCACTATAGTATTACGTGCAGCACTTGGCTTCTGACACAGTGAGGGAGCCAGGCCTGCAAATAGATTGGTCCCCGGGGGCGGTCTGCATCTCCGGTACATCCATAGTGACTAAAAAGGGGTTCGGGCCGCGTGGTCACGTCCTCTACCCACAAGGCCACACCCCTACCACAAGAACACACCCCCTTTTACCACTGTGTGGCTTCACCGCACACATTACTCTCCTGCCTGCACCAGGTGTAACCCAGGGGAGGGACGCCACTGGTCATGAGTACATTTGGCCAGCTATATATGGGAATATCTGGGAACATACACATTTCTACAAGGCCTATCCTTTACCTTGCAACACTGGGCACATCACAGTATTCCATATTGCTGATGACTTGGGTGACCAAGTGGAGTGGTACGTGGTAACAGGAGAGTTTCTTCAGTGTCCCCTTAAACCGACTGCCCTAAATAGCATTCAACCTGGTAAGACCGCTTTCAGTTTAAAATCACTTGGTTCCTAGCTCCAAGATAATACATGACAAGCCCAGCAAAGGGACCAAGAGGGGATCACACTCTATAAATGCTTCAGTGTGTTAAAAGTGCCGGAAAGTGGCGTAAACAGAGCATACGTGGTAGACAAAATAAATACAGACATGACAACAAAGTTTAAAGTTGTGGGTCCTGCTCACAAGGTCTAATGGAGCAATTTAGTAATACACTTAAGTCCATCCTACACAAGGTAAATGGCAAAGAAAACAAAAACTGTGATTTTATTTCACTTTTTGAACTAGTATATAGATGATGTCAATTTGGATTACTAGATATAGTAAGTCACCTGTGTGCATTAAATTATTCCTTAGTGTAGTATATTTGAAATTCCTCAGCCACTATAATGTATGACAGGCATCATGGCCAATATGAAAACACACCAAGTTCAGAAGAGTAGGTACAATGAAAATGCCATTATAAAGCATTTCCGCCATGGGAAAAGGGTGCTGATATTGGTCCCTGCCATAGAAGTATTTTTTGCCACTGGTCATGGGTTCCAAAGGTGACTGAATTATAAAGTAAGGCAGCCACTTAGAAAAATATCTAAAACCTCTATATGATCAGTCTACTTAAACACTAGAGAGATAAAGAGGTTCTAGTCTCTCCAGAGCTTTCTTATGCTGACCTAGTGGTTGATACAGCAAATACCTTGTCTGTCCATCCGAAGGCGGAAATCAGGGTTTTTTCATGGATTTTGTAAAGACAAATGAAGTTCCGCAGAAGATAATATATGCTTAGTATGTCATCATCACAGAATAATGGAAAAAGGATCATCTGAAACCCCACCGGAACACTGAAGCCTGGGGAGAAACTGATAGAAATTATTTAATTGTTCTGGTGACAAAACCTGATGGCACAATGCAGTATTGTAATGACTGCAATAAATGAAATGCCATTTACAAATTTGACACCTATTTGATGCCTAGGACTGATGAGCAGATAGAAGAATTAGGTAAAGCTTAGTAGCTCACTAACTTGGCCACGATAAAAGGTTATTAGCATGGACACCTCAATGAAGAGGCAAAAAGCATAGGTCATTATTAACACCAGAGGCCCTGTTCCAGTCTAAAGTGAGATCCCATTTAACTCACACAGGGCCCATATACATACCAAAGAGTGATGGACAGATATTGGAACTCCATGGTTGTTCTGTTGTAGAATACCAAAATAACGTGGTCATCCATTGTACAGCCTGGGTCTCTCATCTTCCAGTGTGTCAAGTAGTACATGATTCAGTCTGCAGGGTTACCCTCTAACCACCCCAAGTGCACTGTGTGCCTGGAACAAGCTAAATATCTGCTGGGGAATTTGTTACAACATAATCAAAACTGCTACAGTGCTCTTACTGCCTAGGACAGTGGTTCCCAATCTTTTTTGAAACACGGCACCCTAGAGTATCAGAATTGTTTTCATGGCACCCCTAAGCCAAAAGTTTCTTATTGAGAAATTCAGAAAAAATAAATAATTTAAGTACATTTTACTTACTTGTCATCCTTAGGTTCAGTTATGTGGAAGTAGACAGTTTTATCCTTCTGTTTGTCCTCATATTTACATTACATAGACTATAAATAATTTGATTTGGTGCTAGACCACCAACCTGAGGCACCCCTGCAAGTGTCCTGAGGTACCCCAGAGTGCCACGGCACACAGTTTGGGAAGCACTGGCCTAGGACATTTTTGGGATAACCAGCTTTTATAGAATACTTATTCTTAACTTTGAAACTATTGTAAGCACGAAACCAGACCTCACAAATGAAGGAGCCATTACAGTGCCTGATCATTTATTAGGCTGACCAGTCTGCAGCCTAAGGTGCCAGTTCTTTTTTTTTTTTTGGGGGGGGTGGGTGAGGTCACACAGCCAGCAGCTGGGGAATAAAGTTAAGACCTAATACATTCCTTGTGGGTGGCAGTCGCAAACTCAATTAAAGAAGCTTATTACTTATCCATCCATTCCCAAGGGGAAAGTTCTTAGAGTGGCTACCAGTCAGCTGTGCCGATGTGACCATGTAACTTACTGCTAAATCCTTTACCTTATGTACATTGTGCCACAGCGCCATCTGTGTCGGTTGGAGAACTGTATGCGTTTATCTTTAGAGTCTACCTCACATTCCCAGAAGCCAAAGTCAACTTTTCACTCCACAAACATCATTATATGCCAAGACCAAACATGTCAGTTGAATAACCTTGCTACCTGCACATGTGCTGTATGAATAGCATTTTGCTGAGCCAGCATACGCACTGTGCTCTGTGTTTAGAAGCATTACAGGGGTCTCTACAGGGTGTCAGGAACCCTAGATCAGGCCCTGAGCCACAATAATGGTAATATTGCCTCTTGAAACAGTAAACACATTAAAAATATAAAGAAGTTCTATGTGCCTATCAGCACTAGTGGCCACTGATTACTGAAAGTATTTTATAATATAATGCAGACAAATGGCATCTGATGTAGACTAGGGCTCAACCAGGATTTTCAGGGTGAAGAATCCCAAAATATTACACAAAAGACCAAGAAATAGGCACTAGAGGCTCTTCAGTATTTTATCTTAGGTCCACAATTTGGATTGAAAACTACAGTACAATGCCGAATTACCCTGGATGTATCCAAATCAAGTAAAAAGTAAGAGTGACTAGGTGTCTTCTTATCTTATGATGGACACTCTATAATCCATTCCCTGATGCCCATGCTTGCTCCGCGAAAGAGATATCAACTGGGAGTGTTAGGAAATGTGACCAAGTTTTGGATACTATCTATGAAGGTAGATATTTAGTAACAAGAATATACCAATTAGCCCAATGGAATCGAAAGCCCAAGGTGTTGCTAAAGTGTTTCTCGTATCCACTGTGTTAGAGTGCTGCTATGGGACCATTATTCCTAGTGAAGGCTGGGCTGGGATACCTTCCTACTAAGACTGCAGCAAACTATTAGCAATCTTCTAACCTGGTTCTCAGGTAACTGAGCTGGCCTGACCAGAGGGAGGCCTTATCAAGGTCTTCCACTTCCAAAAGGAAATTGAGCATGGTGGAATAGCCTGCAAGATCTATCTACAAATGCCACAAAAAGTTAGAAAGAACCTGTGTTGATGTATTTATGCTGTAAAGACTGTGTAAT
This sequence comes from Taudactylus pleione, assembly GCA_031769625.1. Lineage (NCBI taxonomy): Eukaryota > Metazoa > Chordata > Amphibia > Anura > Myobatrachidae > Taudactylus > Taudactylus pleione. The sequence continues at coordinate 8,050,713 of JAUIMM010000197.1, forward strand.
GGTTACAGCCCTAACCATGTGGAGTTTGTATATTTTCCCTGTGCTTGTGTGGATTTCCTCCGGGTGCTCCGGTTTCCTCCCACACTCCAAAAATATACTGGCAGGTTAATTGGTTCCCAACAAAAATGAACCCTAGTGTGTAAGTATGTGTGTGCATGTACATGTGATAGGGAATATAGATTGTAAGCTCCACTGAGGCAGGGACTGATGTGAATGGACAAAATATTCTCTTTAAAGTGCTGTGGAATATGTGTGCGCTATATAAATAAGTGGTAATAAATAAATAAAGATGCTGGCGGACGTGTGTTTTTATTATATATTAGTGCTCTGACAGAACTCGGATTTTGTTTATATAGTAAATTAGGCCAGTGGCACCATTTGTGGCTGCAAGTCCTCTTTTATCCTGATTGTAGATCCCAAGACAAAACAATAACCAGAGTTGCGACAAAGATGACTTAACACTCATGCAAATCATTTTATGATATATTAATAGCAAATATAGTTGTAATGCCAGATGCTAAGGAATTTGTTTTGCTTGTTTTAATGTCCAAGTCCTGCATATTGGATCCAGTCACAAAATGGTAGCCTCCACTGTGCGAAATCCATAGGTACTGTACACTTTAGCCTCTACAAGCAGCCTCTGTGTCTGTGCTGTGTGTAATCCTGCACCGCTCCTGTGGTGTCTCTGTTTCCACTTATTCAGGAGAACCGGAGTTCCGCTACATGGCTGGAGCACATGGAAATGAAGTCTTGGGACGGGAGCTTCTTCTCTTATTGATGCAGTTCCTGTGTCAGGAGTACCAGGCAGGCAATAAACGTATTAAACATCTGATCACCAGCACACGTCTTCATTTCCTGCCATCAGTCAACCCAGATGGGTACGAGAAGGCTGCTGAACTGGTGAGGAGGAGCATTGACTTGTTGAAGATGAGAAATAAGTTGTATGCATCAAATAGAATATTTCCATAGTTCTATATGACTACATTTACAGTTTTGACCAAATGTACATGCTTAATTACATGATGTATCTAATGATATTCATTAAAGCTCATTTATAGAAGTCCAAACATGCATTTCTGCAGAGCAAATGTTCTAAAGCAGGGGTGGGGAACCTTAGGCCCAGGGGGCGTATAAGGCCCCCGGAATCATTTGGTGCGGCCCTCTGAGCTTTTTTATGCTAGCCTCATCTGGCTAGCTGGATGCCTAGATTGGCACCCTGCAGCCAGAATCTATGCGGCAGTGCCATCTGTAGCGTCCTTAGGATGCGTCAGACGGTCACACTGCTGCCCTTACAGCTACCCTCAGGATGCTCCGGGCATTGCTGTAATCACCGGCAATTGTGGTTCTGCCCCCGTGTGACATCACATGGAGGGGGCGTGGCCTGCACCGGGCCCTCGAATAATGTTATATATATTAAAATGACCCTCGGACGAGAAAAGGTTCCCCACCCCTGTTCTAAAGAGTGGAAAATTGATAAGTGAGGAAGATTCCTATACAAACCAATCGTCCTCTCCCAATCATTTTATACAATGTGCTATATAAATGCTAAATAGAAGCTGATTGGTTATCACAGTATGGGCAACGTCACACATAGCCAGTGCCACTTCACTGTTTAGGAGGCTTGATACATTACATCTCCCCATAATACGCCTCCTGTACTTTTGCTGTGTGCCCTGTTTCACTGGAGATCACAAAGATTTGCAGTTTAAGAATGTGGTGCCTGCGGGATGTAGATTGCAGCAGTTTGCAAAAAGTAGATTTTGTTTTGCAGAATAAAAAAAAAATTATTTAGATGAGGTAAATTAGTGGTGAATGAGCATTTGGTTTGCAGGACAGGGCATTACTACTCTGCTAACAACTGTTTCCACAGCCTCTGAGGTTGGGCAGAAAGGGTGCCATCCTATGATATTATTAATGTTAGGAATTTAGCACCTTCCAGTTGCACTGCTGCTGGGAAGTGTGTTTCTAGTGCATTGACCATTCTAACAAAAATATTAAAACACCCAAGAGTAACACTTAGGGGTATATTTACTAAAGTGAAAGTTTTTAGAAGTGGAGATGTTGCCCATAGCAACCAATCAGATTCTACTTAACATTTATCTAGCACCTTCTAGAAGATAAAACCCGCACTTAGAAAATGTACCACTAATAATAAAGTCATTCTCCAGGTACCCTCATTTTGATGATTTATTTATGATAAGCCAAACAGTATCTTAATTAAACATTTGAAAAATGTAGAAGCATAAAAGGGGTGTCCCTAATGTATTACAGGTTGAGTCTCCCATATCCAAAATGCTTGGGACCAGGGGTATTTTGGATAACGGAATATTCCGTATTTTGGAATGATTGCATATCATAATGAAATCTCTTGGGAATGGGGCCCAAATATACACACAGAATGAATTTATGTGTCATATACACACAGCCTGCAGGTCATTTTATACAATATTTTCAATAATTTTGTGGCTCAAGCAAAGTTTGTGTACAGAAATTAAATTCATTTATGTTTCATATACACCTTATACGCACAGCCTGCAGGTCATTTTATACATTATTTTTAATAATTTGTGCCTTAGACAAGGTTTGTGTACATTGAACCATCAAAAATCAAGGGTTTCATTTTTTCATTCATGCCAAAATAATTCCGTATTTCGGAATATTCCGTATTTCGGAATATTTGGATATGGGAGACTCAACCTGTTGCAGGTTGGACATTAAAGTGATGTCTCTCTCTTTCCACTGGTCGTGTTTTCAGGTGGATCCCTAAACTCGCAAAGCTAGGCGCAGGTTGATTTTTCCAAAGTCTTTGAAGTGGCCGTGCACCTTGAAATTCCGTAGGCGGACACGTAGGCACACTTTGTACAGTTCGTAAATTACCCTTATCATTTTCCAAATGGTCAGTTAAACATAACATGGACTAATTTAAATTGAATAATCCTACTTATTGTGGCTACATCCTATAAAGATGGGTTCCGCATGTTTTGTCGACGGTTAGAATGTCAATTTCATCATAGGAATGTTGACAAGGTGATAATGCCGACACATGTATAACATGTTGACATTGAGGGATATCGGCATGATGACAATGTTGACAATCGGCAGTACGGCTGTTACCGGCGGTAAGTAGCCTAACCCTAGCCCTGCGGCTAAAGTTCTGGCGGTTGCGGCTTTAGTCACAGTTTTGCACCATTAACCTGCAGTTGCGTCACACAGTACCTATCCTTAACGCTAATCCTTTCCTTAACCCTACGCCTAAATCCAATGTTGGCTTTTTGCAGATGTCAACATGTTAACTGTCGAAATTTTGACAATGTCAATATCATTGATGACGTTGTGACCGCCGACATACTGACCGTATCTCGTAAAGATAAGGTGCATTTAGATGCATACATTGTTATGTGTACCTTTAAAACTTATTATCCTAAATACAGTAATTATTGGTTAGCAATGGGAATTTAAACATAGAGATTTAAATAAAAAAAAATGTGTAGATATTTAAACAGAGAAAGTTTGCAGAAGCTGGCGCAGACTGTGTGTTACAGTATGTGTTTTTGTTGATGTGTTACCCTCTGTAAGTATCACACTAATAGATACAATGGCTATGTTTTGTTTTGCAGGGCTCTGAATTAGGCGGCTGGTCTCTAGGCCGCTGGACAGCTGATGGCATTGACATCAATAACAACTTTCCAGACTTAAACACTCTGCTCTGGGAGTCTGAGGACCGTCCTCGTAATCTCCGCAGGGTCCCTAATAATCACATCCCGATGCCTGACTGGTACCAGTTCCAGAATGCCACAGTGAGTCATTTCTAAGTACTCTCATGACCTATCTTGGGCAGATGCAAATTGCCAGGACTAAACATTTTTCTCATAAGTATTGTTTTACTGCTCGTTTCTGTGAGTTATATTGAATTATACTGTTGAATAAACAATGTCCTTAATGCTTTTATTTGCTTAGATTTTTTTCTTTTTTTTTTAATGTAATTGCTTCAGTGTGAATAAGTGTTTTTTTCAGTTTGTTAATATGCTGGCCAATGTTCATTTATAACCAACTTCAACCACAAAACCACAACATATTGGACAGAGCACAACTGAAAGACCTCACTGACTTTGCACTGTGAATCTAGCTCTTGCATTTTGGAGTTTTATTAACTCAGTAGCTCCTCTCCCTGCAGTTAGTATTATTATTATTACCAGTTATTTATAGCGCACACATATTTCACAGCGCTTTACATAGAATATCTTACCATTCACATCTGTCCCTGCCCCAGTGGAGCTTACAATCTGTATTCCCTATTACATGCTCACAAACATACACACTATGGTCAATTTTGTAGGGAGCCAATTCACCTACCAGTATATTTTTGGAGCGTGGGAGGAAACTGGAGTACCCGGAGGAAACCCACACAAGCACAGGGAGAATATACAAACTCCACACAGTTTGGGTCGTAGAAGTTCAGTATAGATTGTATACATAGTATATAGTAAATCTATACAGCTCAGAATAGCTTGCATACAGTACATAGAATATAGTTCATTTTATAGCCCTTTGTAGCATAACATATCAGGATTATAGTGCTTTATTTAGCGTTTGCAAGAAGCCAGTAGCAGCAGCTGCTATGTAGCTTCTCTGCGTTTTCTCCACAAGCCACCATTGCGTATGAGCCAAGGCCAACTAAGAGTACTGTTTTCATGCTTTTATGCTTTTCTGTATATTTTTTTTTTGTGTGCCCTTTTTGACCTTAACGTTCCATCAAGGGCTGTAGCTTTTTGCTAATTTAGGGATATTACATTATGTTCACTCTTAAGATCCATTTTGCCAAAAGCCACCATCCATTTTGTTTTTCTAAGCCTTTCCAAGTCACTTGATGGAAACACAACTCCCAATTTTCTGCATTTGGGAATCCGGGAGATCCAAAACACTTGGCCGCCCCCAGCCTCCCTCTATATACAGTCAGGTCCATAAATATTGGGACATTGACAGAATTTTCATATTTTGTCCTCTATTCACCACCACAATGGCTTTGAAATGAAACAAACAAGATGTGCTTTAACTGCAGGCTTTCAGATTTAACTTGAGGGTAATTACATCCAAATCAGGTGAACGGTGTAAGAATTACAACGGTTTCTATATGTGCCTCCCACTTTTTAAGGGGCCAAAAGTAATGGGACAAACTAAACAATCCTAAATCTAACTTTCACTTTTTAATACTTTGTTGCAAATCCTTTGCAGGCAATTACAGCCTGAAGTCTGGAACGCATAGACATCACCAGACGCTGGGTTTCATCCCTGGTGATGCTCTGCCAGGCCTCTACTGCAAATGTCTTCAGCTCCTGCTTGTTCTTGGGGCATTTTCCCTTCAGTTTTGTCTTCATCAAGTGAAATGCATGCTCAATCGGATTCAAGTCAGGGGATTGACTTGGCCATTGCATAACATTCCACTTTTTAGCCTTAAAAAACTCTTTGGATGCTTTTGCAGTATGCTTCGGGTCATTGTCCATCTGCACTGTGAAGCGCCGTCCAATGAGTTCTGAAGCATTTGACTGAATATGAGCATATAATATTGCCCGAAACACTTCAGAATTCATTCTGCTGCTTTTGTCAGCAGTCAGATCATCAATAAATACGAGGGAACCAGTTCCATTGGCAGCCATACATGCCCACGCCATGACACTACCACCACCATGCTTCACTGATGAGGTGGTATGTTTTGGATCATGAGCAGTTCCTTTCCTTCTCTTCTCTTCCCATCACTCTGGTACTAGTTGATCATTGTCTCATCTGTCAATAGGATGTTGTTCCAGAACTGTAATGGCTTTTTTAGATGTTGTTTGGCAAACTGTAATCTGGTCTTCCTGTTTTTGTGGCTCACCAATGGTTTGCATCTTGTGGTGAACCCTCTATATTCACTCTTGTGAAGTCTTCTCTTGATTGTTGACTTTGACACATATACATCTACCTCCTGGAGAGTGTTCTTGATTTGGCCAACTGTTGTGAAGGGGTTTTTCTTCACCAGGGAAATAATTCTTTTGTCATCCACCACAGTTGTTTTCCGTGGTCTTCCGGGTCTTTTGGTGTTGCTGAGCTCTCCGGTGCGTTCTTTCTTTTTAAGAATATTTCAAACAGTTGACTTGGCCACAACTAATGTTTTTACTATCTCTCTGATGGGTTTGTTTTGATTTTTCAGCCTAATGATGGCTTGCTTCACTGATAGTGACAGCTCTTTGGATCTCATATTGAGAGTTGACAGCAACTGATTCCAAATGCAAATGTCACACCTAGAATCATCTCCAGACCTTTTACCTGCTTAATTGATAATGAAATAACGAGGGAATAGCCCACACCTGTCCATGAAATAGCTTTTGAGTTGATAGTCCCATTACTTTTGGCCCCTTAAAAAGTGGGAGGCACATATTGAAACTGTTGTAATTCCTACACCGTTCACCCGATTTTGATGTAATTACCCTCAAATTAAATCTGAAAGTCTGCAGTTAAAGCACATCTTGTTTGTTTCATTTCAAAACCATTGTGGTGGTGAATAGAGGCCAAAATCTGAAAATTCTGTCAATGTCCCAATATTTATGGACCTGACTGTATGATTAGTAACATTAATTATTCTGTATGGCACCAGCATATTTCATTGCCTCTTTTTCCCTAAATACGCTCCATCATCACTACATGCATCAGAGGCGAGTGGACTCGGTGGCCATTACTCCCAAACATCTGGACTGACTGGCAGGTACAGTTCATTACAGCCTGAACAGTCCGGTACAATCTGGGACAGTTTGGATGCATGTAACTGAGACTACTTGTTCCTGTATGGAATACTGTAAGAATATTTTGTGTCAGACATATCTGTTTTCTTTTTCGCACCTACAGGTCGCTATAGAAACTCGTGCTCTCATTTCATGGATGGAAAAGATTCCCTTTGTCCTGGGAGGAAATCTGCAGGGGGGAGAGTTGGTGGTGTCTTATCCTTATGATATGGTGCGTTCACTTTGGAAGACCCAGGAATACACAGCAACGCCCGATGACCATGTATTTCGCTGGCTGGCATATTCGTATGCCTCCACCCATCGGCACATGATTGATTCTAGCCGGAGACCCTGCCACTCTGAGGACTTTAACAAGGAGGAGGGCACCGTGAATGGGGCCTCTTGGCATACAGTGGCCGGAAGTAAGTTCTTCTCGGGATTCCAACATGCCTTGCAATAAATTGCTAATATCACAGGAAATATTCAGAGACATATGTGAATATTCCAGAAAATTGTCAGATTTAATGATATCTAAGATAGATCCATGGTGCCATCACCTGAGGTTGTTGCCATTATGCCTCAGCCCTTCATACCACTGCCTCCCCGTCTGTTGGCTTCCATCTTGCAATGACTGGAGGAGTGTTTAACACGTTGACAGATCACTCTTCTCCAGTTTCTATGCTTGGAGCAATGTGGATAACATTGGGATCGGAGGAAATGTGGGTCAGGAGGCTACTTCCTCCCCATCCTCTGTACCTTCTTTGGTCCCACTGTCCTCCCATAGCAATTACAAGAGTGTCACTGTGGTCTTACTCCTGTGCCACTATTCCTGGATTTGAGCCACCTAAGTTGAGTTTCAAACCCTGTCTCATGGCATCAACATCCCTCCATATTCCTGTATTTCACTGGAGATGCATTAAAGCCTGTAATGTAAATTTATACATCAGAAAACCACTTTTGATGTAAATGTATACACTCATCTGCCATAACATTAAAACCACTGACAGGTAGAGTGAATGTCGAAGGGTGGGATATATTAGGCAGCAAGTGAACAGTCAGTTCTTGAAGTTGATGTGTTGGAAGCAGGAAAAGTCGCCAAGTGTAAGGATCTGAGTGACTTTGACATGGTCCAAATTGTATTGGCTAGATGGCTGGGTCAGAGCATCTCAAAAACGGCAGGTCTTGAGGGGGCTTCCCAGAATGCAGTGGTTAGTACCTACCAATAGTGGTCCAAGGAGGGAAAACTAGTGAGAAGGTCGTGGGCACCCAAGGCTCATTGATGTGTGTAGGGAGCGGAGGCTATCCCACAGAAGAGTTACTATAGCACAAATTGCTGGCTATGACGTCAATGCTGGCTATGATAGAAAGGTGTCAGAACACACAGTGCATCAGAGCTTGCTGCGTATGGGGCTGCGTAATTGCAGACTGTCAGTGTGCCCATGTTGACACCTGTTCACTGCTGAAAGAACTTACAATGGGCACGCAAGCATCAGTACTGGAATGTGGGGCAATGGCAGGGTTGTCTTAACAGCAGAGTGGGCCCTGGGCAAAGCAATGCACTGGGGCCCCTACCCACCCATTCACGGGAAAGAGATTTAAATTGTCAATAAAATTAAACCCTCCTGCATGTCCATCAGACCTCCCACACATGCAGAGAGACTCTGTCTGACTGGTCTGAAGTGAAACTGGGACTGAGGTGAGTGCTCGTCCCTGGGGGGATAGGGTGGGGGAGGTTAGATCAGAATACAGTGCACCTGCGGCCGGCTTATAAAAATATCACAAATTTACCAACTGGCCGCAGTGCAGGGGGGCGGGTTAGCGGGCCCCTACAAGCTTCAGGCCCTTGGGCAACTACCCAACAAGCCCAATGGAAGAGATCGTCTTGGGCAATGGGGGAAGGTGGCTTTGTCTGAGGAATTTAGTTTTCTTTTACCCATACTTGCCAACTCTCCCTGAAATAGCAGCAGTCTCCATGAAGAGTTTAGCAATCTCCCTGATTGCACCTTACCCCCAGATATGCACATTCAAATTGGATCATTAGTATAATTTCTCTGCATTATAAGGCACAATGATCCCTATCCTATGGATACATGCATTTTCTGAAAAGTATCAGTGTGTTTTCATCCACAAATAGATCTTACTAACAGTTTTGGGGCTCATTTACATTTGGATATAAGTCAGTGTTATGTAACGCCTCTCAGATGTAGCAGTACACGTCCACCTTACCGCTGCGCTCATAGGTTTTGCTTTCACAATCTCCCTGAAATGTTTTTTCAAAAGTAGGCAAATATGCTCTCTATCCCAGGTAAACAACGCACACACCCCCGGCCGTCCACATGAGGTAAACGTTTTACCTCATGTGGACGTCTGGGGGCATCTGCATCGTTTACCTGGGGAAGAGATGGCACCAGGATGCACTATGGGAAAAAGGCAAGCCGGTGGAGGCAGTGTGGTGCTCTGGGTAATGTTCAGCTGCGTCATGCCATTCATGTGGATGTTACTTTGACATACAGTATACCACCTAGCTAAACATTGTTGCAGACCAAGTACACTCCTTTAGGGCAACTGTATTACCTGTTGGCTGTGGTCTTTTTATAATAAAGCAAACTTTATTTTAGACTTAGTAACCCAGTCATTATCTTTGTTATTTTACAGTATTTTGGGTTATACTTTACGCGGTATATTTACTAAAGGTCGATTTTAATCGATTAAAAAAAAACGATCAACATCGATGTTGAGTTCCTGTGGTTAAATCACACATTTACTAACAGACAAATTTTTATTTGTTTTTTTTAAGTATTAGTAAATGTATGATTTAGCCCCAGAAATACAACATCAATGTTAATCGATTTTTTTATCGATTTTAAATTGTTCAAAATTGATTAAAAGCGACCCTTATACCTCTTTTCCACCAAAAATCCGGGTCTGAACTGGGTTTTCAGACATGGGGCCTGATTCAGACCCACTCGCGAGCGGCTGTCCGCTCGCAAGTGGGTCGATGGTGTGCACTGCGCAAGCGCACGACGGAGGGAGCTCCGTCGTGCGCATGCGCGAGGCGCGACGAGCGAAGGACTTTCCTTCGCTCGTTGTGTCTGATCAAAGGGGGCATGCTGTCGATGTTGATTGACAGCACGCCCCCTTTGGTGGGCGTGCCTCCCAGACGGAGGCGTTCCCAAGGGAACGCCTACCGTCAGGAGCCGGTCCCACTGACATCACTAGTGATGTCAGTGGGAGTGATTTTGGCTCTGATAGAGCCAAAATCACTCTGGGCCTTGCGGTTGAGAAGTCAACCGCAGGCTTCGGCTCGCAGTGGCGATGGTCGCGATGGTCAAGACCATCGCGACCATCAACCTGCACGCTCGTATATGCTGTGGGTGGTGACCCACAGCTATACGAGCGTCCAGGAGGACGCTCCATAATTATGGAGGTGGGCCCTGATTCAGAGCGAGCGCTCTGGTCAGAGCGTCCGGCTCTGAATCAGGGCCTCGGTTCCAACCCAGGTCAGACACCATTCACACAGCACCATCGATCTGGGTTATTCTCAGGTCAGCCCCGTTCACACTGAACCTGTTTCTGCCCTGCTAAACTTGTGAGGTCATAAAAAGTGGGAGGTGACTGCTCCACAACCACCAATCAACTAATTTTAGGCATGACACAGGTCGGATCACCCGGGTTCCGCCGTTTACACTGCACCATTACCCAGGTCCATCCTGGGTCTGACCCTGGTAGCTACCTGGGCTGGATTGCAGGGTCACTTGACCCGGGTTATTTTTTAGGGACCCTTTTACACTGAGCTGCGACCTGGGTAGACCCAGCAATAACCCAGGTTTTTGCTCTGGTGTAAAAGCCGGTAAGAAAATATACCCTTTCAAGTAGTAAATGACGTACGTACGTACGTACCGACATGTATTAACACTGTGAAACATATAGCATAGAACTGCTAATTATTATCTTGCTATCTTTCAAGAAGTCACGTTCATTACATTCAGTTTTCTAAGAAATGGCATGTGACATGTTATACAATCTATAGCTGCTTTTACTGGGGAATAGTTATTCATTTGTCATCTTAGTCTCTTTATAAGTGCATTTTCTGAGACATCTTCCAGTTCATGGGTGGCTTTGTGGACAACAATACACATGTTGATTGATTCCAACTACAATAGTTAGGCAACAGCAACAGAAATATAGTAAGCCATAGAAACTCTGTACTTTATGGGTCCATCTGAGGAGATGAAGTATAAATGACTAATCTCCTAGAATCCAGGCACAGTAACAGACTAAATGGAAATTTTAGTCCATAAACCGTTTTATTTACATTTAATAGTACAATAAATAGTTGCTATTAAAAACATATGCAAATAAAATCCAGAAAGTCTCAGTGAAAATGCTGATGGCTGGACTGGATTTAATTTAGCATCATCTGTATTACGTTTGCATCTAGAACATATCTGCTATATTTTGAAAGAAACTAGCAAACTGCTTTTTTATTTATTTCCTCAATGCCTGGACTGGTGGCTTATAACCCCCACAATCCAGACAGGCCTCATAACTGTGCTTAGTCCTGCAATATGCACAGTGTACCCAATACCTACACATAGTGGATGTAGCCATGTTGTGCACTCAGGGCCTGAATCAGTGATGGACGCTATCTCACAGCCGATGTGTCTTTGCATGCAGCGGCTGTGCTATAATATGCAAAAGCCGCAGGAGGCGTCTGAAGTAAAAGGACGCCCACTGCCGGCTTCTGTCATCTGCTACTGCGTCCGGAGATGCAGCACAGGATAAAATGCGTGAACATCGGACATCTGAGTAACGTTCAGGCAAAATCACGCTGATGGGGCCAGTAAAGCTGCGTCCATGGATGCAGCCACTGGCTTCAGCACACCCAGAAACCGGGGCTGACACACCCCCGTTTTCTGTAACGCTGTCTGTCGCTGCCTCCAAATGCCAGCAGCATGTCAATCATGCTTCGGCTTTGTGGCACTGCGACTGACGTGGCTGAAACAGATCTGCAAGCAAGCGCAGATCTGCGAACATCGGAGATTTACATAAGTATCGGATTTACGTACATCTCTGAATTAGGTCCTCGGAGATTTCCGTAAGTCCGCTCTGAGTGATGTCACTGGTTCTCGGTGAATTGATACGCTGCATTCTCACAAGGGGGTATATTTACTAAAGTGTGGGTTTTTAGAAGTGGAGTGCCCATAGCAGGGCCGGCTCCAGGGTTCTGAGCACCCTGTGCCGGCCCGGTAAGCAGCGCCTTGCAATCGCGCGCGGCTTTGGGGCGTGGCCTCATTACCATAGACCACGCCCCCTACATGACATTGTTTGGAGGCGTGCCCGCATGGCACGCCTCCAAATAACATCAGGCTGAGGGTAAAGCTCAGCCCTCCGTCACTGGCTGGGCTTCCCCCAGCCCTTTCTCGTCAGTGAATTGATGCCGCGTGCATGTGCGCTGCATCCTTTCACACTCCGAGGGTCCGGCACCGCCACACAGCTGCGGCGGTGGGAGTCCCCAACCTCCCGATTTGACCACCCGCAGCCCACTTCGGCCCACGGTTGGAGCACCCGCAACCCACTTCGGCCCTCGGGATGTTGGGGAGGGGTGCGCCCTCTATGGGTGGCGCCCTGTTCGACCGCGAACTCCCCTAGAGCTGGCCCTGGTCCATAGCAACCAATCAGATTCTAGCTATTATCTTCTAGAAGGTGTTAGATAAATGGTAAGTAGAATCTCATTGGTTGCTATGGGCAACATCTCCACTTAAAAAACCCTGCGCTTTAGTAAATATACCCCAAGATGTTAGTTTCCACTGTGGCGCATTCTACGACATGGTAAGCGCCACATAAATACTTATTACCTGTGGTGTTCTCTACAACTTTATTTTATTACTATCATTTTTATTTGGCTTTTTTGTTCTCATATTTAGTTTTTATTACTGTTTTCCAGGTATTAATGATTTTAGCTACTTGCACACCAATTGCTTTGAGATCTCCATATATCTGGACTGTGACAAGTTTCCTCATGAGAAGGAACTGGCGGAACAGTGGGAGAATAACAGAGAATCCTTAATTGTCTTTATGGAGCAGGTTAGTGTCTTGTCCTATGGTGTAGTGAAGGTTGGACAAAGACTAGGGGGCCACTCCGCTGCTGCATGGTTTAGTCATATTTCAGTTTTGAGGCCTAACGCGATACAGGGCCAGATTCAGAGGTGGGCGCAGTGGCGATGTCGCACGCAAGCAGCCGATGTCGTAAGTCTGCACATGCGTCTGAGTCGCACAGCGCATGCGCCCCGATTGTTCCTACTCAGAGATGCAGTAGAGAAATGGACGTGGAGTCAGTGGATTGTAGCGGGTGATCCTGGGAGGTTACAGGGGGGTAGCTAAGTCGATGATGGTGTATCGCAGACGCAAGTTTCGATGGTGCGACCGATGGCGGCATCTAAAAGCGAGATAGTGAAGCACCATCTCAAGAAGCTGCAATTGGGCATCTCGGTTTAGATTGAATCAGCCGTGGCATTAGCATATGATGCAGAAGACGCATCATATGCTAATGCTAATGTAAATTATAGGAAATGCGATCTGCTTTACTAAAAATAAGTGATACTTAAGGGTTGGAGTAGAAATTTACGAATTCTACTCCAATTGCCCTGTAATAACTATAGGTGATACTAAAATAATGTGAAAAGGGTGTGAAAACACCTTTTTCCACTTTATTTTAGTAAAAATAATGTTAATAAATAGAGCCCATAGTGTGTTATGGTAAATTATACTGACAGGAGTTCACAGATATAACGTTACATTACTATACTTGATTTATTAGCTCAGGAAAAGCAGCAGTACCTGGCTCATATATTAACCCCTCTACGGACGCATTGTAGAGCTTTGGCCCTCATTCAGAGCCGCTCGCTATTTGCGGTCGTTCGTTTTCTAAAAAGGGGTGGGTATTCAAATGAACCGTTCGCACTTTGCGGTCTGTTCACGCCTCTAAGTCTGAACGAGCGAGCAACACATGCGAACGTAAATTTGAAAAATACGCCCCCTGGCCGCTCGCACCATACGTCATGTCCGCTATTTATTAGATTAATCGAGTACATCGACCAGCGTATGAACTGCTCGCTATTCTTGTGGTTGGTTTTTTCAACCACTATTTTGCGAGCAGTTCTGAGTTAAAAAAAACCAAGTGACGTAGTCAATGACGCTGCTGGATTAATTATGCACTCCCTTAAAACGCCCGTTTTGACCTTTAAGCACGCCTGCGATCGGATTTCCACTCCCCGTTTTCAAACACCTTCCCCTGTTACCACCCACAAACGCCTCATTCTGTCACTCAAATTAGCAGGCATTCGCTATTTTGCGAGCACATGAATTTCGACCGCACTGACTGGTTCGCGCATGCGTATAACAATCCGTACGCATGCGCAGTTGGGCAAACATCGCTCGGAGCGAACGAGCTGCCGCTTACGAGCGGCTCTGAATCAGGCCCATTGTTCCTAATCATGCTGTTCCCATCTATATAAGTAGCATCGTGTGAGCAGGTTATTTTGTTTTGGCTATACATTGAGCTGCAACATAAGTATGTAGCCCTTCCCTTTTATATCTGATTATTAACTTGATATGGGAATAGATACTGAGTATCATGATCATTTATTGTGAGGAGCTCACTGATACAACATTAGGTGGATTAATATCATATCTTACTTTAGAACTTAGGGGGAATAGTACTACTTGGCCTGCACGTTAACCCTCTCACGTATACATGAGAGATCTTGGCCTTCTATCAGATGTGGTGACATCAGATGCATAATATGATCATCTAGAAGGGGTTTGGTGACTAATTCCCTATTAACTGTCAGTCAGTATTATGATCATGATAGATATCCAGTATATCTTGTAATTCTCTGTGATACTATTATTTAGTCCAGCAGTCCCTGTTACACTCAATTATCATATACAGTATATATAACGGTAGGATTTTTATATTGGACATTGAACCACTGTTGAGTGTACCTACTATGTTGTGTCCCTTAGTATACAGACACCCGTTTGATAAATAAACTAGAAGCCATTGGGCTACATGATATTGAGATACAAACAGAAGCATTTATATAGACAATAAACAGTGGTTGCACCATTTTATTAATATATATATTTTTTTATATATATTTCGCTATATTTTAATTTACATATCATTTCCCCGACTTTAAATATTACTTATTGTTAGATTGCATGCCCAGATCTGTGAGTGCCCCTTTAAGGAATATCTTTTTTCTTTTGGTGTTTATACTGTTGCTTTATTCCAGGGTGCATTATGTGTGAAAGGGAAGGCTCTGTGGTTTAACCAAATACTTCCGTGCGGGTGGTTCACCTTCTTTTGTATTAGCTTACACCATCTGCAGATGGCATTAGCATGACTGCCCTATGGGAGAGATCGTTGTGGAGGGATCTTCAAGTCTCCACTCTCCTTAGATTCCCCTTCAGCAGGCTCCGAGCGCCTCTTATCCCTCTCGGACAGGCTCCGCACTCTTCTTATCCCTTTCTGGCAGGCTCCACACTCTTCTTATCCCTCTCCGACAGGCTCCGTGCACTTCTTATCCCTCTCCAGCAGACTCCACGCTCCTCTTTATCCCTCTCCGGTAGGCTCCTTGTTCCTCTGACCCCTCACTGGCAGGTTCCACACTCCTCTGATCCCTCTCTGGCAGGCTCCACACTCCTCTGATCCCTCTCTGGTAGGCTCCACACTCCTCTGATCCCTCTCTGGTAGGCTCCACACTCCTCTGATCCCTCTCTGGTAGGCTCCACACTCCTCTGATCCCTCTCTGGTAGGCTCCACACTCCTCTGATCCCTCTCTGGTAGGCTCCACACTCCTCTGATCCCTCTCTGGTAGTCTCCACACTCCTTTGATCCCTGTCTAGTAGGCTCCACACTCCTCTGATCCCTCTCTGGTAGACTCCACACTCCTCTGATCCCTCTCTGGTAGGCTCCACACTCCTCTGATCCCTCTCTGGTAGGCTCCACACTCCTCTGATCCCTCTCTGGTAGGCTCCACACTCCTCTGATCCCTCTCTGGTAGTCTCCACACTCCTTTGATCCCTGTCTAGTAGGCTCCACACTCCTCTGATCCCTCTCTGGTAGACTCCACACTCCTCTGATCCCTCTCTGGTAGGCTCCACACTCCTCTGATCCCTCTCCGGCAGACTTAATGTCCCTCTAATCCCTCTCCGGCAGGCTCCACACTCCACTGATCCTTCTTCAGTAGGCTCCACACTCCCTTGAGCAGACTCTGTGCTCCACTGATCCCTCTCTGGCAGGTTCCACGCTCATCTGATCCCTCTCTAGCAGACTCAGCACTCCACTAATCCCTCTCTGGCAGACTACACTCTCCCTTGATCCCTCTCTGGCAAGCTCCACTCTCCACTGACCCCTCTCTGGCAGACTCCACGCTCCATTGATCCCTCTCTGGCAAGCTCCACTCTCCACTGATCCCTCTATGGCAGACTTAGCGCTCCACTAATCCCTCTCTGGCAGACTCCACACTCTTCTGACCCCCCTCTGGCAGGTTCCATGCTCCTCTGAGCCCTCTCCGGCAGACTCCACACTCTACTGACTCCCCTCTGGTAGACTCCAGCTCCTCTGATCCCTCTCCTCAGACTATATGCTAACTGAACCCTCTCTGACAGACTCTGTGCTGCTCTAATACCTCTCCTCTGACTCTATGCTTCTCTAATCCCTCTCCTCAGACTCTATGCTTCTCTAATCCCTCTCCTCAGACTCTATGCTTCTCTAATACCTCTCCTCAGACTCTATACTTCTCTAATCCCTCTCCTCAGACTCTATGCTTCTCTAATACCTCACCTCAGACTCTATGCTTCTCTAATCCCTCTCCTCAGACTCTATGCTTCTGTAATCCCTCTCCTCAGACTCTATGCTTCTCTAATCCCTCTCCTCAGACTCTATGCTTCTCTAATCCCTCTCCTCAGACTCTATGCTTCTCTAATCCGTCTCCTCAGACTCTATGCTTCTCTAATACCTCTCCTCAGACTCTGTGATTCTCTAATCCCTCTCCTCAGACTATATGCTACTCTGATTCCTGATAGCTTAGCACAATAACAGTTTTTATAATGTGTGGGCACCAGACCATTCTCTTTTGTACACAATTTTGTATTAGATGAACATGAAGACAATTTTGGCTGCAAGAGCTAACACTCCCCTTTCTTTCATCTCCATATGCCAATCTCAGCTCCCCCCTTCCTCTCAATGAGCAGCAGGACTCACTATCTACTAGTTGTTGCCTTTGTATGTGCATTATGTGCATGTAATCCCTTTTTTAATGCATCCCAGGATTTTATATGCTTCCATGTGACAGTTAAATGCTGAGCATACACTGTCACATAGGACATTTTATTTGACAGCCTGAAACCATCAGATATATATCACAGTGTATGGCCACACTATCTGCGGCCCTCTCCTGTGAAGGAACAGGGGAATGTGGGGCGGTCAGCCACGGCAGTGTATACGTTGGCAGGTATAGCTGACCAATGATGGGATCAGTCGGGCATGCTGGAAGATTTCTCACATCTGACCGTTCGATCATCACTGATTGGTCGCAGCCACACACTATGCGATTATTAGCCCAATCCACCGATAATCTGCGGATCGGGCTGATAATTGCATAATGTGTGCCCGATTTAAGACTCAGATGTCATAAGTTCCTGAAACTTTTTCAAATACAGCACCTAAACCAAATATGAATATACTTCTAGTTCTTTCATACAAATAAATGTTGTACTGTAAGCCTAGTGCCCTTTCACTGCATTGACCATTGGAGAGAAAGTAAAAGTTCATTTTTGATTCCTAGGTTCACCGTGGAATTAAGGGTATTGTGAGAGATACATATGGACGAGGGATTGGAAATGCCATTATTTCTGTGGAAGGAATCAGTCATGACATACGTACAGGTCAGTAGCTTGTTTATGGAAGAGGGGTTTGTACTTCGGGAATGGCACTGGTCTGTGTCTCCTATATCTAGCTCTATACACTCTGTATCATTCTGCTGCTCACTGTGCTCTGGAACCTCACTCTCAGAACTAGGACCAGCTTTTCATGCAACCAGCACTTACCTTACTACAGGCTAAATAGAACTCTATTACACAACACCTGAGAACAGTGACAGCCAAGAAGGGGCTTCAACTTGGATCTGAATTCACACTAGCTCTGCACTCACACATGCTCTGGAGAACCTGAACCCTTGGGGATCATACAGGCACTACTTAGAACCTCCAATAGCTCCACAAATTATCAGTCACACCCCTGGGCTAGTAACTGCAGAAACCATACTAATACAACTAAAAGGGATTTACATTTGCAGAGACTATTAGGGAAAATATATATTAAAGATTTTTTATTACCTGAACAGTTTTGCTGTATATTTTGTATTTGCAGCCCCCTAGTAACTATAGTGTTACGTCTTTGTTTGTTTGAGAACCTTTCTATTGTTGTGATGTTCTAAAAAAAAATGCTGTCTGCAGCCCGAAGTCCCTTCCTGTTAACTCTTTGGACTAGAAGTAAGGAAAGGGAGACAGAAACATTTTCAAGTAGCAGGCAGTATAATTTCCTAGACAGTAGTGACCATGATTAGTTATGTGGATCTGCTCTGGGATTGGCTGAGGTACTAGAGGTCAGCTGGAGAGATTCCCAGACAGTCAGATGGTGGGACTATCTCTCTGCTTCTCCTGCCAGCAGGATCAGTTCTAGACTTTGCGGAGCTCAGGGTGAAAGTTTCCTTTGGCGCCTTGAGCTCAGGGGGTGCATGGCCCCCCAAAAAAGATATAAAGAAAATACTAATTTGCAGCCCCGCACGCTGCGATTCTGGGACTCCTAGTGGGAGGGAACAACAGCTGCATTGTTTAGCAATATGGCACCGCTGCAGTTTATAACTTTAATGGCAGCAGGTGGGCACTGTCAAATTAGACAGCGCTGGCGAGGTGACTGTGGCTGTGCCCTCAGGCTGTAGCGTACCGGGCAGTAGCCCTGCTTGCCCGCCACTAGACCGCCACTGCCTGCCAGTAATTCATCTCATCTGCAGTGACCACTAAACTACCTACTGTATCTGCAAGCAATTGAACTAGAGCTCCATTTGTGATTGACTAGAAGCATTTTATTATTTATTTATTTATTACCAGTTATTTATAACTATTTGCTGGAGAGAGGGGCTGGGGGCATGAACAGCAGCTCCTGAAGTACTGGACATGCCCCAGCCATGCCTAAAACTGGGGACATGGCTCGCGGGCACGGCATTTCTAATGAGACCATGTCACTTGTCTTGAGGCCACGCCCTCTTTTTCCAGGCTCATGCCTAGGTACCAATCTCCCTTTCTAGAACGGTGGAAGGTATGCTGTCACAATGGGGCTGATTCTGAGTTGGCAGCAAAGCAAAAAGAAAGCAAGTAACTTTGCACCCTGGTAAATCCATGCTGCTCTGCAGGTGGGGAAGATGTAACATTTGCAGAGTAATTTAGATGTATGGGAGTTGCATATAAACACAATTATAAATTCAGTTGTAAAAAATTAAGCTGTCCAGCATTTGTGAACTACATGCAAATTCAGCTAGTATTTACCCTGCATGCAAAAAAAATAAACGTATTATATATTATATTATATTGCAGCATGGTTGGTCCAGGTGCAAAGCTACTTGCTTTTTACCCCTTTGCTCCCAATTCAGAATCAGCCCCAATGTGTGCATCCCAGACCACATATTACATAATATAAGACATGATATAAAATTGGTATGATGCCCCATGTGCTTACTGGTAAATTGCTCATTGACATCTTGTAATGAATACAGCACATATTGTACATAAACACAGCCTGCTAAGATCTCTCTAGGAATGACTTTCCCTTCTCAATCTTCCCCGGCATAAGACTATGCAATGTCAGTACTGTCTTTTATGTACTTCTTACCACTGTGCACCTTTCCCTGTCACAGGCTGACTGACCTCCAGCTCCTTCTCCCATCCCCGAATTTCCTGGCCTGTGCCTCTTGCACTAGCAATGCACCTCAGTTGCCATGCTGCACCCATTAATATTTGCTAGGATACACAGATAAATCCCAGTTCTGTCAGTGGTGCCATTTGAACGTGTTTCTTACAGACTATTATTTTTCTGAACTTCAAGACTGAACTTAACAGTCTCTATGGAAATATCTCACATTTTTAATGTCTTTGCCTTATGGAAAGCTATATTCATAGTCTCCCAGACTGTACCCCACCTCTGGCACCGAGGTCTTCCTGTATAGCTCTTTATTAGCCCCTTCTTTTGTATAACCCCTTCAGCATCAGTAGGGCCAGACTGCTCTATGCTAAAGATAAACCTACTGTATAATCTTGGTCATGTGACTGGAAAATGACTGAATAATAAGAACCTGAAATTATATTTGCAGACCAATCAAACACTGTGTATTTTCCCAGATATTTCTTATTGTTATAACCTTTATACAAAGCTCTTTGGATAAGAAGCCATAACGTAAGGTAAATACTTGGGGGTAAATTTACTAAAGTGAGAATTTTTAGAAGTGAGTTTTAAAAGTGATGTTGCCCTTAGCAACCAATCAGATTCTAGCTATTATCTTCTAGAAGGTGCTAGTTAAATGTTAAGTAGAATCTGATTGGTTGCTATGGGCAACATCACTTTTAAAACTCACTTCTAAAAACTCTCACTTTAGTAAATTTACCCCTTGGACTAAACTTATTGGTAATAGCTGCTGCAATTATTACATGTAACACTGAAGGTGAGGGGATAAATACGTGAGACCGGCAATCTGGATGCTTGTGGTCAAATGGCCGACAACGACAGGGGCTCCGTAAGTATTTTAACCCTCCCCTCTTCACCCCAAAACCCTAGCCCTTCCTTGCTACATCTTAACCCAACCCCCCACCCCCCTCTCGCAGCCTAAACCTAACCCTCCCCATTAGTGCCTAAACCTTACCCTCCCCCAAACTGAGCTTAACCCTAACCCATCCTGCCCACAGCCTAACCCTCCCCCGCAGTATAACCCTAACCCTGACGGTGGTGCCTAAACCTAACCCCCCCCCCCCCCGTGCGGTGTGAACCTAACCCGCCATGCTATACTTACGTTCAGGATGCTGGCTGTCGGGATTCCGGCGCCACAATCTCAAGTGATGTTGGGATTCTGGCGCCGATATTCTGGCCGCGGGTCGGGATTCTGGCGCCGGGATTTCGACTGCTAGCATCACTACCGCCAGCATCTTAACTACATCTCAAGGTGAGTGGGAGCATCATTTCAGTGTAATGAAAGGTTCTGGTCTTGTAACATTTCTAGTAAGGTTTGTAATCGTTCCATCTGCAGAATGAAAACAGCGTTTGTGTATTAGGGAGTACCGTAGAATGAAGGAAAAGATAGAGAATGCAGTGTTGACTTTGGAATACAGTTAAGCTGGGTACACACTAAATGATGTGTGTACCCAACGAAATGATGAATGACCCCCTCGTTGACGGGCCGACATATCGGGCAGCATGTACACACCGGACGATCTGGTGCCACACCACCCGATATGTCTGCCCCTGCCGCATTCAGCTGCATGTGGTCGTCAGCCATATCATCTGATTGTAAGGAAGAACAGACGATGTGACTGACGACCCCACGGGACCGTGCGCGGCACAATATAGTGCATACACACTGGGCGATTTTAACGATTTATCTTTCCGATGCGCTAATCGTTTCAAAAATCGTCTAGTGTGTAAGGGCCTCCACTTTTCTTTTTAGAAGTTTTTAGTAAATACACTCGGTTGAAATCCAGGAATACCAGGTATGGAATGGAAGGAGAACCTAGTGAAGTCTGGGATATAGCTAGGAGGGATTCTCAGAGGAGGCGTGAGGTGTCAAAAACCCAACCCCAGTTTGCACAAATACAGTTATATAGTTAATTATGGTATTTATGACGGGACTTGCTGTTGTGTGATGCTTGGTTCCTCCTGATTTATCCACTGCAGTGCATTATCTCTATTAACTCATACTGTACATAGCCAAGCGTGGTGACATTAGGTCCTGCCAGACATATCATAGCTGGTGCTAGTTTAAATTTGTTACTTTAATAAAAAAAAATGCAAAGACTTTACCATGAGAATAAGATTTGGTATTGGCCTAACTGTGACCTTCTACTCCCAATAAAACATCCAAAGTAATAAATGCATTAGTTTGACCCCAACAACTAAGCATAAAAGAGTGTTGAAACATGTGAGTTTATTTAAAAACGTAATCTAGAGATACAGCTCTGGGGAACAGACTGTCACAGCCAGGGGCTGGCTGGCAACTTTCAGCCTGGGGGGCAGACACAAGCAAGTGGCCCAGTTTTTCTACTAGCAAATGCAATGTAAAATTTGGCGTGACATGGTTTCCGTAATGTGGTTTAAATATCAAATGAAGCATATGAGGGAAAATTGTTATGACAAAGAGCTATAAATAAATACCATCTATTGTGTGCGTCTCCTGGGGGCTGGGTTGAGCAGCTGTGCCCGGCCCTTTGTTCCGCCTTCCTCTAAAACTCTGGCCCTCATTCAGAGGTGGTCGCAAAATGCGAGCGGTCGCTCTAAATGAGGATGGCCGCTTGCATTTTGAAGTGCGGCCTCCTGGTCGCTAGCTAAGCTGTGGGTTACCACCCACAGCTTTAGCGACCGACCAGGTTGACGGTCGCGATGGTCAAGACCATCGCGACCTTCGGGGCTTGCGACGAGACCCTAAGGTTGGGTTTCGGAAACCGCGAGCCCCAGGGAGCTTCCTGCTCTGATCGAGCAGGAAGCTCCCCACTGACATCACTGCTGATGTCAGTGCGGCCGCCCACAAAGTGGCAGGCGTTCCTTAAGGAACGCCACCGTTTATGAAACCACCACCCCGCCACGCCTACAAACGGGGCGAGCTGTCGATCACCATCGACAGCCGCCCCTTTGTAGTGAGCTCCGGAGCGAGAGAATTTCTCTCTCGCTCCGGGGCTTGCGCACGCGCAGTGTGGCCGCTACGCATGCGCAGGGCCTAAACATCGACCCGCTTGCGAGCAGGTCTGAATGAGGTCCTCTGTCCCACAGAGTGTGTGTGTCTGACCCGGACAAAGCAGGGTGCAATTCATCGATCACAAAACGAGCAGGGTGCATTTCACAGTTAACAAAACAGGCAGGGCATAGTGCCCTGCTAAAAGTACCTAGTGGGAACACTAATAATATACATACATACAGACACATTAAGTCCACACACATGCAGGGGAATTCAATTCAAAGCGATGTAGAATAGCCCTGGGAGGGAGCTCCCGAAGCTATTCAACGCAATGTTTGGTCGGGCTAAAGGATTTCTTTTCGCACCCCCCTGGGGATGCAAGGAGAAATTCTACAAAAGTGCCGGCTGGCACTTTAGTCCCAGAATGCTGGTTCTCGCGATTAAATAAGTTAGGTGGCGAGAACCAGCATTCTCCGACGTAACAGCGCGCTGAACTGAATAGCTCCGTGAGCTCCATCCCGGTCCTATTCAGCATGGCACTGAATTGAATTCCGCCCATGGACATTATAAAGTACAAAACAACACCCCCACAAAGTTTATGCCACACTGACACATATAACTTGTATACAAGATATGATAGATAGATAGATAGATAGATAGATAGATAGATAGATAGATAGATAGATAGATAGATAGATAGATAGATAGACACACTGTATATAAGCCCCACCCTCCACTTACCTGGTTTCTAAAAGTGTAGAGAAGGATGTTCTCCTGCATTCTGTGGAGCACTCCTCACCTCTGCACTCACTGTCTCTCTCTCTTCCCTGGGTGCCATATCGCTTCTTATTCATCTCAGCTTCTCTGTCAGACTCCCCGATAAGCTCCGCCCCCTTTTCCCACTTTCCAGCCTCTATGGATCCTGGGAATGAACACCTGGCTCCTCATTGGTTGACAGCGGCCATTTCTTTGTAGCTTAGCATGGGGGCAGCCATTTTTTATTAGTCTCTTTAACTTAGATATCCCTCGCTGCGTAGCTGGTCTTCCCCTGTCAGAGCTGAAGCAGCACTCTCTGCCACAGCCAGGCGGCCTTCAAGTACTAACAATGTACCGGCCTGGGGGGCAGATGGCACCCTGCCCCCCGGCCCAGTCCGCCACTGGTCACAGCTGATGGCTCATCGTGTGCATGCTCAGTAGTGGAGGGCTGTCCTGTAATCACTGTTACAGTACAGCACTAAAAGGGGTATTCAATATGGGAGCGAAAAGTCCGTGCTGGACTTTTCGCTTCACATCGGAGATTTTCCAGGGATAAAGTATCGGGCGTGCGCCCGCTTTATCCCCGTATTCAATTTAAAAGCTACGAAAACGGAACCCGGCGAAGTAGGATCGGTGAAAAAAAGGAAATTTACCTGGAATAAATTGTAGGACCCCCCTAAAGCTGTAAAAACATGGGGGATCACTATGGGTACCCCTGTTTTAGCCTGCAAATGAAAGTCGGGGTTTTAAATAGCCGCAGCAGGTGTTTTTTTCCCGACATTGAAGAAGTGTTGCAGAAGAGCACTTAGGTTTTTTTTCTCGTTTTTTTAAGTGGTCCCATCAAATTTGGGGTACATGAAAATGGGTACTAACATATTTTTAAGTCCCTAAAGTCTTTATTTAAAAATTCTGCAACTATGCACCTGCCGCTAATAGCCTATTCTAGAATACACCTGCCGCATATTTACAGAATAGCCCTGAACCTATTTCCCTATTTTTAAACACTTTTTTTCCCATTTTTTTTTTCACCCCAAAATTACTTAATTTTTTTGGGGTGTCCCTATTCTTTTTTTATACTTTTTTTGACACAGTTTATTTTAAAATGACATTCCCAGGGATGCAGGCTATTTTTTTAAACCTGCACCCCTAAACCCCAATTCTGCACTTTTTTTCGCCACCTATTCAGTGGTGAAAAGTTATCCCCGTTTTTTTTCAAAGACTTTTCGAACCTGCGAAAAGACTTTGAAATTGAATACGGTGTAAAACCAAAACCAGCGAAAATTACGTCATTGGTGCAAAATTATCGCAAAAACTGGCTTTTCGCTCCAAATTGAATTGCCCTATAAGTGCATGTTATTGACCAAGGCTGTGGACTGCTGTGATCACTTCTGAGCAGTGGCGTAACTAGGGCATAGCGAGCGGGGTTCGTGCCCTGGGCGCCGTTGGACCGGCGGCGCGGGGGAGCGCCGCCGACCACGGTACCGGCCCGCCCGCCCTAGATAGCCAGTGTAGCGCCGACCGCAAGGAGTGCGGTCAGCGCTACACATTTGCACAGGACCGGCGCTAGGCTTCCAGCGCCGGTCCTGTGCTGCATGCCTGAGCCTGTTCCCTCCCCCTGAGCGCTTGCCCAATAGCGCCAGGAGGCGGGCTCAGGCTGTGCATAACACACGCATCGCCGCCAGTGCTGGCAGCGATGCGTGTGTTAAACAGCAGCCAATGAGAGTCAGATAGACTCTCACTGACTGCTGCAGCACCCACTGCAAGAGCCGGACTTCCGTCCGGCTCCTGCAGTGGGTAATGGGACTGACGTCATGACGTCAGTCCCATAATGCTGAGCACACCAGCCCGGGCGGACTGGAGGGCGGGAGCGGCAGCGGCATCGCGGACAGGAGCAGCGTGGAATCAGGTAAGTATATTTTTATATATATTTATTTATTTTTAAACCTTACCTATCTGCACAACGGGGGAGGGGTTGGCTACTACTGAGGGGGACATCTACTGGGGGTGCCATTGGGAGGACCTCTACTGGGGGGGGGCTACTCTACTGGGGACTACTACGTGGGGGGGGACTACCACTGGGGGCATTCTAAAGGGGGCACTGCACTCGGGGGACCACTAATGGGGGCAATAATAGGAAGGGCCACTACAGGGACCACTGGATGGGGGGGGTCACTACTGGGAGCCTGCATCAGGGGGACCACTACTGGGGGCACTGCATGGGAGGGGGGGACACTACTGCTGAGGGCACTATATAAGGGGCTTACTGCTAGGGGCACTGCGGGGACCACTACAGGGGGCACTAGATAGGGGGGATCACTACAGGGTGCCGGCATAAGGGGACCACTACTGGGAAAACTGCATGGGGGGGAGTACAGTTGGGGGCACTATATAAAAGGGCACTGCATACGGGGATACCGCTACTAGGCGCACTGCATTGTGGGGACTGCTACTGGGGGCACTGCATAAGGGGGAACACTACGTGGGGCACTGCATTTGGGGGGCCACTACTGGGGGTACTGAGTAAGGGGAACTAATTGGGGGCTGTATAAGAGGGACCACTACTGGGGATACTGTAAAAGGGGCACTACTATGGGCCTGCATGAGAGGGACCACAACTGCATACTGGGGGTACTACTGGGGTTAAGGTGCATATGGATAGGAATGTTCAGTTTGAAAATAAAGGGGTGTGTCATGTTGACACGCCCCATTTTTAAGTGACCACGCCCGTTTTTTTGCCACGCGCGCCTTCGGCGCGCACATGAGGGGGGGCTCCCTTTTCAAATTTGCCCTGGGCTCCAAATACCCTAGTTACGCCACTGCTTCTGAGTGAGACCTGAACCCTCCATGACATGACATATACAAGTGGAGCTTTTAGCCTGTATCACCACCAGTCTGAAAAGCAGCTAAATAGCAATGTGCCCTGATATTGGTGATCCACATGTGTGCACACCTAGGGTCCAGGCTTTGCCCAGCACCCGCCCCCTTTCTTGGGCATTGTCTCTGTGCTTGTCAGCAAAATGACCAGTGCCGCTGGCATTCTGATGTGATTGTCACAGTGAGTCAGTATCAGTGAGTGAGTCAGTATCAGTGAGTGAGTCAGTATCAGTGAGTGAGTCACTCAATAACTCACAAGACTTAGCAAAGCAGCAACACCTCCCCTTCACTTCACATCCTAATTGTCTCCACCCACAAGAACCTGGAGCAGAGCAGTAAGTTGTACATGTGCTATACTAAATACACCGTCCTCGCTCTATATAGCATAATGTGAATGGGGGAAGAAGGGACAATACTGTGTAGCAAAATGTGGTCATAGATAAGTGAAGAGATGGATTTGGGGGGTTTGATGGGGGATATGATGATATGGGGGAGATTGGGGGGGTATGATATGGGGGAGATTGGGCGGGACATGACATGGGGAAGCTTGAAGGGGGAATAATATGGGGAGATTGGGGGACATTATAAGAGGGAGGATTGATATAAAGATAGAGCTAGACACGCCCCTGGGAGGAGCTAGATGCGCCCTTTCTAGATTTCTCTGGATGCACACCCTAATGAAACGTGCTGATCATGACAATGCTGTCTTCTACTGTCTATAGAACCAATAGTGCCCACTTGTGTTTTATACAACAATGTTCACTTCAATGCCATTCATTTTCTTAAGGGAGGATGTGAAGTATTAAATCAGACTACATAACTCCCACATATTGCAAAAGAGTGTGTAAAATAGTGTAAAAATGGATATATAATATATGTTACCCTGTAGCACCCTCTCATGCATTAATACAGTAGAATATTTATATGGTGCATTACTTTGAAACATAGAGTAACAATATTTTTTAAAAGTTTCTCATAAACTGCTTTTACAGTATTAAACCAAATAATGGTTGTTAATACTGAAGAAGCAATAGGAATGAGGTGTGCTTACATTACTAGACATGGGGTATAAAGGGTTCACAGTGACACAATGTATAATTGTTCAATGCTTTTACCACCTAGCACCCAGCAATACCTTTCGCACGAGCACAGGTTTGTCGTCAGCCAATATACATTGTACCCTCAACCACCCTAGGTCAATGATTCTAGTTTTGTTCCGCTAAAGAGTGGAAACCTGTTTAGAGATGTCCTAGAGGTAAATGTCCCCAACTCTAGAATAAAGAAATAACCTGCAGGTGTTACCTGGTTCTAATCCTGTCTTTGGTGTGTTGCCTGTTCCTGAATGAGCATGGGAGGTTGTCATTTGTGGTGGTTCAGGTGTTGGGAATGGATCATTTGTAATAAGAAGTTAATTGTGAAAAGAACAGCTCTCTCAGAGAGGGACATCTTCATTTATGTAGAATGATTCTTATGTTACAAATAACGATCCCTATAATCTAAATGTACAAAGCTGGGACACTGGGGAAGTGATTGATTTACAATATCACAATGAGACAACTCTGGAATTAAGGCTGTCTCACTTGGGGGGGATTTTATTAATCCTTATACACAGGACATGTGAAGGCATTACTCATATTAACCAATCAGATTCTAGTGTGTCACAGCACTTGGGATTTGCTGATTTGAATTGGGACCCCTTGGGCTATATGTATGGACTGGAATGTGACTGATGCGCTGGGTGGCTTAATAATGCTATTCCTTTTGCAGGTTACTCGAAGCAGTAGAAGACTGATGCTAAAGATAAGGAACAGAAACTGAGACTAGGTGCAGGCTATCAAGATAGCCCGTAATAGTGGTAGCTGCATACTTGCCTACTCTCCAGGGATGGTCAGGAGACTCCCGAAAATAGGGTGCTCCCGGCCCCCCGGAAGAGTGGGCAAGTCTTCCGGCCGGCACCAAGGGAGGTTTGCTCTCCTGCGCCGTTTGCCCCCCTTGTAATTGGGAGCCGATTGTGCGATTTGCACTAAATCGTGTCATCGTGGCCCCACCCTGGCTGCAAAATGCCTGTAATTGTGTAGCGGGGGCCTAGCTGCAATGATGCGATCCCACAGTCATGACCCCCAGTCTTACCCCCAAATTCGCATTACTCCTCTTGCTGTGCTGATCTTGCTGACTCCTCCTAGAAGCGGCAGCCAGAATGTCGGCACACCTTTTCAAAAAGTCACGTGGGTTGTGACGAAACGTGTTAAGGATCCCACATCAATTCATCTTATCATGGCAAGAACTAAGCGCCATTAACTCTCCCATTGTGCTTTCACCCGGCCGGGGACTAGCAACCATCCATCAGGAGGACCTCTATTGCAGATTCCGAGGACGCTCGAATGGAGGGTCCAGACATTTCAAGACCGCAGTAATGTGAGTTGTCACATGACTAACACCAGGTGGTGCACGCTTGCCTTATTTTCATTAGAAGCAGGCACATTTACCAAGCGGTTTCTACCATAAGAGGGACTATATATATGCATGCTGGCATACTCATATTGGATATCCAAGTCCCTGGTACTGACTGTTGGGAATTTCTCTATTAAACAATGATTCAATTAAGTCCTGCTTGCATAATCCATTTTTTGGCATACACTGCATGTTTTCAGGATTACCCGGGGTACACTCTATGACTTTATGTGCTGACTGCTATATTCCTACAGTGAATCCTTCATTGTGGGGATCACATGCTACTTTTAAACAGAAAGGTTTTTCAATTAGAATTGACTGTTACGTATTGCAACATCTTGGATTGATTTCTTTTTCTTTTTTAGCTTTCAATTTGCTACAATTATTTTACATTAGAAGGCCTTCTAAGTCTTTTTATTTTACTGCTCATATATATGTATCATTTATGGTTTCCTTCTACCCTTCCTCCCTTTTATACTATGTTTATTCTATAAGTTTTAGATTACGGATAACACTGTGTATTTTACTGTTTAGTAATTTGGGATATTAAATATTTGTGACATAATATGGCTCTATTATATATGTTAGATATCATACAATTTCTACGTAGATACCCAGCGCGGATCATTATCATTTATTATCAGATTGTCGGCAACCCTGAGTAGTAGTAGTATATTGGTAAATCTGGAACAGACTGCAATAATGCACTAGAGCTGAGTGCCGGAAGCACAACTGAAGTAGGTTTTTGGAGATACATGAACTGGGTGTTATAGCACAATAGAAGCAGGCTGCATGAACTTTTCAACTAGGTGTCAGGAGCACAATAGAAGCAGGCTGCTAGAGATACTGGAACTTGGTTCTGTTGCACAATGAAAACAGGCTGCAGGAGTGTATCAGGACTGAATGCTGGGAAGAAAACTGGAGCAGGAAACTGGAATTAGTTGAAGCAGAATACTGGTACAGCAGACCCTCCAACATGACCCGTTCCATTAGGTACAAAATGCTCTGCTCCTGGACTTCCCTCTTAATTGATGATTGCAGCCACCTGTGCTGAATCACCTGTCTCATCAATTACCTAGTTCACCACAGGTGACTGCAATCATACATTAGGTGGTAAGTCCAGGAGCAGAGTATTTTGTACCTAATGGAATGGGTCATGTTGGAGGGTAGGGTACAGGGTGAAATAGACTGTTATGAAGCAAATACTGGAGCAGCGAACTGGAACAGGTGCTGAATGCTGTGAAGCAAATACTGAAGGAGGTGCTGAATGCTGTGAAGCAATTTCTGAAGCAGGTAACTGGAACAGTTGCTGAATGCTCTGAAGCAAATACTGGAGCAGGTAATGTGAACAAGTGCTGAATGCTGTGAAGCAAATACTAAAGCAGATAACTGGAACAGAATGCAGGTACGCAAAACAGAACCAGGAGTCAAGGTACTGATCCTCTGAGAGAGCTGTTGTACTGGCGATGAGCAGTAAGCACTTGCTGGTTTAAATAGGGTACCCTTAGAACTGATAGGCTGGCTTAATCATGTAATCAGAGTTGGTGGAGACTGGTTTGTCAGATCATGTGACACTGTCCAAGATGGCGGCGAATTATGCATTACAACATGTTTACAGATGAGTGACCACAGGTCTCAGGCGGTCTGCGGGGACACAGATGGCATTAAGGTGACAATGCTGTTTCCGGTAACAGGAACCCCAGACCCAAATGTGTGACTAGCTATCATTTTATAGAATGTACTAGATAAATGATAGCTAGAATCTGATTGGTTTCTAACACCTTCACTAGTCCTCTTTCGATGATTTGATACATCTCCTCCATAGTATTGTAACCATCTGAGTGCTTAATATACAAGCTGGCCCTTTCACTGATCATCACCCTAACCTTTTCTTAGTTCCTTCTGTCAGACTGAGCGTTTACTATAATCCTCAAATTTGATGATTATATTTATATATTATATTATAATATATTATTATATATTGTATATTATTATATATTACTAGTAAATAAAGGGATCTGGCATCTGTAGAGTCACCTCAGCCGTTCCTCCCCAGCAGTCGCTCCGCTCCTACCCACCACCTCCCATTATACTTAAATCCCTCCCCCCCTCGTTCCTGGTCCTCTTCTCTCCCAGCGCAGCGTGCACGTCACGCCTAATGTGCACAGCATGCAGTGGGATATGGGGCGTGCGCCGTACACGGTGTGACGTGCCACATCAGCAATTAGGTAATCATGCAAACGTGTGTGATGACCTAATTTAGATCAGGCTGAAATTTTATTATAATAGATTATATAAAACTAGCGACCCACTCTGGCTTAGCACTGGAGCAATTTAATCTCGCCACAGCCTCCCGCTTCTTACTCCTGCCCCCTGCATTTTACCACAGCATCCTGCTTCTTACCACAGGCCCCTGCATCTCACCACAAGCCCCTGCATCTCACTCCTGCCTTCTGCTTCTCACCAGTGTCAGCACAATCCCCTCTGCTGCTGCCCTGCAGCTGGATGGGGCCCAGTCACTGGGATGTGCTGGGAAGGGCAGGAGGTTCACGAATGAGAGATTTGTATTGCAGCTGCCGCAAGCATTAGCAGCAGCATGTCCCCGGGGCTGGGGCACCGTGCATATTCCTGCAGCCTCCATGCGCACCCCTTCCTCGGCTACCGAACATGGTGATGAGCAATGTCCTCTCCATTGTGCTCCTATCCCAGAACAGCGCTGACTTTCCTGGGAGATGTCTGCTGTTCATCAAGGGCATATGGCTGAGTGGAAACATCATGCTGGAGAGGGAGCACTTCACGCTGGAGGAGTGGTGGCCGGAGTCCGCCTGCAGGTTCAGCATAGGGATGGATATCGGAATCCGATGGTTACTAATTATCAATGTTTTTGTTCCGATGGTAGTGTTTTTTACCAATCCAATGGTGGTAGTCCAATGTTTGCCACCATCGAATGGAAATCATTCTATGGTGTTCTGATGGTTGTTTGTTTGTTTCTTTAATTCCTGATAGCTATGCTTCCCCTGGCTTTATCCTGGCTACTGTGTCTGCATCAGGGCATCTTCATGGGTTTGTTGGAGGCTGTCTCTCACTCTGTCTGCCTCAGAATTGACCCTGCTCAGTCCCTGACTCCCTCCACTCTCTAGGCTGCTGCTAAGCAACAGGGATATTGCTATCTCTGACTGTATCTCACTGCTTCAGAGAGTCAATCAGAGCGCTGCCCTCGCCCCTGCAGCAGCAGCAGTCAGTCAATCAAACAGCACAGCAGTTTTTTTTGTGACTTGCTTCATTCAAAGCCTCAGTTTCATTGTCCATTAGACAAATATTTAATTTCTCTTTTTATATACAACAAAAAGGCGCCCAGTGGTTACACATTATCTAAAATATCACCTCAGTGAAACAATAAAAAGATATATTAACAATATTCACCAATGATTCATGAATTTGTAGTACATGCAGATCCCAATTTAAATTCTCTCTGTAGGTCTGCAAAAACAAATGTCTCCCCTGCCCTTATAGGGCTCGGTTAGGGAAGACACAAAGTATAGAATATAGTGCAGTAATCCTTTTTAAAATGGTGGGTTTAATACATCAACGCACTTACAATAGATAAAAATAAATCAGCATATATAAATACTCCATAAAGGCAAAGCAGCTTCAGAAGGGATAATCACAGCGGTCCCAAGTATGGAATCTGGGAAGGCTGGGTCTGGTCTCCGGATACAAGATCACCACACGGGTCCTTCTGTGTCCGCAATCTCTCTGGAGTGTCAGGTAAACGTGAGCTACGCATAACGCGTTTCCGACCTTAATGGGTCCTTCATCAGAAGCGTATTGTGCTCACATAGTTCTCCCTTTATAAACCCTAAAGCTGCTTCACTTCCGGTTCCTGATTCTCCTACACATGCCATGCTGAATAGAAGATGCCGATTAGCGGTAAGTGTTGGCAGCTGAGCTTTAGGGTTTATAAAGGGAGAACTATGTGAGCACAATACGTTTCTGATGAAGGACCCATTAAGGTCGGAAACGCGTCCTACAAGGGCAGGGGAGACATTTGTTTTTGCAGATCTACAGAAATAATTTAAATTGGGATCTGCATGTAGTAAAAATTAGGGATGTGCAGGCTCAGATTAGTTTGGATTTTCCCGCCAAATTCAGCTTTATTGTCTGCCAAAAATCGGGTCTCAGAAAGAGGAAAAACGTCATCTTTCATGGATAAACATGATCTTTCATGGACTTTTGTGCAGGAATGATGATGTTTGTCCATGAAAGATAACATTTTGCCTCTCCTTGAGACCTGATTTTTGGTGGGAAAAAATAAATAAATCAGAATTTGGCGGGAAAATCCGAACTAATCCGAGCCTGCACATCCCTACTAAAAATTCATGAATCATTGGTGAATATTGTTAATATATCTTCTGATTGTTTCACTGAGGTGATATTTTAGATAATGTGTTAACCACTGAGCGCCTTCTTGTTGTGGAGTTTTTTTCTATTATGTAAATTTAGTGTATATGGGGATGTACACGTATTTTTACTAGAGATGTGCGCCGACCCACGTGTTTTGGTTTTGGATCTGGATCTCCCCTGGTTTTGGATCTGGATTGGTTTTGCCAAAACCTCACCTCCGTGTTTTGTTTTCGTGTTTTGGTTTTGGATCTGGATTTTTTCTTAAAAAATAAAAAAAACTGCTAAAATCACATAAAATGAGCCTTTTTTTGTTCCTACTGTATTAATAACCTCAATAACATTTATTTCCACTCATTTCCAGTCAATTTTGACCACCTCACAATATTATTTTTTTCATCTAGTTAAGTCCAAAAGGTTGCATCCAGCTAGCTGGCTAACTAAGCTAAGTGACACAGTGGGCGGCACTAACATGTGGCAGTTCAGCTTCCAATTTCCAACACGGATACAGTGTGTAATACAGTGTGGGTTGGATACACCAATAGTGCACTTACTGTGACAGCAGTGTCAGCAGAGCGGGGCTGCGGACGGTGTCCTCAGTACATGGAATGGCAGTGCTGCAGTGCTGGCAGTGTTCTCAGTGCAGGGTTCCGGCGATGTCGGCAGTACGGGGGTGCCAGTGGTGTCTTTAGTGCAGGTTTGCTGGCTGTGTTGGCAGTGCGGGGGTTGCTGACGGTGTCCTCAGTACATGGGATGGCATTGCTGCGGTGCTGGCAGTGTCCTCAGTGCAGGGTACTGGCGGTGTCAGCAGAGCGGGGGTGCCAGTGGTGTCTTCAGTGCAGATTTGCTGGCTGTGTCAGCAGTGCAGGGGTTCCTGACAGTATCCTCAGTACATAGAATGGCAGTGTGGGAGTGCTGGCAGTGTCCTCAGTGCAGGGTACCGGCTGTGTCGGCAGAGCTGGGGTGCCAGCGGTGTCCTCAGTGCAGGTTTGCTCACTGTGTCAGCAGTGCAGGGGTGTTCTCAATGCAGGGTGCCGGCGGTGTCGGCAGCATGGGGGAGCCAGTGGTGTCAGCAGGGTGGCTGCCGGCCGTGTTAGCAGTGGGGAAGCCGTCAGCTGGTGTGTCGGCAGCGGGGGTTGCTGGCAGCAGGTGTCGGCAGCAGGGGGTGCCGGCCGCGGGGGGTGCGGCTGCGGGAACCAGCGCCATCTTCTTTTTTCCCCTGCTTTCAATAGGCTTAACACTGATTGGCTGAGAGCTGTGACAGACGGCTCTGTCAGCCAATCAGCGGTTTTCCCATTGAAGGCAAAGGGATTTTTAAAAATGGCCGCTCGAGGCAAAACCTCGAGATCCGACAGAGGATCGCAAGGTTTTGCCTCGATTAGGGATCCGGGGCAGGAGAGAGATCCGAGGGGTGCCTCGGATCTCCCCGGATCCCCAAAGTTCGGGTGAGCGGGTCCGGTTCCCTTAGAACCGGACCCGCTCATCTCTAATTTTTACAATATTTGTGCTGTATGGTGGTTTTAACTGCGCACCGTTTCAGATTCTTCATATCTTTTTATATACGGCAAACCACTTTTCCCCTCATGCTGTGTTCTGGAACCTGCTCATAGCATTTATGAGGTTTTGGGATTTTTTACAATCCTAATCAAATAAATGGAGGGGTGTTTGGGCAATGACATCTATAAAGTCAAGACGCTCAAGGAAGAAAAAAAAACATCTGGATGTACCTTTTAGGCAAAAATATTTTTTCTCCCTTTCTAAAATATATCCCTAAGTTTTCAAACCTTGGAAACAGGGTTTAAAGGATCGTAGTCACAACAAGCTGACACCTCTACTTGGCCGTCTTGCAGGATTTCATGTGCTGTCAGAATGCTTAAAGTATAAGCTGGCTCTAGCCAAGGCTGACACTCGCTTGACTCATGAATGTTAGTTACTGTGGCCAGATATCATTCTAATCTTCATAGGCAAAATAACACATTCATTCTCTATCCTAAATAATTCGGACTGTAGTGTGTAATTTTACATGGGATCACTTTCCTATACAACATACTCAGCCCTGACCCACAAGTAAAATATCCCTGTAATGTAAATTTCACAAAATAGGGATTAGTGGTCTTGTCTAAGGGTCACAAGGTGCCAATAATAAGAGCTTCATTTGCCAATAGAGTACTTTGCTGGGACCTGGCTCCTTCACCTGTCATCACCCTTCAAATGTTTTACTTCTTGGACATTAGTCAGTTCTGGGCGGGATGTATCAACTTTCCCATGAAAATTTGCATACATTCCGTCCTCTTTCGCTGGCATACAGGCACACTTACCTTCCAGGTCAGCTCTCCCGATAACCGTTGTCCTGGCGATGAGAAGACTTCCTGGTTTATAACCCAGGAGTTCAACTGCGCGTGCACAGCCATCAGCCTCCGCATGCTAAATCCGAAGGTTGATGGAGAGGGATCCCTTGGATCCCTCTCCGTTGTTTTTTGCAAACAGAAGCCCATAGGCTTAGATAGGCAATGTCATCTATAGATGGTGCTGCCTATCGTACAGAGGCTCAGAAAAGTTACCCTGTCCAGAGCTTGCTGCATGCAGACACATCGCAGCCTCATATAATTCTATGGGGCTTCTGTGCCGCCTGTCCACAGCGGATATCTCTGATTTCTACAGTAACCCCTCTTTTAATACATAAGGCGAGCCCTAGGTATTGCAATAATCCTCTAAAATTGGTAGTTTTTCCGCATTTGTAATATAACTGCATCAACCACTATGGCATATAGCGGTTCATGTATCAAGCAGTGAAAAGAGTGGAGAAGTATAACATTGAACAAGTTGCCCATAGCAACCATCAGTTTCTACTTATCATTTTACAGAATGTATTTGATAAATGCTATCTTGAAGCTGATTGGTTGCTATGGGAATCTACTACACTGGTCTTTTTCTCCATTCTTTTCACTGCTTAATACATTAACCCCATTATTTTAATCTTTAAGACCAGGGGTGTATCTAGGGATCCGAGCACCCTTGGCAAGGTAATAGACTGGCGCCCCCCTCCCCCATAATTTCAGGAAGTGCCCCCAGTAGTAGTCCCCCCTATGCAGTGCCCCCTGTAGTAGTCCCCTCTATGCAGTGCCCCCAATAGTAGTCCACCTTGTGCAGTGCCCCCAGTAGTAGTCCCCTCTATCCAGTGCCCCCAGTAGTAGTCCACCCTGTGCAGTGCCCCCAGTAGTAGTCCACCCTATGCAGTGACCCCAGTAGTAGTCCCCTCTATGCAGTGCCCCCAGTAGTAGTTCCCCTTATGCATTGCCCCCATTACTAGTCCCCCCTATACAGTGCCCCCAGTAGCGGCCATCCCCCCCATAACGTGCCCCCAGTAGCGGCCCCCACAATACAGTTCCCCCAGTAGCGGCCATCCCCCCCAATGTGCCCCCAGTAGCATCCCCCACAATACAGTGCCCCCAGTAGCGGCCATCCCCCCCAACATGCCCCCAGTAGCTGCCCCCACAATACAGTGCCGCCAGTAGCATCCACCCCCCCATAACGTGCCCCCAGTAGCGGCCACTCCCTATACAGTGCCCCCTAGTCTCCACACTCCCCCCCCCCCACCCCCTGTGCTGTGCCATAGAAAAAAAACAAAAAAAAATCAACTTACCTGATCCCCTCTACTGCCGACGACCGCCGCTGTCCACTCCTCCGGGCCCGCTCTTGCTCTGTACTATGGGATGGGAGAGACATCATGACGTCTCTCCCATCACCCGCTGCGGAGGGAGCCGGAAGACGGAGCTCATGAGTGAGCTTCAGTCGGCTCCCTCCGTGGACGACGCAGCAGCCAATGAGAGTCTGTTTGACTCTCATTGGCTGGCTGATATAACAAACACACAGCTGCCAGCTGCCGCTGGCAGCTGTGTGTTTGTAACTGTGTAGGGCAAACTGCTCTCACTGCGGTCTGCCCTACACTTGGGGCCCGGGGGACTAGCGTGGCTAACTCAAGCCTCTGGGGTAGTCCACCCATTGGCTGCTGGTGGCACTGCCGGACAGCGCCCCCCCTTTGGCCTGGCGCCCCTGGCGACTTCCATCCTAGCCAATGGGTAGATACGCCCCTGTTTAAGACATCAAACACCTGGATATGAAGTTCAGTTAGGGGCTCAGGTGTCTCCTAGTCACGGGTGTAACTACCGTAGGTGCAAGGGGGGCAGCTGCTATGGGGCTCAGCACTTAGGGGGTCCATATTCCTTGTCAAAGTTACCTGGGTTATACACACATTTCACCTTTGGGTGGTACATAGGGACCCTTACAAACTTTTACTATGGGGCCTTCAAATACCTAGTTACACCCCTGCTCCTAGCGACTGGAAACATGCAGAGTCCGCTCCATATGGCCTCTTCTGTGTGTTGTACAGATATAACGTTTTTGTTTTATAACCATTATATTGGAGATTTATCAAACCTCCTGAAGAGGACAAGTGGATGAGTTGTCCAATCACATTCTAGCTTTTATCTAGAACATTCCTCAGAATGAAAGCTAGTATCTCTTTGGTTGCTATGGGAATCCTCTCCACTTGTCCTATTTAGAATGTTTGATAAGTCTCCCCCAGGCCCTTTTTACAACAGTGGTGGTTAAGCAATACCTTAATAAATAAAAACTACTTTTTGGTTGATAAATCCCACTACAAGTGAAGTGACTATATATTTGCTAGCATCTGTCTCATATTAGTCTAGTTCTATACTAGTAGCAGAGGTAGATGTGTATCGGTGACACTACCTCATATACATTCCTTTATTTCCTTTTATTTATGTATTATTTATTACCAGTTATTTATATAGTGCACACATAGGCCCTCATTCAGAGTCGATCGCAAGAAGTGATTGCTCACTCTGAATGAGGGCAGGCACTTCTTGTTTTGAAGTGCTGCCTCCAGGTCGCAAGCTAAGCTGTGGGTTACCTAGCGGGTCTCGGATATGCTCTGTGGGGACCATCGACCCGGTTGTGAGCGCATCGGCGCTTGCAACCGGGTCTGAATGAGACCCATAATCCGCAGCGCTTAATAGAGATTTGTAAAAACCCACAGATCCATTTTGCAGGTCCCCTTTAAATAGCCCCTTTCTTTTACTATTGTAAAATTCTCTAGTGCCGAAATATATATATATATATATATATATATATATATATATACAGTCAGGTGCATAAATATTGGGACATTGACAGAATTTTCATATTTTGGCCTCTATTCAGCACCACAATGGCTTTGAAATGAAACAAACAAGATGTCCTTTAACTGCAGACTTTCAGATTTAATTTGAGGGTAATTACATCCAAATCGGGTAAACGGTGTAGGAATTACAACAGTTTCAATATGTGCCTCCCACTTTTTAAGTGGCCAAAAGTAATGGGACTATCACTTCAAAAGCTATTTCATGGAGAGGCGTGGGCTATTCCCTCGTTATTTCATTATCAATTAAGCAGGTAAAAGGTTTGGAGTTGATTCTAGGTGTGACATTTGCATTTGGAATTAGTTGCTGTCAACTCTCAATATGAGATCCAAAGAGCTGTCACTATCAGTGAAGCAGGCCATCATTAGGCTGAAAAATCAAAACAAACCCATCAGAGAGATAGCAAAAACATTAGGTGTGGCCAAATCAACTGTTTGGAACATTCTTAAAAAGAAAGAACGCACCGGAGAGCTCAGCAACACCAAAAGACCCAGAAGACCACGGAAAACAACTGTGGTGGATGACAAAATAATTATTTCCCTGGTGAAGAAAAACCCCTTCACAACAGTTGGCCAAATCAAGAACACTCTCCAGGAGGTAGATGTATATGTGTCAAAGTCAACAATCAAGAGATGACTTCACAAGAGTGAATATAGAGGGTTCACCACAAGATGCAAACCATTGGTGAGCCACAAAAACAGGAAGACCAGATTAGAGTTTGCCAAACAACATCTAAACAAGCCATTACAGTTTTGGAACAACATCCTATGGACAGATGAGACAAAGATCAACTTGTACCAGAGTGATGGGAAGAGAAGAGAAGGAAAGGAACTGCTCATGATCCAAAACATACCACCTCATCAGTGAAGCATGGTGGTGGTAGTGTCATGGCGTGGGCATGTATGGCTGCCAATGGAACTGGTTCCATTGTACTTATTGATGATGTGACTGCTGACAAAAGCAGCAGAATGAATTCTGAAGTGTTTCGGGCAATATTATATGCTCATATTCAGTCATATGCTTCAGAACTCATTGGACGGCACTTCACAGTGCAGATGGACAATGACCCGAAGCAAACTGCAAAAGCAACCAAAGAGTTTTTTAAGGCTAAAAAGTGGAATGTTATGCAATGGCCAAGTCAATCCCCTGACCTGAATCCGATTGAGCATGCATTTCACTTGATGAAGACAAAACTGAAGGGAAAATGCCCTAAGAACAAGCAGAAACTGAAGACATTTGCAGTAGAGGCCTGGCAGAGCATCACCAGGGATGAAACCCAGCGTCTGATGATGTCTATGCGTTCCAGACTTTATGCTGTAATTGCCTGCAAAGGATTTGCAACAAAGTATTAAAAAGTGAAAGTTAGATTTAGGATTGTTTAGTTTGTCCCATTACTTTTGGCCCCTTAAAAAGTGGGAGGCACATATTGAAACCGTTGTAATTCCTACACGTTCACCTGATTTGGATGTAATTACCCTCAAATTAAATCTGAAAGTCTGCAGTTAAAGCACATCTTGTTTGTTTCATTTCAAACCCATTGTGGTGGTGAATAGAGGCCACAATATGAACATTCTGTCAATGTCCCAATATTTATGGACCTGACTGTATATATATATATATATATATATATATATATATATATACTGTATGTATATATATATATATATATATCAGTATATTAATATGTATATATGCATATGTATATATAATATACATATATATACAGTATATTAATATGTATGTGTATATATATATGTATATATGCATATGTATATATAATATACATATATGTACAGTATATTAATATGTATCTATATATATATGCATATATAATATACATACAGAATATTAATATGTATGTATATATACATATACATGCATATGTATATATACTGTGTGTGTATATATATATATATATATATATATATATACATTTGCATATATACATATATATACATACATATTTATATACCGTGTATATATAATATACATGTTATATAGGTCATATGTATCTATCATGTATAAATCACGTATATAAACGTACTTTAATATGTTATATATTCATTTTCTTTATTATTCAGCTGCTGCCTACCTGCTGCTGCAGCACACAATAATAACAGCAACCATCAGTCAGTTCGCTGGGCGCCAGCAGCCTGGCACAGTGCCGCAAGGCGCAAGTTGCATCACATCTGCTGCCTACTCACGGTGTGGTGTGATGTGACATCTGTGGGAGGTTGGAGGCGGGCCGTGGAGGGGCTGGAGGCGGAGCAAAGGCTCCGTCTGCCATATTTTAAAATTAAGCTTAAAGGTCTGCCGTGCACTTTCACTGCACATAAGCTGTGCAGCTGGCCGACCTTGATAGCGGCAGCGGATCGACGCGGGGAGGGGCAAGTTTAAGTTAGTAAAGGGTGAGTTGAAGCGCCGATCGCGGCAGCACAAGCCCGGGGAGGGGGGTCAGTTAGGGAAGTGTAGGCTGAGCGGCAGAATTAATTCTGAAGTGTTTTGGGCAATATTATATGCTCATATTCAGTCAAATGCTTCAGAACTCATTGGACGGCGCTTCACAGTGCAGATGGACAATGACCCGAAGCATACTGCAAAAGCAACCAAAGAGTTTTTTAAGGCTAAATAGTGGAATGTTATGCAATGGCCAAGTCAATCCCCTGACCTGAATCCGATTGAGCATGCATTTCACTTGATGAAGACAAAACTGAAGGGAAAATGCTCCAAGAACAAGCAGGAACTGAAGACATTTGCAGTAGAGGCCTGGCAGAACATCACCAGGGATGAAACCCAGCGTCTGGTGATGTCTATGCGTTCCAGACTTCAGGCTGTAATTGCCTGCAGAGGATTTGCAACAAAGTATTAAAAAGTGAAAGTTAGATTTAGGATTGTTTAGTTTGTCCCATTACTTTTGGCCCCTTAAAAGGTGGGAGTGACATATAGAAACCATTGTAATTCCTACACCGTTCACCTGATTTGGATGTAATTACCCTCAAATTAAATCTGAAAGTCTGCAGTTAAAGCACATCTTGTTTGTTTCATTTCAAAGCCATTGTGGTGGTGAATAGAGGCCAAAATATGAACATTCTGTCAATGTCCCAATATTTATGGACCTG
Organism: Taudactylus pleione; assembly: GCA_031769625.1. Lineage (NCBI taxonomy): Eukaryota > Metazoa > Chordata > Amphibia > Anura > Myobatrachidae > Taudactylus > Taudactylus pleione. Next base: position 8,092,271 of record JAUIMM010000197.1, read on the forward strand.
ACTGTGTATATATATATATATATCAGTATATTAATATGTATATATGCATATGTATATATAATATACATATATATACAGTATATTAATATGTATGTATATTTATATATGTATATATGCATATGTATATATAATATACATATATGTACAGTATATTAATATGTATCTATATATGCATATATAATATACATACAGAATATTAATATGTATGTATATATACATATACATGCATATGTATATATACTGTGTATATATATATATATATATACATTTGCATATATACATATATATACATACATATTTATATACCGTGTATATATAATATACATGTTATATAGGTCATATGTATCTATCATGTGTAAATCACGTATATAAACTTACTTTAATATGTTATATATTCATTTTCTTTATTATTCAGCTGCTGCCTACCTGCTGCTGCAGCACACAATAATAACAGCAACCATCAGTCAGTTCGCTGGGCGCCAGCAGCCTGGCACAGTGCCGCAAGGCGCAAGTTGCATCACATCTGCTGCCTACTCACGGTGTGGTGTGATGTGACATCTGTGGGAGGTTGGAGGCGGGCCACGGAGGGGCTGGAGGCGGAGCAAAGGCTCCGTCTGCCATATTTTAAAATTAAGCTTAAAGGTCTGCCGTGCACTTTCACTGCACATAAGCTGTGCAGCTGGCCGACCTTGATAGCGGCAGCAGATCGACGCGGGGAGGGGCAAGTTTAAGTTAGTGAAGGGTGAGTTGAAGCGCCGATCGCGGCAGCACAAGCCCGGGGATGGGGGTCAGTTAGGGAAGTGTAGGCTGAGCGGCAGAATTAATTCTGAAGTGTTTTGGGCAATATTATATGCTCATATTCAGTCAAATGCTTCAGAACTCATTGGACGGCGCTTCACAGTGCAGATGGACAATGACCCGAAGCATACTGCAAAAGCAACCAAAGAGTTTTTTAAGGCTAAAAAGTGGAATGTTATGCAATGGCCAAGTCAATCCCCTGACTTGAATCCGATTGAGCATGCATTTCACTTGATGAAGACAAAACTGATGGGAAAATTCTCCAAGAACAAGGAGGAACTGAAGACATTTGCAGTAGAGGCCTGGCAGAGCATCACCAGGGATGAAACCCAGCGTCTGGTGATGTCTATGCGTTCCAGACTTCAGGCTGTAATTGCCTGCAAAGGATTTGCAACAAAGTATTAAAAAGTGAAAGTTAGATTTAGGATTGTTTAGTTTGTCCCATTACTTTTGGCCCCTTAAAAGGTGGGAGTGACATATAGAAACCATTGTAATTCCTACACCGTTCACCTGATTTGGATGTAATTACCCTCAAATTAAATCTGAAAGTCTGCAGTTAAAGCACATCTTGTTTGTTTCATTTCAATGCCATTGTGGTTGTGAATAGAGGCCAAAATATGAAAATTCTGTCAGTGTCCCAATATTTATGCACCTGACTGTGTATATATATATATCTATATATATATATATCTATATATATATATATATATATTTTGTGTGTATATATATATATATATATATATATATATATTTTACTTTTTTTTGTCTTTACACACAAAAATAAATAAAATGCTAATATAACCATGGCATTTTTTCATGGCATTTCATCATTTAGCTGCACATTTTCTCAAGGGGAATACAACTGTATCCCATTAATCTTATCCTTTCTCCCTTTGTTCTAAAACACCAGGCTCTTAGCGAGCACAGGATTAAGTGTATATTTCGCTTTGTAATTAACAGTTCAGTAATTAGAAACTTACAGTAATACTGGGAATAGTTCCAGTTACCACATGCTGAGTATATCCGCTGCCAGGATTAGTTTAAACCACCCACGCTCTCTCTTATGCTTATATTTTTTAAATAAAAGTGACAAAGCTATCTCTTATTTATTGCTGCACTTAGTCTGAGAGATGAATAGTTCTGTCTTGCCTGTCATCGTGATCTAAGGATCTGCCAGTTTTTCATGTGTGGCATAGTTTACTCTCGTGAAAAGCCATTTGTTGGTGCAATTTTCTGAGTCTCTCCTTGCAGATTTATTTCATATTATGATTTTCATATAGGGCTATTGTATTCCTCAGAAATAGAAACACATGGGTTGAACGATTTACTATATTCGTTAATTTCAAGCATTGCTGTGTTACATTAACTATAACTTTGGAGGGAATCGGTATGTAATACCGCTGGCCGCATGGCCGGCAATTCGAATCCCGGCAGCATCAGGCCGACGGAGGAACAGATCCCGGCAGCGGCAGCCCGACAGTGCTGGAAATCCCGATCGTTCCCAGGTAAGTATGAACTAACCTAACCTACCCCCCTAACCCTAACCCTCCCTTAGGGGTGCCTAACCCTAACCTCCCCCCCAAGTGCCTAACCCTAATCCCCCCTCTAAGTGCCTATACCTAACCCCCCCTTCCCCGCTGCCTAACCCTATCCTTCCCCCAGGGGTGCCTAACCCTAACCCTCCCTCCCCCTAGCCTAACCCTAACCTCCCGTGGGGGGTGCCTAACCCTAAGTCCCCCGCGGGAGCCCTAAACCTAACCCTCCCCCCCGCGGCTGTCCGCTCGCGGCGCCTGGCATCCCTTCAATCGGGATGCCGGTCTCCCGGCGTCGGTGAAATGCGCGGTGTCTACATCTAGACGCTGGTCATTTCACCCTCGCCGGGATATGACTGTCGGGAAGCCGGCTGTCGGTATAATGTCAGCCGGCTTCCCGATTGCATCCCCTTTGGAGCCACTATTGGCATGTTAGTGAGTTCATATCATATCATTTATAATGTTATGTGCTATAGTTGCCAGCTATCAATAAAAATACTTAGGTGTTCCTACAATAATTAGATTGTTACATGAGTTGAACATCTGCCGCCCCCCTCCCCCCTGCAGCCTAATCCTAACCGGGTTACGTGGTTGTGACATCATCAGAGGTCCTTTGGCCCACTGGATCTACCAACTACCGCTCAAGACTTATCTCAAGCAACTTACATATATGTTTGGAATGCTGGTAGTAACTCATATTAAGCAGCTTACTTATTTATTTGAATCACAAGTTGTAAAGTATTTGTACTTTTCAATTCTAGCGAGTGATGGCGACTACTGGCGGCTGCTGAACCCAGGAGAATATGCAGTAACGGCTCGGGCTGAAGGGTTCACCCTCTCCACCAAGAACTGTCATGTGGGATACGAAATGAGAGCTACACGCTGCGACTTCGTCCTGGCCAAGTCCAACCTGGCACGTATCAAGGAGATCATGGAGAGGTTTGGAAAGCAGCCAGTGAGCATGTCCCTCCGGCGCAGGAGAGTCAAAGTCAGGCCGGGTCGTCATACTTAGAATGCATCCCTGCTTTAGATGCTTAAGCAACATCAAGGTGGGAAGCAGATACGTCAGCCACTTGTAATTTACTGGTTGTATGGACTTAAGAGTTTGGAGATTTGACCCAAAGTTAAGTTGCGTATAGATAGGAGCTTCTTAAAACCGTTTGCATTCCGGCTGTTTGCACTTACATTTTGCGACCTTTGGCTAGCTTAAACACTACAGCAATTTATACCTGTGGGAACCGCTAAGCTTGTTCCTCACCACACCTGGAGCTGGTCATTCCATAAACTTCCACTTTAACTATTTGGGAAAAGCAACCTTCAGACACATTTGACCCTGCACTTAAAACTTCAGTACAAGTTGAGTATATGAACTTTCATATAGAGTTTTCTATGACACCATAGTGTCACTGTGTCAGATTGATAGAACCCTTACATGAAGTCCTCATGTCGTGACACTGTCCCTCTCAAATGTAGCCCAGCACTAACTAGCACAAGTCACCTCCCACAAGTATCTCCTGAAATAATCTGTACTGCTGTGCACATTCTGTAGATCTGATTAGGTATAGGCGGTTCAGTCCACACCAACTTCAAGAATGGAAAACTCTGGATGAACAGGCAATGAAATCTGGTGACAATACCGTGCACTGACTTTTCTCAAACAAGCCTTAAAGATTAAGCTTTTAGTTATTTCTAAAGACACTACACAATATTGTTCCGTGCCGTATCCTAGGAATTTGTAAAAGGAAAATGTAAAATCCCAATGTTCTAACAGGAAACAGAAACTTCTTTTATAGCAGTGAAGAATACTGAACGCTGAATGGAAAATAAGACCACAAGACACCTCTCTGCATTAATATTAAACACTTATAATCCTGGGGTTGCCATATCTGGACTTCAGTTTTAGTATGTTTTTGTTGGCTTTTAATTGTTCCTGCCACGTGCTTATTCTTCATTTACGTGACATTTAATATGTTTAGTTTTCATGCTATAAAATGATACCATAAACCCTTTATGCTGGAAATCTTCCTAACATTTCACTAATGAAATTCTAAGGTGGTTTATTTTGCTCTATACCAAAATATGTCTTAGATTAAGTATTAGCTGCATACACACACACACAACGATTTAGTAAATGAACGATTTTATTAAACGATTTTCGTTAATTTTTTCAAGGGAAAAATGAACGAAAATCGTTTACTAAAATCGTTCATTTACTAGCTGCATACACACACAACGATTTTTTGAACGATTATCGTTAAATGATATCGTTTAATGATAATCGTTTGAAAAAATCGTTCACTTTCTGAGTCAAACGATGAACGATTATCGTTCATGCGCGTTCATGTTTGTAGTTTGTAGTTCAGTCAGACTTGTCAACTCAATGATTTTCATTAAGGGAATATTCAAAAAACGTTTGTAGTTCAAAAAAAATCGTTCATTACACTTTAAAAAATCTGACTGATAATCTGACAGAAAATCGTTCATAAAATCGTTGGTAACAAAATCATTGTGTGTGTATGCAGCTTAATGAATGATTTTTTTGAACTACAAACGATTTGTGCATATTCCCTTAATGAAAATCGTTGAGTTGGTCAGTCTGACTGAACTACAAACTACAAACATGAACGTGCATGAACGATAATCGTTCGTCGTTTTAACTTAGAAAGTGAACGATTTTTTCATCGATTGAACGATAAATGATATCGTTAACGATAATCGTTAAAAAAATCGTTGGTAAAGATTCTCAGATATTGAGGGGTATTAGACCTAATGGACACAGCTGTAGGGAGGGGTCTGCGAGCGGTGCGTCACCCAGGGTGCGAGGCCTAGGGGGGACACCATTGCTGGCCCAAGGCCCCCTGCATTTGACTATCTGACTAGCAGGATGCTTGGAACAACACTCGGTTAGTAGTGCAGCTTCAGTACTGCTGGGTGTGTCCGGGCAGCTCTGCTCCTGCTGGCTGCCCGCCTCCTCCCGTGACATCCCAAATTTGGGGGGTGGGGCCTGCACTGGGCACTAGAGAGCAAAGTGTCAGAAGCCGTCTTTCATATATTTTTGTACCGTACTAGAATGCTGCTGAATCTGTCGTCTTCTACTCGTTTGCATACAGCCACTGGAATTAAATGCAAAGAGGAAGAGAGCCTACAACAAGTACAGTATCCAATTAAGCAATTATTTAACCATTTTTTATATACATTTTAAATATATAATTATATTCTATTTTCCTACTATGAACTCAGAATTTGTTAAACCATGCTAAAGAGTGCCAAATTGTTATCACCAATAACCGGTGCTGCCTATTTCAGTGATGGTGACAGACACTCTAACATTTTGTCATGCACTTTTACCAGTGAAACCCAAGGAACCAGTAGTATTAATGCAATGGTTCCTCCTGGCTGGTAGAGTTAGCAGCGTGTAGACAGCAGCTGCTCGTATTTCACTGGGAATGTACACCCCCTCCTGTGGAATAACTCTCAGCAGATGTGCTGGCACGGCTCACCCCTAGTGTGGAATTAATCCGGTTCCTATATTGGAGGGAGAACAGACATTTAATGTTTTAAGTTAACCTCTTGGTGGTTAGACAGTCAAAGAAAAGCATCACAAACAGAACAGGAGGAATGGAAGTAACTGCAGCCATACCACAATTCTCAGGCTAGATTAAGAGATGAGACCTTTGTGGATTATAACATAAAATATGGTAAAACAGATATCAGCCAAGCAACACTTCCCAGTTTTACAGTAGCAGAACTGAAAGTTTATGTATATCACAAGGGAAACACATCATTTTTAAATAGACTCTTGCGACTTATCCGTAACAGTCCAAAGCAAAAGAACTCATCCCCATGAGCAATGCTGGAGCAGTGAGGAAATGGGGCAGCAGACAGGAGAAGTGTGTAGAGCTGCCCGGAAGGCACCCAGCACCCAATGACTGCACAGGACAAGGATGATCTGAATTCAATCCAGTCAGCAAGTGACCACGGTTGATCTGCGTGCGTTCACCCACTGGCTGCACTAGAAGCCCCCGATATGACATGACCGCTCTGTTGGAGTACCAGATGGTCAGATCTGTCTAATTTGGCCACGGCTGCATGACTTAAGGGGAAGATTTATCAAACTTTTTAAAGAGGTCAAGAGGATGTGCCCATAGCAAGCAATCAGCTTCTAGCTATCATTTTATGGAATGTACTATATGAATGATAGTTACAATCTGATTGGTTGCTATGGGCAGTACCTATCTTAGGTAGTAATACATACTGAGGCTCAGTACATGGGACAAACAACAGGACTGACCTGTTTGTGGCCACTTAAGTTAGGGTTAGGCTAGGGGGAGCGAGGGTTAGGGTTAGACACCCCCCCGGGGGACTTAGGTTTAGACAGCGGGGAAGGGGGGGTTAGGGTTAGGCATTTAGAGGGGGGATTAGGGTTAGGCACTTGGGGGGGAGGTTAGGGTTAGGCACCCCTAAGGAGGGTTAGTGTTAGGGGGTTAGGTTAGGGTAGTCAGTACTTACCTATCGACGATCGGGATTTCCAGCACTGTCGGGCTTCCGCTGCCGGGAACTCTGCTTTGGTCAGCCAGGTGCGGCCGGGAATTGAACCATGCGGTATTTCATACTGATTCCCATCACACAACCCCCCTACCCTCATAGCTCCCGTTGTCACACAGCTCTCCTCCCTGTTTAAATGGTTAAAGTGCTGTCTTTGCAGCTACTGGTTAAATAACAGTCAGTGAGGGATGGAGGTGCGTTCACACACACCGCCTACCTGTCAGTTGAATGAAGGCAGGTATCTGTGCTGTTCTCTGACGTGCAGGCTATAGTGTGGAGCGGTGACTGGGCTTTTATTCTGGTCCGCACATGCCGCTGTTCTTGCCAGCAGGGCGGGCTACATTTATCTCCCAATGGTCGAGTCAGAGATGCCAGGGTATCGCCAGAGGTCTGTCACACTTTCTGGGTACCAGGGAGCATGTCCAAGACCACTGTAGTAGCAAGCAGCCGGTCCATGGATCACTTTGTGTGGTGATCCGATCAGCTCAGCACTGCAGTACAGGAGCCCTCCCTCCAGTCCCATGCCCTGTGAGAGAAGGGGGAACGGGCCACCTCTTAGTCGGCCAGGCACCTGTCCAGCGGGAACTCACCCATGCTCCCGGTGGATACGTGGCACTGCTGGGCGGCAACTCCTCTGCGGCCGACCCCCCTGCCGAGTGCCATCCTGGCCAAGGGGTAGATACGCCTCTGACAGTATGAACAAAACAGGACAAGGGTGACTTACAGTACAGGACATGGTGGTTTCAATATATAAAGAAATTGTGGAAGGTGAGGATATTGGGAGGGTGGGAAGAATATTATCTCAGTCTTGGGGGCATATGTATCAAAGCTTGATGTGAGATAACATTGTGTGATATATATCACCAACCAATCCCAATATCAAAACCAGGCTGTTTTTAAGAAATTATAGTTTGGAGCTGATTGGTTGGTGATATATATTTCACAATTTTATCTCACATCAAGCTTTGATGCATAGGCCCCTTGGACAAGTTAAGTATAAGAAAGCTTTTGGATCTTGCCCCAAAATATCCAGTCTTACTGTACGTCCACTGAGTTCAGTGTTACCAGTAATATGTTGGCAGAGTCAGTTATGTTACTGGTTTCCAGTGCACAGTTAGGCCTCATTCATGAATTGTTGTACAGCCCACAAAATGGAGACTTCCTCTATGTGTAGGAGACAGATACATTTTAGTTTTGCTTTAAGGTAAGTACTTTCTTTTTTTTTTCAAGCCTCATGATTCTTCTGCTTAGTGGTACATAGGGGCTTATTCATCCTCACTAATGGGTCCATTACAGATGCGAAAACTCTAGCTTCCAAATGTTTATTGTCGGGCTGCCTAGTATTCAGCAAACTCCAAAAATGTATATATATACATTTCCAGAGTTTGCTTGCTGGAATAAACACCATCTTTGGGGACTGTAAATAAAACCCCTCAGCTGCTGTCGCAGTAACTAAAACAAAGCCACCGACTGTCAAATGTGTAAGTTGCTTCCTATTGGTTCCTGTAACAGCAGATGCAGTAGAGGGAGCCCCAGTAAGTAGGAGGAGGTGAAAATTGTCTGCTTCATGTACTGGACATGGGGCTCTTACTACATTTTTATATGCAGCCTATAAAAGTCTAGATATGCCCCTGGGTGTGACCACTAATTAAAAGGCCACCAAACATACAATTTCATATTGGATTTATTTATATTTTATGTGACATTTAAATATTCAGAATTGTTCCCATACCCAAGAGATATATGATTGTCGCTCTTGGTTGCAGGGAATGGTCATCCCTTCACCATGAAATTAGCAACACTTGTCGCATACTTACCTACTCTCCCGAAAAGTCCTGAAGACTCCTGGAATTATACAGTAGGTCGCCTTGCCACATCCAACCCACTTTCTAGAGAAATGTATAAGACTGGGAGCATAATACCACGAATCGTAGGTCTACGAGCAGGGTGTGTGGTCAATATTAGAGAATTGCCTCATATCGGACACGTTCCTTCTTCTCAGACCCGCGATTCGCAGCATAATGCCTCAAGGTTACAAGGCCTAATGACAAGTAGCACTTGACCTCGCTCCCATAGAGATCAGCTGTGTCTCCTCTAGGTGCTTCTCCCAGAGGGGAGCAAACGAATGCCAGCAATTATGACATTATGACATGCCGTCTTTTGAAGAACCAGCTATGTCTGAGGGCCCGGGGGGCATGGAGCTTAGATCATGACATTGTGCCCCGGCTCCATACTGTTTATACCCATGACTTGCTGCGTTTTACAGCAGGGGTGTATGTTCAATGATGACAAGATTCAATGCAAATCGCATCATCAGACTTTCGGGCAGCCCACTTCACTCAGGATACTGGCATGAGGGGGACTCTCTCGGGATTCCGGGCAAGCCCTCCAAACTTCTAAACTCTACTGGAGACTTTGTAAGTATGAAGAAACCTTATCTAAGAATTCTCCAGCTCTTACAACAAAGATCACATTTATATGTTTTACTAGATATTTTGTATTAGGCAACTTGTATTCTGCGGTAAGTACCTGCTATTAAAAAAAATTATGTCAAAATATAAAAGGACATACCAGCATGTAAATATTTGCACACATAGATGATCACATTTGAGAATCTATTGTCAGCACTGTGAGACCTCACAATGATCCTGAACTTCGGGCTTCTGTCAAGTTACCTGTTGGAGGAAATCATCATTCTGAAGCCATTACTGATTCTGCAGCCTGTCTGATCATTCACGATGGTCGTATTAGGGCCATCAACGGTGCTAGGCCTATTCTGGAGAAAATTAGCCCAATACTGACCTAATTGCACTATATACCTTTTACTACCAACAGGTAAAAGTGCAAAAAGTTGCTGGTCTTCAGTATATAGTCCCCTGGCTATTCAGGGACTACTGTGTCAAATTTATTTATGACGTGATTTAAGTAGCAAAAATAAAATTGTCCAAATAAAGTACTAAAGAAACTAGTGGTCATACAACATAACATCACTCACTCAGGGGTAGATCTATCAAATCTTCTAAAGACGACAGGTGGAGAGGTTGCCCGACAGTAACCAATCACATTCTAAGATCACCCTATGGGCCTGATTCAGTCACGTTCGCTAGTTACGGCCGCTCGCTCCCAGCCATATGGAAATTCAGCTAAGTGACGTCAAGGCAGCCGCTCGCACGGCAAGGCATAAGCACGCCCACTATGTCTTGGTGAGCAATCACTTTGTGTTTATAGGCGCCCGCCAGCCTGTCTTTAGCTGCCCACTTGCGTACGTCATCTCCAGGAAGTATATACAACCATCGGTACATCGGGTTCCATCGGATCTGACCGCAGTGCTTGCGGATGTCTGTACCCTACCGCAAGCACTGCGAGCAGTTCAGTGTAACAATCAACCAGGTGACGTGCACTATGACGCTGCCTGTTAAATATGAACGCCCCAGAAATGGCGTGAAAACACTCTGGCACGCCTGCGTCCGCAACTACACTCCCCCGTTACTACTGGCCTGCCCCTGTTACCACCCACACACGGCCTCTCCTGTCAATCATTCCACTGCGAACTACACACATGTGCCCATTAGTGAACATCGTCTGCAACTATCGGCCGCTTGCTAGCGACCGGCTCTGAATGAGCTCCTATGTTCCTACTAAAGAGGAGACATGTCACATCTTTAAGGGACCCATTTATGTTTTAATATTTACAGTATATTTCCCGAAAACAGCCGTTTTCAGGGGATACCCACAAATTTTAAGTCTCCCAGAGATGTCTTATGGGGGGATCACAGCTGACATCGGAGATCTCGGCTGCAGCACCCGTAGGTTTTCTATAGGGGATGTAATGCTGTCAGACTTACCTTGGTCTCCACATCATATTGAACACGTTCCTCTTAAAATGACGTTATTAAAATTACCGGGAGAGGGTTCCAGACAAGCCCTCCCAGGCAATGGCCGCCGTGCATGCGTATTCTGTAGACCGTGCATGCGCAGGAGTCCCAGCACAGGAGTGAAGAGACCGCTGAGGCAGTCACTTCACTCACAGCACATCTCAGGGACGGGTTCCTTTTCGGAGCTCCTGCCCCTGCAGGTTTCTTTGTTACATCCCGGCGCAACTGCAATGCGATCATGGGTGCTAATATCGCATTGCAATTACGATTATTAATAAATGGGCCCCTGAGAGAGGTAAAGTGGAGAAGTTGTCCATAGCAACCAATGTTGACAGCTCATGTTAGGGTTAGCTTGCGGTTGGAGTTAGGGCTTAAATGCACAATAAACGCTATATCGACATGCCGTCCATATTAACATTCTGAATGTTGCCATTTTGTACCACATTAGCAAATAAGTGAATTTTTATAGTATAGGGGTAAACAAGGCAAATATTCTGGATCTCTGCTTTCATTCTCTATTTATTTAGAGACTGTACAGATTAGCAGAGGCAGCATTGACCACAAAGGTTTGCAAGTTTTGAACTGACAGTTTGTTTTCTGTTAGAGGTAAAGTGCACCTGCTGCCTGCCAAAAGCGGAGGCAGCCATTTTGTGAGCTGTGTTAACATGCACGAGCTTCCAGCCTACGATTTCATTAGGATCTGTTGTCATCCCTGAGGCACCAAAGATACTTGCCAACTTTCCAGGTGGGCGGGTGGGGGAGTGGAGCTGTTATTTATGTCATTGTGGCCCGTACACCTGAGAAGGAAGGAAGTGATGGGTTTGAAGGAGGGTCACACACTCCCCTGAGAACCGGGAGAACTCCACCTAAATTCGGGAGTCCCCTGGAAATTCCGGGAATGTAGGAAAGTATGGCACAAAATGATGGTTACACTGCAGACTGTGAGTGGCTCAGTAAAGTCACTCATTCCTAATCATATTTGCTGACTTTTTTGTAACTGTTCTCCTGGAGAAACCTGGAGAGGAATTGCACTTTGCTACTGAGGGAGTGGGGCCAGGCACTTTGTTTCATCATCCCCAACCCCCATTGCAGCATAGTGCTGTGAGTCATGGGTCTATGATGATAGGGTGACTCCAAAATAGTGCGATTCTCTTTGTATTAAGTCATATTGGCCCTTCCCCCTCCCCATGGATCAGGAATTATTTGCATTATTCTCTCCATCCTGTCCAATTCACTGGGGTCTGGGGTACTACCCGAGAAGTCACTTGCTCCTATTTATTTGTTAGGCTCAGAGGTGGATCAAGACATGGGCTGACAGGGTGTCACCCGGGCACCGCAGCCTGGAGGATGCAGCCCTGAGCCGCTGAATCCCTGGCAGAGGCCATGCTGGGCTCATCTTCCTGCTTTGACGCGGTCAGAGCAGCTGCAGGAGTAGGTACCCGACTAAGGGTCCCTGGGGGTAAGAGGTGTTGGCCTCAAACTTCTCCCCCATGCTTCGCACCTCACCTGCAGCTTTGTTAAGGAGTAGGGTGTTGGTGGCAGGGATTAAATGACTAAAGATTGTTAGTAATGGGGGGTGCACTTTGACCACCTCTATTACATATTATCAAGGGGGGGACTCCACCATGGTTGAGGGTGGTCTCTGTATGGAGATTCCTGGGCCCATGATGCCCCTTCAGGAGGCAGTGAGTGTGTAGGGTGGATAGGCTGCAATTCGAGTATTTCAGTGATGTTATTATTTCCTAGTAAATTGATACTGTAGGATGCATTCTCAATAATGTCACTTGTACCTCATGGATTGATAAACTGTAATCTGAGTACCTCAGTGATGTCTCTCACTCACATTGAATCAATAGGCTGCATTCTTAGTACCTCATTGATGTATATTGCTCCTACTGAATTTATACAGGGCTTCTGAGAAATTGGACAGATCTGTGGGCATGCTATGGGCGTGTAGACCGAATTGTGGGCTATTCAGAGGTTAGCATGCACAGAGACCAATCAGATTTCACATGGGTCTCTTGCACCAAGGATATCGCTGGTGCAAATGTGCGCGGACAGCGATGACGGACACATTCACGAGCGGCTGTATAGGGGCGGTGCACAGATGCAGCCAAATCTGAACGTATTAACATGAAGCGTGTTTCAGTTTTGTTTTTTAAAAAAAGTCAAACTATGTAGCTGATTCAGTAGTGGATGCAATGCGATGTTTGCACAGTTGAGTGATTTTTTTTCTACGTATGCGTATGAATCGCACTGCGTATGCGTATGAATCATTACCGATGGCAGTCACAGTGTGGACTTGGACGCAGTGTGATTAACAGACGGAGAGCATTTAAGAGAGTTAATGGGAGGGTGGCGGCTCAAATGCAGGCATGTCGCCACCGTTTTTGTAGGCCGTGCCTGTGAGTGCAAATTTGTGCGCGGTGGTTAGGGCGTCAGTGGGTTACTATCGACAGACATTCTGCAATCATAGGGTCACTCAGAACATCGATAGTGCAACCGATGGTGCCTCTGTGTACACAAGCAGCCAGACTGTAGACACCACTTTTTGGCGTCTTAATACAAATCCCGGTGGCTGCACTTTTTGCATAATTTGGCACAACCGCTGCGTACAGGATTGTAACTGCGTATGCATTAGTTCCTTCCCAGAGGTATAGGCACCACTTGCTTCTAAGTAATAAATCCAACAAGAATCATGTCTTGAGTATATGGTCACTTCTATTTACACATGATTGTCATCAACAAGCTTCATCATCATCATCATCATCATCATCATCATCATCATCATCCACTGAATCATATCTCCAATTCTCTTCTTGGTTAGGTCAGAGGAAACATCTCCACTGTCTGGTATAATAAACAACTCATTTATAGTAGGTTCAGTTGTTCACTTACGTATGTTATTAGTTTTGTGTTCTGTATGTCCAGGTTTGTCTTCATATTGTGGGCAGTAATCTTGTGCTTGGGACTATATGATTCGGACAGCGCCTGCGTATCACAATCAGCCACCTTGAGGTTTAAACAACATCCTGATAATAAGTTAAGGCAATAAATAAAAACAGGAGGAAAGTTGGACGTTTTCCCTTTTGTAACAAGTATCATATGGGCAGAGCAGTGGATGCCCGTCCCTGTTCAGTTGTTTGATTTCTTTAAGCAGAAGTGGTTGGCACCAAGTTCCCAACATAAGAGTTGACCCTTTGAGCTGAGGAATTTCCTGAACTGCGTTTGAGGAGTCTGTTCACCATATCTCGGCAGCAGCTCTTATATTGGTTCCGTGTCAGGCAGTACACAAATGGGTCTGACAAAGCTTTGCTGTAGGTCAAACACCGGCTGATGATGCCCCACTGAGAACTGATAGGAGTGGAAGAAGAGATCTCGACCAGCCTGGAGTGAAGACAACGCACATTTACAGGTTACCAAGAGTAATAAATGAATATAATAACCTCACTCATACCCCTTTTACATTAAAATACCAGGTCTGACCCGGGATTTGGGACATGGTTCAAACCCTGACAGACCCCATTACCCGGGTCGGGTCATTTACACTGCAGACAGATGCAGTGTTACGTTTTGCCAGCATCTCCAAGCGCCATTGAGCCCGTGTTCCTTTACTGTAAACGGTACCCGGGTCACCAGTGTACACTGCCCCATAAGCTGGGTCCAACCCTGCTCGCTACCCGGGTTGGATTGCCAAGTCACAGGACCCGGGTAATTTTTTTGGGGGACACTGAACCACGACCCGGGTTGACACGACAATAAACCAGGTTATTTGGTCAGTGTAAAAGGGGTATCACTTAGCTTGCTATGGGGGCAAATCAATTCAATGTGAATTGAATAGCGCTGGGAGCGAGCTCCCAGAGCTATTCAATTCAGTGCGCTGTGTGGTCAGAGAATGCTGGATATTGCGTCTTAACAATGGTGTTAAGGCGCATTAACTGGCATTCTCTGACCAAAGTGCCGGGCGTGCGGCTCTTAACGCTGCGCTAAGCAGAAAAACAGCTGCGCACCCGGCACTTTTGTTGGATTGCTTCTCTTATCCCCAGGGGGCTGCGAGAAAAAATCCTTAGCACGCCCAAACAGCGCGGTGTATTGAATAGCATCGGAAGCTCCCTCCCGCGGCTATTCAACATTGCGTTGAATTGAATCGCCCCCTATGTCTCCGAAATTTGATGCTGTAGAAAATGCTTATTGTACTATGGGGCCTGGAGATAATTACATGGCTTAAGTGGGTAGATTTATCTTTCCGGATCGATATACGATCATTTAAAGGGTACATTCTATTGTCTTTTAATTTGTCTTTACAGTTCTTATTATTATAAAATGAAATGTACAGTACTGTAGGTAAGTGCGCTATTACAGATAGTACGTTATAGTGAGAGATGTATAGTCAAAAAGTACTTTGAAGATCTGAGGGTCCAGATTATCATAATCGTTGTTGGGAATAGGAGAACCAAAAGTTCATCCCCTCTTTTTGCATATCACATCCTAGTTAGTGCTGAATAGGGTATGCAGTCACGATGTCGGCGTTCAGCATGTCGACAGGTTAAAATGTCAACATAATTTATTGCCGTCACCTGCAATATGTTGACTGACTGAATGTCGATATTGGAAATGATTTATGATTTAATGTCAACATTTTTAGGAGACATTAGGGTTGATGTTAGCATTGCCGTTAGGGTTAGTGTTGCCGTTAGCATTAGGGTTAGTGTTAGGGTTACTGTTAGCAGTAGGGTTAGGGTTGATAAATGACAACTTTATGAATATTGGACATATACCGTATATTGAACCATCTTTTGTGTTTCTCAGTGGTTCGTAATTAATAGTAAATGAGAATAAAGTCGACCTCTGGGCCAGTGCTAGTGGAAGACCACTTTCAACACACACCATAGCCACAATTAATAGCACGTCATGACTTTCAGGTGGTTCAATGCCTTAGAGGTCTTTCAGCATTTCTATAATGGCATTTTATGTAAACAACATTCTGATTGATTCTTTAGACTTGGACTAATATTTATCATATCTTCGAAAGAGGAGAAGTTGAGGTGTTCCCCATAGCAACCAAGCATAACCAATCATATTCCAGTATGGGAATCACCTTCCCCTTGTCCTCTTTAGAAGGTTGGATAAATCTCTCTCAGATCACTCCCATGTGTAATCTGTCCTGTAACGGACAGAATGACAAATGTTTAAAAATGTGTGTTTGAACAGCTGCAGGCAGTGCAGCCTGCAGCTGTTCAAACACACATTTTTATACATCCCAGGAGTGCACCTGGGATACATTGTTTCTGTATGCAGCCTTTCATTGTACTGTAAAGAAGTATCCATGGTACTGAATTAGCCACAGCCAATTTCCTAGAAAGCCCTGCAACTTTTCCTGGGTTATAAAATGACTATAGACAATTGTGTCTGTTCCCATCTATGCTGCCATTACCTCTCCCACCAAAAAGTTACTTTCTCACTTCAAATAGATGTTGCCTGAAATGACGCAGGACTGGTTCTATGCCGGCACAATAACTCTGGCAACAACGCCTGTGCAGATTCTCACCTGCTGAAAACAATATTCCATAGGAGAGAGAGACGTTTTGTGCCTGAAGACCAGGTCCAATGGTTTGTTTAGTTCTCAAACCTGGGAAATTCTGGCCTATTGTGAGCTAGTCTGTACAGTTGTTTTGATCTTTGATTCGTTTAACCTGGTTTGTCATGTGACCCAGACCTTTGACAGGTACCTTGACAATAAAATGGCATGTTCACACTGACCTTTCTAATATCAGATCCACTTCCATTATACCAAGAAAACACCGTCAGACAATGTCCCCTGAAGCCGAAAAATACCATAGCCTAGGAGGGTATGTAGAGCTAGAGACCACCCTAGGCAATACTAACAGCTGTTCAATAAGAAAATATATGTTCCTGCTGTAGAAAAATGTTATTGAATTGGCCCTTGTTTTTCGGTATTATGCCAGGTGTTGCCTAGTGGGGTGAACCTAGGTTCTCAACCTGTGGGTGTCCCAGCATAATGTTCCTCACCTCCTTGCTAAGATAACTTGGGAAGGCATTTATTAGCCTGTGCCAGTACCAATAGAAATACAGTGGGTCCACTCCCACATCTTGGGACATCTCCCACTGTGACAATCACTGGCATAATCTTACTGGTAAGTATCACTGGCATAATACTGGGATTTGTCTGTGGCATATCATGTCTCTGTGGGCACTGCATTTTGTCTTGCTGTGCATTACTTTATCACCGGCATGATACATCTTGCTATATCACTAGTTTCTAAGCAACAGAGTGAACCCATCGTATACACACAAATAGCATATAATATATTGGGCCCACCTAACTTGTTTTCCTGGCAATGCAGCTTATCAATTCCCTAAGAACCAAATAAGTCACTGACACATGAGGCACAAAGGTAATATTAGGCTAACAATCTCCACTGATTGTCTACACAAATTGGATGGAGCCATTTGTAAGCCCGACATATCAATGAACTATGGGCCGGATAATTTTTAAATTGCGCAATTCAATTATCGCATGTGCGATATATGCATAGGCAGAAGCCAGCTATAAGTTTTCACCATCAGGTGAGAAAAAATGCAAAATCCATATTTTTGGCTAAAAAAGTGGGCGTTTTGTTTCAGAACCCTTTGGACAGCCCCCTAATGATAAATTAGCCAAAAAGTTTTTTAAATTAGCTTAATTTGGTCAAAAAAATTTGGGGTAAAAAAAAATAAAAGTAGTGGAAAATGGGTTTACCGTAGCGGGCCTGGTATTTTGGGGGGCTGTATGGATGGGAAAGGTGTTTTAAATATTGCAGTGTATTTTTACATTTTTTTAAAAGTGCACTTTATAGACACAAAAATATACTTGCACCCATTTAGTGCATCCCCAATTTACGTCCAGCAGTTATTTTCTCAAAAATACATTGCTTTTTATCATTTTTCAACACTAATGCAAATACTCATATAACAGCTAATTGACACAATTTAAGAACCCAACAAACTTTTATTATGGCCATTAATACACTTCTATATTGATTCCCTATTTCAGTTAGGCTTTGTTTGGGGTACAGACTGATTTGCCAAAATGTGGAGAAATTTTCGCAGGTTTCGCCATGAAAAATTATCGCATATATGTGTTTTTGCCTGTTTTGCAATAGAATTTGGTGAAAATGGAGAGCGCACATTGCCAGAATAGGCGAAAATATCGCACCAAAACCGGCGATAAGGGCGATAAATTCGCCGGCGATAATTTATTGATTTGTCGTGTCTAATTGAATCCGGCCCTATATATGTTTTGTTCTTCTGTAAGATTCCTGAGTTAATAGGTTTCATGCTCAAAGGGTAATAGTCTGAATGCAATAATGACAGTCTAATAAACCACAATGCAATGCTTTCCTATTTCAGCTTTTTGTCTTATATTAAAACCTTTGTCAGAGCTGTCTTTCGGTGTTTATGATGGATTGGGGAGGTAATATTCTATCACTCATTAATTTTATTTAGTAACAATGTTGTAATAGAAAATCTTTAAAAGTCAGAATAGTATATTTTACCATTAAGTTCTAGATATGAGTGTAAATTGTTTTTTTTAAGTGAAATAAACTTTTTTTTTTAATGATGTTTCGGCATAACACTTATATTTATAATATTCAAATAATATTACCAATTTCTTCTGTTTAGTGTTGCAATTCAATTTCCAAACATGATCATTGAACTGAGAGCCTGATTCAGAGCCGCTCGTAAGCGGCCGCTCGTTCGCTCCGAGCGATATTCGCACAACTGCGCATGCATATGGGCTGTAATACACATGCGCGAACCATTCCTTGCGATCGGAAATTGTGTCCTCGCAAAATAGCGAATGCCTGCTAATTCGAGTGACAGAATGAGGTGTTTGTGGGTGGTAACAGGGGAAGGTGCTTGAAAACGGGGAGTGGTGATCCGAACGCAGGCGTGCCAAAAGGTCAAAACGGGCGTTTTAAGGGTGCGCATAATTAACAAAGCAGCGTCATCGACCACGTCACTTGGTTGTTTCTTAGCCTGAACTGTTCGCATTATTGCGGTAGGAAAATCCAACCACAAGCACTGCGAGCAGTTCAGATGCCTTTCGATGTACTCGATTAATCAAATAAATAGCGGAGATGACATCGGATGCGAGCGGCCAGGGGGCGTCTTTACAAAATAGCGAGTGCATATTTCGTTCGCTCGCTCAGACATAGAGGCGTCAACAGACCGCAAAGAGCAAGCGCTCAATTTAAATAGCCAGCCCCTTTTTCTGAACGAGCGAGCGCAAATAGCGTCCGGCTCTGAATCAGGCCCTGAGCCTCAAGCAGGGCCAGCCTGGCACTCACCTGGTGATTACATATGGAGTGAAGCATAGCAGGAATGTCCCAATGAATGTGATGATTTTTTTGGTAGCTCGTTGCCTCCTCCTCTTCTGTTCTTCCAAACATTTCTGTCTCACGCTAAGGAAAGGAAGAGAGAAACCTCAGCAAACTGCTAGGACTAGCAGGAGAATTTATTTTACAATATATACAACAATCTTATGTAAGTATGGATTTACCCAGAGAGATACAGTAGTCTTTCAGGGGAACCCCTTGTGAACTTGTGCTAGGTTTGCCTTCATATCTTATATGATCAGTGTCCCAACATCATTTATAATACATCAAATGTTTAGGGGGAACTGCGATTCCCCACCCAAGCCAAGTATTGGTCAAATGATGTTAAAAATTAAAAAAGAAACACCTGTACAGAGCTATTTACTGTCAGGTGCATTGTAATGTCTGCCCATTCAAACTGGATATTTATTGTTCCAATTTAGCTTGCTTTGTGAGTATATTATGTACAAGCTACATATACAGTCAGGTGCATAAATATTGGGACATTGACGGAATTTTCATATTTTGGCCTCTATTCACCACCACAATGGCTTTGAAATGAAACAAACAAGATGTGCTGTAACTGCAGACTTTTTTTCAAGAACACTCTCCAGGAGGTAGGTGTATATGTGTCAAAGTCAACAATCAAGAGAAGACTTCACAAGAGTGAATATAGAGGGTTCACCACAAGATGTAAACCATTGGTGAGCCACAAAAACAGGAAGACCAGATTAGAGTTTGCCAAACAACATCTATAAAATCCATTACAGTTCTGGAACAACATCCTATGGACAGATGAGACAAAGATCAACTTGTACCAGAGTGATGGGAAGAGAAGAGTATGGAGAAGGAAAGGAACTGCTCATGATCCAAAACATACCACCTCATCAGTGAAGCATGGTGGTGGTAGTGTCATGGCGTGGGCATGTATGGCTGCCAATGGAACTGGTTCCCTTGTATTTATTGATGATGTGACTGCTGACAAAAGCAGCAGAATGAATTCAGAAGTGTTTCGGGCAATGTTATATGCTCATATTCAGTCAAATGCTTCAGAACTCATTGGACAGCGCTTCACAGTGCAGATGGACAATGACCCGAAGCATACTGCAAAAGCAACCAAAGAGTTTATTAAGGCTAAAAAGTGTAATGTTATGCAATGGCCAAGTCAATCCCCTGACCTGAATCCAATTGAGCATGCATTTCACTTGATGAAGACAAAACTGAAGGGAAAATGCCCCAAGAACAAGCAGGAACTGAAGACATTTGCAGTAGAGGCCTGGCAGAGCATCACCAGGGATGAAACCCAGCGTCTGTTGATGTCTATGCGTTCCAGACTTCAGGCTGTAATTGCCTGCAAAGGATTTGCAACAAAGTATTAAAAAGTGAAAGTTAGATTTAGGATTGTTTAGTTTGTCCCATTACTTTTGGCCCCTTAAAAAGTGGGAGGCACATATAGAAACCGTTGTAATTCCTACACCGTTCACCTGATTTGGATGTAATTACCCTCAATTAAATCTGAAAGCCTGCAGTTAAAGCACATCTTGTTTGTTTCATTTCAAAGCCATTGTGGTTGTGAATAGAGGCCAAAATATGAAAATTCTGTCAATGTCCCAATATTTATGCACCTGACTGTATATTAAAATGTGCAGAGGACTGGTGTTTATGGAGATCCTACAGTTTCCTCTGTGATAGCTCCCATTCTCCTATATATTCTACATTTGAAATCCCCACCGCTTCCTCTCACAATCACAGTATATATATATATATATATATATTTATTATATTTAGCTTGAGCACTGTAGTAAACTCTTACACGCGCACACACACATGCTCACACACACAAATATCCAAGTAAAATTTAATATAATAGCCTCACTCACTTAACTAACAAATATACAAATACAGCTTAGCTGTTTCTGATGTTATTATTATTACATTTTTCTAATAAGGCGCCACAGCTGATCCGCACCTCCGTACATACATCAACAACGGGACAGTACAGGGTGCACAGAACAATACAGTAACCAAAACATAAACAGAGCACAAGTAACAATTAGCACCACTATTCTCAGTACACAATACAGCTGGGAAGGTGAAAGCTGTCATTGAAGTGCTATAGAAAGGGCTATGAGAAGAAGAGGCAGGAGGACTCTGCTCCTAGGAGCTTACAGTCTATATAAGCAGGCTCCAGCAACCACCTAGAATTCTGAAGCCAGGTACAACATAGTAATACCCCTTTTACACCAGAGCTACAACCCGGGTGATTGCAGGGTTAGCCCTGGTAGCTCCTTGGTGTAAAAGGGGAATGGGTTGGATTGCCGGGCAGAGTGACCCAGCAATCCAACCCAGGTAACTTGCAGGGTTTTACACGGGAATAACCTGTGAAACCCTGCAGTCTAAACGGAGCGATCCGGGTCACGACCTGGATCGTGCCGCAAACCTGCCGATTGGCCAGCTTCAGTGGTGCTTGGAGATGACGTCACCTCTAAGTGTCCACTTCAACGTCGGAAAAGCCGGGTCACTGCAGACACGGCTCCGGTGTAAACGGCGCTGACTCGGGAATATCCTGGGTCGGCACCGGCTAAATTCCAAGTCTGATCCATAATCAATTACACTTATTTTAGTGACTTATTCAATTAAAAAGATACAAATAATACACACTACTTCTGTTGTGTCATCCATTACAGTAAAACAAGCGTTACTGTGTACACACACAGCTGGTGCACATCTGCCAATGACAAGCCATGTTTCCACTATGGTGATAAATGATGTCATTTACAAAAAAAAAAAAAATTCAGCCTCACTTACATAATGCAGAGCATCAGCAAATCAATGCTGTGTGTTGCTTTACCCAGGCAGCACCATATTCTGTGTTTCTTTTATCAAATTATTTTTAGACAATAGTCCCAGACAACATCCTATCTGCTGTATTATTACTGTATCTCTTCCTGTCAGGAATCACAAAGAGCCTAGCTTCGAGAGCTCTGGTATGGATCTTGCAATATTTGCAGCTATGGATTTAAATGGGTGACACAGGCATGTGGGTGTCAGCTGTCACAAAGTCTCCTGCAAAGTCTACTGCAATTTATTCATGTTCTGCTTGTTCAAACAGGGCACAGTAGATGAGACAGACTAGACTGTGAATATTGTGTAGCTACTTAAAACCTATATTTTGCAATATACATACTAATACATTTACTGCCAGTGAATAATACCTGGGGTGTAGATCCACCAGTAGTACCAGAGTTTGCATTGTGATCACATCTATCCTCCTGCAGTGGGAACGAGCTATCTTCAGCACCTGCAGGTAGGTGACACACAGCACCAGGAAGGATAGGAGGAAGCTAAGCAGGTGGAAAAGCACAATGAATGCCAGGAAGGATGCCCCCTCCTCTGGGTCCTTGTTGTAGAGGGTGCAGGAGCCATAGATCTTGTGGAAGCCCACCCAGGACAGGCAGAGGGCCACCGTGGGGAAGGACAGGGAGTGAATCCAGGAATACAGGAGAATGACAGCAGCATCCTGATACCTCATCTTAGAGTGATAACTCAGTGGGAAAACTACAGCCACCCAGCGGTCAATGCTCAGGGCTGC
This sequence comes from Taudactylus pleione, assembly GCA_031769625.1. Classification (NCBI taxonomy): domain Eukaryota; kingdom Metazoa; phylum Chordata; class Amphibia; order Anura; family Myobatrachidae; genus Taudactylus; species Taudactylus pleione. Next base: position 8,114,991 of record JAUIMM010000197.1, read on the forward strand.
CATGCTCAGCATGGAGTTACTGGTCAGGAAAGTTTCCAAGAAGCCCACTGCCCTGCACAGACCGTCTCCCCCGGGCTGGTGCCCACGCATGACCCCCACTAGTGTCAGTGGCATGTTGATGACGGTGAGCAGCAGGTTGCAGAGGGTGAGGTTGAGGGTGAATAAGCCCGGCACCTGCCCGCGGAGGGCAGAGCAGCTGAGGAAGCAGATCAGCACCATCCCGTTGGACAGCAGCGCAGCCAGGATTAGTACAACCATTAGGGAGCAGCCAGCAATCCCCCACAGCTCCATTGCTGGAGCCCCCCCAGACTAAGCATCCTTGGCACCCATGCCTGATGGCATCCTGGAGGCTGGCACAAGAGCTCCTGCCCGGTAGAACTGTCTTCTTCTGTTGCCGCGGCGATCAGAAGTTCTCCTTGTGTTTAATTCATGAGTGGGGCACATTCAGCAGCACAGGTGAGCTGGCGTGTGTAATATTCATTTCCACAGACTCCCTCCCTGCAGGACTACACATGGAGCCTATTGTGGAATCAGTGCTTTGCGGTGCTGGCAATGGGTAGGGGAGGGTTTATAGGAGACAAGTACAGCAAAATGCTTCATCCTCTGAGCATCAATCCAACATCAGAGACTGAGGAAACCTCGCACCTCACAGTGCCTGCCTGGACCATACCAGGTCACCATAGCTCACTGGATGCAGGATGTCACCATTTACAGAGAGCAGGACTAGTGTCATATAGAGTAACACTGAGAGACTGCAGGGCTGCACGTCCTTCCATTCAGATCCGGGGTGTGCACAGCATAGTGGGACTTGTAGTTCCACAAGTCACATCTCCATGCTATTATTTAACTGTACAGATGCACATTTTACACACTTGGAAAAACAATCAATTCCCCTGCTTCCTTCCTGATCATTCTAGTAACTTATATCACAGATATGTGTGTCCCCATTGTGCTTTGCTAGCGCCTAACAGGCATCACATCCTTATAAAGCTCAGGTTGGCTTGTATTATAAACAAACTAACTACTACTAAGCTTGTCTGTCTCTGCCTGCAGTAATAACATATAGTAGTTCATCATAAAGAAAAACTTTCTCAATTTTATTGAAACTTTACCACAATGGACACTTAGGAAGTCATTCCATTTTTATTTTCTAATACGTGAGTGCATCTAAGCAAGGGTCAGTAACAACTGCACACTGCAGCCTGGGGTCTATTTACTAAGCCTTGGATGGAGATAAAGTGGATGGAGATAAAGTACCAGCCAACCAGCTCCTGTCATTTTTCAAATACAGCCTGTGAAGTGACAGTTAGGAGCTGATTGGTTGGTACTTCATCTCCGTCCACATTATCTCCATCCAAGGCTTAGTAAATAGACCCCCCCTATGTATTGCCATTTTTTTCAGGTTGACCGGAAATGTCAGTCTTAGGGCAGGAGCTGCCAGGTGTAACATTTGCCCCTGGCCTGTTGCCCTTGTCTGTACAGGAGCTTGCTTCTTGACAATACAAGGTTTATGTGAATATGCTAACTGCACTCTTTAATTATGCATCTATGTGATTTTATATACTGTCTGTATTAGTCTGTCCTTATGTTATGCTGTCTGTATTAGTCTGTCCTTATGTTATGCTGTCTGTATTAGTCTGTCTTTATGTTTCTTGTCAGTTTTATCCCTTTGTACAGCGCTACACAACCCTTGTGATGCCCATGTGTATACAAGATAATAATAGCAGATAACTATGATAACTGAGGTATTTTTAACGGGATGTAGCTATGAGACGGTCTCAATACCGGCATCAGAATCCCTACAAGGGACTTAAGATAGGCGTTGAAATACTGACGCCTATCTTAATCCTGACACCGGAACTCCGAAAGACACCAGCCTGAACGAGATAAGTCTGGGGTGCCCTTAGCATTAGCCGCAGGGGTGAGGGTTAGGTTTAGGGAGTATAGCAGGGTTAGGGTTAGGTTTGGGATGGGCAGAGGTTAGGGTTAGGCACCCGTAGGGGGGAGGGTTAGGGTTAGGCACCACTGGGGGAGGTTAGGGTTAGGCACCCCCAGGAGGAGGTTAGGGTTAGGCACTATGGGGGTGGTTAGGGAGTGGTAAGGGACGTTAGGGTTAGGCACCACTAAGAGAGGTTTAGGGGTAGGGGGGAAGAGGGGTAGGGATAGGGTACTTACCTGCCCTGTCGGGATCTTCTCCGGGCTGCTGGCGTTGGGATATGAACCGGCATCTATTCAGCTGCTGGGACCCATTCCATAACCATTCCATTTTTAACCACTGTACCATACCTATAATAACGCAGTCTGTCAGAAGTCTGAATTCCGGGAAACTAGTCATGGCATCTCAGAAGATTCCTAATGACACCTTCTGAAACTGCCAAAGTCATTTTTTTGCTCCCTCATCACACTATCGGGTCCATTGTACATTGCTACTCATATATAGTATACTGTAGCTAACATCTTACTATGTGTAGATGCAGTTGATGCCACTCATTGGCCAGAGGTGTGCGATGCAATTGGCATTATCAAGGTAATAAATCATACTTGGCTGACAACACAGGGAGAAGAACGTATGGCTGGTTGTCATTGTATATTTAACCCTTAACTGGGTAGGCAGGTATAAAACACATAAGTACATAGGTGCTCACAACAACCCACCTAAAAAAAAAAATAGTCGCACGTGACACTTTGAAAATAGATCAACTGTACATCATTTATAGATTCACTAGACAACCTTAACCAACAAGACATATTTTATAGAATAATCAGTTTTGTGAAATAAAAGCCCAAGAAATAAAAATGTTTAAATTATAAATCACTCAACATATCAACACTTGTTTGTATGACATCTTACTGCAAAATAGGCTGTAAAAACAAAATATCAACACATAAACTATAACCTCTAATTGAAATATAGACAGCAAGATGGTAATGTTGCTAAGCACGTTTCAGAATGATCTATAATTTAAGACCGTGGGGTGCTGTGAGCTTCCAATATACGCAGTTAAAGGTTAGTGACTTCTAGAGAGTTTTATACAAAAATGGATTAAGCAAAATTTTATTTGCCTGTTACCTATTCAGCAGCAACATATTCCACAGTGATGTACAATCACAAGATTTTATTCAAGCTCAACAGTCCCTGCTAGCTGTGATAGTTTATCATCTAATTTGCCTTCCTTGGCTTAACTGTGTCCAATTTGGTCAGAGCAATTTATCTATCCGCTTGTCAAACTCTCAACAGACAGCACCGTGGCTCGGAACCAAATGCACAGCTGGAGCAATGCTAATCACTGTGCCACCCACTATGCCGGGGACCTCCTGACGGGGCTCATTTGAATTGGAGGGAACATATATATACATTTCTGAAAAGTACTGAATAGTATGTATGCGCTATATAAATAACTGATAATATACACTATATATATATATATATATATATATATATATATACTATAATAGGCAATATTTTCTCTATATATTATTCTATTGTGCATCTGGGTTACGCTCTCTCACGGATGTTCCAGTGGGATTTTATATCTAACCATATATTCTCAAGTGTCACTTATGTTAAACGAATACTATATTCTATTCTATAAATGAAGGGGACATGTTTAATTGTCTCCCCTAGATTGTAAGCTCCTAGGAGCAGGGTCCTCCTCCCCACGGTCTCACAGCCTTCTTCTCTAGCACTTCTATGACAGCCTTCACCTTCCCAGCTGTATTGTGTATGGAGAATTGTGTTGCTAATTGTTACTTGTGTTCTGTTTATATTTTGGTTACTGTATTGTAATGTAATGTTCTGTGTACCCTTTACTCCCTTTACTGCATGTACGGCACTGGGGACCACTTGTGGTGCCCTATAAATAAAATGTAATAATAATAATAATAATAATAATAATTGTTTAGCCTATATAGAAATATTTGTATGAAGAGATGATGCAGTGAGATATATGATGTTTGTATTCATGGAGCCCTGCAGGAAAAGGTGATATTTATTGTGATTCATGGACCCATAATAGCTGCAGAAACCCATAGACATAAACAGATACAGGTTCAGCCTCCCACTCATATTTGTATAGGGATGGATGAGAGATACCGAACAGCAGAGCTGACAGACCTCTCCCAGCTAACGGTCTGACAACACCTCATTAAAGGACTGAGATGAAAACTTCTTTTTATTTCTTCTCTTTTTGTCTGAAAAATTGCTGGCTGGAAATATGATGTCTTTCCATCTGGTGACAGCCCAGATAAATCAAACTGTATACTCTGACATTGTTACATGGGACAGTTCCCTAATAGGGCAGCTCTTGGGACAGAGAAGTCCATTTCGATGATTAGCAGATTAAACGATATTGCCTATATGGGAATGATTGGGCATAACAAGCTAAGCAGGGATTCTACTGCTAGATCTGGGTCAGTGTTGGTGGAGGGGAATTCCATAAGGAGTAATGTGTAAATAAGGTCACCTGCTTTTACAGTGTGCACATGGCAAGATGGTGCTGGCCCTGTATAATGTGCAGATGGGGGAGGGGTGAACAGGTGCAATCTGTGTTCATACCTTTGAGGTTATATTTTTGCGCAAACAATAACAAGATTTTAGTTTACATGTAATTTCGAATCAAAGTGCACCTCTCACCATACACGTTGGCAGAGGCAAACACTACATGGTTGAATTGGCTAAATTGTTGTGGGGGCCCGGCGATGCGGTCTGTCCACCTGTGGCCCTAGATATTCTTTACTGAGCATGTGCGCGCCTACACAAACGCAGTGAAGTAGAGCTGTCCATCAAAGGGGGCTCAATCCATGGCCGGGCCGTAGCTAGGGTACTGCGGCTGCTGCCATTGCACAGGGCACCACAGGTCAGGGGGCGCTGTTTGGGCCTGTAAAATTTCTGTTTATTATCATTCTCACTTGTAGCTTCATCTTATTTCATCCCCAGCATCTCCTGGCCTCTCCTATCTCTTCCCTGGCCCTTCCCCATGAGTCCATTCTCCTTTTTTGGGTGCATTATGTCCCTTTGAAAAATTAGGGGAGCGCCAATGCTCTTTCTGGCACAGGGCACCAAAAGTCTAGTTACGGCTCTGATCCATGGTCAATGGAAACCAGTGATGGCACATGCGCAGAGTCACCAATGCACAAAGGAGAAAGTTATGACCAATGGACCTAACCATTGATGGTCGATAGCTAACTCTAGAGTGGAGCTTCTCCGTACATGTTCTGAGATAATAGTGGGTGCATTTTTTGGCTGAACTGTCTGCACACATCTGGTGCCTGCCCACAATAGTAATAACTAGTGCTATTGCAGGAGGTGCATTGACTAAGGCAACAACCTCACCTTCCATGAACCATATCCACTGCAACCCATGCAACAGAGGTAGTTCTGCCACCACACCCTGTTCGGGGATGAACTAATTCTATAGCCTATTACAGGCCGTAGACTTAAGTAGCCTACTGTAAGTTTATTTTTAAGTGAAGAAACCCATTTGAAATGCTCAAAATTTCACAGATCCAATTGTTCATTGGTCAGTCCCATAGATGTTCGTCCTATGCGATGAGATGTGAATCTGTTTCAGATGGCCCTAATCTAGGGCTGGCACAGACAAGGTTCTCACCTCTCCCGCTGAATCCCTGACCTTCTCCTGACCCATTCCAGTCACTTTGCTCAGCAATTACAGGAGAGCGTGCAGTGTGATGCAGATATCCTGATCTTCATCTAGCTGGCATTACATTAGCACAGCGGTGACTGGCACAGGGTGTAGGTGGAGGTAGAGAAGGTCTCCTGATATATTTTCTCACACAATCATTGTATTTGTTAATGAATTGATAGTATTGATGGTATTGATGGACCTTTTTGGTAAAAAAAAAAGTAGGCCAACTATAGACATGTGTATTTCTTCAATTTACACTACTACATAGAAGAACAAAAGAGGCCTCTTCCTTGAACAGTATCATATATGGTTTCCACTCATAAATTGGATGGTTGGTGAATGGGTACAGTTTGCATTAACAGCGAGCTCAAGATACGAAAAGTACACAATCAACTGTGAGAATCTATCATACAACCAATTTATTGACTTATTCCTCTTTTTAACTCATTTTTACCTGAATGTAATTATTTAAACATTATGTGGCACATATATCAATAGGCCTCTGATGCCCACCAATACTTTGGTATCTGACTCACTATGAATTGCAACGTTGGATACCATAGTACAGTACCTAAGCAAATCAGTATTGCTCCATGTTGGGGATGGCTGCTCAAAATAGCAGCCCTCCCCAGGATACTTACCACTGCTGATTCCGCCTCTAATTACTAGCAACGGAACTTCACACTGCTGGGTCTGGGCCGAGTTCCCCAAATATTCTCTGTAAAGCGCTGCGGAATATGTGTGCGCTACATAAATAACTGGTAATAAATAATAATCCATGCACACTGCTAGAAGGGACGTAGTGTAGAGGGGGGAGGGATCAGAAATGGTCCCGCAATGCAATCCAGACTTCCTTCCAGTGATGTATCTATAATGGGTGCAGGGGGTGCGGTGCACATAGACCCATGGGTCCAGGGGGGCCCATACCACACAGCCTGCACCCATGTACTTACCTCTCCGGAGTCCTTCATCAGCTGCACTGCACAACTCATCATGAAAATTGTCCAGCGGCCATTTTCCTAAAGTTATCGGAAACTGAAGTTGAAAAATCGCCGGGAAAATGGTTGTCACATAAGTTTCCTGGAGACCTGGCACAGCGCGATCATCTACTCCTGTGTATCGCCAGCTAGAGAGGAGAGGCCCTGGATGGAGACTGCAGACAGTCCCTTAATATGCGCATGTTTCCTTCCCTTAGGAAGGATTGAGGCTTGGGAACCGGTGGCAACTGAATATGGCATAGGTTCACACAGTCAATTTTGGAAAATGTTAAGTTTTCAGAGTTTGATGAATGAAGGTCCTCATACTAGCGTATGGAGATTATGGGTAGCATCAGGGCTGCAAGATATATCAGTGATATCTCCTGCATTATCTATATAATGAATGGTGACAAGATGGTGCCGTGCATCAGTGGCAAATGCAGGATTTCTAAAGGGGGGTTTCCAAATGCTGGATTTTAGAGTGAGTGTGGCCATTCTGTGAAGAGGGCATAATTAGCTCTTATCCAGCTTTAATATGCGTCATACAAAGTGTATTGTGTATCATAATTCCAGCATGTAAAGGACCAGCGATCACAGTAAGCCATTATATGTGTCATACAAAGTATACTGTGTGTCATACTTCCAGCATGTACATGACCAGAGATCACAATAAGCCATTAAATGCGGCAGTAGCTCCATCCTGCCTGAGCTGAATGTTTTTATTTTAGATGTGAGCACCATTCCAGGGCATGGGAGCAAGTCCGGGAGTCTGGGGGAGCAGCAGGAGAACCTAGCACTTCCCTGGACATATATGTAAATATTGGGCGCTATAGCAGTGCATCCCTAACAGTGCATGTTTTCCAAATCTCCTAATTGGTGCACAGGTTATTTATTACTGCTGATACATGTTAAAAGATCCACATGTGGTGCTATTTAATTTATGATACTGAGAAGAACATGCAGCGCTAGTAAAATTATACTGAGAAAAACATGCAGTGCTAGTAAAATTATACTGAGAAGAACATGCAGCGCTAGTAAAATTTTACTGAGAAGAACAAGCAGTGCTAGTAAAATTATACTGAGAAGAACATGCAGCGCTACTAAAATTCCATTAAATTACTATTTCTATTGTGGTCATGGTGTGGGCTGGGGAGGGGGGTTTCCAGGCAGATGGAAACCCCTCCCCCCCTGCGTTTGCCTATGTGCATGCACAGTAGCTAAGTCCGGTAGCCATCTTTGAAAAGGGAAGGAAACCTCCTTGGAGGAAGGAAATGGAGTGTGTGCAGTAGTGCTCTCCACTTTCAACAACATTGCCAGAGATTTCTTAATACTACACAACAGTAATAATGGAGAGTCAATTTATGTGTCCTCTGCTCTCCATCAAGAAAGTGATTACTTATAACAGTGATTGTAGCTGGAATAGAGGTGTTGGCCACTGTAATACAAGTTGCAAGGGAGACGTGGATAAAGTACTACTGCTGCCTTGCAATATATTAATTTATATAAGTGAAATGCACACTGCTAATCAAAATCGGGTTTGCATGCACCTCTGAATCAGGCCTTAAATTAAGAAGGCGCTTTTTTGATAAGACTGATGTAATAAGGGGATTAATGAATATAAATTTATTATGTGGGGGTTAATGATGAGAATGATGGGGTAAAGCAGGGGCGTTTCTAGAGAGGAGGGGGCCTGTGTGTGTCTCCGATACGGGCCCCCTCCTCTCTGTCCGGCGGCCGGCAGCGCACTGAGCTGCGTGCGGCCAGCGCCGGAGTTATAGACTCTGGGCACTAGAGTGTGCCCAGAGTCTATAGAGGATGCGCTGGTCACCGGGAAAATGGCCATGGCGGCCTTTTTCCCTGTACTGTGCAAACAACAGGAAAATGGCCCCAGCGGCCATTTTCCAGTCGTTTTTACAGCGCCGGACCCCTGCACCAACGTGGGACACCGGAGAGGTAAGTAATTCTATGGGTGCAGGGTGTGCGGTGCTGGGCCCCCCTGAACCCAGGGGCTCCGTGTTCCCCGCACACCCTGCACCCATTATAGATACGTACCTGGGGTAATGATTATAAAGGGATTACTGTTCAGTGGGGCTGTTCAAATGATGATAAAGGAGTTAATGATTTTTGAGGAGGATTTATTGATTAAGGGGGCAAGATTTGTGTGCATACTGTACCACCAGAAAGACCCTGATTCATGGGACAGTCCCCACAAATCAGATTGTCCTGCTTCAACTGGGACATTTGGCAGGTACCCTACTCACTTTCTGCAAGTAATTACTAAAGTGTGGCCATTGCCTGGAGGTGACATATCTGGCTCCACCTCGGCAGGATATGCAGGGGTGCCGGGAGGGGTGGATTGGATCTCTGGGGTCACAGGGTGCATGCCAGGCGTGGACATGTGCTGCTGTAAACAGTGGCCTGAGATAATGCCCCTGGTTTACACAAAGTCATCACTATCATCAATGTGTATTTGTACATGTCCGCTAACAGGTCCTAGCATTTATTTTGTAGGTCTGAGTTCCTGCAAGTTATGCTATGCAGCCTGGCACAGTACCCACACCGAATCAGCCCCACCGTGTGCAGGGACTGTACCAGTGCACTTGGCTTGCTGTACAACTAGCCTTTTAGCTCACTGCTTTTCTCAGCTAAACTTGCTACATAACTATCAATTCTCTTAAAGTCTATAAACTCACTAACAGTGTATTTTGTTTGTGTTGCGCTTCAAATGAAAACCTTTAAATAACAACCAACATAACTCAAGGACTAAAAATTACGAACACTGTGCTGGTGTTTAAACAATTTTGTCAAAAAATTTTGACAAAATATTAATAAATCTGAAAATTATTTTTTTTATTTTGAATGTTTAAATGGTGGAGGCATTACAGAACAGACATGACAGCCAACATGCATACACATTATCCAAACATTGGTGGTCAAATCTCCACTACCACAACCCACCTGTTCAGGTGGTGTGACCATTTCCCATGCAGGACAATTGGCTCACAACATATCCCCCACACAAGGAGAGCACACCCACTAATCCTAAAACAACCGTTCTTTACCACCACTTATACCAACAAGAACAACACCTAACAAATGGAGGGTGTGTCGGGAAAACTGGAACAAAGAGGCAGTTACTCATGATAACTGTAAACTTAAAACTATACACCAACTTGCCTATCATTGGCTGCAACAATAGAACCACAATTAAAGGGGAAACAACCAGCGCATTTTAAAGTGGCAACATGACAAAAAAAAAACCCTCATGTTTTAATGTCCCCAGGCTTAAATTAACACCCTTCGGTTAAAAGCCTCATAATACATAAGTGTAATAAATCATGTATAAAGTCAGTCAGATATTATCTGTATTAAAATGGCACCATTATTATTCCATAGACAACCAACTATAACAAAACAAATTTTATAAATTATAAGGATATAAGTGGTTATCTAAATGTTCCCTGCAATTTATAAAAAAAAATTGACCTGTAGGGCTAAATTTACTAATGTGAGATCTTTTAGAAGTAGAGACGTTGCCCAAAGCAACCAATCAGATTTCAGCTATTATCGTCTAGATAGAAGGTGCTAGTTAAACGTTAAGTAGAATCTGATTGGTTGCTATGGGCAACATCTCCACTTCTAAAAACTCTCACTTTAGTAAATTTATCCCGTAGCCTTGAACTTTCATCTGTTCAAGAACCCCGAAATGGAGATTTCTAGTACAACAGGGTCTTTTATTAGAGAAAAGGGCCTATGTGCAGTCTTCATGTGGTGCATGAACAGTGTAGATGCATACCTCCAAGAAAATGGCGCTGGTGCCATTTACCCGGTGACTTCTTCAGCAGTAGCCACAAGGTCAGTATATATTATGGGAGCAGGGGCCATGTGTACTCCACGCCCTGCATCTATAATAGATATGCCAGTATAGTTCCATATTAATGATGAATGCTATGAGATTCTTTTGGCATAGATGAGTCAATTTGGATGTATAATCGAGTTACACACCGGTGTACTCTACTGCCGCTTAAGAAGTAGGTCAAATTCCTATAAAAAACAATACCAATAGAGAAATATATGAAAGCAGCGCTTACTTATGTGTTTGTATTCAGAAACCTGCATACAATTAAAAAATAGATACCATGTGAAACTGGAATGGGTATGAAGTCCCGGCAGCTGAATAGCAGCCGGTTCATATTCCGACACTGGCAGCCCTAAGGGACAAGATTCCGACAAGGCAGGTAAGTACCCTATCCCTACCACTCCCCCCCTAACCCTCCCTTAGTGGTGCCTAACCCTAACCTCCCCTCTAGTGCCTAATCCTAACCTCCCCCCAGGGGTGCCTAACCCTAACCCTCCCTTACCGCACCCTAAACCTAACCCTCCGGGGGGGTGCCTATCCCTAACCCTCTCCCACTTGGTGCCTAACCCTAACCCTCCTTCCTATGGGTGCCTAACCCTAACCTCCTCCCCCAAAACCTAACCATAACCCTGCTACACTCCCTAAACTCTCTCTTCCCGGTGGCCGGCAGCCGGGAAGTCTACTGCGCATGCACAGAACACAGGAAAAATGGCTGCGGCAGCCATTTCCGGTGTTCTTAGCAGCGCTGACACTTGCCGCGGGACTACAGACAGGTAAGTTTAAAATAATATGGGTGCAGGGTGTGCAGTGCGGGGCCCCCCTAGTCCTGGGGGCCCGTGTGCCCTGCAGACACTGCACCCATTATAGATGCGCCACTGAGGCCAGTACATGTACTGCACCTTTCCAAGAACGATCTCTGGATAGAACCCGAGTCTTTAAGAGACAGTCTGTCATTGGCTATGCTGGGATGTATCAGCATTTGGACTGATGAGTGCCGGACTACAGAGAGACAGTAAAAAGGTCAACAATTTCTAGATAGACACCAGATAGACAGTCAGTAGGTCGACTGGGACAAAAGGTCAACAGGGACAATAGGTTGACACACTAAAGGTTGACATGTAAGAATGTTGACGGTTACAAATGGTTGACATGGTCGAAAGCTCGACACGAAGATGGATGACACATGGGGTTTTTTATGGTTAGGGTTAGGCACTTACCAGAGGGTTAGGTTTAGACACTTACCCCGACGGTTAGGATCAGGCACTTACCCCAACGGTTAGGGTTATGCACCAGAAGGAAGGGTTAGGCCCTTACCGGAGGGTTAGGCACTAGAAGGGATGGTTAGGATCAGGCACCTACCCCAACGGTTAGGGTTAGGCACCAGGCGGGAGAGTTAGGCACCAAGGGAAGGGTTAGGGTGAAGATTAAGGCTAAAAAAAAATATGTGTTGACCATTTCTGCGATGACCATTGCCACGTCGACCTTTTGACCCTGCCGACCATTTGTACATGTCGACATTCTTAAGTGTCAACCTTTAGTGTGTCGACCTTTTGTCCCTGTCAACCTTTTGTCCCAGTCGACCTATTGACTGTCTAACATCCGGTGTCTATCTAGACATTGTCTACCTTTTTTACCAATCTATCTGTTAATCCACACCCTGGACTGATGCAGGTGTGTTGATTCTGAGTCTCTGTATAATCTCCTCACATCAGCAGGCAATCCACAAGTAGCAGCGATGTTTGCAAAAAGTTCCTGTCATTGAAACGTCCTGTTGTGAACAGCGCTTGAATGACAGAGTAGGTCGAACAAGGTGACCGACTGTAGACTCATTCTCGGTTCTAGTCCGTGATTGTAAATGTCCAGTGAGTGGGTGAGTTTGACATCATCTAACGTATGTCATGGACCTGGTTCATATAACTTTTTCAAAGGTATCTTAATGCATTTGGGCTAGCCAGCTGTCTGCAGCCACACACTACATAGATGTGCCTGGAATTTTTTTTAAACACAAGCGGAGTGGCTAGGAAGCATCTGCTGCTTGCTTCTCAGGTGGAGTTATAAAGTGTAGGGATGGCTATCAACCATCGATGGTTAACAACCATCAAAGGTTTGCCACCAATGGTCGATAGTTTTGCCATTGATAGCAGAGAACCAATGGTCCTCCACTATCGATGGCTGCCTGTCAGCAATGATTTTTCGATAAGCCCCGCCCCCATATTATGGCGCTAAGCTCGACCCCCAGAACCTGCCGTACTCTCCAGCAGGGATGGATATCGATGGGTGCAAAACCATCAATGATTCACCTATGATGCTTTCATGCCTTCAATGTTAATAACTGATGGCACCATCAATGGTTAACCCACCAATGACCATCCATAATACACTGTATGGCCACAAAGTTACTGGTCATGACCGTATCAAACCCAGCAACAGACTGATTTGCGGGAGGTGCTTGCCATTAACTTGTCAATGCAGAGGGAAGTGTCCACAGTTTGGGCCTGACTCAGAGCTGCATGCTAACTCCACATAATGCCGATTTGCACTCAGATGGCCGATGTTGGAAATACTACGCATGTGTCCAAGTGGCACAGTGCATGTATTACGATGGTTACCGCAGGGAAACGCCTAACAAATATGGATGCAAGAGCTGTGGCTATCAGTGGGCATTTTCAGGGAGGTAACAGATGAGTGGCTAGCCAGATGAGTGTGTGTCGCTGACAGAGGGCCTGATTTAGAGCCGGACGCTATTTGCGCTCGCTCGTTCAGAAAAAAGGGGCCGGCTATTTAAATTGAGCGCTCGCTCTTTGCGGTCTGTTGACACCTCTATGTCTGAGCGAGCTAACGAAACATGCGCTCGCTATTTTGTAAAGACGCCCCCTGGCTGCTCGCATCCTACGTCATCTCCGCTATTTATTTGATTAATCGAGTACATCAAAAGGCGTCTGAACTGCTCGCAGTGCTTGTGGTAACATTTTCCTACCGCAATCATGCGAACAGTTCCGGCTAAGAAACAACCAAGTGACGTGGTCGATGACGCTGCTTTGTTAATTATGCACACCCTTAAAACGCCCGTTTTGACCGTTTGGCACGCCTGCGTTCGGATCACCACTCCCCGTTTTCAAGCACCTTCCTCTGTTACCACCCACAAACGCCTCATCCTGTCACTCAAATTAGCAGGCACTCGCTATTTTGCGAGCGCTCGATTTCCGACCGCAATGACTGGTTGGCGCATGCGCATTACGACCCTCACGCATGCGCAGATGTGCGAACATCGCTCGGAGCGAACGAGCGGCCGCTTACGAGCGGCTCTGAATCAGGCCCAGAGTCTGCATCTAAAGACACAGTAGCACTGACATTGGATGCCACGTTCAGACTGAGAAATTGCATGTTGGAGCTAGCACCGAGACAGAGTAGCATCTCTGCATGTGGACATCTCAGTATGATCAGAGTAGGCTGCGGCATTGGGGATGTAGTTTATATCCAGGCTCGCAGGATTTTGGCACTCGGAATCCCAACGCCGGCATCCTAACACCAATCAGAATCCCGATGCCAGCATCCAAGAGGTAAATAGTGGGGTTAGGGTAATGGTTAGGGGTTAGACACTTGGCGGAGGATTAGGGTTAGGCACTAGGGGGGAAGGATAGGGTTAGGCATTAAGGGGGAGGGTTAGGTTTAGGCACTAGGGATGGAGGTTAGGTTTAGGGTGCAGGGAGGGATGGTTAGGTTTAGTGGTAGGGGAACGGTTAAGATAATTACCGACACCTGTCAGTATCTTAACCCTGACTGTATCCCGGTGTCAGGATTCTGACTGCTAGGATCCAGAGCGGCGGCATCCCATACCCACCCCTGCGGCATTGGCATAAAGACGAAGTCTGCATCAGACCCATTCCTTATGATTGGTGAAAGGAAATATCCACCAATCAGAGTGTAGGATGCTATTGCATGGCCTGTACAACATGACGAGAGACAGGGAGAGACCACATGAGAGGTGAGTCATTTAATTGGATCACTCCCAGAGATCTGAATTTTACATTTAAAAAATGCCGCCAGAGATCTGGGTTCTTAGGACCTGATTCAGACCCGGTCGCAAGCGCTGAGCGCTCGCAACCGGGTCGATGGTGGCCCACAGCGCATGCGCACGACGGAGCCGGCTCAGTCATGCGCATGCGCGAGACCGGGCTAGCGACGGGCAATACGTCGCTCCGGGTCTCGCAACAAAGGGGGCGAGCTGTCAATGTTGAGTGACAGCTCGCCCCCTTTGGTGGGCGGGCCGGGGGGGTGGCTGTCCAAACGGAGGCGTTTCCATAAGAACGCCTGTCGTTTGGGGGCGGCCCCACTGACATCACGAGTGATGTCAGTGGAGAGATTCCGGCTCTGTTAGAGCTGAAATCTCTCTGGGGCTTGCGGCCACGAGAGCCTACCACAAGGGTCTCGTCGCAAGCGCGACGGTCGCGATGGTCAAGACCATCATCATGGCCGCTCGCTGTAGCTGTGTGTGGTCACCCACAGCTATGCGAGCGGCCAGGAGGCCGTTCTAAAAAAAACCAAACCCGGCCCTGATTCAGAGCGAGCGCTCTGTCAGAGCGACCGGGTCTGAATCAGGCTCTTAGGGCCTGATTCAGACCCGCTCAAAAGCGCTTAGCGCTCGCAAGCGGGTCGATGTTGGCCCAGTGCGCATGCGCACGACGGAGGTGGCTCCGTCGTGTGCATGCGCGAGATCCGGCAAGCTGTCGCTCCGAGTCTCGCTACAAATGGGACGTACTGTCGATGTTGAGTGACAGCACTCCCCCTTTGGTGGGCAGGCCGGGGACGTGGCTTCCCAGACGGAGGCGTTCCCATGGGAACACCTACCGTCTAGGGCGGCCCCACTGACATCACAAGTGATGTCAGTGGGTGGACTTCTTGCTCTGTAAGAGCAAGAAGTCCACTGGGACTTGCGGCAACGAGACCCTACCACAAGGGTCTCGTCGCAAGTTCAGTGGTCGCGATGGTCTTGACCATCGCGACCATCATCCTGGCCGCTTGCACTAGCTGTGGGTGGACACCCACAGCTATGCGAGCGGCCAGGAGGCTGCTCTAAAAATACAATAGGCGGGCACTGATTCAGAGCGTGCGCTCTGAAAGAGCATCCGGCTCTGAATCAGGCCCTCAGTTTGTATTAATACAGAGATTTAGGGCTCTGCTAAATCACCAAGACAAAACACCTAAAATAAAAGCCTAAGGGGTCTAGTTACTCAGCAGTGTTATGAGACAGAGTGAAAAGTGATAAGTCTGTAATAAGGTGCCACCCAATCAGCTCCCAACTGTCATTTTTCAAACACAGCCTGTGAGATGACAGTTGGGAGCTGATTGGCTGGCACCTTATCACTTTTCACTCTGTCTCCTAACACTGCTTAGTAAATAGATCCCTAAATCACTCACTGCCCGGTATCTTGCAAATTTTGCTGTAGCCCAATCATCTGGAAGCATTAAATATTTGTTATTCATGTATAAATATTACACTGTGTGAAAGTCCCTTGTGTGCGTCTTGGGAAGGAGTTGCTCAGGTATATCCGCCTGCCCCTCAGGTACATTTTAGCTGTGATTAAATAACATCTGTAATTTCCGTGACGGCTGATCAGTTTGTTTAATGTTCTATTAACTTTTACGTATAAAGCGAAGCCTGCGGTCATGCATTATAGGAAGGGATTCTAAGTGACTGCTGAGGGAGGGGGTGTCACTCCGGCTGAGACGTTGTGTATCCTGAAGGATTCGCAGTGGGAGGGGTTGGGGTGCGTGGGTGCACAATAGCTAATTACAGCAGTTTCTGCTCTGTCTGTGCTTTCTACAGACCTGTCAGAACTATGCCGTTTCCAAGTTCCTGAAATCTCCCAATTACCCAGTGAAGAGAGAATAATGATGGCTGAGAGCAGAGCTGAAACCAACCAGAATCCGTCCAGGGAAAGAACAGAAGCAAAGCTCTCTCCTCAGAAACTGTGCCAGGGCCCCCGCTCTCTCCAGGAGGTGAGGACATCCTACTCACACACACTAATGGGGAGACCAATCATTTCCTCCATGTGGCCCTACCAGAATGCTATCATCTTTTCCCAGCGGCCCAATTATCCAACGTATTCTCTGGCCAGCAGTGCAGTGACTAAATGCTTCTGTAATGTAAAGTCTTGCACGCTTCACTGGAATTTTATTATTTTCGTAAATATAGCAGTATAATGTCATGATATCATCCCGGTGATGAGAGCACAGATTTCCTTATTTGTATGTGTTTATCAGGACAGGTCGACCGTCATACACAGCAGATAGAATGACTATTCCATGAGTCTTCTCGCAGGGCACTTTGAGGCAATACAATAGGACAATTACATTTTTTAGTTGTCAACAATGAAGGTAAAATAAAGGAAATAGAGGAAAATAAACTGAATAAAAAATCAGACACAGTTTATTAAAAAAAATAAAAATAAATGTCATATATTGCATTAATGATAATAAGCATTTCACAGAGCATGTAGAGGTGCGGGACGTTTGTTGGGGAACAATATATATGGTATTACTAATATGTAGAACTATAGAAACAAAGTGTTCTGAGGTCATCACTTCAGTAGTAATGCAACCAGTACTGTAAGTTATGACATGTTTTATTTGGTCACAGAACTCCTAGGTTAGTGGTCAGGGAACAGGGGTAAATTACCCCACATGGGGTTTAAATTAAATTCCTGGGGGTAATGGACGGACAGCCGGGCAGGCATATGAATCATTCTACAGTAAAGAATGATTCATATGCATGCCCGGCTGTGCCGCAGGGAGATTCTAAGCCGGATGCCCGCTGAGATGTTATTACCAGTGGGTGCCCGGCTCCTTCCCTGCCGCGCCGCGTTAGCCGAAGGCTGGAGTTCTCTTTTGAACTCCAGCTTCCGGCTCTCCCCATGTGCACTATGGGAGAGCCCCCCATGTCACCGGTCTGATGGCGCCCAGGGCACAAGCCCTGCTCGACCTCCTCTAGTTATACCACTGGGTGAAATAGCTAATGGCACTGCCACAATGGATAAGTGCCCCCTGATTCGAGTCGTATCCGAGTCAGGCTCGACTTTTCCCACCTGACTCGGAACTGAAATCGAGGCAAAACGTCATCATCCCGCCTTCCCGATCTTGAGGGTTTTGGATTCTATAAAAGGTCCCCGCGTTGGCACCATTTCTCACTCCGGCTGAGGACAGTGAAGAGGGAGGGTGGGAGCTAGGGCAGGCTGGGCTGTGTTGTGCTGCTGTTGTTCATAGGGGCTAGCTGGGCTGTGTTGTGCTGCTGTCATAGGGGCTGGCTGGGCTGTGTTGTGCTGCTGTTGTTCATAGGGGCTAGCTGGGCTGTGTTGTGCTGCTGTCATAGGGGCTGGCTGGGCTGTGTTGTGCAGTCAGTTGTCCATAGGGGCTGTGTCCACTCCAAAGTCTGTAGGGGCTAGCTGGACTGTGTTGTGTAGTGTCCCATAAAGGCTGTAGTCCTAGAGGGGTGCTGTAGTGTTGTCCAGGGGGTGATCTGTGCATCAGGGGTGCTTCCCCAAAGTGCACTCCAAAAATTTTTTTTATTTTGTGTTTGTGAATTGTGTGCGCAGTAGCCGCACATGCATCAACAAAGTAGCATCAACCATGCGCCTGTGTCATAAGTGAAGGGCCAGCTGGCTCGTCTGTTAAAGGGTGGTGTAACCCCCAAAGTGCACTCCAAACAAAATAAAAAATAATTTTCTGTGTTTGTGAATTGTGTGCACTGTACGTGCATCCTCAAAGCAGCAGCGCCAAGCGTGCGTCTGTCTGTTAAAGGGTGGTGTAACCCTCAAAGTGCACTCCACAAAAAATAAAAAATTCTTCTTTTTTTCTGTCTTTGTGATTTGTGTGCACTATAGCTGCACGTGCATCAGCAAAGGAGCAGCGCCAAGCGTGCGCCTGTGTCCCATAAGTAAAGAGCCGGCTGGCTCATTTCTTAAAGGGTGGTGTAACCCACAAAGTGCACTAGTCTCCAACAAAAATAAAAAAATATTTTCTGTGTTTGTGTGAGCCTTAGCCGCACGTATATATCAATATAACATAAATGGAGGACCAAACTTTCTCTCATAAAAATAAAATAGGGAAAGATCTAGAACCACTTTCTCCTAGTGCTGAAGCTGCTGCCACTAGTCATGACATAGACAATAACATGCCATCAACGTCGTCTGCCAAGGCCGATGCCCAATGTCATAGTAGAGGGCACATACAATCCCAAATGACAAAGTTCAGGAAAATGACCTTAAAAAAAACATTTAAATCATCTGAGGAGAAACGTAAACTTGCCAATATGCCATTTACGACACGGAGTGGCAAGGAATGGCTAAGGTCTTTCCCTATGTTCATGACTAGTGGTTCAGCTCAAATGACGATGGAAGCCCTCCTCCCGCTAAAAAAATCAAATGAGTTAAGCTGGCAAAAGCACAGCGAAGAACTGTGCATTCTAAGAAGATATCACAATTCCCCAAGGAGAGTCCAAGGGGGTCATTCAGACCCGGTCGTTAGCGCCGATGCGCTCGGACCGGGTCGATGGCCCCCAACAGAGCATGGTCGTAGCGGGTCTCAATCCAAAGGGGGCGAGCTGTCGATGTTGATTGACAGCTCGCCCCGTTTGGAAGGCGGGCCGGGGGGGTGGTAGCCCAAACGGAGGCGTTCCCATGGGAACGCCTACCATTTGGGGGCGGCCCCACTGACATCACTAGTGATGTCAGTGGAGAGCTTCCGGCTCTGACAGAGCCAGAAGCTCTCCGGGGCTTACGACAAGGGAGACCCTACCCTAGGGTCTCGTCGCAATCATCACCGGAGCGGTCGTTAGAGCTGTGGCTCTTTCCACCATTTGCACGCCCCCTGCAAGTGCTGAAAGGAGCACCCACAGTCCACTTGCTGATATGCAAATTGAAGATGTCACTGTTGAAGTACAACAGGATGAGGATACTGGTGTAGCTGGCGCTGAGGAGGAAGTTGGCGAGGAGGATTCTGATGGTGATGTGGTTTGTTTAAATCAGGCTCCGGGGGAGACAGTTGTTGTCCGTGGGATGAAAAAGCCAATCACGGTCATGCCTGGGCAGAAGACCAAACATTCCACCTCTTTGGTCTGGCAATATTTCTATCCAAATCCGGACAACAACTGTCTTGCCATATGTACCATAAGTAAAGGTGAAATAAGTAGGGGTAGGGACGTTAGCCACCTAGGAACATCCTCCCTTATACGTCACCTGCAGCGCGTTCATAAAAAGTTACTGTCAAGTTCAGAAACTTTGGCTAAGACCGTAAGCAGTCCAGGGACACCTAAATCCCTTTGTCCTGTTGTATCCAAGCGCCTGCAAACCACACCGTCAACTCCCTCCTCGTCAATTTCCTCCTTAGTCAGGATAGGAAGTATTCCTGCAGGCCATGTCACTGGCATGACTGACTCTCCTATCCCGGATTCCTCCGGAGGATCCTGCATTGCTACGCCTCCTGCTGCCGCTGCTGCTGTTGCTGCTGCTGGGAGTCGTTCATCATCCCAGAGAGGAAGTAGGAACACCACTACTTTTACTAAACAATTGACCCTCCAACAGTCCTTAGCGAGGAGGATGAAGTACGACAGCAGTCATCCTGAAGCAAAACGTATAACTGAGGCCTTGACTGCTATGTTGGTGTTAGACGTGCGTCCGGTATCCGCCATTAGTGCAGTGGGATTTAGACAATTGCTGGAGGTAGTGTGTCCCCGGTTCCAAATCCCATCTAGATTCCACTTCACTAGGCAGGCGATACCGAGACTGTACAGAAACGTCAGAAAAAGTGTCCTCAGTGTCCTGAAAAATGCCGTTGTACCCAATGTCCACTTAACCACGGACATGTGGACAAGTGGAACAGGGCAGACTAAGGACTATATGACTGTGACAGCCCACTGGGTAGATATATCACCTTACGCAGCAACAACAGCAGAGTCACCAGTAGCAGCATCTCAGAAACGCCAGCTCGTTCCAAGGCAAGCTACGCTGTGTATCACCGGTTTCAGTAAGAGACACACCGCCGACAACCTCTTAGAGAAACTGAGGGAAATCATCGCCCAGTGGCTTACCCCACTTAGACTCTCCTGGGGATTTGTGATATCTGACAACGCCACCAATATTGTGCGGGCATTACATCTGGGCAAATTCCAGCACATCCCATGTTTTGCTCACACAATAAACTTGGTGGTGCAGAATTTTCTGAAAAGCGACAGGGGCATGCAGGAGATGCTTTGGGTGGCCCAAAAATTTCTGGCCACTTTCGCCATTCAGCGACTGCGTGCCGAAGACAGGAGTGCCAGCAAACACTCTTGAACCTGCCCCGACATCACCTGAAGCAAGAGGTTGTGACGCGTTGGAATTCAACCCTCTATATGCTTCAGAGGATGGAGGAGCAGCAAAAGGCCATTCAAGCCTATACATCCACCTATGACGTAGGCAAAGGAGGGGGTATGCACCTGACTCAAGCGCAGTGGAGAATGATTTCCGTGTTGTGCAAGGTTCTCCAGCCCTTCAAACTTGCCACACGTGAAGTCAGTTCAGACACTGCCAGCTTTAGTCAGGTCATTCCCCTCATCAGGCTTTTGCAGAAGCAGCTGGAGAAAGTGAAGGAGGAGCTAAGACGGAGCGATTCCGCTCGGCATGTGGGACTTGTGGATGAAGCCCTTCATTCGCTTTGCCAGGATTCCAGGGTGGTCAATCTGTTGAAATCAGACCACTACATTTTGGCCACCGTGCTCGATCCTAGGTTTAAAGCCTATGTGGTGTCTCTCTTTCCGGCCGACACAAGCCTGCAGAGGTGCAAAGACCTGCTGGTGAACACACTGTCAGCTGAAGCGGAACGTGACACGTCAACAGCTCCTTCTTCATTTTCTCCCGCAACTGGGGCTGCCAGGAAAAAACTTAGGTATCCTAAGCAACCCGCTGGCGGTGATGCAGGGCAGGCAGGACCAAGTTTGGACATCTGGTCCGGACTGAAGGACCTGGCAACAATTTCTGACATGTCTACTGTCACTGCATATGATACTGTCACCATTGACAGAATGGTGGAGGATTACATCGGTGACAGCATCCAAGTAGGCATGTCAGACAGTCCATACCTGTACTGGCAGGAAAAAGAGGCAATTTGGAGGCCCCTGTACAAACTGGCTCTATTTTACCTGAGTTGCCCCCCCTCCAGTGTGTACTCCGAAAGGGTGTTTAGTGCAGCCGGGAACCTTGTCAGCGAAAGGCGTAGGAGGTTGCTTCCACAGAATGTGGAGAAGATGATGTTCATCAAAATGTATTATCAGCTCTTCCAGGGAGACCAGCCTCCAGAACGTACAGAGGGACCTGTGGTGGTGGATTCAAGTGGGGACGAATTAATACTTTGGGAGGATGAGGATGTACACACTGAAGAGGGTGAGGAATCGGTGGATGAGGAGGATGAGGATGACATCTTGCCTCCGTAGAGCCAGTTTGTGCAGGGACACATTAATTGCCAGCTTGTTTTGTGGGGGCCCAAACGAACCAATCATTTCAGCCACAGTTGTGTGGCAGACCCTGGCGCTGAAATGATTGGTTTGTTAAAGTGTGCATGTCATGTTTATACAACATAAGGGTGGGTGGGAGGGCCCAAGGACAATTCCATCTTGCACCTCTTTTTTTTCTTTGCATTATGTACAGTTTGGGGCCTAGTTTTTCAAACTGCCATCCTGTCTGCCACTGCAGTATCACGCCTAGATGGGTCACGTGTTTGTGCCGCCCACTCGTGTCGCTTAGCATAGTCATCCAGCTACCTCGGTGCAGCCTTTTGGACATAAAAACACTATTGTGAGGTGTGAGGTGTTCAGAATAGACTGGAAATGAGTGGAAATTAAGGTTATTGAGGTTAATAATAGCATAGGAGCAGAAAAACCTACAAATTCTGTGATTTTAGCTGTTTTTATGCTTTTTTTCAAAAAAATACAGATCCAAAACACAAAACCCAGAACCCAAAACACGGAAGGGTGGTTTTGGCAAAACCAATCCAGATCCAAAACATGAAGAAAGATCCAGATCCAAAACCAAAACACAAAACACGAAAAGTGGCCGGTGCACACCCCTACTGTACAGAAACGTCAGAAAAAGTGTCCTCAGTGTCCTGAAAAATGCGGTTGTACCCAATGTCCACTTAACCACAGACATGTGGACAAGTGGAACAGGGCAGACTAAGGACTATATGACTGTGACAGCCCACTGGGTAGATATATCACCTTACGCAGCAACAACAGCAGAGTCACCAGTAGCAGCATCTCAGAAACGCCAGCTCTTTCCAAGGCAAGCTACGCTGTGTATCACCGGTTTCAGTAAGAGACACACCGCCGACAACCTCTTAGAGAAACTGAGGGAAATCATCGCCCAGTGGCTTACCCCACTTAGACTCTCCTGGGGATTTGTGATATCTGACAACGCCACCAATATTGTGCGGGCATTACATCTGGGCAAATTCCAGCACATCCCATGTTTTGCTCACACAATAAACTTGGTGGTGCAGAATTTTCTGAAAAGCGACAGGGGCATGCAGGAGATGCTTTGGGTGGCCCAAAAATTTCTGGCCACTTTCGCCATTCAGCGACTGCGTGCCGAAGACAGGAGTGCCAGCAAACACTCTTGAACCTGCCCCGCCATCACCTGAAGCAAGAGGTTGTGACGTGTTGGAATTCAACCCTCTATATGCTTCAGAGGATGGAGGAGCAGCAAAAGGCCATTCAAGCCTGTACATCCACCTATGACATAGGCAAAGGAGGGGGTATGCACCTGACTCAAGCGCAGTGGAGAATGATTTCCGTGTTGTGCAAGGTTCTCCAGCTCTTCGAACTTGCCACAAGTGAAGTCAGTTCAGACACTGCCAGCTTGAGTCAGGTCATTCCCCTCATCAGGCTTTTGCAGAATCAGCTGGAGAAAGTGAAGGAGGAGCTAAGATGGAGCGACTCCGCTTGGCATGTGGGACTTGTGGATGAAGCCCTTCATTCGCTTTGCCAGGATTTCAGGGTGGTCAATCTGTTGAAATCAGACCACTACATTTTAGCCACCATGCTCGATCCTAGGTTTAAAGCCTATGTGGTGTCTCTCTTTCCAGCCGACACAAGCCTGCAGAGGTGCAAAGACCTGCTGGTGAAAACACTGTAGCTGAAGCAGAACGTGACATGTCAACAGCTCCTTCTTCATTTTCTCCCGCAACTGGGGCTGCCAGGAAAAAACTTAGGTATCCTAAGCAACCCGCTGGCGGTGATGCAGGGCAGGCAGGACCAAGTTTGGACATCTGGTCCAGACTGAAGGACCTGGCAACAATTTCTGACATGTCTACTGTCACTGCATATGATACTGTCACTATTGACAGAATGGTGGAGAATTACATCAGTGACAGCATCCAAGTAGGCATGTCAGACAGTCCGTACCTGTACTGGCAGGAAAAAGAGGCAATTTGGAGGCCCCTGTACAAACTGGCTCTATTTTACCTGAGTTGCCCACCCTCCAGTATGTACTCCGAAAGAGTGTTTAGTGCAGCCGGGAACCTTGTCAGCGAAAGGCGTAGGAGGTTGCTTCCACAAAATGTGGAGAAGATGTTCATAAAAATGAATTATCAACTCTTCCATGGAGACCAGTCTCCAGAACGTACAGAGGGACCTGTGGTGGTGGATTCCAGCGGGGACGAATTAATACTCTGTGAGGATGAGGATGTACACAACACTGAAGAGGGTGAGGAATCGGTGGATGAGGAGGATGAGGATGACATCTTGCCTCCGTAGAGCCAGTTTGTGCAGGGACAGTTTAATTGCCAGCTTGTTTTGTGGGGGCCCAAACGAACCAATCATTTCAGCCACAGTAGTGTGGCAGACCCTGGCGCTGAAATGATTGTTTTGTTAAAGTGTGCATGTTCTGTTTATACAACATAAGAGTGGGTGGGAGGGCCCAAGGACAATTCCATCTTGCACCTCTTATTTTTCTTGGCATTATGTACAGTTTGGGGCCTAGTTTTTCAAACTGCCATCCTCTCTGCCACTGCAGTGTCACTCCTAGATGGGCCACGTGTTTGTGCTGCCCACTAGTGTCGCTTAGCATAGTCATCCA
This sequence comes from Taudactylus pleione, assembly GCA_031769625.1. Lineage (NCBI taxonomy): Eukaryota > Metazoa > Chordata > Amphibia > Anura > Myobatrachidae > Taudactylus > Taudactylus pleione. The sequence continues at coordinate 8,139,577 of JAUIMM010000197.1, forward strand.
GCTACCTCGGTGCAACCTTTTGGACATAAAAACACTATTGTGAGGTGTGAGGTGTTCAGAATAGACTGGAAATGAGTGGAAATTAAGGTTATTGAGGTTAATAATAGCATAGGAGCAGAAAAACCCACACATCTGTGATTTTAGCTGTTTTTATGCTTTTTTTCAACAAAAAGATCCAAAACACAAAATCCAGAACCCAAAACACGGAAGGGTGGTTTTAGCAAAACCAATCCAGATCCAAAACACGAAGAAAGATCCAGATCCAAAACCAAAACACAAAACACGAAAAGTGGCCGGTGCACACCCCTAATGTACACACACATTATTCTTACCTGAGTCCAAAATATTCCAGGAATACAATGGCAATGATGCATACTCGTTCTGTTCCCTAACTGGCCTCACAGCCCTGATGAGCTGCAATATCCAATTAAAATACATTTTTCATTGGAATGAGGTTCCTGCATCATCTTAAAAGCAGGTGTCTTTGAAGCTAAAGCTGTTAGCATTGGCAGCTAATATTGCTATATTTAGCTGCTTAGGAGTATTTGCAGGTATGAGTGTGTTCCCCTGAGATCTTCTATTTCATTTTCAAAAGAAGGAGTTTTAAATATCGCCAGTGTTATATTTTTCCACTGTACATCAGGCTTCAGTTACTTTAAATGATCATTCTATTGTCACTTTCATTACTAAATATTATACTGTGATACATTTTCTTTCCACAATAAAAAAAAAAGGATCTTGCTTTCATGTACTTTCTCCAAAATGTGTTATATTATATAGCAAAACCTAGTGTTCCTGTGTCTGAGCAAGTAGGCGATATAATCCACCGAAACGCGTGACATGGAATGCTGCTGCCTGGCCGGTTCATTAAAGTATTCTATATGCTCTTTAAAAGATATTTAAAGTGCAATTTACTTATATTATAAATGAAAGTCTCAACTTACAAATAATATATCTTAGGTTCCTGCTTATTTTTTAGCAAGCTATCTTGTTTATCGCCTGCAGATGTGATCTGCCCACTAGATGTGGCTTTATCACATATACTATTGGGTCCTTACACTACTTCTTTCATTTATATGCACACCAGACGCAGTTTAGATATAAATAAGTTAGTTATTGGAATGGCTAACTGGAAGGATAACTTCCCTGAGGTAGACATACAGACCATCGTAGGTTCATGTGTAAGGATAAACCGCCAATGGTCTCCTCGTCCGAGGCAGAGATACATTTTAAATTATTACACAGATCTTACTTCACCCCAAAACTGAGATGTCTGATAGGGGCCTCATCAGACTCCAACTGCTTTATACGTTTGCAGCCTGATGCGGATTTACTACATTGCATGTGGTCATGCCCCGGGGTACAGGAATTCTGGGCAGCGGTACAGAGATACACTGTTAGGGAATTATGGCCCTAAGTATTAAGCCTTGCATGGAAATAAAGTGTACAGATATAAAGTCCCAACCAATCAGCTCCTAACTGCCATGTCACAGTCTGTGTTTGAAAAATGACAGTTAGGAGCTGACTGGCTGGTGCTTTATCTCCATTCTCTTTATCTCCATCCAAGGCTTAGTAAATAGACCCCTCAGGCATTTCGTTTATATTACTATGGCCTGGGCACTGTGAGACCTCGGTTCATCATCGACCTCACACGGTTGCTCAGTAGGCAACGCCTCTCTTTTAGCACACGTTGCTGCAGTTTTTAAAAAGACAACACTGTCTCAATGGATCACTAAGGAATTGTTTCCCATTTCTTTAATTTTCCCATGATTGGCACTTTTGTATCAATAGTTTTGACTGCTCATTAGATGTAGAAACCAGAGTTGAAAAGTTCTTCAGTATCTGGCTACCCTACTTTGTCACATTACCATCCCATGTTAGAGAGTTCACCAGGCAGGCGGTTAAACTAATATCCTGGTATAAATTAGGGATGAGCGGGTTCGGTTCCCTGAGAACCGAACCCACCCGAACTTCGGGGATCCGGGGCGATCCGAGCCCAAGCTCGGATCTCCCTGTCTGCCCCGGATCCCTCTCCCGAGGCAAAACCTCGAGATCTGCTGTCGGATCTCGAGGTTTTGCCTCGAGCGGCCATTTTAAAAAAAATGCCTTTGCCTTTAATGGGCAAAGTGCTGATTGGCTGACAGAGCCGTCTGTCACGGCTCTCAGCCAATCAGCATTATGGTGCTCATTTGCATGTAGCACGGACTCGTGAGATCCGTGCTACATGCATCTGTGTGATTGACAGTGACACAGAGCACAGATGGGTCAGTGAGACCCGTCTGTGCTGCTGTGTATTTCAATGACACAGATGCACGCACGGACCAGGAGATCCGTGCTACTTGCATCTGTGTCATTGACACAGAGCACTAACGGGTCCGTGAGACCCGTCTGTGCTGCTGTGGTAAAAAAAAAAAAAAAAACCTGTGTAAAAAGAGAAAAAAATGGCGTGCCCCCCCCCCCAAAAAAAGAGCAACCAGCCCCGGGCATTAGTGACCCAGTGCTGGGTGTGCTTAAATACAGGGGACAAACGACATAGGGGTCCCCTGTACTTAAACACAACCAGCACCGGGCTAGTCAGAACCAGAGCTGGTTGCCAAAATACGGGGGACAAACGACGTAGGGGTCCCCCGTATTCTGCGCAACCAGCTCTGGGCTCTGATCCGGTCCTGGTTCTGGAAATACAGGGGAAAAAAATGAGTAGGGTTCCCCTGTATGTTCCAGAACCAGCACTGGACTTTTTCTAGCGGGGGGCTGATGCCACAGCCAGGGGAGCCCTTTCACCGGGCCCCCCAGCCGCAGCATCAGCCCTGACCGCTAGTCAGCCCAGGCCGGGGATCCCTGGAGAGCTGGGGACCCCCCCAATAAAGGGGTCACCCTCTCCAGGGCTCCCCAGGCCCATGCTGATAGCCCGGGGCTATCCCCGCCACCCCTGGTGGCGGTGGGTGGCGGGTTGATTGTGTGGTGTGGTGTAAATAAAGAATATCAAACATTGTCTTTACAAGTAGAACTGCAAGTCCCAGCAAGCCTGCCCCGCATGCTGGTACTTGGAGAACCACAAGTACCAGCATGCAGGGCATTAAGGGCCCACTAGTACCTGTAGTTCACCTGTAAAAAAATGTTTAAAAAAAACACAGGACACACACACCGTGACAGTATAAGTTTATTAAACATACATACACACACACACACACACACACATGTACACATACTCACCTATGTAACCCTGTAGCATCGGTCCACTTGTCCGGTAAAGTATCCATAGGGGACCTGTGAAAAAAAACATACTCACCATCTCCTATGCGAGGTTCTGTCCTCTTCGTTCCAAAGTAGGCATCCCCGGACTTGGCCAAAAAAAAAAAAACGAAAACGCGATCCACGAACTTAGTACCGTTCTATAGAACGGTACTTCCCGAATGAGAGCTTAGCGGCGGGGTATCACCATGGAAACCCCGCTGCTAAGCGTTCATTGGCTGAGAGAGGCCATCTCCCGTCTCTCTCAGCCAATGAACGGCTCCCTCCATTGTAGTCAATGCTGGGAGCCGCAAGGTTATTAAAGTTTACCCTGCGGTTCCCACCATTGACTACAATGGAGGGAGCCGTTCATTGGCTGAGAGACGGGAGATGACCTCTCTCAGCCAATGAACGCTTAGCAGCGGGGTTTCCATGGTGATACCCCGCCGCTAAGCTCTCATTCGGGAAGTACCGTTCTATAGAACGGTACTAAGTTCGTGGATCGCGTTTTCGTTTTTTTTTTTTGCCAAGTCCGGGGATGCCTACTTTGGAACGAAGAGGACAGAACCTCGCATAGGAGATGGTGAGTATGTTTTTTTTCACAGGTCCCCTAGGGATACTTTACCGGACAAGTGGACCGATGCTACAGGTTACATAGGTGAGTATGTGTACATGTGTGTGTGTGTGTGTGTATGTATGTTTAATAAACTTATACTGTCACGGTGTGTGTGTCCTGTGTTTTTTTAAACATTTTTTTTACAGGTGAACTACAGGTACTAGTGGGCCCTTAATGCCCTGCATGCTGGTACTTGTGGTTCTCCAAGTACCAGCATGCGGGGCAGGCTAGCTGGGACTTGCAGTTCTACTTGTAAAGACAATGTTTGATATTCTTTATTTACACCACACCACACAATCAACCCGCCACCCACCGCCACCAGGGGTGGCGGGGATAGCCCCGGGCTATCAGCCTGGGCCTGGGGTGCCCTGGAGAGGGTGACCCCTTTATTGGGGGGGTCCCCAGCTCTCCAGGGATCCCCGGCCTGGGCTGACTAGCGGTCAGGGTTGATGCTGCGGCTGGGGGGCCCGGTGAAAGGGCTCCCCTGGCTGTGGCATCAGCCCCCCGCTAGAAAAAGTCCAGTGCTGGTTCTGGAACATACAGGGGAACCCTACTCATTTTTTGTCCCCTATATTTCCAGAACCAGGACCGGATCAGAGCCCAGAGCTGGTTGCGCAGAATACAGGGGACCCCTACGTCGTTTGTCCCCCGTATTTTGGCAACCAGCGCTGGTTCTGACTAGCCCGGTGCTGGTTGTGCTTAAGTACAGGGGACCCCTACGTCGTTTGTCCCCTGTATTTAAGCACACCCAGCACTGGGTTACTAATGCCCGGGGCTGGTTGCTCTTTTTTGGGGGGGTGCACGCCATTTTTTTCTTTTTTTACACAGGTTTTTTTTTTTTTTTTTTACCACAGCAGCACAGACGGGTCTCACGGACCTGTCATTGCTCTGTGCCAATCACACAGATGCATGTAGCACGGATCTCCCGGGTTCGTGCTACATGCAAATGGGCACCATAACGCTGATTGGCTTCCTGTCTGCCACTGCAGTGCCACTCCTAGATGGGCCACGTGTTTGTGCCGCCCCCTTGTGTCGCTTAGCATAGTCATCCAGCTTCCTCGGTACAACCTTTTGGCCTAAAAACAATATTGTGAGGTGTGAGGTGTTCAGAATAGAGTGGAAATGAGTGGAAATTAATGTTATTGGGGTTATTAATAGCGTAGGAACAAAAAAAGGCCCATTTATGTGATTTTAGCGTTTTTTTTTTATTTTTTAAGAAAAAATCCAGATCCAAAACACAAAACCCAGAACCCAAAACACGGAAGGGTGGTTTTGGCAAAACCAATCCAGATCCAAAACACGAAGAAAGATCCAGATCCAAAACCAAAACACAAAACACGAAAAGTGTCCGGTGCACACCCCTAGTATAAATTAGTAACTTTGGCTAAAGAGTCTCCTCCTTTTCAGTCTCCGCTATGAGTTATTGAGATGCAGGGGCGCAGAGAGGCTGGCCGCTATGAGTTATTGAGATGCAGGGGCGCAGAGAGGCTGGGCGCTATGAGTTATTGAGATGCAGGGTCGCAGAGAGGCTGGCCGCTATGAGTTATTGAGATGCAGGGGCGCAGAGAGGCTGGCCGCTATGAGTTATTGAGATGCAGGGGCGTAGAGAGGCTGGCCGCTATGAGTTATTGAGATGCAGGGGCACAGAGAGGCTGGCCGCTATGAGTTATTGAGATGCAGGGGCGCAGAGAGGCTGGCCGCTATGAGTTATTGAGATGCAGGGGCACAGAGAGGCTGGGCGCTATGAGTTATTGAGATGCAGGGGCGCAGAGAGGCTGGAAGCTATGAGTTATTGAGATGCAGGGGCACAGAGAGGCTGGCCGCTATGAGTTATTGAGATGCAGGGGCGCAGAGAGGCTGGGCGCTATGAGTTATTGAGATGCAGTGGCGCAGAGAGGCTGGCCGCTATGAGTTATTGAGATGCAGGGGCGCAGAGAGGCTGGGCGCTATGAGTTATTGAGATGCAGGGGCGCAGAGAGGCTGGGCGCTATGAGTTACTGAGATGCAGGGGCGCAGAGAGGCTGGGCGGGCCCAGGTGAAAAGGGCTTGACCTAATAGCGGGAGGCATGGCCACACCCCCTTAGGACTTTTTTAAAAGATTTTTGTGTCGCTGCATGCTGAGGAGGGGGACGCTGTGAGCCCCTCAGCCCGGCACAGTGTGATCACTCCCCCCCACACAGGAATAGGTGTCTTCCACTGCAGCGCAGCACACAGCTGCATGTGCTGGGCTGCTGTGATTTAAGAGGGAGGGGGTGCAACGCCAGACCCAGGCCCCCCGCTGGGCCCCTCCGGCAGCCCGGGTAATTAGTAATGGCGCCCCTGTCGAGATGGAACGATTTTCTCTCTTGTATTGCATTTACGTTATGGTGAAGATGATATTATCTGTATTTACCTATTTGCAGTTCAGATTTACATGTGACCATGTTTTTATAGAATCTCTTTCTTACTACCTAATATATGGTAAAAATGAAGATTAGTATTTTCTTGCATCCTATGACTGTTTCGTACTTAGAACTTACTGTAGTAATATTTTGTGTGAACCTTTCAATAAACATATATACAAAAACAAACAAATAATAATAAAAAACTAAAAATAATATAGTGTAATAAATTCTAACAGATTATAAAACATCCAACTTAGTTAAGATAAATCAGGAAGATACAGTATGTGTATAATAGATTCTTCAGTTTCCGGATAGGAGAACACAGTACACGGGGGGATATATGTCTAAATGCACTTACTACACACAGATGAAGTAATAACCTCTCAAATAAGCAAAGCCTGCTTCTTCTTCCAAAAGATCAATACCGTGGAATCTCCACTAAAGATGACAACATCTAGGAAAATAATAATGAATATCTTGATAATACCGTCAGGTAAAATCCAAGACATTTAATGAAAATGCATATACACAGTATATACTGTATATAAAATATAAAAGCACATAATGGGCCTGACGCAAAGCAACCGCAAGTGTGCAGCCAGAATTACGACGTTATGCAAATGCGAGTATCAGTCCATCTACGCGAGTATTTGACCATCTAGATGCATGTGGTCACAGCAACCATTGTTTTTCTGTTCTCCTTATAAACATCCTTAGATCTGTGCAGCATTTACAATTCAGTATACAAACAGCAGTGGAGAAGACAGTGTCATCCAATCGGTTTGAGCGTGTCATCAATGTTCTAAACCTTTTGTTTGATGGTAATTTAATAAATAAACCAAGATAAGGATGGCTAGGGTCAAGTAAAATACGGAGTTCTTTTTTAAACCCTTTTCCCATTGAGCTCCTGGATTCTAGGCAACTGCATCCCAATAATTTTTTCCTGGAGTCCTAACCAGATGTTCAAGGATACCGCTGTACAGTTGCCAAACAAAGTAATACCATAGGTCAGCACACTCATAATTGTACTCCAATAAAACTTTAAAAGAGTGTCTTTACTTGGTAGTTACTTTGTTGATAGGCTGATCCCTTTCTGGGGACCAGCCGATCAGATGCAGATTGCACTGATCCATCCCAAAGACCAAAGAGTCTATGTCTGCATCATTCAATGGAAGAAGATAAGTGAATGTGTGTGTAAGTAAATGTTTGTATCGTTTCTTTCTTATTGATGTTTTGTATAACATTGTGAAATATTGTTTAGATTTTAGGTGCCCTTTCTTAAACTTTATTTCCCCTGGACCACCTGTAGTAGATATTGAAGTACTACCTTGACTGCTGGCAGCAGCTGTAGCACTAGTACTGGGTTGCTCTCGACTGATACATATTGTCTCACAGCACTCCTAGTGGGTGGCACCCTAATGACGTTATATTTTTTAACACAAGTTTTATCATTTAAATTTTTTATAAAAGTGTCTGAACACAGTTTTTCTAGTAATGGTGGCACTCTAAGGACGTTATTTTTTTAATACACAAGTTTTATCATTTTAATTTTTAATAGCAGTGCCTGAATACAAAACAGTGCCTCACAGCGCCCCTAGTAATGGTGGCACCATAATGACGTTATATTTTTCAACCCACAAGTTTTATAATATACATTTTTCGCAGTCCACATTGCGTCTACACATACAGTGTCCCTTTAACACAGTGCTCCTAATCATTTTTTAGTGCCTCACAGTGATACAACTCTGTCACACACCCTCTCTCTTCGATCTACTGTGTGAAATGGCTCCCGATCACGAGGGAGGGACTTTAATTTGCAATCCAAAACACGCAAGATCCGATGCTGGCAAGATGACGTTTTGACTAATTTTGGGATCTGAAGATGGTGGGAAGACCCGAGCCCTGGCTCAGTTAAGCTCGGGACCCCTAAGTTAGGGTGTGTTTGGTTTTAACGGAAACCGAACCGCACATCTCTGGTTAAAACTAGCTCTGAGATTACATAACTGTATGAATTATATGGGTCACAAGTTCAATCTTCATATACTTTTAAATCAGTTAAGAAAGTTATTTCAAAGCAGACTGGTGGCACCTTCATTTGCATGTATACTGGCCAGTTATGGTAGGCTGAATATGCTCCCATCTCCATAGGTTGCCATCAGAAATCATCTAGTGGGAGGTAATGTGCAGCCATTCACACAAGGTGAGCAATAGTAAACACCAGCAGAATCAATACTGAGGCAAACCAGGCAGTGATACTTAACCAGGATTTTGGACGTGCACCCACACAGATACTTTCTTCTTCTTGTGTTGGTGTTTAGGATTTTGGGTGTATTGCAGAACAGTTTTGTAAAGTCGTACTCACAGTATCACTAGCAGACAGCGTAGATGGAGCGTAGCATACAGGGGACTGTATAATAGTAATATATGCAGGATATATCAGAGTCTTCCCTGGAGCTATGTACTGTACTACGCATTTGTGTAGTACTGTGACACTCAATCACAGTGACAAGAGGGCGCCGCACAGTAGCACTGTCAGTGGTCACCTTGGTAAAGGACTGTTGCTTCACTAAAGGAGCATCATGGAGACAGCGCAGGAGCGCACTCCATCTACCGACATACTTTTAGTAAAAGTATTTAGCAATGCAGGAATGGCTATGTCTTCTCTGCGAACCCCAATATGCATGGAAAGTAGTGATATTTCCTAACAGGAGGAATTCCAGGGCTGGAGGCTATGGACAAGTCTCAGCCATGTACAAACAGTGATTATCAAATCACTGATAACAGCAGCAGCAGCAAGTCTCAGAGGTGAAGGAATGTTTAAGATAAGACAAAACTCTTTCTAGCTCCTACAATGAGAAGTCAGTCACAAGTCTGATTACCTCTTTCCTCCAGTGCAGGGGCTGTTAACCCCCCATCATTAGCAATTTCACACTTCACACTTGTGCTCAAACAAGATTATTTATCATTTAAAAGAGACTAGACACCAGTCAGACTGCTTGTGGTATGTGAGTTTCTTACACAGGGCCTGATTCAGAGCCGCTCGTTCGCTCCGAGCGATGTTCGCACAACTGCGCATCCATATGGGTTGTAATACGCATGCGCGAACCAGTCATTGCGGTCAGAAATTGTGTGCTCGCAAAATAGCGAATGTCTGCTAATTTGAGTAACAGAATGAGGCGTTTGTGGGTGGTAACAGGGGAAGGTGCTTGAAAACGGGAAGTGGAGATCCGAACGCAGGCGTGCCAAACGGTCAAAACGGGCGTTTTAAGGGTGTGCATAATTAACAAAGCAGCGTCATCGACCACGTCACTTGGTTGTCTTTTAGCCTGAACTACTCACATGATTGCGGTAGGAAAATGCTACCACAAGCACTGCGAGCAGTTCAGGCGCCTTTCGATGTACTCGATTAATCTAATAAATAGCGGAGATGATGTAGGATGCGAGCGGCCAGGGGGCGTTTTATAAAAAATAGCGAGCGCATGTTTCGTTCGCTCGTTCAGACATAGAGGCGTCAACAGACCGCAAAGAGCGAGCGCTCTATTTAAATATCCGGACCCTTTTTCTGAGCGAGCGAGCGCAAATAGCGTCCGGCTCTGAATCAGGCCCACAGTCGGGTCGAGTAGTGATGTAATTACTTATATTATATACTAGATGGGATACCGGTGTTGCCCGGGTTGAAGACTGGACCCTGAAGTACACCTGCAGCCTTTATTTGTTTGCATTGTCGTAGCCTATAACCCCATTCCATTGATCCTGAAGAGGAACCTACTCTTTGCTAACCACTTGCAAATAGTGGCGTAACTTTCATGGGTGCAAGGTGTGCGGCTGCTATGGCGCCCGAGCTGCCTCTGTGGCCTGCCATTCCCCCTGCACCCAGTCACGCACACAAGGTCGGCCGATCTAGTCAGGGCCGTCGAGGAGGGCCCGGGTGTCAGCAGTGTTGAGGTTGCTCCAATTGGCTCGCGTTTCGGCACCAGATACAAATTGCGCTGACGCTGTCTGTCCATGTCTGCCTCTGCCTGCCGGTGTGCCAGCTGTAATTAGCTAGCGACTCAGCCCCAAATCCAGACCGGTTGGCAGCTGATGGCATACAGAGGGAGGCGAGAGGCTGCTGGAGGGACATGGTGTGGTGAGTTACTGGGGGGGGGGTATAATGTGTAAGGAGCATTACTATTGTGTGGAATAATGTTTTATATTTGGCACTACTACTATGTGGCATAATCTGTAAAGGACATTACTATGTGGTATAATGTGTAAGGGGCATTACTGTAGTGTAAGGGGCATTACTGTGTGGCGTAATGTATAAGGGGCACTACTACTGTGTGGCATAATGTGTACAAGGGGTACTACTGTGTGGCATAACCTGAATGGGCTCTGTGTGGCATAATTTGAATGGGGTCTGTGTGGCATAACATAAATGGGCTCTGTGGGGGGCAAATGCATGTGGTTTATTTTTTTTTACCTCTGGGAGGGCCCTTTTAAGAACTTGTTACTGTATACCCTTGCCTGCAAACACAGAGGCTCTGGGTTTAATATGAACTTGCATGAAAGGATACTTTTGTACTTTAGCGTTTTCACAGGTTTTTGGCAGACTGTCTATTTCCACTGGAGCTAGCCCTGGAACTTGTATAATTTAAGCGTGTCCCCATTTTTAGCGACTGTGTGACAGTGTGTGGCTCTGACGAAGTTCAAACCTAGGTAAAAACCTAATCCTGATCAAACTACACCACCATGCCAAATTTGATGGAGCTAGGTCCAAAACTCTGGCCGTGCATAAAGAACAAAAAGCCACCGCGAGTGCATACGCAGCATGAGAGCCCTCTATGTGAGAGGAGAGGTCCTGAGTCTGCGGCTGGTCAGACCGGTCGCAAGGTCAAGATGGCCATCGATGTGCGTCAATACTACCGATGTTTACGCAGGTTTGCATCGACGCACGCAGATAAGAAGGCAGCAGTTGGCGTCTTTATGCTCAGGCGATCTTTGCAAACATTAGCGTATTGTCAGAGCTGTGTTGCGTATGAAAACGTCTATCTGTGAATGAGGCCCATGGTCATTTGTGACTGCACAGAATTTCTCCTAAATCCCATATACAGATTTCCCATATGCCCCTGGGCCAGCCTTTACCATCTAGTTTTCAGCACGTGACCATCGCCGATAAAGCGAGTCTCCCACACAGTAATCTCTTATTAAAGGACAACTCTTACTTGAAAGGTGAGCGTATCTGATTTTCACTCCATTTCAGTGTATACAGTAGATAGATGGAAGCCTGCGAGCAGGTCCCTCTTACCTCTATAGCTGGGTACACACCTGACAGATATATCTGCAGATGATGGCTGTTCATACACACTGAACAACCAGCAACTTTTCTCCAATGACCCAGAAGCCCCTCTGGCGTCCCTCTGTCATTTACGGGGGTAGAGATATATGCGTTATCACATATACCTCTACATTGCCGAGGGGTCCGCGCAACTCGTTATTTTTTTTTGCAAAGTCCCAGGGAGTCTACTGGAGAAGAAGACAGAGCCGTGCCCATGGGCGCCAAGAGGGGGTGGGGAGTTGGTACAGTTTTCCCAGGCCCGGGCTTACTAGAGGTCTGGCATCGCCTCCCCCCTCCCTTACAGCAGCTCAGTACACAGATTGTGCTGGGCTGCTGTGTGAGACTGCTCGCAGCTGCTGCAGCAGCCAGAGCAGTCTCCTATGGCCGTGGGGGGGAGCGATCACACTGAACACGCCCCCCCCGCTTAGATCTGGGCTGGGGGGCTTACAGTGCTATGCGGTGCTGCAAAAGTGGTATTTTTTTCTTTCTTTTTTTTAAGGGGGCGTTACCACGCCTCCTGCAATTGGGCCACGCTCCCTCCTTTACCCGGGCCCGGCCAGGCTCTCTACGGCCCTGGCTATGCCAGTAGGTAGGTGAATACTGGAATTTTTTTTTTCAGGAAAACTGGGGGAATTTCTACTAGAGAAGGGGACTGAACATCTGGAAGAAGGTAAATATGTCTGTGTGTTTTGTATGTATTAAAATCTTACTTTCAACAGTATGTGAGTAGTGTGATTATTTTACTATTCTTTTTACAGTGGGGGTACGAGTACCGGCCTCCCGCTGACACCTGAAGTTCCACTGTAAAAAAACAATAGTACATATCTATTGTTTCACACTATTACCCCTGCACCCACCAGCCAGGGGTGAAGGGAAGAGCCCCGAGCTTTAGCCTAAGCCTGGGATGCACGGGAAAGGGAGGGCCCCTTTATTGGGGGGGGGGCACTGACTAGCTTGGGGTGTTAATACTTTGGCTGGGGAGACCCGGTGAAAGGGTCCCCTGGCTGTGGCATTACACCCTGGCTAGGTGCTGGTTTTAAAAATAGAGGTAACCCCATGCTATTTTTTCCCCTATTTTTAAAACCAGTGCTGGTTCATAAAATACAGGGGAACCATACAAGTTTTATATTTGTAGAACCAGGACTGGCTCAGGAGCTAGTTATGCTTTGGAGGGCACCTTACATAATTTTTTTTTTAAATTATCACTTTTTTTAACTATTTACGGCAATAAACATACAAAGATCACACTGATCTGTGTATGTCTCTGCTGAACCCGCAGCTCACGGGCAGGTGAATTGATTTCCCGAATTTGGACACGAGAATTGTCCATTCTCTTTAGTGTTTAGAGACTCGATTATTGGTAAATTCTCAAATCCTATCTTTACTAGTGAAAAGTTACTTGAGTTTGACCAATGGTGAATTGAAGAGAGTTTGCTAACTCTCCCGACTTTTCCTGTAGCAAAGGAGATTTCTCTCCCAAGTTTGACATTAGTAAATTTCTGAGTTGAAAAAAATGGCCAAACTCTGCAGTTATGCTAACTCTCCCAGGCTCGAATCTTAGTAAATATACCACTTAGACTCCATGGGGTATATTTACTAAAGTGCAGGTGTATAGAAGTGGAGTTGTTGCCTATACAAACCAATCAGATTCTACTTATCATCTATCTAGCACCTTCTAGAAGATAAAAGCTAGAATATGATTAGTTGCTATGGGCAACATCTCCATTTCCAAATACTCTCACTTTAGTAAATATACCCCTATAGGTCTTCTGTGTGATGTGCACCTAGGGGCAAATAAATATGCATTTGTCAAGGAGGAAAGAAAGGAAAGTACTCTCTTGCAGGGACACACTCTAAACAATATGTAAGCTTAAGTTAAAACATGAATTTTAATAGTTTCACTATCAATTAAATTAATCACAACACCTCACAAAATTATAATCAGGAACACTAGAGGGGAAAAAGGGGGAAGAACCCTAATAATATGATGCCTAATGTGTATAACGTATGCTCTGTTATATAGATAGGCCTGATTCACTATGGATCTCTATTGCGATCACAGCTGCGATTACGCACGCAAGTCATAGTTGCCTACCCTCCCGCATCTTGCTTGAGACTCCCGCTTCACTGCAGAGTCTCCCGCTACCCCGGAATGTTTAACAAAACCCCGGATTCCATACTAACTCGTAGGGAATCCAGACTGTGCATGGGACAGGAACTGGATGAGACGTCATGACGCGTGACATCTAACATCTGAATACTAGCCACCCCGCCTCCTCAGAGGAAAAGTCTGATCTGCCTCCTCTCCTGCCTCCGGACCTCCCACTGGCACCGAGGGTTAGGCAGTGCAGACTGGCCCTTCCGGTCCGCTTTGATCCGCCCCCGGACTGCCTGCAGTCAATGCTTACAAGTATTGAAGAAATGGCTGGTGCTGTTTCTCCTGGTCCGCCCCGGCTCCTCCTTCACCGGCCACTGTCACATCACAAACTCCGGAGGTCCCCATCCCTCAGGCTCACGCTGCTCTGCTGCTGCCTCTGAAAACACTGCGCTGATGGCAGCCATGGTCAGTACCTCAATGCAAGTCTTTCCTCTCCAAACGTTTCCTCAGGACTCCCAGTCTGCAGTGCAGTCAGTTTCTCCTCAGCCCGAGGCGCGTGCCAGGTTTATTCCTGTGTCACTGTCCCTCTCCTTTTATGGTCTGTCCTCCAGCCACACTAACGGGCAGGCAGGGCTCCCCATCTTAAGTCCGGTGAGAGAGTCCCCGCCATGATCCCCATACCATAAAACAGGCTGGCTGGGGAAAATCAATAGAAGTTTTGGGAGAAGGGGGAAGGGGTGGGGGGGTTGAATGCACACAAGAAGGGGACACAGCATGGGGACTATAATATAAAGAAGGTACCATAACAACCACTTTACTATAATTATAATAAAGTAATTATACATTAAAGTAATTATAAAATTTTAACATATGTATTTACACATATTCAAGGGCACACTAGTACAGGTGGTGCTCCCAGAATCGGGGGTACCGCCCCTACCCTTCTGCATCTGCTACCACAAAATGTTTAACAAAACCCCGGATTCCACACTGTCCCATAGGGTTTCCAGTCTGCGAATGTGCAAGTCCAGATGGGATAAGTGCTGGATGAGAGGACGTCATGACGTGCGACATTGGATACTGTCTGCTGGCCACAGCGGAGTTGTGTGTAGTGGTGGCCGCCTCTTCAGCAGCATAGACATGCATAAAACCTCCCCATCCACCACTAGTTAGTAATTGCATTATAATTGTACCCTCCAGGTATGATAGCCACATATATCTACATGGGTGTTACTAGACTCCTATAGGCGGTGCTGGACATGCCCCTCCAGTGGTGCACACCTTAATGAAGCTAGTCACTCCTTTGGGCGGAGCATGGCACACCCGTCAGCAGTGCGGCACACACTACGATGGACTAATCTCCCTGAAACTAGCTTTGAAAAGTAGGCAAGTATGACGCAAGTATTCTGCGAACATATGCTAATGACTGCAAAGCTAGTATAGTATCCGTAATACCGTGCAATCCTGCATATACATCGGGAACATCGAGTAACATTGACCCCTCACACACAGGTCTGACCCATACATGCCTACTCTCCCGGGAATCGTGGGAGGCTCCCGGTTTTTTGGGTAACCCCCCGCGATCCCGGAAGAGTAGGCATATCTCCCGCATCCCGCCCACTTCCTAGTGAAGTGGGCAGGATGGGGAGATTTTACATGAAGTTATCGGGTCCGTAGGGAAGGGGTGGGACTAAATGGGACAAATCGCGTAATTTGGCCACGCCCCCTCCTCACATAACCCGCATGTTATGTGATTTCCGCGACCGGATCAGAGGGTCCAGGTTGCGTGGAGGAGTGCCGCTAATGCTGCTGATCGGCAATCAGCTTGGTGGCTCCTCTATTACAGCAACAGGAAGATACGGAACGGGGGACAATGGAGGAGGTGCCCCCTTCAGGCCTGGAGCTCGGCGGCAACTGACTCTATTGTCTCCGGCAGTTCCGCCACTGCACAGGGCACTTCCAGGGATGCCATAGGTTGGTGGTACAAGACCATGTTATAGGCAAAACCCGTGCTGGTGGCTGCTAATTATAAAATATGTGGACGAACAGAAACGCAACCCTGTCCACCACCATATAACTGAATCTAAGGATGACATATACTCACAATTTACTTCATTTTATCACTTTTGCAGAATTTCCCAATAAGAAACTTTTGGCCTAGGCCTAGGGGGTGCCGTTAGAAAAATGTTGATGCGCTAATGCGCCAAAGAAAGTTTGGGAACCACTGCTCTAGCCTAAAGATGACCCTATATAGCATTGTTGATACTGATATTATTATTATTTACATTTAAGAACATACACACTGAAATATACTATATGATACTATACTAACAATATACTTTGTTATACATAGAAATGAATGTAAAATATATACTATAAATTGAAAGTTTCAATTGTTTTTAATTGTTCAATAATTCATCCCGAAAGCTGTCCTCACTTATATGGATCATTGGGCCTTGACAGCTAAAAAAAATGAAATTATTTTAGACTGTGCTTCATACATATTCATGCATTAAATTTACATGTAGTTAACCTAGTTACAAATCAGAAAGAGGGGAGATTTGCATAAGTATGTGTTGCAGAACATAGACAAGCAAACACGTTCCCCTTTCTAGCAAAGCTGTCCACTCACTTACCCATCACATGAGATGGGCTTAGTGGCAGCTGTAGGCTGTCAGTAGTTTGCGTTACTTTCTTATCACCCTACAAGCAGTGCAGCCTCACCGGACCGGGGATGAAAATGTCAGTGAACATGTAAAATACTGTAAACACATTCTAAACATATTCACTCTTTAAAAGTTACAGCAGGTAAAGGAACTTGAGAAAGTCAGGTCAAACTCTGAATTTTCCATGACCCATAAATCGAATTGGTTTTCAGCATGGGATGTAAAATAGACATCTAATCAAAGAGCCCCCCCTTCTGGCACAGTACAGCAATGCAGCTAGAATATTGCTTTATGCTGTTTCTGCTAGAGATTTGCGCAGACCTCATGTTTTATTTTTGCCAAAACCATTCTCAAGTGTTGTGGTTCAGGTTCAGTTTTGTTTTTCTTTAACAAATTATAAAAAAAGCTAAAATCATGTAACTTGGACCTGTTTTTGTTCCTATAGTATTATTAACATCAAGGGAGGGACTTAAATGCAATCCGCAACACGATATCCGGTATTTATATCCAAGTTCCAAAATGCGATGAGACCCGAGTCAGGACTCAGTTCTGCTCGGAACCCCAAAGTGATTATGAACTGGGACTCAGTTCGACTCGGGACCCCTAAGTTCGGGTGTGTTTGGTATTCTCAAAAACCAAACCGCTCATCTCTAGCTTTTGCACGGTTAAGGCAATTTTAAGTAACCCTGCCATGTAATAAATGCATAGCGCATGACATATCATAACTATCCTCTGCATTAGGCAAACTAACGCTGCAAACCGAGTCTTCGCCAATTTAATATGCTTCGAAAAGGTTAGTCAACACCATCTTCAGCTGCCACTTACCTAAAATCCTCTTCTTTGATAGGTTATCTGTAATTGACTGAGTGGTGTAAGACACTGCTCCTGATTGGCTGCCTGGTTGGGTTGCACGTTCATTGGAGGCGGTCCGCTCATCACATAGGGTTTTTCCTTTAATTTATGGATTACAAGATTTCCATTGGATTGCAGCAGATTTAGGAAGAAGATGATAATAGTGTGTGTGTGTGTGTGTGTGTGTGTAGGGAATAAAAATGAATTTATTAATTATGGGGACAGCTTGCATTTATGAATCTGAAGGTAACATTTATGTGAAGAATAGGGCACTGCTTATTTATTTGTTCTACTGGAGCCCCACAACCAGTTATAGCCTTTGGTAAGTATCACTAGTGACAGATATCACAATGTCTCTCTGATGAATGCTTTCCTAGGCTTATTTAAGCAGGATTAGGGCAAGTACATGTAGCACCATATTCCACTTATCAATTTCACCCTCTAAGCTATTTTTTTTATATATTATTATTATTATTATTATTAATAATAACAGTTTCTTATACAGCGCAGCATATTCCTTTGCGCTTTATAATTGGAAACAAAATGAATAGCACAAAACTGGGTAGTAACAGACAGACATAAAGGTAAGAGGGCCCTGCTCGCAAGCTTACAATCTAAAGGGAAATAGGTGTTGATACACAAGGATAGGTGATACATATTGCAAATTAGTCCGTCCAGATTGCAGAGGTTCTTGGTGAGCTGTATGATCCAGTCACACAGGAAAGTTGGCCTAGGGTTAGGGGGATGTGAAAGTGAAGAAAGATAATATGTGATGATATGTATAAGAAAGGAGTTAGATAGGGAAGCTATGACAGTTATGTGGGTGGTTCTGGAATCTGATAAGCTTGTCTGTAGAGGTGAGTTTTCAGGGAACACTTGAATGTTTGTAGACTAGCGGAAAGTCTTATGGTGCGTGGGAGGGCATTCCACAGAGTGTAGAATGTGGTCAAGCGCTTCTAATTTGTAACCAAAGCAGCTTTCTTAAACAAAATAAATTGTCTTAAATTATGAGTGGTACCAGAAAGCGCTATAAATTAAGTGTAATAAATACAATAAATATGCCTAAAGTGATAGCAAAAAAAAAAGAGTGGGTGCATCCTGAAAAAATTCCTGTAACCGTGAATGGGAGCAAGTAACACGTGTGGATGAGGTACGCAGATCTTGTGCAGAGCGGAGATGTCGGGTTGGGAGATACTCTGAGATAAGTGAAGAGATGTATGTTGGTGTGGTTTGGTTAATAGCTTTATGTGTATGTAAAAGTATTTTATATTGAATACAGTAGAAAACCGGTAACCAATGGAGGGACTGACAGAGCGGATCAGCAGACAATGAACGTTTGGCGAGAAAGATCAGCCCCGCAGCTGCATTCAAAATGGATTGTAGCAGCAAAAGTCTGTTATTTTGGGAAGACCAATAAGGAAACTTTTGCAATAGTCAAAGCGGGAAATAATAAGTGCATGGATTAGAGTTTTGCAGTGTCTTGTGTCGTATTTTGGATGTTTTTTAGATGTATGTAACATGATTCTGAGACAGATTGAATGTGGGGAACAAAGGACAGTTCCGAGTCAAGGATGACCCCTAGGTAGCAGGCTTGTGGGGTGGGATGGATTGTTGAGTTGTCAACAGTGATAGAGATATGAGGTTGGTAACTACTATTGGCCGGTGGAAATATAATTCATTCTGTTTTGGACATATTAAGTTTGAGGTGGCGAGATGCCATTCTAGATGAAATGGCAGAAAGTCATTCAGTGACGCAGACCAATAAAGATGGTGACAAATATATATATTAAAGTATTTTGTTTGCTATTTAAACATTTGGGGTTTTTTTTTATTTTTTTTATAGTATTTCTATTTTTGGTTCATGGGGAACAAGAAGCTTAAGTCTGGGCTTCCAATGTGAATCAGCAAAGCTGGCTCATACATCTGCAATGGCTTCCAGTACTGGCTGGCAAAGCCAGTATTGCCAGGGACCTGAGTACTCTTACCGCTGTCAGCCAGGATCACTAGTGACCTGAGTACTCTTATTGCTGTCAGCCAGTATTGCCAGGGAGCTGAGTACTTTTACAGCTGTCAGCCAGTGTCACTAGTGAGCTGAGTACTCTTACCACTGTCAGCCAGTGTCACTAGTGAGCTGAGTACTCTTACCGCTGTCAGCCAGTATCACTAGTGAGCTGAGTACTCTTACCGCTGTCAGCCAGTATTTCTAGTGAGCTGAGTACTCTTATTGCTGTCAGCCAGTATTTCTAGGGAGCTGAGTATTCTTATTGCTGTCAGCCAGTATTTCTAGGGAACTGAGTACTCTTACCGCTGTCAGCCAGTGTTTCTAGGGAGCCGAGTACTCTTATTGCTGTCAGCCAATATTTCTAGGGAGCTGAGTACTCTTTCCGCTGTCAGCCAGTATTTCTAGGGAGCTGAGTACTCTTACCGTTGTCAGCCAGTATCACTAGGGAGCTGAGTACTTTTACCGCTGTCAGCCATTATCATTAGTGAGCTGAGTATTCTTATTGCTGTCAGCCAGTATCACTAGTGAGCTGAGTACTCTTACCGCTGTCAGCCAGTATTTCTACGGAGCCGAGTACTCTTATCACTGCCAGACAGTATTTCTGGGGAGCAGAGTACTCTTACCGCTGTCAGCCAGTATCACTAGGGAGCTGAGTACTCTTACCGCTGTCAGCCAGTATCACTAGTGAGCTGAGTACTCTTATTGCTGTCAGCCAGTATTGCCAGGTAGCTGAGTACTCTTACCGCTGTCAGACAGTATTTCTAGTGAGCTGAGTACTATTCTTGCTGTCAGCCAGTATTTCTAGGGAGCTGAGTATTCTTACTGCTGTCAGCCAGTATTTCTAGGGAGCTGAGTACTCTTACCACTGTCAGCCAGTATTTCTAGGAAGCTGAGTACTCTTACTGCTGTCAGCCAGTATTTCTAGGGAGCTGAGTACTCTTATTGCTGTCAGCCAGTATTTCTAGGGAGCCGAGTACTCTTACCGCTGTCAGCCAGTATTTCTAGGGAGCTGAGTACTCTTACCATAGTCAGCCAGTATCACTAGGGAGCTGAGTACTTTTACTGCTGTCAGCCATTATCATTAGTGAGCTGAGTATTCTTACTGCTGTCAGCCAGTATCACTAGTGAGCTGAGTACTCTTACCGCTGTCAGCCAGTATTTCTGGGGAGCCGAGTACTCTTATCACTCTCAGCCAGTATTTCTGGGGAGCTGAGTACTCTTACCGCTGTCAGCCAGTATTTCTCGGGAGCCGAGTGCTCTTATCACTGTCAGCCAGTATTTCTGGAGAGCTAAGTATTCTTACCACTGTCAGCCAGTATCACTAGGGAGCTGAGTGCTCTTACCGCTGTCAGCCAGTATCACTAGGGAGCTGAGCACTCTTTGCCACTGTCAGCCAGTATCACTAGGGAGCTGAGCACTCTTTACTACTGTCAGCCAGTATCACTAGTGAGCTGATCACTCTTACCGGTGTCAGCCAGTATCACTAGTGAGCTGAGTACTCTTACCAATGTCAGCCAGTATCACTAGTGAGCTGAGTACTCTTACCACTGCCAGCCAGTATCACTGAGGAGCTGAGCACTCTTTACCACTGTCAACCAGTATCACTAGGGAGCTGAGCGCTCTTACCACTGTCAGCCAGTGTCACTAGGGAGCTGAGCACTCTTACCGCTGTCAGCCAGTATCACTAGGGAGCTGAGCGCTCTTACCACTGTCAGCCAGTGTCACTAGGGAGCTGAGTACTCTTACCACTGTCAGCCAGTATCACTAGGGAGCTGAGCGCTCTTACCACTGTCAGTCAGTATCACTAGGGAGCTGAGCACTCTTACCGCTGTCAGCCAGTATCACTAAGGAGCTGAGCGCTCTTACCACTGTCAGCCAGTGTCACTAGGGAGCTGAGTGCTCTTACCGCTGTCAGCCAGTATCACTAGGGAGCTGAGTACTCTTACCGCTGTCAGCCAGTATCAATAGGGAGCTGAGCACTCTTACCGCTGTCAGCCAGTATCACTAAGGAGCTGAGTACTTTTACCGCTGTCAGCCAGTATCACTAGGGAGCTGAGTACTCTTACCGCTGTCAGCCAGTATCACTGAGTACTCTTACCACTGTCAGCCAGTATCAATAGGGAGCTGAGCACTCTTACTGCTGTCAGCCTGTATCAATAGAGAGCTGAGCACTCTTACCGCTGTCAGCCAGTATCACTAAGGAGCTGAGTACTTTTACCGCTGTCAGCCAGTATCAATAGGGAGCTGAGCACTCTTACCGCTGTCAGCCAGTATCACTAGGGAGATGAGTGCTCTTACCACTGTCAGCCAGTATCACTAGGGAGCCGAGTACTCTTACCGTTGTCAGCCAGTATCACGAGGAAGCTGAGTACTTTTACCGCTGTCAGCCATTATCATTAGTGAGCTGAGTATTCTTACCGCTGTCAGCCAGTATCACTAGTGAGCTGAGTATGCTTATCGCTGTCAGTCAGTATTTCTAGGGAGCCGAGTACTCTTATCACTGCCAGCCAGTATTTCTGGGGAGCAGAGTTCTCTTACCGCTGTCAGCCAGTATCACTAGGGAGCTGAGTACTCTTACCGCTGTCAGCCAGTATCACTAGTGAGCTGAGTACTCTTACCACTGTCAGCCAGTATCAATAGGGAGCTGAGCACTCTTACTGCTGTCAGCCTGTATCAATAGAGAGCTGAGCACTCTTACCGCTGTCAGCCAGTATCACTAAGGAGCTGAGTACTTTTACCGCTGTCAGCCAGTATCAATAGGGAGCTGAGCACTCTTACCGCTGTCAGCCAGTATCACTAGGGAGATGAGTGCTCTTACCACTGTCAGCCAGTATCACTAGGGAGCCGAGTACTCTTACCGTTGTCAGCCAGTATCACGAGGAAGCTGAGTACTTTTACCGCTGTCAGCCATTATCATTAGTGAGCTGAGTATTCTTACCGCTGTCAGCCAGTATCACTAGTGAGCTGAGTATGCTTATCGCTGTCAGTCAGTATTTCTAGGGAGCCGAGTACTCTTATCACTGCCAGCCAGTATTTCTGGGGAGCAGAGTTCTCTTACCGCTGTCAGCCAGTATCACTAGGGAGCTGAGTACTCTTACCGCTGTCAGCCAGTATCACTAGTGAGCTGAGTACTCTTAATGCTGTCAGCCAGTATTGCCAGGGAGCTGAGTACTTTTACCACTGTCAGCCAGTGTCACTAGTGAGCTGAGTACTCTTACCACTGTCAGCCAGTGTCACTAGTTAGCTGAGTACTCTTACCGCTGTCAGACAGTATTTCTAGTGAGCTGAGTACTATTCTTGCTGTCAGCCAGTATTTCTAGGGAGCTGAGTATTCTTACTGCTGTCAGCCTGTATTTCTAGGGAGCTGAGTACTCTTACCGCTGTCAGCCAGTATTTCTAGGGAGCTGAGTACTCTTACTGCTGTCAGCCAGTATTTCTAGGGAGCTGAGTATTGTTACCGCTGTCAGCCAGTATTTCTAGGGAGCTGAGTACTCTTATTGCTGTCAGCCAGTATTGCTAGGGAGCTGAGTACTTTTACCGCTGTCAGACAGTGTCACTAGTGAGCTGAGTACTCTTACAACTGTCAGCCAGTGTCTCTAGTGAGCTGAGTACTCTTACCGCAGTCAGCCAGTATTTCTAGTGAGCTGAGCACTCTTATTGCTGTCAGCCAGTATTTCTAGGGAGCTGAGAATTCATACTGCTGTCAGCCAGTATTTCTAGGGAGCTGAGTACTCTTACCGCTGTCAGCCAGAATTTCTAGGGAGCTGAGTACTCTTATTGCTGTCAGCCAGTATTTCTAGGGAGCCGAGTACTCTTACCACTGTCAGCCAGTATTTCTAGGGAGCTGAGTACTCTTACCGTAGTCAGCCAGTATCACTAGGGAGCTGAGTACTTTTACCGCTGTCAGCCATTATCATTAGTGAGCTGAGTATTCTTATTGCTGTCAGCCAGTAACACTAGTGAGCTGAGTACTCTTACCGCTGTTAGCCAGTATTTCTAGGGAGCCGAGTACTCTTATCACTGTCAGCCAGTATTTCTGGGGAGCTGAGTACTCTTACCGCTGTCAGCCAGTATCGCTAGTGAGCTGAGTACTCTTAGCACAGTCAGCCAGTATCACTAGGGAGCTGAGTACTTTTACCGCTATCAGCCAGTGTCACTAGGAAGCTGAGTACTCTTACCACTGTCAACCAGTATCACTAGGGAGCAGAGTACTCTTTCTGCTGTCAGTTAGTGTCAATAGGGAGCTGAGTACTCTTACCGCTGTTAGCCAGTATCACTAGGGAGCTGAGCACTCTTACCACTGTCAGCCAGTATCACTAGGGAGCTGAGCACTCTTACCACTGTCAACCAGTGTCACTATGGAGCTGAGTACTCTTACCGCTGTCAGCCAGTATCCTAGGGAGCTGAGTGCTCTTGCCGCTGTCAGCCAGTATCACTAGGGAGCTGAGTGCTCTTGCCGCTGTCAGCCAATATCACTAGGGAGCTGAGCGCTCTTACCACTGTCAGACAGTATCACTAGGGAGCTGAGTACTTTTACCGCTGTCAGCCAGTATAACTAGGGAGCTGAGTACTCTTACAACTGTCAGCCAGTATAACTAGGGAGCTGAGTACTCTTACTACTGTCAGCCAGTATCATTAGGGAGCTGAGTACTCTTACTACTGTCAGCCAGTATCACTACGGAGCTGAGCACTCTTACCGCTGTCAGCCAGTATCACTAGAGAGCTGAGTACTCTTACTGCTGTCAGCCAGTATTTCTCGGGAGCTGAGTACTCTTACCGCTGTCAGCCAGTATCACTAGTGAGCTGAGTACTCTTATTGCTGTCAGCCAGTATTGCCAGGGAGCTGAGTACTTTTACCACTGTCAGCCAGTGTCACTAGTGAGCTGAGTTCTCTTACCACTGTCAGCCAGTGTCACTAGTGAGCTGAGTACTCTTACCGCTGTCAGACAGTATTTCTAGTGAGCTGAGTACTATTCTTGCTGTCAGCCAGCATTTCTAGGGAGCTGAGTATTCTTACCGCTGTCAGCCAGTATCACTAGTGAGCTGAGTACTCTTATTGCTGTCAGCCAGTATTGCCAGGGAGCTGAGTACTTTTACCGCTGTCAGCCAGTGTCACTAGTGAGCTGAGTACTCTTACCACTGTCAGCCAGTGTCACTAGTGAGCTGAGTACTCTTACCGCTGTCAGACAGTATTTCTAGTGAGCTGAGTACTATTCTTGCTGTCAGCCAGTATTTCTAGGGAGCTGAGTATTCTTACTGCTGTCAGCCTGTATTTCTAGGGAGCTGAGTACTCTTACCGCTGTCAGCCAGTATTTCTAGGGAGCTGAGTACTCTTACTGCTGTCAGCCAGTATTTCTAGGGAGCTGAGTATTGTTACAGCTGTCAGCCAGTATTTCTAGGGAGCTGAGTGCTCTTCTTGCTGTCAGCCAGTATTGCCAGGGATCTGAGTACTTTTACCGCTGTCAGACAGTGTCACTAGTGAGCTGAGTACTCTTACAACTGTCAGCCAGTGTCACTAGTGAGCTGAGTACTCTTACCGCTGTCAGCCAGTATTTCTAGTGAGCTGAGTACTCTTATTGCTGTCAGCCAGTATTTCTAGGGAGCTGAGAATTCATACTGCTGTCAGCCAGTATTTCTAGGGAGCTGAGTACTCTTACCGCTGTCAGCCAGTATTTCTAGGGAGCTGAGTACTCTTGTTGCTGTCAGCCAGTATTTCTAGGGAGCCGAGTACTCTTACCGCTGTCAGCTAGTATTTCTAGGGAGCTGAGTACTCTTTCCGCTGTCAGCCAGTATCACTAGGGAGCTAAGTACTTTTACCGTTGTCAGCCATTATCATTAGTGAGCTGAGTACTCTTACCACTATCAGGCAGTGTCCCTAGTGAGCTGAGTACTCTTACCGCTGTTAGCCAGTATTTCTAGGGAGCCGAGTACTCTTATCACTTTCAGCCAGTATTTCTGGGGAGCTGAGTACTCTTACCGCTGTCAGCCAGTATCACTAGTGAGCTGAGTACTCTTACCACAGTCAGCCAGTATCACTAGGGAGCTGAGTACTTTTACCACTATCAGGCAGTGTCACTAGGGAGCTGAGTACTCTTACCGCTGTCAACCAGTATCACTAGGGAGCAGAGTACTCTTACTGCTGTCAGTTAGTATCACTAGGGAGCTGAGTACTCTTACCGCTGTCAGCCAGTATCACTAGGGAGCTGAGCACTTCTACCACTGTCAGCCAGTATCACTAGGGAGCTGAGCCCTCTTACCACTGTCAGCCAGTGTCACTATGGAGCTGAGTACTCTTACCGCTGTCAGCCAGTATCCTAGGGAGCTGAGTGCTCTTGCCACTGTCAGCCAGTATCACTAGTGAGCTGAGCACTCTTAACACTGTCAGCCAGTGTCACTATGGAGCTGAGTACTCTTACCGCTGTCAGCCAGTATCCTAGTGAGCTGAGTGCTCTTACCGCTGTCAGCCAGTATCACTAGGGAGCTGATTGCTCTTGCCGCTGTCAGCCAGTATCACTAGGGAGCTGAGCACTCTTACCGCTGTCAGCCAGTATCACTAGGGAGCTGAGTACTTTTACCGCTGTCAGCCAGTATAACAAGGGAGCTGAGTACTCTTACCACTGTCAGCCAGGTAAACTAGGGAGCTGAGTACTCTTACTACTGTCAGCCAGTATCATTAGGGAGCTGAGTACTCTTACTACTGTCAGCCAGTATCACTACGGAGCTGAGCACTCTTATCGCTGTCATCCAGTATCACTAGGGAGCTGAGTACTCTTACCGATGTCAGCCAGTATCACTAGGCAGCTGAGTACTCTTACCGCTGTCAGCCAGTATTTCTCCGGAGCTGAGTACTCTTACCGCTGTCAGACAGTATCACTAGTGAGCTGAGTACTCTTATTGCTGTCAGCCAGTATTGCCAGGGAGCTGAGTACTTTTACCGCTATCAGCCAGTGTCACTAGTGAGTTGAGTACTCTTACCACTGTCAGCCAGTGTCACTAGTTAGCTGAGTACTCTTACCGCTGTCAGACAGTATTTCTAGGGAGCTGAGTACTCTTACCGCTGTCAGCCAGTATTTCTAGGGAGCTGAGTACTCTTACTGCTGTCAGCCAGTATTTCTAGGGAGCTGAGTATTGTTACCGCTGTCAGCCAGTATTTCTAGGGAGCTGAGTACTCTTATTGCTGTCAGCCAGTATTGCTAGGGAGCTGAGTACTTTTACCGCTGTCAGACAGTGTCACTAGTGAGCTGAGTACTCTTACAACTGTCAGCCAGTGTCTCTAGTGAGCTGAGTACTCTTACCGCAGTCAGCCAGTATTTCTAGTGAGCTGAGCACTCTTATTGCTGTCAGCCAGTATTTCTAGGGAGCTGAGTATTCATACTGCTGTCAGCCAGTATTTCTAGGAAGCTGAGTACTCTTACCGCTGTCAGACAGAATTTCTAGGGAGCTGAGTACTCTTATTGCTGTCAGCCAGTATTTCTAGGGAGCCGAGTACTCTTACCGCTGTCAGCCAGTATTTCTAGGGAGCTGAGTACTCTTAGCGTAGTCAGCCAGTATCACTAGGGAGCTGAGTACTTTTACCGCTGTCAGCCATTATCATTAGTGAGCTGAGTATTCTTATTGCTGTCAGCCAGTATCACTAGTGAGCTGAGTACTCTTACCGCTGTTAGCCAGTATTTCTAGGGAGCCGAGTACTCTTATTACTGTCAGCCAGTATTTCTGGGGAGCTGAGTACTCTTACCGCTGTCAGCCAGTATCGCTAGTGAGCTGAGTACTCTTAGCACAGTCAGCCAGTATCACTAGGGAGCTGAGTACTTTTACCGCTATCAGCCAGTGTCACTAGGAAGATGAGTACTCTTACCACTGTCAACCAGTATCACTAGGGAGCAGAGTACTCTTACTGCTGTCAGTTAGTGTCACTAGGGAGCTGAGTACTCTTACCGCTGTCAGCCAGTATCACTAGGGAGCTGAGCACTCTTACCACTGTCAGCCAGTATCACTAGGGAGCTGAGTACTTTTACCGCTGTCAGCCAGTATAACAAGGGAGCTGAGTACTCTTACCACTGTCAGCCAGTATAACTAGGGAGCTGAGTACTCTTACTACTGTCAGCCAGTATCATTAGGGAGCTGAGTACTCTTACTACTGTCAGCCAGTATCACTACGGAGCTGAGCACTCTTATCGCTGTCAGCCAGTATCACTAGGGAGCTGAGCACTCTTACCAATGTCAGCCAGTATCACTAGGGAGCTGAGTACTCTTACCGCTGTCAGCCAGTATTTCTCCGGAGCTGAGTACTCTTACCGCTGTCAGACAGTATCACTAGTGAGCTGAGTACTCTTATTGCTGTCAGCCAGTATTGCCAGGGAGCTGAGTACTTTTACCGCTATCAGCCAGTGTCACTAGTGAGCTGAGTACTCTTACCACTGTCAGCCAGTGTCACTAGTTAGCTGAGTACTCTTACCGCTGTCAGACAGTTTTTCTAGTGAGCTGAGTACTATTCTTGCTGTCAGCCAGTATTTCTAGGGAGCTGAGTATTCTTACTGCTGTCAGCCTGTATTTCTAGGGAGCTGAGTACTCTTACCGCTGTCAGCCAGTATTTCTAGGGAGCTGAGTACTCTTACTGCTGTCAGCCAGTATTTCTAGGGAGCTGAGTATTGTTACTGCTGTCAGCCAGTATTTCTAGGGAGCTGAGTACTCTTATTGCTGTCAGCCAGTTTTGCTAGGGAGCTGAGTACTTTTACCGCTGTCAGACAGTGTCACTAGTGAGCTGAGTACTCTTACAACTGTCAGCCAGTGTCTCTAGTGAGCTGAGTACTCTTACCGCAGTCAGCCAGTATTTCTAGTGAGCTGAGCACTCTTATTGCTGTCAGCCAGTATTTCTAGGGAGCTGAGAATTCATACTGCTGTCAGCCAGTATTTCTAGGGAGCTGAGTACTCTTACCGCTGTCAGCCAGAATTTCTAGGGAGCTGAGTACTCTTATTGCTGTCAGCCAGTATATCTAGGGAGCCGAGTACTCTTACCGCTGTCAGCCAGTATTTCTAGGGAGCTGAGTACTCTTACCGTAGTCAGCCAGTATCACTAGGGAGCTGCGTACTTTTACCGCTGTCAGCCATTATCATTAGTGAGCTGAGTATTCTTATTGCTGTCAGCCAGTATCACTAGTGAGCTGAGTACTCTTACCGCTGTTAGCCAGTATTTCTAGGGAGCCGAGTACTCTTATCACTGTCAGCCAGTATTTCTGGGGAGCTGAGTACTCTTACCGCTGTCAGCCAGTATCGCTAGTGAGCTGAGTACTCTTAGCACAGTCAGCCAGTATCACTAGGGAGCTGAGTACTTTTACCGCTATCAGCCAGTGTCACTAGGAAGCTGAGTACTCTTACCATTGTCAACCAGTATCACTAGGGAGCAGAGTACTCTTACCACTGTCAGCCAGTATCACTAGGGAGCTGAGCACTCTTACCACTGTCAACCAGTGTCACTATGGAGCTGAGTACTCTTACCGCTGTCAGCCAGTATCCTTGGGAGCTGAGTGCTCTTGCCGCTGTCAGCCAGTATCACTAGGGAGATGAGCGCTCTTACCGCTGTCAGACAGTATCACTAGGGAGCTGAGTACTTTTACCGCTGTCAGCCAGTATAACTAGGGAGCTGAGTACTCTTACAACTGTCAGCCAGTATAACTAGGGAGCTGAGTACTCTTACTACTGTCAGCCAGTATAACTAGGGAGCTGAGTACTCTTACTACTGTCAGCCAGTATCATTAGGGAGCTGAGTACTCTTACTACTGTCCGCCAGTATCACTACGGAGCTGAGCACTCTTACCGATGTCAGCCAGTATCCTTGGGAGCTGAGTGCTCTTGCCGCTGTCAGCCAGTATCTCTAGGGAGCTGAGCGCTCTTACCGCTGTCAGACAGTATCACTAGGGAGCTGAGTACTTTTACCGCTGTCAGCCAGTATAACTAGGGAGCTGAGTACTCTTACAACTGTCAGCCAGTATAACTAGGGAGCTGAGTACTCTTACTACTGTCAGCCAGTATCATTAGGGAGCTGAGTACTCTTACTACTGTCCGCCAGTATCACTACGGAGCTGAGCACTCTTACCGATGTCAGCCAGTATCACTAAGGAGCTGAGTACTCTTACTGCTGTCAGCCAGTATTTCTCGGGAGCTGAGTACTCTTACCGCTGTCAGACAGTATCACTAGTGAGCTGAGTACTCTTATTGCTGTCAGCCAGTATTGCCAGGGAGCTGAGTACTCTTACCGCTGTCAGACAGAATTTCTAGGGAGCTGAGTACTCTTATTGCTGTCAGCCAGTATTTCTAGGGAGCCGAGTACTCTTACCGCTGTCAGCCAGTATTTCTAGGGAGCTGAGTACTCTTAGCGTAGTCAGCCAGTATCACTAGGGAGCTGAGTACTTTTACCGCTGTCAGCCATTATCATTAGTGAGCTGAGTATTCTTATTGCTGTCAGCCAGTATCACTAGTGAGCTGAGTACTCTTACCGCTGTTAGCCAGTATTTCTAGGGAGCCGAGTACTCTTATTACTGTCAGCCAGTATTTCTGGGGAGCTGAGTACTCTTACCGCTGTCAGCCAGTATCGCTAGTGAGCTGAGTACTCTTAGCACAGTCAGCCAGTATCACTAGGGAGCTGAGTACTTTTACCGCTATCAGCCAGTGTCACTAGGAAGATGAGTACTCTTACCACTGTCAACCAGTATCACTAGGGAGCAGAGTACTCTTACTGCTGTCAGTTAGTGTCACTAGGGAGCTGAGTACTCTTACCGCTGTCAGCCAGTATCACTAGGGAGCTGAGCACTCTTACCACTGTCAGCCAGTATCACTAGGGAGCTGAGTACTTTTACCGCTGTCAGCCAGTATAACAAGGGAGCTGAGTACTCTTACCACTGTCAGCCAGTATAACTAGGGAGCTGAGTACTCTTACTACTGTCAGCCAGTATCATTAGGGAGCTGAGTACTCTTACTACTGTCAGCCAGTATCACTACGGAGCTGAGCACTCTTATCGCTGTCAGCCAGTATCACTAGGGAGCTGAGCACTCTTACCAATGTCAGCCAGTATCACTAGGGAGCTGAGTACTCTTACCGCTGTCAGCCAGTATTTCTCTGGAGCTGAGTACTCTTACCGCTGTCAGACAGTATCACTAGTGAGCTGAGTACTCTTATTGCTGTCAGCCAGTATTGCCAGGGAGCTGAGTACTTTTACCGCTATCAGCCAGTGTCACTAGTGAGCTGAGTACTCTTACCACTGTCAGCCAGTGTCACTAGTTAGCTGAGTACTCTTACCGCTGTCAGACAGTTTTTCTAGTGAGCTGAGTACTATTCTTGCTGTCAGCCAGTATTTCTAGGGAGCTGAGTATTCTTACTGCTGTCAGCCTGTATTTCTAGGGAGCTGAGTACTCTTACCGCTGTCAGCCAGTATTTCTAGGGAGCTGAGTACTCTTACTGCTGTCAGCCAGTATTTCTAGGGAGCTGAGTATTGTTACTGCTGTCAGCCAGTATTTCTAGGGAGCTGAGTACTCTTATTGCTGTCAGCCAGTTTTGCTAGGGAGCTGAGTACTTTTACCGCTGTCAGACAGTGTCACTAGTGAGCTGAGTACTCTTACAACTGTCAGCCAGTGTCTCTAGTGAGCTGAGTACTCTTACCGCAGTCAGCCAGTATTTCTAGTGAGCTGAGCACTCTTATTGCTGTCAGCCAGTATTTCTAGGGAGCTGAGAATTCATACTGCTGTCAGCCAGTATTTCTAGGGAGCTGAGTACTCTTACCGCTGTCAGCCAGAATTTCTAGGGAGCTGAGTACTCTTATTGCTGTCAGCCAGTATTTCTAGGGAGCCGAGTACTCTTACCGCTGTCAGCCAGTATTTCTAGGGAGCTGAGTACTCTTACCGTAGTCAGCCAGTATCACTAGGGAGCTGCGTACTTTTACCGCTGTCAGCCATTATCATTAGTGAGCTGAGTATTCTTATTGCTGTCAGCCAGTATCACTAGTGAGCTGAGTACTCTTACCGCTGTTAGCCAGTATTTCTAGGGAGCCGAGTACTCTTATCACTGTCAGCCAGTATTTCTGGGGAGCTGAGTACTCTTACCGCTGTCAGCCAGTATCGCTAGTGAGCTGAGTACTCTTAGCACAGTCAGCCAGTATCACTAGGGAGCTGAGTACTTTTACCGCTATCAGCCAGTGTCACTAGGAAGCTGAGTACTCTTACCATTGTCAACCAGTATCACTAGGGAGCAGAGTACTCTTACCACTGTCAGCCAGTATCACTAGGGAGCTGAGCACTCTTACCACTGTCAACCAGTGTCACTATGGAGCTGAGTACTCTTACCGCTGTCAGCCAGTATCCTTGGGAGCTGAGTGCTCTTGCCGCTGTCAGCCAGTATCACTAGGGAGATGAGCGCTCTTACCGCTGTCAGACAGTATCACTAGGGAGCTGAGTACTTTTACCGCTGTCAGCCAGTATAACTAGGGAGCTGAGTACTCTTACAACTGTCAGCCAGTATAACTAGGGAGCTGAGTACTCTTACTACTGTCAGCCAGTATCATTAGGGAGCTGAGTACTCTTACTACTGTCCGCCAGTATCACTACGGAGCTGAGCACTCTTACCGATGTCAGCCAGTATCACTAAGGAGCTGAGTACTCTTACTGCTGTCAGCCAGTATTTCTCGGGAGCTGAGTACTCTTACCGCTGTCAGACAGTATCACTAGTGAGCTGAGTACTCTTATTGCTGTCAGCCAGTATTGCCAGGGAGCTGAGTACTTTTACCGCTGTCAGCCAGTGTCACTAGTGAGCTGAGTACTCTTACCACTGTCAGCCAGTGTCACTAGTGAGCTGAGTACTCTTACCGCTGTCAGACAGTATTTCTAGTGAGCTGAGTACTATTCTTGCTGTCAGCCAGTATTTCTAGGGTGCTGAGTATTCTTACTGCTGTCAGCCAGTATTTCTAGGGAGCTGAGTACTCTTACCGCTGTCAGCCAGTATTTCTAGGGAGCTGAGTACTCTTACTAATGTCAGCCAGTATTTCTAGGGAGCTGAGTATTCTTACCGCTGTCAGCCAGTATTTCTAGGGAGCTGAGTACTCTTATTGCTGTCAGCCAGTATTGCCAGGGATCTGAGTACTTTTACCGCTGTCAGACAGTGTCACTAGTGAGCTGAGTACTCTTACAACTGTCAGCCAGTGTCACTAGTGAGCTGAGTACTCTTACCGCTGTCAGCCAGTATTTCTAGTGAGCTGAGTACTCTTATTGCTGTCAGCCAGTATTTCTAGGGAGGTGAGAATTCATACTGCTGTCAGCCGGTATTTCTAGGGAGCTGAGTACTCTTACCGCTGTCAGCCAGTATTTCTAGGGAGCTGAGTACTCTTGTTGCTGTCAGCCAGAATTTCTATGGAGCCGAGTACTCTTACCGCTGTCAGCTAGTATTTCTAGGGAGCTGAGTACTCTTTCCGCTGTCAGCCAGTATCACTAGGGAGCTAAGTACTTTTACCGCTGTCAGCCATTATCATTAGTGAGCTGAGTACTCTTACCATTATCAGGCAGTGTCACTAGTGAGCTGAGTACTCTTACCGCTGTTAGCCAGTATTTCTAGGGAGCCGAGTACTCTTATCACTTTCAGCCAGTATTTCTGGGGAGCTGAGTACTCTTACCGCTGTCAGCCAGTATCACTAGTGAGCTGAGTACTCTTACCACAGTCAGCCAGTATCACTAGGGAGCTGAGTACTTTTACCACTATCAGGCAGTGTCACTAGGGAGCTGAGTACTCTTACCGCTGTCAACCAGTATCACTAGGGAGCAGAGTACTCTTACTGCTGTCAGTTAGTATCACTAGGGAGCTGAGGACTCTTACCGCTGTCAGCCAGTATCACTAGGGAGCTGAGCACTTCTACCACTGTCAGCCAGTATCACTAGGGAGCTGAGCCCTCTTACCACTGTCAGCCAGTGTCACTATGGAGCTGAGTACTCTTACCGCTGTCAGCCAGTATCCTAGGGAGCTGAGTGCTCTTGCCACTGTCAGCCAGTATCACTAGTGAGCTGAGCACTCTTACCACTGTCAGCCAGTGTCACTATGGAGCTGAGTACTCTTACCGCTGTCAGCCTGTATCCTAGTGAGCTGAGTGCTCTTACTGCTGTCAGCCAGTATCACTACGGAGCTGATTGCTCTTGCCGCTGTCAGCCAGTATCACTAGGGAGCTGAGCGCTCTTACCGCTGTCAGCCAGTATCACTAGGGAGCTGAGTACTTTTACCGCTGTCAGCCAGTATAACAAGGGAGCTGAGTACTCTTACCACTGTCAGCCAGTATAACTAGGGAGCTGAGTACTCTTACTACTGTCAGCCAGTATCATTAGGGAGCTGAGTACTCTTACTACTGTCAGCCAGTATCACTACGGAGCTGAGCACTCTTATCGCTGTCAGCCAGTATCCCTAGGGAGCTGAGCACTCTTACCAATGTCAGCCAGTATCACTAGGGAGCTGAGTACTCTTACCGCTGTCAGCCAGTATTTCTCCGGAGCTGAGTACTCTTACCGCTGTCAGACAGTATCACTAGTGAGCTGAGTAATCTTATTGCTGTCAGCCAGTATTGCCAGGGAGCTGAGTACTTTTACCACTGTCAGCCAGTATTTCTAGGGAGCTGAGTATTCTTACTGCTGTCAGCCAGTATTTCTAGGGAGCTGAGTTCTCTTACCGCTGTCAGCCAGTATTTCTAGGGAGCTGAGTACTGTTACTGCTGTCAGCCAGTATTTCTAGGGAGCTGAGTACTCTTACCGCTGTCAGCCAGTATTTCTAGGGAGCTGAGCACTCTTATTGCTGTCAGCCAGTATTGCCAGGGAGCTGAGTACTTTTACCGCTGTCAGACAGTGTCACTAGTGAGCTGAGTACTCTTACAACTGTCAACCAGTGTCACTAGTGAGCTGAGTACTCTTACCGCTGTCAGCCAGTATTTCTAGTGAGCTGAGTATGCTTACCGCTGTCAGTCAGTATTTCTAGGGAGCCGAGTACTCTTATCTCTGCCAGCCAGTATTTCTGGTGAGCAGAGTACTCTTACCGCTGTCAGCCAGTATCACTAGGGAGCTGAGTACTCTTACCACTGTCAGCCAGTGTCACTAGTGAGCTGAGTACTCTTACCGCTGTCAGACAGTATTTCTAGTGAGCTGAGTACTATTCTTGCTGTCAGCCAGTATTTCTAGGGTGCTGAGTACTATTCTTGCTGTCAGCCAGTATTTCTAGGGTGCTGAGTATTCTTACTGCTGTCAGCCAGTATTTCTAGGGAGCTGAGTACTCTTACCGCTGTCAGCCAGTATTTCTAGGGAGCTGAGTACTCTTACTAATGTCAGCCAGTATTTCTAGGGAGCTGAGTATTCTTACCGCTGTCAGCCAGTATTTCTAGGGAGCTGAGTACTCTTATTGCTGTCAGCCAGTATTGCCAGGGATCTGAGTACTTTTACCGCTGTCAGACAGTGTCACTAGTGAGCTGAGTACTCTTACAACTGTCAGCCAGTGTCACTAGTGAGCTGAGTACTCTTACCACTGTCAGCCAGTATTTCTAGTGAGCTGAGTACTCTTATTGCTGTCAGCCAGTATTTCTAGGGAGGTGAGAATTCATACTGCTGTCAGCCGGTATTTCTAGGGAGCTGAGTACTCTTACCGCTGTCAGCCAGTATTTCTAGGGAGCTGAGTACTCTTGTTGCTGTCAGCCAGAATTTCTATGGAGCCGAGTACTCTTACCGCTGTCAGCTAGTATTTCTAGGGAGCTGAGTACTCTTTCCGCTGTCAGCCAGTATCACTAGGGAGCTAAGTACTTTTACCGCTGTCAGCCATTATCATTAGTGAGCTGAGTACTCTTACCATTATCAGGCAGTGTCACTAGTGAGCTGAGTACTCTTACCGCTGTTAGCCAGTATTTCTAGGGAGCCGAGTACTCTTATCACTTTCAGCCAGTATTTCTGGGGAGCTGAGTACTCTTACCGCTGTCAGCCAGTATCACTAGTGAGCTGAGTACTCTTACCACAGTCAGCCAGTATCACTAGGGAGCTGAGTACTTTTACCACTATCAGGCAGTGTCACTAGGGAGCTGAGTACTCTTACCGCTGTCAACCAGTATCACTAGGGAGCAGAGTACTCTTACTGCTGTCAGTTAGTATCACTAGGGAGCTGAGGACTCTTACCGCTGTCAGCCAGTATCACTAGGGAGCTGAGCACTTCTACCACTGTCAGCCAGTATCACTAGGGAGCTGAGCCCTCTTACCACTGTCAGCCAGTGTCACTATGGAGCTGAGTACTCTTACCGCTGTCAGCCAGTATCCTAGGGAGCTGAGTGCTCTTGCCACTGTCAGCCAGTATCACTAGTGAGCTGAGCACTCTTACCACTGTCAGCCAGTGTCACTATGGAGCTGAGTACTCTTACCGCTGTCAGCCTGTATCCTAGTGAGCTGAGTGCTCTTACTGCTGTCAGCCAGTATCACTACGGAGCTGATTGCTCTTGCCGCTGTCAGCCAGTATCACTAGGGAGCTGAGCGCTCTTACCGCTGTCAGCCAGTATCACTAGGGAGCTGAGTACTTTTACCGCTGTCAGCCAGTATAACAAGGGAGCTGAGTACTCTTACCACTGTCAGCCAGTATAACTAGGGAGCTGAGTACTCTTACTACTGTCAGCCAGTATCATTAGGGAGCTGAGTACTCTTACTACTGTCAGCCAGTATCACTACGGAGCTGAGCACTCTTATCGCTGTCAGCCAGTATCCCTAGGGAGCTGAGCACTCTTACCAATGTCAGCCAGTATCACTAGGGAGCTGAGTACTCTTACCGCTGTCAGCCAGTATTTCTCCGGAGCTGAGTACTCTTACCGCTGTCAGACAGTATCACTAGTGAGCTGAGTAATCTTATTGCTGTCAGCCAGTATTGCCAGGGAGCTGAGTACTTTTACCACTGTCAGCCAGTATTTCTAGGGAGCTGAGTATTCTTACTGCTGTCAGCCAGTATTTCTAGGGAGCTGAGTTCTCTTACCGCTGTCAGCCAGTATTTCTAGGGAGCTGAGTACTGTTACTGCTGTCAGCCAGTATTTCTAGGGAGCTGAGTACTCTTACCGCTGTCAGCCAGTATTTCTAGGGAGCTGAGCACTCTTATTGCTGTCAGCCAGTATTGCCAGGGAGCTGAGTACTTTTACCGCTGTCAGACAGTGTCACTAGTGAGCTGAGTACTCTTACAACTGTCAACCAGTGTCACTAGTGAGCTGAGTACTCTTACCGCTGTCAGCCAGTATTTCTAGTGAGCTGAGTATGCTTACCGCTGTCAGTCAGTATTTCTAGGGAGCCGAGTACTCTTATCTCTGCCAGCCAGTATTTCTGGTGAGCAGAGTACTCTTACCGCTGTCAGCCAGTATCACTAGGGAGCTGAGTACTCTTACCACTGTCAGCCAGTGTCACTAGTGAGCTGAGTACTCTTACCGCTGTCAGACAGTATTTCTAGTGAGCTGAGTACTATTCTTGCTGTCAGCCAGTATTTCTAGGGTGCTGAGTATTCTTACTGCTGTCAGCCAGTATTTCTAGGGAGCTGACTACTCTTACCGCTGTCAGCCAGTATTTCTAGGGAGCTGAGTACTCTTACTAATGTCAGCCAGTATTTCTAGGGAGCTGAGTATTCTTACCGCTGTCAGCCAGTATTTCTAGGGAGCTGAGTACTCTTATTGCTGTCAGCCAGTATTGCCAGGGATCTGAGTACTTTTACCGCTGTCAGACAGTGTCACTAGTGAGCTGAGTACTCTTACAACTGTCAGCCAGTGTCACTAGTGAGCTGAGTACTCTTACCGCTGTCAGCCAGTATTTCTAGTGAGCTGAGTACTCTTATTGCTGTCAGCCAGTATTTCTAGGGAGCTGAGAATTCATACTGCTGTCAGCCGGTATTTCTAGGGAGCTGAGTACTCTTACCGCTGTCAGCCAGTATTTCTAGGGAGCTGAGTACTCTTGTTGCTGTCAGCCAGAATTTCTAGGGAGCCGAGTACTCTTACCGCTGTCAGCTAGTATTTCTAGGGAGCTGAGTACTCTTTCCGCTGTCAGCCAGTATCACTAGGGAGCTAAGTACTATTACCGCTGTCAGCCATTATCATTAGTGAGCTGAGTACTCTTACCACTATCAGGCAGTGTCACTAGTGAGCTGAGTACTCTTACCGCTGTTAGCCAGTATTTCTAGGGAGCCGAGTACTCATAACTTTCAGCCAGTATTTCTGGGGAGCTGAGTACTCTTACCACTGTCAGCCAGTATCACTAGTGAGCTGAGTACTCTTACCACAGTCAGCCAGTATCACTAGGGAGCTGAGTACTTTTGCCACTATCAGGCAGTGTCACTAGGGAGCTGAGTACTCTTACCGCTGTCAACCAGTATCACTAGGGAGCAGAGTACTCTTACTGCTGTCAGTTAGTATCACTAGGGAGCTGAGTACTCTTACCGCTGTCAGCCAGTATCACTAGGGAGCTGAGCACTTCTACCACTGTCAGCCAGTATCACTAGGGAGCTGAGCCCTCTTACCACTGTCAGCCAGTGTCACTATGGAGCTGAGTACTCTTACCGCTGTCAGCCAGTATCCTAGGGAGCTGAGTGCTCTTGCCACTGTCAGCCAGTATCACTAGTGAGCTGAGCACTCTTACCACTGTCAGCCAGTGTCACTATGGAGCTGAGTACTCTTACCGCTGTCAGCCTGTATCCTAGTGAGCTGAGTGCTCTTACTGCTGTCAGCCAGTATCACTAGGGAGCTGATTGCTCTTGCCGCTGTCAGCCAGTATCACTAGGGAGCTGAGCGCTCTTACCGCTGTCAGCCAGTATCACTAGGGAGCTGAGTACTTTTACCGCTGTCAGCCAGTATAACAAGGGAGCTGAGTACTCTTACCACTGTCAGCCAGTATAACTAGGGAGCTGAGTACTCTTACTACTGTCAGCCAGTATCATTAGGGAGCTGAGTACTCTTACTACTGTCAGCCAGTATCACTACGGAGCTGAGCACTCTTATCGCTGTCAGCCAGTATCACTAGGGAGCTGAGCACTCTTACCAATGTCAGCCAGGATCACTAGGGAGCTGAGTACTCTTACCGCTGTCAGCCAGTATTTCTCCGGAGCTGAGTACTCTTACCGCTGTCAGACAGTATCACTAGTGAGCTGAGTAATCTTATTGCTGTCAGCCAGTATTGCCAGGGAGCTGAGTACTTTTACCACTGTCAGCCAGTGTCACTAGTGAGCTGAGTTCTCTTACCACTGTCAGCCAGTGTCACTAGTTAGCTGAGTACTCTTACCGCTGTCAGACAGTATTTCTAGTGAGCTGAGTACTATTCTTGCTGTCAGCCAGTATTTCTAGGGAGCTGAGTATTCTTACTGCTGTCAGCCAGTATTTCTAGGGAGCTGAGTACTCTTGCTGCTGTCAGCCAGTATCACTATGGAGCTGAGTAATCTTTCCACTGTCAGCCAGTGTCACTAGGGAGCTGAGTACTCTTACCGCTGTCAGCCAGTATTTCTAGGGAGCTGAGTTCTGTTACTGCTGTCAGCCAGTATTTCTAGGGAGCTGAGTACTCTTACCGCTGTCAGCCAGTATTTCTAGGGAGCTGAGCACTCTTATTGCTGTCAGCCAGTATTGCCAGGGAGCTGAGTACTTTTACCGCTGTCAGACAGTGTCACTAGTGAGCTGAGTACTCTTACAACTGTCAACCAGTGTCACTAGTGAGCTGAGTACTCTTACCGCTGTCAGTCAGTATTTCTAGTGAGCTGAGTATGCTTACCGCTGTCAGTCAGTATTTCTAGGGAGCCGAGTACTCTTATCTCTGACAGCCAGTATTTCTGGGGAGCAGAGTACTCTTACCGCTGTCAGCCAGTATCACTAGGGAGCTGAGTACTCTTACCACTGTCAGCCAGTATAACTAGGGAGCTGAGTACTCTTATTGCTGTCAGCCAGTATCATTAGGGAGCTGAGTACTCTTACTACTGTCAGCCAGTATCACTACGGAGCTGAGCACTCTTATCGCTGTCAGCCAGTATCACTAGGGAGCTGAGCACTCTTACCGATGTCAGCCAGTATCACTAGGGAGCTGAGAACTCTTACCGCAGTCAGCCAGTGTCACTAGTGCTCTTGCCGCAGTCAGACAATATCACTAGGGAGCCGAGTACTCTTACCACTGTCAGCCAGTGTCACTTGGAGCTGAATACTCTTTCCACTTTTAGCCAGTGTCACTAGGGAGCTGAGTACTCTTGCTGCTGTCAGCCAGTATCACTATGGAGCTGAGTAATCTTTCCACTGTCAGCCAGTGTCACTAGGGAGCTGAGTACTCTTACCGCTGGCAGCCAGTATCACTAGGGAGCTGAGTACTCTTACTGCTGTCAGCCAGTGTCACTAGGGAGCTGATTAATCTTACCACTGTCAGCCAGTATTGTCAGGGAGCTGAGTACTCTTACTGCTGTCAGTCAGTATCACTAGGGAGCTGGTTACTCTTACCTCTGTCAGCCAGTATTGTCAAGGAGCCGAGTACTCTTATCGCTGTCAGCCAGTATCACTAGTGTCAAAGCTGGATAATTGGCTGAGACAAGAGCAGTTTAAAATTGAAGCGTGCGCGATGCCATCTTGCGAATGGCAGCTAGACTCCATTTTAGAAACAAGAATCTGCAAGACGCCATTTTGCCACCAGTGTCACTTTAAGTTACAACTCACGAGCTAAGAAAAGATGGCAATGTTTTTGATAATCTAAATAGAATATACAATGCACCAGAAACTCTGAGTGTTTTACATACAAATCGGGAATCCCTTTTGGCAATTGTAATATAATCCAGCCATTGATCTACACAATTGTATTTGTCTGAATCCTAAACAGGTTTTAGTTTCACACCCAGACAGAATGGCCTAGCTTCACAGCTGGAGGTCACATTTGCATTGCAGTCTGAAACTGTGAGTGAGGAATGATATGTGTGTGTATGTATGTATATGTATATATATATATATATATATATAAATATGAAGTCCATCATAGATGGAATCTCATGCATAAACACCGCACATTACGCACAATTGAGCTGCTAACATGGCGCCCAGTAGCGAATGCACAATTATTAGCATCATGCGATTGCATCTTTCACCATTTCACATACACACATTATGCTTAAGACCCCGAATGAAAATACCGTTTAGTAGCTAAATGCGCACGTATCTGTCCCCAGTTAACTAGCGTCTTCATATCAAACCCCGTACACTCACACATTACATATTCACTTACAAGGTTCCATTAGCTTTAAGAAATAAGATTTAAGTTTGTTCGGTTAATATAAATGCTGTGAAATAAAGATATTTGGTAACTAAGGTTTTATACATGCTAAACAAGCCGTGTTTGGTTTCGTACTGATGCGTACTCTTTCCACAGTATTCCGGTGATATCGGTGGGGAGATCGCATCATGCATTCTCGAGTTATGGATCGCAGAGACTTCAAACAACAAAATGTATATTTTATGAACAACTGTTAGGATGACTGTTAGGGGGCGGGTGAGAAGAGACCCCCAGTTGTTGGAGGCTGGGTTGAGTCTATTTGAATCAGCCTGTTAAACACTCTGCAACAGATGGTTCCCCCATGGGAACCAATGGCATAAGCAAGAAACTTCTCTATTGTCCTGTCTATTCTGGGGGGGTATAAACATGTGTGCTCAAACACTGGGTCTTTAGTCTTCTTGCTGAATGCTGATAGACGGAGGTTTTCTTTCTGAATGCCGGGATCTGGTCCAGAGCGCATGCGTATGTATACTGTACTTGGGGTCTGTATAATTCCTT
Source organism: Taudactylus pleione (assembly GCA_031769625.1). Classification (NCBI taxonomy): domain Eukaryota; kingdom Metazoa; phylum Chordata; class Amphibia; order Anura; family Myobatrachidae; genus Taudactylus; species Taudactylus pleione. Next base: position 8,180,535 of record JAUIMM010000197.1, read on the forward strand.
TGCGTCTAATTGTGTATGGATCAATAGCGTGTAACTGATTGTACGTTTTACTTGAATAATACTTTGTGCTTCGGAACCACACGTTCCAAGTCTGGAGTCTTCTATTTACTGTATGACTGCGTATGCAAATTGGCGTCATCCTTAGAGGTTTATAGGTAGGATATTAGAAGGTACAGGCAGGGGTATATACAGGTTCAATTTTAATATCGTCACTAGGGAGCTGAGAACTCTTACCGATGTCAGCCAGTATTACGAGGGAGCTGAGTAATCTTACCACTGTCAGCCAGTCTCACTAGTGAGCTGAGTACTCTTACCTCTGTCAGCCAGTATCACGAGGGAGCTGATTACTCTTACCGCTGTCAGCCAGTATCACTAGGGAGATGAGTACTCTTACCGCTGCCAGCCAGTGTCACTAGGGAGCTGAGTACTCTTACTGCTGTCAGCCAGTGTCACTAGGGAGCTGAGCACTCTTACCACTGTCAGCCAGTGTCACTATGGAGCTGAGTACTCTTACCGCTGTCAGCCAGTATCCTAGGGAGCTGAGTGCTCTTGCCGCTGTCAGCCAGTATCACTAGGGAGCTGAGTGCTCTTGCCGCTGTTAGCCAGTATCACTAGGGAGCTGAGCGCTCTTACCGCTGTCAGCCAGTATCACTAGGGAGCTGAGTACTTTTACCGCTGTCAGCCAGTATAACAAGGGAGCTGAGTACTCTTACCACTGTCAGCCAGTATAACTAGGGATCTGAGTACTCTTACTACTGTCAGCCAGTATCATTAGGGAGCTGAGTACTCTTACTACTGTCAGCCAGTATCACTACGGAGCTGAGTACTCTTATTGCTGTCAGCCAGTATTGCCAGGGATCTGAGTACTTTTACCGCTGTCAGACAGTGTCACTAGTGAGCTGAGTACTCTTACAACTGTCAGCCAGTGTCACTAGTGAGCTGAGTACTCTTACCACTGTCAGCCAGTATTTCTAGTGAGCTGAGTACTCTTATTGCTGTCAGCCAGTATTTCTAGGGAGGTGAGAATTCATACTGCTGTCAGCCGGTATTTCTAGGGAGCTGAGTACTCTTACCGCTGTCAGCCAGTATTTCTAGGGAGCTGAGTACTCTTGTTGCTGTCAGCCAGAATTTCTATGGAGCCGAGTACTCTTACCGCTGTCAGCTAGTATTTCTAGGGAGCTGAGTACTCTTTCCGCTGTCAGCCAGTATCACTAGGGAGCTAAGTACTTTTACCGCTGTCAGCCATTATCATTAGTGAGCTGAGTACTCTTACCATTATCAGGCAGTGTCACTAGTGAGCTGAGTACTCTTACCGCTGTTAGCCAGTATTTCTAGGGAGCCGAGTACTCTTATCACTTTCAGCCAGTATTTCTGGGGAGCTGAGTACTCTTACCGCTGTCAGCCAGTATCACTAGTGAGCTGAGTACTCTTACCACAGTCAGCCAGTATCACTAGGGAGCTGAGTACTTTTACCACTATCAGGCAGTGTCACTAGGGAGCTGAGTACTCTTACCGCTGTCAACCAGTATCACTAGGGAGCAGAGTACTCTTACTGCTGTCAGTTAGTATCACTAGGGAGCTGAGGACTCTTACCGCTGTCAGCCAGTATCACTAGGGAGCTGAGCACTTCTACCACTGTCAGCCAGTATCACTAGGGAGCTGAGCCCTCTTACCACTGTCAGCCAGTGTCACTATGGAGCTGAGTACTCTTACCGCTGTCAGCCAGTATCCTAGGGAGCTGAGTGCTCTTGCCACTGTCAGCCAGTATCACTAGTGAGCTGAGCACTCTTACCACTGTCAGCCAGTGTCACTATGGAGCTGAGTACTCTTACCGCTGTCAGCCTGTATCCTAGTGAGCTGAGTGCTCTTACTGCTGTCAGCCAGTATCACTACGGAGCTGATTGCTCTTGCCGCTGTCAGCCAGTATCACTAGGGAGCTGAGCGCTCTTACCGCTGTCAGCCAGTATCACTAGGGAGCTGAGTACTTTTACCGCTGTCAGCCAGTATAACAAGGGAGCTGAGTACTCTTACCACTGTCAGCCAGTATAACTAGGGAGCTGAGTACTCTTACTACTGTCAGCCAGTATCATTAGGGAGCTGAGTACTCTTACTACTGTCAGCCAGTATCACTACGGAGCTGAGCACTCTTATCGCTGTCAGCCAGTATCCCTAGGGAGCTGAGCACTCTTACCAATGTCAGCCAGTATCACTAGGGAGCTGAGTACTCTTACCGCTGTCAGCCAGTATTTCTCCGGAGCTGAGTACTCTTACCGCTGTCAGACAGTATCACTAGTGAGCTGAGTAATCTTATTGCTGTCAGCCAGTATTGCCAGGGAGCTGAGTACTTTTACCACTGTCAGCCAGTATTTCTAGGGAGCTGAGTATTCTTACTGCTGTCAGCCAGTATTTCTAGGGAGCTGAGTTCTCTTACCGCTGTCAGCCAGTATTTCTAGGCAGCTGAGTACTGTTACTGCTGTCAGCCAGTATTTCTAGGGAGCTGAGTACTCTTACCGCTGTCAGCCAGTATTTCTAGGGAGCTGAGCACTCTTATTGCTGTCAGCCAGTATTGCCAGGGAGCTGAGTACTTTTACCGCTGTCAGACAGTGTCACTAGTGAGCTGAGTACTCTTACAACTGTCAACCAGTGTCACTAGTGAGCTGAGTACTCTTACCGCTGTCAGCCAGTATTTCTAGTGAGCTGAGTATGCTTACCGCTGTCAGTCAGTATTTCTAGGGAGCCGAGTACTCTTATCTCTGCCAGCCAGTATTTCTGGTGAGCAGAGTACTCTTACCGCTGTCAGCCAGTATCACTAGGGAGCTGAGTACTCTTACCACTGTCAGCCAGTGTCACTAGTGAGCTGAGTACTCTTACCGCTGTCAGACAGTATTTCTAGTGAGCTGAGTACTATTCTTGCTGTCAGCCAGTATTTCTAGGGTGCTGAGTATTCTTACTGCTGTCAGCCAGTATTTCTAGGGAGCTGACTACTCTTACCGCTGTCAGCCAGTATTTCTAGGGAGCTGAGTACTCTTACTAATGTCAGCCAGTATTTCTAGGGAGCTGAGTATTCTTACCGCTGTCAGCCAGTATTTCTAGGGAGCTGAGTACTCTTATTGCTGTCAGCCAGTATTGCCAGGGATCTGAGTACTTTTACCGCTGTCAGACAGTGTCACTAGTGAGCTGAGTACTCTTACAACTGTCAGCCAGTGTCACTAGTGAGCTGAGTACTCTTACCGCTGTCAGCCAGTATTTCTAGTGAGCTGAGTACTCTTATTGCTGTCAGCCAGTATTTCTAGGGAGCTGAGAATTCATACTGCTGTCAGCCGGTATTTCTAGGGAGCTGAGTACTCTTACCGCTGTCAGCCAGTATTTCTAGGGAGCTGAGTACTCTTGTTGCTGTCAGCCAGAATTTCTAGGGAGCCGAGTACTCTTACCGCTGTCAGCTAGTATTTCTAGGGAGCTGAGTACTCTTTCCGCTGTCAGCCAGTATCACTAGGGAGCTAAGTACTATTACCGCTGTCAGCCATTATCATTAGTGAGCTGAGTACTCTTACCACTATCAGGCAGTGTCACTAGTGAGCTGAGTACTCTTACCGCTGTTAGCCAGTATTTCTAGGGAGCCGAGTACTCATAACTTTCAGCCAGTATTTCTGGGGAGCTGAGTACTCTTACCACTGTCAGCCAGTATCACTAGTGAGCTGAGTACTCTTACCACAGTCAGCCAGTATCACTAGGGAGCTGAGTACTTTTGCCACTATCAGGCAGTGTCACTAGGGAGCTGAGTACTCTTACCGCTGTCAACCAGTATCACTAGGGAGCAGAGTACTCTTACTGCTGTCAGTTAGTATCACTAGGGAGCTGAGTACTCTTACCGCTGTCAGCCAGTATCACTAGGGAGCTGAGCACTTCTACCACTGTCAGCCAGTATCACTAGGGAGCTGAGCCCTCTTACCACTGTCAGCCAGTGTCACTATGGAGCTGAGTACTCTTACCGCTGTCAGCCAGTATCCTAGGGAGCTGAGTGCTCTTGCCACTGTCAGCCAGTATCACTAGTGAGCTGAGCACTCTTACCACTGTCAGCCAGTGTCACTATGGAGCTGAGTACTCTTACCGCTGTCAGCCTGTATCCTAGTGAGCTGAGTGCTCTTACTGCTGTCAGCCAGTATCACTAGGGAGCTGATTGCTCTTGCCGCTGTCAGCCAGTATCACTAGGGAGCTGAGCGCTCTTACCGCTGTCAGCCAGTATCACTAGGGAGCTGAGTACTTTTACCGCTGTCAGCCAGTATAACAAGGGAGCTGAGTACTCTTACCACTGTCAGCCAGTATAACTAGGGAGCTGAGTACTCTTACTACTGTCAGCCAGTATCATTAGGGAGCTGAGTACTCTTACTACTGTCAGCCAGTATCACTACGGAGCTGAGCACTCTTATCGCTGTCAGCCAGTATCACTAGGGAGCTGAGCACTCTTACCAATGTCAGCCAGGATCACTAGGGAGCTGAGTACTCTTACCGCTGTCAGCCAGTATTTCTCCGGAGCTGAGTACTCTTACCGCTGTCAGACAGTATCACTAGTGAGCTGAGTAATCTTATTGCTGTCAGCCAGTATTGCCAGGGAGCTGAGTACTTTTACCACTGTCAGCCAGTGTCACTAGTGAGCTGAGTTCTCTTACCACTGTCAGCCAGTGTCACTAGTTAGCTGAGTACTCTTACCGCTGTCAGACAGTATTTCTAGTGAGCTGAGTACTATTCTTGCTGTCAGCCAGTATTTCTAGGGAGCTGAGTATTCTTACTGCTGTCAGCCAGTATTTCTAGGGAGCTGAGTACTCTTGCTGCTGTCAGCCAGTATCACTATGGAGCTGAGTAATCTTTCCACTGTCAGCCAGTGTCACTAGGGAGCTGAGTACTCTTACCGCTGTCAGCCAGTATTTCTAGGGAGCTGAGTTCTGTTACTGCTGTCAGCCAGTATTTCTAGGGAGCTGAGTACTCTTACCGCTGTCAGCCAGTATTTCTAGGGAGCTGAGCACTCTTATTGCTGTCAGCCAGTATTGCCAGGGAGCTGAGTACTTTTACCGCTGTCAGACAGTGTCACTAGTGAGCTGAGTACTCTTACAACTGTCAACCAGTGTCACTAGTGAGCTGAGTACTCTTACCGCTGTCAGTCAGTATTTCTAGTGAGCTGAGTATGCTTACCGCTGTCAGTCAGTATTTCTAGGGAGCCGAGTACTCTTATCTCTGACAGCCAGTATTTCTGGGGAGCAGAGTACTCTTACCGCTGTCAGCCAGTATCACTAGGGAGCTGAGTACTCTTACCACTGTCAGCCAGTATAACTAGGGAGCTGAGTACTCTTATTGCTGTCAGCCAGTATCATTAGGGAGCTGAGTACTCTTACTACTGTCAGCCAGTATCACTACGGAGCTGAGCACTCTTATCGCTGTCAGCCAGTATCACTAGGGAGCTGAGCACTCTTACCGATGTCAGCCAGTATCACTAGGGAGCTGAGAACTCTTACCGCAGTCAGCCAGTGTCACTAGTGCTCTTGCCGCAGTCAGACAATATCACTAGGGAGCCGAGTACTCTTACCACTGTCAGCCAGTGTCACTTGGAGCTGAATACTCTTTCCACTTTTAGCCAGTGTCACTAGGGAGCTGAGTACTCTTGCTGCTGTCAGCCAGTATCACTATGGAGCTGAGTAATCTTTCCACTGTCAGCCAGTGTCACTAGGGAGCTGAGTACTCTTACCGCTGGCAGCCAGTATCACTAGGGAGCTGAGTACTCTTACTGCTGTCAGCCAGTGTCACTAGGGAGCTGATTAATCTTACCACTGTCAGCCAGTATTGTCAGGGAGCTGAGTACTCTTACTGCTGTCAGTCAGTATCACTAGGGAGCTGGTTACTCTTACCTCTGTCAGCCAGTATTGTCAAGGAGCCGAGTACTCTTATCGCTGTCAGCCAGTATCACTAGTGTCAAAGCTGGATAATTGGCTGAGACAAGAGCAGTTTAAAATTGAAGCGTGCGCGATGCCATCTTGCGAATGGCAGCTAGACTCCATTTTAGAAACAAGAATCTGCAAGACGCCATTTTGCCACCAGTGTCACTTTAAGTTACAACTCACGAGCTAAGAAAAGATGGCAATGTTTTTGATAATCTAAATAGAATATACAATGCACCAGAAACTCTGAGTGTTTTACATACAAATCGGGAATCCCTTTTGGCAATTGTAATATAATCCAGCCATTGATCTACACAATTGTATTTGTCTGAATCCTAAACAGGTTTTAGTTTCACACCCAGACAGAATGGCCTAGCTTCACAGCTGGAGGTCACATTTGCATTGCAGTCTGAAACTGTGAGTGAGGAATGATATGTGTGTGTATGTATGTATATGTATATATATATATATATATATATAAATATGAAGTCCATCATAGATGGAATCTCATGCATAAACACCGCACATTACGCACAATTGAGCTGCTAACATGGCGCCCAGTAGCGAATGCACAATTATTAGCATCATGCGATTGCATCTTTCACCATTTCACATACACACATTATGCTTAAGACCCCGAATGAAAATACCGTTTAGTAGCTAAATGCGCACGTATCTGTCCCCAGTTAACTAGCGTCTTCATATCAAACCCCGTACACTCACACATTACATATTCACTTACAAGGTTCCATTAGCTTTAAGAAATAAGATTTAAGTTTGTTCGGTTAATATAAATGCTGTGAAATAAAGATATTTGGTAACTAAGGTTTTATACATGCTAAACAAGCCGTGTTTGGTTTCGTACTGATGCGTACTCTTTCCACAGTATTCCGGTGATATCGGTGGGGAGATCGCATCATGCATTCTCGAGTTATGGATCGCAGAGACTTCAAACAACAAAATGTATATTTTATGAACAACTGTTAGGATGACTGTTAGGGGGCGGGTGAGAAGAGACCCCCAGTTGTTGGAGGCTGGGTTGAGTCTATTTGAATCAGCCTGTTAAACACTCTGCAACAGATGGTTCCCCCATGGGAACCAATGGCATAAGCAAGAAACTTCTCTATTGTCCTGTCTATTCTGGGGGGGTATAAACATGTGTGCTCAAACACTGGGTCTTTAGTCTTCTTGCTGAATGCTGATAGACGGAGGTTTTCTTTCTGAATGCCGGGATCTGGTCCAGAGCGCATGCGTATGTATACTGTACTTGGGGTCTGTATAATTCCTTTGCGTCTAATTGTGTATGGATCAATAGCGTGTAACTGATTGTACGTTTTACTTGAATAATACTTTGTGCTTCGGAACCACACGTTCCAAGTCTGGAGTCTTCTATTTACTGTATGACTGCGTATGCAAATTGGCGTCATCCTTAGAGGTTTATAGGTAGGATATTAGAAGGTACAGGCAGGGGTATATACAGGTTCAATTTTAATATCGTCACTAGGGAGCTGAGAACTCTTACCGATGTCAGCCAGTATTACGAGGGAGCTGAGTAATCTTACCACTGTCAGCCAGTCTCACTAGTGAGCTGAGTACTCTTACCTCTGTCAGCCAGTATCACGAGGGAGCTGATTACTCTTACCGCTGTCAGCCAGTATCACTAGGGAGATGAGTACTCTTACCGCTGCCAGCCAGTGTCACTAGGGAGCTGAGTACTCTTACTGCTGTCAGCCAGTGTCACTAGGGAGCTGAGCACTCTTACCACTGTCAGCCAGTGTCACTATGGAGCTGAGTACTCTTACCGCTGTCAGCCAGTATCCTAGGGAGCTGAGTGCTCTTGCCGCTGTCAGCCAGTATCACTAGGGAGCTGAGTGCTCTTGCCGCTGTTAGCCAGTATCACTAGGGAGCTGAGCGCTCTTACCGCTGTCAGCCAGTATCACTAGGGAGCTGAGTACTTTTACCGCTGTCAGCCAGTATAACAAGGGAGCTGAGTACTCTTACCACTGTCAGCCAGTATAACTAGGGATCTGAGTACTCTTACTACTGTCAGCCAGTATCATTAGGGAGCTGAGTACTCTTACTACTGTCAGCCAGTATCACTACGGAGCTGAGCACTCTTATCGCTGTCAGCCAGTATCACTAGGGAGCTGAGCACTCTTACCGATGTCAGCCAGTATCACTAGGGAGCTGAGTACTCTTACCACTGTCAGCCAGTATTTCTCCGGAGCTGAGTACTCTTACCGCTGTCAGACAGTATCACTAGTGAGCTGAGTTCTCTTACCACTGTCAGCCAGTGTCACTAGTTAGCTGAGTACTCTTACCGCTGTCAGACAGTATTTCTAGTGAGCTGAGTACTATTCTTGCTGTCAGCCAGTATTTCTAGGGAGCTGAGTATTCTTACTGCTGTCAGCCAGTATTTCTAGGGAGCTGAGTACTCTTACCGCTGTCAGCCAGGATTTCTAGGGAGCTGAGTACTGTTACTGCTGTCAGCCAGTATTTCTAGGGAGCTGAGTACTCTTACCGCTGTCAGCCAGTATTTCTAGGGAGCTGAGCACTCTTATTGCTGTCAGCCAGTATTGCCAGGGAGCTGAGTACTTTTACCGTTGTCAGACAGTGTCACTAGTGAGCTGAGTACTCTTACAACTGTCAACCAGTGTCACTAGTGAGCTGAGTACTCTTACCGCTGTCAGCCAGTATTTCTAGTGAGCTGAGTATGCTTACCGCTGCCAGCCAGTATTTCTGGGGAGCAGAGTACTCTTACCGCTGTCAGCCAGTATCACTAGGGAGCTGAGTACTCTTAACACTGTCAGCCAGTATAACTAGGGAGCTGAGTACTCTTATTGCTGTCAGCCAGTATCATTAGGGAGCTGAGTACTCTTACTACTGTCAGCCAGTATCACTACGGAGCTGAGCACTCTTATCGCTGTCAGCCAGTATCACTAGGGAGCTGAGCACTCTTACCGATGTCAGCCAGTATCACTAGGGACCTGAGTACTCTTTCTGCTGTCAGCCAGTATTTCTCGGGAGCTGTGTACTGTTACCGCTGTCAGCCAGTATCACTACGGAGCTGAGTACTCTTACCTCTGTCAGCCAGTGTCACTAGGGAGCTGATCACTCTTACCGCTGTCAGCCAGTATCACTAGGGAGCTGAGTACTCTTACAACTGTCAGCCAGTATCACTGGGGAGCTGAGTACTCTTACCGCTGTCAGCCAGTGTCACTAGGGAGCTGAGTACTCTTACCGCTGTCAGCCAGTGTCACTAGGGAGCTGAGTACTTTTACCGCTGTCAGCCAGTATTACTAGGGAGCTGAGTACTTTTTCCGCTGTCAGCCAGTATCACTAGGGAGCTGATCACTCTTACCGCTGTCAGCCAGTATCACTAGGGAGCTGATCACTCTTACCGCTGTCAGCCAGTGTCACTAGGGAGCTGAGTACTTTTACCGCTGTCTGCCAGTGTCACTAGGGAGCTGAGTACTTTTCCCGCTGTCAGCCAGTATCACTAGGGAGCTGAGTACTTTTACCGCTGTCAGCCAGTGTCACTAGGGAGCTGAGTACTTTTACCGCTGTCAGCCAGTATCACTAGGGAGCTGAGTACTTTTACCGCTGTCAGCCAGTATCACTAGGGAGCTGATCACTCTTGCCGCTGTCAGCCAGTGTCACTAGGGAGCTGAGTACTCTTACCGCTGTCAGCCAGTGTCACTAGGGAGCTGAGTACTCTTACCGCTGTCAGCCAGTGTCACTAGGGAGCTGAGCAGTCTTACCACTGTCAGCCAGTGTCACTAGGGAGCTGATCACTCTTACCGCTGTCAGCCAGTGTCACTAGGGAGCTGAATACTCTTACCACTGTCAGCCAGTGTCACTAGGGAGCTGAGCGCTCTTACATAGGGTTGCCTACCTTTAATATTCTCTTCCCTGGAGATGCCCGGGTAAGAGAAGCAGCAGGGGGCCGATGGGGGCGCGGCTTGATGATGCGCCTCATTAAGCCCCGCCCCCTCGCTGTAAAATTGCCGTGATTGGACACAATTTACATAGGGGGCGGGGCCAAATGCTGTGATTCATGCAGAATCACAGCTTAAGCCCCGCCTCTTTCATGGAGACCCGCGATTGCCGCAGGTATTCTCCTAATTCTGCCCACTTCACTAGGAATTGGGCAGAATGCGGGAGAAATGCCTACCCTTCTGGGGGTGCGGGGGGTTACCCGAAAAATCGGGAGCCTCCCGCGAAAACGGGGAGGGTAGGCATGTATGCTCTTACAGCTGTCAGCCAGTATAACTAGGGAGCTGATCACTCTTACCGCTGTCAGCCAGTGTCACTAGGGAGCTGAGTACTTTTACCGCTGTCAGACAGTATCACTAGGGAGCTGAGTACTCTTACCGCTGTCAGTCAGTATCACTAGAGAGCTGAGCGCTCTTACCGCTGCCAGCCAGTATCACTAGGGAGCTGAGTACTCTTACCGCTGTCAGCCAGTATCACGAGGGAGCTGATCACTCTTACCGCTGTCAGCCAGTATCACTAGGGAGATGAGTACTCTTACCGCTGTCAGCCAGTATTTCTAGGGAGCTGAGTACTGTTACTGCTGTCAGCCAGTATTTCTAGGGAGCTGAGTACTCTTACCGCTGTCAGCCAGTATTTCTAGGGAGCTGAGTACTCTTATTGCTGTCAGCCAGTATTGCCAGGGAGCTGAGTACTTTTACCGCTGTCAGACAGTGTCACTAGTGAGCTGAGTACTCTTACAACTGTCAACCAGTGTCACTAGTGAGCTGAGTACTTTTACCGCTGTCTGCCAGTGTCACTAGGGAGCTGAGTACTTTTCCCGCTGTCAGCCAGTATCACTAGGGAGCTGAGTACTTTTACCGCTGTCAGCCAGTGTCACTAGGGAGCTGAGTACTTTTACCGCTGTCAGCCAGTATCACTAGGGAGCTGAGTACTTTTACCGCTGTCAGCCAGTATCACTAGGGAGCTGATCACTCTTGCCGCTGTCAGCCAGTGTCACTAGGGAGCTGAGTACTCTTACCGCTGTCAGCCAGTGTCACTAGGGAGCTGAGTACTCTTACCGCTGTCAGCCAGTGTCACTAGGGAGCTGAGCAGTCTTACCACTGTCAGCCAGTGTCACTAGGGAGCTGATCACTCTTACCGCTGTCAGCCAGTGTCACTAGGGAGCTGAATACTCTTACCACTGTCAGCCAGTGTCACTAGGGAGCTGAGCGCTCTTACATAGGGTTGCCTACCTTTAATATTCTCTTCCCTGGAGATGCCCGGGTAAGAGAAGCAGCAGGGGGCCGATGGGGGCGCGGCTTGATGATGCGCCTCATTAAGCCCCGCCCCCTCGCTGTAAAATTGCCGTGATTGGACACAATTTACATAGGGGGCGGGGCCAAATGCTGTGATTCATGCAGAATCACAGCTTAAGCCCCGCCTCTTTCATGGAGACCCGCGATTGCCGCAGGTATTCTCCTAATTCTGCCCACTTCACTAGGAATTGGGCAGAATGCGGGAGAAATGCCTACCCTTCTGGGGGTGCGGGGGGTTACCCGAAAAATCGGGAGCCTCCCGCGAAAACGGGGAGGGTAGGCATGTATGCTCTTACAGCTGTCAGCCAGTATAACTAGGGAGCTGATCACTCTTACCGCTGTCAGCCAGTGTCACTAGGGAGCTGAGTACTTTTACCGCTGTCAGACAGTATCACTAGGGAGCTGAGTACTCTTACCGCTGTCAGTCAGTATCACTAGAGAGCTGAGCGCTCTTACCGCTGCCAGCCAGTATCACTAGGGAGCTGAGTACTCTTACCGCTGTCAGCCAGTATCACGAGGGAGCTGATCACTCTTACCGCTGTCAGCCAGTATCACTAGGGAGATGAGTACTCTTACCGCTGTCAGCCAGTATTTCTAGGGAGCTGAGTACTGTTACTGCTGTCAGCCAGTATTTCTAGGGAGCTGAGTACTCTTACCGCTGTCAGCCAGTATTTCTAGGGAGCTGAGTACTCTTATTGCTGTCAGCCAGTATTGCCAGGGAGCTGAGTACTTTTACCGCTGTCAGACAGTGTCACTAGTGAGCTGAGTACTCTTACAACTGTCAACCAGTGTCACTAGTGAGCTGAGTACTCTTACCGCTGTCAGCCAGTATTTCTAGTGAGCTGAGTACGCTTACCACGGTCAGTCAGTATTTCTAGGGAGCCGAGTACTCTTATCTCTGCCAGCCAGTATTTCTGGGGAGCAGAGTACTCTTACCGCTGTCAGCCAGTATCACTAGGGAGCTGAGTACTCTTACCACTGTCAGCCAGTATAACTAGGAAGCTGAGTACTCTTATTGCTGTCAGCCAGTATCATTAGGGAGCTGAGTACTCTTACTACTGTCAGCCAGTATCACTACGGAGCTGAGCACTCTTATCGCTGTCAGCCAGTATCACTAGGGAGCTGAGCACTCTTACCGATGTCAGCCAGTATCACTAGGGACCTGAGTACTCTTACTGCTGTCAGCCAGTATTTCTCGGGAGCTGAGTACTGTTACCGCTGTCAGCCAGTATCACTACAGAGCTGAGTACTCTTACCGCTGTCAGCCAGTGTCACTAGTGAGCTGAGTACTCTTACCGCTGTCAGCCAGTATCACTAGGGAGCTAAATACTCTTACAACTGTCAGCCAGTATCACTGGGGAGCTGAGTACTCTTACCGCTGTCAGCCAGTATCACTAGGGAGCTGAGAACTCTTACCGCAGTCAGCCAGTGTCACTAGTGCTCTTGCCGCAGTCAGACAGTATCACTAGGGACCTGAGTACTCTTACCACTGTCAGCCAGTGTCACTAGGAGCTGAGTACTCTTTCCACTTTTATCCAGTGTCACTAGGGAGCTGAGTACTCTTGGTGCTGTCAGCCAGTATCACTATGGAGCTGAGTAATCTTTCCACTGTCAGCCAGTGTCACTAGGGAGCTGAGTACTCTTACCGCTGGCAGCCAGTATCACTAGGGAGCTGAGTACTCTTACTGCTGTCAGCCAGTGTCACTAGGAAGCTGATTACTCTTACCACTGTTAGCCAGTATTGTCAGGGAGCTGAGTACTCTTACTGCTGTCAGTCAGTATCACTAGGGAGCTGGTTACTCTTACCTCTGTCCGCCAGTATTGTCAAGGAGCCGAGTACTCTTATCGCTGTCAGCCAGTATCACTAGTGTCAAAGCTGGATAATTGGCTGAGACAAGAGCAGTTTAAAATTGAAGCGTGCGCGATGCCATCTTGCGAATGGCAGCTAGACTCCATTTTAGAAACAAGAATCTGCAAGACGCCGTTTTGCCACCAGCATCACTTTAAGTTACAACTCACGAGCTAAGAAAAGATGGCAATGTTTTTGATAATCAAAATAGAATATACAATGCACCCGAAACTGTGAGTGTTTTACATACAAATCGGGAATCCCTTTTGGCAATTGTAATATAATCCAGCCATTGATCTACACAATTGTATTTGTCTGAATCCTAAACAGGTTTTAGTTTCACACCCAGACAGAATGGCCTAGCTTCACAGCTGGAGGTCACATTTGCAATGCAGTCTGAAACTGTGAGTGAGGAATGATATGTGTGTGCATGTATGTATATGTATATATATATATATATATATATATATATAAATATGAAGTCCATCATAGATGGAATCTCATGCATAAACACCGCACATTACGCACAATTGAGCTGCTAACATGGCGCCCAGTAGCGAATGCACAATTATTAGCATCATGCGATTGCATCTTTCACCATTTCACATACACACATTATGCTTAAGACCCCGAATGAAAATACCGTTTAGTAGCTAAATGCGCACGTATCTGTCCCCAGTTAACTAGCGTCTTCATATCAAACCCCGTACACTCAAACATTACATATTCACTTACAAGGTTCCATTAGCTTTAAGAAATAAGATTTAAGTTTGTTCGGTTAATATAAACGCTGTGAAATAAAGATATTTGGTAACTAAGGTTTTATACATGCTAAACAAGCCGTGTTTGGTTTCGTACTGATGCGTACTCTTTCCACAGTATTCCGGTGATATCGGTGGGGAGATCGCATCATGCATTCTCGAGTTATGGATCGCAGAGACTTCAAACAACAAAATGTATATTTTATGAACAACTGTTAGGATGACTGTTAGGGGGCGGGTGAGAAGAGACCCCCAGTTGTTGGAGGCTGGGTTGAGTCTATTTGAATCAGCCTGTTAAACACTCTGCAACAGATGGTTCCCCCATGGGAACCAATGGCATAAGCAAGAAACTTCTCTATTGTCCTGTCTATTCTGGGGGGGTATAAACATGTGTGCTCAAACACTGGGTCTTTAGTCTTCTTGCTGAATGCTGATAGACGGAGGTTTTCTTTCTGAATGCCGGGATCTGGTCCAGAGCGCATGCGTATGTATACTGTACTTGGGGTCTGTATAATTCCTTTGCGTCTAATTGTGTATGGATCAATAGCGTGTAACTGATTGTACATTTTACTTGAATAATACTTTGTGCTTCGGAACCACACGTTCCAAGTCTGGAGTCTTCTATTTACTGTATGACTGCGTATGCAAATTGGCGTCATCCTTAGAGGTTTATAGGTAGGATATTAGAAGGTACAGGCAGGGGTATATAGAGGTTAAATTTTAATATCGTCACTAGGGAGCTGAGTACTCTTACCGATGTCAGCCAGTATTATGAGGGAGCTGAGTAATCTTACAACTGTCAGCCAGTCTCACTAGTGAGCTGAGTACTCTTAACTCTGTCAGCCAGTATCACGAGGGAGCTGATTACTCTTACCGCTGTCAGCCAGTATCACTAGGGAGATGAGTACTCTTACCGCTGCCAGCCAGTGTCACTAGGGAGCTGAGTACTCTTACCGCTGTCAGCCAGTATCACTAGGGAGCTGAGTACTTTTACTGCTGTCAGCCAGTGTCACTATGGAGCTGAGTACTCTTACCGCTGTCAGCCAGTATCCTAGGGAGCTGAGTACTCTTGCCGCTGTCAGCCAGTATCACTAGGGAGCTGAGTACTTTTACCGCTGTCAGCCAGTATCACTATGGAGCTGATCACTCTTACCGCTGTCAGCCAGTATCACTAGGGAGATGATCACTCTTACCGCTGTCAGCCAGTGACACTAGGGAGCTGAGCACTCTTACCGCTGTCAGCCAGTGTCACTAGGCAGCTGAGTACTTTTACCGCTGTCAGCCAGTATCACTAGGGAGTTGAGTACTTTTACCGCCGTCAGCCCATATCACTAGGGAGCTGATCACTCTTACCGCTGTCAGCCAGAATCACTAGGGAGCTGATCACTCTTACCGCTGTCAGCCAGTGTCACAAGGGAGCTGATCACTCTTACCGCTGTCAGCCAGTGTCACTAGGGAGCTGATCACTCTTACCGCTGTCAGCCAGTATCACTAGGGAGCTGATCACTCTTACCGCTGTCAGCCAGTTTCACTAGGGAGCTGAGTTCTCTTACCGCTGTCAGCCAGTGTTACTAGGGAGCTGAGTACTTTTACCGCTGTCAGCCAGTATTACTAGGGAGCTGAGTACTTTTTCTGCTGTCAGCCAGTATCACTAGGGAGCTGATCACTCTTACCGCTGTCAGCCAGTATCACTAGGGAGCTGATCACTCTTACCGCTGTCAGCCAGTGTCACTAGGGAGCTGAGTACTTTTACCGCTGTCTGCCAGTGTCACTAGGGAGCTGAGTACTTTTACCACTGTCAGCCAGTATCACTAGGGAGTTGAGTACTTTTACCGCTGTCAGCCAGTGTCACTAGGGAGCTGATCACTCTTGCCGCTGTCAGCCAGTGTCACTAGGGAGCTGAGTACTCTTACCGCTGTCAGCCAGTGTCACTAGGGAGCTGAGTACTCTTACCGCTGTCAGCCAGTGTCACTAGGGAGCTGAGTACTCTTACCACTGTCAGCCAGTGTCACTAGGGAGCTGATCACTCTTACCGCTGTCAGCCAGTGTCACTAGGGAGCTGAATACTTTTACCACTGTCAGCCAGTGTCACTAGGGAGCTGAGCGCTCTTACATAGGGTTGCCTAACTTTAATATTCTCTTCCCTGGAGAAGCCTGGGTAAGAGAAGCAGCAGGGGGCCGACGGGGGCGGGGCTTGACGATGCGCCTCATTAAGCCCCGCCCCCTCGCTGTAAAATTGCCACGATTGGACACAATTTACATAGGGGGCGGGGCCAAATGCTGTGATTCATGCAGAATCACAGCTTAAGCCCCGCCTCCTTCACGGAGACCCGCGATTGCCGCGGGTATTCTCCTAATTCTGCCCACTTCACTAGGAAGTGGGCAGAATGCGGGAGAAATGCCTACCCTTCTGGGGGTGCGGGGGATTACCCGAAAAATCGGGAGCCTCCCGCGAAAACCGGGAGGGTAGGCATGTATGCTCTTACAGCTGTCAGCCAGTATAACTAGGGAGCTGATCACTCTTACCGCTGTCAGCCAGTGTCACTAGGGAGCTGAGTACTTTTACCGCTGTCAGCTAGTATCACTAGGGAGCTGAGTACTCTTACTGCTGTCAGCCAGTGTCAGTAGGGAGCTGAGTACTCTTACCGCTGTCAGCCAGTATCACGAGGGAGCTGATCACTCTTACCGCTGTCAGCCAGTATCACTAGGGAGATGAGTACTCTTACCGCTGCCAGCCAGTGTCACTAGGGAGCTGAGCACTCTTACCACTGTCAGCCAGTATCACTAGGGAGCTGAGCGCTCTTACCGCTGTCAGCCAGAATCACTAGGGAGCTGAGTACTTTTACCGCTGTCAGCCAGTGTCACTAGGGAGCTGAGATCTCTTACCACTGTCAGCCAGTATCACTAGGGAGCTGAGTACTCTTACCGCTGTCAGCCAGTATCACTAGGGAGCTGAGTACTTTTACCGCTGTCAGCCAGTATCACTAGGGAGCTGAGTACTTTTACTGCTGTCAGCCAGTATCACTAGTGAGCTGATCACTCTAACCGCTGTCAGCCAGTGTCACTAGGGAGCTGAGTACTCTTACCGCTGTCAGCCAGTATCACTAGGGAGCTGAGAACTTTTACCGCTGTCAGCCAGTATCACTAGGGAGCTGATCACTCTTACCGCTGTCAGCCAGTATCACTAGGGAGCTGATCACTCTTACCGCTGTCAGCCAGTGTCACTAGGGAGCTGAATACTCTTACCGCTGTCAGCCAGTGTCACTAGGGAGCTGAGTACTTTTACCGCTGTCAGCCAGTATCACTAGGGAGCTGAGTACTTTTACAGCTGTCAGCCAGTATCACTAGGGAGCTGATCTCTCTTACCGCTGTCAGCCAGTATCACTAGGGAGCTGATCACTCTTACCGCTGTCAGCCAGTGTCACTAGGGAGCTGATCACTCTTACCGCTGTCAGCCAGTGTCACTAGAGAGCTGATCACTCTTACCGCTGTCAGCCAGTATCACTAGGGAGCTGATCACTCTTACCGCTGTCAGCCAGTGTCACTAGGGAGCTGAGTACTCTTACCGCTGTCAGCCAGTGTCACTAGGGAGCTGAGTACTTTTACCGCTGTCAGCCAGTATCACTAGGGAGCTGAGTACTTTTTCCGCTGTCAGCCAGTATTACTAGGGAGCTGATCACTCTTACCGCTGTCAGCCAGTATCACTAGGGAGCTGATCACTCTTACCGCTGTCAGCCAGTGTCACTAGGGAGCTGAGTACTTTTACCGCTGTCAGCCAGTGTCACTAGGGAGCTGAGTACTTTTACCGCTGTCAGCCAGTATCACTAGGGAGCTGAGTACTTTTACCGCTGTCAGCCAGTATCACTAGGGAGCTGATCACTCTTGCCGCTGTCAGCCAGTGTCACTAAGGAGCTGAGTACTCTCACCGCTGTCAGCCAGTGTCACTAGGGAGCTGAGTACTCTTACCGCTGTCAGCCAGTGTCACTAGGGAGCTGAGTACTCTTACCACTGTCAGCCAGTGTCACTAGGGAGCTGATCACTCTTACCGCTGTCAGCCAGTGTCACTAGGGAGCTGAGTACTCTTACCACTGTCAGCCAGTGTCACTAGGGAGCTGAGTACTCTTACCGCTGTCAGCCAGTGTCACTAGGGAGCTGAGTACTCTTACCACTGTCAGCCAGTGTCACTAGGGAGCTGATCACTCTTACCGCTGTCAGCCAGTGTCACTAGGGAGCTGAATACTCTTACCACTGTCAGCCAGTGTCACTAGGGAGCTGAGCGCTCTTACATAGGGTTGCCTACCTTTAATATTCTCTTCCCGGGAGAAGCCCGGGTAAGAGAAGCAGCAGGGGGCCGACGGGGGCGGGGCTTGATGATGCGCGTCATTAAGCCCCGCCCTCTCGCTGCAAAATTGCCGCGATTGGACACAATTTACATAGGGGGCGGGCCAAATGCTGTGATTCATGCAGAATCACAGCTTAAGCCCCGCCTCCTTCACGGAGACCCGCGATTGCCGCGGGTATTCTCCTAATTCTGCCCACTTCACTAGGAAGTGGGCAGAATGCGGTTGAAATGCCTACCCTTCCGGGGGTGCAGGGGGTTACCCAAAAAATCGGGAGCCTCCCGCGAAAACCGGGAGGGTAGGCATGTATGCTCTTACAGCTGTCAGCCAGTATAACTAGGGAGCTGATCACTCTTACCGCTGTCAGCCAGTGTCACTAGGGAGCTGAGTACTTTTACCGCTGTCAGCCAGTATCACTAGGGAGCTGAGTACTCTTACCGCTGTCAGTCAGTGTCACTAGAGAGCTGAGCGCTCTTACCGCTGTCAGCCAGTGTCACTAGGGAGCTGAGTACTTTTACCGCTGTCAGCCAGTGTCACTAAGGAGCTGAGTACTCTTACAACTGTCAGCCAGTATCACTAGGGAGCTGAGTACTTTTACCGCTGTCAGCCAGTATCACTAGGGAGCTGAGTACTCTTACCGCTGTCAGCCAGTATCACTAGGGAGCTGAGTACTTTTACCGCTGTCAGCCAGTATCACTAGGGAGCTGAGTACTTTTACCGCTGTCAGCCAGTATCACTAGGGAGCTGAGTACTTTTACCGCTGTCAGCCAGTATCACTAGGGAGCTGATTACTTTTACCGCTGTCAGCCAGTATCACTAGGGAGCTGAGTACTTTTACCGCTGTCAGCCAGTATCACTAGGGAGCTGATTATCACAAAATATTTATGTTAAATTGGAATAAGTTGCTATTAAAAATCATAGTTAATGCTGGCACATAGTAAATGAATAGTGATGAGTTGATACAGCTAATGTCCAGTGGGGGACAGTACGACACTGTAAAACCTGACTGTAGAAGTAGAATTATCATCCTACTTTTCTTTACTGTGCTGCTATTGGAGATTCCAGAAGAGAGATCTATGCTCCCCGTGAGCAATAAATGATCTATTTTGAGCAGTTGTAGCAAAGATGTCATAATATTAAAGTCTTTGTGTTGCTCTGCTTCTTCCTGCTGAAACAAAGCTGTGTGGGTGACGTGAAGATAGACTACAGTAATATCATCTGTCACATGTTAATCCTAATGTAACCAACCCTTAAGTGTTCTATTTTGAAAACATTTGAGGACAGATACATGGAGTGCTAACAAGCCACATTTACCAAATAATTCTAAGGGGCATATTTATTAAGAGCCCATCCTAACAAAGAGCTGGAAGCTGTGTCATAGCGTAACACTGTCACATTGCTTCCTAGTTTGGGGCCCTATCAGCCAAATAGCATGTGCGGTTATCGGACGGCACATACATCACTGGGGGGCATTAAAGGGGTAGCCTATAGGCGAATTAGAACCCATAGGCTACTATAGGGTCGAACTTGGTAAATCCAGCAGTACAGCAGCCCCCACAGAAACTAATGGCGTCTGCATTTGCTGGAGGGACCTCGGCAGATATCTGCAGCAATCTCTCCATCTGGGGGATACTTAATATTTGTAGGTACCCCACATAAATGGATGTTTTCGGGGGAATATCCCGCAAGTATTTAATGATAAATAGGCCAATAAATATTAATTATAACCTCCAGGAAAATTCACATTGAGAATATGGGATTATGCAGTTGGGCTACTGATGATAGAGGGCCTGATTCATCACGGATCGCTATTGGAACCGCGTACGCAGATCGGTCGATGGTGCTTGCTGCACATGCGTATGCATTGCAGTGTGCGTTGCGCATGTTAGCACTGTGATCACCCAAGCAGAAAGAAAGCCATCGTAGAGTGAGTGATGGGAGATCAGCGTTTGGGGGTGGTGACGGGGAAGTGGTAGGAGAAACGTAGGCGTGCCTGACCGTTTGAACGCCGCTGCAGGGGCATGCATAAATTAGCCACTGTGATGGCATACGCAGCTTGTGTACTGACTGCGTGCGACGAGGTTAGCAATTTCTGAGTAAGGTCAGACCTGCTGTAATTCTGTGTGAGGGGCCGATGTTACCCGATGTTCCTAATGTATACGCAGGACTGCAAGGTATTATGGATGTGAGATAGCGGTAGTGGGCGTCTCTATGCCGGCTCTGCGTCGGCTTTGCGATTGCATTCATTAGCATATTTCGCAGCAGACCTATGTGCATAATCGCAGCCGCAATCACAATAGCTAATCGTAGTGAATCAGGCCCACACTCCATACTCCATAAAGAACTCTGCCATGATGTGTACTATACACATAGCCCTTGTTTGCATGGATATGCTGTGGTAGTATATCTAAGACACCTCATACTTGCCTACTTTTAAAAAACCATTTCAGGGAGAGTGTGAGAGCAGCACCTATGAGCGCGTGTTACAGTGGGCGTGTACTGATAAATCTGAGAGGCGTGTCCTAAACCTGACTTACATCCAAATGTAAACCAGCCCAAAAGCAGTTAGTAAGATCTGTTTGTTGATGAAAACACACTAATACTTTGCAGAAATTCATATGGATCATTGTGCCTTATAATAACCAATGCAAGGAAATGACACTAATGATCCCATTTGAATGTATATATCTCTGTTTTTTAATATAACAGCTTCATAATGGGGGTAAGGATGAAATGAGGGAGATTGCTATACTCTTCAGGGAGACAGGGAGATTGCTACTATTTCAGGGAGTCTCCCTGACAATGAGGGAGAGTTGGCAAGTATGAGACACCTATATGTTGAAGACCACCACCTGTAGCCCACTGTCTCCCAGCTCAGAGTAACATGGGTCAGAGAAGGCAAACAACAGTCTCCACAAACATAGGTGCCACATGTATTAAGCAAGTGAGACACTTAAAGCAGGTGAATGCACAAACCCTAATGTTGATATAATGGGTGACAGGTCATTTATTGTCATGCAAAGATTATTAGGCATTTATTTACAGGAAAATTAGTTTCCTTTTCTAAATAGAAATGATTGTAAAACATCCAGCTACAGCAGGGACGGGGAACCTCATGCCCGGGGGCCATATAAGGCCTTCGGAGTCATTATGTCTGGCCCTCTGAGCTTTTTCTGCTAGCCTCATCTGGCTAGCAGGGTGCCCAGAATAGAAAACGAAGGTTGCCTAGACATGAGTGAAATAAGAATCCTGGGGTTTTTGCTGATTGGCTGTCTTGACAGCCTTGTTACTAGGCAGATTAAATGGTTAGGGGTCAGGTGGTTTGTTAGCTGACCAATGCCTGGAATTGTGGGTGTTTGGCATTTGATCTGCCTCTTTGGTGATTTCTGGAGTACAGCTAAGTGTCACACCCTGTGTTTCTTGGTTCTATCCCTTGTCATTAGTATTCATCCATTCCAGTTTACTTCCTTTATACCAACCCTGCTCATCATGCCCCGTCCCAAGAGGTCTGCCCCCCTTCCCAAACAGGCCTGCCCCTGCCAGCTCTCCTGCGCGCCCACACTCCCCCCAATCTGGCCTCCCCGTTACCCCCTCCCAGCGCATCCTTGCCTGGCCTCCTGGTTCCCCTGGCGGTCTCAGTTCAGCGGGCAGTAGCGCGCCCGCTTCCCCTGCCAGCAGCCCCCCCCTCCCGCTGGTCGCGCCTACAGCTCCAGCGTCCCCAGCTCTTTCTGAGCTGGCCCCCCCCCCCGCTGGGTTACCTCTTCTGGATCGGGCCGCGGCTGCTGCTCCTTCGGTCCTCCCTCCTCCGGCGTCTCCCTCTCCCGCAGTGAGCTACCCCCCATATCATGCAGCAGCTGTGGCACCTGCCTCCCACGCTGGTCTCTCACCCTTCCATGCCGCTGCTCCGCTTGTTCCCGCTCCTCCGGCGCCTGCCTCCCCCGCTAGGCTCTTACCTCCATTCCATGCCGCGTATGCGGCTCCATCAAGCCCCGCCCCTTTGGCGCTCGCTTCCCCCGCTGGTTACAGCGGGCAGGGGATTTCTCCAATTCCATCATCCCCATGACCCCCCGGGCCCGTTTATACGGCGGGTCCGGCGGCCATTTTAGCTTCAGCGGCCATTTTGGGTCCCACTTAAATGGTGGGATCCAGCCCATATGTTCAGGCCCCTGCCAGCTTTGCCTCCACACAGGGCGGCAGGCTGCGTGCCCTGCCTAATGTTATTGCCCCCCCCCCTGTTTTCAGTATCCCTCTTTCTCAGCCAATTCCCTGGTTGTCAGGTTCATATCCGCCCAGTTCCTTAGTTGGCTCCCGTCTCCCCTCCTCTGCTTCCTTTTCTTCCTAGGCTCATCCTTCTTGGAGCGCTGGCCCTGCTCCGCCCGTCGTCTCTTCTGTTTCCTCTGCCCCCCATTTTTCCGTTTATCCCCCGTATGTTTCACCTTCTTTCCCCCCTGGCTATCCTTTTTGGCAACCCCCCCATTTATAGCCCCTTCTCCCTTGCACTCCTTCCCTCCCCCTGCTCTGGTCATTCAACACCCTGTTTCCAGCAACTTGTCTCACCTACCTCTGGTGCCCATGCCCCCCATTTCCACCTTTGCTGGTACTGCCCCCTCTTTTTCTGCTCCTTCTATACCTTCTTCCTCCACCGCTGTCCCCCCTTTTCATACCCCCCCGTTCTCCCCCCTGTTTCCTCCCAGCCCCCCACTTCTTCCGTTGTCCCCCCTTTCACCCCCACCACCCCTCCCCCCCCCCCGCTCTCTGTTCCACCAGTTCCTGTTTCGGTACCTCACGCTGCTGTTCCGGTTTCAGATCTGTCGGCGACGTTGATCATTCAGGATATCGTGGGGGCGGTCGCAGTTCCTGTTCCTGTGCGTGTAGAGGTGGACACAGAGGCAGTTTCGGTGGACCCTCCACGTGAAATTTCGGGAAGTTCGGTGCCGCATCCAGGTGCTGGTGAGTATGACACATCCTCGTCTTCTTCTTTTTCTGCATCATCCTCTCATTCGTCTGGTTCCCCGGGGCTCCCGCGCAAGATTGCTAGATTAGTGGCATGGCGTTTGGCAAAGAAGACTCCGGGCAAGAATAAGACTGGTGAGGCCTCCGTCCATGTTGAGCCACCGCCTGGAGCGGATTCTGTACATTGCGCGAATACTGCGGTTCTCCGGGGGTTGCGCAAAAGCGTTAGAGAGCGAATCCGTAGGGGTAAGTTTGTTGATTTCTTCACCCTCATGGACGAGATGAAGAAGGGCCTAACTCAGGCTAAGAAGCCAGGAGGGATTGGTGAGGATAGCTACTGCGGTTACAATTCCTGGCTAAAAGGCATGCTTATTTTGCAGCGTGTTATTTAGAAACGCGACCGGAGGAACATCAGAATGTTATCAGGTACATTTACTTGGTGCATGATATGTTCGCTCGGTCACGGGGTACATCATGGAAGGATTATGATTGCCAGTTCAGGCATAAGCATGAGGGTAGTCGCATAGTCCCTTTTGGTGTGAAAGATGTCGAGGTTTGGCTCGAAGTTTCGCAGCAGCGTCGGCCTCCTTCGGACGCAGTGGCCCCCCCCCCCCACAAGGTTGCTTCTATTAGGACTGGTGCGTCGGGGGTGACGAGAGGGAAGTGTTTCGCTTTCAATGACTCGAGGTGTTCTCGTGGCGCCTCTTGTCGTTTTCGTCACTCCTGTCGCATTTGCAACGGGGAGCATCCGGCCAGGGATTGCCGTCGTGGCTCCGGAGCCGCGGGGCCTGATAGGGCCGATAACTCCAAGACACCTAGTTAAAGCTACGTCACCCATTTGTTTGCCGGAACTAAGTGGTTAGCTCGTTATCCTGATAGAGAGGCTGCTGCCTTTCTGTGGGATGGTTTTAAATTTGGCTTCGGTTTACCCATTTCCGGCCCTCTGCACATTAATGCACCCCCCAATTTACGTTCCGCTCGGGATTTCCCTCAGGTGTTGCGAGCTAAGGTGGATTCTGAGATTTTGCTGGGCAGGATGGAGGGTCCTTTTCCTTCTCCTCCCTTGCCGAATCTTTGCATCTCGCCTTTGGGGGTGGTCCCTAAGAAGGCGCCCGGGAAGTTTCGGCTTATTCAACATTTATCCTACCCCCATGGTAATTTGGTTAATGATGCTATACCTGATTGGTTGGTCCTGCATGTTGGTGGGAAATGAGCTGTGCAAATTGAAAGGTTTGGAGTTGTCTTTTCAGCTGAGAGACTTGGTTGATGCAGTTCGCTTGTTGTGGCCGAATGTGCGCATTGTATGGTCTGACATAGTTTGGCGTGGTGAGCGGGATCACAAGGCTTTGGATAGGGCTAGACGTAAGGTCAACAGAGCTTTGAATAAGCATGTCCTGTCATTTGGTGGCTTGGTAGTCAGGCATAGCTTTTGGGGTTCGGATTTACCTAGATTTTTTCGCCCAGACGGGGTTCATTTTAATAATTTGGGTTTAGGGTTGTTTATTAAGGAGTTGCTTGCCTTTTTGGATTAGTGGTTTTTTCCTTTGCTGGCGGGCCAGTCTCCATTGGGACTGGCTTTGGCGGGAGAACGCTGCATCTCAGTGGCTTTATTGTGACACAAGAGAGCGTTGTGAGGGCGCTGGACCTCGATGTAACATGACGAGTCTATCCTTCTCGTACAAGGGGACCCGAGCGCTTTTTTACGGAAGCGCGCGGAGTAGACTGGCCCAGGAGGGAGGCGAGACCTTCATGGCGTAAGTGCGTCTTTAGGGGGAACGTTTTAGTCGTTCCCCGTTTAAGTCAGTTTGAAAGCTGGAGTATGCAGCGTCTCCTGGCCACCATGGTTAGGTGAATTAATTAATTAATTCAGAAATAAAAGCTGTGACCTTTTATCCAAGCTGTTATGGTGTCCGTCTCTTTCTTTATTAGATAAGTTAAGTGCTTAGTTAATTAAGGTTGGTTAAGGTATTTAATTAGCAATAAGCCAATGGAGATCTTATAGAAAGCAAAGGTTGCCTAGACATGAGTGAAATAAGAATCCTGGGGTTTTTGCTGATTGGCTGTCTTGACAGCCTTGTTACTAGGCAGATTAAATGGTTAGGGGTCAGGTGGTTTGTTAGCTGACCAATGCCTGGAATTGTGGGTGTGCCTGTGGCTATCAGTATAAAAGAGGTGATTGGCATTTGATCTGCCTCTTTGGTGATCTCTGGAGCCCACCCTCCCACCCAAAACTTTGCTGTTTGTATTTTGTTGTGTTTAATTTTTTCCTTATTCAGGGAAGGCGCCGCATAGTGGGAGAACGCTGCATCTCAGTGGCTTTATTGTGATGCAAGAGAGCGTTGTGAGGGCGCTGGACCTCGATGTAACATGACGAGTCTGTCCTTCTCGTACGAGGGGACCCGAGCGCTTTTGTACGGAAGTGCTCGGAGTAGACTGGCCCAGGAGGGAAGCGAGACCTTCATGGCGTAAGTGCGTCTTTAGGGGGAACATTTTAGTCGTTCCCCGTTTAAGTCAGTTTGAAAGCTGAAACTGAGTATGCAGCGTCTCCTGGCCACCATGGTTAGGTGAATTAATTAATTAATTAATTCAGAAATAAAAGCTGTGACCTTTTATCCAAGCTGTTATGGTGTCCGTCTCTTTCTTTATTAGATGAGTTACTTAAGGTTGGTTAAGGTATTTAATTAGCAATAAGCCAATGGAGATCTTATGGCACCCTGCAGCCAGAATCTATACAGCAGTGCTGCCTGGGGTGTCCTTAGGATGCTTCAGATGGTCACACCGCTGCCCTTCCAGCTCCCCGGAGCATCCTCAGGATACACTGGGTTTTGATGTAATCACCAGTGATTGTTGCCCCGTCCCTTGTGTCATCATATGGAGAGGGGGCGTGGTCTGCACCAGGCCTGCGAATAATGTTATATATATATCAAAATGGCCCTCTGCAGAAAAAAGGTTCCCCACCCCTGAGCTACAGAATACTCTTCTCTTGTTCCTCCCATAGAGTATTGATGGGGAAAACATCATGATGGTGGGTGGCTCCTGAGACAATCTTTTCCACAGACATTCCTAAAGTGGGGCTTCTATCTGTATCTGTGACTACTCTTCTGAGCCTCTAGGTGGCAATGGTTCCTCCTTGGGCTTAACGTGGAATAGCAGCACCAGGTGGCTCTTTTGACTAGGACACCTGAGTGCTCCACTCTAGTTCTTACATTGGTGTCCAGGGACGGATTGGCCATTACCTTTAGAGGGGAAAATCCCGGTGGGCCGATTGGTCTGTGGGGCCGCTTCTCAACCTTGGCCCCGCCCCCGAATCGCGTCACCCGGCTATCATGCTTCATTTTTTTAGCATGACAGGCAGCCCGGCCTGTCACACCTTCAGCAGTCGGCTGCTGCGGCCCACCTCTATCGCGAGAAGAGACTTTCTAAGAACAGCTACGTCAGATGCCACACCGACCCCCGCACCAGCACCTTGGAGGAAGAATGCTCATATGCGCGGGTCCCCGGTCAGCAGCGGCAAGTGGGGTAAGTTACAGGGCTGCCCAAGCAGCCAGCCTGATTGTCTCCTCTCCACTCTGTCCCCTCCCCAGGCTGTGAATTGCAATGTTAAGGTTTAACTGGGAAGGGGGCAGAGTGGAGAGGAGACAATCGGGGCTGGCTGCCTGGGAGAATCAGGCAGACCTGGGTTTACTTTAAAATCATGAGAACCCCAGGGGAGCAGCAGTGCAATGGAGACAGACGGGGCTGGGCTGGCTGCCTGGGAGGCTTCCATCGGCACCTGCAGCATGCAGGAGACAGGTGAAATTGTATTCTTTTAAAGTGGCTAATAGGGAGATGGAATCATGAAGAGATTTGTATCAGGAGGGGATGTGTGTGTGTGGGGGGGTTAATGATGATCTGAGAGGGGGGTTATTCTGTAATAAGGGGAGATGAATTGTCTGTGGGGGAGAGAGCTATATTTTGCAAAGGGGAGAGGATCTGTCTGAGGGGGAGGGGGGATCTGCTGTACTAGGCGTGATGATGATCTGTCTGTGGGGAGGGGTAATTCTGTGCTAAGGGGAGATGATGATCTGTCTGGGGGGGTTATACTGTGCTAAGGAGAAATGATCTGTCTGAGGGGGGCTATTCTGTGCTAGGGGGAGATGATGTCTGTGGGGAGGTGGCTATTTTGTGCTAAGGGAATTTGATCCGTGTGTGGGGGAGGTGGGCTATTATTTGCTAAGGGAATATGATCTGTGTGTGGGTGAGGTGGGCTATTATGTGCTAAGGGAATATGATCTGTGTGTGGAGGAGGTGGGCTATTATGTGCTAGGGCAGGAGGATGGCACTGGGGAGATGCAGGATCTGGCGCTAGGGAGACGCAGGATGATGGCATTGAGAAGACGCAGGATGATGGCATTGGGGACACCCAAGGCGATGGTGCTGGAGACACACATAGAGGACGATAAGACCACTGGTACTGTTAGAAGAAAAGACTGGGGGACAATAGTCTTCAGTAAGACAACAATTCTAATGAAACCATATTACTGATGCAAATGAGCAAATATATTTTATTAATATAAAATTGCTTGATATGGGAAACTCCCATTTGTCCTGCCCCAAAACATCTGTTACTATCTGGTTGAACCTATCTTGAACGATAATGACATTGGCTTTATTACAACACAAACAGGTGGCTTCCAGACCATGTGATCTCCTGCATGAAGAGTACTGAAGACACTACCTCTCCATAAAGGATCGATTTCTTCAGAGGTTCCCTCGTTGCAGATAAATCATATAGGTAAGAATATACTCCTTTTCAGTCACATGTTTGCTGTGCTTATTCAATAGAGAGAGACTGTGGGCATGGCTATCAGCTCTTGGAGCGGTGGGCACGCCCACAGCATGATGAAAATGGGGGGAGTGGCTTGCGAGCATAACTTTTCACATTAGGCCACACCCCTGCCACAAGGCCACACCCACTTTGTACATTTTCTTGAAGGGCCACTTTAAACTCCCAATCCGCCCCTGTCGGTGTCTCATAGTGTGAACCCACACTCTCAGCATTACACTCTTTTTTTGAAGTTTTTATTCTTCAAAGTTGACAAATACACTGTGATACAATTGAACTTTTCTCTCCACCTATCTCTTAGAACCTCTCTTATTCCGCTCTCTCTCAGCTCCTGGGACCTCTCTCCTTCCCTTCTTTCTTTCAGCTCTCTCTTGCAACCCTTAAACCTCTCTGCTCTTGAACCTACGCTCTATTCATCCCGGCCTTCACATGCATACTTATGCCACAAGCAGAGGGAATATTGAAGTGAAGAGAAAAACAGCAAACAGTGGCCATATCATGCTGGGGCATAGGGGTCTCATTGGGGGAATTTATTTGTATCTATTTTATTTTATTATTAACAGTTTCTTATATAGCGCAGCATATTCCGTTGCGCTTTACAATTGGAAACATAAACAGAACAAAACTGGGTAATAACATACAGATATATAGGTAGGAAGGTCCTGATCGCAAGCTTACAGTCTATATAGAACGCTTCGGTGATGCGCTATCTGACATTAAGGGATAGCTCCTTAGGCACTGCTTTATTTATGTATAGCACCAAGGATCTGACTTTTATCTCCTTTGAATCATTGTTATTAGTCAATAGAGGAGATTGTATTATATATTCTGATCATTTAACTTAAATTGACAGAATACATGTTCTAGAGTGAGATTCCACAGGGTGCACAGCTTATTACTGCAATTACTGCCCCAAGCAGCTATCACTGGAGTGGGAAAACCTATCTTGCCAGCTATGCTCCTACATCACAAATATACAATGCACCTATATTAATGTGAGTACTACTAACCATGGTCTGTCTACCACCATTAGAGATGTGCGGTTCGGTTTTACTCGGATTTACTCGGATATGTTCGGATCTTAAAAACGGCATCATCTTGGCTATCCGGCTGTCACGTGTTTTGTATAGCCAATAAGAGAAAAACGAATTAATCCGAACTTATGATAATTTGGCGATAAGAACCGAGTAAAACCGAACCCGCACATCTCTAACTAACCACCATTTATATTATTTCAGGTCTCCTAATATTTTTTAAAAGACCTTTCAAGCAACACTGTGTGGTCATGATTGGGAGCACCTTATTACTTTAAATAGCAAAGCAGTGACTTTGTTTAATCTCATACCTAATAATTGAAGTTTAGGACTTTACCTCAGATGTGTCACTTTTAAATCCATTGAAGCACTATGAATGAATGAGGAGAGAAGGAGGGAGGGGATCAAAGAGGAGAGGGGAGGGGCAAATATCTATCAGAGAGGGGTGGTGATGATCACATAGGAGAGAGGGCCGGAGGGGAGGTAATCTGGGCATCTTGAGGGAGCATAAAATGTAGAAACGGATCTCAGAACCGTAACTTATTTAGGATATAGAGCAAACAAACTGAGATTAAACTAACAGGCGGCCATCATACTGTGCAGTGCCCCATGAACCTGGATGGCGCCCTCTGTCCATTTTGGAGCCCGGAGCTCATGCTCCACCGGAACCACCCTCGCTACTCCCCTGGCCACAAGGCTTAACATACACATGATAACTATTAACTAATACATGGCATGCCTGGTGACTTGCTTGGCAATCATGGTTTATTTTAGTCTGTGTCAACTTGAATTTTGGTGTGTGCGAAACTGGCAAAAAGTCCCTAAGATTCAGTCTGTATCCCAGAAAAAGTTGCACTAGCATTAGAAATCAATATACAGTAGAGGCGTAATAATAGCCCCAATGACAGTGTTTAGTGTCAGAATTGGCGGTTATATGCTTATATGCATAAGTGCTGAAAAATGCTAGAAAGCAATTTCTTTTGGGAAAAATAAGTACCGAGGTAAAATTTGGGGTACATGAAAATGGGTACTAGCGTATTTTGATGCCTCTAAAGTGAAGATTAAAAAAAAAATAATTAAAATACACCTCCTTCAGCCTTGTGCAATCCCAAAAAGACCTGTGCCATCCATATAGCCCCCCAAAGTACCAGGCCCACCGTTTTTTACCCATTGTCCAACACTTTTTTTATTTTCGACCAAAAAAATTATATTATGTTTTTGGGGTCTTTTCAATTTTTTTTTTACATTTTTTGGACTGATTAGTCATTAGGGGGGCCCCCTAATGACTAAGGGTTCTGGACCAAATCCCAACATTTGCACTTCCAATTCGCCTGCCTATACATAGAGAATACTTTTTGCCTGCTTTTTCTCCGCATAGGCGAAAACTCCTGGAATTGAATACTGAGATGCTTTGAAAACACGTGAAAAATCCAAATCCGCGAAAACTTTTCTCCAAATGGTACTTTTTGCAGCTTATTGAATACGGCCCTTAGGGCCTGATTCAGAGATGGTCGCTAATGCAATTTTCACGCAAATCGAGCGATTATTTGTCATCACGCATGCATATAAGTGACTGACAGGTTGTCAGCGTTTGGGGGTGGTAACGGGGAGTGGTCAGAAAAATGCAGGTGTGCCTGTCTGTTTGTACCCCGTTACATGGGCGTGCATAAATTAGCCACTGTGAGTGCATACACAGCTCTGCGTGTCAGAAGAACTCCCAAAGCTGC
Source organism: Taudactylus pleione (assembly GCA_031769625.1). Lineage (NCBI taxonomy): Eukaryota > Metazoa > Chordata > Amphibia > Anura > Myobatrachidae > Taudactylus > Taudactylus pleione. Next base: position 8,211,242 of record JAUIMM010000197.1, read on the forward strand.
GGCAGGGTAAGATGGCTGCTGATGTGCTTCGATGTTACCAATATTTACGCAGATATGCATCGTTGCACGCAGGTAAGAAGACAGAAGTGGGCGTCTTTATGCTCGGGTGATCTTTGCTAACATTAGCATATTTTCACTGCTGCTTTACTTATGTATTAGACTGTATTGATTGTGGTAATGACAAAACAAGTAACTACAAAATAATAATATTCCTTCCTCCCTACATGTATGCTGGAGAGTTACTATAGGTACTCAGGGGCGTAGGCCCCATAGCAAGAGTGTGTAAGGGTCCCTATGTACCACCCAATGGCGAAAAATTTATATAACACATGCAACTTTGACAAGGAAGATGGGTCCCTCTCAGCTCTGGGCCCCAAAGCAGCTGCCTCCGTTGCACCTATGGTAGTTACGCTCAGGTAGGTACTATTGAAAGTACTAAAATAATAAATGTGGAAATAATATCACTTTTTGTGTCAAACAATATACACACAATAATGGTTTACATACAATAAGGAATATATAAAGAAATAAAAAATAAATAAATAATACACAAGAAACAAACAGCGGGACTCTTTTTTTTTAATTTTAAACACAATTCTTTATTTTTCTATATCACAGGAGGGATGTAGCCAGGAGACTGACGGTCGAAATGCCGACCGTAAACTTCCCAACACTGAAATCCCGGCATGGGACTAAAGATAGGCGTCTAATTATCAAAATAAACGTTAAGAAGACAAAAGAAGAAAAGGAACTCTCATCTTTGCTGGGGGCACTCTTTGACAAAATATTAAATATAACTTTTATTATGTATGTTAAAATTAGGGGTGTGCACCGGCCACTTTTCGTGTTTTGTGTTTTGGTTTTGGATCTGGATCTTTCTTCGTGTTTTGGATCTGGATTGGTTTTGCCAAAACCACCCTTCCGTGTTTTGGGTTCTGGGTTTTGTGTTTTGGATCTGTATTTTTTTTTAAAAAAGCATAAAAACAGCTAAAATCACAGAATTTGTGGGTTTTTATGCTCCTATTCAATTATTAACCTCAATAACCTTCATTTCCACTCATTTCCAGTCTATTCTGAACACCTAACACCTCACAATATTGTTTTTATGGCCAAAAGGTTGCACCGAGATAGCTGGATGACTGTGCTAAGCGACACGAGTGGGCGGCACAAACACGTGGCCCATCTAGGAGTGACACTGCAGTGGCAGACAGGATGGCAATTTGAAAAACTAGGCCCCAAACAGTACATACTGCAAAGAAAAAAAAGAGGTGCAAGATGGAATTGTCCTTGGGCCCTCCCACCCACCCTTATGGTTGTATAAATAGGACATGCACACTTTAACAAAACAATCATTTCAGCGCCAGGGTCTGCCACATGACTGTGGCTGAAATGATTGGTTCGTTTGGGCCCCCACAAAACAAGCTGGCAATTAATGTGTCCCTGCACAAACTGGCTCTACGGAGGCAAGATGTCGTCCTCATCCTCCTCATCCACCGATTTCTTGGTTAAAACAGGAAAAAGGGATTTAGGTGTCCCTGGACTGCTTACGGTCTTAGCCAAAGTTTCTGAACTTGACAATAACTTTTTCTGAACGAGCTGCAGGTGCCGTATAAGGGAGGATGTTCCTAGGTGGTTAACGTCCCTACCCCTACTTATTTCACCTTTACATATGGTACATATGGCAAGACAGTTGTTGTCCGGATTTGGATAGAAATATTGCCAGACCAAAGAGGTGGAATGTTTGGTCTTCTGCCCAGGCATGACCGTGATGGGCTTTTTCATCCCACGGACAACAACTGTCTCCCCCGGAGCCTGATTTAAACAAACCACATCACCATCAGAATCCTCCTCGCCAACTTCCTCCTCAGCGCCAGCTACACCAGTATCCTCATCCTGTTGTACTTCAACAGTGACATCTTCAATTTGCATATCAGCAAGTGGACTGTGGGTGCTCCTTTCAGCACTTGCAGGGGGCGTGCAAATGGTGGAAAGAGCCACCTCTTCCCATCCAGTGCTGGGAAGGTCAGGCATCGCAACCGCCACCACACTCTCCTTGGGGATTTGTGATATCTTCTTAGAACTCACAGTTCTTCGCTGTGCTTTTGCCAGCTTAACTTGTTTGATTTTTTTAGCGGGAGGAGGGCTTCCATCGTCATGTGAAGCTGAACCACTAGTCATGAACATAGGGAAAGACCTTAGCCGTTCCTTGCCACTCCGTGTCATAAATGGCATATTGGCAAGTTTACGTTTCTCTTCAGATGATTTAAATGTTTTTTTTAAGGTCATTTTCCTGAACTTTGTCATTTGGGATTGTATGTGCCCTCTACTATGACATTGGGCATCGGCCTTGGCAGACGACGTTTATGGCATGTTATCGTCTATGTCATGACTAGTGGCAGCAGCTTCAGCACTAGGAGGAAGTGGTTCTTGATCTTTCCCTATTTTATTTTTATCGGAGAAAGTTTGGTCCTCCATTTATGTTATATTGATTTGATATATACGTGCGGCTAAGGCACACACAAACACAGAAAATATTTTTTGATTTTTGCTGGAGAGTAGTGCACTTTGTGGGTTACACCACCCTTTAAGAAATGAGCCAGCCGGCTCTTTACTTATGGGACACAGGCGCACGCTTGGCGCTGCTCCTTTGTTGATGCACGTGCAGCCAAAGTGCACACAATTCACAAACACAGAAAATATTTTTTTATTTTGTTTGGAGTGTACTTTGGGGGTTACAGCACCCTTTAACGGACAAGCCAGCCGGCCCTTTACTTATGGGACACAGGCGCACGCTTGGCGCTGCTCCTTTGTTGATGCACGTGCAGCCACAGTGCACACAATTCACAAACACAGAAATTTTTTTACATTTTGTTTGGAGTGCCCTTTGGGGGTTACAGCACCCTTTAGCGGTCAATCCAGCCGGCCCTTTATTTATGGGACACAGGCGCACGCTTGCCACTACTTTGTTGATGCACGTGCGGCTACTGCGCACACAATTCACAAACACAAAAAAATATATATTTTTATTTTGTTTGGAGTGCCCTTTGGGGGTTACAGCACCCTTTAGCGGTCAATCCAGCTGGTCCTTTATTTATGGGACACAGGCGCACGCTTGGCACTACTTTGTTGATGCACGTGCGGCTACTGCGCACACAATTCACAAACATAGAAAATATTTTTTTATTTTGTTTGGAGTGTACTTTGGGGGTTACAGCACCCTTTAACGGTCAAGCCAGCCGGCCCTTTACTTATGACACGGCCGCACGCTTGGCACTACTTTGTTGATGCACGTGCGGCTACTGCGCACACAATTCACAAACACAGAAAATATTTTTTTATTTGGTTTGGAGTGTACTTTGGGGGTTACAGCACCCTTTAACGGTCAAGCCAGCCGCCCCTTTACTTATGACACAGGCGCACGCTTGGCACTACTTTGTTGATGCACGTGCGGCTACTGCGCACACAATTCACAAACACAGAAAATATTTTTTTATTTGGTTTGGAGTGTACTTTGGGGGTTACAGCACCCTTTAACGGTCAAGCCAGCCGCCCCTTTACTTATGACACAGGCGCACGCTTGGCACTACTTTGTTGATGCACGTGCGGCTACTGCGCACACAATTCACAAACACAGAAAATATTTTTTTATTTGGTTTGGACTGGAGTGTACTTTGGGGGTTACAGCACCCTTTAACGGTCAAGCCAGCTGGCCCTTTACTTATGACACAGGCGCACGCTTGGCACTACTTTGTTGATGCACGTGCGGCTACTGCGCACACAATTCACAAACACAGAAAATATTTTTTTATTTGGTTTGGACTGGAGTGTACTTTGGGGGTTACAGCACCCTTTAACGGTCAAGCCAGCCGGCCCTTTACTTATGACACAGGCGCACGCTTGGCACTACTTTGTTGATGCACGTGCAGCTACTGCGCACACAATTAACAAATACAGAAAAAATATTTATTTTTTTAGCACTTGGGGGAGCACCCCTGGCGGACAGAGCACCCCCTGGACAACACTACAGCACCCCTTTAGGACTGGGAGACTGCACAGGACTTTGGAGTGGACACAGCCCCTATGGACAACTGACTGCACAACACAATCCAGCCAGCCCCTATGGACTTTGAAGTAGTGGACACAGCCCCTATTAACAACAGCAGCACAGCACAACACAGCCAGCCCCTATGGACTTTGAAGTAGTGGACACAGCCCCTATGGACAACAGCAGCGCAGCGCAGCACAGCACAGCACAACACCACTCTGCACTACACTACACTACACAGCCCAGCCAGCCCTAACTCCCACCCTCCCTCTTCACTGTCCACAGCCGAGTGAGAAAATGGCGCCGCCAACGCGGGTACCTTATATAGGATCCAAAACCCGCGAGACCCGGAAGGCGGGATGATGAAGTTTTGCCTCGATTTCAGATCCGAGTCAGGCGGGAAAAGTCGAGCCTGACTCGGAGATCAGCCTCGGATCGGGGGGGCTGGGGGGGGTTCGGATTTCTGAAATCCGAACCCGCTCACCCCTAGTTAAAATGATCTTAACAACAAACAAACAACGTACAACACATAAAAAAGTATCAAACGATGATACAGTGAAAATATGAATAATAAATAGTATGATATTACTAAGTGTTAATAGTCAGTAGAATAGGCAGCAGTCATGTTCAAGTAAATAGGCAACTCTCTGTATATAATCTGTAGAAGGAAATATATAGTACCTTGTAATTGCTTAAATAGAGTTACCTAGTATAGTCTTCCAATATGTAGTCTCTTTAGCACTCACTACTTCTTATCTCCAACATATAACTACATATACATTTATATACAGTTTTTCAAAGTATAGTGATAGCGTCCACCAACGGTACAATATGTATTGCCGCCCATCAATACCGGCAATAAGTCAATACAAATAAATGGTTCCGCTGAACATACTGTGGCATAGGTTTAGTAGTACAGGTAATTGGTATGTCTGCCAAACAATGCCAGCCTATAGCCACAAAAACGATATACTAATAAGAGCGGATCAATAGATGGTACAGGTTGAGTCTCCCATATCGAAAATGTTTGGGACCAGGGATATTTTGGATATAGGAATATTCCGTATTTTGGAATATTTGCATAAAATAATGAAATATCTTGGGAATGGGACCCAAATCTAAACACAGAATGCTTTTATGTGTTATATACACCTTATACACACAGCCTGCAGGTCATTTTATACTAAATTTTTTGTAATTTTGTGCATCAAAAAAAGTTTGTGTACATACATGAAATGAATTTATGTTTCATATACACCCTATACACACAGCCTGAAGGTTATTTTATACTATATTTTTAATAATTTGTGCTTTAAGCAAAGTTTGTGTACATTGAACCATCAGAAAGCAAAGGTTTCACTTTCTCAGTCATGCTAAAAATATTCCGTATTTCGTAATATTCCGTATTTCGTAATATTTAGATATGGGAGACTCAACCTGTGTTGAAAAAGATGCAGAAAGGTTGGTCTAATGTATCAAAGTATCATGTAATAGTTATGTTGGTTGCTATACAAAATTAGTTTGATAATGCTGTGACTCCACACAGCGAAACCGGTCAGGGACTGGCTTTTATATGACCACCACCAACTATTAGTAGCCACTCCATTTATTGGTGACACTTTTTACTGCACAAAACTGCTAATTGGACCAAACCGTGCCCAAGGGACTACTATCCATGCGACCGCTCTGCAAGCTTTGCTAATTAAGACCCTGCATTCTATTTGGACACTGGAACTGGTAAATATAGCTATAATGGGAGTGCACATCCCTATTCACCATAGCAGATATTTTGTACTTGGAAATTACATGGGACAATTGCTCCAGATTTGTCTATGAACTGCGATTTCAACAGTACATGGTGGATCATATTGTGACATTTTTTTGTGATTTACTGTGTATTCAGATACCACCAAGAACTGCGCATATATATGCATATTTTAATATTTACTATTTATTTGTCTGTATGATTAAAATTTATGCTTATTATACATGTTGATTGCATTTACCTTATTTTGAGCGCTGGTATATTGCATTGTTTTTCTATTTTGTGGAGGATTTAACCATCCCTTTTTTTCCAGCTGCTCCATTGTTATTTGAGAAAACATTCCTGACAGCGCTCCATTGCTAGCTGTTGTTACCTTCTAGTTGTACCAATACATAAGCTCCTACGTCACGTGGAAGTATTGCCCCCTCCTATAGCAGTATTGGTGGGTCAGCGTCCACCATTCTTAATTCAAACCACGAAGTGGAAAAGAAACACTTATGGATCAATTGTCTAGTGTTCAAGGGTAGAGTAGTAATGAAACTTTCCATTGTCTCCCTCTCCAGAGACGCCTCCAACCAGTCCATCCTTAAAAGTTATATTTTAATATTTTGTCAAAGAGTGCCCCCAGCAAAGATGAGAGTTCCTTTTCTTCTCTTGTCTTCTTAACATTAACACATGTACTCTCAGGGGAGCACCTCCACATGAGTGACTATTGTTTATTCATAATAGTAATTTCCTCTGCAGTTGTGGAAAACTATAGCATTATTACATATAAATTGATATACAGTTCAGATCAGTTCCAACCCACCTGTGCTCAGGTCTACCAGCTTTTCCCTGATTTCCCTGTAAGTTTAATTATCGATACCTAGCATTAGCCCCACGATGAAATCCCGACGCCCAGCATACCGAATGTAGGTAAGCCGGGTGTCGGGAGCTGTTAGCAGCGAGGGGGGGGGGGGGGTAGGTTTAGGGAACACATTTTAGAATAGTATAGAACAGGGCTGTCATTTAGAAACCACTGCAAAACCGCCACCAAACCCCCGTGGTTTAGAATAGAATAGAAACCGCCACCAAACCGTCGGGGTTTAGAATAGAATCGAAACCGCCGTCAAACCACCGCTTAGTAAATTTTGCCCTATGTATACTCAGGCTGCGTAGGGCTTTGCAGTGGCTAATTTATGCATGCCCCTGCAACGGCGTTCAAGCGCACTGGCACGCCTGCATTTCGCTGACCACCCCCTGTCACACCCACAAACGGCACTTCCTGTCAGTCACTCTGCAATGGGTCTGTTTAGTCACTGCGATCGCAGTGGCCGGTTTGCGCTCGCGCACTGAGATGTATATGCATGCACAGTACACAACAATCGATCCTTGCTGAATCAGGCCCAATGTCTGTTTCGCTTAATTTGATATGCAGTGGCGTAATTAGGGTATTCGGAGCCCAGGGCAAGATGAGAAATGGAGCCCATTGTAGTATTGCCTCTTATGCAATGTCCCCAGTAGCAGTGCCCCTTAAGCAATGCCCCCAATAGTAGTGCCCCTTATGCAATGTTCCCTGTTGTGCTACTTATGCAATGCCCCATTAATGCCCCTTATGCAATGCCCAATATATAGTGCCCCTTATGCAGTGCCCCCAGTAGTACCCATATATATTGCCCCCAGTAGTGCCCAATATACAGTGCCCCCAGTAGTGCCCAAAATACAGTGTGCCTTATACATTGCCCCCAGTAGTGACCCTTATGCAGTACCCCCAGTAGTGCCCAATATATAGTGCCCCCAGTAGTGCTCCTTATATAGTTCCCCAGTAGTTCCCCATTATACAGTGCCCCCAGTAGTGTCCCTTATACAGTGCCCATTATATAGTGCCCCTTATACAGTGCTCCCTGTAGTGCCCCTTATGCAGTGGCTCCCAGTAGTACCCCTTATGCAGTGCCCCCAGTAGTGCCCAATATATAGTGCCCCTTATACAGTGTCCCCAGTAGTACCCCTTATGCAATGCCCCCAGTAGTGCCCAATATATAGTGCCTCTTATACAGTGCCCTCAGTAGTGCCCCTTATGCAGTGTCCCCAGTAGTGCCCAATATATAGTGCCCCTTATACAGTGCCCCCAGTAGTGCCCCTTATGCAGTGCCCCCAGTAGTACCCAATATATAGTGCCCCCAATATAGTACCCCCAGTAGTGCCTGATATATACTGCCCCCATTAGTGCCTCATATAGTGAACCCAATAGTGCCCAATATCATACCTCCCAACATGACCATCTCCAGGAGGGACACAATGCTCTGGTCCTGGACTTCCCTGGTAATTTATGATTGGTGGCGGCTCCAGAGGTTAGGATGCAGTACAGTCCAAAATTCAAATAAGGGAGTCACACCAACTGCCAATGAGTCCCAGCCAGTGATGTTTGGCAGCGTGTGAAATGACAGTTGGTGTGGCTCCCCTATTTGAATTTTGAACTGAGTTGCAGTCCCACCTCTTACCAGGGAAGTCCAGGACCAGAGCATTGTGTCCCTCCTGGAGAGGGTCATGTTGGGAGGTATGCAATACAGTGCCCCCAGCAGTAGTGTCTATTACACATACAGTAAGACACACACAGACACACACACACAACACATAATTTATTTTCCGGAATCCCTGCTCCTGCCACCGCTGTCCGCTGCTCCCATCCCGCTCGGCACTGTGGGAGAGACGTCATGATGTCTCTCCCTTCACCCAGTGCGTCTGAGCTCACAAGTCCTGGGTGCAGCAGCCAATAAGAGTCTGTCTGACTTTTATTGGCTTCAGTGCTAAAACAAACACACCACTGCCGCCAGTGGTGTGTTTGTTTTAATGTGTAGTGCCGCAAAGCACACGTGCCCTGGACTGTGGCCGGGTTCGACGGTGCCCAGGGCATGTGCCCTGCTTGACCTCCCCACGTTACACCATTGTTGATAAGGTAGCTTGAGTATTAAACAAAGGCTAAGGGGTAGTTTTCCGAAAGCTTCTAAAGCAGACAAGCAGTTGTGTTGCCCATAGCAACCAATCAGATCCTGTCTATCATTTACCGTTGCAATCTTGAAAATGCTAGACAAAATCTGATTAGTTGCTATGGGCAGCGTCATCACTTGTCTGATTTAAGCTGGGTACACATTTTTTGATATATCATTTATTTGATCAACGAATAATATATTGCAAGCAGGGCTGTAACTAGGAGTGTGCAACTGGTTCTGCAGCACTATCGCCACCCCATGACCCTTAATTTTGGCTAGCAGGGTGCCTGGAATGCCTCACTACTGTAGCTCCACCGGAGCATCCTTTAGATGCTCCAGACAGGCACCCTGCAGTCTGTGCAGCCGAATAGAGCGTCCTCAGGACTCTCTGTCCAGAGCTGCACTTCCCCAATGCTGCCAGCCCCACCCACTCTACACTATGTAATGATGTCATGCGTGTGATGTCATTAGGTCGGGCGGTTACAGGGCACATCTTCGATTTGTTGCGCCGCTGATCGCAAGTGCATCGGTGGGTGTGTCGTTCACAGACATATCAGCTCTTACCCTGACTTGATAGAATTGAGAGTTGGCCAACTGTTGTGAAGGGGTTTTTCTTCACCAGGGAAATAATTCTTCTGTCATCCACCACAGTTGTTTTCCGTGGTCTTCCGAGTCTTTTGGTGTTGCTGAGCTCTCCGGTGTGTTCTTTCTTTTTAAGAATGTTCCAAACAGTTGATTTGGCCACACCTAATGTTTTTGCTATCTCTCTGATGGGTTTGTTTTGATTTCTCATGATGGCTTGCTTCACTGATAGTGACAGCTCTTTGGATCTCATATTGAGAGTCGACAGCAACTGATTCCAAATGCAAATGTCACACCTAGAATCAACTCCAGACCTTTTACCTGCTTAATTGATAATGAAATAATGAGGGAATAGCCCACGCCTGTCCATGAAATAGCTTTTGAGTTGATAGTCCCATTACTTTTGGCCCCTTAAAAAGTGGGAGACACATATAGAAACCGTTGTAATTCCTACACCGTTCACCTGATTTGAATGTAATTACCCTCAAATTAAATCTGAAAGTCTGCAGTTAAAGCACATCTTGTTTGTTTCATTTCAAAGCCATTGTGGTGGTGAATAGAGGCCAAAATATGAAAATTCTGACAATGTCCCAATATTTATGCACCTCTCTCTCTCTCTCTCTCTCTCTCTCTATATAGTATGTTTTGTTGCTATTTGCTGCTATATTCTATATATAGACAATAAAAGTGTTCCATAGCAGATAGAGACGCCTTTACTGACATCTTACTTTTGCAGAATTGATTAGAAGTATGACTACTGTATACTAGGGGTGTGCACCGGCCACTTTTCGTGTTTTGTGTTTTGGTTTTGGATCTGGATCTTTCTTCGTGTTTTGGATCTGGATTGGTTTTGCCAAAACCACCCTTCCGTGTTTTGGGTTCTGGGTTTTGTGTTTTGGATCTGTATTTTTTTTTAAAAAAGCATAAAAACAGCTAAAATCACAGAATTTGTAGGTTTTTCTGCTCCTATGCTATTATTAACCTCAATAACCTTAATTTCCACTCATTTCCAGTCTATTCTGAACACCTCACACCTCACAATAGTGTTTTTATGTCCAAAACGTTGCACCGAGGTAGCTGGATGACTATGCTAAGCGACACGAGTGGGCGGCACAAACACGTGACCCATCTAGGCGTGAAACTGCAGTGGCAGACAGGATGGCAGTTTGAAAAACTAGGCCCCAAACTGTACATAATGCAAAGAAAAAAAAGAGGTGCAAGATGGAATTGTCCTTGGGCCCTCCCACCCACCCTTATGTTGTATAAACAGGACATGCACACTTTAACAAACCAATCATTTCAGCGCCAGGGTCTGCCACACAACTGTGGCTGAAATGATTGGTTCGTTTGGGCCCCCACAAAACAAGCTGGCAATTAATGTGTCCCTGCACAAACTGGCTCTATGGAGGCAAGATGTCATCCTCATCCTCCTCATCCACCGATTCCTCACCCTCTTCAGTGTGTACATCCTCATCCTCACAAAGTATTAACTCGTCCCCACTTGAATCCACCACCACAGGTCCCTCTGTACCTTCTGGAGGCTGGTCTCCCTGGAAGAGCTGATAATTCATTTTGATGAACATCATCTTCTCCACATTCTGTGGAAGCAACCTCCTACGCCTTTCGCTGACAAGGTTCCCGGCTGCACTAAACACTCTTTCGGAGTACACACTGGAGGGGGGGCAACTCAGGTAAAATAGAGCCAGTTTGTACAGGGGCCTCCAAATTGCCTCTTTTTCCTGCCAGTACAGGTATGGACTGTCTGCCATGCCTACTTGGATGCTGTCACCGATGTAATCCTCCACCATTCTGTCAATGGTGACAGTATCATATGCAGTGACAGTAGACATGTCAGAAATTGTTGCCAGGTCCTTCAGTCCGGACCAGATGTCCAAACTTGGTCCTGCCTGCCCTGCATCACCGCCAGCGGGTTGCTTAGGATACCTAAGTTTTTTCCTGGCAGCCCCAGTTGCAGGAGAAAATTAAGAAGGAGCCGTTGACGTGTCACGTTCCGCTTCAGCTGACAGTGTGTTCACCAGCAGGTCTTTGCACCTCTGCAGGCTTGTGTCGGCCGGAAAGAGAGACACCACATAGGCTTTAAACCTAGGATCGAGCACGGTGGCCAAAACGTAGTGGTCTGATTTCAACAGATTGACCACCCTGGAATCCTGGCAAAGCGAATGAAGGGCTTCATCCACAAGTCCCACATGCCGAGCGGAATCGCTCCGTCTTAGCTCCTCCTTCACTTTCTCCAGCTGCTTCTGCAAAAGCCTGATGAGGGGAATGACCTGACTCAAGCTGGCAGTGTCTGAACTGACTTCACGTGTGGCAAGTTCGAAGGGCTGGAGAACCTTGCACAACACAGAAATCATTCTCCACTGCGCTTGAGTCAGGTGCATACCCCCTCCTTTGCCTATGTCATAGGTGGATGTATAGGCTTGTATGGCCTTTTGCTGCTCCTCCATCCTCTGAAGCATATAGAGGGTTGAGTTCCACCGCGTCACAACCTCTTGCTTCAGGTGATGGCGGGGCAGGTTCAAGAGTGTTTGCTGGCGCTCCAGTCTTCGGCACGCAGTCGCTGAATGGCGAAAGTGGCCAGAAATTTTTCGGGCCACCCAAAGCGTCTCCTGCACGCCCCTGTCGCTTTTCAGAAAATTCTGCACCACCAAGTTTATTGTGTGAGCAAAACATGGGACGTGCTGGAATTTGCCCAGATGTAATGCCCGCACAATATTGGTGGCGTTGTCAGATATCACAAATCCCCAGGAGAGTCTAAGTGGGGTAAGCCACTGGGCGATGATTTCCCTCAGTTTCTCTAAGAGGTTGTCGGCGGTGTGCCTCTTACTGAAACCGGTGATACACAGCGTAGCCTGCCTTGTAACGAGCTGGCATTTCTGAGATGCTGCTACTGGTGACGCTGCTGCTGTTGCTGCGTAAGGTGATACATCTACCCAGTGGGCTGTCACAGTCATATAGTCCTTAGTCTGCCCTGTTCCACTTGTCCACATGTCCGTGGTTAAGTGGACATTGTGTACAACGGCATTTTTCAGGACACTGAGGACACTTTTTCTGACGTTTCTGTACAGTCTCGGTATCGCCTGCCTAGTGAAGTGGAATCTAGACGGGATTTGGAACCGGGGACACACTACCTCCATCAATTGTCTAAATCCCACTGCACTAATGGCGGATACCGGACGCACGTCTAACACCAACATAGCAGTCAAGGCCTCAGTTATACGTTTTGCTTCAGGATGACTGCTGTCGTACTTCATCCTCCTCGCTAAGGACTGTTGGAGGGTCAATTGTTTAGTAAAAGTAGTGGTGTTCCTACTTCCTCTCTGGGATGATGAACGACTCCCAGCAGCAGCAACAGCAGCAGCGGCAGCAGTAGGCGTAGCAATGCAGGATCCTCCAGAGGAATCCCGGATAGGAGAGTCAGTCATGCCAGTGACATGGCCTGCAGGACTACTTCCGATCCTGACTAAGGAGGAAATTGACGAGGAGGGAGTTGACGGTGTGGTTTGCAGGCGCTTGGATACAACAGGACAACGGGATTTAGGTGTCCCTGGACTGCTTACGGTCTTAGCCAAAGTTTCTGAACTTGACAGTAACTTTTTATGAACGCGCTGCAGGTGCCGTATAAGGGAGGATGTTCCTAGGTGGTTGACGTCCCTACCCCTACTTATTTCACCTTTACATATGGTACATATGGCAAGACAGTTGTTGTCCGGATTTGGATAGAAATATTGCCAGACCAAAGAGGTGGAATGTTTGGTCTTCTGCCCAGGCATGACCGTGATGGGCTTTTTCATCCCACGGACAACAACTGTCTCCCCCGGAGCCTGATTTAAACAAACCACATCACCATCAGAATCCTCCTCGCCAACTTCCTCCTCAGCGCCAGCTACACCAGTATCCTCATCCTGTTGTACTTCAACAGTGACATCTTCAATTTGCATATCAGCAAGTGGACTGTGGGTGCTCCTTTCAGCACTTGCAGGGGGCGTGCAAATGGTGGAAAGAGCCACCTCTTCCCGTCCAGTGCTGGGAAGGTCAGGCATCGCAACCACCACCACACTTGGACTCTCCTTGGGGATTTGTGATATCTTCTTAGAAAGCACAGTTCTTCGCTGTGCTTTTGCCAGCTTAACTCTTTTGATTTTTTTAGTGGGAGGAGGGCTTCCATCGTCATGTGAAGCTGAACCACTAGTCATGAACATACTAGGGATCGACCTTAGCCGTTCCTTGCCACTCCGTGTCGTAAATGGCATATTGGCAAGTTTACGTTTCTCTTCAGCTGATTTAAATGTCTTTTTCAAGGTCATTTTCCTGAACTTTGCCATTTGGGATTGTATGTGCCCTCTACTATGACATTGGGCATCGGTCTTGGCAGACGACGTTGATGGCATGTTATCGTCTATGTCATGACTAGTGGCAGCAGCTTCAGCACTAGGAGGAAGTGGTTCTTGATCTTTCTCTATTTTAGTTTTATCGGAGAAAGTTTGGTCCTCCATTTATGTTATATCGATTTGATATATACGTGCGGCTAAACACAGAAAATAATTTTTTTTTTGGTTTGGACTGGAGTGTACTTTGTCGGTTACAGCACCCTTTAACGGTCAAGCCAGCCGGCCCTTTACTTATGACACAGGCGCACGCTTGGCACTACTTTGTTGATGCACGTGCGGCTACTGCGCACACAATTCACAAACACAGAAAATAATTTTTTTTTGGTTTGGACTGGAGTGTACTTTCGGGGGTTACAGCACCCTTTAACGGTCAAGCCAGCCGGCCCTTTACTTATGACACAGGCGCACGCTTGGCACTACTTTGTTGATGCACGTGCGGCTACTGCGCACACAATTCACAAACACAGAAAATAATTTTTTTTTGGTTTGGACTGGAGTGTACTTTCGGGGGTTACAGCACCCTTTAACGGTCAAGCCAGCGGCCCTTTACTTATGACACAGGTGCACGCTTGGCACTACTTTGTTGATGCACGTGCGGCTACTGCGCACACAATTCACAAACACAGAAAATAATTTTTTTTGGTTTGGACTGGAGTGTACTTTCGGGGGTTACAGCACCCTTTAACGGTCAAGCCAGCCGGCCCTTTACTTATGACACAGGCGCACGCTTGGCACTACTTTGTTGATGCACGTGCGGCTACTGCGCACACAATTCACAAACACAGAAAATAATTTTTTTTTTGGTTTGGACTGGAGTGTACTTTGGGGGTTACAGCACCCTTTAACGGTCAAGCCAGCCGGCCCTTTACTTATGACACAGGCGCACGCTTGGCACTACTTTGTTGATGCACGTGCGGCTACTGCGCACACAATTCACAAACACAGAAAATAATTTTTTTTTTGGTTTGGACTGGAGTGTACTTTCGGGGGTTACAGCACCCTTAACGGTCAAGCCAGCCGGCCCTTTACTTATGACACAGGTGCACGCTTGGCACTACTTTGTTGATGCACGTGCGGCTACTGCGCACACAATTCACAAACACAGAAAATAATTTTTTTTTTGGTTTGGACTGGAGTGTACTTTCGGGGGTTACAGCACCCTTTAACGGTCAAGCCAGCCGGCCCTTTACTTATGACACAGGCGCACGCTTGGCACTACTTTGTTGATGCACGTGCGGCTACTGCGCACACAATTCACAAACACAGAAAATAATTTTTTTTTTGGTTTGGACTGGAGTGTATTTTCGGGGGTTACAGCACCCTTAACGGTCAAGCCAGCCGGCCCTTTACTTATGACACAGGCGCACGCTTGGCACTACTTTGTTGATGCACGTGCGGCTACTGCGCACACAATTCACAAACACAGAAAATAATTTTTTTTTGGTTTGGACTGGAGTGTACTTTCGGGGGTTACAGCACCCTTTAACGGTCAAGCCAGCCGGCCCTTTACTTATGACACAGGCGCACGCCTGGCACTACTTTGTTGATGCACGTGCGGCTACTGCGCACACAATTCACAAACACAGAAAATAATTTTTTTTTGGTTTGGACTGGAGTGTACTTTCGGGGGTTACAGCACCCTTTAACGGTCAAGCCAGCCGGCCCTTTACTTATGACACAGGCGCACGCTTGGCACTACTTTGTTGATGCACGTGCGGCTACTGCGCACACAATTCACAAACACAGAAAATAATTTTTTTTTGGTTTGGACTGGAGTGTACTTTCGGGGGTTACAGCACCCTTTAATGGTCAAGCCAGCCGGCCCTTTACTTATGACACAGGCGCACGCTTGGCACTACTTTGTTGATGCACGTGCGGCTACTGCGCACACAATTCACAAACACAGAAAATAATTTTTTTTTTGGTTTGGACTGGAGTGTACTTTGGGGGTTACAGCACCCTTTAACGGTCAAGCCAGCCGGCCCTTTACTTATGACACAGGCGCACGCTTGGCACTACTTTGTTGATGCACGTGCGGCTACTGCGCACACAATTCACAAACACAGAAAATAATTATTTTTTTGGTTTGGACTGGAGTGTACTTTCGGGGGTTACAGCACCCTTAACGGTCAAGCCAGCCGGCCCTTTACTTATGACACAGGTGCACGCTTGGCACTACTTTGTTGATGCACGTGCGGCTACTGCGCACACAATTCACAAACACAGAAAATAATTTTTTTTTGGTTTGGACTGGAGTGTACTTTCGGGGGTTACAGCACCCTTTAACGGTCAAGCCAGCCGGCCCTTTACTTATGACACAGGCGCACGCTTGGCACTACTTTGTTGATGCACGTGCGGCTACTGCGCACACAATTCACAAACACAGAAAATAATTTTTTTTTTGGTTTGGACTGGAGTGTACTTTGGGGGTTACAGCACCCTTTAACGGTCAAGCCAGCCGGCCCTTTACTTATGACACAGGCGCACGCTTGGCACTACTTTGTTGATGCACGTGCGGCTATTGCGCACACAATTCACAAACACAGAAAATAATTTTTTTTTTTTTTGGACTGGAGTGTACTTTTGGGGGTTACAGCACCCTTAACGGTCAAGCCAGCCGGCCCTTTACTTATGACACAGGTGCACGCTTGCCACTACTTTGTTGATGCACGTGCGGCTACTGCGCACACAATTCACACACAGAAAATAATTTTTTTTTTGGTTTGGACTGGAGTGTACTTTCGGGGGTTACAGCACCCTTAACGGTCAAGCCAGCCGGCCCTTTACTTATGACACAGGCGCACGCTTGGCACTACTTTGTTGATGCACGTGCGGCTACTGCGCACACAATTCACAAACACAGAAAATAATTTTTTTTTTGGTTTGGACTGGAGTGTACTTTCGGGGGTTACAGCACCCTTAACGGTCAAGCCAGCCGGCCCTTTACTTATGACACAGGCGCACGCTTGGCACTACTTTGTTGATGCACGTGCGGCTACTGCGCACACAATTCACAAACACAGAAAATAATTTTTTTTTGGTTTGGACTGGAGTGTACTTTCGGGGGTTACAGCACCCTTTAACGGTCAAGCCAGCCGGCCCTTTACTTATGACACAGGCGCACGCTTGGCACTACTTTGTTGATGCACGTGCGGCTACTGCGCACACAATTCACAAACACAGAAAATATATTATTTTTTTAGCACTTGGGGGGAGCACCCCTGATGGACAGAGCACCCCCTGGACAACACTACAGCACTCCTTTAGGACTGGGACACTGCACAGGACTTTGGAGTGGACACAGCCCCTATGGAGAACTGACTGCACAACACAGTCCAGCCAGCCCCTATGGACTTTGAAGTAGTGGACACAGCCCCTATTAACAACAGCAGCACAGCACAACACAGCCAGCCCCTATGGACTTTGAAGTAGTGGACAACAGCAGCACTACACTACACTACACTACACTACACTACACAGCCCTAACTCCCACCCTCCCTCTTCACTGTCCACAGCCGAGTGAGAAAATGGCGCCGACGCGGGTACCTTATATAGGATCCAAAACCCGCGAGACTCGGAAGGCGGGATGATGATGTTTTGCCTCGATTTCAGATCCGAGTCAGGCGGGAAAAGTCGAGCCTGACTCGGATCGGACTCGGATCGGGGGGGCTCGGGGGGGTTCGGATTTCAGAAATCCGAACCCGCTCACCCCTACTGTATACTATATTAAAAAACAATAATTTGGTTTTCCAATAAATGAAAATAATCTCCCTAAGGCTGGGAAGTCAATCAGCAGCCAAGGTTATTCCTGTTTTATTCCTTATACCACGTCCTTTAAACTGGGAAGAAGCAAATAGTGTATACTCTTGTGGGGTGATTTTTGGTGGCTGAGCAGCGTCCTGATGGCTGAGACTGATATTGGAATCCTCAATCAGAGCTTGAAATGTGATAAAACAGTGAATGGTCCTTACGGTGAAGGCTTAGGACATGAGAAGGAGCCTATTTGAGAGGCTTAGACTAGGATGCTGTCGTTGGTGTTGGTTACGCCCAATTAAGTTTCCCCGTTTAATCTGCGTGACTGTTTACTTTCAGAGTCACTCCACTCAAACCAGCAAATGGAAGAGGATTAGCCTCTGGTTTCTGACAAAATGTTCCTCTGATTTCAGCAAACACTGCTTTCCCTTTTATAGAGATTATAAAGGGTAGTTCTGTGCCCCTTGAAGTCTAGAACACCATTTCTGAGGATTAACCTGTCCCATGCTGGAGGAGCCAAGGTGGCTTTGATTGGGTACTGGCCTCTCCATTTGACGTGCAAAGTGGTCTTTTCTATTCCTCCAGGATTGAACTACCTGTAATCCCCGGTATATCTGATAAGGTTCAGAACCCTTGAAGACAACAGAAATTAAACAAGGCAAAGTAGACAAATATAAAGTTGTTCTGTGATGTTGGCTCCTTTCTGTTAAAATGTGATATCTCAATGCCTTTGGTAATGATGGTGAAATACTGTATATGGCAGCATAGGAAGAAGGCAACTTCAGACTCCAGTATAATTCCCAAGTAATCAGACTGTACGGCTACATCCAAGGATGCTTGTTCTTTACTTATCATATTTGAAGTACTGTCAGACTTCAGATTCACTCCTATTTCCCTCTCTAATATATATATATATATACATATACATATATATATATATTAGGGATGTGCAGGCTCGGTTCTACTCGGTTCCGTTCGGTTCTTTTTACCGAATCTTATTGGCTATCCAAAACTTGTGACAGCTGAAACCCAATAAGATCCGGTAAAAAGAACCGAACGGAACCGAGTAGAACCGAGCCTGCACATCCCTAATATATATATATATATATAATCACCACTGATGGCGGTACTCACGGCTTAGCAATAAAGGGTCACACCGACCTCTCAAATCTGTTCAACAATTTCAGTTTAATCATACCTAATCATACAAAATAGAAAACTTGTCTTACCTTATATAAGAACACCCATTAGTGATTACTGTCAGCCAGTTTCTCTTCCCTTCCGGCGCCCACTACAGCACACGTGTGCGGAAGTGAGATCTGTACAGGAGATTCCATTCCTATTGGAGTAAAGTGACATCACCATCACCATGACAACCTAAATAACACTAAAACAACGGTGTTACATTAAAGCTCAAAACTGAAAAAATAACATCAAACAGAAAACATGATAAGTTAATGTATTTCATAACGATTTAAATTTGTCTTGCACAAGATCTATTTAAATTCTACATTATTACATATTATTTGTTTCACATTTTTAATTTAACTTTTTATTGAAAGAAAAATAAACAGCAAAGTAAACATTAACAGCGTTTTAAAGCCAGCAGAACAACATTAATCATGGTAATACAGAGCAAGAAAGTACAATAGTAAGTACATAATATTTGCTAGAAACCACTCCTAGCCTCCAATAATGATTTGTCAAAAGAGAAGTAAAAAAATATTTGCTTAACATAGAGAAGAATGTAGAAAGAAAAAAAGAGGACTGAATACAAACAAGAAAGAAATGAAAGAGAAAAAGGGAGATGGGTAGGGCATATAAGCTAATGGGAAAAATGGGAGGAAAGATATAACCTGACGTGCAGTCTTAGAGTAGGGATGGCCATCAACCATCAATGGTTAACAACCGATGGTTTCGCCATCGGTGGCTGAAACCCAATGGATGGAGTTACACAATGTTTTTTTCTTATGTGCTTGGACATGGAGCCTAGGGCCCTCATTCAGAGCCGTACGCTCTGAGCAGAGCGCACGCTCTGAATGAGGGCCGTCCTCCATAATTATGGAGCGTCCTCCTAGATGCTCGTATAGCTGTGGGTCACCACCCACAGCCTATACGAGCGTGCAGTTTGATGGCCGCAATGGTCTTGACCACTGCGAGCCGGAGCCTGCGGTTGAGTTTTTCAACCGCAAGGCCCGGAGTGATTTTGGCTCTATCAGAGCCAAAATCACTCCCACTAACATCACTAGTGATGTCAGTGGGCCGGCTTCTGACGGTAGGCGTTCCCTTGGGAACGCCCCCGTCAGGGAGGCACGCCGCCGGCACCAAAGGGGGCGTGCTGTCAATCAACATCGACAGCACGCCCCCTTTGATCAGACACAACGAGCGAAGGAAAGTCCTTCGCTCGTCGCGTCTGGCGCATGCGCACGACGGAGCTCCCGCCGTCGTGCGCATGCGCAGTGCACATCATCGACCCACTTGCGAGCGGACAGCCGCTTGCGAGTGGGTCTGAATCAGGCCCTAGCTCTGTCCCCCAACATGACCAACAAAGCCCCGCCACCACTGTCTGATTGGCCCGCTGTCCAACAACAATTAAAGCAGAGATGACCATCGGAAGGTTCACAGGCGATAATTTCATACCATTGATGTCAACCACCAATGGTATAATTGATGGTGACCACCGATGGTTAAACCACCGATGGCCATCCCTATGTCAGTGTCAGACAGGGGTATGAAGTCCCCACCAGGCAATGCAGTGGTAGAAACCCAAACTTCGGAGTGTTGCTAGTCACCAGAAGGGGTGTGGCCAGCCACCACAGAGGGACTTGGACAACCATTAGAGAGGACAAAGAACAGGACTCCTTCACAGGGACAGGGGTGTGTTAGGACCACCCACTGATTGGCAGTCGGGCTAATCTTGGTTTAGTTTCCATAGAAACAAACCAAGCACCTAATTTCATCCATAATCCTGCTCCACCAAGTTACTGACCCCTAGAGGAGTGAGTGGGGCCCTTAGGCAGTGGGGCCCACCGGGGATTTCCCACGTACACCTGGGAGCCAGTCCGACCTTGGGCAGTGTAACCCTCAAGATAGTGATAGTGAAAAATAAATAAAGGTTGCAGGAATAAAGTTACTAGTTAAAATAAATAAAGAGCTCCAAATAAATTGCTTAACAATAGGGTTTCAAGAAATATGGACCCTGCAGAAGGGATGTAGTCAGATTAGCACCGGACGGAATGCCGACAATGTAAACCCGACCCAGGACTAAAAATAGGCGTTGAAATCCTGACGCCTATCTTTAGCCCCACACCAAAATCCTGTTGGCCGGCATCCCGAACGATGGTAAGCAGGGCTTTCTAGCTGTTAGCCATGGGGTAGCGGGGGGGGGGGTTAGGTTAAGGCACCCCCGGGGGGACTTAGGGTTAGGCACCCCCAACAGGGATGGTTAGGCTGGGGGGAGGGGGGGTTAGGTTTTAGGTTTCGGCACCACTGGGGGGAGGTTAGGATTATGCACCACCGGGGGGAGGTTAGGGTAACATTTCTTGTAAGAACATAACACCCTTCTTTTGATATACGGGAGGGCCGTTCTCCTGTCAAAATAAAACTGGGTAAGGAGCCTAAAATAACTGCAGAGTCCTGGGAAGTCACGGGACCATGATGACCACAGTGGTGGCCATATCAAATCCCCAGCAGGTCGCATTAAATCCTTATAGAGGAACCTAACAGTACAAGATAATGATAATTCAGAGTCCATAATGGTAGGCCCTCCCACAGAAGACCTCGAAACTCGAGGCAGAACGCTTTGCACAAAATGACTTACTTGTAAATGCATGAAAAATTATGTGTGTGGTAAATTATATGTGTCCTTAGGATATTGAGAACTGCTAAGGGAGTCCCCAGGATCAAAAACATTTTTAATCAAAGCTATGCCCTTGCCTTTCCAAGTAATGTAAGTAACGTCAGCCTGAGAAGGTGGGAACATAGTATTGCCCCATAATGGAATATGTTTAAGAACGGTGTGGGAGGTATTAAATGTGCCTGTTACATATGTCCAGAGCCTCATAGGAAATAATAAGAATAATGTTTTTTAAAATGGCACAAGGGAAGAGAGACATCTCTTAGGGGGAAGCAATCGGGAAGCCGACTGCCTAAATACCGGCAGCCGGCTTCCCGACTGTCATATCCCGTCAAGGTGAAATGCCGGGCGTCTAGATGTAGACGCCCGCATTTCCCCGACACCGGGAGACCGGCGCCCGGCATCCCGATCGTAGTGATGCCGGGCGCCGCGAGCGGACAGCCGCGGGGGGGGGAGGGTTAGGTTTAGGGCTCCCGGGGGGGACATAGCGTTAGGCACCCTCCCGGGGGACTTAGGTTTAGGCAGCGGGGAAGGGGGTGGTTAGGGTTAGGCACTTAGAGGGGGGATTAGGGTTAGGCACTTGGGGGGGGAAGTTAGGGTTAGGCACCCCTAAGGAGGGTTAGGGTTAGGGGGGTTAGGTTAGTACATACTTACCTATCCACGATCGGGATTTCCAGTGCTGTCGGCCTTCCGCTGCTTCTAACTCTGCTCTTGTCGGGCTGCCGCTGACGGGAATCGAACGGCCGGCCATGCGGCCGACTGTATTTCATACCCATTCCGTCTTAGGTGTATACAGCAGGGCAGCTGGCGGATAAAGAAGAATTACGCTTCCTCCAAATGTTTGTCAGTAAAATTCTCCAACCCTAGAATCCAGTCGAAGAGGTACCAAAACAAAGCGGCACTTCAGATCAGCCAAGATCGATGCTTTACAGGGTTTTGTTCCTTGCCAAATAAAATATGTAAAACCTGACATACAGCTTGAAGCTTCTTTTTTGCTAATAGCGATGGGTAACATCAGCATACAGTATGCCAACTTTGGGGTAATAAGCCTGTTCAACACTGCGATGCAGCCTATTAAAGAGAGTGGTACATTTTGCCAGTTGTGAAGTAGTGCCATTATTTTGGTTATTATAGGGGAGTAGTTACTGGAGTATACATTTCCCAGTATGGAAGGTATTTAAATATTTCAGTACCCTGGTGGCTATCCGAAAGGTGGGAGACACTTAGGGGGTCATTCAATTTGAGCGGACCCGCGATACTTTTCCGCCTCCCGGACTTTTCGCCTACTTCGCCTGTTTTGCAGGCGGAAAAGTATCGCGCACGTACTTTATCCCCGTATTCAATTTGAAAGTACGCGAAAATGGGACCCGGCGATACTTAAACAAGCGGAAAGTCCTGTCAGATTTGGGGAAATCAACCTGACACCCCCCAAAAGATGCTCTGACATGGGGGTTAGCTATGGTTACCCCCAGTTTGGCTTGCTGAAGATATTTGGTGTTTTTAAACGGGCTCAATAGCTGCTAAATAGCGTTTTTGTATAAGTGGTGAAGAATAGTATTCAGGAGTTTTTTGGCAGAAAATAACTTATCCCAGCAAATTTGGGGTACTTGAAAATGGGGACCAGCATATTTAAAAGTTGGTAAAGTTAAGTTTTAAAAATCGTGAAAAATCCACCAGCCGCATGCACCTGCAATGGAGAAAACACCTGGGGCATACTTGGGGACCCCCCTGGAGACTAGTTCTCTAGTTTTTAACTTTTTCCCCCAACATTTTTTTTTTCGCTTCCAAATTGAAAGTGATTTTTTTTGGGTGTTCTGAAGTATTTTTTTTTATTGTTTGACGCAGTTTACCTTTGGGGCACTGTCTGAAGGCTGCATGGGGGTTCCCACAACGTTGCACCCCAAAACCCCAATTCTGCACTTTTTTCCACCTCCCATTCATAGTCAAAACTTTTCCGCCTACTACATTGCATTGACTTTCCGCCTAGGTGGAAAGTCTTTCAAATTGAATACGGCAATACTTTCCGCCTGGCGAAATGACGTCATCAGCGAAACTTTTTCGCCAATTCTGGCTTTTCGCCTCAAATTGAATACGGCCCATAGTGGTATATTTACTAAAGTGCGGGTTTTTAGAAGTGGAGATGTTGCCCATAGCAACTAATCACATTCTACTTAACAAGTATCTAGCACCTTCTACAAGATAACAGCTAGAATCTGATTGGTTGCTATGGGCAACATCTCCACTTCTAAAAACCCGCACTTTAGTAAATATACCCCTTAGATGGAACTAAGGGCCTGATTCAGAGCTGGACGCTCTGACAGATCGCTCGTTCTGAATCAGGGCCGACCCTCTGTTTTATTAGAGCGGCCTCCGGCTGCTCTTATAGCTGTGGGTGACCACCCACAGCTATAGCGAGCGGCCAGGAAGATGGTCGTGATGGTCAAGACCATCGTGACCATCGGGCTTGCGACGAGACCCTTGTGGTAGGGTCTCGTTGCCGCAAGCCCTAGAGTGCTTTCGGCTCTAACAGAGCCGAAAGCACTCCCACTGACATCACTTGTGATATCAGTGGGACCGGCCCCAGATGGTAGGCGTTCCCATGGGAATGCCTCCGTCTGGGCAGCCACTCCTCCGGCCCGCCCACCAAAGGGGGCGTGCTGTCACTCAACATTGACAGCACGCCACCTTTGGTACGGGACCCGGAGCGACGGTTTGCCCGTCGCTATCAGGGTCTCGCGCATGCGCACGACGGAGCTGGCTGCGTTGTGCGCATGCGCACTGGCCCACCATCGACCCGCTTGCAAGCGCACAGCGCTCGCAAGTGGGTCTGAATCAGGCTCTAAGCACAGTATCTGGCCGAGCTAAGGGAAGGACCTATGTGTGAGTTATGACTATTGATTCTATATCCTGAAAAAGTGCCAAAATGACTAATAGTACTGTAGAATCTAGTATAACTGTGGGTGAGTTTAAGGCTTCAGGGACAAATAGCAGCATGTCATCTGATTTATTTCCTTTTAATGCTGCGTATCCACTAGACGATATAGTAATCGATTGAACGATAACTACGTTCATTATATTGTGCAGTGGACATTGAGTTTTGGGCGATGAGCGACATCGTAAACAACCAGCGGGAACATGTATTGCTGGTCGTTGACAGCATATCCACTGCACGATATAATGAATGATAACGATATCGTTAGCATTCATTATATCGTCTAGTGGATACGCGGCATTAGACACATTTTATTGTACCGATCCCAGAAGTTTTGAGGACCCAGCAATGCACACTAATCCACCTGTAATGCACTTAAAAAGGTGTTTCAGCATATGCACCACAGTACATGCTGCATAATTAGGGGGCAGAAGTGTGTTTCCCTGCACATTCCCCAATCATCCCCTGGCCAGCCTGGTGTACTCCTCACTAACATAAGAGAACAAGCAGTGAGGGGACTCCATGCAAAGCTGTTAGGCTAGACCAGACAGGAGCAGTATTCCCATAATAGGGAAAGCACAGTGTGGGACCCCTCTGTCATTGTGGGTACCAGTCCAAGCTAACAGAGGCCCACTGCTGAATGATATTGTCCTCAGATGACCGTGAATATCAGTACCTGCCTAGCAACCAGGAGCTAGCGTGCGATAGTGCTTAGATTGGAGAGTGTATTCACCCTGCTGGCCAATTTTTTTGATCATTGTGATTAGGTTCTGAAGATGTCATTAGGCTGTAAAAATCATAATATCCGAGCAGAGCCTAATTCCTGCAGTACCAGGAGCTATGTCTGTGCAGGTAATCCTTCATTGCGGGAGCAGCAGGCATCTGCCTCTTCAACTACTATCAAGTATTCATGTTTGTAGTTCTCGACTACTGTATTTCAGGGACTGATAAGCTGGAGACAACCTGGAGCGATGTCAGGCCAAATTGCTGTTTCTCAATGATAAATTGCCTACTTCGCTCAGTGGGCCTGATTCAGAGACGCTCGCAAAAAGCGTGCGCTCAGTCTGAATCAGGGCGTGTTTTTTTTTTATGTTGCGGCCTCTTGGCTGCTCGCATAGCTGTGGGTTATCACCCACAGCTTATGCGAGTTGCCATGATGATGGTCGCGATGGTCAAGACCATCGCGACCATCGGGCTTGCGACGAGACCCTTGCTGTAGGGTCTCCAGGGCCGGATTAACGGGGGGGGCGACAGGGGCGATCGTCCATGGGCCCCCACACGTTAAGGGCCCCACACCCATCGGGGTTAAAGTGGACCGGAGGAGGCTGAACCAGTTCCGCCTCCTCCGGCCAACCTAACCCCGGCGCCGCAGGGAGGTTCCTATTACCAGGCAGCGGCAGCCGGAGTCGGAGGCCTGAGCTCACATGAGCTCCAGCTTCCGGCTCACGCAGAGCACTATGGCAGAGACGTCATGACGTCTCTGCCATAGTGTGGAGGAGCAGCCGAGTGGACTGCAGCGGACGCGGGGCTAAGGTTAAGGTAAGTATGAGCTTTATTTATTTTTTATTTTTTTTAGTGCAAGCGGCCTACTGGGCAGGGGGGCATTACTAAAGGGGACATTACTCGGGGGGAGCATTACACATTACACCTGGGGCATTACTCGGGGAGTGGGGAGGCATTACTACTGGGGGCATTACTGGTGGGGGGCATTATTCAGGGGTGAGCATTACTACTGGGGCATTACTCGGGAAGAGGGGAGGCATTACTACTGGAGGCATTATTCAGGGGGAGCATTACTACTGGGGCATTACTCGGGGAGGGGGGAGGCATTACTACTGGGGGCATTACTGGCGGGGGGCATTATTCAGGGGGGAGCATTACTACTGGGGCATTACTTGGGGAGGGGGGAGGCATTACTACTGGGGGCATTATTCAGGGGGAGCATTACTACTGGGGCATTACTCGGGGAGGGGGGAGGCATTACTACTGGGGGCATAACTGGCGGGGGGCATTATTCAGGGGGGAGCATTACTACTGGGGCATTACTCAGGGAGGGGGGAGGCATTACTACTTGGGGCATTATTCAGGGGGAGCATTACTACTGGGGCATTACTAGGGGGGGAATTACTACTGGGAACATTACTTGGGGGGGAAGCATTACTGCTGGGGGCATTAATCAGGGGGCTTTTCTATTGGGGGCTCTACTAGAGAGGGAGCATTAGTATTGGGGGCACTAATAGAGGGGCATTACTACTGGGGGCATTTCTACAGAGGGCTCTACTAAAGGGGGAATGACTACTGGGGGCATTACTATTGGGGGCACAACTGCATGGGTATTTCTACGGGGGGGATTTATACAGGGGACATTACTACTAGGGCATTACTATTGGGCACATGCCCAATTACTACTGGGGGGCATTACTATTTGGGGCACAACTACAGGACCCTACTGGGGGCATTTATACAGAGGGCATTACTACAGGGGGCACTGCTAATGGGAGTATTGCATAGGGGGCACTGCATAAGGGGCACTACTACTGGGTACACTGCATACGGGGCACTACCACTGTGGGCACTGACACTTCTGGGGGCTCTGCATAAGGTCCCCATTTCGCATACCCCCAGTTTGTCACATTTAATAGGGGCCCCCACAGAACTTAATCCGGCCCTGAGGGTCTCATTGCCGCAAGCTCCAGTTGACTTCCTGCACTATTAGAGCAGGAAGTCCACCTACTGACATCACTAGTGTCAGTAGGGCCACCCACAAACAGGAACGCCTCCGTTTGCTCAGCCACCCCCCACCAGGCCTACAAAATGGGGCGAGCTGTCGATCAACATCGACAGCCGCCCCTTTTGTAGTGAGTCCCGGAGCGAGCGCTTGTTGCGCTCGCTCCGGGGCTCGCGCGTGCACACTGGGCCACCATCGACCGGCTTGCGAGCGGGTCTGAATCAGGCACAGTGTGTACAGTGATTGCGCGTTCCAGAGACAAATGGCCTACTTCGCTCAGTTTGTACAGGTGATTGCGCGCTCCAGCGGTCACTAGCGACGGTCTCTAGGTTTGATGTGTTGCACATCAAACCTAGCGATATCGCTTGCGATCTGTAGTAAGTTAATAATGGACGGAACTGATTTACATTCCACCAGTCCCGGGGCGCTTTGCTGCAATGCTCTTTCCACCATCACTGCTCCCTGCCCCGGCGTGCAGCGCAGCCCCGGAGCTCATGCAAGTCACGCCGGGGCTAGCAGGGGAACTGATGGAGTCGGTGACAGGGAATTGCTGGCCGCGTAGAGGCCCCTTAATAAAGCGGCCACCAACACAGGGACCCCTGGCCTCTCTGCGGAGCTACTAGGGCCCGCGCCAGCCGTTGTGACTGCGGCCGCCATGTTAGAGGGAGCAGGGGGGAGCTTTACAGCTACAGTGTCAGGGTCTATTTTGCATGCCCCTGGGGCACCACCTGCTGCATCTGCAGCCTATTTGCAGGTTATTAATACAGAAAGTACATTGGCGGAAGCTAATAGTTTTCCAAATCAGCCCACATTATTGCATTTGCACAGGGCTTTGACTGGTTATGCTTTTTCTAGTGTTCCCATTAATGTCCCTTCTTTCCCTGCTGTGCCTGCCGTCAATACTGCGTGGCAGCCATTTCATCAATATCCGATATCTCCCTCTGTCAGTTCTCATTTACCTTCAGTGGTTTCCTCCCCTCATACCACGCAGACCACATGGTCAATAAGTGTCATGCATGTTTTTGCCCAGAGTCTTGTTTCTTCCTCAATGGTAGTGTCTTATCCTTCCTATACCCCCTCTGCCCTGGCGATTATTCAACTTCCCTATAGTCAGCCGACGTTTTCTTACTCGTGGCAGCCGCCCAGCCTTTATTACCCATGTCAGGCTGCTTACAAGCCACCCAGTGCTTGGGTACCTGCTTACCCTTCGCCAAGTGTGCTGCAGCAGAATGTTCCTCCCCAGCTAGCCATTTCTGCCACTCCATTCAGCACTACTTCTCCATTGTCGCCTGCGGCCTCGACTCCTCAGGCAGCACCCATCCCTTTGACTCCTCCCCCTGCCCCCTTCCCTGTTGTCGAGTCAGTGTCTCCTATGGAAGTAAATGTGTCTGTTTCCACCGCTGAGGTTCTGCCTAGCAGTTCTTCTATACCTATGGTTCCAGAGGATGTGGTCCGACGCAAGAGACTTGGAGGACTGAAGAATTTCAGCTGGCGATTCAGAGCTTTCAGGCCTATCCGGTGAGCATACAGTTACGCAAGGTTCAAATGACAGTTCTTCATCTGATTCCCCTGCTAGCAGCGAGTCTTCGGGTTCCTCCAGACGCCCGCGGAAACTGGAGAAATTAATTGCACAACACATTGTTAAGAAAACAGCGTAGAGTAAGGGTTTGGGCAAGCCAGGGGCACCTGTTGCAGTAGCAAAGTATGCAGAATATGATGCATTGCACCAATGCGGCTGTAACTAGGGGACTGGAGAAAAGGACTAGGGAAAAAATTAAGAAGGGGAACTATGTTGATATGTTTACTCTCACTGAGGATATGAGGCAGGGTTTTGAGAAGGCCAAAAAAAAGGCGGTGTGGGGAAGAATGCCCTCTGTAGCAGAGATGCCGACAATCTGGCTGCCCTTTCTGGGAGGGGGCAGCCAGATCGGCAAAATCGGGGGCGTGGCTGGCGCTTGTGGACGGAGCTGGGGGCGTGGCCACGCGATCGCGTCATTTTGGCCCCGCCCCCGCTACACAATGCCGGTAATCCCAGCATTGTGAAGCAGGGGGCGGGGCCAAAATTACACGATTCGGCTTGAATCGCATCACAGGCCGTCCTGCTGCCGGGGATTCTCAGGTAAATACGGTTGGGGGCAGGAGGGGTCGGCAGTTGCCGGGAGACTTGCTTGCCTTCCCGGGAGGCCAGGAGCAGCACCCGATTTTCGGGAGGCTCCCGACCAAATCGGGAGGGTAGGCAAGTATGTTCTGTAGTTACCAGCATTGGCATTTTATATTTTTCAGCTTGTTATTTGGAAAACAGGCCTGGTGAGCACTTGAATGTGCAAATACATTTATTTGATTCAGGGAATGTTCATGATCTCTTGGGGGTAAGTGTGGAGAGATTATGACAAAATATTTAGTCGTAAGCAGGATGGGAATTCGATAATGCCTTTGGGTTTTAAGGATGTTTAGGTGTGGTTGGAGGTTACTCAGCATAGTAAAACTCCCCTGGAGAGTCAATTTAGGAAACCCACTACGGTGGCGAAGGGCCGCCTTGGTTATGCTGCTGAGGTAAGTGCTTTGCCGTCAATGATTCAAAGTGCATTAGGGGTGCAAGTTGTCATTTCCGACACTCATGTTGCACTTGTGGGGCAGGGCATCCAGCCAAGGACTGCAAGGTCAGAGGAGGTGGTGCCCAGTCAGATTGAAGAGATAACCTTGGGGTAACTAAGTAGGGCGCCAATGCCTATTGTTGTAACGGAGTTCGCAAAGTGGCTGGCGCGGTACCCCAAGTGGGATGACACCATGTTTTTGTTAGAGGGTTATAATTCAGGTTTTAGTTTGCCCATTTTCAGTTCGTTCCAAGTGGTTGCACACAGGAATCTCAAGTCAGCGAAAGAGTTGCCACAGGTGGTGAGACAGAAGGTGGAGACGGAGGTAAAACTAGGACGTATGATCGGTGGTTTTGATTTGGAGCCTCTTCCTGGCTTGTGCATTTCCCTTCACGGGGTGGTGCCCAAGAGAGTTTTGGGAAGGTTCCGTTTAATCCAGCATTTGTCTCATCCGCGTTGGGCCTCTGTCAATGAAGCAATTCCTGTAGAGCTTTGCTGAGTGCATTATCAGCTGTTTGATGATGCACTTAGTTTAATCTGAAGCTTTGGTCCCGGGGCGTTAATGGCGAAATTGGACATTGAATCAGCTTTTTCATCGCCTGCCATTGCACCCTGATTCTAAGTGTTACATGGGTTTTATGCTGGACAATAAATTTTACATTGATAAATGTTTGCCAATGGGCTGTTCTGTCTCATGTGCCTATTTTGATAAATTCAGCTGTTTTCTTCACCGGTGTATTGTGGTGGGCACAGGCCATGCCGGAGTTGCCATTATTTTTTAGACGATTTCCTCTTCATAGGCCCAGGTGATAGTAACATATACCAGGAAATTTTGTTTTCAGCTCGCTCATTGTTCCATGTTTTGGGGGTTCCGGTCACGTGGGATAAAACAGAGGGTACCACTTTTTGTCATATTTGGGTATCGAAGTCGATACCAGGCAGATTAGGTTCAGTGGCTATTGGGCAAATTGAAGAAAGTTTGAGGCTTAACAGGCTCAGATTGTGTCATTTCCAGTCCCTTTTAGGCTCATTTAACTTTGCATGTCGGATCATTCCAATGGGGTGAGTGTTTTGCCGCAAGCTGGAGAAAGCGACTGCTAGTGTTGCTAAGCCACATCATACTGTCCGCCTCTCTCAAGAAATAAAGGATGATCTCCGTGTGTGATTTTAATTTTTGGTAAATCTTAATCGGCAGCTGATACAGTTGTCAAGTGCGGTCTCTAATTATACATTACAATTATTTACTGATGTGGCCGGCTCTTCATGTTTTGGGGCATTTTTTCGGGATGAGTGGTGCGCTACTCTTTGGCCACTGTCCTGGTTTGCACGGGGTTTCACGGCCAACTTGCTGTTACTGGAGTTATTTCCAGTAATTGTGGCTTTGGAGCTTTGGTCCACCAGTTTGTCAAAGTGTTAACAATCAGCGTTCCTCTTCCACCAAGGCTTTGCGGCTTTTGAGGCATTTAGTTCTTAGGTGTTTGCAATTTAATATACATTTTTGCGCAGAGCATTTGCCAGGGGTTGAAAATGAGGTAGCAGATGCCTTGTTGCGTTTCAACCTTAATAGATTTCGCACTTTGGTGCCTGGGGCTGCCCCCACCGGCCTAACGTGTCCTTCTTATGTCTGGCAGATTATTGGGCAGGCATAGCGGAGCTGGCGCATAAATCTTTGGCACCATCTACTTTGCAGGCTTATACAGCTGCATGGCAGGGCTGGGAGTCATACCGGGCTAAATATGGGGATGAGGGTAAGTCACTGAAGAATTGCTTGTTAGCTTTTGTATGGGATAACTATCCAAGGGGTAGATCTAAGGCAGCCATGTAAGGCTGCGCTGGCGGGTATTGCATTTTATTCCTTTTGTCGGGTTCATGATCCCACCAGGTCAATTGTGCTCTCTAAGGGGTCTATTTACTAAGCAGTGTTAGGAGAGAGTGAAAAGTGATAAGTGATAAGATGCCAGCCAATAAGCTCCCAACTGTCATCTCACAGGCAGTGTTTGAAAAATGACAGTTGGGAGCTGATTGGCTGGCACCTTATCACTTTTTTATCACTTTTCACTCTGTCTCCTAACACTGCTTAGTAAATAGACCCCTAAGGCTCTAAAGAGTTGGGCCAGGGAGAGCTCGTCTCCCATGGACGCCCGCAGGCCCATTGATTTGAGCATGTTACTGGATCTTATGTCTATTTAACCCTCCGTGCCGTGGAGCGATTTTGAGGCTGCGCCTTTCCAGTTAGCATTTTCTTTCATATTTTTGGGGCATTACGGGCCAGCGAGCCGGTGGCGGCTAATAAAAGTTCTGAAGTTTCCGATCTGTTGTTCAGAAATATCCTGCATAAGAAGAAGTCAGTAATTTGCAAGATCCCCCATGCTCAGATGTGCCGTGCGCCCTGTGCTGTACTCAGTGGCGTAACTAGGGTATTTGGAGCCCAGGGCAAATTTGAAAAGGGAGCCCCCCCCAACATCCCGATATGGGCGTGGTCACTTAAAAATGGGGCGTGTCAACATGACACACCCCTTTGTTTTCACGCTGAACATTCCTATCCATATGCACCTTAACCCCAGTAGTGCCCCTTATACAGTACCCCCAGTATGCAGTTGTGGTCCCTCTTATGCAGGCCCACAGTAGTGCCCCTTATACAGTATCCCCAGTAGTGGTCCCCCTTATACAGCCCCCAATTAGTTCCCCGTACTCAGTACCCCCAGTAGTGGTCCCCCCAAATGCAGTGCCCTATATAGTGTTCCCCCTTATGCAGTGCCCCCAGTAGCAGTCCCCACAATGCAGTGCACCCAGTAGTGGTATACCCTTATGCAGTGCCCTTTATATAGTGCCCCCAGTAGTAGTGCCCCCCCCTATGCAGTGCCCTTTATATAGTGCCCCCAGCAGTAGTCCCCCCCATGCAGGTTTCCCAGTAGTGGTCCCCCTTATGCAGGCACCCAGTAGTGATCCCCCCTATCT
This sequence comes from Taudactylus pleione, assembly GCA_031769625.1. Classification (NCBI taxonomy): domain Eukaryota; kingdom Metazoa; phylum Chordata; class Amphibia; order Anura; family Myobatrachidae; genus Taudactylus; species Taudactylus pleione. Next base: position 8,243,833 of record JAUIMM010000197.1, read on the forward strand.
AGTGCCCCCTGTAGTGGTCCCCGCAGTGCCCCTAGCAGTAAACCCCTTATATAGTGCCCCCAGCAGTAGTCCCCCCCCTCCCATGCAGTGCCCCCAGTAGTGGTCCCCCTGATGCAGGCTCCCAGTAGTGACCCCCCCCTATCCAGTGGTCCCTGTAGTGGTCCTTCCCGTTATTGCCCCCAGTTGTGGTCTCCCCAGTGCAGTGCCTCTAGTAGTAGGCCCCTTTTATAATGCCCCCAGTAGTAGTTCCCCCCCAAGTAGTGGTCCCCAGTTGAGGTTCCCCCTCCCGATTAAGTGCCCCCTGTAATAGCCCCCCCCCAGTAGAGGTCCTCCCAATAATGGTGCCCCCAGTAATAGCCCCCCCCCAGTAGAGGTCCTCCCAATAATGGTGCTCCCAGTAATAGCCCCCCCCAGTAGAGGTCCTCCTAATAATGGTGCCCCCAGTAATAGCCCCCCCCCAGTAGAGTTCCTCCTAATAATGGTGCCCCCAGTAATAGCCCCCCCCAGTAGAGGTCCTCCCAATAATGGTGCCCCCAGTAATAGCCCCCCCCAGTAGAGGTCCTCCTAATAATGGTGCCCCCAGTAGTAGCCACCCCCCCATTGTGCCCCCACCCCAGTAGAGGTCCGCCCAGTGGTAGCCAACCCCAGTAGTGCCGATAGGTTTTTAAAAATATATATATAAAAACATACTTACCTGAATCCACGCTTCTGCTGCTCCTTCGCCGCCGATGCCCGCCAGTCCTCCCGCGCTGGCGCGCTCAGCATAATGGGACAGACGTCATGACGTCTGTCCCATTACCCACTGCAGGAGCCGGACGGAAGTCCGGCTCTTGCAGTGGGTGCTGCAGCAGTCAATGAGAGTCTGTCTGACTCTCATTGGCTGCTGTTTAACACACGCATCGCCGCCAGCGCTGGCGGCGATGCGTGTGTTATGCACAGCCTGAGCCCGCCTCCTGGCGCTATTGGGCAAGCGCTCAGGGTGAGGGAACGGGCTCAGGTGTGCAGCACAGGACCGGCGCTGGAAGCCTAGCGCCGGTCCTGTGTAAATGTGTAGCACTGACCGCACTCATTGCGGTCGGCGCTACACTGGTGGCTAACTAGGGCAGGCCGGGCCATGGCCGGCGGCGCCCCCCAGCGCTGCCGGTCCCACGGCGTCCAGGGCAAGCACTCCGCTTGCCCTGCCCTAGTTACGCCACTGGCTGTGCTGCTCACCCCCGCCACCCTCCTCCCCCTGAGCACTTACCTTTTACTCTGGGAGGTGGGTGGAGGGCAGGGATCTTCGTTGGCATTGCTGCCGCGCTGCAGGAGGTCTCTTCCTGCAGACCTCTCTGTAACCGGGCAGTTCGTGGCCGGTGCCGCTAGAGGATTCCGCCCTGTGCGGCCGCACCACCCTCCCTACGGCCCTACCGTGCGCGGTGGGTCAACCTTAAATCACACACAATCCTTGACATTTGCCCATTGCACCTCGTGGCTTGCCGGGGGGGGGTTAATTTAATTTATTTCGTTTTTTCCCCACTCACGAAGTTTCAGTTTTTGGCAGTTTTTAAACAATGTTTGCTTAAGCGAGTCCTAAAGAGTGAGGAGTACGGTACCCGCTCCTTCCACATAGGTGCTGCTACGTGAGCTGCAGATAGAAGTTTACATTCTTACTTAGGTACTCTGTATATATATAATTAGACAGGGCACTGAAATGACATTTACTATACAGAATAAGAGAAAAAATAAATCTGTGCCGTTGGTCTATGTATTCACAACACAGGGACAATAACAAAAAGACAAAGGTGATCAAAGAACAAATATTCCTAACGCTGACTTGTGTCTCATGTCATAGTTATATATCTAGTTTCTATTGAATTTACAGGCTGATTATTGGTTAATCTCACAACATGACACTCTCCTATGCTGAGATATTGTCACAAAGGACGAAGCATAGCTCAGGCAGGTTATTCCGTTCTGTCATTATAAAAATAATTGTGAACTTGAAATAAATACCTGTAACAAAGGACTAATTCAGAGACAACTACGTGATCTATGTACTTCTGTATATAGTGATAACACCCACTAATGACCCAATACAGAGGATTACAGAGGTTGCACCCTACTGCAAATAATAAGTACACAAGCCTATCATCAAAGCACTCATTTAGACTAGGGATGGGGGTCATCATTTATAAACGTAAAGGATAACAAAAGTACTATTCACTGGGGAAAGGGGAACTGACAGTCTGCTGAGTGAGCGGCAATAATACTGATGGTATGCAAATATTTGTATTGAAAACTTGTTTTGTTTGGGGAAATTTCTATACCGGAGTGAGGACTTCAACCGCACAGAGCGGCTAGAAATTTATGGCAATTACAGTAAGAAGTAAAAACTTGTCCTGCCTAAAGTAATACTCATTACGTCTATTAAATGTGTCAAAACACAAATATATTGTGCAGTTAGCATCACAGAGGGCACCATTAATACAATACTCATTACTACAAGGATCTGGGGGTATTTTAAAGAGCTAGACGTAAAATGAGATGGATATAGAACAACAAAGGGATCATACAAGATAAGGCTGTACAAGTACCGGCGGCTAGTGACAACGCCATGGTAAATTGGACTCTTGTACCCAGGTGAGACCCTTTGCTACTATGTATATGTATATGGTTTACAACAAAATATCGTAGATTTTTTTCAAGTCAGGCCGACGTTTCGGTCTATGCAAAAACCTTTCTATAGATCATCATCACATTGGGCTGATTCATTACGGATCACAACTGCGATTGCAATAGCGATTACGCATATGCAGTCCCACTGCGATAGTATGCTAATCCATTGCGATTATAATGCCGCCACAGCCTAACATAAGGATGGCCACTTTACCTTACACATATCTGTAATCCTTAGCAAGACTGAGAAACCATCGGTAACATCGAGCACCATCGCAGCCTCACGCACACTTGCACAAGCCCTGACCTTACTCAGGAATTGCTAACCTCATCGCACGCTGTGAGTACTCAGGCTGCGTAAGGCATCATAGTGGATCATTTATGCACGCCCCTGCAACGGTGTTCAAACGCCCTGGCACGCCTGCATGTCGCTGACCACCCCCTGTCACCTCCCACAAATGGCACTTCCTGTCAATCACTCTGCGATGGGCCTGCGTAGTCACTGCGATCGCAGTGGCCAGTTTGGGCATGCGCACTACGATGCATACGCATGCGCAGTACGCAACAATCGGCCGATTGCGTGCGTAATCGCAGTTTCGATCAGTAATGAATCAGGCCCATTGACAGCACCAGTAAAGCAATGATCAAAACCACCACCAATACCTCACTAACTACCCATACATATATATACTGTACATTATATACATGTATGTATCTGTATATATACAGCCATGGCCAAAAGTTTTGAGAATTACACAAGTATTGGTTTTCACAAAGTCTGCTGCTTCAGTTTTTATAATGGCAATTTGCATATACTCCAGAATGTCATGAAAAGTGATCAGATGAATTGCAATTAATTGCAAAGTCCCTCTTTGGCATGACAATGAACTTAGGGTCTGATTCAGACCCACTCGCTAAGCTGCGATCTCTCGCTATGAGCGATTGTCGCCTGTCTGCACAATGCGTTTGCATCGCAATGCGCGTGAGCGAGCCAGTCTGTACGATTGGGAAGCAATCGCTCATAGCCCGCAGTTGGAGCACTACTTTAAGTGACAGATAGTGCTGTTTGTGCATGGTAACAGGGAAGATCCTTGAAAACGGGGGCGTGTCTGAGCATCAAAACGCCGTTCTTTGGGCGTGCATAATTAACATGGAAGCGTCATAGTACATGTCACCTGTTTGTATTTCAGCCTGCAGTGATCACAGTGCTTGCGGAAGGATAGGGTCTACCTCAAGGGCTGCTCCGATGGCTATCGATGTTACTGATTAATCATACACTTCCTGGAGATGACGTGTGCTTAGAATGAAAAGTGGGCGTCATTACACCAGCGTGCAATCACTTTGCCGTCGCTCTCTAAGACATAGAGGGTATCCTTAAGCCTTGCCGTGCGATAGCGGAATTTACATATCCGCCCACTGACGGCTGCGAGAGAGCGCAGCATAGCGAGTGGGTCTGAATGAGCCCCTTAATCCCAAAAACGACATTTCCACTGCATTTCAGCCCTACCAAAGGACCAGCTGACATCATGTCAGTGATTATCTCGTTAACACAGGTGTGAGTGTTGACAAGGACAAGGCTGGAGATCACTCTGTCATGCTGATTGAGTTAGAATAACAGACTGGAAGCTTTAAAAAGAGGGTGGAGCTTGAAATCATTGTTCTTCTTCTGTTAACCATGGTTACTTGCAAGGAAACACATACAGTCATCATTGCTTTGCACAAAAAGGGCTTCACAGGCAAGAATATTGCTGCTAGTAAGATTGCACCTACAGTAGATCAACCATTTATTATCGGATCATCAAGAACTTCAAGGAGAGAGGTTCAATAGTTGTGAAGGAGGCTTCAGGGCGCCCAAGAACGTCCAGCAAGCGCCAGGACCATCTTCTAAAGTTGATTTAGCTGCGGAATGGTACACCACCAGTGCAGAGCTTGCTCAGGAATGGCAACAGGCAGGTGTCAGTGCAGCTTCATGCACAGTGAGGCAAAGACTTTTGGAGGATGGCCGGGTGTCAAGAAGGGCAGCAAAGAAGCCACTTCTCTCCAGGAAAAACCTCAGGGAAATGCTGATATTCTGCAAAAGGTACAGGGATTGGACTGCTGAGGACTGGGATAAAGTTATTTTCTCTGATGAATCCACTTTCAGATTGTTTGGGGCATCTGGAAAATGCTTGTCTGGAGAAGGAAAGGTGAGCGCTACCATCAGTCCTGTGTCATGCCAACGGTAAAGCATCCTGAGACAATTCATGTGTGAGGTTGCTTCTGAGCCAAGGGAGTGGGCTCACTCACAATTTTGCCTAAGAAGTGGCTAGGGGAACAAAACATTGAAATTTTGGGTACATGGCCAGAAAACTCCCCAGACCTTAATCCCATTGAGAACTTGTGGTCAGTCCTCAAGAGGCGGGTGGACAAACAAAAACCCACAAAATCAAGAATGGGCGACCATCAGTCAGTATGTGGCCCAGAAGGTGATTGACAGCATGTCATATTTTGTTTGTCTGACAGGTGCATAGCTACTCTCTCTCTAGGCAAGCTATGGCTGCGGCCCTATAATATAAAAGCATAGGGGCTTAAAATAAAACAGAGACAGAATGCTATATAAATACATTTCAACTAACGTTTTCTAAGTCTATTTTGGCCTAATTTTTAACTGCCCCCAAACCGCCTCTGCTCACTCGCCAATTTCCATCTATCACTCTTCCTTTCTTCTCAGTTTTCATCACATTACATTAAATGCTTCTAATACAAAGAGCTTCTTATAAGTTACCTGCATTTTTCTTGCTGATAAAAGTCCTGTGAGGCAGGCTGTGGCCAGAGTGAGACAAGGTGATTCCTGCTCTGGAGGGAACTATTAAGTACTTAGTAGAGTCTGCAGTAGGGCACAAGACCACCGCAGCACACAATACAAAGATTAAAGTAGAATATTATGGGTAGTTTTTCCCTGTAACTGACAGGCGGACAATACACATGTATAAACTCGTGTGAGTATTGTCTGTATTAGCGAGTGCTAAAGACAGTAATAAGAAATGAGGTAGATATAAATAAATTGTGAATTAAGAGAACATAACCCATTAGGTAGATGTCAAGCATTAGATGAAAAACGTTTAGGAGCATTTGGTTTGCAGGATTGTGGTATTGTACAGATAGAGCAGACCTTAGTTCACGTCCTGCTATGCCGACGGTCAAAGTCACAGGCCAAATACTGAGCTGGAAAGGTTGGCATAACAATCTCTCTAATTGGTGCTAACTGATGAGTCGGGGTTGCTAAATACCTCAGTAATACACTTCCTCAGTTACTGTATGTAAATCTTTTTAATACTTTGTTCCTTACCAAAACTCATGCAGAAAAGAGAGCTAAGAAAGCTTTAGTGCAAATCAGGAGTGAGCAATATGCGACTGTAAACTTGTCGCTGAACTACAACTGCCAGCATGTTCTGATACACTGGGGTTTATTTATGAAGTGTAGGTTTGTAAAACCCGACACATCTGTTCACGTGTATGCCCGATATTTAAAAGGCCAGTACTTTTACTAGCAAAACACGGCTAATAAAGGCTCTGCGCTTTTACATATCGGGTATAAACTAGGGGTGAGCGGGTTCGGATTTCTGAAATCCGAACCCCCCCGAGCCCCCCCGATCCGAGTCCGATCCGAGTCAGGCTCGACTTTTCCCGCCTAACTCGGATCTGAAATCGAGGCAAAACGTCATCATCCCGCCTTCCGAGTCTCGCGGGTTTTGGATCCTATATAAGGTACCCGCGTCGGCGCCATTTTCTCACTCGGCTGTGGACAGTGAATAGGGAGAGTGGGAGTTAGGGCTGGCTGGGCTGTGTAGTGTAGTCTAGTGTAGTGCTGCTGTTGTCCACTACTTCAAAGTCCATAGGGGCTGGCTGTGTTGTGCTGTGCTGCTGTTATTAATAGGGGCTGTGTCCACTACTTCAAAGTCCATAGGGGCTGGCTGGACTGTGTTGTGCAGTCAGTTCTCCATAGGGGCTGTGTCCACTCCAAAGTCCTGTGCAGTGTCCCAGTCCTAAAGGGGTGCTGTAGTGTTGTCCAGGGGGTGCTCGGTCCATCAGGGGTGCTCCCCCCAAGTGCTAAAAAAATAATATATTTTCTGTGTTTGTGAATTGTGTGCGCAGTAGCCGCACGTGCATCAACAAAGTAGTGCCAAGCGTGCGCCTGTGTCATAAGTAAAGGGCCGGCTGGCTTGACCGTTAAGGGTGCTGTAACCCCCAAAGTACACTCCAGTCCAAACCAAAAAAAAAATTAATTTCTGTGTTTGTGAATTGTGTGCGCAGTAGCCGCACGTGCATCAACAAAGTAGTGCCAAGCGTGCGCCTGTGTCATAAGTAAAGGGCCGGCTGGCTTGACCGTTAAGGGTGCTGTAACCCCCGAAAGTACACTCCAGTCCAAACCAAAAAAAAAATTATTTTCTGTGTTTAGCCGCACGTATATATCAAATTGATATAACATAAATGGAGGACCAAACTTTCTCCGATAAAAATAAAATAGAGAAAGATCAAGAACCACTTCCTCCTAGTGCTGAAGCTGCTGCCACTAGTCATGACATAGACGATAACATGCCATCAACGTCGTCTGCCAAGGCCGATGCCCAATGTCATAGTAGAGGGCACATACAATCCCAAATGGCAAAGTTCAGGAAAATGACCTTGAAAAAGACATTTAAATCAGCTGAAGAGAAACGTAAACTTGCCAATATGCCATTTACGACACGGAGTGGCAAGGAACGGCTAAGGTCGATCCCTAGTATGTTCATGACTAGTGGTTCAGCTTCACATGACGATGGAAGCCCTCCTCCCACTAAAAAAATCAAAAGAGTTAAGCTGGCAAAAGCACAGCGAAGAACTGTGCTTTCTAAGAAGATATCACAAATCCCCAAGGAGAGTCCAAGTGTGGTGGTGGTTGCGATGCCTGACCTTCCCAGCACTGGACGGGAAGAGGTGGCTCTTTCCACCATTTGCACGCCCCCTGCAAGTGCTGAAAGGAGCACCCACAGTCCACTTGCTGATATGCAAATTGAAGATGTCACTGTTGAAGTACAACAGGATGAGGATACTGGTGTAGCTGGCGCTGAGGAGGAAGTTGGCGAGGAGGATTCTGATGGTGATGTGGTTTGTTTAAATCAGGCTCCGGGGGAGACAGTTGTTGTCCGTGGGATGAAAAAGCCCATCACGGTCATGCCTGGGCAGAAGACCAAACATTCCACCTCTTTGGTCTGGCAATATTTCTATCCAAATCCGGACAACAACTGTCTTGCCATATGTACCATATGTAAAGGTGAAATAAGTAGGGGTAGGGACGTCAACCACCTAGGAACATCCTCCCTTATACGGCACCTGCAGCGCGTTCATAAAAAGTTACTGTCAAGTTCAGAAACTTTGGCTAAGACCGTAAGCAGTCCAGGGACACCTAAATCCCGTTGTCCTGTTGTATCCAAGCGCCTGCAAACCACACCGTCAACTCCCTCCTCGTCAATTTCCTCCTTAGTCAGGATCGGAAGTAGTCCTGCAGGCCATGTCACTGGCATGACTGACTCTCCTATCCGGGATTCCTCCGGAGGATCCTGCATTGCTACGCCTACTGCTGCCGCTGCTGCTGTTGCTGCTGCTGGGAGTCGTTCATCATCCCAGAGAGGAAGTAGGAACACCACTACTTTTACTAAACAATTGACCCTCCAACAGTGCTTAGCGAGGAGGATGAAGTACGACAGCAGTCATCCTGAAGCAAAACGTATAACTGAGGCCTTGACTGCTATGTTGGTGTTAGACGTGCGTCCGGTATCCGCCATTAGTGCAGTGGGATTTAGACAATTGATGGAGGTAGTGTGTCCCCGGTTCCAAATCCCGTCTAGATTCCACTTCACTAGGCAGGCGATACCGAGACTGTACAGAAACGTCAGAAAAAGTGTCCTCAGTGTCCTGAAAAATGCCATTGTACACAATGTCCACTTAACCACGGACATGTGGACAAGTGGAACAGGGCGGACTAAGGACTATATGACTGTGACAGCCCACTGGGTAGATGTATCACCTTACGCAGCAACAGCAGCAGCATCACCAGTAGCAGCATCTCAGAAATGCCAGCTCGTTCCAAGGCAGGCTACACTGTGTATCACCGGTTTCAGTAAGAGGCACACCGCCGACAACCTCTTAGAGAAACTGAGGGAAATCATCGCCCAGTGGCTTACCCCACTTAGACTCTCCTGGGGATTTGTGATATCTGACAACGCCACCAATATTGTGCGGGCATTACATCTGGGCAAATTCCAGCACGTCCCATGTTTTGCTCACACAATAAACTTGGTGGTGCAGAATTTTCTGAAAAGCGACAGGGGCGTGCAGGAGACGCTTTGGGTGGCCCGAAAAATTTCTGGCCACTTTCGCCATTCAGCGACTGCGTGCCGAAGACTGGAGCGCCAGTAAACACTCTTGAACCTGCCCCGCCATCACCTGAAGCAAGAGGTTGTGACGCGGTGGAACTCAACCCTCTATATGCTTCAGAGGATGGAGGAGCAGCAAAAGGCCATACAAGCCTATACATCCACCTATGACATAGGCAAAGGAGGGGGTATGCACCTGACTCAAGCGAAGTGGAGAATGATTTCCGTGTTGTGCAAGGTTCTCCAGCCCTTCGAACTTGCCACACGTGAAGTCAGTTCAGACACTGCCAGCTTGAGTCAGGTCATTCCCCTCATCAGGCTTTTGCAGAAGCAGCTGGAGAAAGTGAAGGAGGAGCTAAGACGGAGCGATTCCGCTCGGCATGTGGGACTTGTGGATGAAGCCCTTCATTCGCTTTGCCAGGATTCCAGGGTGGTCAATCTGTTGAAATCAGACCACTACATTTTGGCCACCGTGCTCGATCCTAGGTTTAAAACCTATGTGGTGTCTCTCTTTCCAGCCGACACAAGCCTGCAGAGGTGCAAAGACCTGCTGGTGAACACACTGTCAGCTGAAGCGGAACGTGACACGTCAACGGCTCCTTCTTCATTTTCTCCCGCAACTGGGGCTGCCAGGAAAAAACTTAGGTATCCTAAGCAACCCGCTGGCGGTGATGCAGGGCAGGCAGGACCAAGTTTGGACATCTGGTTCGGACTGAAGGACCTGGCAACAATTTCTGACATGTCTACTGTCACTGCATATGATACTGTCACCATTGACAGAATGGTGGAGGATTACATCGGTGACAGCATCCAAGTAGGCATGTCAGACAGTCCATACCTGTACTGGCAGGAAAAAGAGGCAATTTGGAGGCCCCTGTACAAACTGGCTCTATTTTACCTGAGTTGCCCCCCCTCCAGTGTGTACTCCGAAAGAGTGTTTAGTGCAGCCGGGAACCTTGTCAGCGAAAGGCGTAGGAGGTTGCTTCCACAGAATGTGGAGAAGATGATGTTCATCAAAATGAATTATCAGCTCTTCCAGGGAGACCAGCCTCCAGAAGGTACAGAGGGACCTGTGGTGGTGGATTCAAGTGGGGACGAGTTAATACTTTGTGAGGATGAGGATGTACACACTGAAGAGGGTGAGGAATCGGTGGATGAGGAGGATGAGGATGACATCTTGCCTCCGTAGAGCCAGTTTGTGCAGGGACACATTAATTGCCAGCTTGTTTTGTGGGGGCCCAAACGAACCAATCATTTCAGCCACAGTTGTGTGGCAGACCCTGGCGCTGAAATGATTGGTTTGTTAAAGTGTGCATGTCCTGTTTATACAACATAAGGGTGGGTGGGAGGGCCCAAGGACAATTCCATCTTGCACCTCTTTTTTTTCTTTGCATTATGTACAGTTTGGGGCCTAGTTTTTCTAACTGCCATCCTGTCTGCCACTGCAGTGTCACTCCTAGATGGGTCACGTGTTTGTGCCGCCCACTCGTGTCGCTTAGCATAGTCATCCAGCTACCTCGGTGCAACCTTTTGGACATAAAAACACTATTGTGAGGCGTGAGGTGTTCAGAATAGACTGGAAATGAGTGGAAATTAAGGTTATTGAGGTTAATAATAGCATAGGAGCAGAAAAACCTACAAATTCTGTGATTTTAGCTGTTTTTATGCTTTTTTTCAAATAAATACAGATCCAAAACACAAAACCCAGAACCCAAAACACGGAAGGGTGGTTTTGGCAAAACCAATCCAGATCCAAAACACGAAGAAAGATCCAGATCCAAAACCAAAACACGAAAAGTGGCCGGTGCACACCCCTAGTTATTATAATTAAAAATTATAACCCAAAAAAGGTGTCGGTACTGAGTATCATTGAGTACCATCAAAAAAACAAGCACTGTAACAGTATATGAAGTATAATTATAGGCAGAAGAAATTCAGTAAAATTCAGTAAAATTATTCTTCAGTTGTGATTCAGTCTCTCTAGTATGTTTTCTAGAGTTAATTAAAGCCACATTAAATTATTGTATATGTAAATATATTGCAGGCAAGCCATTAGATTAGTTCAGTATTGTAATAATAGCATATAAATGCAATGTAATGAGACACAGAAAGGGAAGTAAATTAAATAATGGTTTTTGAATTTCCCTAAAGCCGAGAGCTTTAGTAAATTGGAAGCTTATATTCCATAAATAATTTTGATAAGCAGAATTGCAGCCTTTAGATATTTAATAGCAAAAGCTCCAAAATTAAGCACATCACGTTTATATTAAAATAATTGTTTATATAATCAACTTTCGGTAAAAGGAAAATTAGATCTGCTGGAGTCTGGGTGGCAATAAATAAGCTGTTCTATTGATTAAAATGCTTATTTGTGTTATTGAAAATCAGGAGTGTTGGTAGGTATACCTACTGTTCCTCTATTTGGGGGTCAGTTACCCAAAAACACATGCGCCTTACAGCTTGTGTCTCTTTTGGGTCTGGTGCACAAATCTATATGAATAAAACCTTCCAGAGATTCTGAGGAAGGAAGGGTCCAAAAATGTATCAACATAAATATGATCTTTTCATAGCAAACAACCAATTTGGTAGTTTGTTAATTGGATGGTATCCCTGCCCTTACATGCGCATTATAGTGCAAAAGGGGATGGAGCCAGTATATGCTTGTATGGCCGGTGATTGGGGCCATGGTTAGGAGGATCAGGAGTTTGTTCTTGGACAATAGTGCCCCAACATAATAATCAGGAATTTTGACTGATATGGTTATCACTGTAGTCTAGAGCAGGGGTAGCCAACCCTGGTCCTCATGAGCTACCAACAGTGCATATTTTCCAGGTCTCCTCACAGAATCACAAGTGAAATAATTAGTTTCACCTGTGGATCTTTTGAAATGTGTTAGTGAGTAATGAATACACCTGTGAACCAACTAGGTGATCTGGAAAATGTGAACTGTTGGTAGCTCTCGAGGACCGAGGTTGGCCACCCTTGGTCTAGAGGGTAGACTTACTAAAACTTCTAAAAAGAAAAAGTGGAGGTTTGGCCCAGAGCAACCAATCAGATTATAGCTATCATTGGAAGGTTCTAATAGATAAATGATAGCTAGAATATGACTGGCTGCTTTGTTTACCTGGTTGCTTTGCTTTAGAGGTTCTACATTTACTACATACTGTTGGTAAATATTTCACAAAACTGAGGATACTTGAGGGATATCTTAGGGGGAGATGTATCAAACATTGCAGAGAGATAAAGTAGAGAGAGATAAAGTACCAACTAATCAGCTTCTAACTGTCATTTTACAGGCTGTGTTTGAAAAATGACATTAACACTTTGCGATGTGCGATCCGACGAGCCAAAATATCATACCGCGGGTACACATTGAGCAATGTAATGAAGGATAGAATGTTCCCTCCTTCATTACTTGCAACGGCGCCGAATGCAATATCGTCTGGTTGGCTGTGTAGCATGCAAACCGCTGGAGCGCGCAGATAGACCTTACACACTGGACGATCCAGCCAATATGCGCTTCGATTCAGCCGTAAACGACATATCGGGCTGACATCATCCTACCCAGCATTAGAAGCTGAATGGTCGGTCCTTTATCTCTCTCCATTTTATCTCTCTCCGAGGATTGATACATCTCCATTATGTCACAAGAGTTGTCTCTATGTCTACCTGACGTTTGTAACGTGTGACTTGTAACTGTTGCCTGCAACAAGCACTCACACATTACTTGCCACTTTCTAAAAAGTTTTTGCATGAACTTCATCAAATTGAGGTGTGGTTGCCATTGTAGTCTTCAGCTTGGCACGGGAGAATTAAAAGGAGATGGGCGGATTAGGGGGTCCCTGAATTTCTGTTTCCTGAATAATATACAGCGGGCTTAGGCTGCGCTGTATCAAGCTTCACACAAGTTATGTCAGAGCACCACCAGCTTCTGGCTGGCCAACGCTGGGGGTGGGGAGGGGGGCACGAAATCCGTCTACAAAGAGATCTTCTTGAAATTGATATTATATAATTTTTCTTATATTTATATATAATTTCTATAATGTATTTTATTTATAAATTCCTATAATATATCCTATATAGTGTTCTTATAATTGTGTGGTTTAATCTCTGTAAGTAGCTGTGGACCCTTTGGGGTACTGTAGAAATAAAAGATTATAATAGTAACTTTCTCATTGTTAGTGAAGGTGGACTCGTCAATCGTTAATAGCACAGTAGACTGCCATGCTGTCTAGTCAGGCAAACTACAAGCTATAATAATAATTATTATATCAAGGCTTTATACTTAGGAAAAATATATGGTATATTACATCTTGCTCATTTTCCAGGGGTAGTATTTGGCATTGTATATGTACTTGAAGATTGCTGATTATTCCATTGTGCATATTATATCCTGCCTGCTGAGTATAATGCTATTGGTCTGTATCTGGTGACATGATGACGTCAGTTATGGACACAGAGTAGTTCTTTTGGCCACTACCACACATGTTTACCTGTTTTAACAATAATGTGCTTGATGTTATGTATAGCACACAGTCACATGGGGGTTGCGGGGGGTGCGCCGAGGAGTGACACCAAACAGGGCCGGCTCCAGGGGTCGGTACACCCTGTGCCGTCTCAGTTACTAGTGCCCAATATTCGAGGGGTGTGGCCTAATTACCATAGGCCACGCCCCTAAGTGCCATTATTTGGAGGCCTGCCCTCACGGCACGCCTCCAAATAAAGTCAGGCTGGGCGTAAGCCAAGCACTCCGTCACTAGCTGGGCTTCCCCCTGCCCTCTCCCGGCACTGAATGGATGCTGAGCGCATGCACGCAGTATCCATTCAGCTACTCCAGGGTCCGGCACTGCCGCACGGCTGTGGCAGTGGGGGTCACCAACCTCCCTATTTGACCACCCATGGGCCACTTCGGCCCACAGGTGGAACAGCGTGATGTTGAGGAGGGGTGTGTCCTCTATGGGGTGGCGCCCCTGTTTGACCGCACTGGTTGAACACCCCAAGAGCCGGTCCTGACACCAAAGTGCCGACTCCTCCTCAGTGACAGGAGCCTGGTGCTGCACTGTAGCATTACCTGCAGCACTTGGCTCCTGACACAGTGAGGGAGCACACAGAGTGGTCTCCGGGGGCAGTCCACACCTCTGGAACCCCCCAGAGTGATTACAATGGGGTTTCGGGCTGTGAGGCCACACCAGCGACCCACGAACCACGCCCCCTACCCATGAGGCCACGACATTTTCACAGCCCTTCATGCATCAGGTGTCACCGCGGGGAGGGACGCCACTGATAGCAAACTAACATACTGAAGGTGTATTTATAACGAGTGCTGGGTGCACAATGCACACGGGCTCCTAGGTCCAGGGGCACCCCGCATTACACACCTGCACCCATAGTTTACTTACCTTGTACTGTCCAGCAGGTCCCTACTCTGCGGCGCCATCCTACCAGGGACATCTTTGGGAAGATGGCACCGCACAGTGAAAGCTAAGACTCTGGCCCTGTGCCAGAGCCTTATTCGCTATCTTCCCGAATATCACTAGGAAGATGGCTCCACAGAGGAGGAGGGACTTACTTGCCAACACAAGGATAGATACTGGGCTTGGGGGCTACCCTGCTGCACGGTATACGTTGAATTTGCCGGCGGACGGGATACCATACGTCGGAATCCTGACCCCAACCATCCCTAAGGTAAGAAGATGGGTAAGTATGATACTTAGCCCGGGGATGGGGGGGTTAGTTTTTATGCACCCCTGGGGAGAGATTACGGTTAGGCACCCCCTCGGGAGGGTTAGGCTCTGGGGAGGGGGAGATTAGGGTTTGGCACCATTGGGGGGAGATTACGGTTAGGCACCCCCCGAGGGAGGTTAGGGTTAGGCACCACCAAGGGAGGGTTAGGGCTAGAGGGGGGGGAGGGGGAGGGTTAGGGTACTTACCACCCCTGTCAGGATTTAACTCCATCGGGATTCCGGCATCAGGATTTGAAGCTGGCATATCATAACCAGGCCCTGCTGCACATGTGCCCCCTCAGGCATTCATTCGCACCTGCATACTAAATATATTGATGTTTTTATTGCACTATCCAATAATTTTACATTTTTTGCCACAGCCAGTTTATAATAGCTTAAGTAGTATATAATGCGGTGCATACATGCATCCTACAAAATTTATATTATTGTTTATATACTGTTATATATATTGTTGAAAATGAATAAGCAATAGCTTAAACCACACCCCATTATTTTCCCATTAAAATTTTAGGCCACATCCCCAAACCTTACTCGTTTTCACACATGTTGATATTTTATAACTATGTTCTTCATGTCGATTAGTGACCAGACCTATCCCTGCATACAGGAGTTGTCTGAGCTGAAATACTCTGTGTATCTGTTAACATCCTAATGTTCTGATTGGCTGCAGGTGGTTGTAAGTTAACCTAGACTCAAGTCAAATGCAGCAAAAAAATAACAACCATCTAACACCTAATTATTTAAGTGGAACCATCAATTTACCACAGAGGAGGCCGCCATTTTGTGGGCTGAACCAATGTTTATGGAATGCAGCCTATGAGCACACTGCTTAGCAATATCTCTGAGGCATAAGGTTATTTATGCCTCATGTCTATGAAAGGAATCGGTATGTATTACCATCTGCCGCATGGCTAATGCGAGAAGCCCGGCAGGGGTGAAGATCCCGACAGGGGTTTTCGGCAAGTATTACTAACCCTGCCCCCCCCCTAACCTTCTCTTAGGGATGCCTAACCCTAACCTCCCCCCTAGTGCTTAACCCTAGCCTAAACATAACCCACACTTGCCGACTATCTGACTGCCCCTTCTGGGAGGGAGCAGCCAGAACGGCATAAGTGGGGGGCGTGGCCAGCAAACGGGGACGGGGACGGCCATATGACAAGAGTTTGTGAGCAGGGCGGGGGCCCAGCCCCCGCTACACACTGCCCATATTACAGGCAGTGTGAAGTAGGGGGCGGGCCAAAATTACACGATTCGGCGTGAGTCGCGTCACAGGCCCCCGGGGATTTTCTTGCCTTCCCGGGAGGTCAGGAGCGGAACCCGATTTTTGGGAAGCTCCCGACCAAATCAGGAGGGTAGGCAAGTATGACCTCACCCCCCCCCCCCGTCCCCGCAGCCTAAACCTAAGTCTCCGGGGGGATGGGGGGGCTGCCTAACCCTAACCTCCCCCAGGGGGTGCCTAACCCTAGCCCCCCCTTCCCCTAGCCTAATCCTAACCCTCCCGGGGGGGTACCTAACCCTAAGTCCCCCCGGGGGACCTGACACCTAACCCTCCCCCCTGCGGCTGTCCGACCCTGCCACCCGGCTCACCTTCGTTCGGTATGGCAGGCGTCGGGCTCCCGGCATAGGTCTAATAACAGGCGTCGGAATTTCAACGCCTATCATTAGTACCCTGCCGGGATTTGACAGTCGGGAAGCCGGCATTTCCTGACTGCATCCCCTGTGAAATGTCACTTGTTTCTATGAAATGATTGACTGACTGTACTACATGCATGAGATAGGACCTCTATAACATAGCATAACAGGCCTGCTTGTCTAAGCACGTGCTCAAATGTTAAAATATTTTCCACACGCTATGTGATTCTTCTACATTTGCATGTGATTGTTCAGAGCAATTTTCAGCTATAATTTGCTATTTCACAGTTTCGGGGCAAATCACAATTGAAATTCACTTAAGAATATAATTTAAATGCAAATTGATGTGCTATTTCCTTCAGAGTGAGTCGTTGCTTAATGTCGCAGAAGGCGCAATTATTTCAAGAATTCAGGTGAAGTTGGACAGTTTGGACTAGGGACGTATTCAACCGTAGAGCTAATTTAACTAGCAAGTACTTTGAACTAATAATTGAATAATATAGGATATGTTGTATTTCATAATTAATCAGCACTACAGTGTTCCACACATGGAAGTTAAAACAAACACAACCAGCAGCAGCTCCTACCCTTTTACCTGAGAGGGGCTGCCGCTGGCTTGGGTCCCGGCGCCTGCTCAATGAATCTGCCAGGAGTCAAGACCGGTGCCTGCGTATGAGCGGCGATGGGGCAGTGCATGACAATTTTTTTCCGGAAAACTGCTGAGAAATTGTCGGGTTTTTTTATGACTGAATTAAGTCAAGTACATCTTCTTAAAACGTATCCAACACAATTTTATACAATTTTTTTTTTTTTTTAAAACACTGTATACCATAAAAATTGCAAATTTGGCCGATGGCTTCAACTATCTATAGAAACCATTGATTGTTTGAGGACACAGCCACCGATGTGTCGGTTCACAAACCATCAATGGCCCCACACCCCTGCTGGACCCCTCCGTACCCCGCTGCTGGACCCCTTCACACCCTGCAACGGAGGCCGCAGGATCCCCGTACACTGCCATGGATGCCGCTGAAGCCCCGCAATGCAAGCCAGACCCCCATGTATTGTAAATACTGGAAAAAAATCCCATATCCGAAATCCTCCTGGTCTCGAGCATTTCGGATATAGAAAACTAATCCTGTATGTATGTATGTATATATATATATATATATATATATATATATATATAATATATATATGTGTTTATATATATATATATATATATAAATATATATGTTATATGTATCTAATGTATATGTATATATATATACGTATGTATATATATATATATACATATACACATGTACATACAGTACATATATATATATATATATACATATATGTATGTATATATATATATAAATACATATATACACATACATATATATGTATATATATATATATATATATATATATATATATATATATTGTCCAAAGAGATTCGGCACTCTGGGTTTGGAAAAAATTGGGGGGTGCCTTCCTAGGAATAGTTAGAACACAGGACTTCTCCTATGGTGGTGCTTGGTAGCATCACACCGATAAAGAAAAGAAGGAGGCGGATAATGGTTAAAAGGTGTTTAAATAAGCAAAAACATGGGTACAGATAGAGGTCGACGTTTCAAGGCTCTAAAGCCTTTTCATCAGGACTGTACCTGCCAACAGAGTGTAAGAAAGGTGCTTACCTTTAAAGAGAAGGTGCTGAAATCGGGTGGTCTCAGCGCAGCGTGTTCCAGCAGCATGGCCAGCGGGGACATCCGGCGGAAGTGGAGAGCTGCAAGCTCGTCTCCTAGCAACCGGGACGCCCGGCGGGACGCGTCACCGGAGGCTGCCGTACTGAAACAGAGAGTGATGTGTAATGGATGTATGAAAACATAAAAAGGTGTTGAAAGTGGATTGAGGTGCCGTGCTAAGGATGTGAGTGTGAAAGAGAGTGTGATGTAAGGAAAAGAAAGAAGAGCTACGTGAAGTGTTCTAAATCGTATAGTAAGAACTGAAGTGATTACTGTGAATATTAATAAAAAGGCATAGCAACACTCATGGAGATAATGTAGTATCGATTCCTGCCTGTCTATACCTTCTAAAATTGTCGCTATTTAGCATTATGAGTCGCACAAGAAATAAATGCTTTCAGACTTTGAGTGTGGTTCCAAAGCACAAAAAGTTATTATTCAATATAAAAACAGATGGTTACACGCTGTGATCTAAATACAATTTAGCGCAAATAAATTATACAGACCCAAGGTACAGTTGTTACATACACACGCGCTCTGGACCCAGATACTGGCATCAAAGTAGAAACCTCCATCAGCAGCAAAGCAAGCAGACTGGCATCCAGGTTTAGAGAGCCCACATATATACTCTTACAGAGATAGGCAATACAATAAAACAGTTTGGCATGATTCCATTGGTTCTTCTTCCTGGTTCTTCTGTTACAGTATAGTTCATAGGTAAGTTCATATGGACACAATCCAGCCTCCAACAGCCCTTTGTGTCCTTTTTCCCGCTGCATAATAAATCTAAGCTGGCTACATTACATGTTAATGTTTAACTCTCTATGGTCCATAGTTTGCAGACACATGTTGCGATCTTCTCACTGATGGTACCGGAAATCTGCAAAGACACAGTGGATCAGTACAACACCAAACATGGTCTGCTTACCATGTACTAAACCTTAGATATCAAATTACATTTATTTCACAACATTAATATTACTGAATAAACCTTGAATATTACACTTTAATACTAGGGAACCTTTTATGTAAGTGTGCAGTGTGTAAGTATTGGGGTATTGGGAAAAGCCGCTAGTTAGCGTTGTGCGACTACGTGTTTGTGGAGTACACCATGGTGCATGTTTTGCAGGGTTGATCATTTTATATGTTTTAGTGACTGTCTGTATTTATATGATGAGGACTTTTAACTTCTTTCTATTGCGTGGGAATCGCAGGACGCTAATTAATAGCATCACCGTATGTACTTATAATGGGCGGGATTCACTAAAATGGCACTGGGCGGCCAGTCGTAAAATGGCGTCTCATTGCCATTCACAAAATGGCATCGTGCAGATTTAATTTTAAACCGATTCTGTCTCAGCCAATTATCCGGCTTTGACATACTCTGATTTAAAAATTAATTTAATCTTCCATTATGACATATTATTTAATGTTATATTATGGGATTACACAAGGTGGTTCTTAAACCATTGATAATGTGTCTCTAGGAGGGGACACATTATAAATATCTAATATATATAATTGCAAAATTTTTGATTGCAAAATGTTATTGCATATATATATTATTAATAATTTGGAGTTGTGCACCTGAGATTTGTCTGTTTCTGTGACTGCAATTAGTCTCATTAGGTAGCACCTCCCATTACATATATAGTCAGGTTATGCAGTCCAGAAATCTTTTTCATATACTACATTCAATGTGCTTTATTGCACATCTGAGGGAAAGGAGACGCCCTGATTCTGGACTAGCACCCTTCCTTATTGGTTTAAAAGCATGGAGTATGGTAATGTATATGCACACTGTATTAGGCACAATTCTAGGTAAGTCCTACAAGTTATATACTGTAGTGCAATTTTGGTTCATTTTTGGGGCGTGGGTCCCCCTGGATTGCGTTGGTTGGTCTGTCTCAGGGCACTGCATTATAACACATTTTCCTTTATAACACATTTTAACTCTTCACTGTGTGTCTAATATATATGTACCTCACTTTTTTATTTTCATTCTTTATATGCAGCTGCAGCTGCTCCTAACTATCTCTTTTCACTGCACTTTTCTTACTATGATGCCCTGGGGCGGCTTAGCTGGGACGGTTTTGGGGGGTCCTGCGCTCTGGATTTGAACCTTAGTATGTTAGGGACCTACCCGAAAGAGGTTACCTGGATATGGTGGGTAGGCCCATAACCTTGGCCATGATTATGCTAAAAACCTCTATTGATTGCAAAATTTTATTATATATATTATTAATAATTTGGAGTTGTGCACCTGAGATTTGTCTGTTTCTGTGCCTGCAATTAGTCTCATCAAGTAGCACCTCCCATTACATATATAGTCAGGTTGTGCAGTCCAGAAATCTTTTCCATATACTCCTCTACTTCAGCCACTGAAGCATTATGGTTCTTTTGAAATTCCCTTTTCAGCTGCAGAATTTAATCCATCTTCCGGTCTATTACCTCCTTGGGATCGCTGGTATCTTTTGAAATGTAAGTGCAACATTTTACACCAAATTGGGTGGCCAAAGTTACGCAATACCCTCCAGTGACAGCTGTTAAATAATTTAACACTAATCTATGTTGCACGAGTTCTTTCTGGTAAGTTTGCAACGCCTTACCTGTATACCTGAATGTGTCATCATACATCTCGTGATATTATCTATTAATTTAGCAAGATATTGGATATATCTAAAATTTAGTGTACCCCGAGCGATCCTGGTGGGATCCAATGCTACCAAAACTTGAAAGCCAGTTGTCTCTCTAATTAACTGTGTTGCTTTATGCACGTCACCAGGTATCATATTTCTTTTGTCTCTGTGTTCATACTGTGTGTGAAGATATGGTGATGGTGTGTTTTTATGAATACCAAGCATTTCGTCATGTGTAAGGGTCATAACTTCTGGGACTACTCTTCCCAAGTAACACAGACCTTCTGAGCCACTTATACACTTTCCTTCCACATATAAAATATACATAATTGGGGAGAACATAAGGAATAGAATGCATCATGATCATCCAACACATTTCCCTCACAAATGATCCTATCTCAGGTTCTTCCATCTGGCTAATACATGTTTCTGGTTGTATAACCCTAGCACAGTACCCTTCTGGTATTCTGCCAACCGTTTCTTTGGTGTTACTTAGTGTATATTTATACCGGAAGTGTCTTCCACCTGACCTAATTGTGCGTAACAGTTCATAATTGATAGGCTCACGATCAGCCCTTAGTGAGAAGGTCATTGTCTGGTTATTCCCAGTCACCTCCCAACTTCCTGGTTCATTGGAGTTGGTTATGTTTAAACATAAAAGTGTTTTATCTACCTGGTACTGGTGGAGTTTAAAATGGGATGGTTTGGTGTTAAGAAATTTTCCATCCAGTGTCTTCCCTTTTTGTAATTCTAAAATTTCAGAGACATTTAATAGGAATGGCACTAATCCTACATTATGCTGTCCTTGGGGCACTTGAGAGCACACCCAACAGTCGGTTTGGTTTAAAATTTTGCCCACCATGGTGTGATAATCCTCTAAAGGATACCCACCCCAATACTGGTTATACTTAGTTTGGCACTGTTGGATGCATCTCTCGTTTGACTATGGACCCACAGAACTCACACATACAATAATCCTCAGATGATAGACCTTCACACTGTCTCCGAGTATCCAGAATAGCAGATCTCTTAACAATTACTGTACTGGGTTTGGTCAGATACTGCCCTTGTGACTGTATTGCTCCTTCTCCCGACTCCACTCCATTGATATCACCATCAGTTCCCCTCTCCGTCCTCTGGGCTTGATTCAGAGGCGTTTGCAAAAAGCAAACTAGGGCGGGAGCTGGTTTTTTTAGTTGCGGCCTCCTGGCTGCTCGCATAGCTGTGGGTGACCACCCACAGCTATTGCGAGCGGCCAGGATGATGGTCGCGATGGTCAAGACCATCGCGACCATTGGGCTTGCGACGAGACCCTTGTGCTAGGGTCTCGTGGCCGCAAGCCCCAGAGAGCTTCTGGCTCTAATAGAGCCGGAAGCTCTCTCACTGACATCACTGGTGATGTCAGTGGGGCTGCCCACAAATGACAGGTGTTCGCTTGGGAACGCCTCCATTTGTGAAGCCACCCCCCGGCCACACCCACAAAACGGGGCAAGCTGTCAATCAACATCGACAGCCGTCCCTTTTGTAGTGAGCCACGGAGCGAGTGCTTTTTGCGCTCAATCGGGGGCTTGCGCATGCCACGTGTGCGCACTGGGCCACCATTGACCCGATTGTGAGCGCTATGCGCTTGCGAGCGGGCCTGAATCAGGCCCTCTGTCCTCCATCACAGAAACCAGAGATCCCGAAACAACCCAAGATAATGAGGACTCTGGGAGAAAACACAAAGATAACCACAGCAGGCCAATCCATTGATGTAAACACTGATCTACAAATTTCTTTAGCTCAGGTATCTCACTGTAATCTTTAATCTTCCCGGAACAGACTCGCAATTGACAGGTCTACGTTATCTGCCTCGATTCCACCTTGTTTCTCCACCGGTTGGTTGACCTTCTTACAGTGAGTGGAATGGACCCAGGTATCTCTCTCCGCCACCTTCAATGAAGTTGTAGTCGTCAGCAACACCTGATACGGACCTTCCCACCGATCAGTCAAACAACCTGAACGTAAGAAATTTTTGATCATAACAAATTCTCCAGGTTCAACATTATGACAGTTTGTCTCAGGCATATCATGTGACAAAAATTTCAGTTTCTGCTGTTGCTGTTTTAACTGTTTACTCATTGTTATAAGATACCTTACAGTTACCTCATTGCTACCTTTCAAATCTTCCTGCGGACTTATAATCAAATGAGGTTGTCTACCAAACAGTATTTCAAAGGGGGACAGATTGAGAGGGGGTCTAGGAGTTGTCCTGATACTATGATGAAAAGTGGTAGTGCTTCTGGCCAACCCAGTCCAGTTTCCGACATGATTTTACTTAATTAATTTTTAATAGTCCCGTTCATCCTCTCCACCTTGGCACTGGCTTGCAGTCGGTAGGGGGTATGAAGTCTACTATTAATACCCATCAGCTTACACATATTTTGGAAAACATCACCTGTGAAATGAGTACCCCTATCACTCTCAATAATTCTCAGTAGGCCGCACTAAAAAAAGAAGCGGCCGCCCTCATTCAGAGAGAGTGATCGCTTCTTGCGACCTCCTCTGAATGAGGGCCTAAGTCCTGTAATGGCAAGGCCAAAATAGAAAAACCTGGGATCCACATTATGCAGCATCCACACATTCCCAAAAGGTACGAATTTGCTGTTGATTCTGCGGCAGTGTCATGGTTTGTATGGCTTGGATTCTGCCATTTTGTCAGATGTCGTAACCCCTGGGTTAGGCAATGTCCCAAGTATTTAACCCTGGACTGGCATGACTGTAGTTTGTCCTTAGCAACCTTGTGTCCCGTTTGTGAGAGATTAAGCAATAAAAGTTTAGTATCATTTAAACATGACATAAACGAATCAGAACATAACAATAAATCATCCACATATTGTATTAGAACAGATCCATTGGCAGGTTGAAAATATTGTAAGCAGTCGTGTAAGGCCTGGGAGAAGATACTGGGGCTGTATATGAAACCCTTGGGCAAACGTGTCCATGTGTATTGTACACCCCTGTATGTAAAAGCGAATAGGTACTGACAGTCAGTATGAAGAGGTACAGAGAAGAAAGCAGAACAGAGGTCAATGACAGTGAAATGGGTTGCAGTTGGTGGGATCTGCATAAGAATGACAGCTGGATTTGGCACTACGGTAAATTGGCTCTCTACTACCTTATTAACCCCTCTAAGGTCTTGTACCAGCCTATAACCCCTCTCACCACTCTTCTTCACAGGAAAGATGGGGCTGTTGGCTACACTTGCTGTATGGACTAAAATTCCCTGCTGTAATAATCGCTCAATTATGGGATTATGGGACTCTACCTCCTGTTTTAATGGGTACTGGGGAATTTTTGAAGCTTGCCTACCGCTTTTTAGATTTACCATTACAGGAGCTACATTTGCCATTAATCCAGTGTCCTGTCCATCCTTGGTCCAAAGTGAATCTGGAACTTGGGATAACATTTGATCTACCTGAGATGGGTTTTTACCTGAACCGGTAGAGTGATACATTATCCTTTGGGGAGTGTCCAACATATCCCTCACCTCGTGCGCAACTCTCTCTGGGATATCTAGAAATATACCATCAGGGGTACAATATATGACACATCCCATCTTACATAACAAATCCCTTCCCAGTAGGTTAGTAGGAGCCGCTGCTGCCAGGAGGAAAGAATGCCTGGTTTGCAATGGCCCGATAGCGACCTCTGTGGATTTGGTTAAAGGATAATGTTGCACTTTACCCGTTACACCCATTGCTGGTACTGTCTCGCTGGTCACCTGTAAATTAACTGGAGAATTTATCGCCCCTGTGTCTACAAGAAAAGGATATTTAGTACCAGCTACATCAACCATCATTACCGGTTCTTCCCAAGTACTTCCCGTTAACCTGACTATCTGTAGACTACAGGTATGATCTGACCCCTAGCATTGACTCTCACTCTCCAATACAGCATTTAAGGCTACAAATGGAGCTGGTGACTGTTGGAAATTTCCTGTACTCTGTGTATATCCCTTATGAGGATATCCAGGTACTCCCTGGTTAGGGGGTCCTACCTTCTTCACCTTACAGTTCCTACTTACATG
Source organism: Taudactylus pleione (assembly GCA_031769625.1). Classification (NCBI taxonomy): domain Eukaryota; kingdom Metazoa; phylum Chordata; class Amphibia; order Anura; family Myobatrachidae; genus Taudactylus; species Taudactylus pleione. Next base: position 8,268,697 of record JAUIMM010000197.1, read on the forward strand.
TCCCACTTGGTTGCAGTTAAAGCACCGTCGTGAGTGGGGTGGATGAAAGGGTTGCTGTGTGGGTTGAGCGGTAGGGAAAGGTTGTGGGTGTGGATAAAGATTTTGAGGGTAATATGGTAGTTGTGGATAGTATGGGTTTTGAGGCTGTGTGTGATAAGTGGGGTAGGGCTGTGTTTGTGGTGGTGCAGGGTTGGTGAGGACGTGTAGTTGTGCAGGTGCATGTGTGTCTGGTGGCTGTGATGTTACAGTAATTCTAGAGCTTGAACACTAACAGCCATTAGCTTCTCGCTCTGGGTCTCTCTCTTTTTAAGGATGTTTTTATCATGTTTAATAGCAGATTCTATGAGTATGTCTACAGTAACTCCTCTCCAGCCAGGTAGTGAGGTCTGAACTAGGGTCTTTAGATTGTCACCTAATCCCTTTTTGACTACCTTTCAACTGCTAGCATGTAGGCATTCCAATAACACCTACCCTTTTCAGTGATTTCGTCCACCCTCTACTCAGTTCACAATCACAATTTAGCCACAACTGTGCGGTTCAATTATAATGCTTAAATAACCCTAACTGATCACTGAATACTGTAATCACACAGAGCTGAAACTACAACAAAGACAACAACTACACCTGCTTATGTGTATAGCCTGCGGTATCTACTACCGAGCCACTAGGCCGACACCCGGCGCCTAGCACTTAAGGGTCCTATGATACCCTTAACTAGGGAATATGTTACCCCTACCAACAAATATTCACTGTTACACACCCTTTTCCTGCGCAGAAAAATACATGTTTTCCCAGACTATAGCAACACTGATCAAGATATTTACAACAATGCTATCTATCAATGCAATCTCAACGGCTTTGTTCAAATCACGTGGCAGCAATACAGGAAATACGTATAAGCTATTGTGCGACTAGTCGCATACACAATAATGCGACTACTACACAAAACATAATATTACCCTTACGCTATTGTGCGACTTCCCCTTTTTAACATAAAAATCTATCAATGAAGGAAAACAAACTTTTTCCTCCCTTATCCCTGGATTCTTAATCAGCGCTCCTTAAGTCACAATAACGGGTAGCGGACTCTCAGCAACAAAGTGGTAGCAGATTTTCGAAGGCACAATGCGTTCTCCTGCTATGGCGCCTCCACCCTTTTGCTGAGAGATCGCTGACCGAGTGTTACCAAGTGACCGGTAGCGTGATTCACACTGTAAGTCCCCAACTATCGATTCCTGCCTGTCTATACACTCTAAAATTGTCGCTATTTAGCATTATGAGTCGCACAAGAAATAAATGTTTTCAGACTTTGAGTGTGGTTCCAAAGCACAAAAAGTTATTATTCAATATAAAAAGAGATGGTTACATGCTGTGATCTAAATACAATTTAGCGCAAATAAATTATACAGACCCAAGGTACAGTTGTTACATGCGCACGCGCTCTGGACCCAGATACTGGCATCAAGTAGAAACCTCCGTCAGCAGCAAAGCAAGCAGACTGGCATCCAGGTTTAGAGAGCCCACATATATACTCTTACAGAGATAGGCAATACAATAAAACAGTTTGGCATGATTCCATTGGTTCTTCTTCCTGGTTCTTCTGTTACAGTATAGTTCATAGGTCAGTTCATATGGACACAATCCAGCCTCCAACAGCCTGTTGTGTCCTTTTTCCCGCTGCATAATAAATCTAAGCTGGCTACATTACATGTTAATGTTTAACTCTCTATGGTCCATAGTTTGCAGACACATGTTGCGATCTTCTCACCGATGGTACCGGAAATCTGCAAAGACACAGTGGATCAGTACAACACCAAACACGGTCTGCTTACCATGTACTAAACCTTAGATATTAAATTACATTTATTTCACAACATTAATATTACTGAATAAATCTTGAATATTACACTTTAATACTAGGGAACCTTTTATGTCTGTGTGCAGTGTGCAAGTATTGGGGTATTGAGAAAAGACGCTAGTTAACGTTGTGCGACTACGTGTTTGTGGAGTACACCATGGTGCGTGTTTTGCAGGGTTGATCATTTTATATGTTTTAGTGACTGTTTGTATTTATATGATGAGGACTTTTAACTTCTTTCTATTGCGTGGGAATCGCAGGACGCTAAATAATAGCATCGCCGTATGTACTTATAATGGGTGAGATTCACTAAAATGGCGCTGGGCGGCCAGTTGCAAAATGGCGTCTCATTGCCATTCGAAAATGGCGTCGTGCAGATTTAATTTTAAACTGATCCTGTCTCAGCCAATTATCCGGCTTCGACAGTAGCACACAACAAGAAACAAACCATAAATGCTGTACACACAAATTTGTCTAAAAATAAAGATCAAAGGCATCGGAAAAGTGATTTTCAAGGGGGGGGGGGGCGAAGGAAAGTGGGGGATAGAACAAAAGGAAAATGAAGAGAACAGAGCGGTAGAGTATTGTCAAATGCAAAGGTGTATATGGACTATATAACAAGGAAAGGTTATATATAATAAAACAGATGTGCTGCAGATATAGCACGAAAAATTCATACCAAGAAATTTTTTAAAAAAAATTTACAAAAAAAAAAATTAATTTACAAAAAAATGTTCCATGAGAATTTCTCATTAAGGCCTCTAGGACTGATGGTATCTAGCTTATGGATCCATTTGGCCTCACGTTTACTTCATTTCTTGGCACGGTCTCCTCCGCGGATGTCTATGGGGATATGGTCCACAGTTTTATATTTCTGACTAGAAAGTTGATGATTAGTTTGTTTGAAATGCCGAGCGACAGGTTGGTCCATCTCTTTGCCATTCAGGGCAGCCCGGATGGCTGACCTGTGTAGGGCCATGCGTTATGCGTTCACGGAATGTACGTGTGGTCTGACCCACATAATACATACCGCAGGGGCAGATGATGATGTATATAACGAATCGCAACATACAGGTCAAAACATGACTGATGTCCACTTTCCATGTAGTTACACGTTGTGCAGGAGGCGCATTTGTAGCAACCAGGTTTCTTTTTTTGTATAAAGGGTACTTGATCCGTTGGTTGTGACAACACGTTAGCTTTAACTAAAATGTCCTTCAAGTTTTTGCCCCTGTTGTACGCAGGCATCAAGTTTTTATTTTTGTCCCCAGACACTATTGGCCAGAGTGCCTTAGAAGCATTGGGTAATACAGGGCTTGCTAAACTGTAATCTGTGATAAAGGGGATTTTGGCTATACTGGTGTCAGTGTCCACGGCTGGAGATAAGAGTTGATCACGGGGTATGTGAAGCACTTCTTGTTTGATGTTTTTAAGACTGACCTCCGAGTAGCCCCTTGCACCAAATTTCGTACTCATTAGATCCAGGGTATGTTCTAAATCATCTGGGTCGCTAGTAATGCGAGCCGTAGAAAATAAGGCGCCAACAAAGCACTAATCAAGTGAAGAAATTGTGTACGCTGCTGCTTACCACCTGGGAAATATTGCCATTCTTCCCTAAAACAAAAAATGATTAGAAAAATAGGTGAAAAAGCACCTCACAAACACACATGAACCAAATGTATCGTTGATAATAAAAAATTTAATGCACAATGATATATATAAGAGAGAATAGGTACTGGTATATGCCCAGATATCTAATAGTGTAGCTCTTATAACACAAGAAAACGATAAAACACTAACAGAATTCTGAATGATGTATCAAGAAAGCGACAACAAAGTAAAAATAATGTTGATAAAAATTGCCAACAATCCAATACAAAAATATAATCACTTGTAGAGCTGATGAAATTATCAATATGATTGAATGGAAATATAGCAGACAGTAATATGAATAAAAATGTCTTGTAAACTGTTGGGTATAACAAGAGATAGCGTGGCTGTATTGTAGCCTGAAACACAGTGTCCACATGAAGTTCACATACCCATGAATGTCACCTCCTCGGATGGACAGGCCTGTCAGTGCTGTAAATAATGTGTTCTCCGGCAGCACAGTGGGATTGCTGTTCCTACCAGCTGGATGATGACGCTGCGATCAGCTGCATGATCTGTCTGCTACTGGTGTAATACCTATACCACACTTGTGGGAGCCGTATCCCAGTAGCCAAGTTGTAGTGTGAGTCAGAGGGGACATCCAGCAACACGTGGGATGTATTCGGGCACCCAGGTATGGCGGCTGAAGAAAGATGTATAGCGCTTGATATGTGCGATCTCCACGGGGTGGGATGTGGTAGCTCCGGGAGTGCAGGTATGCAAAGTGGGACGTCAGACAATAATTCCTTAACGCGTTTCACCGCTAACAGTGGCTTTCTCAAAAGGCAGAATAGAAGGTCTGCAATCACAATTGGTTATAAATAGCATGTGGTTAAACTCAATCACCTGTCGGTGGTTAATCAATTCACAGGTTTAAAGTAGTATGCAACATGCTACTCATTCTAATCCACTGCTACCATAGAGAGTAGAGAGTTCTGACAATAAACATAAGTCTAACATGTAACATAAATAACATGTAACTAATAAATCAATCAATATACATTTTTATTTTATTATAATCCTATACCTACAATTTAAAAAGAGCTATTACTAAATTCAGAAAATATATACTTAAATGATGTTGATGTGTTATACTGCATAACTAAGGTATAGAGAGGCAGGCTACACCCGATGGATAGAGACTATATATAAAACTCAATGTATATCTTATATGACTAAAAAGAATTGGAAAAATAACTAAAATAATAAGAAAATATATAAATGAGAAAAGCACTGTATATAAAGAAACATGATATTTGAAAGAGAAGAGAGAGAATAAGCAAAATATGTTCCGAGAAGGCATATGGAGAGAAGGATAAATATATATGTATAGGCCCCACACATGGGTCTAGATAGAGAGATTTTTATATTATGTTTACATTTATATATTATATGCACACATAAAAGTCAAAAAACCCGTTCCCAGATCTCTATTTAAGTTATTCACTACTGCCCAATAGCATCATTGTTGGGATACTAAATGGTAAGGGAAGCAAATAAACGATCTAGTAAATCATCACTAAAGAATGTACAGGATGGATACATCCAAAATGAGACCGAAAGTAATAATAAAAAATTTTTGAAATATAAAATATAAAAGTAATGCGAGCCACCCTGAGCATCTGAGATTTAGGTAGTGAGACTTTAAGGGCTGGAGGGTGGCAACTGCTGTGGTGAAGGAGGGTGTTGCGATCTGTCTTTTTGCTGTAAAGACAAGTGCATATCTCATTGTTAATGAGTCTAACTGTGAAATAGTTGATTTCTTTATTGCTGACTTGACATGTCAGCTTGATTGGATTGTCCTGCAGATTGATATTCTCGATGAGCTGCAATAATTCTTCCTCCTTGCCTGACCAAATAAGGAACAGGTCGTCTAGGTATCTGGTGTACATGACAATTTTGGCTGAGATATCGATATCACTGAAAAATAATTTTTGCTCTTGTTCAAACATGAAAATGTTGGCAAGAGACGGGGCCACATTTGACCCCATCGCGCAACCTGTGCGCTGTATAAAGAATATATGTATGTATGTATATATATATATACACATGTACAGTACATACAGTGTGTATATATATATATATATATATATATATATATATATACACACATGTACATACAGTGTATATATATATATATATATATTAGAGAAGAGCGGGTCCAGTTCCCTGAGAACCGGACCCACCCGTACTTCGGGGATCCGAGGCAGATAGAAGTCAGCTCGGGTTTTCCCACCTGACTCGGATCTGAAAATGAGGCAAAAAGTCATCATCCCGCTGTCGGATTCTTGCGGGTTTTGGATGCTATAAAGGTCCCACGATTCGCCACCATTTTTCATTCCGGCTGTGAAGAGCTAAGAGCGAGGGAGCTGGGAGCTGTGCTGTGCTGTTGTTATTCACTATTGTTAATTGCACACTGACGCTGTCAATAGGGGCTGGCTACTGTTGTCCATAAGGGCTGGCTGTTGTCTATAGAGGGGCCGGCTGGCTGGCTGTTGTCGTGTCCATAGGGGCTGGCTGGCTGCCATTCTCCTTTCCATAGGGGCTGTCTGACTCGTTGTCCTGTCCATAGGGGCTGGCTGTTGTCCTGTCCATAGGGGCTGGCTGGCTGTAGTGCTGTGTTGTCCAGGGGGTGCTCTGTCTTTCAGAGATGCTCTTCACCCACCCCCAGTGTGAAAAATAAAAAAAATAGTGTTAGCCACACTTGTCATCAGTGCAGGGGTGCTGTGCTGCTGTCTGTTAAGGGGTTGCTGCCTCTTTTTAGGGGTTCACCCCAGTGTTATAAAAAAATAAACAATTTTTTTTGTGTGCGTGTCAGCCACACCTGGCTGTCACTGCCATCAGCGTAGCTGCGCAGAGGTGCTGTGCTGCTATCTGTCATAGGCTGCTGCCCAAAAAATAAATAAACAATTTTTTTTGTGTGCGTGTCAGCCACACCTGGCTGTCACTGTCATCGGGCGTGGCTGCACAGGGATGCTGTGCTGCTGTCTGTCGAGGGGCTGCTGCCCAAAAAATAAATAAACAATTTTTTTGTGTGCATGTCAGCCACACTTGGCTGTCACTGTCATCAGCGTAGCTGCGCAGGGGTGCTGTGCTGCTGTCTGTCAAGGGGCTGCTGCCCAAAAAATATATAAACAATTTTTTTCATGTGCGTGTCAGCCACACCTGGCTGTCACTGTCATCGGCGTAGCGGTGCAGGGGTGCTGTGCTGCTGTCTGTCGAGGGGCTGCATGAATATTGCAATGAAAACTTTTTCTTTTTAAGTTGTTGGGTTACAAAAAGTTTTTTTTTTTTTATCTTAAACATAGCAGAAATGTTATCCTAACAGCTTATAAAGTTATATGCTCTAAAAAATTAATGCCTATATTTATTTTCAAACCTATATAGAGTGGACATCCTAAATTCTAAAACTATTCTATTCAAAAATGTAAACAAAGCAAAGATTATAAGTCTAGTGTGTTATAGTGTGTTATTATGATTTTAGAATGTAGAAGGCCAAAAACTGGGTGGACCACACATGGCTGATTGATCAACCATTGCGACTGGGTTAGTGTCATAAGGAAGAGGAGGCTGTAAACTGGGTGACATGTTATGAGTTGGCCATATGGGGTATGTTGCTGTTATGGGATCAGGCTGGTTATCAGTGGACACATTTTTTATTATAGTTGTTGTTATTTTGGGTTGCCATCTCCTGAACGGTGTTTACCAACAGACAGAGACTACTTATCAGCTCAGGCATAGACACTTCCTGAGGATCAGAGCGCTGTTCTCTGGAGGGAAGCCAAATAAGTGGGAGCCCCTGTTCCATATCTGAAGCTCTTCTCTCTCCACATAGATGAAAAAAAATGTAATCGGGGACATCTAGCTCCTCTTTCTGTACCCTGCTCACCCTCTTTGGACAGGGAGTCCAGGATGGATGGTTTGGAAGAAGAAGAACTAGCAACAGATGGGGATGGTCATTATCAAGACCTGGTCCCCTCAGTGGGTGTAGTCTGGGAGGTATTGGTTGGCATGCAGGCAGCGGAATAACAAAGGCCTCCATGTTGTCTGTGCTTACTATTCCGTATTTCAGTTTGTGGTTCAGGTAGGAATAAAGTCGACTACAGAACACAGAATCACTGGATGTCTTAGTGCATTCAGGCCAGATACGATCCATGAATTCCCAGACAGATTCCGGACAGATGAATCCTTTGCTTGTGATAATCTTTGGTAATTCTTGGCAAAGGTGGCTGTTATAGCCAGACACTTTAAAGGCTGTAACTTTGAACTGCTTTATAGACAACATTTGAATGAAACCTTTCCACACTGCAGAACATGATGGAGAAATCCCTTGAAGTTCAGCACCTAGAGCATCTTTTTTCATGTTCTCTGAGGCCTCTCCTGACTGTGAAGAAAGAATCTACACACTGTAGTCTTCCATTCTTCTTTTCCCCATGCAAATGAGACAATTCACATCCAGAAGGTGACTCTAATGTTTAGCCGTGGTGTCAGTCTCTCTTTTGGCAAATTTGCACAATCTTGGTCTTGGGGGCACCATGATGAATCAGACAGTTTTTTTAATGTCCCTGTACAGGTTGGGAAATTCCTCTACAGAACAGAAGGTTTACAAAGGATTATTTAAGGCAATTGTTTATCTATTTTTGGAAAGCATACTTCCTGTTCCTGGTCTCCTTCTGGGATGAAAAAAAATCCACTCCCAGCAAGCAGGCATGGCGCTCAAGTTTGAATTCCAAAGAAACACACAACGTAAGACTTAAACCTTAAATCTGATATGTTGCATTTAATGCTCTGTTCTGCTTGTTCACATATTTGATATGGTTAAGTGGACAGTGGGAACAACGGCAGTTTCAAGGCCACTAACTAAATCAGTTTTTTATAATGGCCCTGTACAGGTTGGAAAATGCCTTTACAGAGGGTTTGCAAGGGATTATTTAAGTCAATTGTTTTTTATAAGCACTCTTCATGGTCCCCTTCTGGGATGAAAATCCACTCCTAGCAGCAGAAGCAGGCGCAGGATTCTCAAGAAAGACACAACATAAGGCCTTAAATCAGGGGTAGCCAACCTCGGTCCTCAAGAGTTCATGTTTTCCAGATGACCTAGCTGGTGCACAGGTGTATTCATTACTCACCAAAATATTTAGAAAGATCCACAGGTGAAATTAATTATTATAGTTGTGATTCTGTGAGACCTGGAAACATGCACTGTTGATAGCTCATGAGGACCAGGGTTGGCTACACCTGCCCTTAAATCATAGATCTTATGCTTGTCCACATATCTGTGCTAGTAAGTGGCACTTTGAGGCCACTAACTATGTTTTTTTTATGTCCCTGTACAGGTTGGGAAATGCCTTTATAGAAGGTTTGCAAAGGATTATTTAAGTCAATTGTTTATTTTTATTTTTGGCAAGCTCTCTTCCTGGTCCCCTTCTGGGATGAGAAAATCAACTTCCAGCAGCAGCAGCCATGCTCAAGGATTCTTCTGTGGCAAGGACTGATGTAAATGTATCACATTTTTTTTGTAAATGCCTCCTCCCCTCCCCTTCTCCCTCATAAATTGTCTTTGGAATCAAAAAACAACATTAAATTTACTACCAATCAACCCTTCCTGTCCCTGTCCTACCTTCAACTACATACATACTCCAACTCCCTCAGGCCTCTCTTGAATAATAAAAGTGTTTCCTGATGTGCCATGTTTGAAGTTGAACTGCCATGTGTTTGTGCCGCCCACTGCTGCAGCTTAGCTTAGTCAGCCAGCTATCTTGGTGCAAATTTTGGGCCTAAACTAGATGAAAAAAACAATATTGTGAGCTGTGAGGTGGTCAAAATTTAATGGAAACTAGTGAAAATAAATGTTATTGAGGTTAATAATACTGTAGGAACAAAAAAAGGCCCATTTTATGTGATTTTAGCTGTTTAGAAAAAATCCAGATCCAAAACCAAAACCGAAAAACAAAACACAGAGGTGAGGTTTTGGCAGAACCAATCCAGATCCAAAACCAGGGGAGATCCAGATCCAAAACCAAAACACGAGGGTCAGTGCACATCTCTAATACATACACACACACATATATATATATATATATATTAGGGGTGTGCACCGGCCACTTTTCGTGTTTTGTGTTTTGGTTTTGGATCTGGATCTTTCTTCGTGTTTTGGATCTGGATTGGTTTTGCCAAAACCACCCTTCCGTGTTTTGGGTTCTGGGTTTTGTGTTTTGGATCTGTATTTTTTTTTAAAAAAGCATTAAAACAGCTCAAATCATACAATTTGTGGGTTTTTCTGCTCCTATGCTATTATTAACCTCAATAACCTTAAATTCCACTCATTTCCAGTCTATTCTGAACACCTCACAATAGTGTTTTTATGTCCAAAAGGTTGCACCGAGGAAGCTGGATGACTATGCTAAGAGTGGGCGGCACAAACACATGGCCCATCTAGGAGTGACACTGCAGTGGCAGACAGGATGGCAGTTTAAAAGACTAGGCCCCAAACAGTACATAATGCAAAGAAAAAAAAGAGGTGCAAGATGGAATTGTCCTTGGGCCCTCCCACCCACCCTTATGTTGTATAAACAGGACATGCACACTTTAACAAACCAATCATTTCAGTGCCAGGGTCTGCCACACGACTGTGGCTGAAATGATTGGTTTGTTTGGGCCCCCACAAAACAAGCTGGCAATTAATCTGTCCCTGCACAAACTGGCTCTACAGAGGCAAGATGTCGTCCTCATCCTCCTCATCGACCGATTCCTCACCCTCTTCAGTGTTGTGTACATCCTCATCCTCACAGAGTATTAATTTGTCCCCGCTGGACTCCACCACCACAGGTCCCTCTGTACGTTCTGGAGGCTGGTCTCCCTGGAAGAGTTGATAATTCATTTTTATGAACATCATCTTCTCCGCATTTTGTGGAAGCAACCTCCTACGCCTTTCTCTGACAAGGTTCCAGGCAACACTAAACACTCTTTCGAAGTACACACTGGAGGGGGGGCAACTCAGCTAAAATAGATCTAGTTTGTACAGGGGCCTCCAAATTGCCTCTTTTTCCTGCCAGTACAGGTACGGACTGTCTGACATGCCTACTTGGATGCTGTCACCGATGTAATCCTCCACCATTCTGTCAATGGTTACAGTATCATATGCAGTGACAGTAGACATGTCAGAAATTGTTGCCAGGTCCTTCAGTCTGGACCAGATGTCCAAACTTGGTCCTGCCTGCCCTGCATCACCGCCAGCGGGTTGCTTAGGATACCTAAGTTTTTTCCTGGCAGCCCCAGTTGTGGGAGAAAATGAAGAAGGAGCTATTGACGTGTCATGTTCCGCTTCAGCTGACAGTGTTTTCACCAGCAGGTCTTTACACCTCTGCAGGCTTGTGTCAGCCGGAAAGAGAGACACCACATAGGCTTTAAACCTAGGATCAAGCACGGTGGCCAAAATGTAGTGGTCTGATTTCAACAGATTGACCACCCTGGAATCCTGGCAAAGCGAATGAAGGGCTTCATCCACAAGTCCCACATGCCGAGCGGAATCGCTCTGTCTTAGCTCCTCCTTCACTTTCTCCAGCTGCTTCTGCAAAAGCATGATGAGGGGAATGACCTGACTCAAGCTGGCAGTGTCTGAACTGACTTCACGTGTGGCAAGTTCGAAGGGCTGGAGAACCTTGCACAACACGGAAATCATTCTCCACTGCGCTTGAGTCAGGTGCATACCCCCTCCTTTGCCTATGTCATAGGTGGATGTATAGGCTTGAATGGCCTTTTGCTGCTCCTCCATCCTCTGAAGCATATAGAGGGTTGAGTTCCACTGCATCACAACCTCTTGCTTCAGGTGATGGCGGGCAGGTTCAAGAGTGTTTGCTGGCGCTCCAGTCTTCGGCACGCAGTTGCTGAATTGTGAAAGTGGCCAGAAATTTTTCGGGCCACCCAAAGCGTCTCCTGCACACCCCTGTCGCTTTTCAGAAAATTCTGCACCACCAAGTTTATTGTGTGAGCAAAACATGGGACATGCTGGAATTTGCCCAGATGTAATGCCCACACAATATTGGTGGCGTTGTCAGATATCACAAATCCCCAGGAGAGTCTAAGTGGGGTAAGCCACTGGGGCGATGATTTCCCTCAGTTTCTCTAAGAGGTTGTCGGCGGTGTGTCTCTTACTGAAACCGGTGATACACAGCGTAGCCTGCCTTGGAACGAGCTGGCGTTTCTGAGATGCTGCTACTGGTGACGCTGCTGTTGTTGCTGCGTAAGGTGATACATCTACCCAGTGGGCTGTCACAGTCATATAGTCCTTAGTCTGCCCTGTTCCACTTGTCCACATGTCCATGGTTAAGTGGACATTGGGTACAACCGCATTTTTCAGGACACTGAGGACACTTTTTCTGACGTTTCTGTACAGTCTCGGTATCGCCTGCTTAGTGAAGTGGAATCTAGACGAGATTTGGAACCAGGGACACACTACCTCCATCAATTGTCTAAATCCCACTGCACTAATGGCGGATACCGGAGGCACGTCTAACACCAACATAGCAGTCAAGGCCTCAGTTATACGTTTTGCTTCAGGATGACTGCTGTCGTACTTCATCCTCCTCGCTAAGGACTGTTGGAGGGTCAATTGTTTAGTAAAAGTAGTGGTGTTCCTACTTCCTTTCTGGGATGATGAACAACTCCCAGCAGCAACAGCAGCAGCGGCAGCAGTAGGCGTAGCAATGCAGGATGCTCCGGAGGAATCCCGGATAGGAGAGTCAGTCATGCCATTGACATGGCCTGCAGGACTACTAAGGAGGAAATTGATGAGGAGGGAGTTGACGGTGTGGTTTGCAGGCGCTTGGATACAACAGGACAACGGGATTTAGGTGTCCCTGGACTGCTTACGGTCTTAGCCAAAGTTTCTGAACTTGACAGTAACTTTTTATGAACGCGCTACAGGTGCCGTATAAGGGAGGATGTTCCTAGGTGGTTAACGTCCCTACCCATACTTATTTCACCTTTACATATGGTACATATGGCAAGACAGTTGTTGTCCGGATTTGGATAGAAATATTGCCAGACCAAAGAGGTGGAATGTTTGGTCTTCTGCCCAGGCATGACCGTGATGGGCTTTTTCATCCCACGGACAACAACTGTCTCCCCCAGAGCCTGATTTAAACAAACCACATCACCATCAGAATCCTCCTCGCCAACTTCCTCCTCAGCGCCAGCTACACCAGTATCCTCATCCTGTTGTACTTCAACAGTGACATCTTCAATTTGCATATCAGCAAGTGGACTGTGGGTGCTCCTTTCAGCACTTGCAGGGGGCGTGCAAATGGTGGAAAGAGCCACCTCTTCCCGTCCAGTGCTGGGAAGGTCAGGCATCGCAACCGCCACCACACTTGGACTCTCCTTGGGGATTTGTGATATATTCTTAGAACGCACAGTTCTTCGCTGTGCTTTTGCCAGCTTAACTTGTTTGATTTTTTTTTAGCGGGAGGAGGGCTTCCATCGTCATGTGAAGCTGAACCACTAGTCATGAACATAGGGAAAGACCTTAGCCGTTCCTTGCCACTCCGTGTCGTAAATGGCATATTGGCAAGTTTACGTTTCTCCTCAGATGATTTAAATGTTTTTTTTAAGGTCATTTTCCTGAACTTTGTCATTTGGGATTGCATGTGCCCTCTACTATGACATTGGGCATCGGCCTTGGCAGACGACGTTGATGGCATGTTATCGTCTATGTCATGACTAGTGGCAGCAGCTTCAGCACTAGGAGGAAGTGGTTCTTGATCTTTCCCTATTTTATTTTTATCGGAGAAAGTTTGGTCCTCCATTTATGTTATATTGATATATACGTGCGGCTAAGGTGCACACAAACACAGAAAATAATTTTTTATTTTTGTTGGAGACTAGTGCACTTTGTGGGTTACACCACCCTTTAAGAAATGAGCCAGCCGGCTCTTTACTTATGGGACACAGGCGCACGCTTGGCTCTGCTCCTTTGTTGATGCACATGCAGCTACAGTGCACACAATTCACAAAGACAGAAAAAAAATAATATTTTATTTTTTGTGGAGCGCACTTTGAGGGTTACACCACCCTTTAACACACAGACGCACGCTTAGCGCTGCTGCTTTGAGGATGCACGTACAGTGCACACAATTCACAAACACAGAAAATATTTTTTTATTTTGTTCGGAGTGCACTTTGGGAGTTACACCACCCTTTAACAGCCGGCCCTTTACATATGACACAGGCGCACGCTTGGCGCTACTTTGTTGATGCACGTGCGGCTACTGCGCACACAATTCACAAACACAAAAAAAATATATTTTTATTTTTTTTGGAGTGCACTTTGGGGGTTACAGCACCCTTTAATGGACAAGCCAGCCGGCCCTTTACTTATGGGACACAGGCGCACACTTGGCGCTGCTCCTTTGTTGATGCACGTGCAGCCACAGTGCACACAATTCACAAACACAGAAAATAATTTTTTATTTTGTTTGGAGTGCACTTTGGGGGTTACAGCACCTTTTAACGGTCAAGCCAGCCCTTTACTTATGACACAGGCGCACGCTTGGTGCTGCTTTGTTGATGCACGTGCGGCTACTGCGCACACAATTCACAAACACAGAAAAAATATTTCTTTTTTTTGTACTGTACTTGGGGGGAGCACCCCTGATGGACAGAGCAATCCCTAGACAACACTACAGCACCCCTTTAGGACTGGGTCACTGCACAGGACTTTGGAGTGGACCCAGCCCCTATGGACAACTGACTGCACAACACAGTCCAGCCAGCCCCTATGGACTTTGGAGGAGTGGACACAGCCCCTATGGACAACAGCAGCACAGCACAACACAGCCAGCCCCTATGGACTTTGGAGGAGTGGACAAAGCCCCTATGGACAACAGCAGCACAGCACAACACAGCCAGTCCCAATGGACTTTGGAGAAGTGGACACAGCCTCTATGGACAACAGCAGCACAGCACAACTCAACACAGCCAGCCCCTATGGACTTTGGAGGAGTGGACCCAGTCCCTATGGACAACAGCAGCACAGTGCAGCACAGCACAGCACAACACTACACTGCACTACACTACACAGCCCAGTAACGATACTGGAATTGAACCTCTATATACACCCCTGTCTATACCTTCTAATATCCTACCTATAAACCTCTAAGGATGACGCTAATTTGCGTACGCAGTCATACAATAAATAGAGACTCCGGACTTAGAACATGTGGTTCCAAAGCACAAAGTATTATTCAAGTAAAAGTACAGTCAGTTACACGCTATTGATCCAGACACAATTCGGCGCAAAGGAATTATACAGACCCAAGTACAGTATACATACGCAGCGCTTCCGGACCAGATGTTAGGCATCAGCAAGAAACCCCTTGTCAATCAGCATTCAGCATGAAGACTAAAAACCCAGTGTTGGAGCACACATATTTATACCCCCCAGGAATAGACAGAACAATAGAGAAGTTTGTTGCTGATGCCATTGGTTCCCACGCGGGAAGCATTTGTTACAGAGCATTTAACAGGCTGATTCAAATAAACACAACCCAGCCTCCAACAACTGGGGGTCTCTGCCTTCCTGCCCCATGCAACATCCTAGCAGTTGTTCATATAATATACATTTTGTTGCTTGAAGTCTGCGGTCCATAAGTTGAGAATGCATGATGTGATCTCCACACCGATAATACCGGAATTCTGTTGAAAGAGTACGCATCAGTACAATACCAAACACGGCTTACTTATGTATAAAACCTTAATTACCAAAATAATCTTTATTTCACAGCATTCGCACTAAATGAACAACCTTAAATCTTATACCTTAGAGCTTATGGAACCTTGTATGTGAATATGTAATGTGTGAGTATGCGGGGTTTGATATAAAGACGCTAGATAACTTGGGTCAGATGCGTGCGCATGAAGCTAATAAAACAGCATTTTCATACAAGATCTTATGCATTCGCTAATATGTGACTAGTTAACAGCGCAATTGTGCGTATTAATGTGTGTATGAGAAATGGTGGAAGATGCAATCGCATGGTGCTAATAGTAATATCGCCATATGTACTTAATTGTGAGTTTATCTAAAATGGCGCTTGGGCGGCCATTCGCAAAATGGCGTCTTGCGATCTAATTTCCAAGATGGTGTCTTGCGGCCAGTCGCAAGATGGCGTCGCTGCGATTCAATTTTAAACTGATCTTGTCTCAGCTAATTATCCAGCTTCGACACCAGCCAGCCATAACTCCCACCCTCCCTTTTCACTGTCCACAGCCGAGTGAGAAAATGGCGGGTACCTTATATAGAATCCAAAACCCGCGAGACCCGGAAGGCGGGATGATGACATTTTGCCTCGATTTCATCAGGGGGGCTCGGGGGGGGTTCGGATTTCAGAAATCCGAATCCACTCTCCCCTAATATATTTATATACACATATGTACTGTTTGGTAACTATTGCCCGATCACTGTGGCCAGCAGTAGTGGGCTGCCCGGGTACATAGTAGTGGGCTGCCCGGGTACAGAGCCGCTGCTGCTGCTTCTTCTGCTCAGTGATCACTACAGGTTTCTCCCATATCCAAATATTCCGAAATACGTAATTTTTTAAGCATGACTGAGATAATGAAACCTTTGCTTTTTGATGGTTCAATGTACATAAACCTCGTTTAGAGCACAAATTATTAAAAAAATTGTATGCAATTACCTTCAGGCTTTGTGTATAAGGTGTATATGAAACACTAATGAATTTCATGTATGTACACTAATTTTGTTTGAGCCACAAAATTCTTAAAAATATTGTATAAAATTACATGCAGGCTGTGTGTATAAGGTGCATATAGCACATACATGCATTCTGTGCTTAGATATATCATTATATTATGCAAATATTCCAAAATACGGACTATTCCGATATCCAAAATATCCCTGGTCCCAAGCATTTTGGATATGGGAGACTCAACCTATATTGTGATCACTGTTGTTCCAGAGCCAAAGCGGGAGGGTGTCCCGCTGGCGGCCCGGATACATAGCAGCAGCTATCACTGTTGTTCCGGAGCCGCAGTGGGAGGGTGTCCCGCTGGCGGCCCGGATACATAGCAGCAGCTATCACTGTTGTTCCGTAGCCGCAGTGGGAGGGTGCCCCGCTGGCGGCCGGGATACATAGCAGCAGCGGAGGCTACCAGAGCCATGGCTGCTGCTTCTTACTGAAGTGGGTGGGGCCGGCTGCCCAATCACTGCTGGCCACAGTGATTGGGTCACAGCAGCAGCGGTTACATGAGCCGTGGCTGCTGCTTCTATGGAATTGCACCGGCAGGGGGGTGCCGCCGTGCC
Source organism: Taudactylus pleione (assembly GCA_031769625.1). NCBI lineage: Eukaryota > Metazoa > Chordata > Amphibia > Anura > Myobatrachidae > Taudactylus > Taudactylus pleione. Next base: position 8,285,526 of record JAUIMM010000197.1, read on the forward strand.
CGATCACTGTGGCCAGCAGTGATCGGGACACAAAGGAGAGGGAGCCGCAGGTGTAGAGGGACCGGCAGGTCCTTCTGAGGTGGGCGGCTGCTGGAAGTTAACTTCCAGCAAGCCGTCCAATGGGCGTTTCTGACTGGTTGTATCAGATATGACCATGTCAGGGAAAGCCCAGTCTGGTATGGTCGCATCTGATACGACCATGCCAGGCAAGTGGTTAACACAAGTTTCTCAGGGCTGAATTGTTTGCAGCCCCGAGAAGTCCTGTAGAGCTGCCTGAAAGGCAGAGCAGCAGCTTCCACTGGTAGGCAGAGGCAGAGCAGATGCGTCCATCTCTGTATCAGCATATGCACCAGCTGTATGGATAGAGAACAGTAGTATAGAGTATGTGCCTGGCTGCAGAGCTGGGCGCATCTTGCACTGCGTCCATCTCTGTAACGTAGAAATGAGCGGTTCTGATTCTGTGGAATCAGAACTGCTCCGAACATAGGGGATCCGAGACCACCCGAACCCTGTTCGGGTGTTCCCCGCCTGACTCGGATCCCCGATCGGGGCTGAACAGCGGCCTCCTGCTGTCGGATTCTCGCGAGAGAATCCGACATCAGGGCTCTTCTAGTGTACGGCAGACCACTGTGATAGCGGTCTGCCCTACACAGACACAAACACACAGCCGCCAGCGGCAGCTGTGTGTTTGTAATAGCAGCCAATGAGAGTCAGGCAGACTCTCATTGGCTGCTGCACGGAGGGAGCTGGTTGGAGCTCACTCATGAGCTCCAGCTTCCGGCTCCCTCCGCGCATAATAGAGCAGAGCAGAGCGGACGGCAGCAGGACTGGGGATTCAGGTTTTTTTTCTTCTTTTTTTATTTGTGTGTTTGTAAGGGGGCGCTACTGGGGGCATGCTAATGAGGGCACTGCTACTAGGGGGCATACTACTACTGGGGGCCTGCTAATGGGGGCACTACTACTGTGGGCACTGCTACTGGGGGGCATACTACTACTGGGGGCATGCTAATGGGGGCACTACTACTGGGGGCATACTACTAGGGGGCATACTACTGGGGGCACTGCTACTGGGGGGCATACTACTACTAGGGGCATACTACTGGGGGCACTACTACTGGGGGGCATACTACTACTGGGTGGCATACTACTACTGGGGGACACTACTACAGGGGGCCTGCTAATGAGGGCACTGCTACTGGGGGGCATACTACTACTGGGGGCCTGCTAATGGGGGCACTACTACTGGGGGCTCTGCTACTGGGGGGCATACTACTACTGGGGGGATGCTAATAGGGCACTACTACTGGGGGCCTGCTAAGGGGGGCATACTACTGGGGGGCATACTACTGGGGGCACTGCTACTGGGGGGCATACTACTACTGAGGGCATACTACTGGGGGCCTGCTAATGGGGGCACTACTACTGGGGGGCATACTGCTACTGGGTGGCATACTGCTACTGGGGGGCACTACTACAGGGGGCCTGCTAATGGGGGCACTACTACTGGGGGTACTGCTACTGGGGGCATGCTGAAGGAGGCACTACTACTGGGGGCCTGCTAATGGGGGCACTACTACTGGGGGGCATACTACTACTGGGGATACTGCTACTGGGGGCATGCTAATGGGGGGCATACTACTACTGGGGGCACTGCATAGGGGGCCCTACTACTAAGGGGACTGCATAGGGGGCACCACTACTGGGGGCATTGTGTAAGGGATACCACTGCTGGGGCATTGTATAAGGGGCATTACTGCTTTGGGCTTTGTAAGGGTCACTACTCTGGGATTTGTGTAAAAGGGTCACTACTGTGGGCACTGTGTAAAAGGGGCACTACTGTGTGTCGTAACATAAATAAGAGACACTACTTTATGGTGTAATGTGAATCAGGGACACTATGGCCCTGATTCAGAGCCGGACACTCTGACAGAGCGCTCGCTCTGAATCAGGGCATCTTTTTCTCTTTATGGAACGGCCTCCTGGCCGCTAGCATTGCTGTGGGTTGCCACCCACAGCTAATGCGAGCGGCCAGGATGATGGTCGCGATGGTCAAGAACATCGCGACCATCGGGCTTACGACGAGACCCTTGTGGTAGGGTCTTGTGGCCGCAAGCCCCAGAGAGCTTTCAGTTCAAAAAGAGCCGAAAGCTCTCCCACTGACATCACTTGTGATGTCAGTGGGGCCACCCCCAAACGGTAGGCGTTCTCATGGGAACGCCTCCGTCTGGGCAGCCACCCCCCCGACCCGCCCACCAAAGGGGGCGTGCTGTCACTCAACATCGACAGCATGCCTCTTTGGTGCGAGACCCGGAGCAACGGATTGCCCGTCGCTATCCGGGTCTCGCGCATGCGCACGACGGAGCCGGCTCCGTAGTGCGCATGCGCTCTGGGCCACCATCGACCCGGTTGCGAGCGCTCAGCGCTTGCAACCGGGTCTGAATCAGGCCCTATGTGCGGTGTGATGTGAATAAGATTGTGCACTGTGACTCCTTGTGCCGTAGCCCACTTTGTAAACAAGTACTGTGATTCTGCTGGCCGTACCTCACTGGGTGGGTGCACTACTTTTCATTTCTGCCACTGCTGTGTCATAGATGTGCTTTATACTGTGGTGTCTGTGCCGCTGCTTTGTCGCTTGGTAACCACTCAGCTCACTGCAACCTTTGGCCAATAATGGTGAAAACTATAATTTAGGTGGTCTAAATTGACTGTAAATGACTGGAAATTAATGTTATTGAGGTTAATAATACTCTAGGAAGAAAAAAAAAGACCAATTTATGTGATTTTAGCTTTTTTTGACAATTTTTGTAAAAAAATCCAAATCCAAAGCCAGACACCGCAGTTTGGCAAATCCAAATCAAAATCCAAAGCCGGACGACGAATTAGAACCAAATCCAAATCCGGCAAAAATGGTCCGGCGCACATCCCTACTGTAACGGCATATGTACCAGCTGTATGGATAGAGGGCCTGATTCAGAGCCGGACGCTATTTGCGGCCACTCGTTCAGAAAAAAGGGCTGGCTATTTAAATTAAGCGCTCGCTCTTTGCGGTCTGTTGACGCCTCTATGTCTGAACGAGTGAACGAAATATGCGCTCACTATTTCGGAAAAAACGCCCCCTGGCCGCTCGCATCATACGTCATCTCCACTATTTATTAGATAAATCGAGTACATCGAAAGGCGTATGAACTGCTCGCAGTGCTTGTGGTAGCATATTCCTACCGCAATCATGCGAGCAGTTCAGGCTAAAAGATAACCAAGTGATGTGGTCAATGACGCTGCTTTGTTATTTATGCACACCCTTAAAACGCCCGTTTTGACCGTTTGGCACGCCTGCGTTCGGATCTCCACTCCCCGTTTTCAAGCACCTTCCCCTGTTACCACCCACAAACGCCTCATTCTGTCACTCAAATTAGCAGGCATTCGCTATTTTGCGCACACACGATTTTCGACCGCAATGACTGGTTCGCGCATGCGTACTAAACCTCATACGCATGCGCAGATGTGCGAACATCGCTCGGAGCGAACGAGCGGCCGCTTACGAGCGGCTCTGAATCAGGCCCAGAGAACAGTAGCATACAGAATGTGCCAGGTTGCAGAGCTGGGCGTATCTCGCACTGCGTCCATCTCTGTAACGGCATATGTATCAGCTGTATGGATAGAGAACAGTACTATACAGTATGTGCCAGGTTACAGAGTTGGACATATCTCACACTGCGTCAATCTCTGTAACGGCATATGTACCAGCTGTATGGATAGAGAACAGAAGTATACGGTATGTGTCATGTTGCAGAGCTGGGTGTATCTCGCACTGCGTCCATCTCTGTAACGGCATATGTACCAGCTGTATGGATAGAGAACAGTAGTATACAGTATGTGCCAGGTTACAGAGCTGGGCATATCTCACACTGCGTCCATCTCTGTAACGGCATATGTGTGGAAGGCTGTGCTGGGATCAAGTGTTTGATCCCAGCATCAGCAGAGTTGCAGGGGCAGGCAGAGGGGATGTGTCCTCTGCGGGACACATTCGTTGACGGCGCTGGGACAGTAATGTCCCTAGCATCGGTGCAGACACCACGGGCACCTGGTGAAGGGACCGCCTGGTCCCTTTCATCAGTGCCGGCGGTACTGTGGTGCCGGGAGAAGCCAGGCTCCGGGCGCAGGCTCAGTGGAGCTTGGCGCCCGGCAGCCAAGAAGCGGCGGGTAGCCGGCGCTGGGACAGAGCACCTGCTCCCAGCACCGGTCAAGCGTTGGGCGCGGCGTTCCATGCGGCGGGTGTTTGGCTCTGGCCGCGAGCCAAACCTGGCTCGCGGGCCAGCAGCCAATCAGAGGCGGACGCGACGAGCCAATCGCGGCTCGCCGCGTCATAGCCCCGCCCACTCGCGCCGTCTTGTATTAGACGGCGCCGAGCAGGAAGAGTTAGTTCGGCAGCGGAGAGGGAGGAGAGAAGACCTCCCGAAGAGCGGAAGATCGGCGTGTCAACAGGGGCGGCGGCCGCGGAAGAGGCCAGAAGACGCCGCTGTCAAGAGAGAAGACAGGCGGCGCCGGCTGGAAGAAGAAAGGAAGAGGCGGCGACACTGGCCAGGACGGGCCAGCGGCCGAAGAATGCAGTTGAGGACCGGAGAGGACTGCGGGGGAGGGAAGTGAAAGAGCGTCACGAAGTTCCCCCCCGCAGCCTCTTCCAACGTAGCAGGTAGGCCTTCCGTGAGGCCCACCATATACCCCCCTCCCTAGACCACCAGGGTTGTCGGGCGCTAGGCCTGTGTAGCGTTGTCGGGCACTAGGCCCGTGGGTAATTAGTCAGGCACAAGGCCCGAGGCACAGTAGAGGGCATTAGGCCCCATAACAGGATTGGCCCTTAATCAGGTGTGAGTGGCCTGGGTACTAGGCCCAGGTCACTGAATAATAAAATAGGCGGCCAGCTGCCCGAGCCACCCAACATATAAGGTGGTCTGGGCATTAGGCCCAGACCGCTATATGAGCCCCACAGATAGGCAGGTAAATAGGCCTGAGCCCCATAAAAAGTGGTCTGGGCATTAGGCCCAGGCCACTACCAGAGCCCACTGTTTAGCAGGCACCTAGGCCTGAGCCGCAGGTAAGACCCTGGGCGTTAGGCCCAGGGCCCTGAACCCATTAGCTGCAGCACTAATATAGAGAGGCGGATGATTAGAGGTGTGAGCAGTGGTGGAGAGCTGTACGGCTCCCACCAATGAGGTAGTGTTTCCCCAGTCACTGAGAAGAGGAGCTGGCCAGCTCTGGATAGGTAGGTAGCAGACATTTAAAGGGACAGTACCGTGTTTTGCTCTTGTATACTTATAGTCTGTGATTGGTGTTCCGTGCAGGGCAAAAGTTTAGTTATTGTTAAATCTGTCGCACTACACACACTGTAGGTTGAGGGTGATGCCGTTTTAGTATGTGTAGTTGCTTGACATAGGTTTAGGCCCTGCACGGCTGTGTTGTGTATCTCCTTACAGGGACCTGTAGGCGAGTGAGCGGACGAAGAGCAAGAGTGGACACAGTGAGGAATATCTGTGTGTACTGTCTCTCCCTGTTTGTTTGTCACTATCTATCTCTCCTTCCTTCTGGGCAGACGGTGAACCTTGCAACCCGGTGCAAGGACGGATCTTCACCTGGTGCGTGAGTACCGATAGGTGAAAATTCGGGATCTGAGGCCAAAAGTGCCAATGATGATCTTCACTTAAAACCTGAATTTATCCCCCGGTTCGGTAGGGCGCGTCAGTCGACGTGAGGAAGGATGGTACTCACCTCTTCTCCTTCCCCCTAGGTCATCGTGTCCGTGTTCTATTTGGAAGTTCCAGGACCGTCTGCTCAACACACGGCCTGAAGGTGAGAGGGTGCGACGCAAGGTAAGGAACAGACGTACACCTGAATGGCAGCAGGCACTGCACCGCACCCACCTCTCACATTTGGCGTAGTCGGCAGGATCACGGACAGCGGACACGATGTGGACCACCGGCAAGAGGACCCCCCTACGGACAGCTCTGGAGTGGAACCATCCCCGGGCGTATGAGGACAAGAGTGACTGGATTACGGTGTCGGGAGAAGACATCATGAAGATGGTGCAGCGGTCGGTACAGCGCGGCAAAGAAGAGCGCCGGGAGAAAGGGCACAAGAAATCCGCTGTGACCCCCTGCAAGACGTGTCAGCAGCTGGGACATTATGCCAGTGAATGTCCCTGGCGTGAATTTAGGGCGACAGAAGAGGAAGAAATGTCCCAGTTGGAGATCACTCAGATGGCCCAGCAAGCGGTTCAAAGATGTGGTCAGAAGAACTCTGTGAAGAAGAGACTCTGGTGTACGCTCTGCGGAAACCTACGGGCATGAGCATAATAGCTGTCCACGTGATGAAGAGTGGCACCAGGAGGATGAAGAATTCCGGTGTGAAGGATGTGGAGATCCAGAGCATGAGCTTCAAGATTGTCCGTGGGACGAAGACCGGATGATCTTGGATGGCCGAGCCCAGAAGTGGATAGAAGAAGCCAGGGAAGTGGAGCAGAAGAGCCTGCTGGAAGTACGTTCGCAGGTGCCCATTGTTCCTGAGCAGGAGCCGAAGGGTAGAGATCCCTTTGTGAAGAAGGTGGCAACAGCACCCCGTGCTGGAAGCGTCAGCGGCAGGGACACTTGGCCCATGAGTGTCCCTGGGAAGATGCAGTGGCACTGTTATGCCCCGAAGAGGTCCCAGTGAAGAAGAATCCTTGCCCTCAGAGGACGGATGTGGATGACTGGGAGGTGAAGATACCGCGCTACAAGGAAGAGCGCGAAGACCCAGTGGCAAAGAAGTCCAGGATCTCCACGTGCTGGAAGAGTTCGCGACCTGGATACCCGGAGATGTCAGCGGAAGAGATGGAGTACGCTGAAGAAGGAAATTGTCGCCTGCTGCAGGAGTCTGTGGAGAAGAGTCCAGATTCATGGAAAATGTCGGCGGAGACCCGGGAAGAAGAGGATGCCCCGGAGGAATCGACTATTGGGTGGTGGTTAGTGCCACACCCTGACTGCAGTGAAGATGCCCCAGACCAGTTGGAAGAAGAGTGGGTGGCTGCGGCACCCTTAGAAGAAAATTCCCCATGGTGGCCCATCGTGAGTGGCACTTCCGAGTTGCCACTCCCACAGAGGATCCGCAGACTAAAGTCAGGAGGTACGAAGATGGAGAGCCCGGAGCCAGTGGAGAAGGAATGTGGGGTCATAGTCGGTCCCGGCTGGGCCCTCGAACAGATCCTCGCTGGAGGGACCATAGAATACCCTGACCGGCGGACGATGGAGATGGAAGAAGACTTTGTAGGGACTACAAAGGAAAAAGGGGGGGGAAATGTGGAAGGCTGTGCTGGGATCAAGTGTTTGATCCCAGCATCAGCAGAGTTGCAGGGGCAGGCAGAGGGGATGTGTCCTCTGCGGGACACATCTGTTGCCGGCGCTGGGACAGTAATGTCCCTAGCATCGGTGCAGACACCGCGGGCACCTGGTGAAGGGACCGCATGGTCCCTTTCATCAGTGCCGGCGGTACTGTGGCACCGGGAGAAGCTTGGCTCCGGGCGCAGGCTCAGCAGAGATTGGTGCCCGGCAGCCAAGAAGCGGCGGGTAGCCGGCGCTGGGACAGAGCACCTACTTCGCGCTGGGACAGAGCACCTACTCCTAGCGCCGGTCAAGCATTGGTCGCGGCGTTCCATGCGGCGGGTGTTTGGCTCTGGCCGCGAGCCAAACCTGGCTCGCGGGCCAGCAGCCAATCAGAGGCGGATGCAACGAGCTAGTTAGTTCGGCGGCGGAGAGGGAGGAGAGAAGACCTCCCGAAGAGCGGAAGATCGGCGTGTCAACAGGGGCGGCGGCCGCGGAAGAGGCCAGAAGACGCCGCTGTCAAGAGAGAAGACAGGCGGTGCCGGATGGAAGAAGAAAGGAAGAGGCGGCGCCGCTGGCCAGGATGGGCCAGCGGCCGAAGAATGCGGCTGAGGACCGGAGAGGACTGCGGGGGAGGGAAGTGAAAGAGCGTCACGAAGATCCCCCCGCAGCTTCTTCCAACGTAGCAGGTAGGCCCTCCGTGAGGCCCACCATATACCCCACTCCCTAGACCGCCAGGGTTGTCGGGCGCTAGGCCCGTGGAGCGTTGTCGGGCACTAGGCCCGTGGGTAATTAGTGGGGCACAAGGTCCGAGGCACAGTAGAGGGCATTAGGCCCCATAACAGGATTGGCCCTTAATCAGGTGTGAGTGGCCTGGCCGAGCCACCCAACATATAAGGTGGTCTGGGCATTAGGCCCAGACCGCTATATGAGCCCCACAGATAGGCAGGCAAATAGGCCTGAGCCACATAAAAAGTCAAGACCATCGGGACCATCGGGCTTGCGACGAGACCCTGCGGTAGGGTCTCGGTGACCGCAAGCCCTGGAGTGATTTTGGCTCTATCAGAGCCAAAATCACTCCCACTGACATCACTAGTGATGTCAGTGGGGCCGGACCGAGACGGTAGGCGTTCCCATGGGAATGCCTCCGTCTGGCAGCCACGCCCACCAAAGGGGGCATGCTGTCACTCACCATCGACAGCACGCCCCCTTTGGTGCGAGACCCCGAGCGACGGCTTCCCTGTCGCTCGCCGGGTCTCTCGCATGCGCACGATGGAGCTCCCTTCGTTGTGCGCATGCGCACTAGGGCACCATCGACCCGCTTGCGAGCGTACAGCGCTCGCGAGCGGGTCTGAATGAGACCCTGTGTCCATCTCTGTAACGGCATATGCACCAGCTGTATGGATAGAGAACAGTAGTATACAGTATGTGCCAGGATACAGAGCTGTGTGTATCTCACACTGCGTCCATCTCTGTAACGGCATATGTACCAGCTGTATGGACAGAGAACAGTAGTATACAGTATGTGCCAGCTTACAGAACTGGGTGTAACTCACACTGCGTCCATTTCTGTAACTTCATATGTACCAGCTGTATGGGTAGAGGACAGTACTATACAGTATGTGCCAGGTCGCAGAGCTGGGTGTATCTTGCACTGTGACCATCTCTGTAACGGCATATGTACCAGCTGTATGGATAGAGAACAGTAGTATACAGTATGTGCCAGCTTACAGAACTGGGTGTAACTCACACTGCGTCCATTTCTGTAACTTCATATGTACCAGCTGTATGGGTAGAGGACAGTACTATACAGTATGTGCCAGGTCGCAGAGCTGGGTGTATCTTGCACTGAAACCATCTCTGTAATGGCATATGTACCAGCTGTATGGATAGAGGCCCTGATTCAGAGCCGGACGTTCTGACAGAGCGCTCGCTCTGAATCAGGGCTGTCCTTCTTAATTTTTAGAGCGGCCTCCTGGCCGCTCGTATAGCTGTGGGTGACCACACACAGCTATAGCGAGCGGCCAGGAAGATGGTTGTGATGGTCAAGACCATCGCGACCATCAGGCTTGCGACAAGACCCTTGTGGTAGGGTCTTGTTGCCGCAAGCCCTGGAGTGCTTTAGGCACTATCAGAGCCGAAGGCACTCCCACTGACATCACTTGTGATGTCAATGGGGCCGGCCCCAGACGGTAAGCGTTCCCATGGGAACGCCTCCGTCTGGGCAGCCACGCCCCCGGCACACCCACCAAAGGGGGCGTGCTGTCACTCACCATCGACAGCACGCCCCCTTTGGTACGAGACCCGGAGCGACGGCTTGCCCGTTGCTATCCGGGTCTCACGCATGTGCACGACGGAGCCGGCTCCGTCGTGCGCATGCGCACTGGGCCAACATCACCCCGCTTGCGAGCGCTCGCGAGCGGGTCTGAATCAGGCCCAGAGAACAGTAGTATACAGTATGTGCCAGGTTACAGAGCTGGGCCTATCTCACACTGCGTCCATCTCTGTAACGGCATATGTACCAGCTGTATGGATAGAGAACATTAGTATACAGTATGTGCCAGGTCACAGAGCTGGGCCTATCTCACACTGCATCCATCTCTGTAACGGCATATGTACCAGCTGTATGTGCCAGGTCACAGAGCTGGGCGTATCTCGCACTGCGACCATCTCTGTAACGGCATATGTACCAGCTGTATGGATAGAGAACAGTACTATACAATATGTGCCAGGTTACAGAGCTGGGTGTATCTCACACTGCGTCCATCTCTGTAACGGCATATGTACCAGCTGTATGTGCCAGGTCACAGAGCTGGGCGTATCTCGCACTGCGACCATCTCTGTAACGGCATATGTACCAGCTGTATGGATAGAGAACAGTACTATACAGTATGTGCCAGGTTACAGAGCTGGGTGTATCTCACACTGCGTCCATCTCTGTAACGGCATATGCACCAGCTGTATGGACAGAGAACAGTAGTATACAGTATGTGCCAGGTTGCAGAGCTGGGTGTATCTCGCACTGCGACCATCTCTGTAACGGCATATGTACCAGCTGTATGGATAGAGAACAGTACTATACAGTATGTGCCAGGTTGCAGAGCTGGGCGTATCTCGCACTGTGTCCATCTCTGTAATGGCATATGTACCAGCTATATGGATAGAGAACAGTAGTATACAGTATGTACCAGGTTACAGAGCTGGGTATATCTCGCACTACGTCTATCTCTGTAACGGCATATGCACCAGCTGTATGGATAGAGAACAGTTGTATAGAGTATGTTCCAGGTTATAGAGCTGGGTGTATCTCGCACATCTCTGTAACGGCATATGCACCAGTTGTATGGATAGAAAACATAGGGCCTGAGGGCCTGATTCAGAACCGGACGCTCTGACCAGAGCGCTCGCTCTGAATCAGGGCAACCCTACCTAAAAATGGAGCGGCCTCCTGGCCGCTTGCATAGCTGTGGGTGGCCACCCACAGCTTATGCGAGCGGCCAAAAAGATGGTCGCGATGGTCAAGACCATTGCGACCATCGGGCTTGCGATGAGACCCTGCGGTAGGGTCTCGCTGCCGCAAGCCCAGGAGTGCTTTTGGCTCTATCAGAGCCAAAAGCACTCCCACTGACATCACTAGTGATGTCAGTGGGGCCGGACCCAGACGGAAGGCGTTCCCATGGGAACGCCTCCGTCTGGGCATCCACGCCCCGGCACGCCCACCAAAGGGGCCGTGCTGTCAGTCACCATCGACAGCACGTCCCCTTTGGTGCAAGACCCATAGCGACAGCTTGGCTGTCGCTATGCGGGTCTCGCGCATGCGCACCATCGACCCGCTTGCGAGTGTCCTGCGCTCGTGAGCGGGTCTGAATTAGGCCCTGATCCCCAACCGATCGCAATAGCGATTACGCATGCAGTCTCACTGCGATAGTTTGCTAATCTATTGCGATCGCTATGCTGTCCCAACAGAACATAAGGATGCCCACTTTACCTTACACACATATCTGTAATCCTTAGCAAAACTTCAAAACCATCGGTAACATCGAGTACCATCGCAGCCTCACGCACACTTGCACAAGCTCTGACCTTACTCAGGAATTGCTAACTTCATCACACGCTATGTGTACTCAACCTGCGTAAGGCATCGCAGTGGATACTTTATGCACGCCCGTGCAACGGCATTTGAACGAACTGGCATGCCTGTGTTCCACCGACCACCACCCCCAAACGGCACTTCCTGTCAATCACTCTGCGATGGGTCGCAGTCCCGATTGCAGTGGCCGGTTCGCGCACTGCGGTGCATACGCATGGTCAGAATGCAACAATCGGCCGATTGCATGCGTAATCACCATTGCGATCGGTAGTGAATGAGGCCCATAGTATACAGTATGTGCCAGGTTGAAGCCAGGAGAAAACACTAGTACAGTATACAGTATTTGGCTTATTTACTGCTGGGCCATCCACTAAGGGGCCACATTGGGAGGACCTATAACCTTTATAAGGGCTGAACATGGGGAGACTGTGATAAAGATGATACTATGGGGCCTATTCATCAACACTAAAATAACGTTTTTAAGGACATTTTCCTTAAATAACGTTATTTTGGTATTCATGAACAGACTTAGCACAGGAGATATCACAGATATCTCCTTGCTAGTTCCCCTGCGTTAATTTCCACACTCCCCATACATTAGTACATTAGTATGGGGATGTTGAAATTGTGGTATTCATCAAATTCTGAAAATTATGAATTTTCTGAATTTGATGCAGTTACTATTCGCCACTGTGAGGTCGGGGGGGGGACACAAACTTAACGCATCTGTAGGCAGTGCTGCACATGCGCTGGTTTTACAGATGTAACAGCGCATGCGCAGCACTGTTTCCAGATGCGATAAGGTAGTGTATGCAGGGAAAAGTATCTATTTCCCGAAAAGCTGTCATCGCAAAAATGACAGCTTTTCGGAATAGATACTTATGGAGAGGTGGAATGATGAATTCCACCTATAATTAGGTAGAACTCCATGCGAGTTCTAAACCTAATTATCTCTAGAGAATTTTTAGGTTTAATGAATAGGCCCCTATGTCCTGCTAGTATGATAGGGTTCAATGGTAAATTTGAAACGGCCGTATTTGAAAGGTTTATTTTTTTTCTTTATATACTATACTATGGTGCTCCTATAATGGTAGGCCACTCCTCTCTGATGGCCACACCCCTATCAGTAACTGGCCACGCCCCTTAGCGGGCCTCTGTGATTGCATTTCCTTGGTGGGCCCTTCATTCCCCAGCCTGACAATGTAAACAGTAATATACTTAAGGAACATGCTGACTCATAGTTAAAAAAATGAATGGCAGGTTTGTAGAGCATTTATCAGTAAAACGTAATAGGGTAGTTATATGTTATTCCAAAATGGCCAAGAAAATGGCATCTGGGAAAAGAAACAAAATAACTTTCTTTTTGCAATAAGTAGTTATAGAAAAACAAAGCAAGATAAACATTACTTATAAATCAGGAATCTCCCCTTAAAATTTTTGGCAACAGTAAAGTAATTGCAATAAAATACATTCAAGTTACACTAAAGTTAGTGTCAAATTTGTTTTGAAGTCACTGATATGGTTGTATACAAGATAAAACTAGTTCACTATGATGAGTGTTATATCGTAGTACATGTTTATTGCAATAAAGATACTTACCAGTAGATGGCGCCCATGCAGCTTGATTTGGAATACAATATACACCCTCAGTTCTAAAATGAGCAATATAACAGTGAGTTTTTTGTCAAAGAAAACTGTTATAACTATGGCTATGCAATTATCTTTAATGCATATGCTCCAAAAATAAATACTTTATTACCAATTACCAAAGAACATGGTTATCAAAAAAACGTTTTTAGTCATAAACCCTCTCATTGACAGTACATAAATGTCAGCCTTACACAATTTACGTATACATATTTTTCCATAGAAACATTTAATACATCTTTGCCTGCTATCCCAGAACTTCAGAAAAATATATTTTTTGGTGTGTTCTCTTGGGATTCCGTCCCCTCCCATCTGGACCGCTCTTCCCTGTAATCTCCAGGAAAACAGCATGCAAAAGTAGTCCAATATTGTTAAATGTGTCCTCCTGCTAACGAGTAAATAATTAGCCATTTTTTCCCTGGCAAATGGCGAAAAATGTACTCTCTGCATGTATGTATTTGGACTGTGAGGGGAAGCCAGAGCACCAGAAGGTAACCAGTGGTGAAGCCAGTTTTAATAGTATTATATAAAGATATAAGATATAAAAATAGTCACCGCAACGCTATGGCGTGGAGGGGAGGATTCGCTCCAGGCTCCTTCGACCACTGCAGGGGCAGAATGCCTCTCACACAGATCAGCAGTTGCAGGTCAGTGGCTACACTATAAATAAAGGCAGATAATAATACGCTACCTACGCATGGGCGAACTTAAATCATAACCTGTGGCCACCCCCACACAGCCACCAGCCAATTAGTGTTGTCTGCTCTTCCACCTGGACCAATCAAATGCAAGAGCTGCAGAGAAAAGACCCTTTGGTGTTCACTCTTAAGAAAACAAAACTAAACAAAAAAACACATTACTGGGTTTCTTTTTTGTACTAAATCAAAAGACGCTTCACCTATATGTTGGTTTCTCTGCAACGGGGAACCTCTGAAGAAGTTGATCCTCCCCGTGCTGACAGTGACTTTGCTATGAATATAGGAGTAGGAGATCATTTGGTCCGGAAGATGTGTGCGCGTAGGAATATAACCAATGCCATACTCATACAACAGTGGTGTAACCAGAGAATACTTGGGGCTCTATTTATTAACATTATTTTGACTAAAATAAAGTGAAAAAGGGTGTTTTCACACCCTTTTCACATTATTTTAGTATCACCTATAGTTATTACAGGGCAATTGGAATAGCATTCGTAAAATTCTACTCCAAGCCCTAAAAAGTATCACTTATTTTTAGTAAGCAGATCGCATTTCCCATAACTGTAATGGGAAATGTGATCCGACCAAAGTTACTAAAAATAAATGTGAAAAAAATACCGGAGAAAGCCCTGTGATAATAACACCACCTGGAGGTGGCGTTATCCAGGGTCTCCCCCGGTTACCGGCCTCCTGCCCTGCTCTAACGGGGAGAGCAGAGCCGGGAGTCGGTCCCAGTAATCAGCTGTGTGGTCTAAACAGACCGCAAGCTGATTACTGTAAAAAAAAGAAAAAAAAACAATAGTAAAAAAAAAATTACTTACCTGACTCTAGGGACCGGTGATCGGGCCTCCGGTGATGACTCCCCACCGGTCAGCTGGTCTCCCATTATGCACTGCTGCCCGGTCATCAGGTGATCGGGCCCTAGTGCAGTATGGGAGATCACCTGACCGGAGGCATGGAGGACATCACTGGAGGCCCGGATCATGCAGGTAAGTGTAAGTAGAGAGAGGAGAGGGGGGTCGTGGGGAGGGGGGGTTGCAGGGGGTCCGCGATCGCGGGGGCGGGGCTTAGTGCTGGGGGGGTGGGGCTTAGCGCCGGGGGGGGTAGCAGCGGCGACCGGTCAGCGCATGCGCGGGCCCTTAATCACGGTATTTTTTGCGAAAATACCGTGATAAGGCTCAGAAGGGGATTCGCAGGGACAGAGCTTTATCGCAAGCTCTGTCCGTGCAAGGGATTTGTAGTAAATCCCTGTGATATTGCCTGAATTCGCAATGCAAATTCAGTCGTTAATATCACACTACAATCTGCATTCAATATGCGGATTGTAGTAAATAGAGCCCATAGTAACAGAAGTTTGGGGCAGGCCACATTTTGAACTTCCCTGTTCAAACTATTTTGTATTATTAATTTGCTATACCATTTGTCACTGTAATATGGTTCTGTTCCCAGTGGTGTCACAAGGGGGGTGCGGTCCGCACATAGGCGGGTCCGGGTAACAGAAGGCGTGGCCTAATCGCAGGAGGCATGGCCACGCCCCCTTCCCGAAAAAGAAAAAAAAATTGCACGCTGGGGTGGGGGGCGCTCTGAGCCCCCTCAGTCCAGTTCAAAGCCAGGGGGGGCGCGATCAGGGTGATCGCTCCCCCCCACAGGCATAGGAGACTGCAGTGGCTGCAGCTCGGCAGCCATGAGCAGTCTCCCACTGCAGTTCAGCACATGCTGTGTGCTGGGCTGCTGTGAGGGAGGGGGGGGCGGCACCGGACCCCTCAGGAAGCCCGAGCCCGGATAATCTGTACCCGCCCCCCCCCTTTCTTGGCACCCCTGTCTGCACCTAGGTGTCACCCATCGAAGGACGACACCAAGGAGCAGACTCCCCCTCACTGA
This sequence comes from Taudactylus pleione, assembly GCA_031769625.1. Lineage (NCBI taxonomy): Eukaryota > Metazoa > Chordata > Amphibia > Anura > Myobatrachidae > Taudactylus > Taudactylus pleione. The sequence continues at coordinate 8,301,188 of JAUIMM010000197.1, forward strand.
CAGGAGCTGGGTGCTGCACTGTAACATTAAGTGTAGCACTCGGCTCCTGACACTGAGGGAGCCGGCTGGCACTCCACACAGGGACCTCCTGCATCCCCCCCAAGTAATAGGCATGGGGGTCACACCCTTCCCACATGGCCATGCCCCCTTTTCGGCGGCGTGCGGCGGTGCAGCACACACAGTGTCTCCCTCCCCTCACTGGGTAACACCGCGGGGAGGGACGCCACTGTCTGTAACCACACAACCAACACAAAGATGGCGAGGACATACAAACTGCACACAGATATGGCTCTGGCCAGAATCAAACTCATGTCCTCAGTACTGTGAACCAGCAACACTAACCACTGTGCCTCCCTGCTGAAAACAAATGAAAAATGGCCAATTTGCTTCTTTTTCCCACCAATGATGTCTTTTTCAGCATGTGCCCCAATTTTTCTTATGCATCTATAGCCATGCCAACTGAGATGGATTTTGCGCTTACATCCATCTGCTGTTAAGGGTCCTGTGGCCTAATGCCCTGATTCAGAGCCGCTCGTAAGCGGCTGCTCGTTCGTTCTGACCGATGTTCGCACATCTGCGCATGCGTACGGATTTTAGTACGCATGCGCGAACCAGTCAGTGCGGCCGAAAATCGTTTGTTCGCTATATAGCGAATGCCTGCTATTTTGAGTGACAGAAGGAGGCGTATGTGGGTGGTAACAGGGGAAGGTGCTTGAAAACGGGGGTGTGGAATTCAAACGCAGGCGTGCTTAAAGGTCAAAACGGGCGTTTTAAGGGAGTGCATAATCAATACAGCAGCGTCATTGACCACATCACTTGGTTTTTTTTTACTCAGAACTGCTCGCAAAATAGCAGTTGAATAAACCAGCCACAAGAATAGCGAGCAGTTCATACGCTGTTCGATGTACTCGATTAATCTAATAAATAGCGGACATGACGTATGGTGCGAGCGGCAAGGGGGCGTATTTTTCAAATTTACAACCGCAAGTTTTGCTCGCTCGTTCAGACTTAGAGGCGTGAACAGACCGCAATTAGCGAACGGTTCATTTGAATAGCCACCCCTTGTTTTAGAACGAACGACCGCAAATAGCGAGCGGCTCTGAATGAGGGCCTAAGTACAGTAAGGGTGTGTTCACTCAAAATACGTCCCATGTTGACCACAAGAGTGGAGCATACAGTATGCACCTGTTTGGAGGTGGGTCCACCGCTGGTGCAAAATGCAAACTCTCCATGATAACGATCTATGGATGCTTCTGATTGGCTATAGTAACATGGCTGCTGCCATCCAGTCGTATTATTACTGAGATATTTGCCATCAGACTGCAGCAATAAAGCATACAGTATTTCTATTGATCTTTTAAAGGAGAAGGCAACGGATGTGTGTATTGATTTTAACTTATTCAATACTTTATTTTGAGATTGCTTCTTGTTCTAAATTCCAATTACATGGTAAATGTATTTATCTTTGTAAGTTATTAATAGATCTGTCCAGACAGTATATTGTTTATGACTTGTTTACTGTCATTTTATCATGTACTACCACCACATCTCCTGCCATAAACCAGGCACTTATACTACAGTCTGCAGCAATGCAATAGGACTGCAGTGCGCCCCGTTACCCCCTCCCCCTGAGCACATAAAGTCATGACATCGCACAGAGGGGGCGGGGCTGACAGCGGCAGGAAGTGCAGCACTGTCCGAAGTGTAATGAGGATTCTCCGAGCAGCACTGCAGTAGCGATACTGGCTGCAGGGTGCTGATCCAGGCACCCTGCTAGCCAGAAGCAAGGACCGTGGGGCCATGATGGTGCCGCGCCCAGAGCCCTCTGACGTGCTGTCTAGCCACTTGCACACCCCTAGTTATGGCCCTGACTGCCTGGACCGCTGGGCTATCCAGTGGCTAGAGAGGGGTGGTGCCAATATGGGGGAGTGGCCACGGCCACTTGGAGAAAGACTCATGAAGAAGATAATTCTACGTAAACCAAAGGGGAAAGGGGTTTCCTCTGCTACAATGGCTGGCCCACCAAGGGAAAATCTGCTATGTGCAACTGACCGCAATGGTTGAAAGTGTGACAGTATAGAACCATATCAGTACTAATAATGTATAACTGGGATGAGCATCACCTAAGTAGGGTTTCTTGTGTAAAATTCAGTCAAATTTACTAACAGGACTTGACAATAGATTGGATGGATGCATCTCTCAGATGCAATGTGCAGCTATAATTAGTAGATGACATAATGGGGGGGGGATTGATGCATTGAACTCATTATTTATGTAGTCAGGACTATTCTATTGCCTCTTGTAAAGATATACTGGCAACTGGCATCCTGGCAGCTGTGTTACTCCATCCTGTGAATTGACAGCATTAGGATTTATGGAAAGGTGAATATGATGGTCCTGTGTCTTTAAACCTTCTATCGGATGAGGTGTGTCATGTGTGCAAACCACTTAACCAAATAAAATAAAATAACGACACAGACGTGGATTTGGCAGATAACTTGATGGCGATTTATTGGAGTAATAATAATGTATTATTTATTTATTATTTATTTAAGGATGTATGGTGGCAAAGAAAGGATGGACAGAAATCAGCCAAATCTGCAATGCCCACACACAAACAACAAAAGGCATAGCAGGCGTAGATCGCCCAGAGTGCATACACATAACCATGTAACTCAATATCATCAACAAAAGGTAACGCTAACCCTCTATCTTGACTACCCACCCGTTAGGTTGGTACAGCCAACTACCAGTCAACGAAGGGAACGCCCTTAACTCATAATTGCACCCAGACTGGTGACCTGGCGTTCTTTCCCGCCACACTAAAAACAAATCCACAACAAAATTCCTTAAATTTAAAGGGGAGGTAGGGAGGGTAATCTGGAAACAAAGAGGTTTTGGCCCACACTTCTAGCCCCTTATATAATGTCCCTATTAAAAACCCGCCCCTGCTTGTCATAGGCTAACTCCAACTAGTAATTTGCATACATGCTGGCCCCCATCCTAGAGGTTTAAAACACCTCTTTTCTTATGTAATCTTTTGGTTTCTCTTGTTGTAAATGTACATTTTAGCACAAGTATACCCTGGTGTCACACTGTTGTTTTAACACTGCTACAAAAGCCACTGGCACTCATAGCGCGGAAATCACTCGCACCAATGGATTGAAGCGAATGAATAACGCTCATCCCGTCACACATGAGCAATTGCGCTCAGGAAAAGTTGCATGCGGCAACTTCAAAGCTTAATCTTTCCAATGTGATAGGGAGTAAAAAGCGTATAATCTGAAAAATGGGCCTATGGTTAATGCATTTCAGTTTGGGGGGAATCTGATAAAAAGTGCAAATTCCAAGAAAGTGTAAAACTGGGGGTTTGACTGACGTGGAGACAGGTAGGCAGATGTTCTGATGGGATAGACACTTTTTAATGGGATACAACTGGTCAAAACTGAGGCAGAAGAGGACAGCTTGACAGAAAGCTGAGTAGCAACGCTCAATGCCAGGCGGCAGCTGAAAAGCCGAATAAATTACTGGGTTGCCCAAAGATGGATAAGGATGCAAAGATAATATTACCAGGGTATAATTCATAGTTATGCCACATCTTGAACAAGACGTGGTGATGGCAAGTTCAATAACAGAAAGGGCTGGGAGACTGGTGCCTGTGTAGATATAGGAGTCTATGTACCAAGCCTTTGAGAGTGATTAAGTGGAGAGAGATAAAGTACCAACCAATCAGCTCCTATCTTTCACTTTACAGGTTGTGTTTGAAAAATTACAGGTAGGAGCTGTTAAGTTGGTACTTTATCTGCATCCACTTTATCTCTCTCCAAGGCTTAGTACATAGACCCCTTAGTTAGCAGAGGACTTTATGGGGTATTTGCTTTAGAGAATTCCTCCCCAATATATTAAATTGGCAACTGTCACACAGAGGGTTTTGTTACACATTCCTGTGGATTAACATAGTTTGAATTGATGAAAGGTTACACATTTACGAATTGATCTATGTAACTGTAATAAGTAAATATTTTTTTTCCCCATGCATTAAAGGGTGGTGCCACACTGGCGATTTGTACGCCTAGAAAACCATCAGCATCCAGAGCGCTTTAATCGCAGAAGCGATTATACTCAGAAAACGTTGAATGCAGCATTTTTAAAGCTTAATTGCTCCCGTGCGACAGCAAAAGATCATTACTCATTCACTTCAATGTGTCAGCACGAGATATGAGAGAGTTATGAATGCTACAGTAGCTGTAATAGCGATGATGTCCAAAGCGCCTGTATGACTGACACTAGCCTTTATCATTGCTATAGGCATGATTATAATGGTATTGATACATTCACTGCTACATACATACATGACTTTCAAACAATCAAATGCATCTATTTTAATCTGATAAACTCTGACTCTCTTCAAGTTATGTACATCTGGCTAAATATCCCTATCCAGCAGTTAGTTGGACAAATATAGTAATTATACATCTGATAACCTATATGTAGCCAAAAGAGTCTTGTATCCTAGACATTTTCCGTATTTTTTTATCTACTAACTTCGGACAATTCAGGAAGCACCGCCAGCTCCCAGGAGTATCACTTTACCCCAAGATGCTGCTCTGAGCTAAAGAAGATTAAGCAAAGGATTATCCAGGCTTCTGTCACAAAGGGCAGTTTGAGACTTTAATCCATCCTCTCATTACTGCATACACATGCCTATAGCACAGGCAACTGCAGCCAATCCAGTGCCAGAGGGCACTATACTGAAAGGCAACAGGCTAATGAGTGACAATTCAGAGCTGCAAATAGCAAGTGCTGGAAATGAGACCTCAAGATTCTCCAAACAAGTGACACACATTGTATGGTCACTTACAGGGCATTTACAGATGTCCACTGGGAAATGTGATGTAACCCACTGGGAAATCTGATGTAACAACATCTGATTAATGGAAGAGTCAGTGAGAGTTAGTTGGAGCTCAAAGGAGATGTGGACGTTAGATTGTTGGTGTGCTTGCGGCGGATTAGGAAAGGCCTAGAGGAATTCCGGAAAGATAGAAATACGGACAGACACTGTCAAAATGTTTTGGAACACGAGAGGAGATGTATTCAACTTTCTAAAGAGGACAAGTGAAGTTACCCATAGCAACCCATCAGCTTCAAGCTATCATTTAGCACATTCTATAAAATGATAGGTAAAAGCTGATTGCTTGCTACGGGCAATTTCTCCACCTGCCTTCAAGGTTTGATACATCCAGTAGCAGAATAGGGGTCAGTGACACCCAGTGCACACCCAGTGTGGCCCTCTGTCCCCATACACTAGTATTGGGACAGAAATGCATCAAACTCCGAATATACAATATTTTCAGAGCTTGACTGGGGGAGAATTCGCCATCTTCAGATGGCGTTTACTCCCGCACTCGGCGCTCACCCTGCTCCTTCCTGGGTTGCGAAGAAGGATCCTTTAGGATCAATCCGCCCCTGTCCGGTGCCATCCGCTGGACGCCAGGGCTTTCTGCACTTGCGTGATCTCTAGTTCACGCAGGTGCACTAGCAATGCCAAGTCAACTCGGCAGTGCCAAGTTTCACTGCTCCGATAATTGACATAATGAATAGACCCCTCAATCACAGTGCAGCGCCCGGCTCCCGGTCACTGAGGAGGAGCTGGCATTTTGATGCCACCCCCCTAGTAACTCCACTGGATACATATGCTGAAGATTAAAACAGATAAATGGAACTGGGGTAAGAATGGCACAAAAAATAAAAACATTTGCCCGGAGCTGATATCATAGTCTACTTTGCAGTGGAGATCACTTATGAAGGGCATTGCAAAACATCTTGGTCTTTAGGCTGCTACACCTAGAGGGACTGCACAGCATGCACTAAGTAGAATACAAATTTTCTACCCTCAGGAGATGTCTACGCAGGCATGTGGTGCTCCTGGATGCACAAAGATCTGCCCCCCATCCATACAACATGGACTATCCCTAAGGTGCACCCACCTGTGTGCCTCCTCAATAATTAGTAACAACCTCACTCTGCCAACCTACTCCCCTTGGTCTCTGCAAATATCAACCCCTCCACAGATTCTGCCATCTTGCCAGGTGAACTTATATACTTTGGCATCATTGCTTTATATCGCTATGTAATATGTTGGTGCTTTATAAATAATTTCTGCTAACAAATTACAGGTGCATGGCCGGATCAAAACCGATTTTGTGCTTCATCGATGACTGCATGAATCCATGCTGCGAGGCATCTGCTTAGTGAGTAGGCAAAGACAGCTCAAACTTCCATAAACTCCCTATCGGCAGATAGTGCATGCAACCATAAAGTTATTTAATCAAAAAACGTAACTATAATAAAGAGACAGACCAAGTATATATGCGATCAAAAATGTATGGTCAGCTTTATTTATTTTACAATCAGAGTATGGTGGCATAAGAAAGAACGGCCAGTAACCTGACGCCCCACTTGACTTACGCAAGGATGTAAAACACTCACTGAACAGGCCACTATCCCAATTCAAGTGTAATAGTGATATAAAACTTGCAAGGGCCGATATCCCTCTCTGGAAAGTGAGACGGTATCCAGCCCCATCCCAATGCACTATTTTAGCCCTCTCCGACGAGAGGTGCCACTGACCCCAGTAGGGTAAATTCAGCCTAACCAGAGCTATGAAGGGGGCTCATACTGCAGCAAGGTGGACGCTTTATAGACACTGCCATTCTTTCCCGCCCTTGAAATAAAGCTGACACAAGACACAAAAGGATAAAAGGGGGAGGGAGGGTGGGAGATCAGATTCAATAGAGGCAGCATAACCTTACAGACCTACCCACACTCCTATTAACCACACCCCTTGACACAACACTCCACCAATCCTAACCTAATGTCAACCTGACCATAAAAAACTGACACTCCCCTACCTAACTTTATTAACACCATGAATCCCTGCCTAGGGGTTTATGTGCCCTCTGATCTATTCGAAACTCGGTTATCTTAGTAGTCGATTGTTGGCATTATCAAAACTTACCTCAAAAAACAAATGGGAACTATAATAGTACCGAGATAATAATTAGCTCTTTTGTCCACCCCCCGAGTGTAGCCCGAAGCCTGTGCATAGTCTCGGGTTGCCTCAGGTTAGATGGGTGCTCTGTTTGCCACAGGTGATGGTTGCTCTTTTAATGGTGTATACAGTATATATGTACATCTAGCAGTGCCTTAGGAAGTCACATGGCATCACTGAGAACAGTACATACAACACTTTATGCTACAGGTACACCGAGCAATCAGTACTCATCCCATACTACAGCACTGGTGAGAGAGTATGCCAAGTGGCATTCATATTTATTTTCAATGTGTCTGGCACCCATCCTACGCCACAGAAGCATTGCGCTATGAAGTTAGATTAAAACCTATAGTAATAAGTGAGAGTGTAGGTCTGGGATACAAGGGGCGTAACTAGTTATTTCAAGGCCACATAGCAAAGGTTTGTAAGGGCCCTTGTGTACCACTCGGTTAAAAATGGCCCCCCCTCAGCTCTAGTCCCCATAGCAGCTGCACCCCTTGCACCTATGGTAGTTACACCTATGTGAGGAATGGACACGGGACAGATAAGAAGGGTGCAGGGTACATATATTATATTAGAATGATGCTGATTGTGGTACTCTTTGTTCTGATAGTCTAGATTTGTTTTTGTTTAAAAAAAACCAAACAGTTATCAGTGAAATAAATGATGTCAACGGAATCGGTATGAAATACCGCCGGCCGCATGGCCAACAAAAGCAGAGTTCCCGGCAGCGGAAGCCCGACAGCGCTGGAAATCCTGATCGTCGCTAAGGTAAGTATAAACTAACCTAACCTAACCCCCTAACCCTCCTTAGAGGTGACTAACCTTAATCCCCCCTCTAAGTGCCTAACCCTAATCTCCCCTCTAATTGCCTAACCCTAATCCCCCTTCCCCGCTGCCTAAACCTAATGCCTCCAGGGGGGTACCTAACCCTAAGTCCCCCCCGGGGGTGCCTAACCCTAACCCTCCCTCCCGCTAGCATAACCCTAACCCCCCCAGGGGGGTGCCTAACCCTAAGTCCCCTCCGGGTGCCCTAAACCTAACCCTCCCCCCCGTGGCTGTCTGCCTGCGGCGCCCGGCATCCCTTCGATCGGGATGCTGGGCGCCGGTCTCCTGGCGTCGGGGAAATGTCAGGCGTCTACATCTAGACGCCCGGCATTTCACCCTCCCCGGGATATGACAGTTGGGAAGCCGGCTGTCGGTATTAAGGCAGCCGGTTTCCCGATTGTATACCATGTCAACTACAGTATCTATAGCTAAACAAGCACATTTCTTTATGGAACTGTATTTATTATTCTTTGTTCAATCATTATGCTCTGGAATTCATACCACAACTATAGGGGATATTTATCAAAGCTTGGAGAGAGATAAAGTGGATGGAGATAAGGTACCAGCCAATCAGCTCCTAACTGTAATTTTACAGGCCGTGTTATTGCTATTTTATGTCTCTCCACTTAATTTCTCTCTAAGCTTTGATACATCTCCCCCATCATGCCTATGTAAATTATATAAAATCTGGGTTAATAATAGAGAGACCCCTGTGACAGTTTAGTGAGTACTGTAACACTGTTTATAGGTCCTCTCTTGGCAATTACAGGGTTAAAGCGAAGGCGCTACTATTCATTTACTTTGTATTTCTTGTAAAATGGGACACAGAGACCTGAGACGAGAATTATAATTGAGCAGGAAGGACAATACCCTAATGAGTGATGTCCAGAATGGAGGTTTGAGATTCGGGAACCTCAAACTTTATACTACTCGCCCGTTTCGCTCCCCTTTCTGGTGACAGTCCCTAGTTGGAACTATTGTGTACTTTCATTCATTTGTATCTATCTCCAGTTGAGATATTTTATATGTTTTAGCTTTAATAAATACCTTGTTATTTTATATCTTTATCGTGTATGGTTTCATGCTAAGGGCTCCATTTATCAACGTTACATAACCCCTTTAGCAGTCGCTAAAGGGGTTATGTCACCCTTGTAACTTTTATCAAACAGCGTAAATCTAAGATTACAACTATTTGTCACTGTGTTGCTCTAACCATCTTTAAATGAAAGTGCGAAAACCCATCGCTGGCAGCAATAGGCTGCCAGCAACAAAGCAGAAGGCACCACTGAGGATGGAGATTGTCGCTGGACCTTACTGGGGAGCAGAGCCGTAACTAGACTTTTTGGTGCCCTGTGCCAGAAAGAGCATTGGTGCCCCCCTCATTTTTCAAAGGGATATAATGCACCCAAAAAAGGGGAATGTCCTCATGGGGAAGGGCCAGGGAAGAGATAGGAGAGGCCAGGAGATTCTGGGGATGAAATAAGAGGAAGCTACAAGCAAGAATGAAAATAAACAGAAATTTTACAGGCCCAAACAGCGCCCCCTGACCTGTGGTGCCCTGTGCGATGGCACCGGCCGCACTGCCCTAGCTACGGCCCTGCTAGGGAGGTAAATAATGTTGAATAAAAAAAAGGGGGGATGAAGGTAGTGCAAGTGCTCAGGTCCTAATAGGTTGCTGCCTTTAGAGGAAAGGATAGGGGATCACCTTCCCTGATATGTTTAAGAAAGAAAAAGAATCATCTGGCGCTTCTTATAGGTCCCGTATATAGCAAAAGTAATAATCACAAGGTACGTAATAAAACTGAAATAGTTTAATAATAAAGGGCACCATAAATATAAATAGATATATATGGTAAATATAAATAGTATATAGCTCTAGTCAATTAAAAAATGGACATACTCACTAACAACACTCAACATAAAACAAATACAACTGTATGTGGGGCAGCAGACACGCTAGGTATGCGTTTTACTCTGCTAATAGATCCTGTCTTCCAATAAGGGATAATCCAAATAGAGGAGGTCGTAAAATTGTATGTCCTCCTAGGTAGTCTCAATCTCAGGTAATAGTTCCAAGTAAGTACAAACATGTGCTTACCGCACTGAGTGAAGGTCCTCCAAGTACTAACTTCTGAGGGAGGTAGGTCGGTTGAAATAGTTTGTCAGCAAACTGGGGGTGCCCTACGTACTGCAGACGTGTAACGGGTCCCCCTCCACTGTCATCAACGCATTTCGCCTACTACTGGGCTTCCTCAGGGTGGTGTGCGGATGTCCTTCTTACCAATCTATACCTCCTCGATCTATAATTCCCGGTCAGCCGCATTCAGTCCACTTCCAGCCAGCGGCACTACAGCCTCCTCGTCACTTCCTGTGGCTTCCGGTCATGGGATGGAGCAATCGCCTACTCCTCTGTCCTGCGTTAACTTCCGGTCCGCTGCACCATGACGTCAACGTCACTTCTGGTTCACGATCATAGAGTGAACCAAACACGTGATCTTCCATCATGCTTCCACTCAATATCGGCGCCATGACATCAACGTCCCTTCCGGTTTATGATTATGGAGTGAAACAAGCACGCGGTCTTCCGTCGTGCTTCCACTCAGTGTCAGCGCTTCCATTATAGATATGCTAGCCAATTAGTGTCCCATATTCTCCATCAATTTGGAATCATCTTCACAAGTAAAAAATCCTACCATTCAAATTTGACTTTATATTCTGTTATAATCATAAATAATAGTATATTCCAAAAAGGAGAAAAGTCGTCTTTCATTCCATTTCATTATCTTCTAGGGATATGTATGGAAAGTCATGAGACACAGACAATCAACAGACTTAACAAACAAACATCCTAAACAGAATTAATTAAAAGATAAATAATTAAAAAGAAAAAGTTTTTTCTTTTTTTAGACAGGTATTAATAATTAACTATGGGCAATATTTTGAAATTTAAGAAATGGTCAACTATAGATAATAGTCTAGGATTTGAGGAATGGTGTCAACTCAAAGTCGATATTAAGGCCATTGGGATGCAACGTTCCTAATTCAAAGATAATTCTAGTTTCTTCCTTTAATAAACTGTCATTTAAGTTCCCACCTCTCCATGGAGTTGATATTTGTTTTAGACCTACAAATGCTAATTTTGAAGGATTGCTATTGTGTTTCTCTTGAAAGTGTTTAGAAACACTGTGATTTTCCTTATTGTTTTTTATATTGTTTAGATGTTCATTTATCCGTACGGACAATTTGCGTATCGTCTTTCCTATATACTCATATCCGCAAAGGCAGGTCAACAGATATATCATTCCTTTTGAGTGACATGTCAATTTTTGTTTAATTTTAAAATTTTTCTTCATAGTGTGCGATATGATATTTAAAATAGGTTTAGTAGTGTGACTATTGTTTTTTTTACAGGCACTACACCCTCCACATTTATAGAATCCCGGGGTATTCCCCTGTAGCCATGTGCTTCTTTCTTCTTTTTCCTTGCGAAGGTGACTTCTTACTAAAGCATTCTTTATAGTGGGGGCTCTTCTTTACACGATTTTAGGTATTTTTGGTAGGAAAGTATTAAGTTCTTCATCGGCATTTAATATGTGCCAATGTCTTCTTAAAGATTTCTCCAGGAGTCCACTTTGTCTCGAAAAATCCGTAATAAATAGGACATTGCTTTCTTGTGCAGTCTCTTTTTTGTCCTTATATTTTAGAAGGGTACTTCTTTCCAATAATTCTACTTCTTCTCGATCCTTTTCTAATTTGCCTATATTGTATTCTTTATCTTTAAATAGTTCAATTAGGATTTTTGATTGTTCATCCCAATCTTCTTTTTTTGAACAATTTCTCCTTATATGTTTTAGTTGTCCTTTTGGGATATTTGCTATCCATTTATGGTAGTGGTTGCTGTTGGCATTAAGGTAACTGTTACAGTCAACTTGTTTGGAGAATGTGTTAGTTTCTAATTTGTTACTATCAATAAAGATAGTGAGGTCAAGAAAATTGATCTTATTTTTACTTATCTCGCTAGATTTTCGTTATTCTGATTGATGCTGGAGATAAAGTTTTCCAGCAGTCCTCTTTCTCAATCCCATATAATAATAATACCGTCGGTGTAACGTGCCCATAGAATGAGATTTTCTTGATAGATGTTATTTGTCCAGATTACCTCTTTTTCCCACTGCCAAAAATTAGATTTGCATAAGATGGCGCAAACACAGTACCCATTGCTGTTCCTCGCTTTTGGTTATAGAATTTATCCTCAAACCAGAAAAAATTGTGGGTGAGTATGAATAGAATTCCCTCCAAAATATATTCAATTTGTATCATATCTAGATCAGAGTCTTCCTCCAAAATTTTCTTGACGTTTCTACACCCCTTATCATGTTCTATACAGGTGTAGAGTTAACGTCACAAGTAGCTAAAATGTAGGACTCCTGCCATTTTACAGTCTGTATAATTTCCAATACCTGTGTGGTGTCCTTCAGATAACCCCGTTGTTTTTTCACTATGGGCTGTAGAAATTGGTCAATGTATTTGGATAGATTTGATGTCAGTGAATTTATTCCTGCCACTATTGGTCTACCCGGTGGTTTTATTGGGTCCTTATGTAGTTTGAGGAGGTGATAGAACACTGGAATTTTAGGACATTTTGGATGTAGATATTCGAATTCCTTCTTAGTTAATATTTTACTTTCTTTTCCCTTTTTGAGAATTTCACCTAATTCCTTAGAGAACATACAAGATGGATCACTCCCCAGAAGCTCATAGGTACCATCCTCCTTCAATAGATTGTTAGCTTCTTCTATATGTTTCTCTATCCATTATGACTATTCCTCCTCCCTTATCTGCGGGTTTCAGCACTATATTGTCATTCTTTTTCAGTCCCTGTAGGGCTTTCCTTTCACTAGATGATAAGTTGTATTTCTGCCTTCTATCAATTCTCTCTGGCATATTTCGAATGTCATCTTCCATTAATTTTTGGAACGTGCTGATTAGATTCCCCTTCATATGCTGAGGAAAGAAAGTGGATTTTTCCTTGAGATCTGTATGTCTAAATGAATCTTCCTTTCATGATATCTCCATTTGGTGATCCTTCCTGTTGAAGAATTTCTTTAGAGTAATTTTCCTTGTGAACTTATGGAGATCTATAAAGGTATTGAATCTGTTAATTTCATTGGTGGGTGCAAACTTGAGTCCCTTTTTAAGTACATTAATTTCTGCAGGAGATAAAATGTGTTTGCTCAAGTTGAATATCCCCTGTGCATCATCTTTTTGGTCGCTCTTTTCTTTTCTCTTCTTCCTAGTATCTTTGAGTCTGATCTGACGTCCTCCTCGCTTGCTGCGCTTTGTGACGTTGATTTTCTTTTTCTCCGAACTCTTCTCTTGTTGGATGGGTTCTTCTGTATTGTAGTTAGTAGAGGCTCTGTTCTGTTGGGTGACATGTACTGATTGGTCAACTCTAAAAAAGCATCAAGGAACTCTTCTGTTTCTTCTACATTTTCATAATTTCTCTCTTTATTTTCATATCTCTTTTCGACCCCAATGCACTCCGTTGAGACGAGTCATCAATGTTCTTGCCGATGTATTGCTGATTTCTTCTTGATCTTCCCTTCCACTATTAAAACTTCTAATGAAGGTGTTTGTATCGGGATAATCCCTATTTGGGGCTCTTCCCTTCATCAGCCGAGTATGCTCCTGTTCATGTGTAGTATGGTGGATATTTTTTGAATCTCCACAATCATTTTTTGCATAATGAATGGTATGGGGGTGCTTATATTTCAGGCTGTAGAATGATTTATCTCCATTCCTCCATTCCTGTTCTTTCTTAGAGTGGAGTCTATTCCTTACTGATTGTCTATTGCTGTCTTCCTTCTGGAATCCATTTTTCTGTTGATCTTCCATTCATCCTCCATGTAGCTTGTTCGCTCTTTTTAAATTCCTTCCAGTTTCTATAGTCACCCCTGTAATCTTTCTCATCTCTTATGAACTTTCTTTTTTTCTGATCTATAATATCATTCTCCAATCTTCTAAGTTTATTCTTAGTTAGTTCTTCAAGGTTTCTAAAATCTGGCAGTTGACGTTGACTTCATGGTGGAGTGGACCGGAAGTTAACACAGGACAGAGGAGTAGGCGATTGCTCCATCCCACGACCGGTTGGTAAGAAGGACATCCACACACCACCCTGAGGAAGCCCAGTAGTAGGCGAAATGCGTTGATGACAGTGGAGGGGGACCCGTTACACGTCTGCAGTACGTAGGGCACCCCCAGTTTGCTGACAAACTATTTCAACCTACCTACCTCCCTCAGAAGTTACTACTTGGAGGACCTTCACTCAGTGCGGTAAGCACATGTTTGTACTTACTTGGAACTATTACCTGAGATTGACACTACATAGGAGGACATACAATTTTACGACCTCCTTTATTTGGATTATCCCTTATTGGAAGACAGGATCTATTAGCAGAGTAAAACGCATACCTAGCGTGTCTGCTGCCCCACATACAGTTGTATTTGTTTTATGTTGAGTGTTGTTAGTGAGTATGTCCATTTTTTAATTGACTAGAGCTATATACTATTTATATTTACCATATATATCTATTTATATTTATGGTGCCCTTTTTTAAACTATTTCAGTTTTATTATGTACCTTGTGATTATTACTTTTGCTATATACGGGACCTATAAGAGTCCAGAGGATTCTTTTTCTTTCTTAAATAATGTTGAATACCAATGGCATATTCATTATTATCACTGCGATACTAAAAGAAATATGCCGCTGGTATTTAGGTACGTTGATAAATGGAGCCCTAACGATGACAACTACATTGGTTTAAGCTATTTATATCATACAGTATCGCACATGAGATTATGGGGGAGATGTATCCAACCTTGAAGAGTGATAACGTGGAGAGAGATACTAACCAATCAGCTCCTAACTGTTACGTTACAGGCTGTGTTTATAAAATATATGGAAAAAAGGGAAAAAGTACTCTCTAGTGTCGGGGCACAATATCTGCCTAATTAAGTTAAAACTTAACTTTTATTATATATATCATAAGACTGGGACTAACAAGACATGACACAACATAAAACATATAAATCCATTGTTAACAGGAACAGGTAATGAAGTATTATCCTGTGTAGGTAATGCAACAATTAGATATAGGTAATCAAGTATTATCCTGTATAGGTAATGCAACAATTAGATATTAATAAAGAGCATTAACAGCATAAAAAATAGATTTCAGACAGACTATGACTAGTCATTAATATATGCTGTTATCCTTGCTAAATGTAATAGGATAGGTGAATATATAATTGAAAATAAGATAAATCAACAGATAGATCCTGAAATGAAAATCGGCCCAAAACACCGCTATAGCAATATTAGTAACCAGACATTAATGTACATATGTGGTATCAGCCCTATCAGCAGTATTGACTGGTACTAATGAACACGTCACACACAAGAGAAATGAGGTGGTACAAAATTAAGTACAATAAATAAAATAGGCAAGCACTGACTTCCTCACTGTGAATAAGAACAAAAAGTGTGAGTAAATCATATACACGTATATATGTGCATTGTATGGGAGTCCATCAAATAGGTCCCATGGTATAGAAAAACACAAATGCAGTCGTAGTTAAGGAAAAGGATATCAAATACTCAGATGAGACACAATTATATAAAATAATAATAGCCAGGTATTAGTGTGTGCAATTATGCACACCATATGAGGTTAATGCACAGAACATCCACATTTGGGTCTGAGTGATAATGACCCTTTAGAGCACAGTGCAATGTGAAGCAAAAAATAGTCAACAAAACACATAAATGGTTAATATTGTGTCCATCATATATGGCAATGAAAACAGAAGTAAAGATACCACTCACTTAAGGTAAGGGGATGAGTAGCTTCTGTATCCCATGTACCAAGGTATTGAATGGGATATGAGCGAACTCTCCACATATACCATGAGGGTATGAAACAATGTGTGATAGAGAATGGGCTCTAATTAACTCATTTATGCACCCAGGCTTGATTGCCAGAGAAAATAGAGAAATCTCCAATAAAGTTATAGAAAGCAATAAATAAAGACAGTGTATGTGTCCAATTCCAATTAGGTCTGAAGAAATAATAATTATTCTAAGTTGCTGTGAAGTATGGTGTCAGCATCTACAACTGTGAGAGGTAAAGGAGAGACAGCGCCGGTGTCTGCAATGAGCGCACCTCACCCCACTGTTATCAGAGACAGCGCAGTGGGAACAATATATGAAGTGGTGCAGCACCGGATGTCCCTAGAAGTGAGACAGGACAGATACCTGTGTGTGTATTGCGGCGGTGAGTCCAGAAAGCGGGAGTCCCCTCGTGCACTCCGGAGGCTCCCTGCTGTCAAGCAGACGCGCGTTTCACCTATGGCTTCGTCAGTAGGCCCTGTGACATCACTGGGGGCTGGCCTCTTTTATTTACACATGTGGCCAATCAAATGCAGGGCTGAAAAGCAGTCTCGTTGTAACTAATAATAAACTGATTCAACACATTGTCTGCGTATCTAGTTTCTATCTGGGAATATTAAAGGCGTTATCTAACATTTATATAACGCGGAGGTTATAAAAAACAGAGGTTATAAAAGAAAAAACCTATATCAAGAAAATTATTGCGGATAGGTAATATTAAGACAAAGCTTTGTATAGAGCAATGGGTAAATCCTTATTCTAACCTGAAGGTTAATATATACAGATATAATATGGAAAGTCCATTGGAAAAATATATAGAATAACAATAAATAAATATACATTAAAGGGTATGACCCTATTAAGTGAAAAACATATGTTTTTTTTATAGTTTGCTGACAAACTATTTCAACCGACCTACCTCCCTCAGAAGTTACTACTTGGAGGACCTTCACTCAGTGCGGTAAGCACATGTTTGTACTTACTTGGAACTATTACCTGAGATTGAGACTACATAGGAGGACATACAATTTTACGACCTCCTTTATTTGGATTATCCCTTATTGGAAGACATGATCTATTAGCAGAGTAAAACGCATACCTAGCGTGTCTGCTGCCCCACATACAGTTGTATTTGTTTTATGTTGAGTGTTGTTAGTGAGTATGTCCATTTTTTAATTGACTAGAGCTATATACTATTTATATTTACCATATATATCTATTTATATTTATGGTGCCCTTTTTTAAACTATTTCAGTTTTATTATGTACCTTGTGATTATTACTTTTGCTATATACGGGACCTATAAGAGTCCAGAGGATTCTTTTTCTTTCTTAAATAATGTTGAATACCAACGGCATATTCATTATTATCACTGCGATACTAAAAGAAATATGCCGCTGGTATTTAGGTACGTTGATAAATGGAGCCCTAACGATGACAACTACATTGGTTTAAGCTATTTATATCATACAGTATCGCACATGAGATTATGGGGGAGATGTATCCAACCTTGAAGAGTGATAACGTGGAGAGAGATACTAACCAATCAGCCCCTAACTGTTACGTTACAGGCTGTGTTTGAAAAATGACAGGATCTGATTGGTCGGTACTTTATCTCTCTCCAAGGCTTGATACATATCCCCCTGTGTGTTTATGTCTTTTCATATACCCAAACTATACTGCCAGGTCGGTGCAGCAAGTAGGGTGGGGCAGGCTGAAGTGGGCAGAGCGATGGCATGTCCACGCGATTCCGTTATCGCGCCCCGCTTTACCAATGCCGATATTACCGCACTACAAAACAGGGGATGGGGCTACGATGACGTGATTCAGCACGAATCGCATTATCACCCCCCCAAACCACCCACTTTCACGTGTGTGGGCGTGGTGGGGTGAGGGGGGTCAGTGGACAATGCTGGGGACTTGCCTACTCTTGCGGGGTACCAGGAGCGGAACCCGATTTTTGGGAGGCTCCCGACAGGCCCGGGAGAGTAGACAAGTATGACGTCAGACAGTATTGCACTATGAGTATACTGTATGTGTTTATGGGGCCTATTCATCAAAACTAAAAATGTCCTGTTAGCCATGCGGATGAAACTAGCGTTTCCGCATGTTTAAGTTACTGGGCCATTTATCACCAGGGGACCGAATAGGACTACCTGATATTCAGCAAACTCCATAAACTTTCAGGGGGGGGGTGTTAATCAGCCAGTCCCTCCCCGGCCATTGACCTCACCGCATGCCACTGCACCATTGTTAACTGCACATGCACATAGCACAACCTCCGCCACCATTACTAAGGAGACTAAGCATGGTAAATAAAGACAATACTTCACTATGTAGTGCTGCAATGTGCATTGAAACTAGGGGTGTGCACTGGACACTTTTTGTGTTTTGGTTTTGGATCTGGGGCCCTGATTCAGTGCCGTTCGCAAAAAGCGAGCGCTCGCTCTGAATCAGGGTGGCCGTTTTTAAAAAAAAATTGCCTCCTGGCTGCTCGCTAAGCTGTGGGTGACCACTCACAGCTTTTGCGAGCAGCCAGGTGATAGTCACGACCATCGCGACCATCAGGCTTGCGACGAGACCCTTGTGGTAGGGCCGCAAGCCCCAGTGAACTTCCTGCTCTAATAGAGCAGGAAGCTCACTACTGACATCACGAGTGATGTCAGTAGGGCCGCCCTCAAATGGCAGGCGTTCCTTCGGGAACGCCCCCGTTTGGCTAGCCACCCCCTTCCCCGCCTACAAAACGGGGCAAGCTGTCGATCAACATCGACAGCCGCCCCGTTTAGTAGTGAGCCCCGGAACGAGTGATTTTTTACTCGCTACAGGTATTGCACTTGCGAGCGGGTCTGAATCAGGCCCTGGATCTTTGTTCGCATTTTGGATATGGATTGGTTTTGCCAAAACCACCCTTCCGGGTTTTGTGTTTTGTGTTTTGGATCTGTATTTTTTTGGGAAAAAAGCATAAAAACAGCTAAAATCACAGAATTTGGGTTTTGTTTTGTTCCTACGCTATTATTAACCTCAATAACATTCATTTAGCAAGTCGGCAACGCAAGCTAGTGCTGCCCGACTCCAGTCATCATCAATCTGTGCTCTGGGCCCAAGTTCTGGAGCTGGAAAAAAAATAAAAAAATATTGTCTTTTTTTTTAAATAATTGTCTGTGTGTCTGTGTGTGTTAGGCTTAGCCACACAAGATCTGGCAAGTCGGCAAAGCAACCTAGTGCTGCCCGACTCCAGTCGTCATCAATCTGTGCTCTAGGCCCAAATTGTGGACCGGCAAAAAAAAAAAAAACATAGTGTATTTTTTTGTCAATTTGTTTTCTGTGTGCGCAGGACTGCACGTGTGTGAATTTTGTAACTGCACTTTGGCTACACTATTGGTGCTTGTGACACTGCTTCAAGACCGCAGAAAATATGGAGGGCTGTCACATGACAGGAGAGCAAGGCCAAGAGCCACATGTTGTAGCTGTCGCCAATAGTGCAAGGCCGTCAAGTTCCTCATTCTCTATGAAGGCCCATTAAGTCAGGGCTTAAGCTACTTTTACTGAAGTTAGGGAAAAAAAATTTAAAGGAAATTTGCCTTTAGATAAACAAAAAATTGGCAATATGCCATTCACTACATGAAGTGGCAAGGAAAGGATAGGGCTTTGGCCTTTCTTTAGGAAAACTGCTGGTCCTGATTCTGATAGCCCTTCGGAAAAAACAACTGTGTGCCCTGAGAAATCGAAATCACAAATCCCCGAGGAGATTGCAAGTGTGTCCGTGGTTGCCATGTGTGAGCCAGACCTAAATACTAGTGTACTGGAGGATCCTCCAAGTTCCAACATTTGTGTGCCCTCTGTAAATGTGGGGAAGGGCAATCAACATCTTGCAGACTTAGTCAGTGAGGATGCTTCTGTGGTATTGCACATGGAGGAGGAGGATATTTTGATAGTTGAAGGTGCTAAGGATGATGAAGAGATTGGTGATGAGGATGTTGATGCCGAGGATGTCCTTTGTGTAAGTAAGGCATACAGCTGTTGCCCATGGATTGAAAAAGCCAAAGGCCATTGTTGTCATGCCGGGGCAAAAGACAAAAAAATCCACTTCTCACGTGTGGAATTATTTCCACCCCAATCCGGACAACAGTTGTCAAGCCATATGTAACCATTGCAAAGCAAGAGTGAGTTGAGGGAGGGACCTAAACCACTTAGGAACCTCTTCCTTGTTACGTCACTTGGAGCGCATTCATCAAATATCAAAGTGTATGTCGCCAAGTTCCAAAACTCAAAACGTAATAAGTCCAGTGTCACCTACCTGCTCCCTCTCTGTGGGATCCAAGCGCCTTCGATCTCCAACACCAACACCTGCATCATCATCAACATTCTCATTCATGATCGGAAGTAATTTAAAAAACAATTGTCTATTAAACAGTCCTTTGATAGAGGAAGTAAATATAACAGCTGTCACCCAGTTTCACAGCGGATCACTGATGCCATGACGGCTGTGCTAATATTAGATGGTGAAATAATAAAAAATGAGGATGATAGTGTGAAGGAAGTGCAGAAGGAGGATGAGGTGGAAATTTGTGTCCTATCTGACGCTAATGTGGATATTGATGATAAGAGGGTGGTTTACCTACATCAGCCACCAGTGGCAGCAGTTCTTGCTAATGATAAAAAGAAAGCCAGAAAAGCAACGTCTTGGGTGTGGAATTATTTTAATCTAAATTCTGACAACAGTTGTGAAGGCATCTGTTCCATTTGTAAAGCCAAAGTTAGCAGAGGAAGGGACGTTAACCATCTAGGCACCTCTGCCCTGTTACGCCATTTGCAGCGAGTCCCACATAAGAGTGGGTGAGAGGGACAATTCCATCTTGCACCTCTTTCCTTTACTTTTGGCACAATTTGGGGCATTGCCGACTGACATTATTATAGTTTATTAGACTGCCATCCTGCCTGCCACTGCTGTGGGGCAATGTTTCATAGATGTCCTATATTTTTTTAAACTGCCATGCGTTTGTGCCGCTGCTCTGTTGCTAACTTTAGCCAGCCAGCTCGCTGCAGCCTTTGGCCTGTATTGGTGAAAAATAGTGAAATCTATATTGTGAGCTGTGAGGTGGTTAAAAATGTCTAGAAATGCCTGAAAATAAACAAAAATACAGCGGGGAAAAAAAATGCAGTAATAAAGAGACTATAGGGGCAAGCTTGCCGACTTTCTGGCTGCCCCTTCCGGGAGGGGGCAGCCAGATTGGCATTACAGGGGGGCGTGGCCATCACGAGGAGTCGGGGCTGGCTAGGTGATGCACGTTTGTGGACTGAGCGGGGGGCGGGGCCACGCAATCGCGACATTTTCTGGCTGCCCCTTCCGGGAGGGGGCAGCCAGATTGGCATTACAGGGGGGCGTGGCCATCACGAGGAGTCGGGGCTGGCTAGGTGATGCACGTTTGTGGACTGAGCGGGGGGCGGGGCCACGCAATCGCGACATTTTGGCCCCGCCCCTGCTACACAATGCCGATATTACAGGCATTGTGAAGCAGGGGGCTGAGCTGGGAGGATTGCCTGCCTTCCCAGGAGGTCGGGAGCAGCACCTGATTTTCGGGAGGCTCCCGACCAAATCGGGTGGGTAGGCAAGTACGGAATATTGGTACCAAAAAAGATTTCACCACAACAGCCTGCGCTCCCGGACTGCAGCCCTAGTCCACTCTTAGGCGCACTACACCTTAGCACATATAAACAAGACAAGAATGAATGGTCCAACGGGCGCTGTCCTTATCTCTGGGTTCCAGATGGAATCTTCCTCTCATTAAAAAGAAAGAGAAACAAAACCACAGTCTATGTGTACATCCAATCTGTAGTAGGTATAACCAAGAAGGACTCGTGAATAACTCACCTGTCCTAGGTGAGATGCATTCATCAAAAGGTATCTTTAAAATTTCTTCCTTAGTCCTAATTTAAGGATGTTACATACAGGTATCCCCCCTGATACCTGTATGTAACATCCTTAAATTAGGACTAAGGAAGAAATTTTAAAGATACCTTTTGATGAATGCATCTCACCTAGGACAGCTTATTCACTAGTCCTTCTTGGTTAAGTATGGAATATTGTTATTATATTATTATTTTGTAGAAGGTTTAACTAACATCTTCTAGAAGGTAATAGCTATAATCTGAGTAGCTGCTATGGGCAACATCTCCAATTCTAAAAACTCTCACTTTAGTAAATATACCCCTAACTATTAAGTAGTAACCCAGTTTGTCATCCAGTTTCATGGTTGAGTGAAGGGTAAATAGAATATATTGTTTTTAAACAAAAACTTTTTGATATAAAGATATACAGCAGCATTATAATTCCTATAGGAGTTAAGCCGCATACACACTGGACTATATTTATGAACGATTTGAACAACAACGATAACTTTGAAGTGAACGATATATCGTTCAAATCGTCCAGTGTGTATGCACTTCCTGACAAAAGATGCACGCTCCGGCTGGTCGTTAACGATATCCCCAGTCATCTGTACATGCAGATCAATCTGGGGACATCGTTAGCGATGCCATACGTGTCCGGCTTTTTCCACCGGACGTTGGGGTTCCTGTGCGCATGTGTGACCTGTAGGTTGCGCATGTGACTCCCGTCACTTCTCCGAAAAGATTCACTGCTCTGAAAAGGAGCAGTGGAGCCGCTCGCGGGACAGTTGATTTTCGGATCAGCGGTCACCACGCCAGAGCAATGATGAATTGCTCCGTAATCAACGGCGAGTTAAAACTGGCAAATTTTACTGATGTCAGGGTTTTCGCCAGCAGTAGCAGCGTTAGAGGGAAAAAAAATAAAATCAGAAGATTATGCTTACCTGCCATGCTCAGGTTTGTCCACGTTCCTTCTGTTCATCTGCCAGCAGGACTCCATCACCTTCAGCTGCAGGGGCTGAGGATGGTAAGGTATGAGGAAGGGAGAATTGGAACAGGAAAGGGGGTGGTGGGAAGAGAAATGTGGTTTGTGAAGGGGTAAGGTTGGTTGTAGGGGCACAGGGGAAAGGTGGGTGGTGGGGACAACATATGGGGGACCAGTGATGTCTCGATATGGGAGGGCTGCAACTGGAGGGTCACAGGACAGGAAAGACTGAACCTGGAGGATGCAGGGCAGGGAGGGCTGGACCAAGGAGTTACCAAGGCTGGACCAAGGAGGGTAAGCGGGCAGGAAACACTGAAAGAGAATGCCGGGCTGAGGGGAGGGAATTAGCGCCGGCTGCGACCTTGTTAGAGTCGCGGATGGGCAGCCTTCCAGCAGTGACAGTCATCAACATGAAGATACAGGAGAGCTGTGGTGGCTGCAGCATTTTGAATATGGTGTCAGCCACGAGCCAATCACAGCTCCTGGGCTGACAGCCAATCAGGAGTGGCTACTCGGATCGCAGTGCCATTTTCGGATTAGAAATGAGGAGCAACGGCATCTTCCCGCCGTCAGATCTTGCATATTTTGGATCCGATATGCGTCCCTCCTGCATTGATTCAGCGTCATTTGTCACAGAACCGCGGGAGGGGAAAGAGGGTAGGCTAGTTAGCTTAGCTAGTAGTTAGTGACAGTTAGTGACAGTCAGGAGTAGGACAGGTTTGTGACACTGGGGTCTATTTATCCAGCAGTGAAAAGCGTGGAGAAGTGGGACAGTGGAGAAGTTGCCCATAGCAGCCAATCAGCTTCTACCTATTATTTTAGAGACTGTACTTGATAAATACTATTTTAAAGCTGATTGGTTGCTATGGGCAACGTCTCCACTAGTTCACTTCTCCATGCTTTTCACTGCTTGGTAAATAGATCCCACTGTCTTTGATGGGCAGTACCACCCACAGTGACAGTCCTCTAAGTAAAAAACTGGCCAAGCTAGTTTTATCAATAGGCAGTCAGCAATCATTGTTTTTTTTTCAACTATTTATATATATATATATATATATATATATATATACAGCAAACTCAGGGAATTTGTAATAAAAGACAATAGACACCAAAGGTTCAGTCTAGTCGAGGTTTCAATGCATGAAGCATTTTCATCAGGACACAATATCATACAA
Organism: Taudactylus pleione; assembly: GCA_031769625.1. Classification (NCBI taxonomy): domain Eukaryota; kingdom Metazoa; phylum Chordata; class Amphibia; order Anura; family Myobatrachidae; genus Taudactylus; species Taudactylus pleione. The sequence goes on from JAUIMM010000197.1 coordinate 8,325,070, forward strand.
AAAACACACCTTAAATAAGTGCTCCCCATCACCAACAGTTCCATGTGCTTCCTGTCTGCTTCCGGCTTGAAACACGCAGGAGAAGCACGTAGTGATGACATCACCAGAAAGTGCGCCCATCACCAAGACAACGGCTATAAACACATAGTCATAATACCATAAGTATAGACAACAACGATGCTGTAGCTCACAGCAACCATTGTGTCATACACTACATAAAAAAGCACAATAATAACGTATATTAATTAGATACTATAGCGCAAGATCAGATAAACACCAATTGAACGAGCATGGAACTAATACATTGCCGGAACTATAGTGACACTTACAGAACACACTGAAAACTATTAGTTTCATTCAACCCCCTTGGGGTCAAACTATCAAGCAAGAAGATCCACGGCCTCCCTTTGCAGGAGAGTCCTCGATCTATTACCACCTCTCATTGACGGCGGCACATGATCAATAATCATGTTTCGCATGGCAGTCAATGAATGACCAACATGGGTAAAATTTTTGGCCACTGGTTGATCACCAGTTCCGGAGAGAATGGCAGCACGGATCGATGATCGGTGCATAGCCATTCTCTCCTTGAACTGGCGATCCGTCTTACCGACATAATACTTGCCGCACAGGGAGATCAGCACGTACACCACGAATCTGCTCGTGCAGCTAACATGGTGGCGAATCTTGAAAGGCTTGGCAGAATATGGATGTTTAATGGTGTCACCGGTGAGCTTGTACACGTAGGTGACACAGCCAGCACATTTAAAACAGCCATTCTTAAGGGGTCCCAGCATATTTTTTAGAACAGGTTTACCCAAAGCTGACACATTTGTGTGAACAATCATATCACGGATACTTTTTCCACGTGAATAACACGACATTATTCGCTTAACATGTAAAATCTGTAGATCTTTATCACTACTTTCTATCTATCTACTATCGGCCAGTATTGCTTAATAGCTCTACGAGCTTTAAAACTGGCCGTACTAAATTGGTTAGGCCAAATGATTTTATTGGCAAGATTTTTTGTTTTTTTCGGCATAAGAGTATGTGAATGTGGGATAGAGAAAACTTTCTCTTTAATCCTTACCAGTGAATTAGAATTATACCCTCTATCAACAAATTTGTTGATCATACTTGACATTTTCTCATGCATATCAGCATCGTTATTACAAATTCTGCAAATACGCAGAAGTTGAGAGAATGGCAAACCCTTATGCACTGCCGTTGGATGAAAGCTCTGAGGTGAAAGCAACATATTACGGTCAGTCGGTTTAACAAAGAGGGATGTCTAAATTTTATCATCAACGATGCTGACACACCCACCCCATTTTCCAGAACGCTCCCTGTCACTGCCCCTAAATGCCAGCCAGGGACGGCAATATAAATCTCGGGGGCCCGGTACACTGTTGTCTCTGGGGGCCTCACCTTCTCACCACCAGCTCCGACCCTGCACCCACCCATACCTCTCCTGCAGGTGTGATATGTGAAGCATGATAATGTTAACTGAAAGATATGCCAGCCTTTAAATAAAGTACAAATACACTATGACTTACCACATTGTCACTCTGTCACTGACGATGCAGGCTGTATTTCTTGTCTGCTGTCTCTTCTTGATGACAGTGCTGTGGATGCCTTGATGAAGGTCTTCTTGATGACAGTGCTGTGGATGCCTCAAAGGTAAGAGGGATGGTGTCTGTAGCCAGTCATCCTCAGTCCTCAGCCCCTCATCACCTTCCTGAAATTCAGTCTCTCATCACCATTCTCAGCCCAAAAGTCCCTTATCACATTCCTCAACCTCAGACCCTCATCACCATCCTCAGACCACCATCACCTTCCTTAGCCTCAGACCCTCATCACCATCCTCAGACCACCATGACCTTCCTTAGTCCAAAACCCCCTTCACCTTCCTCAGCCCTTAGGGCTTTATTCAGAGGCGGCCGTACGGTCTACGACCGCACGGCCGCCTCGATGTTTGTCTAGTGCACATGCGCACTAGGGAGCCGGCTCCTTCGTGCGCATGCGTGAGACCCGCTACGACCGACAGCGCTGGTCATAGCGGGTCTCTTTCCAAAGGGGGCGAGCTGTCGATGTTGATTGACAGCTCGCCCCATTTGGAAGGCGGGCCGGGGGGGTGGCAGCCCAAATGGAGGCGTTCCCATGGGAACGCCTGCCGTTTGGGGGAGGCCCCACTGACATCACTAGTGATGTCAGTGGAGAGCTTCCAGCTCTGACAGAGCCAGAAGCTCTCCGGGGCTTACGACAAGTGAGACCCTACCCTAGGGTCTCGTCGTAAGCCCCGATGGTCGCGATGGTCAATGACCATCGCGACCATCACCCTAGCGGTTGTTAGAGCTGTGGGTGTTAACCCACAGCCTAACGACTGAAACAGAGGCGGCCGGTCAGGATGCAAGCGGCCGCCCAGTTTCTGAGTGACCGCTTGCATCCTCCGACCGTCTCTGAATGAGAGCCTTAGTCCCATCACCTTCCCCAGTCCTCAGCCCTTTTCACTTTCCTCAGCCCCCAACCTCCTTCATCTTCCTCAGCCCAAAATCCCTTCACCTTCCTCAGCCCCTACCCCCTTCCTCTGCCCCCTGCCCCTTCCTCCGCACCCAGCCCCTCACCACCACAGTCCACTGTGTGCCTGACAGAGGGGACGATGTGCGGCGGCATGACCTGTGACATCACGCCGCCTCATTGCTTACTGAAAGGTCATGTCCGGCCGGGTCGCATCTGAGCCACCAGCAGGCCAAGCCCAGCGTTGCCCGGGCAAGGCTACAAGGGAGCTGGGCGGCGGATATGGGTACCGGCAGCCATGGCACGCCAGCTGGAGCACTGAGTCTGTCATCCATGGCCCCGCTTTGTGCCTGTTGGGGCCTCTCTGGACCTCGGGGCCCGGTACGGGTGTACCCTTAGTCCCCCCTGTCACCAGGCCTGATGCCAGCAGCATGTATATCATGCTGTAGCTTCGGGGTACTGTGACTGACGTTGCAGAAACAGACCTGCACATACACACTGCGGCTCCTGCGCAGAAACATTGCTGGTGATCCAACACCAATGCAATGACACATAGTGGGCTGTGTGAGGTCAAAATTACCTTTATTTCCTATCTAGATATGGATGTCCATTGGATATGGAGGAACTACAGATGGTCAATGATCGTAATTTGCCTTTAGGTGCAGTCATCAATCACATGTGCTATTAGAGGTTTATGTGATACTGCTTTTGTTTTAAATGTTAACCAACTTAAACCAATCCAAATTGGCACTCAAGATCTGTCAGAAGTTTGCATATAAATATGATGGCATCCGCCTCTCAGGTCAGACATCAGGATCATTTAAAGGGATACGTCTAAGATGCCGGCGGTCACTATGCCGACCGCCGGCATCTAGACTACAGAATCCCAGTGTGGGTTAACTAACCTACGCCGGGACACCGGCGCCCAGCATCGCGATCGAAGGGATGCCAGGCGCCGAGCGCGGACAGCCACGGGGGGGGGGAGGGTTAGGTTTAGGGTTCCCGGGGGAAACTTAGGGTTAGGCACCCCCCCGGGAGGGTTAAGCTAGGGGGAGGGAGGGTTAGGGTTAGGCACCCCCGAGGGAAGGTTAGGGTTAGGCACCCCCCGGGGGACTTAGGTTTAGGCAGCGGGGAAAGGGGGGGTTAGGTTTAGGCACTTAGAGGGGGAATTAGGGTTAGGCACAGGGGGGAAGGTTAGGGTTAGGCACCCTAAAGGAGGGTTAGGGGGTAGAATTATGTTAGTTCAAACTTATCTTACAGACGATCAGGATTTCCTCCCTCCATGCGGCTGGCAGTACTTCGTACTGAATGCCATTTAAAATATAAACTCTCACGAGCAGCGCCCTCCCTCCTCTTATTTCTTTCCTCCCTTTAGGTCCACTAACTCAGCCAGATAATGATGGCCATTGACCATCAATGGTTATCAACCATCAATTTTTAACAACCGATAACAGATGGTTTTGCCTTTGATAGTGGATTTCCAATGGTTTTCTGCCATCGATGGCACTGAGCAAGAATGGTTTCTTTTTCCCTATGTGCCAGGACCTGGAGCCTAAGGGCCTGATTCAGCAAGGATTGCAATGGCAAAGCTGCACGCAGGCATATACTGTAGTGTGTACTGCATGCAGGTAGCTTTGTAATTGCAATTCTGGCAATAATGCAAATGCAGCAGGAGGTGTATAAAACCCCCTGCTCATTTGCGATCCCAGCACTGCGACCATTTGTGGTCGATGGTCACGATGGTGGATGGCATCGGGCGGCCGGCCAGCTGAGTAAGCCACAGCTTACTCAGGCTGGCCGGCTTGCAAGCCCACGCCGTCCCTGGGCTGGCCACTCCTGGAAAATGGGGCGGACACGCCCCATTTCCGGGAATGCCGGCCACCCCCGCACCGCCTCTTAAATGCTTCTGCCTGTCAATCAGGCAGAGGCATTCAAGGGCTTGCGTGCATTTTAGCAGGACCCATTCTGCACACAATGATCCGATAATCGGGAATCTGGGTTCAGCAGTTCACTGCTGAATCAGTCCTTGGTTCTGCCCCTCCCACTCTCTGATTGCCGATTGGCCCATTGCCCAGTAAGTATTAAAGCAAGGCTGAACACATACATGCTTACTCTCCCGGAAGTCGCGGGAGGCTCACGATTTTTCGGGTAACCCCCCACAACCAGTGCCAGATAAAGGTTCATCTGGGCCTGGAGCTGAAATGTATGAAAGGCCTATTGTGTGCCGGTGTGTTTCACCAGAAGAAATTAGATCTAGACACTTTAATGAGAACTAAAAAAAAAGTTCCTAAGTGCCACAAATAATAAAATATGACTATATCTATCTATATTCAGGGCCACATAGGACCCTTTTCTAAGGGGTCTCCCAGTGACGCCTGAGGTCTTCCCAAGTTCAGTGGGCGGTCCAGATGGCCAATGTATTGTATTGTATGGATTTGTACTGAATTCCGTCATCGTTGCCCTGTCCCCTGCTTCACATCGCAGATAGATATCTGACGCATTGTGTAGCAAGGGTGGGGCCACAATGATGTGATTGCGCCATCATGCCCACTGTGCCGCCCACTAGATCATGCGTGAAAGACAGGAAGAACAGCATGCTGTCACATACGTCCCTCTGTGATGATGTATGGGGCAGCACAGCGCTGTCATGGCTATAGTACTAGAGTGCGTTGGGGATGGAGAGGAGCAGGGGCACACTGAGGTTACCTGACATATGAGATATATATATATATATATACACATACACACAGATACAGACACACACACACACACACACACACACACACACACACACACACACACACACACACACACACACACACACACACACCAATCAGACATAATATTAAAAACCCCTGATAGGGGAAGTGAGTAACTTTAATAACATTTATTATTTCAATACAATTGCACCTGTAAAGGGGTCTGATACATTAGGCAGCAACAGGTAACAAAGGGTGGAGGGTGAGGGAAGATGAGCATACAGGTACAGGTAAGCATGGGGAAGGGGGAAAGCAGAGGGGGTAAGGGGACTGCCAGTAGCGGGAAATCTGGCTTTCTTTGACGCTGTGGAGATGAGGCTTTGTGTGGCAGAGTCAGTGCAGCCTGGGTGCTGCGTGTGTCACTACTGTCTCACTGCAGTGCTAGCCCCAGTTAGCGCGAGGCATTACCTTATAGTTGGAGGATGAAATCCTCCTCCGGCTGCAGAGAGATCATCCGCAGTTACCGACAACGCACCGGGGAGGCAGATGTATCTTGTACAGCAGAGGTGATGAGGAAGCCATTGCTGCTGCTGAGTTTAGAATGAGTGAAGTGACGTCACGCCACTTGGAGGAGGAGCCGCCGTACCAGCCCTTAAGACTATGCAGCGCAGGGAGGGCTAGTGCTAGTGAAACCTTCCACTGCGCTGCAGCTACCAAATATATGTTAGGTGTTTGAACCGCGGGTGGCCGTGGAGGATGGGGGAGCGGGGGCCCCTCAGTCAGACAGCAGCAGGCAGGCTGTAACAGGAAGAAAAAAAATTCCTGTCTGAGTGACAGCAGATCCCATGGGCCTATTTTGATGGGAGGGCCTGGAGCTGTAGCTCCACCCGCCCCATTGTTAATCCGGCCCTGCCCACAACCCTGGTAGAGTAGGCATTTCTCCCGCATTCCTGCCCACTTCCTAGTGAAGTGGGCAGAATAGGGAGAATTTCCGCCTCCTATTTAAATCTGCCCAAATCACTGCAATTTACCACCAGGTGGCAGGACTTATTGACGCGAACCCTCATATCCCGCCCCCCATTGCCTCCCAGCTGCTTCTTCTGCCCGAACTTCCCCCGGGAGGAGAAAAAGATAGTCGGCAAGTATGGCTGAACATCAGTGGATCAAACCATCGAAGATTCCCAGCAAATGGGGTCAACCACCAATGGTACCCACCAATTTACAGCCAGATGGTACGCACCAGGGGTAGGCAACCTGTGGCACTCCAGCTGCTGTGGAACTACACATCCCAGCATACCCTGCAACAGTTTTAGCATTCCCTAACAGCAAAATTGTGGAAGGACATGCTGGGATATGTAGTTCCACAGAAAATAGAGTGCCATAGGTTTCCCCTGGTATACACTATAACTATAACTACATATGTAATAAGAGTATGCTTACCATTTTGTGTCCTTGCTCTATGGCGCTGTGGAAAGGTTTTGATCCACCCATGGTGCCTTTCATTTTTATAGCTGTACACAGGAAGGGATGAATGATGTATACATGCACATAAAGGAAGTTATTAGTCCCTATTTAGAAACACACAAACTCTGCAGACAAGCTTTTCAATGTAAGTCATAATAGAACATCAACATGACAACATGATATATCCTACTTGTGTGTATCCACTGCAATACCAGCTACAGAGAACAGGTGTCTACTCAGACAACAGCAATATATGAGGATGCGCTGCAGTACCAGCTACAGATGATAGGTGGTAGTGCACTATCAAAACTCCCAACTACTTGTGATGATGATCCGCGTAATACCAGCTACAGTGGACAGGTGTCTATTCTGACAACTTCAATGTGGGGATCCGCTGCAGTACCAGCTACAGCTGATAGGTGGCAGTGCATCACATACACTGACAGCTCCACATTATTTTTTACTTACTGCATTCAGCATTTTGTTAAAGGTTGAGTAAATTTCAGTTCCAAGTCTGGTTATCAAGTCTCCAATTCCATCTAGTACTCCAGTCTGGTTTTTCCACAGAGGTTTATTCACATTTACCTCCTTTGGGCCCAGCCAATATCTCCCATCATCGGTCACAGTCAATATCTCCAATCATCGGTCACAGTCAATATCTCCAAAAATCTGTCTCAGCCAGTATCTCCAAACATCGGTCTCAAACCGATCCAGTACTTCGATTCATCATCATCGGTCTCAAAGCGATCCAGTACTTTAATTCATCAACTTAAACTGGTCCAGTTCTTCAATTTATCAACATCAGTCTCAATCCAATCCGGTTCTTCAATTCAGTAACATCAGACCCAACTTGACTGTCTCCAAACATCAGTTCCAACCTGATTGTCTCCAAACATCTTTTCCAATCTGACTGTCTCCAACATCGGTTCCAATTCGATCCTGCTTCATCAAATCCATATCATCGATTCCACTACATCGGTTCCTATCCGATTCCACTACAGTTCCAATTCAATTTCCAGCCTAATGAAGTTGTTCCCTACTGTCCTCACCTTCGGGCTCATCACCTCCAGCAGTTTCACTGCCTCCTATCTTCCCCCATTACATGAGGAAGTCCTGGCGCAAGCCACCCAGATTCAATCACGCCTTCCTAGGTTCCACTTCAGCCTCACACATCTGTTCCAACCAACTCCAACCCTCAGGGGTGACAATGAGATGACCAGCACAGTCTCCAGACTTAAACCGCATCAAGCTGGTTTGGGGTGACAGGACAGGAAGGTAAAAGTAAGGAAACCTGCAAACACATTTGTGGGAACTTAGGGCCTGATTCAGCAAGGATCGCAAGTGCAAAAACGCACGCACTCAGTTGATTGTTACCTTCTGCGCATGCGTATGCAATGCAGTGCACGTGCGCGAACCAGCCACTGCAATCACAGTGACTATGCCGACCCATCGTAGAGTGATTGACAGGAAGTACCGTTTGGGGGTGGTGACAGGGAAGTGGTCGGCGAAACGCAGGCGTGCTAGTGCGTTTCAATGCCGATACAGGGGTGTGCTTAAATTAGCCACAGCGTCGGCATACGCAGCATGAGCTCTAGCTGCGTAAAGGAATTTTAGCAATTTCTGGGTAAGGTAACCTGCCTTAATTGTGAGTGAGGATCCGATGGTACTCCATGGTACCGATGTGCAAGGTATTACAGATGTGAGTAAAGGGATGTGGGCGTCTTTAGATTGTGCTGCGGCAGCATTGCGATCGCAGTCATTTGCATAATTTTGCAGCAGAACTGAGTACACGCTTGCTGCCGCGATCGCATCAGCGATCCTTGCTGAATCAGGCCCAGTATCTGAGGTCCATCCCATACACAATCTCTCCAATCCTCAGCTTGTGTACACTCTTTCTGGGATCTTCTCTTTCCAGCCAAGCCTTGTTCTCGGACTATCCAAGCCTCAGACTCGCATCTGACAAGCCACTCGAAAATTGTGTGCCGCTCTCGACCTCCCGGGAAGGCAGGCAATCCTCCTGGCTGCCGCCCACCCCTCCTATCCCCCCCGCATTTACCTTAGCAACCCCCGCAGCAAGAGGGCTGGTGACGTGATTTGCGTAATTTTGGGGGCAAATATTGGGGGCCAAAATTACGTGATCGTGTGGCCCCGCCCCCCGCTCCGCCCACAAATACACATCGTCTGGCCGGCCCTACCTCCTCACGATAGCCACGCCCCCTGGCATGCCGATCTGGCAGCTCCCTCCCTCCCGGGGCAGCCACAAAGTCGGGAAGCCTGCAATATTCTCCTTGTATAGCCTGTTTGTTCAATACCATAACTAATTAGCAATTAACTGCTGCCATTTTCACTACACAATTTCTTATAATCATGTTAGCACATTGTTCTATGTAATAGATCATAAGCAATCCTTATTATAAAAACATAAAATATAATATAATTAGGGGTGAGCGGGTTCGGATTTCTGAAATCCGAACCCCCCCGAGCCCCCCCGATCCGAGTCCGATCCGAGTCAGGCTCGACTTTTCCCGCCTGACTCGGATCTGAAATCGAGGCAAAACGTCATCATCCCGCCTTCCGGGTCTCGCGGGTTTTGGATCCTATATAAGGTACCCGCGTCGGCGCCATTTTCTCACTCGGCTGTGGACAGTGAAGAGGGAGGGTGGGAGTTAGGGCTGTGTAGTGTAGTGTAGTGTAGTGCTGCTGTTGTCCACTACTTCAAAGTCCATAGGGGCTGGCTGTGTTGTGCTGTGCTGCTGTTGTTAATAGGGGCTGTGTCCACTACTTCAAAGTCCATAGGGGCTGGCTGGACTGTGTTGTGCAGTCAGTTCTCCATAGGGGCTGTGTCCACTCCAAAGTCCTGTGCAGTGGCCCAGTCCTAAAGGAGTGCTGTAGTGTTGTCCAGGGGGTGCTCTGTCCATCAGGGGTGCTCCCCCCAAGTGCTAAAAAAATAATATATTTTCTGTGTTTGTGAATTGTGTGCGCAGTAGCCGCACGTGCATCAACAAAGTAGTGCCAAGCGTGCGCCTGTGTCATAAGTAAAGGGCCGGCTGGCTTGACCGTTAAAGGGTGCTGTAACCCCCGAAAGTACACTCCAGTCCAAACAAAAAAAAAATTATTTTCTGTGTTTGTGAATTGTGTGCGCAGTAGCCGCACGTGCATCAACAAAGTAGTGCCAAGCGTGCGCCTGTGTCATAAGTTAAGGGCCGGCTGGCTTGACCGTTAAAGGGTGCTGTAACCCCCAAAGTACACTCCAGTCCAAACCAAAAAAAAAATTATTTTCTGTGTTTGTGAATTGTGTGCGCAGTAGCCGCACGTGCATCAACAAAGTAGTGCCAAGCGTGCGCCTGTGTCATAAGTAAAGGGCCGGCTGGCTTGACCGTTAAAGGGTGCTGTAACCCCCAAAGTACACTCCAGTCCAAACCAAAAAAAAAATTATTTTCTGTGTTTGTGAATTGTGTGCGCAGTAGCCGCACGTGCATCAACAAAGTAGTGCCAAGCGTGCGCCTGTGTCATAAGTAAAGGGCCGGCTGGCTTGACCGTTAAAGGGTGCTGTAACCCCCGAAAGTACACTCCAGTCCAAACCAAAAAAAAATTATTTTCTGTGTTTGTGAATTGTGTGCGCAGTAGCCGCACGTGCATCAACAAAGTAGTGCCAAGCGTGCGCCTGTGTCATAAGTAAAGGGCCGGCTGGCTTGACCGTTAAAGGGTGCTGTAACCCCCAAAGTACACTCAAGTCCAAACCAAAAAAAAAATTATTTTCTGTGTTTGTGAATTGTGTGCGCAGTAGCTGCACGTGCATCAACAAAGTAGTGCCAAGCGTGCGCCTGTGTCATAAGTAAAGGGCCGGCTGGCTTGACCGTTAAGGGTGCTGTAACCCCCGAAAGTACACTCCAGTCCAAACCAAAAAAAAAATTATTTTCTGTGTTTGTGAATTGTGTGCGCAGTAGCCGCACGTGCATCAACAAAGTAGTGCCAAGCGTGCGCCTGTGTCATAAGTAAAGGGCCGGCTGGCTTGACCGTTAAGGGTGCTGTAACCCCCGAAAGTACACTCCAGTCCAAACCAAAAAAAAAATTATTTTCTGTGTTTGTGAATTGTGTGCGCAGTAGCCGCACGTGCATCAACAAAGTAGTGCCAAGCGTGCGCCTGTGTCATAAGTAAAGGGCCGGCTGGCTTGACCGTTAAAGGGTGCTGTAACCCCCAAAGTACACTCAAGTCCAAACCAAAAAAAAAATTATTTTCTGTGTTTGTGAATTGTGTGCGCAGTAGCCGCACGTGCATCAACAAAGTAGTGCCAAGCGTGCGCCTGTGTCATAAGTAAAGGGCCGGCTGGCTTGACCGTTAAAGGGTGCTGTAACCCCCAAAGTACACTCCAGTCCAAACCAAAAAAAATATTATTTTCTGTGTTTGTGAATTGTGTGCGCAGTAGCCGCACGTGCATCAACAAAGTAGTGCCAAGCGTGCGCCTGTGTCATAAGTAAAGGGCCGGCTGGCTTGACCGTTAAAGGGTGCTGTAACCCCCAAAGTACACTCCAGTCCAAACCAAAAAAAATATTATTTTCTGTGTTTGTGAATTGTGTGCGCAGTAGCCGCACGTGCATCAACAAAGTAGTGCCAAGCGTGCGCCTGTGTCATAAGTAAAGGGCCGGCTGGCTTGACCGTTAAAGGGTGCTGTAACCCCCGAAAGTACACTCCAGTCCAAACCAAAAAAAAATTATTTTCTGTGTTTGTGAATTGTGTGCGCAGTAGCCGCACGTGCATCAACAAAGTAGTGCCAAGCGTGCGCCTGTGTCATAAGTAAAGGGCCGGCTGGCTTGACCATTAAAGGGTGCTGTAACCCCCAAAGTACACTCCAGTCCAAACCAAAAAAAAAATTATTTTCTGTGTTTGTGAATTGTGTGCGCAGTAGCCGCACGTGCATCAACAAAGTAGTGCCAAGCGTGCGCCTGTGTCATAAGTAAAGGACCGGCTGGCTTGACCATTAAAGGGTGCTGTAACCCCCAAAGTACACTCCAGTCCAAACCAAAAAAAATATTATTTTCTGTGTTTGTGAATTGTGTGCGCAGTAGCCGCACGTGCATCAACAAAGTAGTGCCAAGCGTGCGCCTGTGTCATAAGTAAAGGGCCGGCTGGCTTGACCGTTAAAGGGTGCTGTAACCCCCAAAGTACACTCCAGTCCAAACCAAAAAAAAAATTATTTTCTGTGTTTGTGAATTGTGTGCGCAGTAGCCGCACGTGCATCAACAAAGTAGTGCCAAGCGTGCGCCTGTGTCATAAGTAAAGGGCCGGCTGGCTTGACCGTTAAAGGGTGCTGTAACCCCCAAAGTACACTCCAGTCCAAACCAAAAAAAATATTATTTTCTGTGTTTGTGAATTGTGTGCGCAGTAGCCGCACGTGCATCAACAAAGTAGTGCCAAGCGTGCGCCTGTGTCATAAGTAAAGGGCCGGCTGGCTTGACCGTTAAAGGGTGCTGTAACCCCCAAAGTACACTCCAGTCCAAACCAAAAAAAAAATTATTTTCTGTGTTTGTGAATTGTGTGCGCAGTAGCCGCACGTGCATCAACAAAGTAGTGCCAAGCGTGCGCCTGTGTCATAAGTAAAGGGCCGGCTGGCTTGACCGTTAAAGGGTGCTGTAACCCCCGAAAGTACACTCCAGTCCAAACCAAAAAAAAATTATTTTCTGTGTTTGTGAATTGTGTGCGCAGTAGCCGCACGTGCATCAACAAAGTAGTGCCAAGCGTGCGCCTGTGTCATAAGTAAAGGGCCGGCTGGCTTGACCGTTAAAGGGTGCTGTAACCCACAAAGTACACTCCAGTCCAAACCAAAAAAAAAATTATTTTCTGTGTTTAGCCGCACGTATATATCAAATCGATATAACATAAATGGAGGACCAAACTTTCTCCGATAAAAATAAAATAGAGAATGATCAAGAACCACTTCCTCCTAGTGCTGAAGCTGCTGCCACTAGTCATGACATAGACGATAACATGCCATCAACGTCGTCTGCCAAGGCCGATGCCCAATGTCATAGTAGAGGGCACATACAATCCCAAATGGCAAAGTTCAGGAAAATGACCTTGAAAAAGACATTTAAATCAGCTGAAGAGAAACGTAAACTTGCCAATATGCCATTTACGACACGGAGTGGCAAGGAACGGCTAAGGTCGATCCCTAGTATGTTCATGACTAGTGGTTCAGCTTCACATGACGATGGAAGCCCTCCTCCCACTAAAAAAATCAAAAGAGTTAAGCTGGCAAAAGCACAGCGAAGAACTGTGCTTTCTAAGAAGATATCACAAATCCCCAAGGAGAGTCCAAGTGTGGTGGTGGTTGCGATGCCTGACCTTCCCAGCACTGGACGGGAAGAGGTGGCTCTTTCCACCATTTGCACGCCCCCTGCAAGTGCTGAAAGGAGCACCCACAGTCCACTTGCTGATATGCAAATTGAAGATGTCACTGTTGAAGTACAACAGGATGAGGATACTGGTGTAGCTGGCGCTGAGGAGGAAGTTGGCGAGGAGGATTCTGATGGTGATGTGGTTTGTTTAAATCAGGCTCCGGGGGAGACAGTTGTTGTCCGTGGGATGAAAAAGCCCATCACGGTCATGCCTGGGCAGAAGACCAAACATTCCACCTCTTTGGTCTGGCAATATTTCTATCCAAATCCGGACAACAACTGTCTTGCCATATGTACCATATATAAAGGTGAAATAAGTAGGGGTAGGGACGTCAACCACCTAGGAACATCCTCCCTTATACGGCACCTGCAGCGCGTTCATAAAAAGTTACTGTCAAGTTCAGAAACTTTGGCTAAGACCGTAAGCAGTCCAGGGACACCTAAATCCCGTTGTCCTGTTGTATCCAAGCGCCTGCAAACCACACCGTCAACTCCCTCCTCGTCAATTTCCTCCTTAGTCAGGATCGGAAGTAGTCCTGCAGGCCATGTCACTGGCATGACTGACTCTCCTATCCGGGATTCCTCTGGAGGATCCTGCATTGCTACGCCTACTGCTGCCGCTGCTGCTGTTGCTGCTGCTGGGAGTCGTTCATCATCCCAGAGAGGAAGTAGGAACACCACTACTTTTACTAAACAATTGACCCTCCAACAGTCCTTAGCGAGGAGGATGAAGTACGACAGCAGTCATCCTGAAGCAAAACGTATAACTGAGGCCTTGACTGCTATGTTGGTGTTAGACGTGCGTCCGGTATCCGCCATTAGTGCAGTGGGATTTAGACAATTGATGGAGGTAGTGTGTCCCCGGTTCCAAATCCCGTCTAGATTCCACTTCACTAGGCAGGCGATACCGAGACTGTACAGAAACGTCAGAAAAAGTGTACTCAGTGTCCTGAAAAATGCCGTTGTACACAATGTCCACTTAACCACGGACATGTGGACAAGTGGAACAGGGCAGACTAAGGACTATATGACTGTGACAGCCCACTGGGTAGATGTATCACCTTACGCAGCAACAGCAGCAGCGTCACCAGTAGCAGCATCTCAGAAACGCCAGCTCGTTACAAGGCAGGCTACGCTGTGTATCACCGGTTTCAGTAAGAGGCACACCGCCGACAACCTCTTAGAGAAACTGAGGGAAATCATCGCCCAGTGGCTTACCCCACTTAGACTCTCCTGGGGATTTGTGATATCTGACAACGCCACCAATATTGTGCGGGCATTACATCTGGGCAAATTCCAGCACGTCCCATGTTTTGCTCACACAATAAACTTGGTGGTTCAGAATTTTCTGAAAAGCGACAGGGGCGTGCAGGAGACGCTTTGGGTGGCCCGAAAAATTTCTGGCCACTTTCGCCATTCAGCGACTGCGTGCCGAAGACTGGAGCGCCAGCAAACACTCTTGAACCTGCCCCGCCATCACCTGAAGCAAGAGGTTGTGACGCGGTGGAACTCAACCCTCTATATGCTTCAGAGGATGGAGGAGCAGCAAAAGGCCATACAAGCCTATACATCCACCTATGACATAGGCAAAGGAGGGGGTATGCACCTGACTCAAGCGCAGTGGAGAATGATTTCCGTGTTGTGCAAGGTTCTCCAGCCCTTCGAACTTGCCACACGTGAAGTCAGTTCAGACACAGCCAGCTTGAGTCAGGTCATTCCCCTCATCAGGCTTTTGCAGAAGCAGCTGGAGAAAGTGAAGGAGGAGCTAAGACGGAGCGATTCCGCTCGGCATGTGGGACTTGTGGATGAAGCCCTTCATTCGCTTTGCCAGGATTCCAGGGTGGTCAATCTGTTGAAATCAGACCACTACATTTTGGCCACCGTGCTTGATCCTAGGTTTAAAGCCTATGTGGTGTCTCTCTTTCCGGCCGACACAAGCCTGCAGAGGTGCAAAGACCTGCTGGTGAACACACTGTCAGCTGAAGCGGAACGTGACACGTCAACGGCTCCTTCTTCATTTTCTCCCGCAACTGGGGCTGCCAGGAAAAAACTTAGGTATCCTAAGCAACCCGCTGGCGGTGATGCAGGGCAGGCAGGACCAAGTTTGGACATCTGGTCCGGACTGAAGGACCTGGCAACAATTTCTGACATGTCTACTGTCACTGCATATGATACTGTCACCATTGACAGAATGGTGGAGGATTACATCGGTGACAGCATCCAAGTAGGCATGTCAGACAGTCCATACCTGTACTGGCAGGAAAAAGAGGCAATTTGGAGGCCCCTGTACAAGCTGGCTCTATTTTACCTGAGTTGCCCCCCCTCCAGTGTGTACTCCGAAAGAGTGTTTAGTGCAGCCGGGAACCTTGTCAGCGAAAGGCGTAGGAGGTTGCTTCCACAGAATGTGGAGAAGATGATGTTCATCAAAATGAATTATCAGCTCTTCCAGGGAGACCAGCCTCCAGAAGGTACAGAGGGACCTGTGGTGGTGGATTCAAGTGGGGACGAGTTAATACTTTGTGAGGATGAGGATGTACACACTGAAGAGGGTGAGGAATCGGTGGATGAGGAGGATGAGGATGACATCTTGCCTCCGTAGAGCCAGTTTGTGCAGGGACACATTAATTGCCAGCTTGTTTTGTGGGGGCCCAAACGAACCAATCATTTCAGCCACAGTTGTGTGGCAGACCCTGGCGCTGAAATGATTGATTTGTTAAAGTGTGCATGTCCTGTTTATACAACATAAGGGTGGGTGGGAGGGCCCAAGGACAATTCCATCTTGCACTTCTTTTTTTTCTTTGCATTATGTACAGTTTGGGGCCTAGTTTTTCTAACTGCCATCCTGTCTGCCACTGCAGTGTCACTCCTAGATGGGTCACGTGTTTGTGCCGCCCACTCGTGTCGCTTAGCATAGTCATCCAGCTACCTCGGTGCAACCTTTTGGACATGAAAACACTATTGTGAGGTGTGAGGTGTTCAGAATAGACTGGAAATGAGTGGAAATTAAGGTTATTGAGGTTAATAATAGCATAGGAGCAGAGAAACCAACAAATTCTGTGATTTTAGCTGTTTTTATGCTTTTTAAAAAAAAAATACAGATCCAAAACACAAAACCCAGAACCCAAAACACGGAAGGGTGGTTTTGGCAAAGCCAATCCAGATCCAAAACACAAAGAAAGATCCAGATCCAAAACCAAAACACAAAACACGAAAAGTGGCCGGTGCACACCCCTAAATATAATATATAAAGCCCTATTCACAGTCTCCATTTTCTAGAAGCCCCTGTATTCTCTGAGCAATGCCATTTTTAGTGAGACAAATTTAATACATAAATATTCCTACAGTACATAGATAAAAAACACTGTTAATCACAAATGAAGACCATCGCGACCATCGGGCTTGCGACGAGACCCTTGCGGTAGGGTCTCGTGGTCGCAAGCCCCAGAGAGCTTTCAGCTCAAACAGAGCCGACAGCTCTCCCACTGACATCACTTGTGATGTCAGTGGGGCCGCCACCAAACGGTAGGCGTTACCATGGGAACGCATCCGTCTGGGCAGCCCCCCCGACTCGCCCACCAAAGGGGGCGTGCTGTCACTCAACATCGACAGCACGCCCCCTTTGGTGCGAGACCCGGAGCGACGGATTGCCCGTCGCTATCCGGGTCTCGCCCGTGCGCGTGACGGAGCCGGCTCCGTCGTGCGCATGCGCTCTGGGCCACCCATCGACCCGGTTGCGAGCACTCAGCTTTTGCGGCCGGGTCTGAATCAGGCCCAGAGTACTGCAGCAAAAGGGAAACAATCTTAAAAGGGAAACAATATGAATAGATAACATACATTAACGTACATAATAATAATAATAATTATTATTATTATTATTATGTGCATACTTTTTACATATAAAGTGCAAAAATAAATATTTTTTTTATTTTTCATTTGTTTTCTTATTTAGTACAAAAGTTTTCCATAAAAAAAAAATTCTTACAAATGGAAATATCGAATATCGAATCCTTCATTCATGTCAAAGGTGAAGGTGCTATGGGCATTAATCCAATAGGTTTCTCATTTTGCCCATATTTTTGAGCCTATAAACTTGTCTCCCATCTAGACATCACACGTATTATGCCACAAAAAGGGAACGTTTGGCTATGTCAAGCAAAAGGGTATTTCCTAGCATTCACTGTAACGTGTGTCAACATTGGGCCTGATTCAGACCCACTCGCGAGCGGCTGTCCGCTCGCAAGTGGGTCGATGTTATGCACTGAGCATGCGCACGACGGAGGGAGCTCCGTCGTGCGCATGCGCCAGACGCGACGAGCGAAGGAAAGTCCTTCGCTCGTTGTGTCCGATCAAAGGGGGCGTGCTGTCAGTAGGAGTGATTTTGGCTCTGATAGAGCCAAAATCACTCCGGAGCTTGCGGTTGAAAACCTCAACCGCAGGCTCCGGCTCGCAATTTCGATGGTCGCGATGGTCTCGACCATCGCGGCCATCAAAAAGCACGCTCGTATAGCCTGTGGGTGGTGACCCACAGCTATACGAGCGTCCAGGAGGACGCTCCATGAAAATGGAGCCCGGCCCTCATTCAGAGCGTGTGCTCTGCTCAGAGCGTACGGCTCTGAATGAGGGCCATTGTCCTAAAACTTAAAGTGGAATCATTTGTTTGACGACACTTGTAAATGATTAAATTGAGGGCTGGATTCAGAGTTGTACACTATTCCAGTATTTACGAAGTTGAGCGATTATCGGTCATCTGCGCATGCATCACGGTCACACTGCGCAGGTGCCAAGGTACCTTTGCGATGCCTCCCACAGTGAGCGTTACTTCGCAAAATGAATGACAGTCAGGGACCGTCTGGGAGAGGTACCGGGGAGTGGCGGTAAAAAATGCAGGCTTATCCCGGGCCATCTAAGGGGTCTTAGCCTGTATCTGCGATCCCATGCGCAGATAAAGCTTCGATATCTCAGTTCAGCCGGCCGTTCTGCATGGCCGATTATCGAATGATCTGCGACGGCAGCTGTGTATTTGTAGTTTAACGCAGTTGCTTGGATCTGTGAAGCCGCCGGTGGACGTCTCGAAACATTTCCAGGCGGATACAGCATTAATATATTTTCGCACAGCAGTTGCGTGCAGGATCGTGGCTGCCGATACATTAGCTTATATCTCTGAGGCCGGGATGTACTAAGGTTGCGCAGGGTTGTCTTAACAGCAGTGTGGGCCCTTGGCAAAGCAATGCACTGGGGCCCCTACCCACCCATTCACGGGAAAAAATTAAAATGGTCAATAAAATTAAAGCCTCCTGCATGCCCATCAGACCTCTCACACATGCAGATAGACTGGTCTGAAGCCAGCGGATTAAGTGAAACTGGGACTGAGGTGAGTACTCATCACCAGGGGGGGATGGGGTGGGGGAGGTTAGATCAGAATACAGGGCACCGGCGGCCGGCTTATAAAAATATAACAAGTTTACCAACTGGCCACAGCTGCAGGGTTCCCTACAAGCTTCGGGCCCTTGGGCAACTGCCCAACAAACCCAATGGAAGAAATGGCCCTGAGGTTGTGGTGACCTTTCTTTACTAATCGCATATGTACTAACTAGGGGTGAGCGGGTTCGGATTTCTGAAATCCGAACCCCCCCGAGCCCTCCCGATCCGAGGCCGATCCGAGTCAGGCTCGACTTTTCCCGCCTGACTCGGATCTGAAATCGAGGCAAAACGTCATCATCCCGCCTTCCGAGTCTCGCGGGTTTTGGATCCTATATAAGGTACCCGCGTCGGCGCCATTTTCTCACTCGGCTGTGGACAGTGAAGAGGGAGGGTGGGAGTTAGGGCTGTGTAGTGTAGTGTAGTGTAGTGCTGCTGTTGTCCACTACTTCAAAGTCCATAGGGGCTGGCTGTGTTGTGCTGTGCTGCTGTTGTTAATAGGGGCTGTGTCCACTACTTCAAAGTCCATAGGGGCTGGCTGGACTGTGTTGTGCAGTCAGTTCTCCATAGGGGCTGTGTCCACTCCAAAGTCCTGTGCAGTGTCCCAGTCCTAAAGGGGTGCTGTAGTGTTGTCCAGGGGGTGCTCTGTCCATCAGGGGTGCTCCCCCCAAGTGCTAAAAAAATAATATTTTTTGTGTGTTTGTGAATTGTGTGCGCAGTAGCCGCACGTGCATCAACAAAGTAGTGCCAAGCGTGCGCCTGTGTCATAAGTAAAGGGCCAGCTGGCTTGACCGTTAAAGGGTGCTGTAACCCCCAAAGTACACTCCAGTCCAAACCAAAAAAATAATTATTTTCTGTGTTTGTGAATTGTGTACGCAGTAGCCGCACGTGCATCAACAAAGTAGTGCCAAGAGTGCGCCTGTGTCATAAGTAAAGGGCCGGCTGGCTTGACCGTTAAAGGGTGCTGTAACCCCCAAAGTACACTCCAAACGAAAAAAAAATATTTTCTGTGTTTGTGAATTGTGTGCGCAGTAGCCGCACGTGCATCAACAAAGTAGTGCCAAGCGTGCGCCTGTGTCATAAGTAAAGGGACGGCTGGCTTGACCGTTAAAGGGTGCTGTAACCCCCAAAGTACACTCCAAACCAGAAAAAAAATATTTTCTGTGTTTGTGAATTGTGTGCGCAGTAGCAGCATGTGCATCAACAAAGTAGTGCCAAGCGTGCGCCTGTGTCATAAGTAAAGGGCCGGCTGGCTTGACCGTTAAAGGGTGCTGTAACCCCCAAAGTACACTCCAAACCAGAAAAAAAATATTTTCTGTGTTTGTGAATTGTGTGCGCAGTAGCCGCATGTGCATCAACAAAGTAGTGCCAAGCGTGCGCCTGTGTCATAAGTAAAGGGCCGGCTGGCTTGACCGTTAAAGGGTGCTGTAACCCCCAAAGTACACTCCAAACCAAAAAAAAAAATATTTTCTGTGTTTGTGAATTGTGTGCACTGTGGCTGCACGTGCATCAACAAAGGAGCAGCGCCAAGCGTGCGCCTGTGTCCCATAAGTAAAGAGCCGGCTGGCTCATTTCTTAAAGGGTGGTGTAACCCACAAAGTGCACTACACTCCAGCAAAAATAAAAAAATATTTTCTGTGTTTGTGTGCGCTTTAGCCGCACGTATATATCAATATAACATAAATGGAGGACCAAACTTTCTCGGATAAAAATAAAATAGGGAAAGATCAAGAACCACTTCCTCCTAGTGCTATTGCTGCTGCTGGGAGTTGTTCATCATCCCAGAGAAGAAGTAGGAACATCACTACTTTTACTAAACAATTGACCCTCCAACAGTCCCTAGCGATGAGGATGAAGTACGACAGCAGTCATCCTGAAGCAAAACGTATAACTGAGGCCTTGACTGCTATGTTGGTGTTAGACGTGCGTCCGGTATCCGCCATTAGTGCAGTGGGATTTAGACAATTGATGGAGGTAGTGTGTCCCCGGTTCCAAATCCCCTCTAGATTCCACCTGCATCCTCAAAGCAGCAGCGACAAGCATGCGTTTGTCTGTTAAAGGGTGGTGTAACTCTCAAAGTGCTCCAAAAAATAAAAAACTATTTTTTTAATGTGTTTGTGACTTGTGTGCGATGTAGCCGCACGTGCATCAACATAGTAGCAGCGCCAAGCGTGCGCCTGTGTCATAAGTCAAGGGCTGGTTTGGACATCTGGTCCGGACTGAAGGACGTGCCAACAATTTCTGACAAGTCTACTGTCACTGCATATGATACTGTCCTCAAAGCAGCAGCGACAAGCGTGCGTCTGTCTGTTAAAGGGTGGTGACACCCTCAAAGTGTGCTACACAAACAATAAAAATATTCTTCTTTTTTCTGTCTTTGTGAATTGTGTGGGCTGTAGCCGCACTTGCATCCTCAAAGCAGCAGCGACAAGCGTGCGTCTGTCTGTTAAAGGGTGGTGACACCATCAAAGTGTGCTACACAAACAATAAAAATATTCTTCTTTTTTCTGTCTTTGTGAATTGTGTGTGCTGTAGCTGCACTTGCATCCTCAAAGCAGCAGCGACAAGCGTGCGTCTGTCTGTTAAAGGGTGGTGACACCCTCAAAGTGTGCTACACAAACAATAAAAATATTCTTCTTTTTTCTGTCTTTGTGAATTGTGTGGGCTGTAGCCGCACTTGCATCCTCAAAGCAGCAGCGACAAGCGTGCGTCTGTCTGTTAAAGGATTACATCGGCGACAGCATCCAAGTAGGCATGTCAGACAGTCCGTACCTGTACTGGCAGGAAAAAGAAGCAATTTGGAGGTCCCTGTACAAACTGGCTCTATTTTACCTGAGTTGCCCCCCCTCCAGTGTGTACTCCGAAAGAGTGTTTAGTGCAGCCGGGAACCTTGTCAGCGAAAGGCGTAGGAGGTTGCTTCCACAAAATGTGGAGAAGATGATGTTCATAAAATGAATTATCAACTCTTCCAGGGAGACCAGCCTCCAGAACGTACAGAGGGACCTGTGGTTCCAGCGGGGATGAATTAATACTCTGTGAGGATGAGGATGTACACACTGAAGAGGGTGAGGAATCGGTGGATGAGGAGGATGAGAATGACATCTTGCCTCCGTAGAGCCAGTTTGTGCAGGGACAGATTAATTGCCAGCTTGTTTTGTGGGGGCCCAAACGAACCAATCATTTAAGCCACAGTTGTGTGGCAGACCCTGGCGCTGAAATGATTGGTTTGTTAAAGTGTGCATGTCCTGTTTATACAACATAAGGGTGGGTGGGAGGGCCCAAGGACAATTCCATCTTGCACCTCTTTTTTTTCTTTGCATTATGTACAGTTTGGGGCCTAGTTTTTCAAACTGCCATCCTGTCTGCCACTGCAGTTTCACGCCTAGATGGGTCACGTGTTTGTGCCGCCCACTCGTGTCGCTTAGCATAGTCATCCAGCTACCTCGGTGCAACCTTTTGGACATAAAAACACTATTGTGAGGTGTGAGGTGTTCAGAATAGACTGGAAATGAGTGGAAATTAAGGTTATTGAGGTTAATAATAGCATAGGAGCAGAAAAACCTACAAATTCTGTGATTTTAGCTGTTTTTATGCTTTTTTAAAAAAAAAATACAGATCCAAAACACAAAACCCAGAACCCAAAACACGGAAGGGTGGTTTTGGCAAAACCAATCCAGATCCAAAACACAAAGAAAGATCCAGATCCAAAACCAAAACACAAAACACGAAAAGTGGCCGGTGCACACCCCTAGTACTAACGTATGCTATTAGTATCGCAAAGGACAGCTCTTGTGATAAGAGCTGCCCTTTGCGAAGCAGCCGACGCCGGGTGACGGGGTCTCCGTGGGACCCCGTCCCTTCCGAGCCACAGGAGCTTCCTGCTGGTCACCTGTGCAGGAAACCCCGGGCTCCTCCTCCTCCCTGCACCCGGAAGATTAGGAGGGAGAGGAGGCGGAGGACCCAGGAGGTGCGCGGGCCGGTAACCATGGAGAGCAGGTGAGTGGGGGCCAGTGCTGGGCGATGGCGGGGTGGCGAGTCGGCGGCAAAGCGTCAGGAGCGGGGTGCGGTAAGACGCCCATAGGCTTCTATATGGTAATGGCAGGTTTTTCTGGCGTATCCCTCTGCACCGATAAAAGTGCGGCCGGGCTTAGTACATATGGATATGCGGTTAAAGCCCAGAAAACGGTTTTATCGCATTTTTCCTTTAATACATCCCGGCCTGAATCAGGCAAGTGTGTCAAGAAATATATAGGAAGACAATTGAAGATACAATATACTTGAAATATCAAGCAAAAATTTGTGAATCACAGTGTACCCAGGCATTTTGCAGAATTTTAGTTCTAAAGTCACAGACCGTGATCTTAAATAGGATATATTTATATATATATATATATATATCATGATCTAGTTGTGGCCGTGAGGACAATGAAAGATAGATCTGTTTTAAAATGTAATGGTGAGCGGATTAGAGTCAGCAAATTGATATTTTTTTACTGTATCAATCTAAAGATGTTTCATAGACGTTCGTATCTATAAGACCTGCCAACCTCACAAATCCATAAGTGATCTCAGAAAATAATGTTCAACATCAACAGTGATTGATTTCTGTGTTGATCAAATAAAACTCAGCACAAATGATAGTTCCAGGAGAACGAGCAGAAAGCGCATGTGCTTTAGACAAACGCTAAATGTAATTCTGGGCCTCAATTTACCCTGCACACTGCATTCAGCAGCAATGACTTATAGCAAATCAATAAGGTCATTCTGCCATTCCGAGTTGGAGGAATAGGACAATAGAACAATCTTGTTCTACATTTGTGTTCTTCTGTATTTAGTAGAATCATATGCACCACCATGCCTAAAGCTATCAGCACACTATTACGTATAGTGTCCCTGTCACCTGCACACAGTGGGGCGGCCATTTTGCTCAATGAGCACATATTCATGACAATGCAATCTGTTAGGTCACTAGGAAATAGTGACATTGCTGAGGCATGAGGTACTTTAATGAAATAATAAACTTTAAATCAAATAGCTACAGTAGGACACATTATCGTATTGGGATATAGAGGCTGATTCTTTTCCGTACGGCTGTGTCAGCCTACTTACAAGCTTAGGCTAATGCGAGACTCCGTCCACGTATGCCTTACACCCATGGGTCCGCATGCGAAATGATGTTCAACCTACTGTTTCCCAGTCTCCAGCCGTCATCATTAGTATCTGAATGTGCCGCCCATTCCATGCTGGTGCAAGATATCCGCAGAAACAGGCGGCTCCGTCCGCGCTCTACTGATGTTGGCTTACACGCCGATGATAACCACTGGAGGAAATACACTTATATTAAATGACGTATACTAATATAGCAGAACAAATTCAAGACACGTCAAAAGAGTAACCTGCTAGAGGTTATAAAACAGGTTCAAATGAGCAAAACCTGCAAAATAATGTAAGTTTAATTCATATAAAAAAGGGCCTTTTTCAGGGAACCAGTAATGGGTTAAGAACTTACATCTATTCTGCAGCAATGAAAAAGAGACTTGCCTGGTCCATGAAGCACTGTTCACTGGACTAATAAAGACTGGAAGAAGCTCTTAAGGACCGATGAATCAAAATGTTAAATCTTTGGTTCATCACGCAGGGTATTTGGGGGTCTATTCATTATCACTTGATTTTTACAAAAACAGGTGAAAATTAAAATTTTCACCTGCAATTATAAAAATTAAGTTATCGGGCCATTCATCAAGAAGGTAATGCAGGAGATATCACAGATACTTTTACTTTTGCAGAATGGACCGCTGTCCCCATACACTAGTATGGGGACAGAATTCATCAAGCTCCGAAAATACTAGGGGTGAGCGGGTTCGGATTTCTGAAATCCGAAACCCCCCGATCCGAGGCAGATCCGAGTCAGGCTCGACTTTTCCCGCCTGACTCGGATCTGAAATCGAGGCAAAACGTCATCATCCCGCCTTCCGAGTCTCGCGGGTTTTGGATCCTATATAAGGTACCCGCGTCGGCGCCATTTTCTCACTCGGCTGTGGACAGTGAAGAGGGAGGGTGGGAGTTAGGGCTGTTAATGTAGTGTAGTGTAGTGCTGCTGTTGTCCACTACTTCAAAGTCCATAGGGGCTGGCTGTGTTGTGCTGTGCTGCTGTTGTTAATAGGGGCTGTGTCCACTACTTCAAAGTCCATAGGGGCTGGCTGGACTGTGTTGTGCAGTCAGTTCTCCATAGGGGCTGTGTCCACTCCAAAGTCCTGTGCAGTGTCCCAGTCCTAAAGGGGTGCTGTAGTGTTGTCCAGGGGGTGCTCTGTCCATCAGGGGTGCTCCCCCCAAGTGCTAAAAAAATAATATATTTTCTGTGTTTGTGAATTGTGTGCGCAGTAGCCGCACGTGCATCAACAAAGTAGTGCCAAGCGTGCGCCTGTGTCATAAGTAAAGGGCCGGCTGGCTTGACCGTTAAGGGTGCTGTAACCTCCGAAAGTACACTCCAGTCCAAACCAAAAAAAAAATTATTTTCTGTGTTTGTGAATTGTGTGCGCAGAAGCCGCACGTGCATCAACAAAGTAGTGCCAAGCGTGCGCCTGTGTCATAAGTAAAGGGCCGGCTGGCTTGACCGTTAAGGGTGCTGTAACCTCCGAAAGTACACTCCAGTCCAAACCAAAAAAAAATTTATTTTCTGTGTTTGTGAATTGTGTGCGCAGTAGCCGCACGTGCATCAACAAAGTAGTGCCAAGCGTGCGCCTGTGTCATAAGTAAAGGGCCGGCTGGCTTGACCGTTAAGGGTGCTGTAACCCCCGAAAGTAGACTCCAGTCCAATCCAAAAAAAAAATTATTTTCTGTGTTTGTGAATTGTGTGCGCAGTAGCCGCACATGCATCAACAAAGTAGTGCCAAGCGTGCGCCTGTGTCATAAGTAAAGGGCCGGCTGGCTTGACCGTTAAAGGGTGCTGTAACCCCCGAAAGTACACTCCAGTCCAAACCAAAAAAAATGATTTTCTGTGTTTGGGAATTGTGTGCGCAGTAGCCGCACGTGCATCAACAAAGTAGTGCCAAGCGTGCGCCTGTGTCATAAGTAAAGGGCCGGCTGGCTTGACCGTTAAGGGTGCTGTAACCCCCGAAAGTACACTCCAGTCCAAACCAAAAAAAATTTTATTTTCTGTGTTTGTGAATTGTGTGCGCAGTAGCCGCACGTGCATCAACAAAGTAGTGCCAAGCGTGCGCCTGTGTCATAAGTAAAGGGCCGGCTGGCTTGACCGTTAAGGGTGCTGTAACCCCCGAAAGTACACTCCAGTCCAAACCCCAAAAAAAATTATTTTCTGTGTTTGTGAATTGTGTGCGCAGTAGCCGCACGTGCATCAACAAAGTAGTGCCAAGCGTGCGCCTGTGTCATAAGTAAAGGGCCAGCTGGCTTGACCGTTAAGGGTGCTGTAACCCCCGAAAGTACACTCCAGTCCAAACCAAATAAAAAATTATTTTCTGTGTTTGTGAATTGTGTGCGCAGTAGCCGCACGTGCATCAACAAAGTAGTGCCAAGCGTGCGCCTGTGTCATAAGTAAAGGGCCGGCTGGCTTGACCGTTAAGGGTGCTGTAACCTCCGAAAGTACACTCCAGTCCAAACCAAAAAAAAAATTATTTTCTGTGTTTGTGAATTGTGTGCGCAGTAGCCGCACGTGCATCAACAAAGTAGTGCCAAGCGTGCGCCTGTGTCATAAGTAAAGGGCCGGCTGGCTTGACCGTTAAGGGTGCTGTAACCCCCGAAAGTACACTCCAGTCCAAACCAAAAAAAAAATTATTTTCTGTGTTTGTGAATTGTGTGCGCAGTAGCCGCACATGCATCAACAAAGTAGTGCCAAGCGTGCGCCTGTGTCATAAGTAAAGGGCCGGCTGGCTTGACCGTTAAGGGTGCTGTAACCCCCGAAAGTACACTCCAGTCCAAACCCCAAAAAAAATTATTTTCTGTGTTTGTGAATTGTGTGCGCAGTAGCCGCACGTGCATCAACAAAGTAGTGCCAAGCGTGCGCCTGTGTCATAAGTAAAGGGCCGGCTGGCTTGACCGTTAAGGGTGCTGTAACCCCCGAAAGTACACTCCAGTCCAAACCAAATAAAAAATTATTTTCTGTGTTTGTGAATTGTGTGCGCAGCAGCCGCACGTGCATCAACAAAGTAGTGCCAAGCGTGCGCCTGTGTCATAAGTAAAGGGCCGGCTGGCTTGACCGTTAAGGGTGCTGTAACCCCCGAAAGTACACTCCAGTCCAAACCAAAAAAAAAATTATTTTCTGTGTTTGTGAATTGTGTGCGCAGTAGCCGCACGTGCATCAACAAAGTAGTGCCAAGCGTGCGCCTGTGTCATAAGTAAAGGGCCGGCTGGCTTGACCGTTAAGGGTGCTGTAACCCCCGAAAGTACACTCCAGTCCAAACCAAAAAAAAAATTATATATTTTCTGTGTTTGTGAATTGTGTGCGCAGTAGCCGCACGTGCATGAACAAAGTAGTGCCAAGCGTGCGCCTGTGTCATAAGTAAAGGGCCGGCTGGCTTGACCGTTAAAGGGTGCTGTAACCCCCGAAAGTACACTCCAGTCCAAACCCCCCAAAAAATTATATATTTTCTGTGTTTGTGAATTGTGTGCGCAGTAGCCGCACGTGCATCAACAAAGTAGTGCCAAGCGTGCGCCTGTGTCATAAGTAAAGGGCCGGCTGGCTTGACCGTTAAGGGTGCTGTAACCCCCGAAAGTACACTCCAGTCCAAACCAAAAAAAAAATTATTTTCTGTGTTTAGCCGCACGTATACTATATATCAAATCGATATAACATAAATGGAGGACCAAACTTTCTCCGATAAAAATAAAATAGAGAAAGATCAAGAACCACTTCCTCCTAGTGCTGAAGCTGCTGCCACTAGTCATGACATAGACGATAACATGCCATCAACGTCGTCTGCCAAGGCCGATGCCCAATGTCATAGTAGAGGGCACATACAATCCCAAATGGCAAAGTTCAGGAAAATGACCTTGAAAAAGACATTTAAATCAGCTGAATAGAAACGTAAACTTGCCAATATGCCATTTACGACACGGAGTGGCAAGGAACGGCTAAGGTCGATCCCTAGTATGTTCATGACTAGTGGTTCAGCTTCACATGACGATGGAAGCCCTCCTCCCACTAAAAAAATCAAAAGAGTTAAGCTGGCAAAAGCACAGCGAAGAACTGTGCTTTCTAAGAAGATATCACAAATCCCCAAGGAGAGTCCAAGTGTGGTGGTGGTTGCGATGCCTGACCTTCCCAGCACTGGACGGGAAGAGGTGGCTCTTTCCACCATTTGCACGCCCCCTGCAAGTGCTGAAAGGAGCACCCATAGTCCACTTGCTGATATGCAAATTGAAGATGTCACTGTTGAAGTACAACAGGATGAGGATACTGGTGTAGCTGGCGCTGAGGAGGAAGTTGGCGAGGAGGATTCTGATGGTGATGTGGTTTGTTTAAATCAGGCTCCGGGGGAGACAGTTGTTGTCCGTGGGATGAAAAAGCCCATCACGGTCATGCCTGGGCAGAAGACCAAACATTCCACCTCTTTGGTCTGGCAATATTTTGATCCAAATCCAGACAACAACTGTCTTGCCATATGTACCATATGTAAAGGTGAAATAAGTAGGGGTAGGGACGTCAACCACCTAGGAACATCCTCTCTTATACGGCACCTGCAGCGCGTTCATAAAAAGTTACTGTCAAGTTCAGAAACTTTGGCTAAGACCGTAAGCAGTCCAGGGACACCTAAATCCCGTTGTCCTGTTGTATCCAAGCGCCTGCAAACCACACCGTCAACTCCCTCCTCGTCAATTTCCTCCTTAGTCAGGATCGGAAATAGTCCTGCAGGCCATGTCACTGGCATGACTGACTCTCCTATCCGGGATTCCTCCGGAGGATCCTGCATTGCTACGCCTCCTGCTGCCGCTGCTGCTGTTGCTGCTGCTGGGAGTCGTTCATCATCCCTGAGAGGAAGTAGGAACACCACTACTTTTACTAAACAATTGACCCTCCAACAGTTCTTAGCGAGGAGGATGAAGTACGACAGCAGTCATCCTGAAGCAAAACGTATAACTGAGGCCTTGACTGCTATGTTGGTGTTAGACGTGCGTCCGGTATCCGCCATTAGTGCAGTGGGATTTAGACAATTGATGGAGGTAGTGTGTCCCCGGTTCCAAATCCCGTCTAGATTCCACTTCACTAGGCAGGCGATACCGAGACTGTACAGAAACGTCAGAAAAAGTGTCCTCAGTGTCCTGAAAAATGCCGTTGTACACAATGTCCACTTAACCACGGACATGTGGACAAGTGGAACAGGGCAGACTAAGGACTATATGACTGTGACAGCCCACTGGGTAGATGTATCACCTTACGCAGCAACAGCAGCAGCGTCACCAGTAGCAGCATCTCAGAAACGCCAGCTCGTTACAAGGCAGGCCACGCTGTGTATCACCGGTTTCAGTAAGAGGCACACCGCCGACAACCTCTTAGAGAAACTGAGGGAAATCATCGCCCAGTGGCTTACCCCACTTAGACTCTCCTGGGGATTTGTGATATCTGACAACGCCACCAATATTGTGCGGGCATTACATCTGGGCAAATTCCAGCACGTCCCATGTTTTGCTCACACAATAAACTTGGTTGTGCAGAATTTTCTGAAAAGCGACAGGGGCGTGCAGGAGACGCTTTGGGTGGCCCGAAAAATTTCTGGCCACTTTCGCCATTCAGCGACTGCGTGCCGAAGACTGGAGCACCAGCAAACACTCTTGAACCTGCCCCGCCATCACCTGAAGCAAGAGGTTGTGACGCGGTGGAACTCAACCCTCTATATGCTGCAGAGGATGGAGGAGCAGCAAAAGGCCATACAAGCCTATACATCCACCTATGACATAGGCAAAGGAGGGGGTATGCACCTGACTCAAGCGCAGTGGAGAATGATTTCCGTGTTGTGCAAGGTTCTCCAGCCCTTCGAACTTGCCACACGTGAAGTCAGTTCAGACACTGCCAGCTTGAGTCAGGTCATTCCCCTCATCAGGCTTTTGCAGAAGCAGCTGGAGAAAGTGAAGGAGGAGCTAAGACGGAGCGATTCCGCTCGGCATGTGGGACTTGTGGATGAAGCCCTTCATTCGCTTTGCCAGGATTCCAGGGTTGTCAATCTGTTGAAATCAGACCACTACATTTTGGCCACCGTGCTCGATCCTAGGTTTAAAGCCTATGTGGTGTCTCTCTTTCCGGCCGACACAAGCCTGCAGAGGTGCAAAGACCTGCTGGTGAACACACTGTCAGCTGAAGCGGAACGTGACACGTCAACGGCTCCTTCTTAATTTTCTCCCGCAACTGGGGCTGCCAGGAAAAAACTTAGGTATCCTAAGCAACCCGCTGGCGGTGATGCAGGGCAGGCAGGACCAAGTTTGGACATCTGGTCCGGACTGAAGGACCTGGCAACAATTTCTGACATGTCTACTGTCACTGCATATGATACTGTCACCATTGACAGAATGGTGGAGGATTACATCGGTGACAGCATCCAAGTAGGCATGTCAGACAGTCCATACCTGTACTGGCAGGAAAAAGAGGCAATTTGGAGGCCCCTGTACAAACTGGCTCTATTTTACCTGAGTTGCCCCCCCTCCAGTGTGTACTCCGAAAGAGTGTTTAGTGCAGCCGGGAACCTTGTCAGCGAAAGGCGTAGGAGGTTGCTTCCTCAAAATGTGGAGAAGATGATGTTCATCAAAATGAATTATCAGCTCTTCCAGGGAGACCAGCCTCCAGAAGGTACAGAGGGACCTGTGGTGGTGGATTCAAGTGGGGACGAGTTAATACTTTGTGAGGATGAGGATGTACACACTGAAGAGGGTGAGGAATCGGTGGATGAGGAGGATGAGGATGACATCTTGCCTCCGTAGAGCCAGTTTGTGCAGGGACACATTAATTGCCAGCTTGTTTTGTGGGGGCCCAAACGAACCAATCATTTCAGCCACAGTCGTGTGGCAGACCCTGGCGCTGAAATGATTGATTTGTTAAAGTGTGCATGTCCTGTTTATACAACATAAGGGTGGGTGGGAGGGCCCAAGGACAATTCCATCTTGCACCTCTTTTTTTTCTTTGCATTATGTACAGTTTGGGGCCTAGTTTTTCTAACTGCCATCCTGTCTGCCACTGCAGTGTCACTCCTAGATGGGTCACGTGTTTGTGCCGCCCACTCGTGTCGCTTAGCATAGTCATCCAGCTACCTCGGTGCAACCTTTTGGACATAAAAACACTATTGTGAGGTGTGAGGTGTTCAGAATAGACTGGAAATGAGTGGAAATTAAGGTTATTGAGGTTAATAATAGCATAGGAGCAGAAAAACCTACAAATTCTGTGATTTTAGCTGTTTTTATGCTTTTTTTCAAAAAAATACAGATCCAAAACACAAAACCCAGAACCCAAAACACGGAAGGGTGGTTTTGGCAAAACCAATCCAGATCCAAAACACGAAGAAAGATCCAGATCCAAAACCAAAACACAAAACACGAAAAGTGGCCGGTGCACACCCCTAGAAAATACATTATTTTCAGAGCTTGACTGCGGGAGCATTCACCATCTTCAGATGGCAAATACTCCCGCTTGTGGATCGCAACCTGCTCCTTCCTATGGGAAGGAGTTCCAGGTTGCAAAGAGGGATCCTTTCGGATCCCTCCACCCCTATCTGGCTCCTTCCACTGGACGTCGGGGTTCTTGTGCGCATGCGTGACCTGTAGATCACGCATGCGCAGTCCCGTCACTGCTCTGAAAGGAGCAGTGAGACATTCGCATCAGCTGTCACCGCACCGGAGCAATGATAAATTGCTCCGGCAGCCGCTGCCGTTCGGACCCCGATAATTAACATCATGAAAAGGCCCCTTGGACACTATGGAGTAGGCGAAAGGATGGTTACTCAGTGTGTGGGGTTTGTTTACTTAATGGTGGCTTTTTTAAGCCCAAAATTTAAAAGGGCAGTGCATCCTGAAAAAGCTAGATGAGTCAAAAATTTAGATTAAATTTTGATAAACAAAATGATTCTGATTCCCATTTTTATCTCCAATCGTTTATTTGTTCTATGCTTAACTTCAGAGTACGTTGAGACATTAAACTGCATAATTAAAACTGGAAAAATAGGGGTGTTCTAAAACGTTTGATTAGTAGTGTATCTGTCTGGCACTGACAATGTGTTTCTGCCGTCTATCCAGGTATAAGCATCCTTTAGCAATCCAGCTGCTATCAGACTGAGGGGCCTATTCATTAAACCTAAAAATTCTCTAGAGATAATTAGGTTTAGAACTCGCATGGAGTTCTACCTAATTATAGGTGGAATTCATCATTCCACCTCTCCATAAGTATCTATTCCGAAAAGCTGTCATTTTTGCGATGACAGCTTTTCGGGAAATAGATACTTTTCCCTGCATACACTACCTTATAGCATCTGGAAACAGTGCTGCGCATGCGCTGTTACATCTGTAAAACCAGCGCATGCGCAGCACTGCCTACAGATGCGTTTGTGTACCCTATAGACCCCCCCACCCCCCTCTCCCCTCCTCTCACCTCCCCCCCCCGACTTACCTGTCCGCGCAGCAGCCTCCGGCTCCGTCCTGCTGGTCTGTCATGTGGTTTCCCTGCAGACCACATGACAGATTAGAAAAAAAAAAAAAAAATTTTTTTCTTTTTCTAAACTTTCTTGTGCTCTGCTGGGGAGCACACATGACAGACCAGCCTCCGGAGCCCGAGGACGGAGCAGAGCACCGGAGGGACTCGTCGGGGGACCTGCACACGCGGATACAGGTAAGTGGATTCTGCTATTCGCCACCTCACAGTGGCGAATAGTAACTGCATCAAATTCCGAAAATTGATAATTTTCGGAATTTGATGAATACCATAATTTCCACATCCCCATACTAATGTACTAATGTATGGGGAGTGTGGAAATTAACGCAGGGGGACTTAGCAAGGAGATATCTGTGATATCTCTTGTGTTAAGTCTGTTCATGAATACCAAAATAACATTATTTAAGGAAAATGTCCTTAAAAACGTTATTTTAGTGTTGATGAAAATAGGCCCCTGATACTCCTATGATCCCCAAACTCAACACATTGCTAGATGTAGTTCGCTGACAGCGAGGGGCCAAAAGTTCTTCATCCACCCATTATAGAAATCATAAGTCCTGCAAATGACACATTTCATACCACTGTAAGAGGCCAGTTAACCAAGTCTAACTTAACCCACTGACAACCAGAAGGACCAACAGAGGCCGCTCTGAAAAACACAATGGCTCATTATTCTTTGTTTGCCATCTGTTCCCTATGTACTAAATGCCTTTCCGTGCAGAAGGAAATAAAAACCGCTGTAAATATATGTATGTATGTACATACAGATGTCAAGATGAGGAATGGACGTATTGATTTGCCGTGA
The DNA here is from genome assembly GCA_031769625.1 of Taudactylus pleione. Lineage (NCBI taxonomy): Eukaryota > Metazoa > Chordata > Amphibia > Anura > Myobatrachidae > Taudactylus > Taudactylus pleione. Next base: position 8,358,014 of record JAUIMM010000197.1, read on the forward strand.
ATCATCGTTTCTGCTGTACGTGCTTGAGTGCATACGGGGAGATCTGAAAGAAGGTATCATGACCTTCAAAGGGACGAGTCGTAACAAACAGACTGACTCACACACACACAGCAGATCAGGCCACCTCTAATGTAGTTTAGAATGTACAGTTTTGTGCTTCCGCACTAAAGAGAACAAGACATACAAGACTCTTTCATTCACCGGCCTCTCATAGTGCTTGGCTGAGTGAGCCAGGACAGGCATCTCTTTCATGGGCACAGCCTGCAGCTGAGGGGCTGACTACCGGTACTAGTGTTCTGAACTTTTCATCAGCCCTATGTGTGAGCTGCCAGTGCAATACTTAACCGCTCTCTATTCCCTGCGGTTTCAAGGGGCCTGGGGTACAACAAAGGCCGGAGGAACCGGATCCCCGAGCAGGTTGAGAGCTTTGTGTATCCTAGCCGATGTGGAAGGAGCTCCTGCCTCTAGTCGTGTCATGGAAAAGTGCTCAGCAATTTGTTTCTGTTAAACAGGACCTTTCTCTAGAGGAAGTATTTGGCTTTTCATCCCTGGCTGTGTCTGGCTGCCAATCTGCCTCGGAGCCTGAGGATGCTGCTGAGACACTGACAGTCCCACCGCACTACATCTAACCCATAGTAAACCCTCCAGACTGAAAGCACTCTAATCACAGAGCGCAGGGGTGCAGTAATGATAGCTAAAGGAGGTGTCTTTATGCAAAGCTCCTCCGATACAGGGTATGCAGATAGCAAATGCACCACCGCCACCTGTGCCAGAGTTCTGAAGAAAAGAAAAAATACAAAATACTCTCAAAATAGACATAATTCTAAGTATTACAGGCATTGCTGTGTGACAGAATGGGCAAATAAAGCCTCAGAAGAGGATGACTTGTTTTCTTCTGAAAAAGCGGGTAGAGGAACGAAAAAAAAGTTTGGTGTATTTAAATGTGGCAGCAGTAAAATAAAGTAAAAATGTAAAAAATTTACATTTAAAAATAACAATTTTATACATATATATATATATATATATATATATATACAGTATATATTAGGGGTGTGCACCGGCCACTTTTTGTGTTTTGGTTTTGGATCTGGATCTTTCTTCGTGTTTTGGATCTGGATTGGTTTTGCCAAAACCACCCTTCCGTGTTTTGGGTTCTGGGTTTTGTGTTTTGGATCTGTATTTTTTTGAAAAAAAGCATAAAAACAGCTAAATTCACAGAATGTGTTGGTTTTTCTGCTCCTATGCTATTATTAACCTCAATAACCTTAATTTCCAATCATTTCCAGTCTATTCTGAACACCTCACACCTCATAATAGTATTTTTATGTCCAAAAGGTTGCACCGCGGTAGCTGGATGACTATGCTAAGCGACATGAGTGGGCGGCACAAACACGTGGCCCATCTAGGAGTGACACTGCAGTGGCAGACAGGATGGCAGTTTGAAAAACTAGGCCCCAAACAGTACATAATGCAAAGAAAAAAAAGAGGCGCAAGATGGAATTGTCCTTGGGCCCTCCCACTCACCCTATGTTGTATAAACAGGACATGCACACTTTAGCAAACCAATCATTTCATTGCCAGGGTCTGCCACACGACTGTGGCTGAAATTATTGGTTCGTTTGGACCCCCACAAAACAAGCTGGCAATTAATCTGTCCCTGCACAAACTGGCTCTACGGAGGCAAGATGTCGTCTTCATCCTCCTCATCCACCGATTCCTCACCCTCTTCAGTGTTGTGTACATCCTCATCCTCACAGAATATTAATTCGCCCCCGCTGGAATCCGCCACCACAGGTCCCTCTGTACGTTCTGGAGGCTGGTCTCCCTGGAAGAGTTGATAATTCATTTTTATGAATAACATCTTCTCCACATTTTGTGGAAGCAACCTCCTACGCCTTTCGCTGACAAGGTTCCCGGCTGCACTAAACACTCTTTCGGAGTACACACTGGAGGGGGTGCAACTCAGGTAAAATAGAGCCAGTTTGTACAGGGGCCTCCAAATTGCCTCTTTTTCCTGCCAGTACAGGTACAGACTGTCTGACATGCCTACTTGGATGCTGTCACCGATGTAATCCTTTAACAGACAGACGCACGCTTGTCGCTGCTGCTTTGAGGATGCAGGTGTGGCTACAGCCCACACAAGTCACAAAGACAGAAAAATAAAGAAGAATTTATTTTTTTGGTGGAGCGCACTTTGAGGGTTACACCACCCTTTAACAGACAGACGCATGCTTGTCGCTGCTGCTTTGAGGATGCAGGTGCGGCTACTGCGCATACATTTCACACACAAACACAGAAAAAAAGAAGATTATTTTATTTTGGTTGGAGCGCACTTTGGGGGTTTCACCATCCTTTAACAGACAGATGCATGCTTGTCGCTGTTGCTTTGAGGATGCAGGTGCGGCTACAGCCCACACAATTCACAAAGACAGAAAAAAATATATATATATTTTTTGTGGAGCGCACTTTGAGGGTTACACCACCCTTTAACAGACAGACGCACGCTTGTCGCTGCTGCTTTGAGGATGCAGGTGCGGCTACTGCGCATACATTTCACACACAAACACAGAAAAAAAGATTATTTTATTTTGGTTGGAGCGCACTTTGGGGGTTACACCACCATTTAACATACAGACACAAGCTTGTCGCCGCTGCTTTGAGGATGCAGGTGTGGCTACAGCCCACACAATTCACAAAGACAGAAAAAAAAAAAAATTTAATTTTTTGTGGAGCGCACTTTCGAGGTTACAGCACCCTTTAACGGACAAGCCATCCGGCCCTTTCCTTATGACACAGGCGCACGCTTGGCGCTGCTCCTTTGTTGATGCACGTGCAGCCACAGTGCACACAATTCACAAAGACAGAAAATAATTCCTCCACCATTCTGTCAGTGGTGACAGTATCATATGCAGTGACAGTAGACATGTCAGAAATTGACATTGTTGGCATGTCCTTCAGTCCAGACCAGATGTCCAAACCGGCCCTTGACTTATGACACAGGCGCACGCTTGGCGCTGCTGCTGTGTTGATGCACGTGCGGCTACTGCGCATACATTTCGCACACAAACACAGAAAAAAAAGAATTGTTTATTTTTTGTGGAGTGCACTTTGGGGGTTACACCATCCTTTAACAGACTTATGGGACACAGGTGCACGCTTGGCGCTGCTCCTTTGTTGATGCACGTGCAGCCACAGTGCACACAATTCACAAACACAGAAAATAATTTTTTATTTTGTTTGGAGTGCACTTTGGGGGTTACAGCACCCTTTAACGGTCAAGCGAGCCAGCCCTTTACTTATGGGACACAGGCGCACGCTTGGCGCTGCTCCTTTGTTGATGCATGTGCAGCCACAGTGCACACAATTCGCAAACACAGAAAATAATTTTTTATTTTGTTTGGAGTGCACTTTGGGGGTTACAGCACCCTTTAACGGTCAAGCCAGCCGGCCCTTATGACACAGGCGCACGCTTGGCGCTACTTTGTTGATGCACATGCGGCCACAGTGAACACAATTCACAAACACAGAAAATAATTTTTTATTTTGTTTGGAGTGCACTTTAGGGGTTACAGCACCCTTTAATGGTGAAGCCAGTTGACCCTTTACTTATGACACAGGCGCACGGTTGGCGTTACTTTGTTGATGCACTTGCGGCTACTGCGCACACAATTCACAAACACAGAAAAAAAAAATTTTTTTTTTTGGAGTGCACTTTGGGGGATCACCCCTGATGCACAGATCACCCCCTGGACAACACTACAGCACCCCTCTAGGACTACAGCCTTTATGGGACACTGCACAACACAGTCCAGCCAGCCCCTATAGACTTTGGAGTGGACACAGCCCCTATGACTGCAACTGACTGCACAACACAGCCCAGCCAGCCCCTATGACAGCAGCACAACACAGTACAGTCAGCCCCTATGGACAACAGCAGCATAACACAGCCCAGTCAGCCCCTATGGACTGAGTGGTCATAGCCCCTATGGACAACAGCAGCACAACACAGCACAGCCAGCCCTAGCTCCCACACTCCCTCTTCACTGTCCACTGCCGGAGTAAGAAATGACGCAGACGCGGGGACCTTTTATAGGATCCAAAACCTGCGAGATCCGGAAGGCGGGATGATGACGTTTTGCCTCGATTTTAGATCCGAGTCAGGCGGGAAAAGTCGAGCCTGACTCGGTTACGACTCGGATCGGGGGGGCTCGGGAGGGGTTATGATTTCAGAAATCCGAACCCGCTCATCCCTAATATATATATATATATATATATATATATATATGTTAATAGTTTATTTTGATCAATTAACAAAATGCAAAGTGAATGAACAGAAGAGAAATCTAAATCAAATCAATATTTGTTGTGACCACCCTTTGCCTTCAAAACAGCATCAATTCTTCTAGGTACACTTGACACAATTTTTAAAGGAACTCGGCAGTGAGGTTGTTCCAAACATCTTGGAGTACTAAGCACAGATCTTCTGTGGATGTAGGCTTGCTCAAATCCTTCTGTATCTTCATGTAATCCCAGATAGACTCGATGATGTTGAGATCAGGGCTCTGTGGGGGCCATATCATCACTTCCAGGACTCCTTGTTCTTTTTTATGCAGAAGATAGTCCTTAGTTTATATACTGCAGCATAAGCCCTAAACCTAAGTCGGCCAGATCGTATAACAGGTACTTCATTAGCAGTGTTAGAGATCGCGGTGACCGCTGCTTTTCAGAGAAGCAGTCCCCGCACCTGAGGAATACTAAATCACTCCGGTAATTAAGTATCCAACCAGTCCCTGATGATGAATAGGCCCCTATATAATCTAAAGTAAAGATGTGCTGGTCCGGTTCCCAGAGGACCAACAACAACCGAATTTAGGGGTTACTAGTCCCAGCTCGGTTTCACGGTCAGCTCAGAACTTGTAAACAGGTCCAAATTACATGATATTACCTGTTTTTTTATTTCTTTATTTAAAAATACAAATTTTGCAACACGAGATGAATCCAGATCCATAACTAAAACAAGGGTCTGTGCACATCTTTAACCTAAAGTGGAGATAAGCAGGTCCGGTTCGCCGAGTACCGGACCCACCCGAACAGTGGGTCCGGGCTCGAATTTTCCCGCCTGACTCGGAATCCAAAACAAGGCAAATCGTCATCCACCCGCTGTCGGATTCTCACGGGTTTTAAATTGTATATAAGTCCCTCCCCGCGGTGATCGGCCATTTCCTTGCTGAGTCCCGGGCTGTCAATCTGTGCTGTGCTCCGTCCAAGGGGACTGTGTGACAAGGGGGCTGTTGTTCAATCAGTGCCTGTGTGTCCAATCCAGGGATGTACTGTCACTGTCCAGGGGGCTGTTTAAACAGGGGTGTGCTGTGCTCTGCCCAGGGGGGGCTGTTCAATCAGGGGCTGTGTGCCCAATCCAGGGGTGTGCTGTCTGTCCAATGGCTGTAAAAGTTAAAAGCATTTTTATATCCATTATTTTGTATCCTTATAAGCACTGTGATGCTGTATGCTGTATCCCTACCTTCTCAGTGTATTCATATGTAAGCACTGTGACGCTGCTGGTCATACCGTAGCGTAATATTCATATAATTATATTGTGACGCTGTGGGTCATTCATACCACAGTGTAAAATTCATAAAAATATTGTGAGAGACGCCGTAGGGTCATCATACCGCAGTGTAAAATTCATAAAGTACTGTGAGTGATGCTGTAGGTTCATCATACTGCAGTGTAAAATTCATAAAGTACTGTGAGTGATGCTGTAGGTTCATCATACCGCAGAGTAAAATTCATAAAGTACCGTGAGAGACGCTGTAGGTTCATCATACCGCAGTGTAAAATTCATACAAGTATTGTGAGTGACGCCGTAGGTTCATCATACTGCAGTGTAAAATTCATAAAGTATTGTGAGTGACGCCGTAGGTTCATCATACCGCAGTGTAAAATTCATACAAGTATTGTGAGTGACGCCGTAGGTTCATCATACCCCAGTGTAAAATTCATACAAGTATTGTGAGTGACGCTGTAGGTTCATCATACCGCAGTGTAAAATTCATACAAGTATTGTGAGTGACGCCATAGGTTCATCATACCGCAGTGTAATATTCATAAAGTATTGTGAGTGACGCCGTAGGTTCATCATATCGCAGTGTAAAATTCATACAAGTATTGTGAGTGACGCCGTAGGTTCATCATACCGCAGTGTAAAATTCATAAAGTATTGTGAGTGACGCTGTAGGTTCATCATACTGCAATGTAAAATTCATACAAGTATTGTGACTGATGCTGTAGGTTCATCATACCGCAGTGTAAAATTCATAAAGTACTGTGAGAGACGCTGTAGGTTCATCATGCCGCAGTGTAAAATTCATAAAGTATTGTGAGTGACGCTGTAGGTTCATCATACCGCAGTGTAAAATTCATAAAGTATTGTGAGTGACGCTGTAGGTTCATCATACTGCAGTGTAAAATTCATAAAGTGTTGTGAGTGATGCTGTAGGTTCATCATGCCGCAGTGTAAAAGTCATACAAGTATTGTGCGTGACGCTGTAGGTTCATCATACCGCAGTGTAAAATTCATAAAGTATTGTGAGTGACGCTGTAGGTTCATCATACCGCAGTGTAAAATTCATACAAGTATTGTGAGTGACGCTGTAGGTTCATCATACCGCAGTGTAAAATTCATACAAGTATTGTGAGTGACGCCGTAGGTTCCTCATACCGCAGTGTAAAAGTCATACAAGTATTGTGAGTGACGCCGTAGGTTCATCATACCGCAGTGTAAAATTCATAAAGTATTGTGAGTGACGCTGTAGGTTCATCATACTGCAATGTAAAATTCATAAAGTATTGTGACTGATGCTGTAGGTTCATCATACCGCAGTGTAAAATTCATAAAGTACTGTGAGAGGCGCTGTAGGTTCATCATACCGCAGTGTAAAATTCATAAAGTATTGTGAGTGACGCTGTAGGTTCATCATACCACAGTGTAAAATTCATACAAGTATTGTGAGTGACGCCGTAGGTTCATCATACCACAGTGTAAAATTCATAAAAGTATTGTGGGTGACGCCGTAGGTTCATCATACCACAGTGTAAAATTCATACAAGTATTGTGAGTGACGCCATAGGTTCATCATACTGCAGTGTAAAATTCATAAAGTATTGTGAGTGACGCCGTAGGTTCATCATACTGCAGTGTAAAATTCATAAAGTATTGTGAGTGACGCCGTAGGTTCATCATACTGCAGTGTAAAATTCATAAAGTATTGTGAGTGACGCCGTAGGTTCATCATACTGCAGTGTAAAATTCATAAAGTATTGTGAGTGACGCCGTAGGTTCATCATACTGCAGTGTAAAATTCATAAAGTATTGTGAGTGACGCCGTAGGTTCATCATACCGCAGTGTAAAATTCATACAAGTATTGTGAGTGACGCCGTAGGTTCATCATACCCCAGTGTAAAATTCATACAAGTATTGTGAGTGACGCTGTAGGTTCATCATACCGCAGTGTAAACTTCATACAAGTATTGTGAGTGACGCCATAGGTTCATCATACCGCAGTGTAATATTCATAAAGTATTGTGAGTGACGCCGTAGGTTCATCATATCGCAGTGTAAAATTCATACAAGTATTGTGAGTGACGCCGTAGGTTCATCATACCGCAGTGTAAAATTCATAAAGTATTGTGAGTGACGCTGTAGGTTCATCATACTGCAATGTAAAATTCATACAAGTATTGTGACTGATGCTGTAGGTTCATCATACCGCAGTGTAAAATTCATAAAGTACTGTGAGAGACGCTGTAGGTTCATCATACCGCAGTGTAATATTCATAAAGTATTGTGAGTGACGCTGTAGGTTCATCATACCGCAGTGTAAAATTCATAAAGTGTTGTGAGTGATGCTGTAGGTTCATCATACCGCAGTGTAAAAGTCATACAAGTATTGTGCGTGACGCTGTAGGTTCATCATACCGCAGTGTAAAATTCATAAAGTATTGTGAGTGACGCTGTAGGTTCATCATACCGCAGTGTAAAATTCATACAAGTATTGTGAGTGACGCTGTAGGTTCATCATACCGCAGTGTAAAATTCATACAAGTATTGTGAGTGACGCCGTAGGTTCCTCATACCGCAGTGTAAAAGTCATACAAGTATTGTGAGTGACGCCGTAGGTTCATCATACCGCAGTGTAAAATTCATAAAGTATTGTGAGTGACGCTGTAGGTTCATCATACTGCAATGTAAAATTCATAAAGTATTGTGACTGATGCTGTAGGTTCATCATACTGCAGTGTAAAATTCATAAAGTATTGTGACTGATGCTGTAGGTTCATCATACCGCAGTGTAAAATTCATAAAGTATTGTGAGTGACGCTGTAGGTTCATCATACCACAGTGTAAAATTCATACAAGTATTGTGAGTGACGCCGTAGGTTCATCATACCACAGTGTAAAATTCATAAAAGTATTGTGAGTGACGCCGTAGGTTCATCATACCACAGTGTAAAATTCATACAAGTATTGTGAGTGACGCCATAGGTTCATCATACTGCAGTGTAAAATTCATAAAGTATTGTGAGTGACGCCGTAGGTTCATCATACTGCAGTGTAAAATTCATAAAGTATTGTGAGTGACGCCGTAGGTTCATCATACTGCAGTGTAAAATTCATAAAGTATTGTGAGTGACGCCGTAGGTTCATCATACCGCAGTGTAAAATTCATACAAGTATTGTGAGTGACGCCGTAGGTTCATCATACTGCAGTGTAAAATTCATAAAGTACTGTGAGTGACACCGTAGGTTCATCATACCGCAGTGTAAAATTCATACAAGTATTGTGAGTGATGCCGTAGGTTCATCATACTGCAATGTAAAATTCATAAAGCGTTGTGTCGCTGTCAGTCAGTAATACCACAGTGTAATATTCATAAAAATATTGTGACGCTGCCATCTTTAGCGCAGTGTAAAATTCATAAAAAATATTGTGACGCTGTATGTCATTGATACTGCAGTGTAATATATTCACAAAAATATTGTGACGCTCTAGGTAATTCTCATACCGCAGTGTAATATTCATAGAAGTATTGTGACGCTGTAGGTCATTGATAACATAGTGTAACATTCATACAAGTTTTGTGACACTGTTGGTCAGTAATACCGCAGTGTAAAATTCATAAAGTATTGTGAGTGATGCTGTAGGTTCATCATACCGCAGTGTAATAGTCATAAAGTATTGTGAGTGATGCTGTAGGTTCATCATACCGCAGTGTAAAATTCCAAAAGTGTTGTGATGTTGTTGGTCAGTAATACTGCAGTGTAATATTCATAGAAGTATTGTGACGCTGTAGGTTCTACCCCAGTACATTCACATAAGCGGTATGACTGCGCAGTGTCGTTTGTGAACAAAGTTTAAAATAAAGCCGAAAATAAAAAATGTTGGTACAAAGTGACGTGTGTGCTGTACCCCACTTCGTTTGTGTTTGTTGATATGGAGAATGATCAGTTGAGAGGAGAGAAGGAACTACATACTAGTGCTGGAACTGCTGCTACCAGTACTAGTCCATCAACATCATCAACTAAAGCCGATGACCAAGGGCAAGGAGGGCTTAAGTTAGCGCATCTAAAATCAAAGAACCAATCTTTTACAGTGGTAAAGAAAAAAAAAATCAAAGGGAAAGTTAGCTACAGAAAGACATAAAATTGGCTATATGCCTTTCACCACACGAAGTGGTAAGAAAAGGCTAAGGCCTTGGCCTTTATTTATGACTGGTGGGTCTGCCTCTTATGATGATGTAAGCCCTTCTCCCTGTAGAAATTTAAAAAAATTAAAATCGTTAAGGCACAGGTACCAACTGTGTGCTCAGAAACATCACAAAACTCTGAGGAGAGTCTAATAGTGCATACACACAGGACGACCGTCGACAATAACAATATCGTTGAACGATCTCCCTGGTGTGCTGGATGATTGATGTCGATCATCCAGCACACCACCAACCCACCAACGATGGCGAGCGACCCGTTATCAACGATCGCAAGTCCCTATAGTTCCTTGTCAATATCAGCCAGGTTGGCCTGAATGCATGGTCGATGGACAATATCTTTATCGTCCATATGTGCCCGCGCATCGCAGGTCATTGGTGGGTTGGAGGCATTGAAAAATGCACGATATGAACGATAGCGATATGATTGATATCGTTATCGTTCATATCATGCATTTTAATCGTACCATGTGCATGCACCTTTAGTGTGTCGGCGGGCACCATGTGTAAGCCTGACCTTTCCAATACTGTACTCAAAGAGGAGCCTCCTTCCACCATTTGTGCACCCTCTGCAAATGTTGGGATGAGCAGCACAAGTCAACATACTGACATATAAATAGAGGATGCTTCTGTGGAAGTGCACCGGGATGAGAAGGATATTTGTGTAGCTGATGCTCATAAGGATGTTGATGATGAGGATGTTGCTGATGAGGATGTTGTTGATGAGGATGTTGTTGATAAGGATGTTGTTTGTGTAAATCAGGCACCAGTGGAAACACTTGTTGCCCATGATACGGAAAAAATCCACTTTTAAAAAAAACAATTGACTGTTAAACAATCCTTCTGAGTACCCAGAAACTGCCCCTGACAGCCTCGAGAGCAGAGACCATGTTATTAAGCCCCGCCCCCCTCACTGCAAAATGCAGCGATAGGCGGGTTAATAAGTAGCCAATTTGACACAATTCTATTAGAATTGCTTCATTTGGCTCTGCCCCCTCTCGACTGACTCTCTAATAGCTGCATTTTGCCAATAGGGGGAGGAGCCTAATGACTTGGTGCCAGCCTGACAGGTCCCATCCCCGCAGCTGCTGCAAGGTAAGAGTAATGTATGTGTGACATATGTATTTGTGTGTAAGATATGTGTGACATGTTTGTGTGTACATATATGTATATGTGTGTGTGTATAATATGTATGTATATGTATGTGTATTATTTATATATATATATATATATGTGTGTGTGGAAACCCCCCTGGAAAAGTCCTGCGTTTGTCCCTGACTGCTGTGAGGTAATGTTTCACAGACATCCCATATTTTTTTAAACTGCCATGCGTTTTTTGCTCAGCCAGCTCGCTGCCGCCTTTGGCCTATATTGGTGAAAAAAATAATGAAAACAATATTGTGAGCTGTGAGGTGGTTAATAATGACTGGAAATGCCTGACAATTATTGTTATTAAGGTTAATAATACTCTATGAAGAAAAACAGGCCCAAATTACGTGGTTTTAGCTGTTTTTATAATTTTAAATAAAAATACAGATCCAAAACCAAAACACGCAAGGGCGGTTTTGCAAAACCAAAACCAGATCAAAAAAACCTCAAAGGAGATACAGATCCAAAACCAAAACACGGCGGTCGGCACACATCTCTAAAGTACAATTTTTTGCTCCACTGGCACTAGTCATGCTTGCCGACTATCTGGCTGCCCCTACCGGGAGGGAGCAGCCAGATCGGCTTTACTGGGGGGGCGTGGCCAGCAAACGGGGCGGGCCAGCCAGACTAAAAGAGTGTGCGGGCGGAGCGGGGGGTGGAGCCACGTGATCGCGTCACTTTGGCCCCGCTCCCGCTATGACAGGCAGCGTGAAGCAGGGGCGGGGCCAAAATGACGCGATTCGCCGTGAATCGCGTCACAGGCCCCCCGCTGCCGAGGATTTTACTGTCATTGCGGTAGGGGGCAGGAGGGGTTTGCAGCCGCCGGGAGACTTGCCTGCCTTCCCGGGAGGTCGGGAGCGGCACCCGATTTTCGGGAGGCTCCCGACCAAACCAGGAGGGTAGGCAAGTATGGCACTAGTCACCCCATGGGGGAGATTCAATTAAATGCAAGAGGCAATACAGGCGATGTGACATTGGGACGGTGTGAATGCTGGCAATGCAAACCTATATCACTCCTACATCGCATTTAATTGAATCACTCCTATGGGGTGACTAGCGACAGTGGACCAAAAATAGTATTTTAGATTGTATGAGAGGAATTATGCATTGTATGAGAGGAATTATGCATTGTGATTGTATGAGAGGAATTATGCATTGTGATTGTATGAGAGGAATTATGCATTGTGATGGTATGAGAGGAATTATACATTGTGATTGTATGAGAGGGATTATGCATTGTGATTGTATGAGAGGAATTATACATTGTGATTGTATGAGAGGAATTATACATTGTGATTGTATGAGAGGAATTATGCATTGTGATTGTATGAGAGGAATTATACATTGTGATTGTATGAGAGGAATTATGCATTGTGATTGTATGAGAGGAATTATGCATTGTGATTGTATGAGAGGAATTATGCATTGTACCTTGCACCATCATGTACAGATGTGTCCTGCTACATCTTTGCCAATCGCATTGCAAACATGCGTATGCATCTTGCCATGTGATTACCCGCAGCAGCATACACTATGGTGCGTACTGCGATCCCGCCAAGCATTCCTACGGCAGCGAGGGTGCGAACGCTGTGCGCGTTTCTGCTCGAGGTCACATGCCTCACCCCATGCCTGGCACGATTTACTGCGTACGCAGCAAAGATGTAGCAGGACACAGCTGTATGGGATGTGTGTCCTCTACACCATCATCCATACCTCCCGTTGGACCATGCAATCTTACATCAGATTTAATTGACTTGCCCCTCACATGTAATGTTATATTGTTAGGCAGCTGAAAGCAAGCCATTTTTATCATGTAAAATGAGTAGCTCTCTGTCTTCAATACCCTATTATGAGGAGGTCTGGTGTGTAGTGTAGGATAAACCGTTCAAACATGAAACAATAGGTATGTCAAGTATTTGTCATATAAACACCCTTGTATGTTTTGTAGTCCTTTAATAGTGATATTTTGAATTTCTTATAAATACACATGTATGGTTTGTGGTCCTTTAATAGTGACTATATATATATTTATTAACCAATTAAAAGATGAAGAATCTTGCCATGGATAAATAATGATCACATTCACAGGAGTCACTGGATAGGTCCCCGCTGTTTTCCCCAATTTATAGGCTGGTATGTACTAGTCACAGCACAGGAATGCTGGTGGTGAATTCTTTTGAGTGCTACAAACTTGGTTTTACCTCCCCCTCACCTGGCACAGGTAACAGTGAGAATACAGAGCCTCCCTGGGGAGACAGCAGAGAGAGAGCCAGACACTGCATTCTCAGAGCTTGCACAAAGAGCGTACACTTGACTCTGATATTGAGACCGGTATAGATGCACCTGTGGCTGATCCTTCTCTTACCCCATTTCCCCTCCTCCTCCCTCTCTCTGCGTAGGTCAGGAAGGGTTCACCACTTGTCCAACATGACCCCCCTTCTGTACCTTTGGCCGAGAGAGCTCCTCTGTTTTCAGTTCACAGTGAGACAAAATCTACAGTGTTTGACCGAATTCATTTATTTGTGTGTGATGATGCAGGTGGATGCCTGGGTGACATACACAGAAGTTTCCGGATACACCCAAACACACATTCCAAAACCATTCACAAATTACTAGCACTTACATGTGCACACACACTGCTCCTCTCTCCATCTATCCACTTCATGCGTTTCACCGTCCCACACACCTATGTCTTCACTGTCTGTGTACAGCTCAACTTTTGTGTCCTGATTCCTGCTCACACACAGGTCGTACACATTGAATTCACACAGTCATGGAGGCAAATTTGTGGACAAACCCAATATTCTGATCAGCTTACCTCAGAGTTGCCAACTTTGTGGGATTCTCCTCTGAAATATTTTAAAAGGGGAGGTCCAAGGAGGTGGTGGGGGTGTGTGCTGCGAAACGCGTCATTAACGCCCTGGTTCAAAATGACGCAATTTACTTAGTTTTACAAAGGGAGGCAGGTCTGCAATGACAGGACTCACAGCAAATTGCACCCTCATGCCCCTGCCCACTTCATTGCAGAAAAGGACAGGATGCGGAATGACATCACGGGAGAGAAGGCAAATACTGTAACTGTATGGTTTATCTGCAATGTGAAGAGAGAAAGGATTCTGTATTTGGTACATAAATAATAAACTTTAACTTTAATTTAGTTAGGTTACAGTTATTCCTTTACCGGTGATACACAGTGAAATATAACTTAAAAAAGCAGTAGAAGGACTGTGTACAAGTTAAAAAAAACTGTAATTAAAAATGTATTAAACTACTGCTGTCAGCTGTACAGAGGCATCACAATGGGTGGTGACACCCAGTGCAGCACCATCCAACCCCGAGGGTGAAAGGGGACGTGACCTCATGCCCACGAGGCCACACTCTTGATTTGTGCCAGTTTAAGAGCATGTCCTCGTGCCACACCCCCTTCCTCATCCCGCTGAGGGCTTGCCCAATGCTCCAGCTGCTGCTGGGAAACCCCCAGCCTCTCCCAGCACAGTGTGGTGACGCGCTGCAGCTCTACTCGAGGGTGTGACTCCAAAATATCAGGGCAACTGTGATATTTCAGTGTCTCCCCCTTGGATGGTGTTACGCAGTGCGGCATGCACCCCCCCACGCTCCCCTAATGATGCCACTGCAGCTATGTGCCTATAAGTCGTCATCTTTCATTTTATATAATGAATCAGTATCTGTGATTGATCTTATGGGTATTGAAGCAAATATCTTTGAATTTGTTAAGGTCACTTGTCTCTCTGATGAATCTGAAGAGGATGCTATAAGTTCTAAGGAATAGGTATATAACAATTCAATCATTGGATGTTGTTAATCCAATAATAACAATACATACAAAGTTGACACCTATACTTAGTAATGCAGTCTACTCACTCCAAAAGATTGTTTATGTATGGATGTCCCCGATTGTATTAGATATAGACTATTATGTATTTATGGAGTCATAGATTATTATAACACTGGGGATCTTCCCTCAGTTATTGCGTTTGTCTGTGTATGCTCCAAACCGTAAAATAAAATGAGCTGTTACTGTAGTTGGTAATAAGTGAGCATGTACAGTGCATCCGGAAAGTATTCACAGCGCTTCACTTTTTCCACATTTTCTTATGTTACAGCCTTATTCCAAAATGGAATAAAAGAATTTTTGTCCTCAAAATTCTACACACAATAACCCATAATGACAACATGTAAAAAGTTAAGTAAACTTTAATAAAATATAAAAAAAACTAAGAAATCACACGTACACAAGTGTTCACAACCTTTGCTCAATACTTTGTTGATGCAGCTTTGGCAGCAATTACAGCCTCAAGTAATTTTGAATATGATGCCACAAGCTTGGCACACCTATCTTTGGGCAGTTTCACCCATTCCTCTTTGCAGCACCTGTCAAGCTCCATCAGGTTGGATGGGAAGTGTCAGTGCACAGCCATTATCAGATCTCTCCAGAGATGTTCAATTGGATTCGTCTGGGCAGGGGCGTCGAGAGGGGGGGGGATCGGGTACAGATTACCGGGGCCCGGGCTTTCTGAGGGGCCCGACGGGGGCCCGGGTCCAGCGCCGCCGCCCCCCTCACAGCAGCCCAGCACACAGCGTGTGCTGAGCTGCAGTGGAGACTTGCTCGTGGCTGCTGAGCAGCAGCCACGAGCAGTCTCCTATGCCTGTGCGGGGGAGCGATCACACTGATCACGTCCCCCTGGCTTTGCGCCGGGCTGAGGAGGCTCAGAGCGACCCCCCTCCCCAGCACACAGCGCCGCTTCGCAGCGCTGCAAATCTGTTTTTTTTTTCCTATCGGCAAGGGGGCGTGGCCACGCCTCCCGCTATTAGGCCACGCCCCTCTATTACCGGGGCCCGCCACGGCTCTTGGCGGGCCTGAGTCTGGGCTCTGGCTGGGCCACTCAAGGACATTCACAGAGTTGTCCTGAAGCCACTGCTTTGATATCTTGGCTGTGGGCTTATTTGATCCTGTCTTTGAGGTCTACAGACAATTCCTTGGAATTCATGCTTGGTTTGTGCTCTGACATGCACTGTCAAGTGTGGGACCATACATAGACAGATGTATGCCTTTCTAAATCATGTCCAATAAACTGAATTTACCACAGGTGGACTTCAATTAAGCTGTATGAACATCTCAAGGATGATCAGTGGAAACAGGATGCACCTGAGCTCAATTTTGAGCTTCATGGCAAAGGCCATGAATACTTATGTAAATGTTTTTTCAAAAGGTGCATACACACACAACGATTTTCTAAATGAACGATTTTAGTAAACGATTTTCGTTCATTTTTTCAAGCGAAAAATGAACGAAAATCATTTACTAAAATCGTTCATTTACAAAATGTAATGAACGATTTTTTTGAACTACAAAAGATTTTTGTAACTTTCCCTTAATGAAAATCGTTAAGTTGTTCAGTCAGAATGGACGATGAACAACAAACTACAAACTCCAAACGTGAACGCGCATGAACGATAATCGTTCATCGTTTAGGCTAAAAAATACAACGATTTTTTTAAACGATTGTACGATAACGATGTTGTAAAAGCTAAATCATTCAAAAAATCGTTGTGTGTGTACGCACCTTTAGTGTTTTTTTGTAAATTAAATTTGCAAAATTTTCAACAAAAAATCCTTTAAACACGTTGTCATTATGGGGTATTGGGCTTCATTCAGAGGCGGCCGTACGGTCTACGACCGCACGGCTGCCTCAATGTTTGTCCAGTGCGCATGCGCACGAGGGAGCCGGCTCCTTCGTGCGCATGCGTTAGACCCGCTACGACCGACAGCGCCGGTCGTAGCGGGTCTCTTTCCAAAGGGGGTGAGCTGTCGATGTGGATTGACAGCTCGCCCCGTTTGGAAGGCGGGCCGGGGGGGGTGGCAGCCCAAACGGAGGCGTTCCCATGGGAACGCCTACCGTTTGGGGGAGGCCCCACTGACATCACTAGTGATATCAGTGGAGAGCTTCTGGCTCTGACAGAGCCAGAAGCTCTCCGGGGCTTACGACAAGTGAGAACCTACCCTAGGGTGTCGTCGTAAGCCCCGATGGTCGCGATGGTCTACGACCATCGCGGCCATCACTCTAGTGGTCGTTAGAGCTGTGGATGTAAACCCACAGCCTAACAACCGAAACAGAGGTGGCCGGTCAGGATGCAAGCGGCCGCCCAGTTTCTGAGCGACCGCTTGCATCCTCCGACCGTCTCTGAATGAGGGCCATTGTGTGTAGAATTTTGAGGACAAAAAAATAATTTATTCCATTTTGGAATAAGGCTGTAACATAACAAAATGTGGAAAAAGTGAAGCGCTGTGAATACTTTCTGGATGCACTGTAGCATCTGGCAAAATGTGGGCGTTACACATCAATTATATCGCCACAAGTAACAATATTATTTTGAGTTCTTCTTTATTACATTCACTAATTTGAATTATACCGTTCAGTGACTTAAGGCTACTAAGCCTTGGAGAGAGCGAAAGTGGATGGAGATAAAGTACCAACCAATCAGTTCCTAACTGTCATTTTTCAAACGCAGCCAGTAAAGTGTCAGTTAGGAGCTGATTGCTTCTATTTAGTTTGCTGTTTTCAGTATCAGTATATAGGGGATTGTGATGTTCAGCCCTAAAATTTACATAGTATCAATTTTAATTACATTCATAACTAAGTAACTAAGTGGCTGACTCAGCTTGGATCGCAATTGCTACCGTGTACGCAGATCGGGTGATTGTTGCGTACTAAGCATGCGTATATACCGCACTGCACATGCGCGGCGATCACACTGTGATTATGCAGGCAGACAAGAATCCATTGCAGAGTGACAGGTCGTGAGCATTTGGGGGTGGTGACGGGGGAGTGGTTGCAGAAACGCAGGCGTGCCTGTACGTTTGAACGCCGTTGCATGGACGTGCATAAATTAGCCACGGCGATTGCCTATGTAGCTTGAGTACTCACTGCTTGCGATGAGACTTGCAATTTCTGCGACGGGTCAGACCTGCTGTAATTGTGCGTGACGGGCCGATGTTCCCCCGATGGTACCAATGTATACGCAATTGCGATCCGTGCTGAATCAGGCCCTAGGTGCAGATTGCTACTCATCTGCCATTCTTAGCAAAGCTGGGTACACACACTATGCAATTCCTCGCGCGATATATATTTCTGACGTGGATCAGAATGATATATCGCGTGGATCACATAGAGTGCACGCCCGATCGCGCATGCCCGCAGGTCGTGCATCGTTTTGTCCCATCTGCTGTGCTGTACATCAGATGGGACGATGTGATGAACGATTCCATGCTGCTAAATGCAGCATGGAACGACACATCATGCCATCGTCCACTGCATCATGCAATGTGTACAGACGATGCGATGAATCATACCATCGCATTGTGCCATCTCTGGGTACACACATTGTGTAATATGTACCCAGCGTAGGTTCCAAAGTCTAAGGGGTCTATTTACTAAGCAGTGTTAGGAGACAGAGAGAAAAGTGATAAGGTACCAGCCAATCCACTCCTAACTACCATCTCAAGACTGGCACCTTATCACTTTTCACTTCATCTCCTAACACTGCTTAGTAAATAGACCCCTAAGACTGTTAGTAATAAATGTGTGTTTTTTGTAAGTGGCTCTTATTGTGCCTGCATAGTATACTAGTATACCGTTAAGCAGCACTAATAAGTATTGCTAAGTAAGACACCTCAGTTTAAAGCAGTCAGTGTTTAAAGATTGCTAATAAATGCAGCATACAATTTTATGTAATTGCTTTTCTCCTGTTCTCCATTTGGTTTACCTGAAAACAGTGACATTACGATGGCATTAGGCACATAAGAAATCAAACAAAAAAAAAACACATATTGATCCAATATGAAAAGGCATTTATAACCATTCTGAAATATATTGCTATGTTTCTATGCCATAAAAAGCTGAGACTTTTGTCACTGTACGTACTTAGATTTTCTATGCATTAAAAAGCAAGTGGCAGTTCTCGGGGGATGGGTACAGGATGCCGGTGCTCAGAATCCGGGCGGTCAGAATCCTGCCGCTGGTATCCCGACAGGGTTAGAATACTCACCCTTGTTGGTCAGCATTTTCTAACCCTAACCCTCTCTGGTGCATGCCCCTAATCTCCTCCCTAGTGCCTAATCTCCCACTCCCTGCACCCTACACCTAACCCTCCCCCCTTAGTGTCTAACCCTAACCCTAGTGCCTAACCCTCCCCCCAACCCCACTACTTACCTTCAGGATTCCAGCAGTTGGGATGCCAGCGCCGAGATTCTGACAAGTGTCAGGATACCGTCTCCAGCTCTGGCATTCTGAGCGCTACAATCCCTGTGGTCAGGACATAGACCGCATCCCGTTCTTGGTCATATCAGTCACCTACTTCTTCTCTGCAGTGCCCTGCATTGGCCTTATTAATAGCCTCAAGTAGTTTGGTTAAATGTTTACCACACAAGTATCTATGATCAGGCCTGCCAAGGCCTGTGGGCCTGGGTAACAGGGGGCGTGGTCTAACCGCCGGAGGCATGGCCACTCCCCCTTCCTGAAAAAAGAAAAAAAAAGTTATGCAGTGCCGCCAAGTGGCGCTGCGCGCTGGGGAGGGGGGCGCTCCGGTGCAAAGCCAGGGTGGGCGTGATCAGTGTGACCCTGACTCGGGCCCCCGCCGGGACCCTCAGGAAGCCCGGGCCTGGGAAATCTGTACCCGCTCCCCCTCTCGGCGCCCTTGTGTATGATCAATGATTTTGCGTCAGATTAGGCCCTGAAACGTTTGCACACATCCTTTGAGATTAGTCCGAATCTCTCTGTGATTCTCTCCCCATCAAGTGGAATGTGTTTTGCTCAGTGTTTAAAAACCTAAACCTAATATTGTAATCATATACTTTTTATGTCTTGCTGTAGTTCATCTGGCAATGGCTGGGTTGTAGTAGCCTATGATTTTGAGAATATAAAGCAGGGATGGGGAACCTCAGGCCCGGTGGCCATATAAGGCCCGCGGAATCATTTGGACTGGCCCTCTGAGCTTTTTACTGCTCGCCTCATCTGGCACCCTGCAGCCAGAATCTATGAAGCAGTGCCACACTGCTGCCCTTACAGCTCCCCGGAGCATCCTCAGGTTGCTTCAGGCATTGCTGTAATCACGATGATTGTAGCCCCACCCCGTGTGAAATCACACTGATGGGGTGTGGCCTGCACCAGGCCCGCAAATAATGTTATATATTTCAAAATGGCCCTCGGCAGAAAAAAGCTTCCCCACCTCTGATATAAAGGGTTTCCAGCAATTTTCTGGTGATTTGCAAAGTGCCATATGTAATAGAGTGTAACTATCTGTGATTTTGACAGAAATTATCCATATAAAACCTTCGCCATCCCATATTTACATACAATATGTAATTTAATATCATGCATATTAAACTGCATACATCACCTACACACAATGGAGAAAGTTACTTTGTGGATTAAGATAATACTGTATTTAGCCTATCAATACACTAGGAAGTAGTAACAAGGTGTGTCAGTGATGTCAGATGAAGGTCATATAGCTTTCAGATTAGAGTAGTCACATTAACTTCTCACCTGTGCAATGATACATATGCACACAAACACAGTTATATTTATACAATCAGTTACATACAGTACATACAGTACATACACAGATACAAGAGTGTATAGTCCAAACACAGATTTAACTTTGTTTCTTCACAAGTTGTCACAACAAAACAAAAGATGATAAATCACATGACGTAGCTGGGATTCCCAGAGAGGAAAAGTTCACTCCTGGGCTTTCTGTGTGTGTGTATATATATATATATATATATATATATATATATATATATATATATATAGTGCACATAAACATGAAATTGCAATGAAATTTTGCACAAGCTGAATTTCGTGGCAAATGGGCGATTTAACTGATATGCGAAATTCATGCACGGCAATCTACGTGTTCCACTTGTGCGCCACGATCCTGGTAACTGGTAATGTCTTCCTGGGGTTATACAATCAGATTTTGCAACTAGAGCTATGATTCAATGGCCCATTTATTTCTGAGTGTGTGCGGGGTAGGGTAGTACTGTGAGCAGGTAAGGCAAAATTTGGGGAGCAAATTTTCGGGAATATGGGGAATATTCTTCGGGAAACATTTTTCAAAAGTTGCTCGACTCTATATGAAAGCGTCAGCATCCGAATTGTTTTTTATGCAAATTCAATTAAATAAATATATAAAAAGAATAAAAGTAGTAATGTTGTGGAAAATCACAAAATGAAAGCGATGTAGAATGTGAATAGACTGTTCTGCCTGACAAATGAAGAAGTATGCCAGAAATATATTAAGAGTAAAAGTTACTGCACAATATTTATGGTCATTTGGCCACCAAGGAGCTCTAGGCCTGATTATCTGTAAACTGCGCACTCTGTATACAAAATCAGGATGCGTGCGCTGTGCAGACAAAAAACATTGCACGGCTGCATCCAAAATCGCTGCTGTGTCTGGCTCAACCCTTTTGTGTGGACACCAAGCCCAGGTGCCTCATGCAGGATAAATGTGATCGCTGACTCACTCTCTCTATGTGATCCTGAGTTTGGTTACATTCAAATAGGTCTTTTTTTGAGGGTATATTAAGATAATTGATGGTCTAGAAAATTGTAAATACAGTACTCTTTAAACATCCCTCTAGTAAAAAGAAAACACACACACACACACACACACACACACACACACACACACACACACACACACACACACACACACACACACACACACACACACACACACACACACACACAGCTATTTTTGTTATTTGGAGAACACCAGGACAGTCCTATTCCACCCTTCATGTTATAGTGTCTTCAACAACAGCAATAAAAGCATAATTGCCAAATCCTCACCGAGAGCAGCCGGGAGAGGAGATTCTGCAAACATCTTCGGGGGGCGGGGCAGGACAGTAGACATCATTAGGCCCCGCCCCACAACAGGAAAATGCTTCGATTCATGGGTACACTAGGAAGGGGTGGGGCCAAATGATGTGATTTGCATAATTTTAGCCCCACCCCCTCACGACGGACCCGTGAATTCTTAGTAAAATCTCCTCATCCTGCCCACTTTACTAAGAAGTGGGCAGGATGTGGAAGATCTGCCTACACGGGGGTGCAGGGGGCTACCCGAAAAATTGGGAGCCTCCTACAACTAGCGGGAGTGTAGGCAAGTATGAATAAAAGTGGGTAGCCTGTGCGTACATAATTGGCAGAATCAGCTCAGTGGCTGCCACCTTACTGGAGTGCTCTTAGCAAACACCCCTTCATCCAGGGCCAGCTCTAGGGGTGTTCGACCTGAGCGGTCGCACAGGGGTGCCACCCATAGAGGGCGCACCCCACCCCAACATCCCGATTTCAGCGGGACATTACTGTCCCACTGTTCCACCTGTGGGCCGAAGTGGCCCGCGGGTGGTTAAATCGGGAGGTTGGGGACACCCACCGCCGCAGCTGTACGGCGGTGCCGGACCCCAGAGACTCTGAATGGATGCTGCGCACATGCGTGCGGCATCCATTCAGTGATGGGAGAGGGCTGGGGGCCCAGCTAGTGAGGCTCCCCCCAGCGTGACGTTATTTGGAGGCGGAAACGCCTCCTAATAACGTCACATAAGGGGCGTGGCCTATGGCAATTAGACCACACTCCCATTTTCGGTCGCACGCTGCTTCCCCGCGTGCAAAGATAGGGCGCTCTAGTGGGGGTCGGCACAGGGTGCTCCGGCCCCTGGAGCTGGCCCTGCCTTCATCATATAGGAGTGTTCCTGTGTCCTCTCATTCATTGATATCCAATTAGATGATGGAGTTTAGTGAATGAGCAGCAGCCAGACTTCTAACAGCCAATAACTGAGTAGCACAGACAACTAGCAGCTCCTATTTTTGCACTTTGGGCCTGAGTTGAATGCGAGTTGGCTGGAAGTGCGGCTGCATTGCGTCCATGGAAATAGGAGCGGATCTTAATCCATTTGTGCAGGATTATGGCATAATCAACACATTCCTATTTATTAATGCAATAATGCCATTTACTAAACTTCCATTAACTACTATTGTCCTCATAGTGCTCTATGGGGACAGCGATATGGGACTATTTAACAACCTACAAAAAGCATAGTTTTGGGAGTTTGCCTCTATTAGCTAACAGCATCTTGATATGGCGATATCCCTACTGAAATCCCGTGGGCTAAAGCACCTCCCCACCATCATTGCATAAATTCTGCAATTACCATGCACAGTCTGAGAGGAGAGTAGAGTAGTCAAGTACACTAAACCAGCTTCCCCCCTACCTAGCCCCAAAAATAAGGAGTATGTTGGCGTTCACTTTGTGACTCCATCATGATGTCTATGAACATGGTTAAAATGAGAAGGATGTATCAAGCCTGGAGAGAGATAAAGTGGAGACGTTGAACCCAATTAGCATCTAATTGTCATTTCAAAGACTGAGCTAGAAAACTGACAGAAGCTGATTCAGGGGTGTAACTGGCGGCTGGGCAGCCATTGCATTGCACCAGGGCAATTAAGGGGTCTGCAGCCGATGGCATTATAATGAGTCAGACTGTGCTGCAGACTGCAATAAAGAACAATAATGTTGGAGGACAGGAGCAGGAGTGATTTTTTTTATGAGATTGAGGATTAGGAGTTTAATGCTCGCTAAATTATATAGGGGTCACTAATGCTGTCTGTAGTATATGGCAGTCACTAATGTTGTCTGTAATATATGGGAGCCACTAATGCTGTCTGTACTATAGTATATGGGGGTCACCAATGCTGTATGTATTATATGGCAGTCACTAATGCTGTCTGTAGTATATGTTGGTCACTGATGCTTTCTGTAGTATATTACGGTTGCTAATGCTGTCTGTAGTATATTGTGGTCACTAATGCTGTCTGTAATACATGAGGGTCACTAATGTCTGTAATATATGGAGGTCACTCATGCTGTCGGTAATATATGGGGGGGTCACTAATGCTATCTGTAGCATATGACAGTCACTAATGCTGTCTGTGGTGTATGGCAGTCACTAATGCTGTCTGTAGTATTTGGCAGCCACTAATGCTGTCTGTAGTATATGAAGGTGGCTAATGCTGCCTGTATCATATGGCGGTTACTAATACTGTCTCTAATATATGGCGGTTATTAATGCTGTCTGTAGTATATGGCAGTCACTCATGCTGTCTGTAGTATATGGTGGTCACTCATGCGGTCTGTAGTATATGGCGGTCACTCATGCTGTCTGTAGTATATGGCGGTCACTAATGTTGTCTAGTATAGGGCAACGAAGCCACATCCCCTTTCCCAAGAGGCCACACACCTTTTTCGGACTCACACCTTTGGTGCACTCAATGAGGCACTGATTTATGGGTGGCGACCGGGGGGGAGGGCCCAAACCATATTGTTGGGGGGGGGACGGCCCAAACCATATTGTTGCATCACCACTGAGCTGATTGGTTGCTTTGTGTAACTTCTCCATTATATCTCTCTCTCCAGGGCTTGATACAGATTCTAAAGGAACAAGATGTTGTGTCAAGCACACAAATTTCCCAGAATAAATCTTCTGTTCTGGGACAGTATATACAGTGTAATTACTGCACATTTGCCACATGAATTTGAGTCAACCGCGAGGGAGACAACAAAGGTCACCATCAAACTGTTATCTCAATGCACAATTATAGCAAATGTCGTTGTGATGTTTTGAAAATCAATCTGTGGACAGCGCTGATTTCTCAGGAACTGCACACAAGAGCACGCTACAATCTGCAGAGCGCCTAAACTTACCCTGTATGATGGGTGGAACTTGGGAGAATATCATTTTTAAATTGCACTTCAAGGGTCCCCACAAAATAGTAGCTTCAGGAAAGTTAGACACAATAGGGCTGATTCTGGGGTGCACACAAGTCGCAATGAGCACTGAGGCTGCCATGTCCATAGGAAAAAGCGGTTGCTGATGTGTCTGACTCAACATTGGAGACGTAGATATCGGGACATTGTGCGCACACCTACGGTGTGCTTTTGTGGTCTGGGGGCATAGCCGCGCAGAACCCCCTTGGTTTTTCTCACACTGGGGGCATGCCCTGCGCTTCCCAAGTCTCTCTCTAGTCTCCATAGTGTATGGATGCCATGCACAATGCTATGCAGAGCAGTAGATAAGAGGGAGATCTCTATACCTTCCCTTCCTCTCCCTGCAAGACACTGCGGCTCATGGTTGGGACTGCGGCACAGTGCCCAAAAAGCGTGACTGTCCCGCCAAAATTGGGACGGTTGGGAGGTATGCCAGAAGTGCATAGATGCAGGGGCATAGCTAGACCTATAGGGGTCCCATAGAAAAAATTTCCACGGGGCCCCCATAGGTCTAGCTGTGCCCCCACCTCCTGAGCTCGGCGCTCTGTCTATCCTCACTGATCCTGGGAGGGGGCGTGGCCATGGTCCCAGTATGTCCTACCAGGCTCAGAACAGCATCAGTGAGGTGAGTTGTGTCAGAGGGAGGACTGGGAAGGTGCTGAAGGTCAGACTGACAGGGGGCCTGCAGCACTGATGATCCCTGTAGCAAATGGCTTCCCAGTCACAGGCTGAAGTTTGCCTATAACTAAGAGGCAGTTTGCAGGAGGGATAATTGGTGCTCACGGTCCGGACTACATACAGCAATAACTCCCACACACTTGTTACGCCCAGCCAGCAGCACCCCATGTAGAACCCTCCGACTTGTATCCCCAGCCCCATAGTAATGCACACAGTTGAATACACAAATGTTATATACACACAGTACTGTAGGCATTATATAAACTCATGCAAATAATATCTCTATTAATAGTGAGTTTTCATGTCATTATTAAGTGCTCATTAGGAGACCTTGGACCTGTTTCAGAGGCAGACACCTTCTGATGGTTGCCTGTCTAACTTTATGTAAATGCCGCTACAGAGTCCTTCCTTGGTGACCATCAATGCCTATGAATGTGCGAGGACTGAGACACCCAATTCGAGCATCTGTAGATGCGGTAATCAGACGCCACCATCGGTCGCACCATGGAAACTTGCGCCAGCCCCAGTGGCGGGCTGGGCCAGGGGGCAGGGTGCCATGTGCCCCCCAGGCTACAGCGCCATGCCATGCTGGCCGTGGACAGTCTGTGTCTGTGTGACACAGGCTGCACTATGCGTGTAGCGCTGACCGGACGGAGTTCGGTCAGCGCTACACTGACTAACAAACAGCCGCTGGCTCCGGCAGCTGTGTGTTTGTTTTGATCAGCAGCCAATGAGAGTCTGTCAGACTCTCATGAGCTGCTGCTGCGCCCACTGCAGGAGCTGCTCCATCTTCCGGCTCCCGCAGTGGGTAATGGGAGAGGCGTCATGACGTCATATGACATCTCTCCCATAATGCAGAGCGTCCCGGCCCGGGAGGACAGACGGAGGAGCGGATGGCAGCGGCGGGAGTGGGGATTCAGGTAAGTGTTTTTTTAATATATTTTTTATTACGTGTGTCTACTGGGGGGGGGGGGCTGGCACTACAAGGGGGAGACCACTACTGGGGGCACTACAAGGGGGGGACTACTACTACTGGGGACTACTACTACTGGGGGCACTACAAGGGGGGACTACTACTACTGGGGGCACTACAAGGGGGGGGACTACTACTACTACTGGGGGCACTACAAGGGGGGACAACTACTACTGGGGGCTACTACTACTGAGGGCACTACAAGGGGGGGCTACTACTACTGGGGGCACTACAAGGGGGGGACTACTACTACTGGGGGCACTACAAGGGGGGGACTAGTACTATGGGCACTACAAGGGGAGTGGACTACTACTAGGGGCACTACATAGGGGGGAGGGGACTAACACTGGGGGCACTGCATCAAGGGACCACTGCTGGGGGCTCCATATAAAAGACAATACTGGGGGTACTGCATAGGGGGGAGACTACAACTGGGGCCACTATTTAAGGGGCACTGCATAAGGGTTACCACTATTGGGGGCACTGCATGGGGGGTGGACTGCTACTGGGGGCACTATATAAGGGGCACTGCATAGGTGGTACCACTATTGGGGGCACTATATAAGGGGCTTACTACTGGGGGCACAAGGGGCACTGCACAGGGGGGACCACTACTGGGGGCACTATATAAGGGGCTTACTACTGGGGGCACAAGGGGTACTGCATAGGGGCGATCCCTACTGGGGCACTACTGGAGGCCTGCATAAGGGGGTCCTCTCCTGGGGCACAGGGGGGCACTGCATATGGGCACTACGACAGGGGGCTGCCCCTAATCTTTATTTCTACTTTACATTAATCCCATATGGACCCGCCTCCTCCCTGGAACACTTGAGGGGTGGGCGGGCGCCGTAGCACGCACGTTCTTCAGGCACCCTGGCTACACGCTACTCCTCTGCCAGGGTCCCCAGGCTAAAAGTTGCCAGCCAGCCCCTGACCAGCCCTATGGCAGACGCAGATTTTCCATTTCAGTTTGGCTTCTAATATGAACGATAGAGCTTCAGTGTGCACACAGACACTTCAGCAACACGCCCACCTCCCAGTCACCTCCCAGTCACCTCCCAGTCACCGCCCAGCACTTTTCCATGACATTACTGCTACACTCTGTGCAACCCATGCACCATAGGAATATTGCTCACCTACGTGAACTGAACACTGGCATTGCATGCAGCCCTGAATCATGTTCCTTGTGTATTATAATGACAAATGCACTCACGGGAGGCAATTGGGAAGCCGACTGCCTAAATATCGGCAGCCGGCTTCCCGACTGTCTTATCCCGGCATGGGTGAAATGCCGGGCGTCTAGATATAGACGCCCGCATTTCCCCGATGCCGGGAGACCGGCGCCCGGCACCATGATCGTAGTGATGCCGGGCGCCGCGAGCGGACAGCCGCGGGGGGGAGGGTTAGGTTTAGGGCTCCCGGGGGGGACTTAGGGTTAGGCACCCCCCTGGGAGGGTTAGGGTTAGGCTAGGGGGAGGGAGGGTTAGGGTTAGGCACCCCCGGGGGGGACTTAGGGTTAGGCACCCCCCCCGGGGGTCTTAGGATTAGGCAGCGGGGAAGGGGGTGGTTAGGGTTAGGCACTTAGAGGGGGGATTAGGGTTAGGCACTTGGGGGGGAAGTTAGGGTTAGGCACCCCTAAGGAGGGTTAGGGTTAGGGGGGTTAGTTTAGGTTAGTGGATACTTACCTATCCACGATCGGGATTTCCAGCGCTGCCGGGCTTCCGCTGCATCGCACTCTGCTTCTGTCGGGCTGCCGTTGACGGGAATCGAACCGCCGGCCATGCAGCCGACGGTATTTCATACCAATTCCGCACTCACACCCCTGCTATAATCCACATTTGCCAATTCTCCCTCCCCTTAGGTTTCTCTTGCTCATGTTTATGGAGTCCCTTGTAGAACACAATACATGAGCAAGCCCTGAAAAGTATCGGTGTGTTTTTTATCAGCAAATAGCTCTTACAAACTGCTTTGGGGCTCATTTACATTTAGATGTCAGTCGGTTTTATGACACACCCCTCAGATGTAGCGGTACACGCCCACTTTACCTCCGTGATCATAGGTGCTGCTTGCACAGTCTCCCTGAAAAGCTTTTTTAAAAGTAGGCAAGTATGTAGTAATGTAATGCGGTTATAGTCATATTTCTGTGACCTGTATTAAAGCACTCTTGTCCACAGCCTTGTCCTGTTTATATGGTCACAGAACTCCAATAGACCCTGCTGTGTGCGCTTTGCATACGACTCAGAAACAGGCCCTTTAAAGCTGGGTACACACTAAATGATGTGTGTACCCAGCATCCTCGTCAGCAACAGACTCGGCGGGGGTGCCGGCATTGGCAAGTGCATATGCATACAGGACGGAACGACGGCGGGGGAACGGGGCCATGCTGCATTCGGCAGCATGGCATTGCTTATGACATCCCCAGATTGAGCTGCAAGTACAGACGACTGGGGATGTTGTTAGTGACCCGCGGGAGTGCGCATCGCGAGAAATCTAGTGCATACACAAATTTGTTGAAACGATGTGTCGTTATCGCCAATATTGTTTAAAATATTGTCTAGTGTGTACACAGCTTAAGTCTTGTTTTTCGCGAATGACAACAACATATTTTCTGCTTAATTTTAAAGCTGCATACACACGTATCGATTTGCTAAATGAATGATTTTAGTAAACGATTTTCGTTCATTTTTTCAAGGGAAAAATTTACGAAAATCGTTTACTAAAATGGTGCATTTACCAAATGTAATGAACGATTTTTACAAACTACAAACGAATTTAGATACTTACCTTAATGAAAATCATTCAGTTGGACAGTCAGAGTGGACGATGAACGATAAACTACAAACGTGAACATGCATGAACGATTATCGTTGCACATCTGAAACTGAACGATTTTTTTGAACGATTGAACGATAACGATTAAATTATAGTTAAATCGTTGAAAAAATCGTTGTGTGTGTACGCCCCTTTATGGTTAAGCTGAAACCCATGAAAAAAAAAATGACAATAGTTACATTTATTGTAATAATCCAAACTATTTGTTTTTTCTGTGTGTCCCGCAACATTTTATACGTGGCGATGCTCTTACTTTCCAGCAAAGTGATTGTTAATCCAGACTGTGATATCCATTGCGGTGTATTAACCCGCGTGCACTCACGTCTACCGTAATCCGTCAACTGTGCTACAAACAAAGTAACCAAAATGTGATAAAATTGAAGAAATAAAAAAAAAGAAAAAAAAGAACAGGGCATTTTAAATTTTAAGGTATATTTAGCATTTAAATACGCTGTGTAGAATATGCATTTTAGGTCCCGTATATCACTTTCTGACAGTTTTGCTGCCAGGCAGCTGTTAAATATTACACCTCTTTTACCACAACAATAATAATAAACACATTTTCCAATTGTAAACTTGCATTATTGTATTTGTACTGCACAAAGAAGAATGGCAGCGAGGAGGAAATAAAGACTGAGCACCCGGGAGGGTGGTTTAGTAGGGTAATAGAGTGGGGGAGGGCAGAATGTTATGGTAAAATTCATTGATGCTGTGATCTCTGCCATAAATCTGTAATAACACATTGTACTGCCTGTCAACCACTGAATCCCAGCTGGAAAGCGGAGAGGGGTGAAATGCCTCATTAGCTCATAATAACCTGCCCTCTAATCACCCACACGCCTCGGGACCTCCTCCCCTGACACCAAGTCATAAACACCATTTAGGCCTACACAATAAGCACTGAATGAACAACGCTTGCAGCACACATATACACAATGACTAGAAACATTCACTGCTACAGATATGCTGCTGGATCCCATTTACACGCACGCGTTGGTGGCACGGACAATAAATACCTGGCCGTTGACCATGCAGGAACATTTCCGCACACTGTACTGGGAAACAACTAAACAACAGTACATTGCTGTATGTTACAGTAATAAAGTCTAAGGAATTCCACACTAATCCTATACATGAAGGTATTTATAAATATACATTCTTACCAAAAGCAGATACACAAATTTATTACATGGGTTCTGAGTATTTAATTGATAAAAAAATTCATGCACTGTACTGTAAGAAACATTTTTTTATCAATCTATCTATCTATCTATCTATCTATCTATCTATCTATCTATCTATCTATCCCATATCTGTTTATCTATCTATCTATCTCATATCTATCTATCTATCTATCTATCTATCTATCTATCTATCTATCTATCTATCTATCCTATATCTATCTATCTATCTTTCCCATATCTGTCTATCTATCTATCTACCTACCCAGGGACGGACTGGGGCTGTATCTCAGCCCTGGTAGTCCACTCTGCACTTCTGTGTAGAGGGGGCGTGGTAAATGCAAGGGGGCGTGCTGTGAGTCACGGGGGCTGGCCTCGCGGCACGCCCCTGTCTCTTTTCGGCCCATACATGCCTCCACTCCTTCCGGCTCCGTGAAATCTTAATGATTTCTGAGCCGTTGGGTGATGGGCGGGGTCTTTTCCTTCACCCCTCCTCGAGCCGGTCCTTAGGCCATCTATCTACACACATACATACATACAAAGCAGTGTTACAAAATAATAAATAATAATATTAGTGCTACAGTGATGGAAATCTCATATGCAGTACACGGAAGATGTAAGGACCAAAGCATCAACCAAAGCAACCATTGCTTAGGGCAGGAGCATGTGACCAAGGATGACACTGGTGCAGTTGGCTTCCCTATCTCATGCAGACAGGCCCATGGTTTGCATGGAATCATATCAGATCATTTGCATGTTTTTCACTTAAAGCCAGTACATATGCTGGCAATATAATTAACCACAAGACTCCATGGTAGCTTTTAGTGTTTTGTTGCATACAATATGGCAATGACGGTAAGGATAAAAATCACTTATATTTGTTTCACCCCCTAGGAGGTAGAAGGAAAAGTGAGCAAATTAAGCATATTTTATATCTCATATTTACGCAATAATTAACCTACACATCACACAGAAACATAATGCAGAGGCTACTATTGAGCCTCATCGCTAATGGAATCAACCATGTTGAGCCAAAAGTTACTTTACTTCTGGTCCAATGTCTCTCCCCTTTGTGCTAGTACATTTGCCCAGCTTCCGACTAGAGTTGCCCATAGGTGGCTGGCAGCCATCAATGACTTGCTCCTGATGGAGATGGTTCTTTCATTCGATGACAGAGACTCGATGGTTCTCTTACAGGGCGTCCATTGCCCTGCTCATGTACGACTGCGGCTTCCTTTGCTTTGCGCATGCACAGTTGCAAAAAACAAAAAATCAATGGCTCATTCATTGATGTTTTCAGCGACCAACCATCAATGGCTAGCTATTCAATGGACAACCCTACTACCAACTCAGAGAAGACAGTCTTGTGTACCCTTGCTTTCCCGTAAGAATACGCAGAGGGCGCCCATTAGCTTATACGCTTGAAAGTGCCGATTATTATCATAAAGCATCTCTGGATGAAATAAATTCATAACAATTAAAATAATGGTGTAAACTAACCCTATCTAATTGAACTAACTGTACAGAAGAGAAAAAAAAATATGCGCAAATAGCAAAAAAATTAGGGTATAATCTTATAGCATCACATTTTTGCCTCCCACTCTGTATTTCATCAATTTTGTCCAGTTGAAAACATACGCTGAGATTTATGGATAGAAATTGTTGGCTAATACATTTTGTTGGTTACATTATACTCCTGAGCAGCAGAATGATTCCAGGATCCTTAGGCAGCAGGGTCTTCCACACGTTTAAATAGCCATGATAAATGACACATCTCCTGGTGAAAGACATGAAGTCCTTATTCTGCTCAGCGACTTCATCATTAGCTCATCATGAGGATTAAACGATTGAGGGCTTTATGTCTTCTCTAATAGACCCCTGGGACACTGCAGGGTCATTTCCATACAAAGCTTTAAGAGAGGAGATAGCGAATCCAACTCACCATGACAATCAATACTGCAAAAAGGCCCAGCGCATATCTCTGTGTGTATGTGCAATGGATAAACTCTGCAATATA
This sequence comes from Taudactylus pleione, assembly GCA_031769625.1. NCBI lineage: Eukaryota > Metazoa > Chordata > Amphibia > Anura > Myobatrachidae > Taudactylus > Taudactylus pleione. The sequence goes on from JAUIMM010000197.1 coordinate 8,390,464, forward strand.
GATCCTGTTGTCACAATCTGAATAATCTTACATTAGCCAGGCATACAGTAGCTGGATAATGTCAGGTATTTACAAAGTAATTTTCAAAAGTACCTCTGCATCAGGCACAGGCATTACACAGTCTGTGCTTGGAGAAAATGTGTGCGTGTGGGGGGGGTATTTCGTGTCATGACCTTAGACCGACATACTATCTGCCTCTCTGTCACACAGAATAGGCAACCATCACTCACACAATAACAGACCTGACACCCAGCAGTGGAAAAGAAACCGGCTGCAGTCTCATATTTTCAAAAATATCTGATTTTAACTAGAGATGTGCGCCGGACCATTTTTGCTGGATTTGGCTCTGATTCGTCGTCCAGTTTTGGATTTGGGTTTGCCTAACCGCCGTGACTTGTTTTGGATTTGCATTTTTTTTTTAAATTGACAAAAGAGCTAAAATCACATAATTTGGGCTTTTTTTTTGATCCTAGAGTGTTATTAACCTCAATAATGTTAATTTCCAGTCATTTCCAGTCAATTTTGACCAGCTCACAATATTGTTTTCACCAATATTGGCCAAAGGCTGCAGCGAGCTGGCTGGTTACTAAGCACACAGAGCAGCGGCACAAACACACAGCAGTTTATGGCACATCTATCAAACGGGATGTGGTTAATATCGATCAAGATATTACGATCGGGATGACGGCTTCTAAAATCCCGGCGCTAGAATCCTGATAACCAAGAAAAGACCGGCGACGGAATCCCGACAGCACTGCGGATGCCAACGCCAGAATCTCGGCAGCCGGCATCCCGACTGTAAGGACACCAAGGAGAGGTAAGTAGTAGCCGCTGGGGGGGCATTTAGTTTTAGACACCTCCGGGGGGACTTAGGGTTAGGCAACCCCCTGGGAGTGTTAGGGTTAGGCTGCGATGAGAGGGGGGGTAGGGTAAGGCACCACTGGGGGGAGGTTAGGGTCTGGCACCCCCCCGGGAGGGTTAGGTTTAGGGTGTGTTGAGGGCGGGTTAGGTTTAGGCACCCCTTGGAGGACTTAAGGTTAGACACCCCTGGGAGTGTTAAGGTTAGACACCACCAAGGGAGGGTTAGGGGGGGGACAGGGGTAGAGTTAGACTACTTACCTTCTCCTGTCGGGAACTCTCTCCATCGGGATTCCGCTGTCAGTATTTCAATGGTCGCTGGGATATCATACCTAACCCCTATGAAACATTGCCATACAGAAGAAAAGAAAAGTGGTGCAAGATGGAATTGCACTTAGGCCCTCCCACCCTTATGTTGGATATTATAATGGACATGCACAGTTTAACAAACCAAGCACTTCAGCGACAGGGACTGCCACTTTTTTGGATGAAGTGCTTGGCTTGTTTGGGCCCCTACAAAACAAGCTACCAAGGCAGCTAAGCTAACAGCTCTACTATGGCAAGATTTCATCATCATTGCCATCCTCATCCTCACCCTCATAAGTGTGTACATCATCCTCACACAATATTAATTCATCCCCGCTGGAATCCACCATTACAGGTATTTTTTCTGTTTTTGAACTGGCAGCTCAGGTTAAACTGCATGGATCACAGGGCTTATAGCAGCACATGAAGAAAGTGCACTAGGGTAAAGTGCCCCAAACAGTACAATCAACAGAACTACAGTATATTTAATTTTTCTGTTTTTGAACTTGCAGCTCAGGTTAAACTGTGTGGATCACAGGGCTTATAGTGGCACGTGAAGAAAGCGCACTAGGGTAAAGTGCACCAAACAGTATAATTTAAAGCAGAGTACAGTGCAGCATACAACAGCATGCAGTGTGCCCCCTATACACAGTCACTTTATATACAGCACAGCCACTTGTGAGTCCGGAGTCTTAGCACAGCCAATACAGCAGAACATAGCGCAGCACACAGAAGCATGCAGTGTGCCCCTATACACAGTCACTTTAGAGTACAGCCACTCATGGACACAGCACAGCCTGAGCCAATACAGCAGTGTATAGCACAGCACGCAGAAGCATGCAGTGTGCCCCCTATACACAATCACTTTAGTGTACAGCCACTCATGGACACAGCACACCCTGAGTCAATACAGCAGTGTATAACACAGCACACAGAAGCATGCAGTGTGCCCCCTGTACACAGTCAGCAGAGTACAGCGCAGCAAACAGCAGCAGTAAAATTGCACCGAGTCGCGGCTACGCCGCCTTATATAGAATCCAAGACCCACGAAAATCCGAAGCAGGGAGGATGACGTTTGGCCTCGAAGTGGGATCCGAGACTGGCGGGAACACCTGAGCTGCGGCTAGGGTGGACTCAGATCCTCAGATTAAACAGCCGATATATCGCCCAAAGTATACCCAGCTTTAGTAAGCCATCGGAGGAGAGAGAAGAAAAGAAAACATTGCTGCCTCTAAACCATTGATGGCGGACAACCATTGTCTCTCCGAATAAAGTAGTATGTACTAGGGGTGAGCGGGTTCGGATTTCTGAAATCTGAACCCCCCCGAGCCCCCCCGATCCGAGGCCGATCCGAGTCAGGCTTGACTTTTCCCGCCTGACTCGGATCTGAAATCGAGGCAAAACGTCATCATCCCGCCTTCCGGGTCTCGCGGGTTTTGGATCCTATATAAGGTACCCGCGTCGGCGCCATTTTCTCACTCGGCTGTGGACAGTGAAGAGGGAGGGTGGGAGTTAGGGCTGGCTGGGCTGTGTAGTGTAGTGTAGTGCAGAGTAGTGTTGTGTTGTGCTGTGCTGTGCTGTGCTGCTGTTGTCCACTACTTCAAAGTCCATAGGGGCTGGCTGTGTTGTGCTGTGCTGCTGTTGTTAATAGGGGCTGTGTCCACTACTTCAAAGTCCATAGGGGCTGGCTGGACTGTGTTGTGCAGTCAGTTCTCCATAGGGGCTGTGTCCACTCCAAAGTCCTGTGCAGTGTCCCAGTCCTAAAGGGGTGCTGTAGTGTTGTCCAGGGGGTGCTCTGTCCATCAGGGGTGCTCCCCCCAAGTGCTAAAAAAATAATATTTTTGCTATGTTTGTGAATTGTGTGCGCAGTAGCCGCACGTGCATCAACAAAGTAGTGCCAAGCGTGCGCCTGTGTCATAAGTAAAGGGCCGGCTGGCTTGACCGTTAAAGGGTGCTGTAACCCCCAAAGTACACTCCAGTCCAAACCCCCCAAAAAAATATTTTCTGTGTTTGTGAATTGTGTGCGCAGTAGCCGCACGTGCATCAACAAAGTAGTGCCAAGCGTGCGCCTGTGTCATAAGTAAAGGGCCGGCTGGCTTGACCGTTAAAGAGTGCTGTAACCCCCAAAGTACACTCCAAACCAAAAAAAAAATATTTTCTGTGTTTGTGAATTGTGTGCGCAGTAGCCGCACGTGCATCAACAAAGTAGTGCCAAGCGTGCGCCTGTGTCATAAGTAAAGGGCCGGCTGGCTTGACCATTAAAGGGTGCTGTAACCCCCAAAGTACACTCCAGTCCAAACCAAAAAAAAAAATATTTTCTGTGTTTGTGACTTGTGTGCACTGTGGCTGCACGTGCATCAACAAAGGAGCAGCGCCAAGCGTGCGCCTGTGTCCCATAAGTAAAGAGCCGGCTGGCTCATTTCTTAAAGGGTGGTGTAACCCACAAAGTGCACTACTCTCCAGCAAAAATAAAAAAATATTTTCTGTGTTTGTGTGCGCTTTAGCCGCACGTATATATCAATGTAACATAAATGGAGGACCAAACTTTCTCTGATAAAAATAAAATAGGGAAATATCAAGAACCACTTCCTCCTAGTGCTGTTGCTGCTGCTGGGAGTTGTTCATTATCCCAGAGAGGAAGTAGGAACACCACCACTTTTACTAAACAATTGACCCTCAAACAGTCCCTAGCGATGAGGATGAAGTACGACAGCAGTCATCCTGAAGCAAAACGTATAACTGAGGCCTTGACTGCTATGTTGGTGTTAGACGTGCGTCCGGTATCCGCCATTAGTGCAGTGGGATTTAGACAATTGATGGAGGTAGTGTGTCTCCGGTTCCAAATCCCGTCTAGATTCCACCTGCATCCTCAAAGCAGCAGCGACAAGCGTGCGTCTGTCTGTTAAAGGGTGGTGTAACCCTCAAAGTGCGCTCCACAAACAATAAAAAAATTCTTTTTTTTTTTTCTGTCTTTGTGAAATGTGTGGGCTGTAGCCGCACCTGCATCCTTAAAGCAGCAGCGACAAGCGTGCGTCTGTCTGTTAAAGGGTGGTGTAACCCTCAAAGTGCGCTCCACAAACAATAAAAATATTCTTCTTTTTTTTTCTGTCTTTGTGAATTGTGTGGGCTGTAGCCGCACTTGCATCCTCAAAGCAGCAGCGACAAGCGTGCGTCTATCTGTTAAAGGGTGGTGTAACCCTCAAAGTGCTCCAAAAAATAAAAAATATTTTTTTTATGTGTTTGTGACTTGAGTGCGATGTAGCCGCACGTGCAGCAACACAGTAGCAGTGCCAAGCGTGCGCCTGTGTCATAAGTCAAGGGCCGGTTTGGACATCTGGTCCGGACTGAAGGACGTGCCAACAATTTCTGACAAGTCTACTGTCACTGCATATGATACTGTCCTCAAAGCAGCAGCGACAAGCGTGCATCTGTCTGTTAAAGGGTGATGTAACCCTCAAAGTGCGCTCCACAAACAATTAAAAAATTCTTATTTTTTTTTCTGTCTTTGTGAAATGTGTGGGCTGTAGCCGCACCTGCATCCTTAAAGCAGCAGCGACAAGCGTGCATCTGTCTGTTAAAGCGTGGTGTAACCCTCAAAGTGCGCTCCACAAGCAATTAAAAAATTCTTCTTTTTTTTTCTGTCTTTGTGAAATGTGTTGGCTGTAGCCGCACCTGCATCCTTAAAGCAGCAGCGACAAGCGTGCGTCTGTCTGTTAAAGGGTGGTGTAACCCTCAAAGTGCGCTCCACAAACAATAAAAAATTCTTATTTTTTTTTCTGTCTTTGTGAAATGTGTGGGCTGTAGCCGCACCTGCATCCTCAAAGCAGCAGCGACAAGCGTGCGTCTATCTGTTAAAGGGTGGTGTAACCCTCAAAGTGCTCCAAAAATAAAAAATATTTTTTTTATGTGTTTGTGACTTGAGTGCGATGTAGCCGCACGTGCAGCAACACAGTAGCAGCGCCAAGCGTGCGCCTGTGTCATAAGTCAAGGGCCGGTTTGGACATCTGGTCCGGACTGAAGGATGTGCCAACAATTTCTGACAAGTCTACTGTCACTGCATATGATACTGTCCTCAAAGCAGCAGCGACAAGCGTGCATCTGTCTGTTAAAGGGTGATGTAACCCTCAAAGTGCGCTCCACAAACAATTAAAAAATTCTTATTTTTTTTTCTGTCTTTGTGAAATGTGTGGGCTGTAGCCGCACCTGCATCCTTAAAGCAGCAGCGACAAGCGTGCATCTGTCTGTTAAAGGGTGGTGTAACCCTCAAAGTGCGCTCCACAAGCAATTAAAAAATTCTTCTTTTTTTTCTGTCTTTGTGAAATGTGTGGGCTGTAGCCGCTCCTGCATCCTTAAAGCAGCAGCGACAAGCGTGCGTCTGTCTGTTAAAGGGTGGTGTAACCCTCAAAGTGCGCTCCACAAACAATAAAAATATTCTTCTTTTTTTCTGTCTTTGTGAAATGTGTGGGCTGTAGCCGCACCTGCATCCTTAAAGCAGCAGCGACAAGCGTGCGTCTGTCTGTTAAAGGATTACATCGGTGACAGCATCCAAGTAGGCATATCAGACAGTCCGTACCTGTACTGGCAGGAAAAAGAAGCAATTTGGAGGTCCCTGTACAAACTGGCTCTATTTTACCTGAGTTGCCCCTCCTCCAGTGTGTACTCCGAAAGAGTGTTTAGTGCAGCCGGGAACCTTGTCAGCAAAAGGCGTAGGAGGTTGCTTCCACAAAATGTGGAGAAGATGATGTTCATAAAATGAATTATCAACTCTTCCAGGGAGACCAGCCTCCAGAACGTACAGAGTGACCTGTGGTTGTGGATTCCAGCGGGGACGAATTAATACTCTGTGAGGATGAGGATGTACACAACACTGAAGAGGGTGAGGAATCGGAGGATGAGGACGACATCTTGCCTCCGTAGAGCCAGTTTGTGCAGGGACAGATTAATTGCCAGCTTGTTTTGTGGGGGCCCAAACGAACCAATCATTTCAGCCACAGTCGTGTGGCAGACCCTGGCGCTGAAATGTTTGGTTTGTTAAAGTGTGCATGTCCTGTTTATACAACATAAGGGTGGGTGGGAGGACAATTCCATCTTGCACCTCTTTTTTTCTTTGAATTATGTACTGTTTGGGGCCTAGTTTTTCAAACTGCCATCCTGTCTGCCACTGCAGTGTCACTCCTAGATGGACCACGTGTTTGTGCCGCCCACTCGTATATCTTAGCATAGTCATCCAGCTACCTCGGTGCAACCTTTTGGATATAAAAACACTATTGTGAGGTGTGAGGTGTTCAGAATAGACTGGAAATGAGTGGAAATTAAGGTTATTGAGGTTAATAATAGCATAGGAGCAGAAAAACACACAAATTCTGTGATTTTAGCTGTTTTTATGCTTTTTAAAAAAAAATACAGATCCAAAACACAAAACCCAGAACCCAAAACACGGAAGGGTGGTTTTGGCAAAACCAATCCAGATCCAAAACACGAAGAAAGATCCAGATCCAAAACCAAAACACGAAAAGTGGCCGGTGCACACCCCTAGTATGTACCCAGCTGTACTGCTGTAATTATGGTTAATACATCTATACACATTACTCTAAATGTGAGATGTTTTAAACCTTTTAAAGAGGAAAAGGGAAGTAGTGATGGCCATCGACAGGTCTACTATAAATGCTTTTCATGAATGGTGTCATCGGCAGTTTACATTAATGGCAGGAAAGCGTTGAAAGGAAATCATCACCTTTTTACACCTTCGACGCCCATCAGTTTAGGTGCTGGAGGCAGGACTGGACATGCGATGGATCAATCAGGAAAGGGAGCAGGGCTTCGCGGACTCAAATGGAGGCGGAACTAATCTCCGTGCCCCCAGCATTAGGGAAGAAAAGGTTTGATACATTTTCCCAAGGACAAATTCAGGGCACTGCTGCACAAAAGCAGTCATGCCAAGTTGGTGGGCGTGCCTAACATTGAAGTGCGAGCCCACCCTAAATCCCCTCTCCTCTTCCAAAAGCTCCAGGATGTCCAAAAGGGATGTGAGCACATTGTTTAAACAAAAAGTAAAATGTGCGCAACGCCGAATGACTGTGAGCTCCCATGGGCAAATTACAAACGCCCAAAGTACACTCTATTGTTAACAACTGGATGGAGAAGGTCCACACCATGCTAGACTATGGATGGGGGCAAAATGTCCTAGAGAATGTCCTATTCTCCCCTGTTTATATTCTTTTGCGATAGCTATGGAAGCCACATGCACCTGACTCCCAAGGTATGGGTAGATAGAACCCTCCTGACTGAGTGGCCCCAATAGCCCCACTCCCACACAAAACAAAAAAACACTTGTATATAAATGTGGAGCAGGAGCACATGTTGCACTTAGCGTGAGCAGAGCAAGTTGCTACGTTCCTTTGTTCTAAAGGAGAAGCTGTTTCTTGGCTGCTCTGGTAACGCAGCCGTATCATTCCTATCTAGTCTGTTCCTTTATCATGCTAATTAGCACCTGAAAAGTGACAGCCAAGCAAATATCTCTTTCTGTGGCCTTATTGGCCAGGGAGCCAGACATTTTACTGAGAGTCTCATCCACTTCTCCATGCAAAGCACACAGAGATCTGTAGGTGAGCTCATTTCCCTGGGTCATTTTACTTTTAAATTTGAAACAAGGCAGCATTGTGTCCCCTCGTCTGCTTAACTGATACCAGCCATAAAGCTGCTGTTCCCCGCCCAGTGTTAAGTGTGTCAGTTAACAAACCCGTTCTGCTTAGAACGAAGGACAGTTGTAATAATTATGATAGCTGTACATTTGGTTATCTATTTCATATCTAAATGTTTTTGCTGCATGGCCAAACTGCAAACCCCCCCTCCCTTTCCCCTTAAAAAAAGAAACACTTGAACATGTTCTATCCAGCACCTGGCCTGGCATATAGAGATTACAATGATAATAAGTCGGCTCTATTTTAATGGAACACTTAACCCAAAACAGAAGTTGGCTTACGTAACCCGGCTACTCACAGATCATTGTTACATTATTAGTGAAGATAAAGGTGTGAACACGGAAGGGGTTATTTTCTTACACCCACCACACTTCCTGCAGGGGATCTATAATAGGACAATGCAGCCAGACAATTTTAAGGGGAGATTTACCAAACTTTCTAGAGGACAAGTGGAAGTGTACTAGCTGTACTAAATAATAATTTGTGCTTTGTAAGGCGCTGCAGAACACTTGTGGTGCCATATAAATAAATGATAATAATAATAATACTACATAGCTGGAATCTGATTTGTTGCTTGGGCCACACCTCCATTTAGGTCTGTAACCACGGGTGCGCAAACGGTACCGTCGCTGCCCCATGCCCCTTGATTCTAGATAGCAGGGTGCCTGGGAAGGCACCCTGCAGCTAATATAATTGTGGCAGTGCCGTCTGGAGCATCCTTTGGATGCTCCGAGGACACACCCGATAGTGCTGCACTTTCCGGTGCTGGCGGCCCTGCCCCCTCTGTACGGCATCATGACGTCATGCGCTCAGGGGACGGTACAGGTCGCTCAGAAGCCTTATTTCATCACTAGCTCCACTTGTCCTCTTTAGACGTTTAGATAAATCTTCCGCTTAATGATCTATTTGCTAAATGGTGAAAAGTTCTCTCTCTGGCAAATGTGCATCAAGGGGTCACCGCAGGCATTAGCACTAATCACTGATAACCCTAGCCAGAGATAACACTAGCTTGCTCTTACCGCTGACTGCTTTAAGTCTATTAAACAAGGATCTCTGCAGTAGTAAGTACAGCCACAATCCATGTTCTGCTGGTTGTTTTGTAATATTTTAAATCTATATTTAACAATTTTTTCTAATATATTTTCATTTTGATTCAAGTAAGACTGAAAACAGTGTCACCCATGCTTATATCCCCACAGCCTGATCCGGTGAAGCGGTGACTTTACACCGGGATGCTGACTACATCCCCACTGGAACAGCTGAGTATCTCTCAGAGTATAATAGCAAATGATGGCATTAAGGGCTCAATTCAGACTCGCTCGCTAGATGTGTACGCTCGCACCCAGTGTACAAATCCAGCCAACCCACAGCAAGGCAGGCGATCACACAGCGCGGCAAGGCATTAGCACGCCCACTATGTCTTGGCGTGCGATTGCTTTGAGTATTCAGACACCCACTAGCCTGTCTTTAGACGCTCACTTGCGCATGTCATCTCCAGGAAGTGTATGCAGCCATCGGTACATCGGGTATCATCGGATGCGATTGCAGCGCTTGAGGCAGACCATACCCTACCGCAAGCACTGCGAGCACTTCAGTGTAATAATCAGCCAGATGACGTGTACTATGACGCTGCCTCTTAATTATGCACGCCTCTAAAACAGCGTTAAGACGCTCAGGCACCCCTACGTTCGCACCTCCACTCCCCTGTTATTAATGGTCAGCCCCTGTCACCACCCACAAACGGCTTCTCCTGTCACTCACTCTGCTGGGCTGTCTATGCGCAGCGATCAGATGCTTCCCGATCTCTCGCACTGGTTTGCGTACGCGCACTGCAATGCATTCGCTTGCGCACAATGCGAAAATCGGACAGCTACAAGTGAACGCATCCTAGCGAGCGGGTTTGAATCAGGTCCTAAGTGATATATCAGTGATAGACAATCGGCCTTATCAACACATTTTAATAGAGAAACCCCATAGTCTCATTATGCAGGAAACAGGTAACAGCAGCAGGCAATAATAATAATAGAAACTCAAACATGTACAGTTCTCTTAGTGTGTAGTAACTTCTATATTTAGATTTGGGAATATTGCATGCAGTCCTTCTATGTAAGCAATTTTAACCCTTTCCGCTGCAGAAGTTTAAGTGGATTCACTGAGAAGCCTGGGCCGATTCCCACTATTTACCACTGGTATCAGTTGCTTCAGGACTAACTTTTTTTTTCTACTCGCAACCTAATATTTATATTATTGTTTTAAAGACATAAATGGCTTTCTTTGGATACCGTAATGAAAGTACAGTACAGCATGGATGCAGTTTCCTGGCCTCGCAAGCCAGCCAGAGGCTTACTCAGCTGGCCGGTGCCATCCACCGATGGTCGCAATAGTTACCCCAGTGCTGGGAACGCAATGCAGCAGGGGGTGTCATACACCTCCTGCTGCATTTGCATATTTGTAAGGACGGAATAGCAAAGCTGCCTGCGCGCCCTGCCCCCTAGGCGTGTCCCCACAATGTCATGGGAACAGAGGGTGGGCACACTGCTGCCATGTCACGGTGCTGCCCTAACAAGGGATATTCTATAGGGCAGTGGGTCTCAAACTCGGTCCTCAGGAACCCAAACAGTTCATGTTTTCCAGGTCACCCAGCAGGTGCACAGTTGAACTCATTACTCGCTGACATATTTTAAAAGATCCACAGGTGGAGCTAATTATTTCACTTGCGGTTCTGTGAGGAGACCTAGAAAACATGAACTGTTTGAGAACCTGTGCTATAGGGTCTGCTTTTAAAATAGGGATGTTTTTATTTAGTATTCTTCTAATACTGAAAGCATGACTGTTGTATTGCGTAATAATGGATATATCTCTTTCTTTATCAGAATTTGACTTCCATGAAACATCAGTAGCCTTGGTACATAAGAGAAATTCTCTATCAACTACATGTAAAGGAAATCCCTGTTCAAGCAACGAAGTATATAATAACTGTACTTGTTTATGATAGCTTTCCATATCTATGCAGTTGCATTTTATATGAAAAAAATTGGCTTTTTGGGGTGTTATTATGCCAAACCTTCAGATGGCTACTATTATTAATTAAGACAAATAATTAAGAGGTTTCTGTAGAAATATAGTTATTCATTGCCAACAGGTCAATACCCAGGTACTGAATGTGTTACTGGATGTGCTTGTGAATCTAAATCCAAATAAGTTAGTGTTCAGTGAATCATCAAAGGCAGATATAGAAGAAGGGTCCCCATCCCAAATAAAAAATATATCATCAACATATCTGCTCTAGAGAACCAGGTGTACCTGGAAAATGCCATAAAAAATGAGCTGCTCTTATTACAATTTTATTTTATTGCTGGTGTTAATTATGAAATTAAAAAAAAAAAAAAATTTAATAATTGTTAAAGCTGAGACACCTGAAAAGTAACTTCGGGCCTGATCCACAGCCGCACGTATTGCCGTATAGTTGATTTTTTTGCAACTGCACATCCCAAAAATTCCCAAAAAACTCAAACAGCGCATGTATTACACAGTGTATGCACAAAGGTGCTATTGGAATCGGGACAGACGATATCAGAAATGCTATGGACAAGTGATGGGTGATCCTGTGCGGTGGCTAGTAATGCACAGAAACAAGGTCCGTTCAGTGGGTGTGTTATGGGAGTGTCACAGGTGTGCCAATACAAGTGACTGCGTGCACAGCTACAGACATAGGAGGCCATGGTTAGGCAGAGAAACTGCACCTTCCACAGGGCTGGTGCAGGTTTCAGTGGTGTGACTGATGGTAAAATCAATGAATGCAGCATTCGTTATTATTGTGCGTATGGATGCTGAAAGTTAGCATCTCAGTTCTTGCACCTTTGGCTGCACGGATGTACACAAGGGAAGGAGTTTGTAGCAGTATTTGCATAAAGTCGCATATGGATGACCACCAATAGACGCTACTGCGTGCACTTCTGCATCAGAAGCTTAGAGTGCAATAATGGTTACTACCAGGGGCGGCTCCAGAGGTGGGGCTGCAGCACAGTTCAAAATTCAAATGGGGGAGCCACATCAACTGACATTTCAAACGCTGCCAAACATCACTGGCTGAGACTCACTGGCAGTTGGTGTGACTCCCCTATTTGAATTTTGAACTGTGCTGCAGCCCCACCTCTGGAGCCTCCACTGGTTGCTACACAGAGCTGAAGTGTTTCCGTCATGTCACTGGGCAATAGAAAATTCATAGGCTGCACTAACAATAGATGCAGCTGATAACAGTATGGTACGTGAGTAATATGGTACGTGAGTAATAAAGAGACAAAAATGTGATATAAGATACTATGGGGCATATTTATTAAGGCCACGTTTTAGTCTGATAATTATAATTACTTATCACAGTATATAACGGCAATAAGAAATGATCAAGGCGTTGTACTGACACTTTCATGCAAGGACATGGGCTCCGATAAGCCTAAAAAGTCAAGAATTACTTACAGAATCACTTTGCTTCTGGGTTTGGACCTGGTTGAGCTACTGCACGTGTACCGCAAGCGTGTAATTATCGGAGAGAAATCAGGAGAGGGATTCAATGATTACAGGTGAGGGACTCGATAATGCAGAAAATGTAGCCCATAGGATACATTGGGCTAACGCCATGTAAAGATGTTTAGCTAGTGGGGCCATACTCCAAAAAGTGAAGTATCTCTATTGGCAGAGTGACTAACGTGTTGATAAATGGGAGTTTTAAGCAGGCATCAAATAAAGCTATGGAGACTGCTTTTGCAATTCCTAGCAGGGGGAGTGGAGCACATACTGTATTTCCTATATCTGCTGCCTTACCTTGTTACATAGCCCCAATGCTCCAAACTGTTGCAGTCCTTCACAGGGCCATAGAGAGCTAACAGGACCCAGGTACTGGGGTTTGTGGCCAATCCAGGAGGTGTAGCCTTGCCCCCTAAACTGCAAAGGTAACATTTGCCCCCCTTAGCAACACTACATAGGGAAATTATAAAAACATCACAGCAGTTATCTCTGTTGGCAGAGTTTGACTAACGTGTTGAGTGTTGTAAGTGTATAACAGATGGAGGTGAGATTGGCTTAACCAGGGAGTCGGTTTATTACCCAATAGAAACAGGTAGCTTATGACACGGGGTTAATTATGTAGGTACAGGCTGCAGAGATTTTGTCAGTTGCAGCTTGGAGCGTATGGGGTATGCTGGTCGTTGTAGTGCGCCAGGTGCTGTATGCACTGGGAGCACATGTAGCATACTGTAATGTCAGTAGGGGTGTTTGCTATGCTAAGCGGTGGTGACACAGTGGAGTTTGGAAGTCTTGTGGCTTCAGAAAGCATGGAGTACTCAAGGGCACATCCATCCCATGCAGGATGCCTCCAGGAGACTTGCCCACTCTTCCCAGGGCCGGGAGCCTCCCAGCCGTTCTGGGTGGGTAGGCAAGCATGATGCAATTCCAGTGGGTAGCGCTGATAGAAAGGGCTCTCATAAATCTAGTATTTCCCTTGTGTTTTTTCTACTTAATAGGAGAGGCTTAGTTGTACAGTATATATATATATATATATATATATATATATATATATGCATAACGATGGATGTCACTCGGATAAAAACCGTGTAACAAAACTGAGGTGGATCAACGTTTCAGGGCGCAAACCCCTTTATCCTTGATATAGGGGTTTGCGCCCTGAAACGTTGATCCACCTCAGTTTTGTTACATGGTTTTTATCCGAGTGACATCCATCGTTATGCATATATGATACCTGGGTATTCTGCATGTGCACAGGTACTGCTGTACACTAAAAAACAATGACATGATATAACAGTCGGGCGTGTTCTGAAAAAACATGACTAGGTCCCGAGATAGATAACGATTTGTATCAAAGGAGAGGTCCTGGCGCTCACCCATCAGGCAAAATGATTGCAGGATAATTGAATAGAGAGCGATTTTTGTACCACAGAGTCAAGCTAATATTGTGGAGGATCTGAGACTGAGAGGGACTGGGAAGAGTTGAGATGTAGCTTTACCACATATCGAAAAATTATGCAACTCTCTTCTCTGTCAATTATCGTCTCCACCCAGTCCATTCGAAATGCTTAGGTGTCTATTTACTAAGCAGTGTTAGGAAACAGAGTGAAAAGTGATAAAGTGCCAGCCAATCAGCTCCCAACTGTCATCTCACAGGCTGTGTTTGAAAAATGACAGTTGGGAGCTGATTGGCTGGCACCTTATCACAGACTTATCACTTTTCACTCTGTCTCCTAACACTGCTTAGTAAATAGACCACTTAGTTGCATATTTTATATGTGAAATGTACCTACTATACCTGCTCATTCACTTTGCTCATTACTGGGCTGCTGCATCACATGTCTTAGTCCATTGCTATGTTCATCCCATTTGCCTGTACTTGTGCTGGCTCAGATCCCCCCCCTAACAATCACCCCTGCTTAGAACTACATCTTACAAAGGTTTATGATGAGGAGGTAAAACAAGCAGATGATTTGCATAATTAGGGTTGAGGTACTAAATAAAGATACTTTTCGCTGCAGGGAAATTTAGTGTATTGTGGGCTGTCCATAGCTGTACTGTACATTAGAGCAGTGGTAGGTTATGTAAACCTGTTTTAAAGTTTTATAAAAGTGCTGTTGTTTTAACTCAAAACAACTCAAAATGTTATAAAGCCTATGATGAAGAACCCAGACAGATAAAACAAGTGATTCAGAGGTGTACGCTATCTGCACGCAATGCTTATATTCACGCAGTGGTCCAATGTTGGAAGTACCGCCCAAGCGTCAAAGTCGCACTGCGCATGCGTCCCGATAGTTACCGCCAGGAGATGCAGAATGAATTCGGATGCAAGAGCCCTTGATTTCAGTGGGCATTCATGGGATGTAACAGGAGGGTGGTTAGGCAGAAGCGGGCACGTCGCTGACAGTGACTGCGTCTAAAGATGCTGCAGAGCACGCAGGACTCCATGTTTAGACAGAGAAATTGCACCTGCCATAGAGCTGGTGCAAGCTTTAATAGTGCGGACCAGTGGCGGCTCCAGTGGAGGGGCTGCAGTACAGTCCAAAATTCAAATAGGGTAACCACACCAACTGCCAGTGAGTCCCATGCCATTTACGTTTGGCAGCGTTTGAAATGGCAGTTGGTGTGGCTCCCCTATTTGAATTTTGGACTGTGCTGCAGCCCGGCCTCTGAAGAGCTACTGTGCAGACTACTACAGACAGACTAGCTAAATGGCAAATGTGTGTCTCATTAAGAAGGTCATAGGTCACAGGGGCGTATCTACCCATTGGCCAGGATGGCACTCGCCAGGGGCACCGGCCAATGGGGGGGGGAGCCATCCGGCAGTGCTACCAGCAGCCAATGTGTGGACTACCCCAGGGGCTTGAACTAGCCCCGCTAGTCCCCCGGGCCCCACAAGTATAGGGCAGACTGCAGTGAGAGCGGTCTGCCCTACACAGTAACAAACACACACAGCCGTCAGACAGACTCTCATTGGCTGCTGCGTCCATGGAGGGAGCCAGCTGGAGCTCACTCATGAGCCCCGCCTTCCAGCTCCCCCCGCAGTGGGTGATGGGAGAGACGTCATGACGTCCCATCCCATAGTGCAAAGCGAGAGCGGGCTCGGAGGAGTGGACAGCGGCGGACATCTGCAGGAGCGGGGATCAGGTAAGTTGCTTTTTTTTTTCTGTGTGTGTGTACGTTTTTTTTTCTGGCACAGCACAGGGGAGGAGTGTGGCTACTAGGGGGCACTGTATAGGGGGGCCACTACTGGGGGCACATTATGGGAGGATGGCCACTACTGGGGGCACTGTATAGGGGGGTCGCAACTGGGGCCACGTTATGAAGGGGGGATGGCCGCTACTGGGGGCACTGTATAGGGAATACTACTACTGGGGGCAATGCCAGGGCCACCAAGAGCCAAGGCGGGCCCCGGTAATAGGGGGCATGGCCTAATCTCGGGAGGTGTGGCCACGCCCCCTTGCCAAAAAATAAATAAATAAAAAAGATTTGCAGCGCCGGGGAGGGGGGCGCTCTGAGCCCCCTCAGCCCAGCGCAAAGCCAGGGGGGGGCGCGATCAGTGTGATCGCTCCCCCGCACAGGCATAGGAGACTGCTGTGGCTGCTGCAGAGACTGCTGTGGCTCCAACTGCAGCTCAGCACACGCTGTGTACTGGGCTGCTGTGAGGGGGGGGGGGCGGTGGCGAACCCGGGCCCCCACCGGGCTCCCGCCAGGCCCCTCAGGAAGCCCGGGTAATCTGTACCCGCTCCCCCCCCTCTCGGCACCCCTGGGCAATGCATAGGGGGGACTACTACTGGGGGCACTATATAGGGCCTACTACTACTGGGGGAAATGCATAGGGGCAACTACTACTGGGGGCACTGCATAGGGTGGACTACTACTGGAGGCACTGCATAGAGGGGACTACTACTGGAGGCACTGCATAGAGGGGACTACTAATGGAGGCACTGCATAGAGGGGACTACTACTGGGGGCACTGCATAGAGGGGACTACTACTGGGGGCACTTCCTCAAATTATGGGGGGAGGGGTGCGCCAGTCCATTACCTTGCCAGGGGTGCTCGGATCCCTAGATACACCCCTGATAAGTTGCGACATTATCATAAAGACGAAGAAGCGGGAAAAGACAAAGCCGCATGTGCGCGCACTTCTATATCAGGCCCAAAGTATTTAATAAAAGTTATCCTTTAACTCCACTTTATGATCACTTTTACGTATTTATCTCCTTGTGTCTGTCAAACTGTATTTCCAGAATCTCTCTATCTTGTAGAGGCTGAAGCTGATCACCGTGCCACAACGGATTCTGTCTGACACAGACTTTGCCATTTGCAAATTGTTGCAGAATTGTTTTCTGTTAAGTACCTGACCTTCAGCGACCCCTATTACTGCAGAATGACCCTCTGTGTTGTGATACTCTTTTCTATGTCTCCCTAATATCTTGTGCAACGCGTATTTCTGGAAGTGCAAAAGCACTCACCCTATCTCTATTCAGGTTCCATACATGAAGCAGGCACAATAAATGGACAGTGGGGTGTTATAAGCAATTACATCATGGCGATAAGTATTCTCATGTATAGTGTACAGCCGTTGCTAGGTGGGACTTCACCTCAAGATGAGAGCGCTTGCGGTATATGGCGCTGAAAATCCTTGTTGCCAACCGCGTCCTTAACAAGGACAGCACAATGGAGGGTGTGCTCTACGCAGTTGTGTCTGGTAATAGTGTAATTAAATGTCTCTGCTGCTTCTCTTCTTAAAAATATAAAAAAGATTTATTTAATTTCCCTCAATAAAAAGGCCACACTTTCTTCATGCAGGCGGGAGGTTATTTCCTATTCAAAAACACTTCGAGCCTGAAAAAAAAAAAAAAAGCAAGAATGCCAAACAGCGTTGTCTGAGAGGATTGCCCTATTGTTTGGCATTAACCACACAATGTGGGTCTCCGGGACAGCACATGGTAACAAACACTAGGGCAGAGAGAGGCAAGTCAGACTCCATCAGGATCCCAAAGGCTTAATTAACCTAGCTAATGACAGCATATTGTGAGGAAGGGTCTGGGTGAACAACAGTATAGGAAAAATACACATATACAAACATTGACGGAGCCCAGCAGCAGAAACTATTAGCAGTCTAATAAGCAGGCATGGATCATTTAATAAACAGATTATCTGCTCAGTCAGCGAGCATGTTTATAAAGATAGCCCATGAACAAATGAGCCCATTAAGTAAGTCCTCATTGCAAGACAGACATGTAACATGGTCTGGCTCCTTCGTTAGACATGTTATACTTGCATTAAACACAAAGTAATGGCTTCACGCGTGATCTGGAAGCCTTGTGTAATTCAAGACCTATTAACTTTCTACATTTAATTCCAAGATTAATAGAAACCGGCCCTGAGATTTGATTATTTTATCTGATGTGTTTATATAGCAAATATTGCATAGTACTGTAAACAGTAATGTAATGGCACAGTCCCCTGCCCATTGTGCCCAATCAAGGTGATAGCTAGCCAAACTTATGGGTGAATGAGACACAGGGTGAACGTTTGGCACTGAGTGGGTGACCCTCGTGAACGACGGGCCCGGCATGCACATTATACGATGTATAATACAATATATTGTTCCGACACAGATCATAACGATATATCGTACACATAGTAGAGTGTGTACGCCCGATCCGTCATTCATCGCATCGTCCCACCTGCTGTTTTGCAGGATAGATAGGATGATGCAGTGAATGACGTGGTGCAGTATATAAAGCGTGTAACGATACGTTGTTCCATCATACACCAGATCATGCAAAGTGTACGGTGTACGGCTCGCGTGACGTATCGTTACATCGTATCGTGTGTACCCAGCTTAGGTAAGGCCATGTATCCAGCTTCTCTTTCATGTGAAGCGGTGAGGCGAATCACTCAGAGAGGTGGACCAATAAGAAGGCAATTATGTCAGTGAAGGCATCCATTCCTAATGAACTGAGAGGGTGCACCCACTGTGAGGCGGCAATTGGCATGCTGCAAAATTGATCTGGCAATAACACATCATTGGATTGGCTGCATGTTAAGAACATTGTCAAAACACAGTGGCATTTTTTTCTCTTAACACTAACAGAATACAGCTAAGTGGTCTATTAATAAAAGTTCTAAAGACCTTTTCTACTGCTGTTTAGCAGGATAAATAGGTTCATACTATCTATAAAAAAGATGAAACAGTGTAGAAACAGATCTATGATGTTTCAATACTCCATAGTGGAAGTGTCAGCTCCATAGCTAAGTTACAACAGGGTCTGGTCACTTCTGCAATTTAAAAACACATATTTTGCAATGCAAAATTATTGTGAAAAGCATCCAACACCATGATCAGGGTGGAATTATGTCTACTCGCACTTGGCTTCCCCTGATCTCCTTTTTACATTTTTAGCTGCCACTGTAAATGATTTGTCTACGTATCACAATGAGCAACTGAGACGTCTGTCTGCACCTTCCAGTGCAGATCAGTTACTTACAACTGGGTGTGATTTTCAGGGTGGTCATTCCAGAGCTTGGCCCCATTTGCCTGGACCAGTGTAGCATATGGGCTACGTACCGCAAAAATTACCAGGAGAGGAATTCGTCCCTGGCAAATGCCATTCACGATGCAGACCACGCAAGTGCAGTAGTGCCACTGGCAACCGCATAGGAAAGCATTAGATCAATGACCACTTTACATGTACTCATCATCATCACTGGGATGGGCTTTTATTGGATTTCCTGTCCCTGGATGTGTTTTGTGATACATTCCAACGATCTTTAATTTCTTATTGCCGCGATAAGAAATGATAATCATCGGGTCTAAACAGGGCCGTAACTAGGAGTGTGTGAGCAGTACGGCCGCACAGAGCGCAGCACTCTGTAGACGGCACCGCTGCTCACCCACAGCTACTGCATCTGGCTAGCAGGGTGCCTGTGATGACACCCTGCTGTCAGAATCTCTGCAGCAATGCCGCCTGGAGCGTCCTTAGGACGCTCCAGACGGTTACAACGCTGCCCTTACAGCACCCCAGAGCATCCTGAGGATGCCCCGGGCATTGCTGTAATCACTGGCTCCCGTCGCCGGGTCCAGTGACACGCCCCCTAAACATTACATCATACGGAGGGACGTGGCTTGAACTGGGCGCCAGAGGCGCTAGCTACGGTGCTGGGTCTAAACCAGATAATTAATAAATATCCCCCTATGTGTGTTATTATTTTGTAATGTTCTGTAACTAAAGACTTAATTTGGGGGGGTGTTATGCCACGTACGTGACCCTTTGACCCTTTAGGGTATAGTCCCGCTACAGCCTTGGAGGCTGGAATTTCTTGGCTAGATGCGGCCGTGAAGCAGCTTTGAGAGCTGGAATTACTTGGCTATCTGTGGCCGATGGGCCGTAGGATATGAAGTGGCCTTTGGGCCGTGTGGCAGCCTTGAGGGCTGGTATATCTTGGCTAGCTGTGCCCAGTGGGCCGTAGGATATGGTGCGGCCTTTAGGCTGTGCAGCAGCCTTGAGGGCTGAATAAGCTTGGCAAGATGTGGCAGATGAAGATCTGTACAATAATAAAGTCACTGGCATTGGTACGCCGGATAGCGCACTGAACACGCTGGAGTGTGACCTGTGCCGCCGGGTTGACACAAGCAGCTGATGCTGTAATGCGGCCTGTGCCACCGGGTTGACACAAGCAGCTGATGCTGTAATGCAGCCTGTGCCGCCGGGTTGACACAAGCAGCTGATGCTGTAATGCGGCCTGTGCCGCCGTGTTGACACAAGCAGCGCACGCTGGGCTGCGTACTCTGGACATAGAGTACTGTCCGTGCTGCCTGGATGACACGAACGGCAGAGGACAGGTAGGCGAACCGTGCCGCCAAGATGACACTAACGGCAGGTAGATGATCAGTGAACCATGCCACCTGGATGACACAAATGCAGAATAACACAATACAATAGACAGGTGAACTGGAGCTCGACTTGGTGACAGGAGACTAAGCCAGAACCAGAAACACGAATACTTTATCACCGGCATGGAGTGAAGGGCTGGCTGTAATTTAACAGATACAGGTTCCAATCAGAGCAAGCCCTGCAAGCCTCCCTAATGACAGACTAGTGTGCACCTGGCCTGTGCACACAGACAGGGCAATTAACTAGTGTGCAGCTGATACTGCACACAGACAGACAGTAATTAATGAACACATGAGATTAGAACACAGACAGACAGGAAGAAATGCAGTGTCCCAGTAGCACTAAGACTGGGAACTGCAATCAACATGATCTGCTAACCGCAGATCCTAACAGGGGGATGGGAAAGGAGGGGATACAACCTGTGAACAACATGGTCACCTGGTTGTGCGGTTTACAGGAATCTAGTTTTGCTACTTACAATAGCCTGCCCTAACTCTATATGATTGAATTTCTTGCATGCAGCAGGTACCAAGGACTCCATATTGGCTGTCAGAAAGGCTGAGAGTCTGCCACAGAGTGTGTATAGCTAGTACATTTATGGAAATACAATATTCTTTAAATAGTGTTGAACTGTGCAAAAAGAAAAAATCAGCTGAGCCAATCTGTTTGTGTCGCAGAATGCAGCCTATCAATTTAATACCTGTACATTAGTAATGTCACTGGCTTCTAGTGAGTACATAGGCTTGTGCTGACAAGATTTGGACCATGTAAAAAAAAATAATTAATCATCTGGATAATTGATGTGACTTTATTTTGAAGCTCCTAATCTTCTGTGGTATTTTGGGTAGTAACCATTTATAACCTGCAGGTGTTAAGCTTGCAACTGCTGCCTCTAACAAAGTTTAATAAAAGGGGGGGCTTGGCTGCACATCCTAATTCCCCCTTTTCCTTTGCTAGCACTCCTACCTGCCCCAGGTGATTTTAATTAGTATGAGTCCTGTGCATTGCAGTACACACATGTAAAGGGCACTATTATAGGTAAAGGCCCCCATACATCAGCAAATGATTGCAGCAATCGTGCAATTTGCAAACAATTGTGTATAAAAATATTTCCCTTTTTGAATCGATTGCAGATTGCAGAGATGCCACAATCGACTGAAAAAGGAAAAAGATTTTTATACACAATCGATTGCAAATTGTACGATTGCTGCGATCAATTGCTGATGTATGGGGGCCTTAAGTCCTAGATAAATTTATATAATGTGTCAGTATTAGGGATGAGGTCACCGTGATGTGGTAGGTGGGCAAACATCTTTGGCCAAACATGTACTAAGAACCTCAATAGAAACCATGGCAATTGATAGTTTATTATATATATTTTTATATTCTTAGTGCTTAGAGTGTGCATCTCTATCCCCCTCCTTTTTTCTGCATTAAAGTTTAATAAAAGGTAAGCTTTGTACATTAATCTAATATATGGGAAGAGCAAGGTAACAATCCAATAACTACAACATTTTGTGCACTTAAAAAAAATCAGTTTAACTGTGTTTATGTGCAGTGTGTACACAACATACAGTAACATATTATCTTGGAGGTTTTCTCTAAATGAAGACTTTTCCTTAGATAGAGGGAACACTGTTTCGAATGCCTGTAAAAAGAACTATTGCACTTTGAGTTGAAAACAAACATAGTTGTAGGCAAAATAAATATGGTTTGCACTAAAGAAAAACTATGTGTAGTCATAACAATGACAACGGTGCTAGAATATGTCATCCATGACAGAGTTTATGAGGTAACTGCTATGGCATTCATTGTACACACCCTTACAGTTTGTTTTTTTCATGCGTTTCCCTTTTAATCAAAATACACTAGATCACATGTGATCAGTAGCACACTCCCACCAACAAAATGGCTGCTTTTCCACATATGAAGACTTCAGTTGCTCTTTAAAACCATCCTTGCCCATTGGCCCCTCTTCCTGCACCCCTTCCCTCTCTACCATTACTGACAGTTTGGAATGGAATGTGAGCATTTTTGGGGAACTGAACTGAATGGAAAGTTTTAGCTTAAAATTGTGTGAGTGAGAATTGTAAGCTGAGAACAAGCGTCTGAAGATCTTATTGGACAATCTGATTGCACAGTGTGTGGCCGCCCAAACTGTGAGCGATGTAAAATATGTAGATAGCTGAGAATGGAAAATATAGGCCCCCATTTATTAACGAGTTTTATCACTAAAACGAGTGATATATTTCACTGTGTTGACAGTTGGGAGCTGATTGGCTGGAGCACCATTTATCATACACAGTGAAATGTATCACTTGTTTAGGTGATAAAACATGTTAATAAACGAGGTCCTAAAGTGAGGCAGTCATCCCCAATAGGTGCACTCCAAAAGGTGCACTCCTGAAGTTTCTCTATATTTTATGTTTATGATTAAATATACTGCATTGTGATATCTCTAAAACATAACCTTTATTCTACTATTTAAAACATGGAAATCATTCACAAATTGATCTCGGGCAAAATATAGTTAAAATTTTAGAAAAATAAAAGTGAATAAAGTATGAATGCTGTGATTAAAATCATACATCCACTGTGTCTGTGTCCCTCTTAGTCTATTCCTGAGTATTGGAAAATAATCACAAATATTATCCTTAGAATATTTAATTAGGGATTTATTATGCACGAGAGTACCCATTGAAATACACATGGGGTATCAGTTATGGATACTGATCAGGGTGATAATAAAAATTCACTTGGTTTATTTTATTTAAGTTAATATATATTCAAAATACTAATGAGATAATTACAATAACCTTAATGTAATAAGCATCTATGGAAATATTGGTAAGATCAGAATATTCATATTCCTATTAAACTTTTATTCATAATAATATAAGTAGGAGACAATAAGAAATGAATACAATGATTTTCATACAGCATAGAGAAACTTCAGGTCCTCATTCTTTTCCTTTATGACTGTGGCCAGCACAATACGTATCCATGCAACCAAATCTGTGCAATCTGATATGTGTGTGACCAAAATGCTCACAGATGCGGATGTTTCACAATTGGACTGAGCAGCAGATTGCAGTGAGTGTGGGCACTATAAGACGCACATTTACACCAGAGAAAGGGAGAGTTGCCTACATATAGAGTATAATGCGACTATAGAGGTAGACATGAAAATATTGCTGCCATCCAAGTCTAAAATGGAATTCATAGCACTACTAATATTTGTATCATTGATGTATACCACCCACCCCAGAAAATCTATCTATGAGATATATTAATATCACTCCTGCTCATACCCTGTAAAGAAGAGCACATGCAGTGTATGTAACAGACAGAGCCCCGGGAGAGTGTCCGGACATTCCGCATCCCACCCACTTCCTATTGAGGTGGTCAGGATGGGGAGATAATTGCCGGGAATCCGTATGGGGAGGGTGAAGGTGTTAAATGAAGCGAAAACTCTTGGCAAGCATGCCATGCAGCAATAACTGCGATGGAGGGAGGCGGCCATTTTCTGGTAGAACACATTTTCCTTATTCTCCACAGTGTTCCCTTCGGCAGTGAGTAGAGAGTGACGTCATCACTGAGTGAATGAGGGATACAACTCAGTGACATCATCACTGGGTTGTTCTCACCTGACCCGGCCTCAGGGAGTTTCTTAGACCCTCCAGGGATTCAGGGAGATTACACACTATATCAGTCAGCTAGGATGTGTAGTAGCGGAATGATGAATGATGAGGCATTTTTGCCAGTCACGGCTTAAATTACTATTTGAGTTGTGTGAACATGCCATGATGACACTACATGATGTGATCAGTAGCTTCAGTGCAAAGTTGTCCTAAACTTTAGAGGGCAATCAAAAATACCATGGTGACGCCCATCACTCCATACTTTTCTAGACTTCATATTCATGCTCACTCTAGGATTTCTCACTCATTGACACTAGAGGGCAATATCGTCTGCCAGTTGCGACATCCTGCGTACTTGTACATTGGTTTACAAGTTTTGTGAAAGAGATACTTTGTGTTAACCCACTGGTCCCTTCTGTCCACATCCTATAAACAAATGTTATATTCAATGTTCCACAGTATAAAACCTATACAACACAGGACATCTACCAGACAAATGCTGACAATAATGCAAATGTGTGGTGAACTAATGTGACTTTCATTAGATTAGTAAAACTTTTTCACTTATAAATCATCTGTACATACACAAAGTGACAAATGAAAGTGACAATTAACCCAGAGAAACTAATTTAAAGAACAAAGATTAGCAAATCCACCTCCAAAGTGTTTCTGCTGCAGCAAAGAGTGTATGCAGTTCTATAGAGCAGTTACAGTTGGACAGTCCGACTAATCCCGCTGAAGTGATATATGGTTTTATGGGTAAAATGGCTGCATTTTGCTTCTTAGTCACACAGCAAATTGTATTATTGTACATCTCACTGCTATTTGTAGAATGGCAGAAAACTGCTGTTTCCATAGTTTTCACTACACAACCGCCATAACATTTTAAGAGAAAAATTGCAAACGATTGCCAGTATAATGAAATAAAGTGGTCCCTTTAAGATAATGAGAGAGTCTATAGAAAAGTGTCTGAAATCAGATAAAATACAAATAGCTTGGCCTGTGACTCCTAAGGAAAGAGGTAACGCAGCTGTACAGTCAGCACCAATACAAACATCCCATTGTATAAGTAACTTTTATTCAGTTTGCCGTTTCAATGCATGCAAATCTAGCTCCTAGAGGATTACTGAACACGCTGTGTTGGAAATTTGCATGGAAACATTGATCCGAATGCAGGTTCACACTATGTATCCTTGTAGGAATATATAGAGCAGTAACTATAGTGCTTCCATTGTGAGTATGCAATTGGTACAATATGGATCTGTCATTCATGCATTATCTGAATGACTGCATGTTTGAGTATATTGAGAAATTGGCAAAACACAGGGGCATTTGTTTCTTAAAACTACTAAAATGCTGCTGAATCTGCCTCCTCCCCTAATATGCATACCAGACATGCTGGAATTGGGCAGCTAGAGGAGGAGAAGGGAAGAAAATTAACTGCAGAATGTGTATTCAGCATTCTGATAGGACTGTAAATATACAAACATAGAATTTGACCGCAGATAAGAACCACTTGGCCCATCTAGTCTGCCCTTTTTTACCTTTTGGTAACCTCAACCCTATGTGATCCTCAGTTCTTTGTAAGGATATTCTTATGCCTATCCCAAGCATGATTAAATTGCTCTACTGCCCTACCACCCCTGATGGGAGGCTATTCCACGTATCTACTACCCTTTACGTGAAGTAATTTTTCCTCACATTTCCTTTGAACCTCCCTCCCTCCAGTGTCAGTACATGCCCTCATGTTCTAGTACTGCTTTTGACGAATGTCTCCCTCATGCACCTTGTTAAAACCCATGATATATTTGAAAGTTTCTATCATGTCCCCCTTTCCCTTCTCTGCTTCAAACTATACATATTAAGATCTTTTAGTATATCCTGATAAGGTTTGTGATGTAGGCCATGCACCATTTTAGATGAAAGTTATTTTTACATAACAAGGAGCGATTTTGAATTTGACAGAAATGCAATATTTAATAACATAAAACATATATATCTAAAATTCCTTTGCAGAAATTTACACAATAACACAAGAGAACACTTTGGTATAGACTCCTAATTGACGTGTGTGTATATATATATATATATATATATATATATATATAAATATGTACTTTACTATTCAGAAAAAATTATACTACAAAGTTATGTTATGTTATGTAAAATTTATTTTTAACTAATATTCAAAGCTGGGGTGTAACAGATATACTCTGTAGGAGCAACTCTTCATAGAGAGAGTCATTAATTGACATTATTACATTTATAAGCGCCTGATTTCTATCTTTTGCGATTATTTTTACATGCACCATTTTAGTTGCCCTTCTTTGTACACCTAAATGGATATGCAAATACACCATGGGAATCCTAGTAGTAATATAGATGTGGGATTAGGGTCGGACTGGCTATCTGGCACTTATGGCAAATGCCAGAAGGGCCGAAGGAAGGCCTGATGGGCCAGTCCAGTCTGAGAGCCTGGCACTCTGCTCGGCCGAGACACTGAATGACGTGGGCGTGCCATGAGACCAGGCCCCTGTGACTCCCAGCATGCCAGCATGAGATGTAACCACGCCCCCGTGAAACGAGGCCACACCCCCTTTAATGTGAGCGCGCGCACAGAGGGGATTGTCAGGGCTGATTTAGAGCCTCAGTCCGTCCCTGTAGAGGATCATAGTGGCTTGAAAGCCTAAACATGGAATATCAATGGAGACCAATATGAAACAACATATAATATTACAGTCCATTGATTAATTATCTGATACTGACAAACAAAGCACACTTATTTGTTTCTAATTATACACAGTCATTTACAGAATACATCTAAAATTGTACAAAGGGTTATAAATTTGTCAAAGGACAATAAGTCTTTTTTCAGATCACACTAGACATATAATTTTATTTATACAGAGACTCAAAAAACGTTACATTTGCAGAGTAAAAACACAACAAAATTAAACACATTGAAGATTAATGGATTGTAGATGACTGAACTAAGCCTTGGTATCATTAGAGTGGAGGTGCATTAATGCTCAAGTAACCAGGTCTCGAGCTTGTTTTTGAAGATTTGTTGAGAGGAGACCTCTTGGACTGTGTGAGTCAGCGAGTTCCAGAGAGTAAGAGCTAAAAGCTCAGGCCCCATATGAAGTGCACAAGATTTTAGGTACTGTTAGTAGTCCTTTACCTGCGGATCGAAGCAAGTAGGAGTATAGGGAACCAGAAGCTGCTTCAAGTACCTAGAACCCTGGTAATTCATGGCTTTGAAGTTCAACAAGCCAATCTTGAAACAGATTATCCATTTTACAGTCTGCCATTGAAGAGAATGGAGAATGGGTGACATTACATGTGCGGGTTTTTAGAAGTGAAGTTGTTGCCCATAGCAACCAATCAGAATCTAGCTTTTATCTTCTAGAAGGTGCTAGGTAAGTGTTAAGTATAATCTGATTGGTTGCTATGGGCAACATCTACACTTCTAAAAACCTGCACTTTAGTAAATATACCCACTAGGTCTGTACTGCACTATTCACTTATTACTTAAACAATACAACAGTCAACAAGGCCAATGGGTGTGGTGGGGATAAGGGCAAGGGAATGAATCACATGCCCAAGGTTTTATTGACGGACAGACACATAAGGGCAGGGCGCATTCATTTATTTATTTATTTATTTATGTTTATTAGTAAAAAATAACTGAATGCCAAAATCTGGGGTTTCGCACCAGCAGGGCATGTGTGAGCTGGCACATCAGTTCGAGCATGCCCAAATACTCTGCGACTGGCCCATGACATGGTAAATTAACCCTGACAGCTGTGGACCAATATGGAAGGCCCAGTTCATTTTTCCTGGTGGTACTCAACAATAGTGCTGGCGCTTTTTATTTTTTGTATTATTCTTAATTCTTAAAACTACAGACATGACCTCATTTTTCTATAATTTCTTTGCCACATAGAGCGTGATGTGTTGTATTGAGTCAAAATTGGTGTAATACTAGTTTTTACTCAGTCTAAGAGTAAAAATGAAAGAAATCAGAAGAAATACTTGATGAGAGGTGTGGTGGAAGCTGCTATAAGAACTGGACGGATTACTCATCTGCATTTGCGATACTTTTTGGGGATAAATTGTAGTGATAACTGATTTTTTTTTATTGCGGTGACATAAAAACTCACTGCAATTTTGGGGCTTCCTTGATTAATAAACCTTGTTGGATTGTTACTTCTCACAGTGCTGCAAACATCATTTGTTGAGTTAGTTGTACATAGCTAAGATAAACAAAAAACAAGTATCACAAAGTCAAGGGTCAGTTCAATTAGGATCAAGTTGGGCCCTGCGAGAAAATGAATGGGAAAGGGTTTTTTGGAACTTGCAGATGAGAGCGAATGTGTTTTATTTTTCCAACGTTTTCCAAACTACAAAGCATTTAAAAAAAATCACATGAAACACATTTTAATTTACCCCTATCATTCTGTAAATACTATAAGTTACTGAAAAAACAGTTGCTGGCTATAATTCCACCATTCATCAAATGTTTTTAAAAAAAACAACCATTTGATACCTTTTAAGAAACTCCAACACTTTGTTTATGAGCACTAATAGCCTTCTATACTGTCCTGCTATCTAAGTTGCCACTTTTGGGAGGTTCAGAATGATTTACCCACTTTGTAATGCACTTCTGCCAATTTGTTTTTGTAGCGAAAAATGTGTGACATCACTGCAATGCGTCTTTTTTATTAAACATTTAATGCTTCCAGTTCACTTTGCAAACTTGCATCTTATTGAATTGACCTGAAGATATAGGACCTCATTCAGAGTCGATCGTTACGGCCGCACGGTCGTACGCCACCGATGTTCGCTAAACTGCGCATGCGTAAAATTCGCAATGCGCGTGCGCAAACTAGCTATTACTATCAGAAATTTCTCTCTCCTTCAACTTGGCCAGGTCGTTAGTTTGAGTGACAGGATGAGGCGTTTGTGGGTGGTAACAGGGGAAGGTGCTTGTGAACGGGGGAGTGGAGATCCGAACGCAGGCGTGCCTGACTATGCAAACGGCGTTTTATGGGAGAGCATAATTAACTAAGTAGTGTCATGGCACATGTGACATGGGAGGTTTTTACACTGGCTTGATCGTAGTGCTTAAGAGAGGGTATGGTCAACCTTAAGCTCTACGACCAGCTCCGATGGTTCCCGATGGTCTCGATTAATCCTTATATACCCGGAGATGACATGTAATGGGAACGAGAAGGGGGCGTATTTTTAGTTTTACGGCCGCATCCTCCCCTCACTCGTCCAGCTAACGATCCCATCTTAACGATGCAACTTGCGAGCACTTCATTTGCATATCCGGCCCCTTTTACCTTACGACCGTGCGGCCGCAACGACCGACTCTGAATGAGGTCCATAGTTTCAAGTTTAGATATTTAATCCGTTCAATTTCTAATACTTTATTATTTCCTTCAGTGCCATCTAGTGGCTTGTACCCCTCCACTATTAACACATCTACAGTATATAGAAGGGAATCGGTAATGCCGGCTGCTGAATACCCGCCGGATCATATGCCGACACCGAAAGACAGAAGCAACCAAATCCCGACTGGGGCTGGTAAGCACACTAACCCTCCCCTCTCCCTAACCTAAACCTCCCTTAGTGATGCCTAACCCTAAACTCCCCCCCCCCTAGTGCCTAACCCTAACCCCCCCTCCCGGCACCCAAAACCTAAACCTCCCGGGGGGGTGCCTAACCCTAACCCCCCCTTTCCCTACCCTAACCCTCCTGGGGGTTGCCTAACCCTAAGTCCCCCTGGGGGTCCCTAAACCTAACCCTCCCCCATCATGTGTATGCACTTGCCGCATGCCGGGTCCCATCACCCACGACGTCATGCTGGGTACACATCGTCTGTTGTGTACCCAGCT
Organism: Taudactylus pleione; assembly: GCA_031769625.1. Lineage (NCBI taxonomy): Eukaryota > Metazoa > Chordata > Amphibia > Anura > Myobatrachidae > Taudactylus > Taudactylus pleione. Next base: position 8,420,302 of record JAUIMM010000197.1, read on the forward strand.
TTACCGTATCTCTGGAACTATAGCTGAAAAGTAGTTCCTGAGGGTTAACTAAATTGAGATAAGCTACTGTAGGATGTTCTATTGTTTTACTATGGGGCCTATTCATTATGTTAATTATCAAGAGCCAGGCGGTCCCCGATACTCAAGTATCCATCTCGCTGCGAGTAACGGTGGTGGATACAAGATCACCGGAGCAATTCAACATTGCTCCAGTGTGGAGACAGCTGTTCTGAAAATCAGCTTTATCCACTATGCCCTTCACTGCTACTTCTGTAGTCTGACTCTGCAGTGCTACTGTGCCTGATCTGGACTTCACGCAACAACACAAAACCCCTGGCGGAACGAGCCGGACAGGGGTGGAGGCATCTGAAAGGATCCCTATTCGCATTCGGGACTCCTTTCTAAAGAATCATTGTTTTACCTTGTAAATAATCCCAATGACTGTTAAAATCATGTACAAGCAGACAGGAGTTAACAACGAAAAAGTTTTGTAGTACATGGCAATTTATTGATTCATTCAAGTCAGCAACTGGGTATGTGGGCCAGATTCTCAGAGAAATGTAGCAGTGTGCACTGAGAAACTTATAAAAAAATATTTCAGTATACAGAACCAATGTGACATTAAAAGAATAAATAAAATAGTACAATTCACCTTCTACCACAGCATACCCAAAGTATATATATATTTTTTATTTAGTTCCACTTTAAGAGTAGTTCACTTTACTTCTGCAGAGACAAAAAAAAAATGATGTTGGCGCAAAGCAGAAGTCTGATATATACAGACCTAATGGAGAGAACAACCAGCTTTAAGTTAACAGCTGTGTCCCTAATTACAACAGCTGATTTATACTCTATTAAGTCAGTATATACAGAAGTAATTTCTGAGAATGCATTTAAACCTTTTCTAAGCCACCAAACACTGCAGTTTTATTTGAAATAAATGTATCAGGCTCTTTGGGGAACATATGGCCCCGTTCTCGCTTATTAATAATTCAATTCAAGTGAGCAAAAATGAGTTGGTACACTTACTGCCGGGCTCTGTCCTGAGAAAAGCTACATTCATTTTCCGCGTTTTGTAAATTGGGCTATTAAATAAAAGCATTATATAGGAATTACCCTTTAAATTTTAAGCAACTTGGTAATTTAATGGTATTTTCGAGTCAGATTCATTTTCAATCTGTAAAAAATTACAGTCATTTTCCTCTGACCGATTTTTAGAACCTGCTATTTTCCTGCAATTACACGTTTTGTTAATAAGTAAACTGAAAAGGGAAGGTGGGCGGGAGAGAGCTGGGTGTTTTGTCCGCTGCGGAGACTAGCATTTCATTTCGCCCCAGGCTGTGGGTTCGTTTTAGAATGGGTGATAATCTATTAAAGTAGAAACAAAAAATAAGAGAGGAACATTATTAGTGAACTAAACTGCTGCGTATAGAGGTATTTGCGGCATTTTAAGGCACTGGCACATTCCACAGTGCTGTACAAGAAAGCAGTGACACAAAAAAAATAGGGATTCAAAACAGATGAATTACATGGAGAAAAGATCAAGAGGGATCTGTATTGTCTCATCTGTCTGTGAATATAACAGCTCTTGTTAATCAGAATCATTCAAAAATGTACCTGCCCCACATCATTTACACCTCCCCTTCCTGACCCACATTATTTACACATACCTGTCCCAAGTCATTTACACCTCCATATACCAGTCCTACATCATTTACACCTCTACATTCCTGCCCCAAATCATTTACACCTCCACATACCACTCCTACATCATTTACACCTCTACATTCCTGTCCTACATCATTTACACCTTTACATACCTGTCCTTAGGGGCGTATCTATAATGGGTGCAGGGTGTGCGGGGAACATGGGCCCCTGGGTCCAGGGGGGGCCCGCACCGCAAACCCTGCACCCATAATATTACTTACCTCTCCGGAGTCCCACGTCGGCACTAGGGGACGGCGCTGTAAAACGACTAGAAAATGGCCGCATGCGGCCTTTTTCACGTCATTTGCGCATGCGCACTACAGGGAAAATCGCCGCCACGGCCATTTTCCTGGTGATCTGTGTATACATTATAGACTCTGGGCACACTCTAGTGCCCAGAGTCTGTAACTCCGGCGCTGGCCGCGCACAGCTCAATGCGCTGCTGGCCGCCGGGCGGAGAGGAGGGGGCCTGTGTCGGAGACTGTACACGGGCCCCCTCCTCTCTAGAAATGCCCCTGCCTGTCCTACATCATTTACACCTCTACATTCCTGCCCCACATGATTTACACCTCTACATTCCTGCCTCACAACTTTTACACCTCTACATATCTGGCCCACATCATTTACATCTCTACATTCCTGTCCCACATCATTTACACCTCTACATTCCTGCCCCACATCATTTACACCTTTACATACCTGTCCAACGTCATTAACACCTAAAAATACCTGTCCCACATCATTTACACCTCTACATTCCTGCCCCACATAATTTACACCTCAACATTCCTGCCCCACATCATTTAAACCTTTACATACCTGTCCCACATCATTTACACCTTTACATTCCTGCCCCACATCATTTACACCTCCACATACCTGTCCCACATGATTTACACCTCTACATTCCTGCCTCACAACGTTTACACCTCTACATACCTGGCCCACATCATTTACATCTCTACATTCCTGTCCCACATCATTTACACCTCTACATTCCAGCCCCACATCATTTACACCTTTACCTACCTGTCCAACGTCATTTACACCTCCAAATACCTCTACATTCCTGCCTCACAACGTTTACACCTCTACATACCTGGCCCACATCATTTACATCTCTACATTCCTGTCCCACATCATTTACACCTCTACATTCCTGCCCCACATCATTTAAACCTTTACATACCTGTCCAACGTCATTTACACCTCCACATACCTGTCCCACATCACTTACACCTTTACATTCCTGCCCCACATCATTTACACCTCCACATACCTGTCCCACATCACTTACACCTCCACATACCTGTCCCACATCACTTACACCTTTACATTCCTGCCCCACATCATTAACACCTCCACATACCGGTCCCACATCATTTACACCTCCACATACCTGTCCCACATCATTTACACCTCCACATACCTGTCCCACATCATTTACAGCTTTACATTCCTGCCTCACAACTTTTACACCTCTACTTACCTGTCCCACATCATTTACACCTCTACATTCCTGCCCCACATCATTTACACCTCTACATTCCTGCCCCACATCATTTACACCTTTACATACCTGTCCAACGTCATTTACACCTCCACATTCCTGTCCCACATCACTTACACCTCCACATACCTGTCCCACATCACTTATACCTCCACATATCTATCCCATGTCATTTACACCTCCATATACCTGTCCCACATCAATAACACCTCCACATACCTGTCCCACATCCTTTACACCTCCACATACCTGTCCCACATCATTTACACCTCCACATACCTGTCCCACATCATTTACAACTCCACATACTTGTCCCACATAATTTACACCTCCTCATACCTGTCCCACATAATTTACACCTCCTCATACCTGTCCCACATAATTTACACCTCCATGTACATGTTCCACATTATTTACATTCCCACATACCTGTCCAACATCATTTACACCTCCCCATACCTGTACCGCATCATTTAAATCTCCACATACAGTACCTGCCCCACATCATTTACACCTCCCCTTCCTGACCCACATTATTTACACATACCTGTCCCAAGTCATTTACACCTCCATATACCAGTCCTACATCATTTACACCTCTACATTCCTGCCCCAAATCATTTACACCTCAACATACCACTCCTATATCATTTACACCTCTACATTCCTGTCCTACATCATTTACACCTTTACATACCTGTCCTTAGGGGCGTATCTATAATGGGTGCAGGGTGTGCGGGGAACATGGGCCCCTGGGTCCAGGGGGGGCCCGCACTGCACACCCTGCACCCATAATATTACTTACCTCTCCGGAGTCCCACGTCGGCACTAGGGGTGCGGCGCTGTAAAACGACTGGAAAATGGCCGCGGTGGCCTTTTTCACGTCATTTGCACATGCACACTACAGGGAAAATCGCCGCCACGGCCATTTTCCTGGTGATCTGTGTATACATTATAGACTCTGGGCACACTCTAGTGCCCAGAGTCTATAACTCCGGCGCTGGCCGCGCACAGCTCAATGCGCTGCTGGCCGCCGGGCGGAGAGGAGGGGGCCTGTGTCGGAGACTGTACACGGGCCCCCTCCTCTCTAGAAATGCCCCTGCCTGTCCTACATCATTTACACCTCTACATTCCTGCCCCACATCATTTACACATTTACATTCCTGCCCCACATCATTTACACCTCTACATACCTGTCCCACATCATTTACACCTTTACATTCCTGCCCCACATCATTTACACCTCCACATACCTGTCCCACATGATTTACACCTCTACATTCCTGCTTCACAACTTTTACACTTCTACATACCTGTCCCACATCATTTACATCTCTAAATTCCTGTCCCACATCATTTACACCTCTACATTCCTGCCCCACATCATTTATACCTTTACATACCTGTCCAACGTCATTTACACCTCCACATACCTGTCCCACATCATTTACACCTCTACATTCCTGCCCCACATCATTTACACCTCTACATTCCTGCCCCACATCATTTAAACCTTTACATACCTGTCCAACATCATTTACACCTCCACATACCTGTCCCACATCACTTACACCTTTACATTCCTGCCCCACATCATTAACACCTCCACATACCTGTCCCACATCATTTACACCTCCACATACCTGTCCCACATCATTTACACCTCCACATACCTGTCCCACATCATTTACAGCTTTACATTCCTGCCTCACAACTTTTACACCTCTACTTACCTGTCCCACATCATTTACACCTCTACATTCCTGCCCCACATCATTTACACCTCTACATTCCTGCCCCACATCATTTACACCTTTACATACCTGTCCAACGTCATTTACACCTCCACATTCCTGTCCCACATCACTTACACCTCCACATACCTGTCCCACATCACTTATACCTCCACATATCTATCCCATGTCATTTACACCTCCACATACCTGTCCCACATCCTTTACACCTCCACATACCTGTCCCACATCATTTACACCTCCACATACCTGTCCCACATCATTTACAACTCCACATACTTGTCCCACATCATTTACACCTCCTCATACCTGTCCCACATAATTTACACCTCCATGTACATGTTCCATATCATCTACAACTCCACATACCTGTCCCACATTCTTTACACCTCCACATACCTGTCCCACATTATTTACACCTCCACATACCTGTCCCACATCATTTACACCTCCACATACCTGTCCCACATTATTTACATTCCCACATACCTGTCCCACATCATTTATACCTCCCCATACCTGTCCCGCATCATTTAAATCTCCACATACAGTACCTGTCCCACATCATTTACACCTCCACATACCTGTCCCACATCATTTACACCTCTACATACCTGTCCCACATCACTTACACCTTTACATTCCTGCCCCACATTATTTACACCTCCACATACCTGTCCCACATCATTTACACCTCCACATAACTGTCCCACATCACTTACACCTTTACATTCCTGCCTCCACATCATTAACACCTCCACATACCTGTCCCACCTAATTTACACCTCCACATACCTTTCCCACATCATTTACACCTCTACATACCTGTCCCACATCATTTACACCTCCACATACCTGTCCCACCTCATTTACACCTTTACATTCCTGCCTCACAACTTTAATACCTCTACATATCTGTCCCACATCATTTACATCTCTACATTCCTGCCCCACATCATTTACACATCCACATACCTGTCCCACGTCATTTACACATCCACATACCTGTCCCACATCATTTACACCTCCACATACTTTTCCCACATCATTACCACCTCCACATTCCTGTCCCACATCATTTACACCTCCACATACCTGTCCCACATCATTTACACCTCCACATACCTGTCCACATCATTTACAACTCCACATACCTGTCCGTACATCATATACACCTCCACATACCTGTCCGTACATCATATACACCTCCACATACCTGTCCACATCAGTTACACCTCCACATACCTGTCCACATCATTTACACCTCCACATACCTGTCCCACATCATATACACCTCCACATACCTGTCCCACATCATTTACACCTCCACATACCTGTCCCATATCATATACACCTCCACATACCTGTCCCACATCATATACACCTCCACATACCTGTCCCACATCATTTACACCTCCACATACCTGTTCCATATCATTTACACCTCCACATACATGTCCCATATAATTTACACCTCCATATTCCTGTCCCATATCATTTACACCTCCACATACCTGTCCCACATCATCTACACCTCCATACCTGTCCCACATCATTTACACCTCCATATACCTGTCCCACATTTACACATAAAACCCATAATTGAGCTTTTTAGAGAAATTCACCTGAAAACTGACTTTCTTAAATTATTCAAGTTAATTAATTAATATCTTTATTGGCCAAATTATGCTATTTAAACCCCTCCAAGTGCATTCGCTGGGAGGGATGTGCCAGAAGTTCTGCACTGTGTCCTGACATGTTTTCCTGCTAGAAAGATGTTCCCTACTTTTTCATTTGCGTACAAAGTAACTAAAATTTTCTCGAAAAAAACAGGAGGCCGCTCCATTAAAAAAAAAAGACGCCCTGATTCAGAGCGAGCGCTCTGTCAGAGCGTCCGTTTCTGAATCAGGGCCAGGGTATCTATCCGGATCAGACCCGGAATTTTGCCGGAGTTGGGTCTGCATTAGGGATGTGCAGGCTCGGATAGGTTCGAGTTTGCACGTTGAGTTCGGATTTTTCCCTCCAAAAAAACGGAACTCAGAAAGAGGCAAAACGTCATCTTACATGGACGAGCATCATCATTCCTGGACTTTTGTCCAGGAATGATGATGTTCGTCCAAAAAAGTCCAGGAATGATGATGTTCGTCCATGTAAGATGACGTTTTGCCTCTTTCTGAGTTCCGTTTTTTTGGAGGGAAAAATCCGAACTCAACGTGCAAACTCGAACCTATCCGAGCCTGCACATCCCTAGTCTGCATAGACCCGGCTTTTCCGGCGTGTAAGTGTTCGCTTGGAGATGACGTCATCTCCAAGCGCCACTGAAGTCGGACCAATCGGCCTTGCAGCGCACTCCAGGTCATCGTGACCCAGAGTGCGCTGTTCTCACAGCAGAGTTTTGTGGGCTACGCCCATGTTAAACCCTGCTATTTACCTGGGTTGGATTGCTGGGTCACTCGACCCGGCGATCCAACCCTCTCCCCTTTTACATCAGGGAGCTGCCCGGGTTAACCCTTCAATAACCCGGGTTTTAGGTGTAAAAGGGGTATAAATTTCACTTACCCATTAGGCATCAGTCATTGTTGCTCCAGTGTTCCACCATTTCCACTGCAGGACCCATTAGTATTAGTGTATAAGCACAACAGTCTGACTCGGCTCAGGAGTTCTTACCTGAATGGGATGGAATGTTGCGAATTGACGTTACAATTGTTTGTTGCAAATGTATTTTGAAGCAGTGATTGAAAAGCAAAGCAAACCGACAATCATTATGTAATTAACATGCTCGCAGCTAATTGACAGCCTTTAATTGGACTAGGTTCCCATTAGAAATGTCAGCAATTTGGAAATCCATGAACCAGAACTCCAAAGTTCAGTGTTTAAGAACAACTGGCCGGCAAGCTTTTAAGATGAATACATAACTACGTAAGTGCTGTGTTTGAAACAGATTTATAGAGCATCTTTAATGCTCGTAATAATGAAGGATTGCAAGTTGCCTGTCCTGTACTGAGAATTGCTATTAAGGAAACTCACACTAATGTTTCTGAACAGTTTATTTTCAGAATGTGCTTTGGATAGACAAGGGGCTAACATTACCCGAATAATGCTTTCCATTTAAAAAAGTTTAAGGGTCATCATCTAAGATTTTGTACCTACCCAGCCACCCAGTGGTATGTGTGTGATGTACTGTAAATGGTTTCCTTCGCAAAGGCCAAAAGTCATGTAAATTTTACACTTGGAAACTTACATATCTATCACAATTGTCTGCAGTGTAAGGTTATCGCAGCAGGATGTAGTCACATTTTAGACAGGCAAAACTTAGACAATCAAAATGTCGATTGGTAGAATGTCGACATGGTCAAACTGTTGAAAACCAAAAGGTCAACATCGACATAAGGTCAACAGGATCATATAATCGACGGTTAAAACGCAGACAGTCAAAATGTCGATGTTGAAAACGTTTTGATGGTCAAAATGTTGGCAGTCATAATATCAACAACGTAATTCTAGATAGTCAAAATGGGGAGGTAGTTAAGTGGCCGCTGGTCACAATCCCGACACCAGAATGCCAGCTAGGGATGTATGATAGGCATCGAGATACTGACGCTGGAATACAGAACGATGTGGACCCGAACGAGGTAAGTCCGGGCGCACTTCTTCTTAGCCGTGGGGGGGAGGGTTTGGTTAGGGGGCTCCCGAGGGGACTTAGGCCTAAGCAACCCCCCGGGAGGGTTAGGGCTAGGCTAGGGGAAGGGAGGGATAAGGTTAGGGAGCAGGGAGGGGGAATTAGGTTTAGGCACCCCTGGGGGGAGGTTATAGTTAGGCACTAGGGGGAGGCATTTCATCCTTTCGGGCTCACATTGTGGGGATTTGAACCTGCGGCATTACAATCCCATTCTGTCAAACTGCAGGCACAGTTAAAATGTTGACAACCAAAATGTAGACAATCAAAATGTAGGCACAATTAAAATGTCAGCAGTCATTGGGGGCAATTCAATTGTTTTTTTCGGCACCCAAACGCAATGGGCGCCCAACGGAGCAATTCAAATGTTGCTACGTTTTGGGTGTCTGTGCCGCTTGTGCCCTCGCAAAACTGCAGGGTTTAGCTGCATATAGAGTTCTGCTTTGGGCATCAGGGTGCCCAAACAACCGACTTATTGCACATTTCATCTTGCCTCCTCAGGAGGCTGCGGGCAGAAATGTGTCTAACCGCAGCTATGCGGGCCCGAATGGAGCAACAATTGAATTGCTCCTTCGGTGCCCATTAGTTTAGGCGTATAAAACATTTGAATCACCCCATAATGTCAACAACCAAAATGTAGACACAGTTAAAATGTCGACAGTCATTATACAATATACCAAAATATAAACACCGCCACACCTGACGGTTGGCGTCTCAGACACTTCTAAAACTCAACATCTGAAATGCTTCTGAGAGCCGGCAGTGGGTAGAAGAAATATTTTAGTTACATTAAAGGAAAAAATGTGTGAGGTCACCCCAAATCAAAAACCAGCTCTGGACCTCTGAGCCTGGACTGCTCTTGGAAAATAAGGGGGAAAATGGCATGGGGTTCTCCCTATTTTCCCATAACCAGAACCAGGCTGTACCACCCGGGGGGATAACGCAAGCAGGGAGACCCACAGCCTGCTGTTCCCCTGCCATAATGTTAACCAGCCCCAAACTGGTCAGCCCAGGTCTGGAATTCCTTAGAAAGTCCCTTGGAAAGTCAGGACCCCCCCAAAAAATGGGACCCCTCCACGAGGCACAACCAGTCCTTTTTTGTTTTTTAAATGTAACTATTTTTGCTCGACACTGCTTTGGTAACTTTGTTGCCCCTACGCTAAAACATCTAAACCACCGCTGTCAGAGGCACCTGATACGTCGGCTTTTAGTAGCGTCTAGAGATGCCAGCCTTTAGGTGTGGTGCGATGCATTCCAGTTATTCGTCCCGAGGGTAATGCCACCTGAAGATGGCATTACCCAATAGAAGCCTATGGGCTTCTTTTTGGGATGTTCCCCCTTGGGAGGAATCCTAGCGGATCCCTCCCATCACCCCCCGAATGCAGCCGGCGTCCTTCTGCGCGCAGAAGGACGCCAGAGGGACTTTTGGGTGTTAAACCTGGTAGTCCCTCTGTCTGGAGCCATCACAAAGGACAGCTCTAAACGGGAGAGCTGTGCTTTGTGATATTCTTGGTACATACCGCGGTAATGCATCGCGGTATATACCCGAAGACAGGGGGGATGTACCCAGTGGCGTAAGTAAGGGGGGTCGAGCAGGGCGTGTGCCCTCGGCACCATAGGGACAGCTGCATGGGGGGGGCGCCACCTGCCACGGTACCAGCCCACCCTAGTTAGGCAGTGTAGCGCCGTCCGCAGTGTATGCGTTCAGCGCTACATATTTACACAGGACCGGCGCTAGGCTTCCCTGCACCAGGCGCCGGTCCTGTGCTGCACAGCCGAGCCCCTTCTCTCCCCCTGAGTGCTTACCCAGTAGCACCAGGAGGAGGGTGGGAAGCGGGCTCAGGCTGTGCAGTTTACACCCGCATCGCCGCCAGCGCGGCAGCGATGTGTGTGTTAACCAGCAGCCAATGAGAGTCAGACAGACTCTCATTGACTGCTGCAGCGCCCACTGCAAGAGCTGGGCTGGAGCTCACTCATGAGCTCCGCCTTCCGGCTCTTGCAGTGGGTAATGGGAGAGACGTCATGATGTCATGACGTCTCTCCCATAATGCAGAGCGCGCCAACCCGGGAGGACTGACGAGCGGCGGCGGGAGCAGTGGCCGGAGCCGGAGCGTGGATTCAGGTAAGTGTATTTTTTTTTTTACTCGTGTGTCTGCACCTTGGGGGGGGGAAGGGGGGCCCCTACCAATATAATTGTCCATAAGACGTGCTAGTGATATTATTAAAAATGTATACTGTGTGAATACACCCAGCACCACAAACTGTAATGCCCCCAGTTCACAATAGTAGGTATGTGTTGCTCAGCCCCCAACCAGAGTGTGCGGGGTACTGCACAATCACCCCAACCACCTAGTTGTTAATCCGGTTCCAACCTTTAGTATGAAACAACTATTGGCCCTTTGCTTGGCTGAGATGAAAGACTGACAGAAGGTCAGTCACTGTATACCTGCTCTGTTAAAAAATTGCCATTGATATAAACTTCAGTTATATGTAACAATAACAAATTGCCTGAGGCTGTAAATTCAATAATTAATACTATTCTCAATCTTATAGAACACATATTCCGCTAACCTAAGTCAAACTTAATATGGGGCGCAATTAATATGGGGCGCAATTAATATGGGGTGCAATTAATAATTCCATTGATTCATTAATGTAGCTGTACAGTATTTAGTCAGTTATACCTTGAAGCACGACCACCTGAATGTACTTCAGATAAAGGGGTGACACACTCCTCACCATAAAAACAAGTGTGACTTTTTTTTTTTTTAAATGAAAACTACTGAAGACACTTCTTCATAATGATATAATATATAATGCCTATAATGATTTCATTTAGGATACAACCATGACATCACATTGTTATTATTATTATTATTATTATTATTATTACATTTTAGTTAAAGAGCACCACAAGGTGTCCACAGTGCCATACAGTGATATGGACACAACTACATAAATATTACATAAATACCTAGGATACCCATAAGCACAATGAAAAACCAAAGACAGAGAATGCGTAGGGGAGTAGATGATAGGATAGGGTAGAGAGCAAACAACATTCAATGAGCCTTTATCCAGGGTAGACAGACTGGATCACATAAACTGGTAGGGGACATGGAGGCATGGGAACATTGACACACTGGAGACAGTCATAGTGTTAGAAGGAGAGAATGAAGGAAGAGATCCCTGACTATAAGCAGAGGTGGGGTGTATCTTCCTATTGGCCAGGATGGGACTCACCGGTGTCACCCAGCAGTGCCACCCGGGGTCAGTTCTGTCTGTCAAAAGTCTGTGGCTGCTGCTGATCTCTCAGTCAGCAGCATTAGCGCTGGACGACGAGAGAAGGGGGGGTGATCGGCGCCCGTACAGCCACCACGCTGTCTGTTTACTAACAGCCAACAATGGAGGGGGGCACCAGTCCCTTACTTTTGCCAGGGGTGCTCAGACCCCTCGATACACCCCTGCCTGTAAGTGCTTACATGCTAGGAGGGAAGGGTGTAATAAGGAGGGTGAACTGAGAGAGGGGGTAGGTGGATGGTCAAAGGTGCTGAGTAGAGAGTTATAAGGCTTGTATGAAATAGTGAGAGGGCTGGTTTGAAGTGTAGAGGCTGGTAGAAAGTCTGATAGAATGAGGGAGTGAGTTCCAGAGTAGAGGGGAAGCACGGGAGAAGTCCTGGAGAAATCATACTGCATTTCAAGCCAACAGACCTGTCCAGTTTCTGTTTAGTACAGTACACTATGTACCTTATGAATATATACACTTTTCAACAAATGAATCTCCATAATTTTTTTGAAGAATCTCCAGTATAACTAACATACAGTAGAAGAAAACATGCATACTTACAAAGGAGAGTGAAATACTGTACTGTGGTTTCTTTACCTTAAGTTATTCACTTTCTGGGCAACACCTATAACAGTCTGGTCTATTTCTGGAAGAAAACTTTGACCTACGATATGATGTGACCAGCTCCCAAACAATTAGATGCCGCTACAGCACAGAACACACCCCCACCTCGCCTCATAAAGACCCAATTGGGCCTTGGGTAATACTGTATACTGGATTGAAATATCCCCCAATCACCCACTTCCCTCCCCTTCCCTAGTTGATCAAACAAAAAATATACAAGTGAGTTAAGGGTGATATGGACCTCTTAGTGCCCACAGCGCCATAGGCAGGAGCTTAGGTTGCCTAATGGAAGATCCAGCTATGCTCCACAACTTGGACCATCAGTATTTGCTGTATATCTTTATATGTAAAAATAGCGGATATTATAAACCAGCAATGGACCATTCTGTTTCAGGTGAACCATTGCACCTAACCACTGCTCCAACTTCATTAATTTGTTCCATAAAATTCATGCACTTAATTATGAAATATGCATTTAACTTAGAGACCCCTTTCGCCCATGCACTAAGGGGCACATCCTGGTTTACAGTAAACAATTAAAACATCTCATTATGAGTGACAAAGCATTGCCCAAGAAGCCTTATATTTGTCTCTGCTATGCCATAGATTTGAAATAATGCCCCATTCCTTGTCAGGAGGAAAGGCTGAGGCGGGATTGACAATGCTACTGAGAATATATACTGCTCAGCCTTCCCTCTCCCTGCCAGCGTTATTGTCACAACTGCTAGAGAATTTGTGGGGTTTAGCAGATAAGGATCAGAACAGCCCATCGGGGACTCGTTAATCACCCCAAGCGCCTTCTCGAATCCAAATTACATCTGCATTTGAATTAGCGGCGGCACTTACCAATTTAATTCTGAGCGTTTTCCCTTTAAAGATGGAATTAAATTAGAAAACGAGTGAGTCCTTAATTTCCAGATTATAAATCACCAGCATATAATTCAACTCCTGTACCTTAAGGCCAATTACATTATCCTAAGCGACATTTTATTTCACAACCTTGCGAGCGCTCTCATAATGCAGAGATGAGAGGTGCCACAAATCAGCCTGGGGAGGAATATACATATCCAGAGCTGGTGCAGGCAGGAACTATTACTGCACTTAGGAAATGGAAGCCTATGCCATGCACACATACTGCAGGATGCAGCGGTATTCCACAGAAGATAAACACGTTATATACTGTATCTGTCACTTAAATTGGCCACACACTCTTGGATGTCTGCGAAGATATCTGATAGTTGTCCTCACGCTGCAGCCCAAAACAACACTATAATAATCTGATGAATGGGCGCTGAGCAGATTCACCCGGTTCAATTTGGTCCCTTATGTGTGTGGTTAAATTGGAAATGGATGTGGTCTTTTGGATCATGTGTGACCAGCACTAAAACTTGTGTTCATCCCATTCAGTATAATCATTGTGGTTGTTTTATTCTTTCGCTGCTTCATACTTAGGGCACACACAAGAGGCTCTCTATCAGTTTTCTTGGTCAATGGCCTAGGTGGATAATTATTACCTGCAATAGCATGGGTCATGGTGAAGTGTGGATATATCTAACACCAATGGGATTAGACATGGGTCAGATGGGCAGGTACATGGCAGGTGCAAGCAGAATCGATATGATTTACCGCCAGACGCAAGTCCGGCGATTGGAATCCCGACAGCGGCTGCCCGACATAGGTGAAAATCCCGATTGTCCCTAAGGTAAGTATTCACTAACCTAATTTCCTCCCCTAACCCTAACCCTCCTTAGGGGTGCCTAACCCTAACCCTCCCTCCCCCTAGCCTAACCCTAACCTCCCGGGGGGGGTGCATAACCCTAAGTCCACCCCCGGGAGCCCTAACCCTCCCCCACGGCTGTACGCGCACGGTGCCCGGCATCGCTTTGATTGGGATGCTGGGCGCCGGTCTCCCAGCATCAGTAAAATGACAGGCGTCTAGATTTAGACGCCTGTCATTTAACCCTCACCGGGATAAAGCAGACGGGAAGCTGGCTGTTGGGATTAGGTCCGCCGGCTTCCCGACTGCATACCGGTGCAAGCATGTGTGTGCCATGTGATTGGTTTGCAGGGTACTTAGGGCCTTGGATTTAATAAATGATATCATCAGCAGATACGGGTTTGTTGCAGGTCTAACAATTTAGAGAGTTAGATTTAGGGGCAGGTTACTCACGGTGGGTAAGTGTTTGGTGCCAGCGAGTTCTTTTCTGACACATTTAACACATACTTGGTGGGTAGCTAGGTCAGTACTGCAGTGGCAGTGGTGGGCTGTGCTGGGGTGTGGAGGCGTGATCGTTATACAATGTCAATATTTCCAGCATTGAAAAGAAGGGGGTGGGCTACAATGACTCTACTCAGGGCTGGGGTGACAAGGGCGATTGTCCCTGGGCCCCCACACCCGAAGGCCCCCCACACCCATCGGGGTTAAAGTGAACCGGAGGAGATGGAACCAGTTCCGCCTCCTCCAGCCAACCCAATCCCGACGCCGCAGGGAGGCACCATTTGCCAGACGCCCGCTGAGATTGTAATCAGCGGGCGCCTGGCTCCCTCCCCGCAGCGGCAGCCGGAGAGAGACTGGAGCTCACTCGTGAGCTCCGGGCTCTGGCTCACGCAGTGCACTATGGGAGAGACGTCATGACTCATGACGTCTCTCCCATGGTGCAGAGGAGCATCCGGGTGGCTTGGACGTGGACAGCAGTGGCAGCGGGAGTGGGGCCTAAGGTAAGTAATAGCTCTTTTTTTATTTTGTAGTGCAAGCGGCATTTTGTACTGGGGGCATTACTTGGGGAGGGGGGGCATTACTTGGTGGGGGGAGGGCATTACACCTGGGGGCATTAATATTTGGGGCACCACTTCTGGGGGCATTACTATTGGGGCTCTGCTACTTGAAGGCAGGGCATTACTACTGGGGCACTACTACAGAGGGAGCATTACTATTAGGGGCACTAATACAGGGGCATTACTACAGGGGGTATTACTACTGGAGCCACTACCACAGGGGGCACAACTACAGGGGTATTACTATTGGACACACATAGGGGGCATGACTACTGGTGGACATTACTATTGGGGGAACAACTACAGTGGTATTACTACTGGGGGTATTTATACAGGGGGCATAACTACAGGGGGCATAACTACAGGGGGCATTACTACTTGGGGCATTACTACTTGGGGCATAACTATAGGGGGCATGACTACTTGGGCAAAACTACAGGGGGCATGACAACTTGGGGCATAACTACAGGGGGCATGACTACTTGGGGCACTATTAATGGGAGAATTGCATAAAGGGCACCACTACTGTGGGCACTAACACTGCTGAGATCCCCACTGTGCATACCCCAAGTTCGTCACATTTAATATGGGCCCCCACATGTTTGTTGCCCAGGGGCCCCCACAGACCTTAATCCAGCCCTGACTCTACTCAGTGTGAAACGCGTCATCGCCCCACGTTTTGCCAGGTAAGTGGGTGTTGCGGGAGCAGGGGTGGTGTCCAGTCTGGGAGACTTGCCCTCTCTTGCGTGTAGCTAAGAGTGCCACATGATTTTCGGGAACCTCCCGGCCATTGCGGGATAGTTGGCAAGTATGATTTAACATTGTTGTGTTGTAGAATTTCAAAAGAACAAAGTATTCTCATTGGATTCTTAGTCGGATGCGTCTGAAGCCTCTTTTCCGTCCGGACACAGCAGTTCGCTTACTGACTTATGTTAATGAGAGAATTTATCTAAGTATGTGGACTATCCTGGCTCTGCGGAATGCCATCCTGCCCTTGTGTTCCCGTCTGCAGCCGCCATGCACCCGCTCCATGCTGGGTGCAAAAGATTCACTTGAAACAGGCTTACACGCCCACGATACGCCCATGACACTCCCACTGGACAGGACAGTTACATGCATGCGCATGGTCGCTGCCCAATTACCGCTCAGAGACGCCTATTTCACGGCAAGAGTGATCCAATCTATCCATCTGCATTTGGGATCTCCATTCTTGTGCATATGCCTGATCTGGACGTGCGCAGTCACCCATTTATTTCTATGCCGCATGCGCAGTATGCTGAAACCCACCAGACGCGTCCGCAGACCCTCTGGCATCAGACTCAGAATCACCATTGTGTGCAGTACACTAGCTTTTGTAGTTTGAATTAATGACTATACATTTGTCTGCTCAGGCAATTCAGTCTCTCAGTTTTGTCTTGGAAAATCTAAAATGGTGACAGTAGCGCAAGATTTGTCTTGTAAAACGCAAATGGGCTTCAACGGCGTCCTCTCTAAACTGATCAGTCAGGAAATGAAATTCATTGAATTGGAATTCGTAAATAGATGCCATCAACAAAAGTGTGCCGCTTACATTTACACACACCATTAAGGATAGCCTTGTTGCTGGTAACGATTTTTGGGGGATAAAATTTTGCAGATGTCTCAAATTTTATGGTTCAATTGCTGGAACATAAAAGTTATGATCATTGTAGTTTTGTTAAAGGGTTGTTACATGCCACTAATCTGCAAAAATAGCAACCAGTGTAACTGATTCTGAGTCGTGCGCAGACTCGGCCGAGTCCTTTGCCGCAGCCGCGTCTTATGCTAATGCCACGGCTGATTTTATTAATATTGAGACACCCTCTTGCAGCATCTTGGTGCTATGCAATTTCTTTTTGGTGCGTCAAAAGTTGCAACAGCCCTATAACTGGTGGATACTAATTACCTGGGCCCGAGCTTGATGGAGGGGCCATCCGCCCACTCTCCCTTGCCTGTCAGGGGCACACACAATTGGGCCAGAGAGGCTGCCGCCGCTGATCATCATCATCATCAGTCTCTTCTGGCCTTGTTCGGGGGAAGTGGGGAGCAATTACACCCTCCTTCCTGGATTTGCCCCTGGCTGAGGGGTGCACAGCGCCACCCTGTGGAGACATAACAATTTTTTTGTTATTTTTTTTTGTATGGAAGTGTGGCCATGTCATACATTATGTCGCGCCCGACAAAATTACTTGAGCCTAGCCAGGGGCGTATTAAGAAAGGAGGGGGCCGATGTGCAGTGTCCATCCGGGGCCCCCTCCTCTCTCTCCGGGGCAGCCGAGCAGTCGACTCTGGGCACTAGTGTGATCACCAGGAAAGTGGCGTGCAGCAAAATGGCAGCAGAGGCCAGTTTTCAAGCGATTTTTCCAGAGTTGATAGCTCTGACATGGGACTCCGGAGAAGTAAGTATTAAAAATATGGTTGCAGGGTGTGTGGTGTGGACCCCCCTGTCCCCCACACCCTGCACCCATTTTAGATACGCCCCTGGGCCCAGCACAGCTCTCTATGGCCCCGAGTATTGGTCCTGTGCATGTGCAATCCACCCACCATCGAAGTTGTGCGCAGCTATCACTAATGCTCAGAGACGCAGAGCAGAATCGGACGCACGCTCTGTGGAATTCAGTGGTCATTCCTGGGAGGTAACAGGGGGATGGCTAGACAGATGTGGGCGGGTCACGGTAAACGGCTACGTCCAAAGACACAGAGGCCATACTCGGGTGTGGAAACTGCACCTGCCATAGGACTGGCGCAAGTTTTGATGGTGCATCTAAAGATACGCCGAGACGGAACTGCACAGCTGCAAGACGCTGCGGGTTTGGCGTCTCAGTATTAATGAGATCGGCCATGGTAATAGCATAAGACACGGCTGTAGCAAAAGACCCTGGAAACAGGCACAAACTCCGAAATAATAAAAGATAAAAATACAGGAGTCGTTATTATAAGTAGACTCTATACAATATATATTTAATAAAACCAAAAGCTCAAAAAAGGTCGTACCTCTAAAACATATTGCAGGTTGTCACTGTCTTGAGTAGAACAAGAAGTCCAATATTTGTTATATCCCAGTAAGATATACAGAGGGCCGGCATACACAGCAATCCTAAATGTATAAAGCAGAGAGCAGAACAATAACTTGATCATTTGTTTTTGGAAAACTGATTGCTCGACACCATCCTATACTAAAAGCAGAGAACACGGGAATATTTATAACGTCATTGCCCCACTAAAAGCGCTGTCTAAAGGTAAATGCGCCCGTAAAATCGTGAAATGGTTCTTTATGAAACGAGGTTCCTGACTGGTCCGGGAGGACTGCGGGTGAGAGCCACTCGCTGATACAATAAAGAAAAATGTAATTATCCAGAAAATGTGTTATATGTGTGAGTGGCTTCACTACATCTATATCAAACTAGCCTCAGCTGTATTACCAGCATTTTCCACCTTCTCGTATATCATAGGCTTTTCCCTGGCATGGAAGGTGTTAATTATTCATGCAATCTTTACAGAAATAAGGCATAAAGCCTTGGTGGGAAGTAGAGATTTTCAGGCGATAAACATTATTTACAGACGGGTGCATATGATTCAGGGTAATGACAGAGTCAGTCGGTGGGGGAGATATTAACTTCTTGTTTCAATTCAGCCAGTATTGCTGCTGTTTACTCTAATTTCTATTTGTTTCTCAGCCTTTGTGAGGGTTTTATTGAGGTTGCAGCCGGCTTATCATGATGATCTCTCTCTCTCTCACTCTCTCTCTCTTTCTATCAGAGTTTGGGAGCTGCAGGAAGATGCGAAACGCAGATCAAACTAGAGCAAAAAGATTTGGGTCAGTCAAACAGAGCCGAGAGATGTCCTGGGAATACGCCGACCACAGGGGGTCACCGACCGCAACCTGCTCTTATTCAAATGCAGGGTTTGGTTGGAGGCAGCTGTGCACTCACTGTTTTGTGACCATAGAGAACGAAACTATTTCCTGTTGGCTTTGTCATGTCTGTTTGGGGCATAAAAGAATTGAACTGATTTTATCACGAGAACAATCAGCCTGGTTGTAATTCTGCATTATGTTTTACACAAATTCAGTAGAAGCAGGGTCATTTCTCAGATAGACCTCATAAAACAGCGTTGTGTAATTGTTTAGTAGGATGGGAGATCATAGTTCAAATTGTAACCACATATATCAGTTCTAATGCTGGCAGGTATGGGCCGGTCCTGTTCTCAGCCCAAGTGCTAAGGTCTCTTTCCATAATTTGCATAATTTGCTGTAAGTGTAAAGCTGGGTACACACCAATTCAATCGTCATACGTGTTGTTCAGATATTGCAAGAGACACACCTACGATCATGTTTTATCGCAAAACAAAACAGGTGGCGTTTGCTGATTTGTTTTTATGTTCGTCCTAATATTTCGGCAACATGTTGGTACAATGGGCTCAATTCAGAGTTGTAAGCTAATGCTGCCACAGCTGCATTTTTCGCAGCTGTGGATGTGAAAATAAGCTAAAGCCACAGCCGCAGAAACTTGTATTAAGACGCCCCCTGGAGCCTTCGTAGCTATCCACAACTGTGTACGCATACGCAGCATCAGATGCTGGTCAGACAAACACTGACTCCTTGGGGTATATTTACCCTAGCTCCCAACTAGCCCCGTTTTTCTGGGATTGTTCCACCTGCGGCGGCAGTGTCCAGTGGTGGTGGTGGTGGGAGGGAGTTGAGGGGAGCACACATCACTGCGCATGGCATCTATTCACAGTGTAGGGGGGAGCCTGGGGGCATTCAAGCATCTCAGAGTGCTGGGCACGCCCCTACAACGACATGAATGGGGGTTCCTGCAAGGCTCCACCCATTTTCCTGAAGCTCCACCCCTTTACATGAGTCTCCACCCCTTTTTATGTGCACACACCTTCAGCACGCCAAATATCCCACATTTACAAAGTTGGGAGGTATGGTTTACTACAGTGCAGGTTTATAGAATTGGAGGTGCTGCCCATAGCAACCAGTAGCAACCAGTAGTGATGTCAGTCAGCCCTCCTACAAATGGAAGGCGTTCCTAAGGGAACGCCTGCGTTTGTCCAGCCAACCCCCCTACCCGCCCACAAAACGGGGCGAGCTGTCAATAAACATCGACAGCCACCCCGTCTTGTTGCGAGCCCCGTAGCGACTGAACTTCAGTTGATCAGTGGGGCTCGCGCATGCGCACGCCGGGCGTGGCGTGTGCGCAGTGGGCAACCATCAGGCTGCTTGCGAGTGCACAGCACTTGCGAGTGGCTCTGAATCGGGCCCAATGTTCTCTGCATACAGAATTGCAGTCACTGCCGGTAACAAGCCCAGAAAATGGCCAGAACACGCCTTTCTTTTAGCTGTAACTGCCCGTTACCTCCCACAAAATGTTTGCTACATGTCAATCACTTGCGATTGAACCCTCATTGCAACTGTAATCGCAATTCAATCACCACGCATGCGCATCGCTCAAATCCATAAACATTGGAATAGCGCACATCTCTGAATCAGGCACAATGTTGGTCAAACCTGGAAGCGTATATGCTCTAGATTGTAATGGTCTGTATGCATGAATCTGTGTGTTCATCGGGCTTTCTCATCAGTGTAATTGTAAGGAAAGTTGCATCACAAGTACTGTTGTAAAAGTGTGTTCCCTGCTGACAGATACAGCCGATCGGCTAGAGCTCTTCTCTCTCTCATTGGGACCTGTAGATCAACAGCAGTCATCTTGGAACCTCAATTCATTTACGTAAGCGAGCATATCCTAAATTAATAATTGGGTTCCCCTCACCCATTGCCCTATTTAACTATTCACTGGGAAAAGAAAAAAAAATGGTTACTGAAGGTAAAAGGAAAATGTAAAAAGGAAGAATTTAAAGAAATGAAAGAATAAACCATTTCTATGCTGCCCTCTGAGCATTGCTACCCTGGCCTGCATGGTAATGGGGGTGGTTGGGTACAAAGTACCTAGGCGCTGACCTCCCTTGGGGGCCCACCACAGCAGTGGTGCTTCAGCCTCGTCTGCCTATCCAAGAGAGATTATAGGTTATTATAATGGGGCAAGTGAATCAGGTGACTGCTCGGGCAATAGCTTTCTATGAGTCCTGGTTGTTACACCAGTCCTGGCTGTCACACCGGTCCTGGCTGTCACACCGGTCCTGGCTGTCACAACGGTCCTGGCTGTCAAACCACGAGGCCCCTGTGTTCAGAATCTGGATGGGATGAAGGATCTGCCACATCAAAGCCAGAGTTTCCTCCCAGCAACCCTTGTTGTAGAATGCAGAGTAATAATCTAACACTTCATACAATGTGGCTAGTAAGTTACAGTAAGCATTGAGCATCTCATGACTGTTATGTGAGATGTTGCATATCCTATTGTGAAATGTAAGTATCCCATAAGTCTATACATGCAAGCATGACAACACAGGGTGAGTGGTACAGCTCCCTGCACCCCAAGGAACCATTATATTGCAAAGTAGGGGAATTTAAACTACTTATAATATACACATGAGCCCCCAAAGGCCTGGGTCCAATGTCATTCTCCATGGAAGTGTTTATTTCCAGGGGCAACTAATTCCTTAGCTCTATATCAGGCCTTGTTGGGTAAGATTGGGAACAGTCCCTTGTTTAACTCCCTTCTATGTTACCTAAAAGACTGATATAACATCTAATGCAATGCTGACCTACAGAATGGGAGCGGAGTCCAACAGCAAAGCAATGCTGACCTTGACCTTACCTAAGAGAGAATACACATCTGCGCCTCATGCCAAAGTGGTGCACGGTGGCATTGGCGATGCTAGAGATCTGGTAATGGGTGGTCCCAATTTTAGCACGTCAGATATTGTGCTACTGTTTCTTGTAAAAAAAAAATTGTATCACATACACACCAGTGGCGTCCATCCCCAGTGTTACCCTGCGTGGGGAGTAATGTGTGTGCTGCGTAGCCGCGTGCTGCTGAAAAGGGGGCATGGCCTCATGGACAGGGGGCATGGTCACTTGGGATGGGATATGGCCTAGCCGCCCAAACCCCAGTGGTACGGTGTTGTCGGGGGTGCCAGTAGTACGGGTGAGCACTGTGCAGTGCCGGCTCCCTCACACTGTCAGGAGCCGAGTGCTACACTTAATGCTACAGTGCAGCACCCGGCTCCTGTCACCTTGGTGTCAGAGGGTTTTTGGGGCCCCAGTCAGTTGAAAGTCTATTCTTACCTATATGGCGGTTTCTCTGCAACGGGAACCTCTGAGGAATTTGAGCTTCACTGGGCAGTGTCTTCAGCCGGTATTCACTATTCATGTAGGAGGTTACATTGTCTGGAAGATGCCAGTTTATGTAGAAATATAATATAACCCATGTCATCATCATAACCAGATAACATATACTGTAGTAACAGAAGCTTTTGTGCAGGAAAAATGTGAATTTCCCTGATCAAACTTCTGTGTCTCTCCAGGCTCCCCTGTGTTACTCCAGACTCCCCAATGTCTCCATCCCTAGCAGGGGAGTAGCGTGTAGCCAGGGCGCCCGGAGCACATGCGTGCTATGGTGCCCACCCCCCCTGCTCAAGTGTTCCAGGGAGGAGACAGGTCCATATGGGATTAAAGAGAAGTAAAAGTAAAGAATAGGGCAACTCCCTGTAGTGGTGCCATTATGTAGTGTCCCCTGCAGTGGTGCCCATATGCAATGCCCCCTGTTGTGGTGCCCATATGCAATGCCCCCTGTTGTGGTGCCTATATGCAATGCCCCCTGTAGTGGTGCCCATATGCATTGCCCCCTGTAGTTGTGCCCCTTAAAGTAGTGCCCCTGTATTTCTGCCCCTTAAAGTAGTGGCCCCTCCATGCTGTGCCCCCAGTAGTAGTGCCCATGAGCAATGCCCCCTGTTGTGGTGCCCATATGCAGTGCCCCCTGTAGTGGTACCCATGTGCATTGCCCCCTGTAGTGGTGCCCATATTCAGTCCCTCCAGTAGTTGTGCCCCTTAAAGTAGTGCCCCTATTGTTCTGTCCACCCCCGTGTAGTTCTGCCCCTGTAGTTCTGTCCCCCCCCTGTAGTTCTGTCCCCCCCTGTAGTTCTTCCCCTGTAGTTCTGTTTCCCCCCCTGTAGTTCTGTCCCCCCCGTACTTCTGCCCCTGTAGTTCTGTACCCCCCTGTAGTTCTGCCCCTGTAGTCCTGTTCCCCCCCTGTAGTTCTGTTTCCCCCTGCAGTTCTGCCCCTGTAGTTCTGTCCCCCCCTGTAGTTCTGCCCCTGTAGTTCTGTCCCCCCCTGTAGTCCTGTCCCCCCCCCCCTGTAGTTCTGCCCTTGTAGTTCTGTTCCCTTTCCCCCTCCCAGCACTTAACTCATCCATCACAGCCATTGTCCTGGGTGTCATTGCTGCTGTCGTCCTGACTGGATCTAACTAGATCCATCAGGCTCGGCCGCACAGGCTCCTCAGTGTGCGGGTGACGTCATGACGTCACCCGCGCACTGCTTCACTGGGAACGCTGGCCTCTGAAGCGATTGGAGGCTTCCTTAGCCTCCGATCACTTCAGAGACCTGAGCTAACAGGGCAATTCTGGCACCCGGCAGGCTGTCAGCTTAGACAGCTGACGGGTACACAGCGCGTGGTGCCTGCGGACAAATTCGGCCCCTGGAGCTTGCGCTCCACTGGAACTGCCCTCCCTACGCCTCTGATCCCTAGGCCCCCACTGTGGATCTCCAGGCTCTTTGTGTCTCTTTATCCCCAGGCCTCCATGTCTCTCACCAGGAGCCCCTGGGCCTCACCTTCCCAAGGACCTCCTGAGCCTCTCCGTCCCCAGAAGCCCCTGCATCTTTCCATCCTCAGACCCACCTGTGGCTCTCAGCCTCATTCCCCCAGCCCCATTGTGCATCTCTCAGCCCCATTCCCCTGGCCCCAGTGTGCGTCTCTCTGCCCCAGTGTGCATCTCTCAGCCCCATTCCCCCAGCCCCAGTGTGTGTCTCTCAGCCCCATTTCCCCGGCCCCAGTGTGCGTCGCTCAGCTCCATTCCCCTGGCCCCAGTGTGCGTCTCCCTGCCCCATTCCCCCAGCCTCAGTGTGCGTCCCTCAGCCCCATTCCCCCGGCCCCAGAGCGCGTCTCTCAGCCCCATTCCCCCAGCCCCAGTGTGCATCTCTTAGCCCCATCCCCCCGGCCTCAGTGTGCGTCCCTCAGCCCCATTCCCCCGGCCCCAGTGCGCATCTCTCAGCCCCATTCCCCCAGCCCTAGTGTGCATCTCTGCCCCATTCTCCCAGCCCCAGTGTGCATCAGGGTCATTCCCCTGCCCATGTCACCCCAGCCCTGTGCAGTCAGCTCCAACCTTCCCCCCCAGCCCCCCTTTCAGTCAGCTCCATACCCCCCAGCCCCCTGTGCAATCAGCTCCAACCCAGCCCCCTGTGCAGTCAGATCCAACATCCCCCCCAGTCCCCTGTGCAGTCAGCTCCAACCCCCTTCAGACCCTCTTTCTCCCAGCCCCAGTGAGAATCTCTCAGCCCAATTCCCCCGGCCCCAATGTGCGTCCCTCAGCCCCATTCCCCCAGCCCCTGTGTGCGTCTCTCAGCCCCATTCCCCCAGCATGTGTCTCTCAGCCCCTTTCCCCCGGCCCCAGTGTGCGTCTCCCTGCCCCATTCCCCCGGCCCCAGTGTGCATCTCTCAGCCCCAGTGTGCATCTCTCAGCCCCATTCTCCTGGCCATAGTGTGCGTCTCTCAGCCCCATTCCCTTGGCCATAGTGTGCGTCTCCCTGCCCCAGTGTGCATCTCTCAGCCCCATCCCTCAGCCCCAGTGTGCATCTCTCAGCCCCATTCCCCCAGCCCCAGTGTGCATCTCTCAGTCCCTTTTCCCCATCCCCAGTGTGTGTCTCAGCCCCATTTCCCCGAACCCAGTGTGCATTTCTCTGCCCTAGTGCATCTCTCAGCCCAATTCCCCCGGCCCCAATGTGCATCCCTCAGCCCCATTCCCCCGGTCCCAGTGTGCATCTCTCAGCCCCATTCCCCCAGCCCCAGTGTACGTCTCTCAGCCCCATTCCCCCGGCCCCAATGTGCATCTCTCAGCCCCATTCCCCCGGCCCCAGTGTAGGTCTCTCAGCCCCATTCCCCCAGCCCCAGTGTACATCTCTCAGTCCCATTCCCCTGGCCCCAGTGTGCGTTTCTCTGCCCAATTCTCCCAGCCCCAGTGTGCATCAGCGTCATTCCCCTGCCCATGTCACCCCAATCCTGTGCAGTCAGCTCCAACCTTCCCCCCAGCCCCCTGTGCAATCAGCTCCAACAGAGCCCCCTGTGCAGTCAGATCCAATCTCCCCCCCAGTCCCCTGTGCAGTCAGCTCCATCCCCCTTCAGACCCTCTTTCTCTCAGCCCCAGTGTGCGTTTCTCAGCCCCAGTGTGCATCTCTCAGCCCAATTCCCCCGGACCCAATGTGCGTCCCTCAGCCCCATTCCCCCGGCCCCAGTGTGCATCTCTCAGCCCCATTCTCCTGGCCATAGTGTGCGTCTCTCAACCCCATTCCCCTGGCAATAGTGTGCATCTCCCTGCCCCAGTGTGCATCTCTCAGCCCCATTCCCCCAGCCCCAGTGTGCATCTCTCAGCCCCACTCCCCCAGCCCCAGTGTGTGTCTCTCAGTCCCTTTTCCCCATCCCCAGTGTGTGTCTCTCAGCCCCATTCCCCCGGCCCCAGTGTGCGTTTCCCTGCCCTAGTGCATCTCTCAGCCCAATTCCCCCGGCCCCAATGTGCGTCCCTAAGCCCCATTCCCCCGGCCCCAGTGTGCGTCTCTCAGCCCCATTCCCCCGGCCCCAGTGTGCATCTCTCAGCCCCATTCCCCCGGCCCCAGTGTGCGTTTCTCTGCCCTAGTGCATCTCTCAGCCCAATTCCACCGGCCCCAATGTGCATCCCTCAGCCCAATTCCCCCGGCCCCAATGTGCGTCCCTCAGCCCCATTCCCCCGGCCCCAGTGTGCGTCTCTCAGCCCCATTCCCCCGGCCCCAGTGT
The DNA here is from genome assembly GCA_031769625.1 of Taudactylus pleione. Classification (NCBI taxonomy): domain Eukaryota; kingdom Metazoa; phylum Chordata; class Amphibia; order Anura; family Myobatrachidae; genus Taudactylus; species Taudactylus pleione. The sequence continues at coordinate 8,446,599 of JAUIMM010000197.1, forward strand.
GCGTCTCTCAGCCCCATTCCCCCGGCCCCAGTGTGCATCTCTCAGTCCCTTTTCCCCGTCCCCAGTGTGCATCTCTCAGCCCCATTCCCCCAGCCCCAGTGTGCATCTCTCAGCCCCATTCCCCCAGCCCCAGTGTGCATCTCTCAGCCCCATTCCCCCAGCCCCATTGTTCATCTCTCAGTCCATTATCCCCGTCCCCAGTGTGTGTCTCTCAGCCCAATTCCCCCGGCCCCAATGTGCGTCACTCAGCCCCATTCCCCCGGCCCCAGTGTGCATCTCTTAGCCCCATTCCTCCGGCCCCAGTGTGCATTTCTCTGCCCTAGTGCATCTCTCAGCCCCATTCCCCCGGCCCTAGTGTGTGTCTCTGCCCCATTCTCCCAGCCCCAGTGTGCATCAGGGTCATTCCCCTGCCCATGTCACCCCAGCCCTGTGCAATCAGCTCCAACCTTCCCCCCCAGCCCCCCTTTCAGTCAGCTCCATACCCCCCCAGCCCCCTGTGCAATCAGCTCCAACCCAGCCCCCTGTGCAGTCAGATCCAACATCCCCCCCAGTCCCCTGTGCAGTCAGCTCCAACCCCCTTCAGACCCTCTTTCTCTCAGCCCCAGTGAGCATCTCTCAGCCCAATTCCCCCGGCCCCAATATGCGTCCCTCAGCCCCATTCCCCCAGCCCCTGTGTGCGTCTCTCAGCCCCATTCCCCCAGCGTGTGTCTCTCAGCCCCTTTCCCCCGGCCCCAGTGTGCGTCTCCCTGCCCCATTCCCCCGGCCCCAGTGTGCATCTCTCAGCCCCAGTGTGCATCTCTCAGCCCCATTCTCCTGGCCATAGTGTGCGTCTCTCAGCCCCATTCCCCTGGCCATAGTGTGCGTCTCCCTGCCCCAGTGTGCATCTCTCAGCCCCATCCCTCAGCCCCAGTGTGCATCTCTCAGCCCCATTCCCCCAGCCCCAGTGTGCATCTCTCAGTCCCTTTTCCCCGTCCCCAGTGTGTGTCTCAGCCCAATTCCCCCGGCCCCAATGTGCGTCACTCAGCCCCATTCCCCCGGCCCCAGTGTGCATCTCTCAGCCCCATTCCTCCGGCCCCAGTGTGCATTTCTCTGCCCTAGTGCATCTCTCAGCCCCATTCCCCCGGCCCTAGTGTGTGTCTCTGCCCCATTCTCCCAGCCCCAGTGTGCATCAGGGTCATTCCCCTGCCCATGTCACCCCAGCCCTGTGCAGTCAGCTCCAACCTTCCCCCCCAGCCCCCCTTTCAGTCAGCTCCATACCCCCCCAGCCCCCTGTGCAATCAGCTCCAACCCAGCCCCCTGTGCAGTCAGATCCAACATCCCCCCCAGTCCCCTGTGCAGTCAGCTCCAACCCCCTTCAGACCCTCTTTCTCTCAGCCCCAGTGAGCATCTCTCAGCCCAATTCCCCCGGCCCCAATATGCGTCCCTCAGCCCCATTCCCCCAGCCCCTGTGTGCGTCTCTCAGCCCCATTCCCCCAGCGTGTGTCTCTCAGCCCCTTTCCCCCGGCCCCAGTGTGCGTCTCCCTGCCCCATTCCCCCGGCCCCAGTGTGCATCTCTCAGCCCCAGTGTGCATCTCTCAGCCCCATTCTCCTGGCCATAGTGTGCGTCTCTCAGCCCCATTCCCCTGGCCATAGTGTGCGTCTCCCTGCCCCAGTGTGCATCTCTCAGCCCCATCCCTCAGCCCCAGTGTGCATCTCTCAGCCCCATTCCCCCAGCCCCAGTGTGCATCTCTCAGTCCCTTTTCCCCGTCCCCAGTGTGTGTCTCAGCCCCATTTCCCCGACCCCAGTGTGCATTTCTCTGCCCTAGTGCATCTCTCAGCCCAAATCCCCCGGCCCCAATGTGCATCCCTCAGCCCCATTCCCCCGGCCCCAGTGTGCGTCTCTCAGCCCCATTCCCCCAGCCCCAGTGTACGTCTCTCAGCCCCATTCCCCCGGCCCCAATGTGCATCTCTCAGCCCCATTCCCCCGGCCCCAGTGTAGGTCTCTCAGCCCCATTCCCCCAGCCCCAGTGTACATCTCTCAGTCCCATTCCCCTGACCCCAGTGTGCGTTTCTCTGCCCAATTCTCCCAGCCCCAGTGTGCATCAGCGTCATTCCCCTGCCCATGTCACCCCAATCCTGTGCAGTCAGCTCCAACCTTCCCCCCAGCCCCCTGTGCAATCAGCTCCAACAGAGCCCCCTGTGCAGTCAGATCCAATCTCCCCCCCAGTACCCTGTGCAGTCAGCTCCATCCCCCTTCAGACCCTCTTTCTCTCAGCCCCAGTGTGCGTTTCTCAGCCCCAGTGTGCATCTCTCAGTCCAATTCCCCCGGCCCCAATGTGCGTCCCTCAGCCCCATTCCCCCGGCCCCAGTGTGCATCTCTCAGCCCCATTCTCCTGGCCATAGTGTGCGTCTCTCAACCCCATTCCCCTGGCCAAAGTGTGCATCTCCCTGCCCCAGTGTGCATCTCTCAGCCCCATTCCCCCAGCCCCAGTGTGCATCTCTCAGCCCCACTCCCCCAGCCCCAGTGTGTGTCTCTCAGTCCCTTTTCCCCATCCCCAGTGTGTGTCTCTCAGCCCCATTCCCCCGGCCCCAGTGTGCGTTTCCCTGCCCTAGTGCATCTCTCAGCCCAATTCCCCCGGCCCCAATGTGCGTCCCTAAGCCCCATTCCCCCGGCCCCAGTGTGCGTCTCTCAGCCCCATTCCCCCGGCCCCAGTGTGCATCTCTCAGCCCCATTCCCCCGGCCCCAGTGTGCGTTTCTCTGCCCTAGTGCATCTCTCAGCCCAATTCCACCGGCCCCAATGTGCATCCCTCAGCCCCATTCCCCCGGCCCCAATGTGCGTCCCTCAGCCCCATTCCCCCGGCCCCAGTGTGCGTCTCTCAGCCCCATTCCCCCGGCCCCAGTGTGCGTCTCTCAGCCCCATTCCCCCGGCCCCAGTGTGCATCTCTCAGTCCCTTTTCCCCGTCCCCAGTGTGCATCTCTCAGCCCCATTCCCCCAGCCCCAGTGTGCATCTCTCAGCCCCATTCCCCCAGCCCCAGTGTGCATCTCTCAGCCCCATTCCCCCAGCCCCATTGTTCATCTCTCAGTCCATTTTCCCCGTCCCCAGTGTGTGTCTCTCAGCCCAATTCCCCCGGCCCCAATGTGCGTCACTCAGCCCCATTCCCCCGGCCCCAGTGTGCATCTCTTAGCCCCATTCCTCCGGCCCCAGTGTGCATTTCTCTGCCCTAGTGCATCTCTCAGCCCCATTCCCCCGGCCCTAGTGTGTGTCTCTGCCCCATTCTCCCAGCCCCAGTGTGCATCAGGGTCATTCCCCTGCCCATGTCACCCCAGCCCTGTGCAGTCAGCTCCAACCTTCCCCCCCAGCCCCCCTTTCAGTCAGCTCCATACCCCCCCAGCCCCCTGTGCAATCAGCTCCAACCCAGCCCCCTGTGCAGTCAGATCCAACATCCCCCCCAGTCCCCTGTGCAGTCAGCTCCAACCCCCTTCAGACCCTCTTTCTCTCAGCCCCAGTGAGCATCTCTCAGCCCAATTCCCCCGGCCCCAATATGCGTCCCTCAGCCCCATTCCCCCAGCCCCTGTGTGCGTCTCTCAGCCCCATTCCCCCAGCGTGTGTCTCTCAGCCCCTTTCCCCCGGCCCCAGTGTGCGTCTCCCTGCCCCATTCCCCCAGCCCCAGTGTGCATCTCTCAGCCCCAGTGTGCATCTCTCAGCCCCATTCTCCTGGCCATAGTGTGCGTCTCTCAGCCCCATTCCCCTGGCCATAGTGTGCGTCTCCCTGCCCCAGTGTGCATCTCTCAGCCCCATCCCTCAGCCCCAGTGTGCATCTCTCAGCCCCATTCCCCCAGCCCCAGTGTGCATCTCTCAGTCCCTTTTCCCCGTCCCCAGTGTGTGTCTCAGCCCAATTCCCCCGGCCCCAATGTGCGTCACTCAGCCCCATTCCCCCGGCCCCAGTGTGCATCTCTCAGCCCCATTCCTCCGGCCCCAGTGTGCATTTCTCTGCCCTAGTGCATCTCTCAGCCCCATTCCCCCGGCCCTAGTGTGTGTCTCTGCCCCATTCTCCCAGCCCCAGTGTGCATCAGGGTCATTCCCCTGCCCATGTCACCCCAGCCCTGTGCAGTCAGCTCCAACCTTCCCCCCCAGCCCCCCTTTCAGTCAGCTCCATACCCCCCCAGCCCCCTGTGCAATCAGCTCCAACCCAGCCCCCTGTGCAGTCAGATCCAACATCCCCCCCAGTCCCCTGTGCAGTCAGCTCCAACCCCCTTCAGACCCTCTTTCTCTCAGCCCCAGTGAGCATCTCTCAGCCCAATTCCCCCGGCCACAATATGCGTCCCTCAGCCCCATTCCCCCAGCCCCTGTGTGCGTCTCTCAGCCCCATTCCCCCAGCGTGTGTCTCTCAGCCCCTTTCCCCCGGCCCCAGTGTGCGTCTCCCTGCCCCATTCCCCCGGCCCCAGTGTGCATCTCTCAGCCCCAGTGTGCATCTCTCAGCCCCATTCTCCTGGCCATAGTGTGCGTCTCTCAGCCCCATTCCCCTGGCCATAGTGTGCGTCTCCCTGCCCCAGTGTGCATCTCTCAGCCCCATCCCTCAGCCCCAGTGTGCATCTCTCAGCCCCATTCCCCCAGCCCCAGTGTGCATCTCTCAGTCCCTTTTCCCCATCCCCAGTGTGTGTCTCAGCCCCATTTCCCCGGCCCCAGTGTGCATTTCTCTGCCCTAGTGCATCTCTCAGCCCAATTCCCCCGGCCCCAATGTGCATCCCTCAGCCCCATTCCCCCGGCCCCAGTGTGCGTCTCTCAGCCCCATTCCCCCAGCCCCAGTGTGCGTCTCTCGGCCCCATTCCCCCAGCCCCAGTGTGCATCTCAGCCTCATTTCCCTGGCCCCAGTGTACGTCTCTCAGCCCCATTCCCCCGGCCCCAATGTGCATCTCTCAGCCCCATTCCCCCGGCCCCAGTGTAGGTCTCTCAGCCCCATTCCCCCAGCCCCAGTGTACATCTCTCAGTCCCATTCCCCTGGCCCCAGTGTGCGTTTCTCTGCCCAATTCTCCCAGCCCCAGTGTGCATCAGCGTCATTCCCCTGCCCATGTCACCCCAATCCTGTGCAGTCAGCTCCAACCTTCCCCCCAGCCCCCTGTGCAATCAGCTCCAACAGAGCCCCCTGTGCAGTCAGATCCAATCTCCCCCCCCAGTCCCCTGTGCAGTCAGCTCCATCCCCCTTCAGACCCTCTTTCTCTCAGCCCCAGTGTGCGTTTCTCAGCCCCAGTGTGCATCTCTCAGCCCAATTCCCCCGGACCCAATGTGCGTCCCTCAGCCCCATTCCCCCGGCCCCAGTGTGCATCTCTCAGCCCCATTCTCCTGGCCATAGTGTGCGTCTCTCAACCCCATTCCCCTGGCCATAGTGTGCATCTCCCTGCCCCAGTGTGCATCTCTCAGCCCCATTCCCCCAGCCCCAGTGTGCATCTCTCAGCCCCACTCCCCCAGCCCCAGTGTGTGTCTCTCAGTCCCTTTTCCCCATCCCCAGTGTGTGTCTCTCAGCCCCATTCCCCCGGCCCCAGTGTGCGTTTCCCTGCCCTAGTGCATCTCTCAGCCCAATTCCCCCGGCCCCAATGTGCGTCCCTAAGCCCCATTCCCCCGGCCCCAGTGTGCGTCTCTCAGCCCCATTCCCCCGGCCCCAGTGTGCATCTCTCAGCCCCATTCCCCCGGCCCCAGTGTGCGTTTCTCTGCCCTAGTGCATCTCTCAGCCCAATTCCACCGGCCCCAATGTGCATCCCTCAGCCCAATTCCCCCGGCCCCAATGTGCGTCCCTCAGCCCCATTCCCCCGGCCCCAGTGTGCGTCTCTCAGCCCCATTCCCCCGGCCCCAGTGTGCGTCTCTCAGCCCCATTCCCCCGGCCCCAGTGTGCATCTCTCAGTCCCTTTTCCCCGTCCCCAGTGTGCATCTCTCAGCCCCATTCCCCCAGCCCCAGTGTGCATCTCTCAGCCCCATTCCCCCAGCCCCAGTGTGCATCTCTCAGCCCCATTCCCCCAGCCCCATTGTTCATCTCTCAGTCCATTTTCCCCGTCCCCAGTGTGTGTCTCTCAGCCCAATTCCCCCGGCCCCAATGTGCGTCACTCAGCCCCATTCCCCCGGCCCCAGTGTGCATCTCTCAGCCCCATTCCTCCGGCCCCAGTGTGCATTTCTCTGCCCTAGTGCATCTCTCAGCCCAATTCCCCCAGCCCCAATGTGCTTCCCTCAGCCCCATTCCCCTGGCCATAGTGTGCGTCTCCCTGCCCCAGTGTGCATCTCTCAGCCCCTTTCCCCCGGCCCCAGTGTGCATCTCTCAGCCCCATTCCCCCAGCCCCAGTGTGCATCTCTCAGCCCCATTCCTCCAGCCCCAGTGTGCGTCTCTCAGTCCCTTTTCCCCGTCCCCAGTGTGCATCTCTCAGCCCCATGCCCCCAGCCCCAGTGTGCATCTCTCAGCCCCATTCCCCCAGCCCCATTGTTCATCTCTCAGTCCATTTTCCCCGGCCCCAGTGTGCATCTCTCAGCCCCATTCTCCTGGCCATAGTGTGCATCTCTCAACCCCATTCCCCTGGCCATAGTGTGCATCTCCCTGCCCCAGTGTGCATCTCTCAGCCCCATTCCCCCAGCGTGCATCTCTCAGCCCCACTCCCCCAGCCCCAGTGTGTGTCTCTCAGTCCCTTTTCCCCATCCCCAGTGTGTGTCTCTCAGCCCCATTCCCCCGGCCCCAGTGTGCGTTTCCCTGCCCTAGTGCATCTCTCAGCCCAATTCCCCCGGCCCCAATGTGCGTCCCTAAGCCCCATTCCCCCGGCCCCAGTGTGCGTCTCTCAGCCCCATTCCCCCGGCCCCAGTGTGCATCTCTCAGCCCCATTCCCCCGGCCCCAGTGTGCGTTTCTCTGCCCTAGTGCATCTCTCAGCCCAATTCCACCGGCCCCAATGTGCATCCCTCAGCCCAATTCCCCCGGCCCCAATGTGCGTCCCTCAGCCCCATTCCCCCGGCCCCAGTGTGCGTCTCTCAGCCCCATTCCCCCGGCCCCAGTGTGCGTCTCTCAGCCCCATTCCCCCGGCCCCAGTGTGCATCTCTCAGTCCCTTTTCCCCGTCCCCAGTGTGCATCTCTCAGCCCCATGCCCCCAGCCCCAGTGTGCATCTCTCAGCCCCATTCCCCCAGCCCCATTGTTCATCTCTCAGTCCATTTTCCCCGGCCCCAGTGTGCATCTCTCAGCCCCATTCTCCTGGCCATAGTGTGCATCTCTCAACCCCATTCCCCTGGCCATAGTGTGCATCTCCCTGCCCCAGTGTGCATCTCTCAGCCCCATTCCCCCAGCGTGCATCTCTCAGCCCCACTCCCCCAGCCCCAGTGTGTGTCTCTCAGTCCCTTTTCCCCATCCCCAGTGTGTGTCTCTCAGCCCCATTCCCCCGGCCCCAGTGTGCGTTTCCCTGCCCTAGTGCATCTCTCAGCCCAATTCCCCCGGCCCCAATGTGCGTCCCTAAGCCCCATTCCCCCGGCCCCAGTGTGCATCTCTCAGCCCCATTCCCCCGGCCCCAGTGTGCATCTCTCAGCCCCATTCCCCCGGCCCCAGTGTGCGTTTCTCTGCCCTAGTGCATCTCTCAGCCCAATTCCACCGGCCCCAATGTGCATTCCTCAGCCCAATTCCCCCGGCCCCAATGTGCGTCCCTCAGCCCCATTCCCCCGGCCCCAGTGTGCGTCTCTCAGCCCCATTCCCCCGGCCCCAGTGTGCGTCTCTCAGCCCCATTCCCCCGGCCCCAGTGTGCATCTCTCAGTCCCTTTTCCCCGTCCCCAGTGTGCATCTCTCAGCCCCATTCCCCCAGCCCCAGTGTGCATCTCTCAGCCCCATTCCCTCAGCCCCAGTGTGCATCTCTCAGCCCCATTCCCCCAGCCCCATTGTTCATCTCTCAGTCCATTTTCCCCGTCCCCAGTGTGTGTCTCTCAGCCCAATTCCCCCGGCCCCAATGTGCGTCACTCAGCCCCATTCCCCCGGCCCCAGTGTGCATCTCTCAGCCCCATTCCTCCGGCCCCAGTGTGCATTTCTCTGCCCTAGTGCATCTCTCAGCCCAATTCCCCCAGCCCCAATGTGCTTCCCTCAGCCCCATTCCCCTGGCCATAGTGTGCGTCTCCCTGCCGCAGTGTGCATCTCTCAGCCCCTTTCCCCCGGCCCCAGTGTGCATCTCTCAGCCCCATTCCCCCAAACCCAGTGTGCATCTCTCAGCCCCATTCCTCCAGCCCCAGTGTGCGTCTCTCAGTCCCTTTTCCCCGTCCCCAGTGTGCATCTCTCAGCCCCATGCCCCCAGCCCCAGTGTGCATCTCTCAGCCCCATTCCCCCAGCCCCATTGTTCATCTCTCAGTCCATTTTCCCCGTCCCCCGTGTGTGTCTCTCAGCCCAATTCCCCCGGCCCCAATGTGCGTCCCTCAGCCCCATTCCCCCGGCCCCAGTGTGCATCTCTCAGCCCCATTCCTCCGGCCCCAGTGTGCGTTTCTCTGCCCTAGTGCATCTCTCAGCCCAATTCCCCCAGCCCCAGTGTGCATCTCTCAGCCCAATTCCCCCAGCCCCAATGTGCTTCCCTCAGCCCAATTCCCCCGGCCCCAATGTGCGTCCCTCAACCCCATTCCCCCAGCCCCAGTGTGCGTCTCTCAGCCCCATTCTCCCGGCCCCAGTGTGCGTCTCTCAGCCCCAAATCCCCCCGGCCCCAGTGTGTCTCTCAGCCCCATTCCCCCGGCCCCAGTGTGCATCAGCGTCATTCCCCAGCCCATGTCACCTCAGCCCTGTGCAGTCAGCTCCAACCCTCCCCCCCCCAGCCCCCCGTGCAGTCAGCTCCAAACCCCCAGCCCCCTGTGCAATATATCCCTTACTGTCATTGGAGCTCATTCAGACCTGCTCGCAAGATGCGATCGCTCGCTGGTGAAAAGGGGCCGGATATTCAAATTCCTCAATCGCACTGCGTGGCGTAAGAACGCCCTCTATGTCTCATCGAGCTACGGCACTGAGCGCTCACTAGTGTATAAAGACGCCCCCTTTCCCCTCGCAACACACGTCATGTCCTGGGATTGTTTGATTAATCGGTAACATTGAAAGCCATCGGAGCAGCTCGTAGCCCTTGAGGTTGCCTTTCCCCGCCGCAAGCACTGCGATCAGTGCTGGCTGAAATACATGCAGGTGACGTGTACAATGACGCAACTTTGCTAATTATGCACGCCCATTAAACAGCGTTTTGGCGGCCTGACACGCCTGCGTCCGCAACACCACTCCCCTGTTTACAAGCACCTTCCCCTGTTACCACCCACAAAGCAGCGACCTGATAGTGGCAACCAAAATCCGATCGCAAAGACTGGCTTGCGCACGCGCACTGCGAATTATACGCATGCGCAGACAGGAGAAAATCGGTCAGAGCGAGCGAACGCACCTTAGCATCCGGGTCTGAATCAGGTCCATTGTCCAGCTCACACCTAACATAAATATCTAATAACTGGCTAATTGCTCTGGTTTGGTGCTATTATTGCACCTAAATGTAATGTGTGCAAATGAGTATTAGGGGTATATTTAGTTACTAATGGGGCCCATCCATCAGCAATGGATTGCCGCGATCCCACGATGCGGCAACCTGGCATCGCGGGATCGCAAAAATCCAACATGTTGGATTTTCCCGATTTGACGGTCGCGATCAAAAAATGAACGCGATAGTCAAATCTCCGACATTTAACATGGGAAATGTCTGCGATCCGGCGAAGGATCGCAGAACATCGATGGTGGGAGGTCGGCGTTTCCACCCGGAAATGCCGGCACTTCCCATCGCGTCGCCGGATCGCAAAATCCGGTTCCTGATGTATGGCCACCTTAAGGTGCAGGTTTTTAGAAGTGGAGATGTTGCCCATAGCAACCTATCAGAATCTAGCTATTATCTTCTAGAAGGTGCTAGATAAATGATAAGCAGAATCTGATTGATTGCTATGGGCAACATCTCCATTTCTAAAAACTCTCCCTTTAGTAAATTTACCTCTAAGGCCCGTATTCAATTGCAGGCAAAAAGTCCTGGATTTTTGACCTGATGGACTTTCCGCCTACATCTCGTGTTTTTGGAGAAAACCCTTTCCCCGCACGACCACTTTTCGCCCTAGTTAATTCCAAAGGACGTGAAAACGGCACCTGGCGAAACTTGAACAGTCGGAAAGTCCTCTCAAAAATGGGGAAATCAGCCTGAGACCCCCCAAAAGATGCACTGATATGGGGGATCACTATGGATACCCCCGAATTGCCCTGCTGAAGGTATTTGGGGTACTTAAATGGTCTCTATTGGTGCTATTTAGCGTATTTGCATAAGGGGTGAAGAATTGCATTTAAAGTTATTTTTGGTGAAAACAACTAGTCCCAGAAAATTTGGGGTACCTGAAAATGGGGGTAGCATATTTTAAAGTTGCTAAAGTAAAGTTTTAAAAGTCGTGAAAAATCCACCTGCTGCAAGCACCTGCAATGTAAAAAACACCTGGGACATACTTGGGGACCCCCTTGGAGTCTATTTCGCTAGTTTTTAAGTTTGTTCCCCAACTTTTAACTTTTTCGCCCCCAAAACGAAAGTACTTTTTTGGGGTGTTCTTAAGTGTTTTATTTTTTATTTTTATACAGTTTACCTTTGGGGGACTGTCTTAATCCTGCACGGGGGTTCCCGCAACGTTGCACCCCAGAACCTCAATTCTGCACTTTTTCCGCCTGCTTTCAGAGGCAAACCTTTTTCGCTTGTCCGAATGCATTGACTTTCGGCGTGCGCGAAAAGTCTTTGCAATTGAATACGGCGGAAAGTTTCCAACAGGCAAAATGATGTCACCGGCAGAAACTTTTTACCCAGAACGGCTTTTCGCCTGCAATTGAATATGGCCCTAAGTGCGCGATTGGTTGCTGTGGTTTATTACATACTGTATTATGCACCTAAATGCAATGTAAATTTATTTACTTATTAACAGTTACTTATATAGCACCAGCGTGTCCTGATTTCCCTGGTATCCCCTAGGGCCAGTCTGACATTGCACACATACATATTAAAAAGAAAATAAGGCAACATGTTTAATCGACTTTTTTGGAACAACCCAAAAAGTGTTTCTGTAATAGCTAAAAAGAACAAACAATCATAATCTAGGTCTTGCTCACAGCTATATAGATACTTAAGGTGCCCATACACGGTGCGATGCACCATGTAGGTCGACTGCCGATCCGTCGGAAGATGGATCATGCTGTCCCCGCAGACCGCACGATATGCCAATGGGATTGTACATCGCATCCCAGATCAGATGGTTTTGCAGGAAGATCTGGGGACGCAATTTACGACCTCGCGGGAGCGTGCAACACGATATCAGGTACAATATCGTGCCGTGTATGGGGGCCTTTAGTAGCATTGTTTGGTCATATGCAAGTAGATAAGTAGATGAAATAATAATGAGCAGTGAAAAGACAGGGCCAGGAGGATTTTCAGGCCAGTTGAATGTAGTGATGGGCCCAGGTATCGGGAGTGTGGACAAAAAGGAGAGGCATAGCTACGTCCCCTCCCAATTTTTTTTAAAGCACTATGCCCACTGGGAGCAGTGCGATCGCCCCCCCTGGAACACTTACAGCATACTTACCAACTTTTAAGGAATCCTGTCTGGGAGCAGCTGGAGAGGAGCTGCTGCTCTCAGGTTCAGGGGGCGGGGCCAGGCTACAGCCGGCATTAGGCCCTGCCCTCTTTACAGGAAATGCCTGCGATTCGTGGGTCCCTGAGGAGGGGGTGGGGATAAATGGTGCAATTTGAGTAATTTAGCCCCGCCCCTCCCTGCGGACCCGCAAATTTCTCAGAAAAGCTCCCCATCCTGCCCACTTCACTAGGAAGTGGGCGGGATGCGGCAGATATGCCTATTCTTTCAGGGGTGCGAGGGTTACCCGAAAAATCAGGAGCATCACGCGACTCCCGGGAGAGTAGGCAAATATGACTTACAGGGAGTGAGAGGAGACCGCTGGTGCTCAGCGGCAGCAGCCTCCCTAGTCCATCCTCAGTCCAGCATACATCAGCAAGGAGTTCTCGCTTCCTCCCCTCTTAGCACCCCTGATTACTTTACCCTCTGCCAGGTGTCCACCTGTGATCTGGAAAGAGAAATATTGCATTGTATTGGATTGCTACATGTCCCTTTCTTATCCCTCTTCCTTTTTGTATGCCCTACCTCTCCTGTTCCCGGACACCTGCATGTGCACAATAGACTCTGGGGGCAGGATTTATCACATACTTGCCTACTTTTGAAAAAGCATGTCAGGCAGATTGTGAAAGCAATACCTATGAGCGTGGCAGTATAGTGGATGTGTACTGCTACATCTGAGAGGCGTGCGATAATACTGACTGACAACAACATATAAATGAGCTCCAGAGCAGTTAGTAAGATCTACTTGTTGATGAAAACACACTGATATTTTTAAAAAAATGCATGTAGCCATAAGGATCATTGTGCCTTATAACAAATGAGAGGAAATTATACTAATGATTCCATTTGAAAGTATATATCTCTGGTTTTTTTATATATATATATAACAGTTTTATAAGGGGGGGTAAGGTGCAATCAAGGTGATTGGTAGACTCTTCAGGGAATACAAGGAGATTTGCTACTATTTCAGGGAGTGTCCCTGACAATGAGGGAGAGTTGGCCAGTACAATTTATGACACATCGCAATTTGCATGCGATACATTCCTGGCACTCATCGCATACATGCCTGCCTTAATTACGCTGGCATGCTTGAAGAAAAATGCCCAGGACAGCTGTCCTTTGCGAGAGAGGGACTTCCGAATTTATGACCCATAAGTCCCTCTGGCGCCTTTCCGAACATGTGCAGAGGGACGCACGAGCAGCGGGGGGTACTAGGAGGTATCTGATTGGAAATCTCCCAGGGAGTGTAGCGAATAGAAGCCCATAGGCCCATAGGCTTCTATTGAGCAACGCCATCTAAAGATGACATTGCCCACCGCTTCCAAGCCCCGGAATGTATCGCATTCTGGGGCTTGGTGCATATGAGAAATGTGGTTTGACCACATTTCTGACGTTGGTGAATCTAGCCCTGTGCCAAAGAGAGGCGGGGGCCCTCACAGAGCCTGCACCCAGCCCCCTCCTGTCTTTAACTGCCCCTGCTGGTGCATGCACAGCCCGACAATCACACATGTGCATGACGCTCACTGGATCAGTATCAGATAAGCAAAGTGACAGTGGCTGCTTCTAACTCTTCCCCAAGACAGCGCTATCTCAGAAGCTCCGGACCGCCTTAAGAATGATAAATGCAAATGATAATATTTATTTTCACTTTGTGATTTTGGGCGATATTATCACATTGCAACCGCATTAAAAATGCAGGATATGGTAAATATCCCCATAAATGTAACGGTTGACATATATTTTATACAAACAGTTAATGCTGGCACAATGTGTCAAACTAACGCAGGAATACATAGGATTGTGAGTGACTGACCTAACTTTACAACTTCATACACCAAAAATAGTATAGATGAAGCATTATTGATCACGGACAAGAAGCCTGGTGCTGTAGGAGTAGGACGCAAATATGTGAGGTTAATTAAATGCTACTGAATCCCCCCCAAAAATGAATGAATGCCACTCGCCTCCCATTGTATTGCTCGGCACAGGCAGCTTAGGAGTTAAATAAAATGGAATTGAAAACTCATAGCCCTGGTTCCAGTGAGGTAATGATGTCCTGCAGCAGGAACACGGCAGCGATAACTAAACAATATTCATCACAGGAGCCTCTGGGAACAGCTGCCATTAATACTGCGATCATGGTGTGCAGGGGCAGAGCAGGCGGCTCCCACTGTCTGACAGCATCGGCTCAAAGTGTGACATTGAAAAATATTCACAGTGACACAGCCACCAATCACACAGAGACCTGTTTAGAACTCTATAGGCACCTCATGCCGCGGCCCAGCGCGCTGAACCCAGAGCCAACGGGCCAAATATTGATAGAGTTGGGCTAGCAAATAACAACACACAAAAAAAAAGAATGGCCTGGGGAGGCTTGCTTAAGTCATTTATAAGCTTCACCTGTGCCCTCCACCCCCTCGCCCAAAAAAAGCTATCACTGTATTAATCAGGCACCATAGCCCTGAAATCTGTTCCTTATTCCAGGCTGTCAAAGCACCCAAGAACATAGTACGGTTTCTGTTGGCGCTGCTTGCAGCAACTATGCACTGATCGCTTCACTTCTGTGATGGAATCTGTCTTCTCATCAGTGCAGTTCTGCACAACCCTTCTCCACCTTTCTCACCCAATTTTCTCTCTCACAAGGTTTATATTTTACCCAGGAAACATTTCCATTGGTTTTTTCTGTTCACAGCCACCATAAGTTGCAGGAGTGAGAAGTTAGGATCCCGCAGGGTATGGCCAGACTGTGAGGGCTAGACAGTATGTAGAATTTCCAGGTCATGCTGTATAGAAGGTTTGGTTTAGGTCTGAACAGAAGTTAGACTGTCAGGTTGATACACGGAGGATTAGGCTATAGAGAAGGATAAGACTAGGCTGTTGATAAGGATGAACTTTCGGTTTGGATAGGCTGTAGGGTGGAGGGGCAGTTAGACTTGTTGTGGAGCTAAAAGTAAGACCTGGGCTTATGGATGTCCCCATTGGACAGTTGCTCTCATTATTTTCACTGGGGAGCAATTGCAGACAAGCAAATATTCAAGCAGCATCCAATAGTACTATACTATATATGCACAATGATGCATGTTATGACACAGACCTGAATGTACAATTGTGTCCAAGCTGCATAGCACCATGGCTTTCTTCAGGCAGGTTCATACATTTGCACCCTTACATAGGTCCTATGGTGAAACCATAGGTATGGTGTTGCCCCAAGACTGACAACCCCTTTAAGATACATCCACAAAATTGGTCATGTTTTGTTAAACAATCGGAATGTTCCCTCCTTACAGATGTAGCGGGTCCATTACTAGGCCCACAGGCGTAACTGGAGCCAATACAAAACTTAACAAATCATAACATTTCTTATTCTTTATTTTTTTCTTTGCATTACAGGACAATTCTCTTGTGTTAAATGTATTACATTTTATATTTAAATCATAGCGTGTGGTTCATTTAATATACCAATTTTGATTTTGCATTGATTTCTATATACGACACATCACAATTTTATGCAACATTCTACATAAAACATGTCACCTATTTAAGCCCAACCAAGTTTTGGTCCCTGACTCACAATGGGGCCGACAAACAGTCTAATGCAGGTCGGTTTGCCAAAGTATCTTGCATATTTTTGCACTGGGCCTATTCCAGAGCTGAGCGCACGCACCTATGGGCGAGAATTGTACGCAAGTCATTTGCACTTGTAACTAAAGTGGCATAGCTAGGTGATAACAGGGCCTTTTCATGTAGGTTAAGTTCAGTGAGGGCGTCTCAATGGAATTGCGGGTTATGCAGAATTGTGCATATGGGCAATTACGCCTATTTTCAGATGTATTATTTGCACTAAGGATAGTGCTGGTGTAAGGAGGCACTGATAATGATGACTGCCATGGAACCAGGCATCCAGAGAGGGTCTATCCAGCCATAGAGATGTGTACAGCTCAGCATACAGGTGGATATATGCATTTAGTTTCATGCACGGAGAGTGTGAGCAATTGCAGCTGATTTGCACTCAACTCTACAATAGTCCCAGTATGTGTACTACACTGAATATACCAATTTTGTCTTAGTATCTATCTTTAGTCAGTGGTGCATACAATTGGTGCATACAGTATTATACACTGTAGCAGGTGATGCCTTACCAGGTCCAGATGACCGGCCTGTGGAGAAAGCCACTGATGGCACGTTCTGCTTACAGCAGCCGGACACTCATCGGCAACACAAATTAAAATGGTGAAGGACTGAACACATTCCCCATATGGGAGTGTTCTGTGTATATGGAACTGGAAGAATACAGAGCAAACATTCCATGTTGGTTTTACCCCTGGTTTTATTCAGGCCTACAGCAAGGGACTGATGGTGCCTACACACATGGCGATATTTTACCCGATCTGGCCATCGTGGGACTGTGAGCACATAGGTGTGTAGGCACCTTAAGGTGTCTGTAACAGGGAAGAGTTTCCCCACGGATACCTTTCTTGCACAACTGGTGCCAGTGGAGGCAAACCGACCTACTTAGGGAGCAAAGGCCCAGACTGTCAAACACAGAGCTATTCTCCATAGAACCAACTGGTCCCCTTGATTGGAGCTTGCTGCTCTTCCGCATGCACCTGCAAAGGCACACAGCCTTCCCTCCAGGGCCATAACTAGGGTGTGCTCACCCACAGCCCCTGCATCTGGCTAGCAGAGTGCCTGGAACAAAGCACTGCTGCAGTGCCACCCGGACCGTCCGTTGGACGCTCCAGACGTGCACGCAGCAGCTCTTATAGGCCCCACAAAGCTTCCTGAGGATGCTCCAGTCAGTGTTGTCATTCCTGAGGCTGCCAGCACGGCCCCTCAGCATGACGTCATTCACTCAGGGGGCACAGAGTGCAGGAAGGCTTTGTTAATGTGCTGTCTAGCACAATATCTGCACTATTCTATCTATCAGGTAGCGTGTTCCACCCAGTGAAGCCAATAACAAGTGCAATGGCCCAACAGATTGTCAGTTATTGCAACACAACACAAACTATGGCTAGGTGTAGTGCACTACCATAATTATTTATTAACACTAGCAACAGCAGGCAATGGAACAACAGTGCAGGACAATACAATGCAGTATACCAAGCAGGTACAGTGCAAAACAGGAAGTCACATCAACAGTCTAACTTTGATGGGGACCTGACTGCTGAGGAAACTATATGCAGGGGAGTATGAAGATACTACTAGTGCCAAGTAAACATATTTGGACTTAAAAGAACACTATCCTTTCAGCTAGCCATGGATTTCTATGGGGATCATTTTAGTGGAGAAAAACTGCATTTTGGTGGGAAACAGAGGCATTGGGTGTTGCCCTTATGCTGAGACATCTAAGACCAGAGATCACATCTCTGGTGTCTAGAGGCAGTTGGGCCTATTACCCAATCTGTACAGACTGTGGCTAAACCTTCTACAGTGCTCCAGACATAATGCCTTTAAATTAGGGATGTGCAGGTTCGGATAGGTTTGAGTCTGCACGCCGAGTTCGGATTTTTCCCTCCAAAAAAACGGAACTCAGAATGAGGCTAAACGTCATCTTGCATGGACAAACATCATCATTCCTGGACAAAAGTCCAGGAATGATGATGTTTGTCCATGCAAGATGAAGTTTAGCCTCTTTCTGAGTTCCGTTTTTTTGGAGGGAAAAATCCGAACTCGGCGTGCAAACTCGAACCTATCCGAGCCTGCACATCCCTACTTTAAATGCACTGTAGGCAATGCCCATTGCACAGCGGGAATTATGTTGGTGGAGCAGTGGTTGAAGCAGGCCTAGTGCTACTCTAGAGGCAGTTGTACCTCAAAAGGATCCTTGTGGCTCATGGGCTCCATTCCAATAAAAAAACAAATATAAACCTGTGCTATAGGCCCAAAGGCCCTTACTGCTCTAATGACCTGGGCCTTCTCCACTGGATATGAATGCATCTCCTCTGATACCATTGACCCACAACATCTTCATCCGGGCGGCGGAGAGAAAATGAGAGCTCTTTTACTTAAAAGCCTTCATCTTTCCTAAGGCTTTGTCCTCTTCTTTTTTTTTTTTTTACTTTTTTTTATTCAGAAAGGAGCAAATAAAAATAATACAGAAATCGTACAATAACCAATATAATGTGCATAAAAAATACAATAATTGTCAAATACTCAAAATAATAAAATATATAATGAAAAAAAATAAAGTATCTGGCAATTAAAACAAAAACCAGCAATGTATGCATTTGAAATAGTAAACAGGTTAAATAAATTATATCAAAATCAAAAGGCATGGTCGGCAACTCTCCCAAATTGGACCGCATAGGCGGACCTTGGCAAATGAATTGGGGCATCATCTAACAAAAGTCTAGTTTCATACCACTGAGTGGAGTGAAAACATTTATGTAGTTGAGTCCTTATATCCTCTGACAAGGAATCAATGAACCCCTCCTAAATATGAAAAAATGTTTCAGTACATTCCTCTTATGTAATGAAGCCTACAACCAGTCCATTTGAAATACATTAAATAATTTGGATTTAAATAAATGTATAGAAGGAGGTTCTTTATGAATCCAGTGGTGTAGAATACATTTACGAGCAACAGCAGAAATGATAAGAATCAATTTTTTACTTCCCTGCAACATTTGTATTGTAGAAGGCACAAACCCCAAAACTGCCCATTCTGCAGTCAAGGGTAAATAGTTAAGAAGGTAGGTTAATGCGAACCTCCTAACCTGTCTCCAAAAAAAGGTTATTAGGGGGCAGTCCCACATGTAATGCATGAACGTAGCATTTGAACTATTACATTTAGGGCAGGCATCATAGTCAGAAGTCTCTATCAGGAATCTGCGATGCGGAGGAAGATATCCCTTATGGAATATATTATAGAACATTTCCCTATACATGGACGCAGATAATGTTCGCATGGAATATGTGAATGTCTTAAGAGAAGGTCAATTGTTATTTGTGGAAAAATTTGTGTCCAGGAAAATATACCAGTCTTTAATTTTGTCAAATCTAGGGGGTCATGTATTAATTGATAAAATATTGAAATAGTTTTCCTACCAGACGAAGACCTTGCTGGTGTAATGTCTAGGGGATTGGACCAATCTTGTGTGTACAGATGTTTACCAACTGAGCTAGCGTAATGTTAAGCTTGATATAAGCTAGAGTATGAGAACAAGGTATCTCATATTTGTCCACGAGTACCTGTACTTGGTGAGGAGATTTAGCAGTAGTGTCCACCAATGCCCTGACATGGGATATGCCACCAGATTGCCAAGATAGAAAAGGTTGTGGTGCCTGCCCATATTGAAATTCCAGATTTGTAACCAGGGGAAGAAATAATGAGTGATGGCTATTGAGACCCTTCTTATGTCTGGTAAAATGCCAAACAGTCCAAGAGGACATTAAAAGTGGATTTTCTGATATTGAAGGGAGTATTTCTTGTTTATGATTGTGTAGGAATGAGAGTAAATGCTGATGCGGTAAGAAAGATTGGTCTATAACCGAATTTGTGTGAAAGTCTGTGCTGTGAATCCAGTCACGTATGTATCGGAGGATTCCAGCATGATTGTATCATTTCAAATTTGGTAGGTGTACACCGCCGGTGGCTACAGATTGCTGCGCTTTCTCCTCTTCTGTGGTCTTCAGCTCTTGATCCTGCCTCCTCCACTGTCTCCTGCAGTCCAGCATATACTGTACACCTCTTCTTGTACTCTTCTTCTACTCTTCTTGCCTTGGTCTTGGTCATGCTACCTTTGCTCCTCTTTGCATGCTCCTTCTTCTGTTGGTTCTATTGTTGGACTGAGCTGCAGCATTAAGTTCATAAGTCTGGTGGTGAGATTTGATTGACTTGCTGTCCTGGCTTTGACATCCCACAACCTTCTCCAATCGGCTTTGTTCTTCAGTGGTCCAGCGCTGATTGCCTCCAGATAGGTGTCTTCAGGGTCAGCTCTCTCCTCCAGTGCTTTTGCTTCATCAAACAACACTGTACAGTACACAGATTCTGTTAGGCATCATTAAGCCATACCAAGTTTTGGTACCTGGCACACATGTCTTGTCTAAGTTCAGATGGGACTAGGATTTGATCTGGGATCTCCAGATGGTCCTAGAGGCAGCATAACACAGAAATTAGTATATTTTTCTACAGTATATCACACTATTTCCTGAGATGCATTCTATTTACAGTAGGACACAATTTGAGAAAATTACTCTGTGGATATGTCTTTATAGACCAATCTGACCCTGTGTCTGCAGCAGATATATAAAAAGTCAAGTAATCACAATATTTGTAATTTCTGGAGCAAATAACTAACATGATAATTCCATACATATTGATTATTTAATTCTAACATGTTAGTATAGTGATACTGTAATATGTACCTGGTATAAGTATATAGACTGTAAGTACTCCAGGGCATCATTGCTTTCTATCTATTTCATTCCATTTTGTCAGAATTTGACAAGACAGTAAAGTTTTGTTCCCTTCTCATGCAGACTTTATACATTAATTCTAGATAAAGCTAGTTGCATTATATATCTATACTTTTTTATTTTTGAGACATATATATAACTTTATTTTTTATATATATATATATATAAAAATAAAAAAGAAAAAATGTATATATATATATATATATATATACACTGTATATATATATTTATATATATATATATATATATATATATATATCTGCAAGAGCTGAGCTGTGTAATTTCCCCATGGTGTACTAGTGAACTGGACCAGCTATATGCTAAAGCTTGCACATAAGATCTAATCTACACTGAATTGGAGGCCCTTCATTATTTTCTGAGACTTTTACTTTGCATATGAATCAGTTGTGATTTTATTGGCTAAGGCCTGTATAAAGGATCTATTCTCCATTGATCTGTGAGGCATTTTTACAAGATCCAGTGTGACCACATATGAAGTGATTGTGATCCTATTTGATTACCCCTGGTGAAGTCCCCAAGGGGATGAAACGCGTAGGGTTTTATTCTGAAGCTAATGGCTACGTTTTAAACAAGTGTCAAGTCCAAAGAATCACAAATTTCAATAATCTGCAAAGTGACATTAAGCTTGACATCATTTTATGTAAGAACAATTATTGTTACACTGGAAGTTTTATAATATTTGGCCATTTGGCCTCATTATCTGGGTGAATTATTTTTTGGTGAGTGGGTATAATTACAGATGAAGCAATCAACCTCATCCTTCTGGAGTTGATTGACGGTATCAAGAGAATTAAGCAAACCCACACTGTGATGTTATGGACTAAACATTGTGTGCAACCAAAAATATAATATTCAATACTGATCTAGAGCCCTCTGAGATTATTGTTTATATATATATATATATATATATAGTAACTTAGCTGGATATATTGGGCGTCCAATCCAACCCTATCCCCGATGAATGCGGATAGCACGTCTGCCTGTTTATTGTTTGGCTACGTTTATAGGTCGAGGCGTCACGAAAGGGGCCACGGACACTTGCGCAGTTCTCTTTGGCTTCAATTCCCTTTAAAATAAGCTTTTTCTGTGCTACATTTGTGTTAAGCAGTTCCGTTCGGCTCCGAGTAATATGTTCAGGGTGTATTGTTAACACAGGGCCAAGTTCGTAATGTAGCACAGACAATTAAGCACACAATTTTTGTATAAATGCAAAATCCCTCACTGTGAATTATTTAATTTCAGCTCTCCAGTTCATTTAATAGGGCTCTTTCAGAGGCCATTTCACTCAGCGAAAAAAACCCATTTCACTCCGCGGCTTGATTTAATTACATTGTATGATATATGATATGGTTAATAGTGCTGCTGCTCCCTGTGTCTCAGCTCGAACTGCTATTGTCAGTAATCTGTCAGATTCATTTTTAACTGCATTGAAAAATTCAAGCTTTATTATTCCGCGTTCTCTCCTACTCCCCCATCAGGAAGAAAGTAATGCGCTTTTTTTTTTTTTCTTTTTTCCTGCTGTACTCTCTAGCAGAGAGCGGGAATAGAGAAAGGGACAGAGGAGCTCTCACAGCTTCAGGCTGCAGAGCGTATTAACACATCTGATTCATGAGTTAAATTTCCAAATGCCTGTGGCCATTGGCACTCGTTCCTCTGGCTGTCATTTCGTTAAAGGGACTCACTGGTTAATTCACTCCTTTAATGAGACGCTACTATTCAACTAATGTGTTTTACTGTATAAAAGGTCACTCCGGCAAGCAAAACAGATTGGAGGGAGTGAGGCGGGAAAGCTGTAGGCTTGCTGTGGCAGTGTTTGAGCCTCCTAGGCATTGCACGGTCAGAGTGCTGCTAATAGGCTGCACAACTGATGGGGCAGCATTCACCTCAACTGCTGAGCCCCATAAATCAGGGCTAAATAGAGAGCAGATTAATCAGCTGCACAGACAAAAAGAGCTTGCTTTTCATTACCCATATAATCACTAACATGATTTGCCGGAACGGACGGGAGTTTCCACTGCAGATTGGAAGGAGCAGGCAGCTTCTGCAAGGGAGATCCTGCTCTGGTCTGACACGATGAGCCCTGTGCTCCCACTGTTAGCGCCCCCAGTACAGGCCGACTCGTTCTGCAGCTTGTAGGAAAATTACATTTGTTAGATGTTGATCATCTCTAATGTAACAGAGGTTAAATAAAATAACAGCAAATGACATATATACATACCCGTTAATATAAATATATATATATATATATATAAAATATATATATACACACAGCAGGTCTAACATTAACTTGACATATGCAGCCTTCTGGGCTCGCAAGCTGGCCAACCTGAGTGAGCTGAGGCTTACTCAGCTGTCCGGAGGTCGCAGGCTGGGATCACCATTGCGACCTTCGGTGGTCGATGGTCATGATGGTGATCCCAGCCTGCGACCTCCATCGCAGTGTTGGGATCACAAATGCAGCAGGGGTGTCATACAAACTACAGTATATGCCTGCGTGCACTACACACACTACAGTATATGCCTGCGTGCACTACACACACTACAGTATATGCCTGCGTGCACTACACACTACAGTATATGCCTGCGTGCACTACACACTACAGTATATGCCTGCGTGCACTACAAACTACAGTATATGCCTGCGTGCACTACACACTACAGTACATGCCTGCGTGCACTACACACTACAGTACATGCCTGCGTGCCCTACACACTACAGTACATGCCTGCGTGCACTACACACTACAGTATATGCCTGCGTGCCCTACACACTACAGTACATGCCTGCGTGCACTACACACTACAGTACATGCCTGCGTGCACTACACACTACAGTATATGCCTGCGTGCACTACACACTACAGTACATGACTGCGTGCACTACACACTACAGTACATGCCTGCGTGCACTACACACTACAGTACATGACTGCGTGCACTACACACTACAGTACATGCCTGCGTGCACTACACACTACAGTACATGCCTGCGTGCACTACACACTACAGTACATGCCTGCGTGCTCTACACACTACAGTACATGCCTGCGTGCACTACACACTACAGTACATGCCTGCGTGCACTACACACTACAGTACATGCCTGCGTGCACTACACACTACAGTACATGACTGCGTGCACTACACACTACAGTACATGCCTGCGTGCACTACACACTACAGTACATGCCTGCGTGCACTACACACTACAGTACATGCCTGCGTGCTCTACACACTACAGTACATGCCTGCGTGCACTACACACTACAGTACATGCCTGCGTACACTACACACTACAGTACATGCCTGCGTGCACTACACACTACAGTACATGCCTGCGTGCACTACACACTACAGTATATGCCTGCGTGCACTACACACTACAGTATATGCCTGCGTGCACTACAAACTACAGTATATGCCTGCGTGCTCTACACACTACAGTATATGCCTGCGTGCTCTACACACTACAGTACATGCCTGCGGGCACTACAAACTACAGTACATGCCTGCGTGCACTACACACTACCACACTACAGTATATGCCTGTGTACAGCTTTGCAATTGCGATCCTTACTGATTCACAGCCCAATGTATGCAATCCTGACAAGGATACTGATTAATATTGACATGTGGTGCCAGAATACATGCATATGAATAATATATATATATATATATATATATATATATATTTTAGAGATGTGCGGGTCTGGATTTCTGAAATTCGAACACACCCGAATTTAGGGGTTCCGAGTAGAACCGGGTCAAGGTTAGGATTCACTTTTGTGTCCCAGTTCGAACCGAGTCCCGGTTTGGATCTATTGCCGATTCAGAACTCGGATTTAAAAAACAAACTCAGATTTTGGATTTGGACATTTTAGCTGTTTTTAATCTGATTTTATTCATTTTTAATCGATTTTTATCCGAATCCAAAACCAAAACACTTGAGGGTGGTTTTGCAAAACCAAAATGAAAACATGAAGATGAATCTAGATCCAAAACCAAAACACGGGGTCCACGCACATATCTAATATATATATATATATATATATATATATATATATATATATATATATATATATATATAAAGTATATTCTGAATTTCCCTTTTTTTTTTAAAGCTTCTTGCTTCACCACATTAACAAGACATAGATTACACCTCAATTTGATAAAGTGCACAGAAAAGTGTAGAGAAAAAATAAAACGCAACCATTTTATACTCTTTATTCTGATACGGCCCAAAACACGATCTTACAAATCCAGGCCAATCTCTCGCCTCAACATATACTGTTTATATTTAGTTTATTTCTCCTCGTTTGGAGACTCTGCTTCCAACCAAAACTAAACAAACTGCATCTGCGGCACTCTGCAAAGCCGCTCAAAAGGAGCAAACCGTATGTTTAATTACCCAGCATCTGCTGCTGAGACAACCTTCCCCTGAATGCCGATCCCTGCCGCTGGTATCACGGTATGAATTGTAAAACCTGTCAGGCAGAGAAGGATCAGGAAGCTTTTGGGGTAGACTTAACGTGACGAGTGTAAGCACTAAAACCTGATAATGCTGGCATAATCCATGCCGAATTTATCAAACATTTAGAGAACAGCAGAGCTGCTGATAAAACTCATTTATTATCCGTGCGTGCTCATTAACCTCAGAACAGCTCAATCTACCTATGCAAATAAGAGCAGGCAGCTGACACTGGGGCCGTGTACAGAAATTATAAACAAATATTCATTCATTATGCCGCTGGAATTTAACTAACAGTAAGTGAACTCCTGCACTGACTTCTTCATTATTTATCCAGATGGATATGACAGGATGATGGAAAAGGGCTGTTTCTGTTGCCAAAGCACCGTGGGGCAGTCAACAGCAATGAGCAACTTTGGTTTTCACAGCCAGAAGACTAAGGAGGGCGAAAACAAATGGAGGAAATTCTACTGGGGGAGATGTATCAAGCCTTGGAGAGAGATAAAATGGAGATGTTGACCAAAGCAACCAATCAGCTTTAGCTGTCGTTTAACTAGCACAGTCTTTGAAATGACAGAAGCTGATTGGTTGCTTTAGGCAACTTCTTCATTTTATCTCTCTCCAAGGCTTGATACAACCCTCCCCCTCAAAAGTGAGATAATGCAAATACGACCATGAGTTCATCAAAGGTAGTATTCAAATTGAATTACATGTGTTGGATGTTAAGGAGTATTATCACCTTCATAATGGGGCTTCCGCTATCTTGAGCATACATGGAATTTCTACACTAGTAGATGTGATGTCACCGGCTGCTGTGTTATAAGCCACCCATCCAATATAGAAGGAGGTCCCAAATATGTGATGCCAGCCCACAGCTTGAGCTATATTCCTATGTCATGCTGCATGGTACCATGAGATGGGCTGGGTATGCATGGTATGGGTTGGGTATGCAGCCTAACCCCAAACCTCCCTCCCAGCAGCCTAATCCTAACCCTACCCCTAGTGCTTAACCCTAACTCTCCCCCTAACCCCAATACTTACGATCAGAGTGCCGGCGGTCGGGATGCTGGTGCCGGGATTCTGACTGGTGTCGGGACTACGGCCCCGGCATTCTGAGCACCGGCATCCTGACAGCCGAAATATGAACTACATCTCCCCATGACATAACCTAACACATTATAAGGTTTCTATTTTATACCATAGGCTGGAATGTACAGAACTCTACAGTGCTTTGTACTACCAGGTGTAAAACTGTAGGTGGGCCAGTAGTGAATTGGCACATAACGTCACTGCCCTGAAACATAAAGATTACGCATTACGCATATTTCTGGAGGTGATATGAATTTCACTAATTATTTTGCCCACCTCCAATGTCAGGCCTGGTTTGTAATTTTTTGGGGGTTTTATTTTAAACCGTTATTCAAAATTGCCTTTCGCCAGTCTTGCTGTATTTTCCCTTTGTCCTATCTAAGAAATAATTTTTTTGTTCCTCTTTAGCCAAACTAGTGAAATAAGGGGGAGATTTAGAGATGGACGCTAATAGCATTGCTGCTGCGTCTTTGGATGCTAAATTATACTAATGCAGCATAAGACATCTGAGGACAAAAGATGCCTCCTGCCAGCATCGCAGATCTGAGTGATGCAGCATCGGAACAGCATTTCGACCATCGGTTGTGATGATTGCCGCCATCGGCCATCTGAGTAAGCCTAAACTTACTTTGACTAATCAACGGAACCTCAACACACATGGGAAGAGAACATCTGGGCAGAATGTTTTATCAAGCCTTTGGAAGATTTATCAAAACTTCTAAAAAGGACAATTGGAGGGGTTGACCACATCCATGGTGCCATCCACAGAAGAAAATAACCTATTTGTTCATCTATTCTAATCAATTTCCCCACGTTGTCTGTTTTATTAAAACAATAGTATCATGTTATGATTAATATTTCCAAAATGCCCCTTATATTAGAGAGTACTAAGTGTAATACAGCTTATGTACTGGTCCTTCACCCGCTTGCCACGATGCAGAGGTGGACTCTGCTTTGCTGTCCAAGGTATTTACGTTATGAATTGAATTTTGTCACTACCTGTTATGTTTGGGGACCTACAAGTCAACAAGCACAAATCAGCATTCTGTCTTTGGGCCTGATTTAGCTCGGACCGCAGTTGGTAATGTGTATGCAATCGGTCGATTTTTGCATACTGCGCAAAAGTATGCATCGTAGTGCGCATACACAAACTCGCCGTTGCGAACTCACGGACTCCACGCAGGGCATTAGCAGATTGATTGACAGGCAGAGCGCGTTTGGGGGAGTTGGCCAGGGAAACGCAGGCGTGCCTGTGAATTTCAACGCCGTTGCATGGGCATGCATAAATTAGCCTGAGCTATCCACGTGACCTGGAAAGTTAGCAATTTGTGAGTAAGGTCTGATTTGCCGCAATGCTGGGTGTGGGTTCGATGTCCTTCGATGTGTCCGATGTTTGGCCTGGTATGGGCGGTATAATAAATGTGAGCGTAGGCAGGGGGCGTGTGTATGTTAGCCGTGCGACGGCATTGCGAATGCAGCATTTGCATATATATTCGCCTAAGACCTGCCTGCAGAATTGCACACAATTTAGCAACTGCGATCCAAGCTGAATCAGGCTCTTTGTTGCCATATATAGCTAACCATAAGGTCTGTGCACTGTCACTTTTCTCAGCGATATCTACCTGCACATTTGGTTTTGATGAAGATTTTACATGTAGACTAATCTTTCCCCCTTTCCTATCCTACTTAAACATGCTGAAACCTTCTATATTCCCTGCCTGGCTTCCATGCTGGTAGAAGGGAAATTAGAAACCCTAAACTCCTCTAGGGCAGGGACTGATGTGTCTGTAGAAAGTTCTGATTGTACAGCACTGCAAATATGTTGATGCTATGTAAATAAAATAAAAAAATCATAGCAATTTATCAGATGAGTGCCCCTTTCAGAGCCTTGATCTTAGTGACTAAAGCAGGCAAAAAGTCACAGGAGTATAAGCAAGTGAGTGGTCGATCTTAAACCTACCTTCCTAGAGGGGACATCCAAGTGGCAAAGGTGTGGGGAAGCGTGACTTAATTTGCGATATCCAGCACCCTGCTCTGCCTTCTTTAGACACTGCGGCTGATTGCAGGAGCATTGCCTACTTGCTTGGGAGTCCAGGATGACCACCTGATTCTGGAGTTTCCAGGGATGTCTGGGAGAGTAGGCCCTCAATGTGCGGGATGAAATATTCCTTTTGAAGAACCATTGAATCTAAAACACAAGCTGCTTTATATGAAAGAGCTAGGAGCAACACTACATTTGTGTATGTAAATAATTGAGTGGCTGAAAATATGTTCCTGTCTATGTTCCCCAAGGAAGCAATTGTGTCTGTGCACATGAGAAGCCAACCAGAGGGGAGAACACGTGTAGAGGCAGCTTGTAGCCAAAAGGGAAATTAATAGTTGATCCTTTTTTTCTAAAGTGTGTGTTCTTGTTGGGACTATTTAAATAACTATTTGGGAGCAAGACATCTATTTTGGGCTTAGCGGAATAAGAGTTCACCAATATCCCTTTAATGCACATGGTACCTTAAGAACCTTGTTCAGTAACAAAGACATTGACATGCTTCAATAATAGCTGACAAACTTCAGTTCATAGCTACACAAACTGATGCTCATATAAGATTACAAGTCCCACAAGAATGGAAATTAGAGAAAGCAGTCAAGACTATTCTTCTAATACAAAATCCCACAAGTGCATTCTGTCAACTCTCTATAATGAACGAATGAACGATAACGTTATATTGTCTGGTGGATACGCGGTATTAGAGAGTGATAGTAGGGGGAGATAAAGTACCATCCAATCAGCTCCTACCTGTCATCCCAAAAAAAAAGGCCAAATTTTCACCAAAAAACAGGCGAAAACAAAAATGGAGAAAAAAAACAGGAGAAAAGTTTTCTCCATCCCAGACCAGGAGAAAAAACATGCTAAATCCCTATTTTTGGCTAAAAATGTGGGGATTTCTTTCAGAACCCTTTGGACAATCTCCCTAATGATAAATTACCCAATTTTTTTTCGTAAGTTGTGTACTTTGGCGAAAAACGACCGCGCAATGTTTGGGTGGAAAAAGAAAAAATTAGTTGAAAATGATAGAAAGCTATTTTTTTCCCAGGAAATTACTGTTCCACGTAAATTGGGGGTACGCTAAAATGGGTGCAAGTATATTTTCATGGTGTAAAAACACAATTTAAAAACCGTTAAAAAAAACACTTGTGTGATGTTTAAAACACTTGACGCGTTCATACCGCCCCCCAAAAAGTCATACCCAATACGTTAAAACCATATTCAAAAATTTTTTTTGTCGCCCAAAATTTGCATGCTCTTTTTTCGCCACAGTACGCCACTGGCAAACTTTTTTTCCGGTAATTTATCATTAGGAGGGTGTCCAAAGGGTTCTGAAAGAAATCCCCACATTTTTAGCCAAAAATAGGGACTTTGCATTTTTTTTCTCCTGGTCTGGGATGGAGAAAACTTTTCTCCAGCTTTTTTTCACCTGTTTGCTGTTTTCTGGCTATTTTTTGGTGAAAACGTCGCTGTTTTTTTTTGTGTCAAAAAACAGCCATTTTCTCTGCTAATTATATACAGCCCTATGTTTGAAAAATGACAGTTAGGAGCTGATTAGTTGCTACTTTATCCCTCTCCACTTTATCTCACGCCAAAGGTTAGTGAATAGACCATATAGTTGTTTCAAATAAGTACAAGCTCAGTGAAATTATGACAACAGTTACAGTTTTAAACTACATCAGTCCAATTCTCAAAGTCACCACACTTTCACATGCTCAGACGAAAACCCTCTCTTACACTAATGAGTCCCACTCTTAAGCTAATGAGTCCTAGTTTGTTTGCAGACGAGCTTCTGTCTCGGCTTTCGCGTTAACCAAGCTGTAACTACCCAGAGGGTAAAGCACTGATTAGGAAAGTTGCTATGTAAATGGAATTTACCAGAAGTGGAAGGATAAGTATGCTCTGTTGTTATTGGCTATGATATAATTAACCTCAGCTGAATATAATTAAGTCCAATTCTCAAAGACGCAGCTCATTCATTAGGTTATGATGGTCCAATTCCAATGTATTGTTAAAAATCTAGCCAATTCATTATTCCAGTCTCTGATAACGTGTTCACATAGTCTCTGTGACACAGACTGCACCGCGCGTGTAGCACTGACCGGACGGAGTTCGGTCAGCGCTACACAGTGACTGACAAACACACAGCTGCTGACGCCGGTAGCTGTGTGTTTGTTTTAAGTAGCGGCCAATGAGAGTCTGTCAGACTCTCACTGACTGCTGCTGTGCCCACTGCCGGAGCCGCTCCATCTTCCGGGTCCTGCAGTGGGTAATGGGAGAGACGTCATGACGTCTCTCCCATAATGCAGAGCGGGCCGGCCTGGGAGGACAGACGGAGGAGTGGATGGCAGCGGCGGGCGCGGGGATTCAGGTAAGTGTTTATTTTTTTTTTTTTTATTACGTGTGACTATTAGGGGCACTACAAGGTGGGAGACCACTACTGGGGGCCCTACAAGAGGGGAGACCACTACTGGGGGCCCTACAAGAGGGGAGACCACTACTGGGGGCCCTACAAGAGGGGAGACCACTACTGGAGGCCCTACAAGAGGGGAGACCACTACTGGGGGCACTACAAGAGGGGAGACCACTACTGGGGGCCCTACAAGAGGGGAGACCACTACTGGGGGCCCTACAAGAGGGGAGACCACTACTGGGGGCCCTACAAGAGGAGATACCACTACTTTGGGCCCTACAAGAGGGGAGACCACTACTGGGGGCCCTACAAGAGGGGAGACCACTACTGGGGGCACTACAAGGGGAGGAGGACTACTACTGGGGCCACTATAAGGGGTGACCACTACTGGCAGCACTGCAAGGGGGAGACCACTACTGGGGACTACTACTGGGGGCACTACAAGGGAGGGGACTACTAGTACTAGGGGCACTACAAGGGATGGGACTACTACTCGGGGCACTACAAGGGGTGGGACTACTACTACTCGGGGCACTACAAGGGGGGACTACTACTAGGGGAACTACAAGGAGGGGGGAGTTCTACTAGGGGCACTACAAGGGGAGGGGACTACTACTAGGGGCACTGCATAGGGGGGAGGGGGCTACCACTGGGGGCACTGGATCGGGGGACCACTGCTGGGGGCTCTCTATAAAGGGCAATGCTGGGGGTACTGCATAGGGGGAGACTACAACTGGGGCCACTATTTAAGGGGCACTGCATAAGGGTTACCACTATTGGGGCCACTGCATGGGGGGTGGACTGCTACTGGGGGCACTATATAAGGGGCACAAGGGGCACTGCACAGGGGGGACCACTACTGGGGGCACTATATAAGGGGCTTACTACTGGGGGCACAAGGGGCACTGCACAGGGGGGACCACTACTGGGGGCACTGTATAACGGACACTGCAGAGGGGGATCACTACTGGAGGCACTACTGGAGGCCTGCATAAGGGAGTCCGCTCTGGGGCACAGGGGGACACTGCATATGGGCACCACTACAGGGGGCTGCCCCTAATCTTTATTTTTACTTTAAACTAATCCCATATGGACCTGCCTCCTCCCTGGAACACTTGAGGGGGGGGGGCGCCGTAGCACGCACGTGCTCCGCATAGGCAAACGCAGGGGGGTTTCCGTCTGCCTGGAAACCCCCCTCCCCAGCCCACACCATGACCACAATAGAAATAGTAATATAGTAGATTGTTACTAGTGCTGCATGTTCTTCTCAGTATCACAAATGAAACAATTAGCACAACCTGTGGATCTTTTAACATGTATCAGCCAGTAATAAATAACCTGTGCACAACTAGAAGATCTGGAAAACATGCACTGTTAGAGATGCACTGCTATAGAGCCCAATATGTACATATATGTCCAGGGCAGTGCTAGGTTCTTCTGCTGCTCCTCCAGGCTCCCGATTTGCTCCCATGCTCTGGAATGGTGCCCACATCTAAAATACATACGTTCAGCTCAGGCAGGATGGCCCTACTGCCGCATCTAATGGCTTACTGTGATCGCTGGTCCTGTATATGCTGGATTTATTACACACAATTCACTTTGTATGATGCATATTAAAGCTGGTTAAGTACTAATTCTGCCCTCTTCATTGACTGGCTACACTCGCTCTAAAATTAAGCATTTGGAAACCTCCCTCTGGAAATCCTGCGTTTGCCACTGTTCCGGGCACCCTGGCTACACGCTACTCCTCTGCCAGGGCCGCCTGCATGCATTTGCCCCCCAGGCTAAAAGTTGCCAGCCAGCCCTTGCCAATATGCCCCTACCCAGGAAAATAAATCTGTCTTCCGGTGACAATGCATAATACTATGGTTTTGATGAAAAATGGTTTTAACAGTCATTTTTCAAACACAGCCTGGGAAGTGACAATTAGGAGCTGATCGGTTGATACGTTATCCCCGTCCACTTTACCTCTCTCCACGGTTTAATACATAGGTCCCCATTTAACAACGAAGCATAACCCCTTTAGTGCTCGCTGAAAGGGTTATGCCACTTTTCTGGATTTAGCAAACAGCGGTAATCTAAGATTACCGCTGTTTGTCAAGCATCGCTTTCGCCATAGCGATGCACTCCCCATTGCCAGCAATGGAGACCCGGTGCTGCCTTTCCGGCTTCTGCAAAACTTTGCAGGCACTGCTGGGTCCCCCTGTCATGCACACGGACCGTAGGCTGCCAGCAGATGAGCGGGGAACCCCACTGATGAGGAGGACTTTGCGGGACCTCGCCGGAGGGGTAGGTATTGATAAATACTAGTGGCATTTTAGTTTCTATCACAGTGATACTAAACGAAAATTGGCGCTGGTGTTCGTATTTCCGTTCGTTTATAAATGGGACCCATAGAGTGGTGCTACAGCCAATCAGCTCCCAACTGTAATTTTTCAAACAGATGACAGTTGGGAGCTGATTGGCTGGAGCACCATTATCATACGCAATGAGTTTTCTCACTCGCTGCTGTGAATGATAAAACTCCTTGATAAATAAGGTCCTCAGGCTTTTGTAAGTTTAGGTATAACAAAAAAAAGATGAATAAAAGCTGTTCTTACTAAGCAATATGCTAAAGAAGAAAGAGGTATAATGCAGTGATTGCCCAGTTCTACCTCATGGTTTACAGACCTTGTATTCATTAAAGAATAAATACACCCTTGTGGATTTTTTTAATTTAGAGGTGATGGGGCTGATGCAGAGATGGTATCAAAAGCTGTAAAGTAATCCACAAATAGCATATTTATACCCATACGCAGAGCTGTGAATGTTGGGGTGTGTACGCCTCCGCATTGGCGCATGGATGTCCGCCTAATTTACAAGTCATCATCTTGTAAAAAGTGCAAAAGACAGTCCTCCTAACAGGAGTATCTACTTATAAGCCGCACAGATCCATCTATAGAATGTTTCCTCCTGCACCGAGGCTGACACTTCCACAGCCATGGGTACATCCTGCCCCGTCTCTCTGCTCCGATCAGTTCTTCTCACTGCCGTGTGTGTAGAAGTGTGTGTAAAAGTGTGTGTAAAAGTTTATGTAGAAGTGTGTGAAGTGTGTGTAGAAGAAGTGTGTGTAAAAGTGTGTGTAGAAGTGTGTGTAAAAGTGTGTGTAAAAGTTTATGTTGAAGTGTGTGTAGAAGTGTGTGTAGAAGTGTGAGTGGGCACAAGTATAAAGTAAACAGGCGGGTAAAGATAAAAAGTTTAGACAAAAGAAAAATCTAAATATTGCCCTGTACTGATGTTATTTTGCACATATAATAACTAGGGGTGTGCACCGGCCACTTTTCGTGTTTTGTGTTTTGGTTTTGGATCTGGATCTTTCTTCGTGTTTTGGATCTGGATTGGTTTTGCCAAAACCACCCTTCCGTGTTTTGGGTTCTGGGTTTTGTGTTTTGGATCTGTATTTTTTTTAAAAAAAGCATAAAAACAGCTAAAATCACAGAATTTGTAGGTTTTTCTGCTCCTATGCTATTATTAACCTCAATAACCTTAATTTCCACTCATTTCCAGTCTATTCTGAATACCTCACACCTCACAATAGTGTTTTTATGTCCAAAAGGTTGCACCGAGGTAGCTGGATGACTATGCTAAGCGACACGAGTGGGCGGCACAAACACGTGACCCATCTAGGCGTGAAACTGCAGTGGCAGACAGGATGGCATTGAAAAACTAGGCCCCAAACTGTACATAATGCAAAGAAAAAAAAGAGGTGCAAGATGGAATTGTCCTTGGGCCCTCCCACCCACCCTTATGTTGTATAAACAGGACATGCACACTTTAACAAACCAATCATTTCAGCGCCAGGGTCTGCCACACAACTGTGGCTGAAATGATTGGTTCGTTTGGGCCCCCACAAAACAAGCTGGCAATTAATCTGTCCCTGCACAAACTGGCTCTACGGAGGCAAGAAGTCGTCCTCATCCTCCTCATCCACAGATTCCTCACCCTCTTCAGTGTTATGTACATCCTCATCCTCACAGAGTATTAATTCGTCCCTGCTGGAACCACAGGTCCCTCTGTACGTTCTGGAGGCTGGTCTCCCTGGAAGAGTTGATCATTCATTTTATGAACATCATCTTCTCCACATTTTGTGGAAGCAACCTCCTACGCCTTTCGCTAACAAGGTTCCCGGCTGCACTAAACACTCTTTCGGAGTACACACTGGAGGGGGGGCAACTCAGGTAAAATAGAGCCAGTTTGTACAGGGACCTCCAAATTGCTTCTTTTTCCTGCCAGTACAGGTACGGACTGTCTGACATGCCTACTTGGATGCTGTCACCGATGTAATCCTTTAACAGACAGACGCACGCTTGTCGCTGCTGCTTTGAGGATTCAAGTGCGGCTACAGCCCACACAATTCACAAAGACAGAAAAAAAAAAAGGATATTTTTATTGTTTGTGGAGCACACTTTGAGGGTTACACCACCCTCTAACAGACAGACGCACGCTTGTCGCTGCTGCTTTGAGGATGCAAGTGCGGCTACAGCCCACACAATTCACAAAGACCGAAAAAAAAAGAACAATATTTTAATTGTTTGTGTAGCACACTTTGAGGGTGTCACCACCCTTTAACAGACAGACGCACGCTTGTCGCAGCTGCTTTAAGGATGCAGGTGCGGCTACAGCCCACACAATTCACAAAGACAGAAAAAAGAACAATATTTTAATTGTTTGTGTAGCACACTTTGAGGGTGTCACCACCCTTTAACAGACAGACGCACGCTTGTCGCTGCTGCTTTAAGGATGCCGGTGCGGCTACAGCCCACACAATTCACAAAGACAGAAAAAAGAAGAATATTTTTATTGTTTGTGTAGCACACTTTGAGGGTGTCACCACCCTTTAACAGACAGACGCACGCTTGTCGCTGCTGCTTTGAGGATGCAAGTGCGGCTACATCGCACACAAGTCACAAACACATTAAAAAAATAGTTTTTTATTTTTTGGAGCACTTCGTGAGTTACACCACCCTTTAACAGACAGACGCACGCTTGTCGCTGCTGCTTTAAGGATGCAGGTGCGGCTACAGCCCACACAATTCACAAAGACAGAAAAAAGAAGAAGAATATTTTTATTGTTTGTGTAGCACACTTTGAGGGTGTCACCACCCTTTAACAGACAGACGCACGCTTGTCGCTGCTGCTTTGAGGATGCAAGTGTGGCTACATCGCACACAAGTCACAAACACATTAAAAAAAATTTTTGATTTTTTTGGAGCACTTTGAGAGTTACAACACCCTTTAACAGACAGACGCACGCTTGTCGCTGCTGCTTTAAGGATGCAGGTGCGGCTACAGCCCACACATTTCACAAAGACAGAAAAAAAAAGAACAATATTTTAATTGTTTGTGTAGCACACTTTGAGGGTGTCACCACCCTTTAACAGACAGACGCACGCTTGTCGCTGCTGCTTTGAGGATGCAGGTGGAATCTAGACGGGATTTGGAACCGAGGACACACTACCTCCATCAATTGTCTAAATCCCACTGCACTAATGTCGGATACCGGACGCACGTCTAACACCAACATAGCAGTCAAGGCCTCAGTTATACGTTTTGCTTCAGGATGACTGCTGTCGTACTTCATCCTCATCGCTAGGGACTGTTGGAGGGTCAATTGTTTAGTAAAAGTAGTGATGTTCCTACTTCCTCTCTGGGATGATGAACAACTCCCAGCAGCAGCAACAGCACTAGTAGGAAGTGGTTCTTGATCTTTCCCTATTTTATTTTTATCAGAGAAAGTTTGGTCCTCCATTTATGTTATATTGATATATATACGTGCGGCTAAAGCGCACACAAACACAGAAAATATTTTTTTATTTTTGCTGGAGAGTAGTGCACTTTGTGGGTTACACCACCCTTTAAGAAATGAGCCAGCCGGCTCTTTACTTATGGGACACAGGCGCACGCTTGGCGCTGCTCCTTTGTTGATGCACGTGCAGCCACAGTGCACACAAGTCACAAACACAGAAAATATATATTTTTTTGGTTTGGAGTGTACTTTGGGGGTTACAGAACCCTTTAACGGTCAAGCCAGCCGGCCCTTTACTTATGACACAGGCGCACGCTTGGCACTACTTTGTTGATGCACGTGCGGCTACTGCGCACACAATTCACAAACACAGAAAATAATTTTTTTTTTGGTTTGGACTGGAGTGTACTTTCGGGGGTTACAGCACCCTTTAACGGTCAAGCCAGCCGGCCCTTTACTTATGACACAGGCGCACACTTGGCACTACTTTGTTGATGCACGTGCGGCTACTGCGCACACAATTCACAAACACAGAAAATAATTTTTTTTCGGTTTGGACTGGAGTGTACTTTGGGGGTTACAGCACCCTTTAACGGTCAAGCCAGCCGGCCCTTTACTTATGACACAGGCGCACGCTTGGCACTACTTTGTTGATGCACGTGCGGCTACTGCGCACACAATTCACAAACACAGAAAATAATATTTTTTTTGGTTTGGACTGGAGTGTACTTTGGGGGTTACAGCACCCTTTAACGGTCAAGCCAGCCGGCCCTTTACTTATGACACAGGCGCACGCTTGGCACTACTTTGTTGATGCACGTGCGGCTACTGCGCACACAATTCACAAACACAGAAAATAATTTTTTTTTTGGTTTGGACTGGAGTGTACTTTCGGGGGTTACAGCACCCTTAACGGTCAAGCCAGCCGGCCCTTTACTTATGACACAGGCGCACGCTTGGCACTACTTTGTTGATGCACGTGCGGCTACTGCGCACACAATTCACAAACACAGAAAATAAATTTTTTTTTGGTTTGGACTGGAGTGTACTTTCGGGGGTTACAGCACCCTTAACGGTCAAGCCAGCCGGCCCTTTACTTATGACACAGGCGCACGCTTGGCACTACTTTGTTGATGCACGTGCGGCTACTGCGCACACAATTCACAAACACAGAAAATAATTTTTTTTTTGGTTTGGACTGGAGTGTACTTTCGGGGGTTACAGCACCCTTAACGGTCAAGCCAGCCGGCCCTTTACTTATGACACAGGCGCACGCTTGGCACTACTTTGTTGATGCACGTGCGGCTACTGCGCACACAATTCACAAACACAGAAAATAAATTTTTTTTTGGTTTGGACTGGAGTGTACTTTCGGGGGTTACAGCACCCTTAACGGTCAAGCCAGCCGG
Source organism: Taudactylus pleione (assembly GCA_031769625.1). NCBI lineage: Eukaryota > Metazoa > Chordata > Amphibia > Anura > Myobatrachidae > Taudactylus > Taudactylus pleione. Next base: position 8,483,885 of record JAUIMM010000197.1, read on the forward strand.
CCCTTTACTTATGACACAGGCGCACGCTTGGCACTACTTTGTTGATGCACGTGCGGCTACTGCGCACACAATTCACAAACACAGAAAATAATTTTTTTTTTGGTTTGGACTGGAGTGTACTTTCGGGGGTTACAGCACCCTTAACGGTCAAGCCAGCCGGCCCTTTACTTATGACACAGGCGCACGCTTGGCACTACTTTGTTGATGCACGTGCGGCTACTGCGCACACAATTCACAAACACAGAAAATAATTTTTTTTTTGGTTTGGACTGGAGTGTACTTTCGGGGGTTACAGCACCCTTAACGGTCAAGCCAGCCGGCCCTTTACTTATGACACAGGCGCACGCTTGGCACTACTTTGTTGATGCACGTGCGGCTACTGCGCACACAATTCACAAACACAGAAAATAATTTTTTTTTGGTTTGGACTGGAGTGTACTTTCGGGGGTTACAGCACCCTTAACGGTCAAGCCAGCCGGCCCTTTACTTATGACACAGGCGCACGCTTGGCACTACTTTGTTGATGCACGTGCGGCTACTGCGCACACAATTCACAAACACAGAAAATAATTTTTTTTTGGTTTGGACTGGAGTGTACTTTCGGGGGTTACAGCACCCTTTAACGGTCAAGCCAGCCGGCCCTTTACTTATGACACAGGCGCACGCTTGGCACTACTTTGTTGATGCACGTGCGGCTACTGCGCACACAATTCACAAACACAGAAAATATATTATATTTTTAGCACTTGGGGGGAGCACCCCTGATGGACAGAGCACCCCCTGGACAACACTACAGCACCTCTTTAGGACTGGGACACTGCACAGGACTTTGGAGTGGACACAGCCCCTATGGAGAACTGACTGCACAACACAGTCCAGCCAGCCCCTATGGACTTTGAAGTAGTGGACACAGCCCCTATTAACAACAGCAGCACAGCACAACACAGCCAGCCCCTATGGACTTTGAAGTAGTGGACAACAGCAGCACTACACTACACTACACTACACTACACAGCCCTAACTCCCACCCTCCCTCTTCACTGTCCACAGCCGAGTGAGAAAATGTCGCCGACGTGGGTACCTTATATAGGATCCAAAACCCGCGAGACTCGGAAGGCGGGAAGATGACGTTTTGCCTCGATTTCAGAATCCGAGTCAGGCGGGAAAAGTCGAGCCTGACTCGGATCGGACTCGGATCGGGGGGGCTCGGGGGGGTTCGGATTTCAGAAATCCGAACCCGCTCACCCCTAATAATAACACAGTTTAAAATAAAAGACAATATATCATCTGGCCCTGAATTGTGAATTTTAAATACTACAGAAATTCCAATTTCAAAATATAAAAAAAATCCTCTTGAAGCATTTAAAAAATTCTGCACAATCTGCCATTCCTATCAATGGACATTTACCTGCCATTTATAAAACACTGGTTTGATAGACAAGATTTTACACCAACAACCTTCCCAGATAAATGCAATACAGAGACAGGAACCGGCCACGAGGTAGCAGAATGGACTCTGCACCAGTCTGCTCTCTTCTGTGCATCTTTCCAAGTATATCACCGAAAAGCCCTCAACTAGTATATAATGCTATAACTTGGTGAAGAGAGCACTCATGGGAGACACCATAAACGCATTGTGTGCTGGGCAGAATTTAATACCTGACACCCTTACCTAATCAGAACAGGGAACCTAACAACCTTGCTTGCCCTTTTTTCGTCTCTGCTAGTGCTCACGCACTTCAGATAATATCTACTTCTAGCACTCACAAGCATCAGACTGACACTTGCTCTGCCTATACAGGGAATCACAAGGAAACAGTAATACTCATTGGATTCTAGAGTTGCAGTTTCGTCTCACAGTGGTACCTGTATGGACGAAACAGTACTACTCTCCCCCAATGGCTACTTGCTAGCTTTACTCAGTCTGGTATGGTATGGCAAAGTCTTTCCACTAACTAATCCCTCTGCTGCACAATAACCTAAAAAGGGGCACATAGAGGGTAGAGAGCGGGTACTACTTGCCCTGGCCAGCTGGAGTGGCCCGGTTCAGTAACACATCGAGCAATGAGAGAGTGGAGACTGCTGCTGCAGTCTCTCTGCCCAGCCCAGCACACGTTGCTGTGTGCTAGGGTGCAGATGGTTCAGAGAGGCTGCTCCTGAGCAGCAGCAGCAGTCTTTTCTCTCTCCCTGCAAGTGTTAAGGAGGGACGATCGTACTGATCGCCCAACCCCTTCCTGAATCTGCACCTGTCCGAGGGCTGCAAATCCACCCGCCTCAAAAATATGTTTTAGTTTTTTGCCACCCCAATTTGGCCACAACCCCCAGTATCCGAGCCCATCACTGCTTTTGACGACTCTGAACATACAGACTAGTAGTGGTGCACTACTCTAACCAGACTACCTAAACGTCCTACCTTGCAACACATACAAATACACAATGCATCTATAATACTGGGGTTCAGGCCTGGGGTATGTGCAGGGCCGGCTCTTGGGGTGTTCGACCAGTGCAGTCGAATAGGGATGCCATCCCATAGAGGGCACATACTCTCCCAACATATCGATTTCAGTGGGACAGCACTGTCCCGCTATTCCACCCGTGGGTCGAAGTGTCCCACGGGTGGTCAAATCGGGAACTCAGGAGATTGGGCACCCCGGAGTAGCTGAATGGATGCTGGGCTCATGCGTGTGGCATCCATTCAGTGCCAGGAGAGGGCTAGGGGAAGCCCAGCTAGTGACGGAGTGCTTGGTTCTCCCCCAGCCTGACGTTACACAGGAGGCGTGCCATGCGAGCACGCCCCCAAATAACATCAGTTAGGGGGTGTGGCCTATGGTAATTAGGTTACTCCCCCATTTTCGGTCACGCTTGACCAGAGGCGCTTTACACCGAGCCGGCACAGGGCGCTGCTACCCCTGGAGCCGTCCCTGGGTATGTGGTTATGAGACTGGTCAGATTAACACTGTAGAAAGTAGAAAGATATAAAGTGATTGCTAATTGTGGTGATTTTTATTATAAGTTGTCTTGTTTCTTGTTCTGTATTTGTTTGATTGAGATGCGTTTTTTCCATGTAGTCTGTTGGGTTTTTTTAAGTCCTGTGTGTGATTTTTTTGTGTTTGTGTGAGTACAGTGTGTTTGAGTTTTTTTTTTTTTTTTATATTTTTGTTTGTTTTTGTATATCTGTTAAAGAACAGTCATGTCTGGTGAGAGACAATCATAATCCTCCGTAGTCCATATGGATAATATTCCTGTCAATCAATTTTTTGCCTGTCAAAATCAATTAGTTTACCTGCTGTTTCAGCAAACATGTCTGTCTAAGGCTAGTCAATTTTTTCGGCAGGTTTGTTGCATGTTTTATGGTGGGTTTTCAAAACCTCTGCTTGATAAATCTGGGGTTTCTATTCTATTCTTTCTATGGTCTAAAACATTCAATATTCAATAAAGTTTTGATATTCAATTTTATTCTAAAGTCACCACCACCAAACCGTCGCCAAAGCACCAATGTTTAGAACCCGCCGCTTAGTGAATTTTGCCCTAAATCTAATTTGTAGCCTTTTTTTTTTTCACAAGAAACAAAAAAAATCAAAGGGGGGTGATTCAGAGTTGAGCACAAGTGTATCTATGTCATAGGCAAGTACTGTTTGTATTGTTGCTCTCTTTTCACACGTTGGACCCAAAAGACACTACTATAACTATGACAATATATAGTGTGCCGCCACAGCAGTGGCGTAACTAGGGTATTTGGAGCCCAGGGCAAATTTGAAAAGGGAGATCCCCCCCCCCCCCATCCCGATATGTGCGCGCGCCAAAGGCGCGGTCGGAAAAAAAATGGGCGTGGTCACTTAAAAATGGGGCGTGTCAACATGACACACCCCTTTATTTTCACGCTGAACATTCCTATCCATATGCACCTTAACCCCAGTAGTACCCCTTATACAGTACCCCCAGTATGCAGTTGTGGTCCCTCTTATGCAGGCCCATAGTAGTGCCCCTTATACAGTATCCCCAGTAGTGGTCCCCCTTATACAGCCCCCAATTAGTTCCCCTTACTCAGTGCCCCCAGTAGTGGTCCCCCCAAATGCAGTGCCCTATGTAGTGTTCCCCCTTATGCAGTGCCCCCAGTAGCAGTCCCCACAATGCAGTGCACCCAGTAGTGGTATCCCCTTATGCAGTGCCCTTTATATAGTGCCCCCAGTAGTAGTCCCCCCCCTATGCAGTGCCCTTTATATAGTGCCCCCAGCAGTAGTCCCCTCCCCATGCAGGTTTCCCAGTAGTGGTCCCCCTTATGCAGGCACCCAGTAGTGATCCCCCCTATCTAGTGCCCCCTGTAGTGGTCCCCGCAGTGCCCCTAGCAGTAAGCCCCTTATATAGTGCCCCCAGCAGTAGTCCCCCCCCTCCCAAGCAGTGCCCCCAGTAGTGGAACCCCTGATGCAGGCTCCCAGTAGTGACCCCCCCTATCCAGTGGTCCCTGTAGTGGTCCTTCCTGTTATTGCCCCCAGTTGTGGTCCCCCAGTGCAGTGCCCCTAGTAGTAGGTCCCTTTTATAATGCCCCCAGTAGTAGTTCCCCCCCCAAGTAGTGGTCCCCAGTTGAGGTTCCCCCTCCCGATTAAGTGCCCCCTGTAATAGCCCCCCCCAGTAGAGGTCCTCCTAATAATGGTGCCCCCAGTAATAGCCCCCCCAGTAGAGGTCCTCCTAATAATGGTGCCCCCAGCAATAGCCCCCCCTCTAGAGGTCCTCCTAATAATGGTGCCCCCAGCAATAGCCCCCCCTCTAGAGGTCCTCCTAATAATGGTGCCCCCAGTAGTAGCCCCCCCGTTGTGCCCTCACCCCAGTAGAGGTCCCCCCAGTGTGCCCCCAGTAGTGCTGACAGGTTTTTAAAAATATATAAAAACATACTTACCTGAATCCACGCTGCTGCTGCTCCTCCAGTCCGCGACGCCGCTCCCGCTGCCGCCCGCCAGTCCTCCCGGGCTGGCGCGCTCAGCATAATGGGACAGACGTCATGACGGTGCCCACTGCAAGTCCGGCTCTTGCAGTGGGTGCTGCAGCAGTCAATGAGAGTCTATCTGACTCTCATTGGCTGCTGTTTAACACACGCATCGCCGCCAGCGCTGGCGGCGATGCGTGTGTTATGCACAGCCTGAGCCCGCCTCCTGGCGCTATTGGGCAAGCGCTCAGGGGGAGGGAACGGGCTCAGGTGTGCAGCACAGGACCAGCACTGGAAGCCTAGCACCGGTCCTGTGTAAATGTGTAGCGCTGACCGCACTCATTGCGGTTGGCGCTACACTGGTGGCTAACTAGGGCGGGCCGGACCGTGGCCGGCGGCGCCCCCCCGCGCCGCCGGTCCCACGGCGCCCAGGGCACGCACCCTGCCCGACCCCCCCTAGTTACGCCACTGAGCCACAGTGATGTAGATATCTTAAAGTGTTGCTTACCTGCCTAGCAATATCAGGCAGCAAATGATTTGTAGTCAAAACAGTCCAGGATCGGAACACGGTTTAGCAGCGGTCAGTAGACAAGGGTTATGAAAAGCAAATGTCCAATGATAGGTCTGGTGCATGGGATGCAGGGTTAAGGCAAGATCGTGATCCACAGACAAATCCAATATTTGGTAAATGACTGTGTTATAAGCAAAGCAGGGACAGATAACAAGCCAAGATGGCAATCCAATATCAGCGCAGACAGGAAAGTAGTCACATAGCAAGCCAGGGATCAGGAGCCGATGTCTATTCAAATGTTCGTGGGGTGTGTACAAGTGTATGATCACAGAACAATCACCTAGCATTGACTGCTAGGTGATGTCCCATTATTAGTCTTAAGAGGCAAAGTTCCAATTATAGACAGGTTAGCAGGTAGCACATGCAAACAATGCCAGGAGCTGGAAAAGCATCACCCAGCTGTCCTGCTGAAGTGGAGAGAACTTCAAATGACTGCATAGATGCAACACATATTACTTACTGTAACAATCTTGCTCTGTAACTATGGTCTCACATAAAATATGTAGCACTCAGGCATGTTTAACAAATGGGGGAGGCTGTGTGCAGTTCTGTTCTGTACTCCCCACCCTCCTTTACCTGGTTGTCAGTGGCACCATTTCTCCAACAATGTCTTCTTGCACAACAGTAGTGGAAGAGTCTGTTTTGGGAGAATCGGTATGGAATACCGCTGGCCGCATTGTTCAATTCCCGGCAGCGCCTGGCCAACAAAAGCAGAGTTCCCGGCAGCGGAAGCCCGACAGCGCTGGAAATCCCGATCGTCGATAGGTAAGTACTTACTAACCTAACCTAACCCCCCTTAGGGGTGCCTAACCCTAACCTCTCCCCCCAAGTGCCTAACCCTAACCCCCCCTTCCCCGCTGCCTAAACCTAAGTCCCCCGGGGGGGTGCCTAACCCTAAGTCCCCCCCGGAGGTGCCTAACCCTCCCTCCACCTAGCCTAACCCTAACCCTCCCGGGGGGGGTGCCTAACCCTAAGTCCCCCCCGGGTGCCCTAAACCTAACCCTCCCCCCCGCGGCTGTCCGCTCGTGGTGCCTGGCATCCCTTCGATCGGGATGCTGGGCGCCGGTCTCCCACCGTGGGGAAAATGACAGGTGTCTAGATATAGATGCCCGGCATTTCACCCTCGCCGGGATACGACAGTCGGGAAGCCGGTTGCCGGTATTAAGGCAGCCGGCTTCCCGATTGTATACCGTTTTGGGTGACGATTGTACAGTGCGGGAACAGCCCCTGATGTATAGAACTGTTAAAACTAAAATATAATTTCCCTTAGTTAAGCAATAGAAGGCATTTGTGTAAAACAAATGACTGTTATCATGTAATAATCATTAGTGAATTTCATCTATAATAGAAATAGTTTTGCACAAATAAAACATTAATATGAAATAAGAATATACAAATCTAAATTAGAAATAAGGAATATAGAAAACAAAACTTAGAAAAATAAATATGTTTTGAATCTTACAAGATGGCCGAATGTCAGTTACACAACTTGTTGACAGTGTAAAGTCTTACATAAAACTTGTTTACCAGATTCTATGAGTAGATAATGGCCCTCATTCAGACCCACTCGCAAGCGGGCGCACGTACGTTAGGCGTACGTACAAAAATATTTAAATTCAATGGCTCGCTCGTATTTTCGTTCGCATCTAAAATTCCTCCCTAAACTCCGGCGACCCCTCCTCTAACTAACGAGCGTGCGAAATAGCGAGCGTACATCCCCGAAATGGCTTGAAGGGAACGCACGCACAAGTGAAACCGGAAGTGGCCTTGTCAGATGTCGATTACCTGCTCCTTTATTCTGCCTACCTCCCTCAATCGTATCATGCCAATCAATGTATCAATTAGCTTAATTGTTTTTTTTTTTTCAACACAATGCAAGAAACTTTACTCTTGTCCGTGTTTGTGTTTACCCGCAGAATACGTACGGATGGAACATTCGCTTTTATTGTTCAAAAAACATGTGAACCACAATTAAACAATTGTTCTATTGCTGTGGATCCCCGCATATTTTCCGGGGTTCATTTCTTTATTTAAATTTGCAAACGCATGTCACTGCATCAAGCCTATCATAACTCTCCAAAGATTTGTGGCCCTGTTGAACACATGACTCATACACTAACCAATAAAATTGCTCCTGTTAATTTCCAAAATACATTAGCCAATCAGAAATTTTGGCCACACTTTATCAAAAATGTTTTGTATGAAAAACTCCATTGCCATCATGAGAGCCTCCGCATTCACCAGGCGCGAGCTGCTGGTGCTTACGGAGGTGATGGATAGGCGGATCACCAGCCAGCCTCCACCCATCACCAACCGGCAGAAGCGCTCCGCGTATGCGGAGGCACGGTCCCGCCTGCGGTCGATGGGTTCACGCCGCAACATCGGGCAGCTTGAGCGCAGGTGGTCAGACCTGCAACGGCGAACGCCCCGCTCGCTGGCATGCTTTCGCATGCAGATCGTTGAAAGTAAGTGTTATGTATTGTGGTTTTCATGTTTGTGTTTGTGGGGCAAACTGCGTGTGCATGTTTTCCTGTCTGTCCTATTAATTATTTGTCCTCATATCTGCGTGTGCATGTTTTCCTGTCTGTCCTATTAATTATTTGTCCTCATATCTGCGTGTGCATGTTTTCCTGTCTGTCCTATTAATTATTTGTCCTCATATCTGCGTGTGCATGTTTTCCTGTCTGTCCTATTAATTATTTGTCCTCATATCAGCGTGTGCTTGTTTTCCCTCTATTTCTGTTTTTTTCATTCTACTCCTTTTTGCATGTTTTTTGTTGCTGGTTTTTTTTTTTTAATTTGGGCCCCGGATTTGCCCAGAAACTAACCTCAATTTGTTTGACATATTTTAGGAGGACAGCCAAGACTACGCCGTCACCGTCCGGCCAGACGGCGTTCCCGGCCACTATCCCCAACCCCCAGCCAACACTCCACCCCAAATATTTCCCCTATACCCCACTCCTCCCCAGCCTTCCCAGACCCTCTCCCGGAACTGTCGGGCCTCCTTCCCCTCCGTCCCACTTCCCCCTCTCCTCCACCCACCCCTCTTCCAATTACCCCCTCCCCGGAGTCCATCATTACCCCTCCCCGTTCTTTGGGGAATGAAGGCTCCTCCGAGGAGGAACATGGAGGGACTTCCGGAGCTCCCGTTTTGGCTCCCGGTATGTTTTTATTTCTCATTTTTTTTAACCACAAACTGTTTGTATGTAATCATGTGTCGTGCCTTTATTCGTGCTTGTTTGGTTTACTTTTGGTGATTTAGCAGTTTGCCTTTACCTCTTCCTGCTGATTTCAACATACACATATCACACCTGTGTGAATTTGTACATAGGCCTTGTATTTTTGCCAGCACCCCCTTTTTGTTTTGGTTTTTTTTTTTTCGGTTTAGGAGTGATTTTGTTGTGTTTTTGTTTTTTTAATGTGGATTCCCTATTGTTTTATTAATCCACACACTTTTCTCACCCACAGAGGAACAGAGGCGTCGTCAAGAGGTGGAGGATTGTGTTGGCCAGATGCGCCAACATGTAATTGGCCTTCTTGTGGCCCTTGACCGGCTGTCTGGCATCCTTCGCCAGTAGTTTTTTTTGTTTTTTTTCGTTTTGTAAATAAATTTTGTAGTTCTAATATACGTTCTGGCTCATTCTTTTTTTCTAAAACACAAATAGTTTTCCCTGACATAAGTAGACTGTTCCTGCACGGATTTCCATTTTTTAAAAGTTAGATTGTATTTTGTATTTGTATGTTAAACAGCCACAAGAAACACATAACAGTAACAATGTCATTTCCCTTTTTGGGTGTAGTGTCAATTAGATATTTCACCATTTTACAGGTTCCTAGTTGGTGTGCAAGCTGCTTAGGCCAATCTTCAAAATCCAAAGGTTTGGACAGGCTTCCTTTTGGTGTGGGTTGGGAACCTGCAAACATATTTCAGTTTACATCAACTGGTGTCAGTACTGGATTACCCCTTAGTCAATTGTAAGGTGTGTTAACCTGGTTCCACTTGCTGTTAACGTCCAAAAAAAGGAAGACCATTTCACTCTCCAAACATTTATTCACAACATAAATGAGAAATCAAAGTGGTCAGTCCCAAAACAAAAAAACAGTGATAATCTCAAATACAACACATACAAATAAAATATTTAATTAAAAAAAACAATCAAGAACTGGTTGACGAAGGACCATGCCAACATGATTCCACAAACATGGCGTTGCGATATGGGTTCCAGAATATATGGACAAAATCACCAGATCCAGGTTTGGTAAGGGTAGCAGGAAGTAGTGAGCGTTGGAGTGGCAAAGATTATGTGAACAAACAGAAGATGGTGAAAAAATAAAAATAAATTAGATGTTCGCAAACAAACACAAACACATTAGGTATAAACACTGTAGTTTGGGTCAAACTTACCTAAAAAATCTGGCCACCACATCATCGCGTATGGCCCCCCCACATACTGACCTCCGACCAACCTCGGGGGGGCCATCCTCAAGTAAGGCATCCTCTGGCTGCATTGGGACACCACTCCTTATGGCGATGTTGTGAAATATCCCACACAGGACCACAATTTTCGACACCATATCCGGCAAATACATGAGCTCGCCACCAGAGCGGTGGAGGCATCTGAATCGGCCTTTTAAAAGGCCGATACAGCGCTCCACCACTTGCCTGGTGGCTGTAAGTGCGGAATTATACTCACTTTGTGGGCCTGGTGTGGGAGCCAAATAAGGAGTGAGCAGCCAGGACATGCAAGGGTATCCACTGTCTCCTGTGAAAAAATAAGAGACAACATCAGGAACACTGTGTATCAAGCTTAACATTGTTATGTACTAAAGGTCTCCACTTACCCAGAAGCCATGCACCACCAGCTTGTAGGTTGGTTAATTTCTGCCATATCCCTGATTGCCGGATGACGAAGGAGTCATGTGCACTTCCTGGTAACTTAGCATTCAGGGACAGGATCTGGAGGGAGGCATCACATACCACCATTACATTCAGGGAGTGATAGTGTTTCCTGTTTCGAAATATTGCCTCCAGCCATGCTGGAGGCTGAAGTGGTATGTGAGTACCATCCACAACTCCTATGATGTGTGGGAAGCCAGCTATTTGGTAAAAATTGGCCGTGGCCACACTAAGGGCACCCATATCCAAAGGCATTTGAATAAAATGATGGAGGTGCTTGAAAAGTGCCTCCATCACTGCCCTCAGGATCCGGGAAAAGGAGGATTGGGAGATGCCCGCCACTATTCCCATCGTTGTTTGAAACGATCCTGAGGCACAGAAATGTAACACCGCCATAAATTGCGTCAGTGGTGGTATTGCTGTTGGACTGTCAATTTGCCGCTCAAGATCACTTTCTATTAATGAGAGAGTGTCTATGATGATTTTGGGAGGTAGACGGTAGCGTCTTAAAACCTCATCATCGGGCATTCCAAAAAGGGTGACACGTGTTCGAAATATCTGGGGCCTTGCATGCCTACGATGCCTACGCCTGGGATGAGATTGAGGTTGGTCGGCTTCCGGGAGCATGGCCAGAACAATCCTCCCCAGATCAACCTGAAATTCCAAAATTTAAAAGTAAGGCTTTTGACCCACCCCCAAACTATATTAAAACAACTTAGCTTGATGATACCATCCATTGCTGCTTACATGCCGGGGTATTGTCATGATACGTCCAAACTGAAAATAAACAACAAAATTACTTGACACATTTCACTCTGTGCATTTTTGTGGATACATTTTGTGCTAGACCAAAGTTCAAATATGCCAAACACCCATTTAGCAAAACCGCAAAGCGACATTTAACACAGTACATCAAAACGGGTCGAAATGTTGGCTCAAAAAGCGAAAGCTAAACCATCAAAAAGTTAGAATGATTATTAAGCTGTTTAAAATGCGCTAATTAGTTCGCTAATACAAGTCACAAGAGTAACTACTAAAAATGCGCTAATTAGTTCGCTAATACAAGATAAAAAATGGACTTACCAAGAGCAAATATCTAAGATGCAAAATCAAAAGATCTTTGGGGTCGAAAATAAACAAAATCTAAAATAGAATAAATTAGGTATCCAAAAATTACAAAATATACGAAACACAATGAAACAACAATTGAACAAAAGTTAGACTTCACAAAACTTACCAAATCAACAAACGAGGTCCCAAAAATATAAACCAACAAAGATAACGGAAAAAAAAAACGCAAATCTAACCAACAAACGATTCTCCAGCCTCCAACTCCTTTCTACACAATCAATAAACTCCAGCCAAGATAACCTCCAACAATCCAAAAACGCCACCTCGACTTGAGACACACCAAGCCATAAATAGTGTTTCGTTTCCCGCACAAATTAAGGAGGGATCATAGGGCCGCACAATCAATGATGCGGCCGCAAAATAAGGACGCATGTATAAATACGTCACGAAAACACATTAAAATTCTGGTGTATTTCTTGTTTGGACCGCAGACATGGCGACAGACCAGGGAAAAAATGCCCAAGAGTCAGGCGGTAAGTCTTTCATGCATTTTCTATCAACGATTAATTTGAAACATAAGATGAGGCAAGTTGTGATTTTGTGAATTCTGTAAATTTACACAAATAGGTGAGGAGGATGACATGGAAGAGGCTGCTGGGCCCAGTATTCCGGCCAAAGCGGCCAAAAAAAAAAGGCAGCCACATTTCACAAGAAAGGAGATGGAGGTTTTGATCCAGAAGTGTGTGGACATCCTGCCACAGGCAGACAGGAATATGAGTCTAAGCCAGAAGTGGAGAATGTGGGAAGAGGTAGCCGTTGCTGTCAATACGGTGGGTGATTATGTCCGTCTAGCCCGGGATGTCAAACGGCGGTAAGTAAACCCTTGCCCCCCCTAAAAACAAACCCCATTTTAAACCAAAGGATAATGGCTTCCATTTTTCCCCACAGATGGGGCGACTTCAAATATCGCCTAAAGCAAAAACTCGCGGACAGGGCTAGGCATGCAAGGGGGACAGGTGGGGGTCCCACCCCTGTGTCATTGGAGTTGACGGATTTAGAAGAGCTGGCACAGGGGTGTGTGCAGCCTGTGGAGGTGTTTGGCGTGTCCAACATGGATACGGACATGCCAGACTTTGCGGCTCCTCATGTTGGCCCAGGTAAGTATTGTGATGTCACCAACTCTGAAATGCTATTGTGCCAATATGTAGATTCTAATGTGAGTCTTTTCTCATTTTTCCAACAGAGACACAGGCGGATGAGTCTGCTCCAGAGGGAAGCCTTGGCCGCAGAATTTCTGCTGGCTCTGTAGGGGAAGAACCAGTACATCCGGCTGAGGACCCTGCAGAAGCCAGTCCAGGGCGTGCCCCCTCGCAGGCAGTGGGCCTCCTCACAGAACTCAATTTCAAATCGGATTTCCATACGGAGATTCTGCAGAGGATGGACGCCAGTCTGCTACGGGTGGCTGAGGCCCTGGAGCAAAATGCTGCGGCCAACGTGACCATTGGTCAGGCCCTGGCGGAAAATACCAGGGCCAACATCCGCATCGCCGATGCCCTGGAGCAGCTCGTTCGCCAGCACATGGTGGAGCCGACCTCCCTTCCTGCCGGAACATCTGGATCCTCCACCTCTGGCACAACATCAGCCAATACTCCAAATGTGCCTAGCCCTGTGCCTAGTCCAGAGGCCACAACATCTGCCTCTGGACAGGCCAGCCCGATGGCATCCCGGACCCGGTCTGGCGCCCACCCTCCCCCATCCAAACGGGCGAAAAAACGGTGACAGCAATGGCGACTTTTCCCACACTCCTTCTGTGCTTGGCTCATATTCCTTTCTGGTCAAAACTTCCCTCTCCTTTCTTGTGAAATGTTTTTAAGTTATTTTTGTACGTTTATGTTATCAGTTATTGATTTTTTTTTTTTGATAAAAAGTATCTTTGGCAGAAAAACAAAAAAAAAATATTATGCCAATTGGTTTGTGTTTAAACAATAAATTTATGAAAAAAATCTGACATTGTATTGTGACATTATTGGACAAATGGGTTACATTTAATCCTGGCCCTAAAGGCAAAAAAGGACACCAAAAACCATTTCATTTGTATAAAAAAAAGGCCTCTTGAAGGAACGTTTAAAAAAACACATAACGATGCAAATTGCACATTAAAAAAAAAAAGGGGAGCTAATTAAAACATGATGACATTATTGTCACAATAGGCCATAAACAACAAATTGAGGCCAAAAAAACCCCCAAAAAATGTACGCCAATTGATTGTGTAATCCTGACATTAGCAGGTATGATTTCCACCTGCGTACGGTTTTGTGCTATCCCAATAAACTGCTTTCCAAACACATACCAAGCCGGTTTTCAATACAACACTAATTGCTTTTGTGACCACCCGCGATTAATCGCTGCAACATCGTGGAGTCCCGGGACGGAGGAGAAGGCCATCGCCAATGTGGTCGAGTAATCCAGACCCTAAACTGTGCAAGCATTTTGAAGGGAAAGAGGATGTTCCAGTGACGTATGTGACGGTCCGAACACATTTGACGTTCGCATCTGCTAATGTATGTACGCCCCAAAAACGCCTCGCCACGCCTGCGTTTTTCCATCTCCACCCCAGTCAACACCCAAAAACGCCCTGTTCTGTCAATCACATTTGACATGTCACTTCCTGTACGCTATTTTAGGAACGACAGATAAAAATCTCGCAAACTGCCGTACGCACATGCGCAGTGTAACACCGACGCATGCGTGGTTAGTCAACATCGGAACGCAACGAGCGTACTGCTGTTTGCGAGTGGCTCTGAATGAGGGCCAATGTTAGAATGCAGACTTATGGCATTTGATCTATAAAGCACGTATTAATTAATAAGTAATACAAGGATTGTGTGATTAATGAAGGTGAAAGGTGAAATAGCAATAGCATCCGTATAGAAGATCTGATTTTTATTCCAAGAAGTATATTAATTATATTAAAGTATATATCCATATTCTCTTTAAAGATGGCCGACAGGGCTGTAATGTAAGGTCAGACAGGGTTTTAAGGTTTTCCTGACTGTAATCAACAGGCACCCAGATGCTTCTTAGAGATCGCGGCCTACAGATAAAGATATACATCTGTTACTTGCCTCTGACGGTCTCTGATACCATGGAAGGGATCCAGGAGAAGTTGGCACAGTGTTCACTTAAAGACTGCCCCGTGTGACGTATGGGACATTTCTCGGAATCCAAGAAGACTCTGGACCTATGGACATTGAGTTGCAACCCTGTACATTTGCATAGGAGCAATGACAATTAGGGAATGTCACTTTAAATTCTCTTAGATGTAGATCTAGAAGGACGATTACCTTGTGACACTGTATACACATGAATATTGTAATGAGCTATGCTATATAAGGCAACTGATGTAATGAGATGATTGGTATTCAATTTTGAAGCCCACACAGCATGCTGCCACTGCAACGATAGATGCTGATGTCACTGCTGATATATGATGCCTGCTGAATATATATATATAAAGAAGAATCTTATCCTTTACCTGTTGCGTGGTGTACCATTATTACCACTTCGATAGGCCTATGTCAGGCCTGGCCAACCTGTGGTTCTCCAGCTGTTGTGAAACTACAAGTCCCAGCATGCCTTGCCACGGTTTTAGCTTTCCCTAATAGCATAACTGTGGCAGAGCATGCTGAGACTTGTAGTTTCACAACAGCTGGAGAGCCACAGTTTGGCGAGGCCTGGCCTATGTGAACACACTGCTCCCATTATAGATACAACAAAGCTCGCACTGCCAATGAGCACAACTTGCACCAGTATTTTGAGCTGACACTTGCACCCCTTGCACTTGGAGATGCAAATCCAAAGTGTTTGTGTACTATAATGTAAGGAAATGCAATAACAAGGTAAGCACACCCATTCCATATGCATCTGTTTTTGGGTATCTTAAAAAATAAGTTCCTTACCGAGTGTAAATTCTGTGCCTACACAAGATGGGTAAATTGTGTGTGTTGATGATGATTGCTGCATCTATATGACAGACGTAAGGTATTTATGTACCCTAAGATGTGTGTAACTCAAAATGGGGTACAGTCAAGAAGTCGACGGTCGAAATACCGATCGAAGGTAAGCCAGGTGGCAGGAGCGGACAGCTGCGGGGGTAGGTTAAGGGCTCCCGGGGGGGGACTTAGGATTAGGGACTCCCCTAGGAGTATTAGGGTTAGGCTGGGGAAGGGGGGGTTAGGGTTAGGCACCCCCCCAGGTGACTTAGGTTTAGGCTGCGGGAAAGGGGGGGGTAAGGTTTAGGTACTTACAGGAGCAGTTAGGGTTAGGCACTTGGGGGGAAGGTTAGGGTTAGGTACCCCTAAGGGAGGGTTAGGGGGGGGTAGGTTAGTAAATAGAGAAAGTACGTACCTGTCGGGATCTTCACTGCCGGTCTTCCAGCGTCCGGCGGTATTTCATACCGATCCCCTCAAAATACAGACACAGGAAAGCACATGCATACACAAGTAACTATTCCGTTCAAATGTAAATCACCTTCAAAGTGTCTATTATTCAAAGACAGTCCCACTCTGTAGCAGAGTGTAGATTTTCTATGAGCTGGGTGTGTGCAGGTCTCTGTCTTATTCAGGACCCCATTGTCTTGAACTGAATAGTGCAAAAAAGCTATTTACACTAGTGATTTCAAACCCAGTTATGTCAGATGGGAGATGCGCTGCTGTACTACCAGCTCCTGAAAGTAAAAATAATCTGATCAATCAGGTACATGGTGAAATTGTTATTCCATTATAAATTATAGGTACAGGTAGTTGTTGTTTTGGGATATATTTTTTATAGGTCAATTTTCCATGCTTAACCCCTGAGAAGAGTTCACAAAGAAATATTGAGGGTGCATGAATTTAATCAGAACCTCCCCGATGTGCCAGTCATGCTTTCTTGCTCCTCCCTGGGGAGGTGGCACTTGACTTTTGGCCAGGGCCAACATTCAATGAGATAATTCATCCTTGGCCATCAAAGACTTATTATGATCAATTAAACCTTTTCTCCTGACCTCATACATTGCCGTCTTGTTATTGCTCCAACTCTGGAGCCAATTAAGGCCTTTTAAATGACTGTAGAATCATTAAATTAGGTAAGTGTGCTTAATTATGATTTAATTACTAATTTGTTCTCTCAGATCTGCTTCTTTCTTGAACAATTACTGCCAGAATAATTAATTTCCTTTCAGCTGCTTCTGGCTCCTTTATAAAGAAAGATACACAGCTTGAAAGAGATTTGTCAGCCACACATACATTAGTAGTCCCGCTAGACGTGTGTTGTACAAATTTTGGATCCTTTCATCCAGGGAAGATTTGGTAACAAATCTATAGGTGCCTGCAAAGTTATGAAGCTAATCTTGTATCCGAGTCATTTTACAATTAGTCTTTGGCAGCATTTGTGAAACGGAGAAGCTTTGGGTATGGGGATAATGGCTTTCCTGTAATTGGGTAAAGATAGATAAATGTCTCGGACAATGCAAAAAAGTACATAAAATAGGTTATTGAGAATTGTGGTAAACGGATATTGTGGAATAGGTTAATGATCAGCATTAAACAATTACAATGTGAAAGGGTCTTCTGATAATGGTCCTGAAGGTCACTAAAAAGGATGTTTTAAAATCAAGCAGTGATGGTTCTATGGTTATCTCTATGTGGTAGTGATCTTGGGGTAATTGCTGTGTAATCTTGGTCTCTGATGAATCAAGAGTGGATTAGTAGGTTTAAAATAGACTCGACTTCATTCAGTCACAGCCATTTAAATGACTGGGGAGCTCTAGAAAAATTGATAGGGAGAATTGAGGCTTGTAGGGGCAAAAAATAGAAAGGGGGGGGGGGTATGTGGGCTTATTGGCCTAATTTGAGACAACTCTCCCCAGCAGATGGCACTAGATGCAAATTCTTGATAATAAAACTTGCAATATATTATGTTTAGTTTTAAACACTTAGGGCAGATTTATTTAAGTGCGAGGTACCGACAGAACCTCTCATTGTGCAATGTGGGTAATTGCCGGAGGAAACATCATGTTTGTCACACCCTATGGAACGCAAGAAAAAATAAGTACAGTTATGCTTCCCGGATAACCTACTTTAGAGCAGCGCGTGAGGTTCAGACAGTACCTCGCCGCTATATGCCCCGTAGAGAGAATTCAGCACAGTAGCCACAAAGTGTCTACGGAACGGCCAGGCGAAGGCACTTGGCGACCACCAACATCTCTAATTTTGTTAGTTACAATGTCGACATTCAGAATATTGAATGTTTCAGAGTGTTGACATTTTTGGCCAGAATGTCGAGATGCAACCTGACGACACTGACAAAAAGAAACTTATCAGGTAAGCCTTTGTCAGTGTCTACCCGTTGAATGTTGACATGTCAATCGTCAATATTGTGACCCTGTCGACTTCGTATTCCACAACCCCATCATAACCCCATCAGTATGCCTTCGATGAGCGAACAGTTTGATTGAAAGTGACAGAACACAAGCATTTCAACTGTAAGTAATACATTTTCCTCAGACTTTTAGGATTCAAAATATTGGTAATAACAGGGGGGATAGGTATTCCACCACTAATGGTGAGTATGACTTCCTCAAGGAAGTCATAGTGTCCATTAGTGGTGGACAGGGTAAAACGCATTGGTAAGTGCATGGTTTAGGACCCTTGGTGATTTATGTTAGTGTCCATTGTCCATGACCTTTAGAAGATCAGTCTTTGCATTTTTAATCATTGTACATCCGAATTTTGCTTTAAAATTAATAAATGCTGTGATGATTATATCTCACATTTATTTTTGCTCTGTTAGATGGTGTCAGACAGCATCGGATGAAGGGCTACATGGGCCTAGTGATGAAACAGAGGGCCTATTGTGAGCAGCAGAGTGACCAGTGCTTTGTGTAGGCAGTGCCATGTGAATGTATACACCCCCTATACAGTCAGTTCCAATGACTCCCTAAATACATAAAAGTAGAACAATTACATAATTTTGTGAGGAAAATAGACATTCAGTTTAATACTTATGATTTATGGTAGTCCATGTGGCCACCTGGGCATGATGATGGGCCTGTTTTTATGTGGAGGCCTGGGGCTGTAGTCTCATCTGCTCCATTGTGATTCTGGCCCTGGTTCTGATCACTTTGAGTATCAAGTGCTCATATTGATAAATAGTCATAGGACCGTGCAACAGAGACAGCAGAGATGACTGCAGCTGGGTTTCAATCAATATATCTACAGTAAAAAGGTGTCTAGGTAGACACGAACTGGTAGACAGGCAATAGGTCGACAGATACAATAGGGCCAACACACAAAAGGTTGACATGGATGAAGATCGATCGGTACCAAAGGTTAACATGATGAAAAGGTCGACATTGTAACGGTTGATACAAATATGGTTGCCACATGTTTATGGTTTATTTTTAGGGTTAGCCACTTACTGGAGGTTGTAGAAGGGACAGTTAAGGTTAGGCACTTACCCCGACGGTTAGGGTTTGGCACTTACCGAAGGGTTAGGGTAGAGCACTAGGATGGATGGTTAAGGCTAGACACTAGGTAGGATGGCTAGGGTTAGGCATTTACCCCGATGGTTAGGGTTAGGCACCAGGAGGGACAGTAAGGGTTAGTTACCAAGGGGAGGGTTAGGATGAAGAATAGGGTTAGAAAACAAAAAAGTGTTGACCATTTTTGTGTCAACCATTGCAATGTCGACCTTTTGTCCATGTTGACCTTTTGGACTTTTTGATCTTCATCCATGTCGACCTTTTGTGTGTCAACTCTTTGTACCTGTTCACTTTTTGTACCTGTCGACATATTGACTGTCTACCAGTTGGTGTCGATCTTTTGACTGTCTGTCTAATTACTGTAGATCTTTTAAAGCACACCCACTGCAGCTGTCATGTCAGTCAGTGCACAATGGCGTTCATGATCCCATGGACCCTAGTCAACGTACTGGTTTGGGACATCTTCCAACTCTGGATTGTTAAACAAAAAAAAAATAAGCTGGGCGGGAGCCCAGCTTGTCTAATGTTTGATCCAGTTATGGAACTGAGAGAGCCATGTGAGGAGGGCGGAAATGTGGCAACAACCTATGGTCCATAAACTTAAAAGAGGGACAGCAGTTTCCCCTGGACAGACACCCTGGAATAAAGACATCCAGCATCCATAAGTAATTGCCTGGTAACATTAAAAGATTTTCAGCATGGTATGGTGCACGCATTGAATGCATTCCCTCGTGCATTCATCATAGGTCAAGAAATATCCACATGTATTAATAATTTGAAAAATTCTAACTAAATTAGCTAGATTGAGATCATTAAGCTATATTACTGAGAAATGTCCCTGTTGTATTCCAGTCTATAGGACTCTGCTGTCTGATACACAAAGCATTTTCTGTATGTGAAACTCAGTGTACTGCTCATTTGTTCTGTATCTCCAGAGAAAGGAAAAATGTGCTTATACATTTCAAGGGCTTTTTTTGCCTTTTTATTCAGTGGCTGTGTGCTTCTTTCATGGATGTAATAGGAATCAGACCTTCAATGAAATACCTGCTTTAAAAAAGGATAAGAAAACCTAACACTGCATTGTAGAGGGGACTTCGGGGGTCACATAGCAAGATCTCAGAAAGTGCATCTAATCGCTCAAATAATGGAATAAACTTCCCTATCTAGTTCCTTACAATAGATGTCGATCCTTGGGCTGAGAGGTGTACGGCTCAGATGAAAACGTAATAAACGATGGGTACCGCAGGTGTTAAAGCTGATGGAAGCCATTATGAGGTGTATGCCCTGCCATCATTCCTCTTTCTCATGTGTTTATGTTCTCCCCAAAATCATGAACAGATTTCTGATGAAAACTTGCTCATGGCGCTTCTTTGTCCAAGTTTTATGGAGCCTTTTAAAGCTATTTTCCTATAGGAGGAAAAGCGTTAAAGACTTTATTACAGGTGCGGTGCCGTTGTTTTATCTTAATGGTTCACAAAATTAATATACTGTGAAAGCAAGAAGAAAACGAAAATC
The DNA here is from genome assembly GCA_031769625.1 of Taudactylus pleione. Taxonomy (NCBI): domain Eukaryota; kingdom Metazoa; phylum Chordata; class Amphibia; order Anura; family Myobatrachidae; genus Taudactylus; species Taudactylus pleione. The sequence continues at coordinate 8,504,382 of JAUIMM010000197.1, forward strand.
CCAAACTATACAGTATATAAGTTTCAATGCAGATAGCGCTGCATGTAAAAAATGATGTAAAAAATAGAAATAATCATAAAAATACAATTATATATATATATATATATATATAAAATATATATAGTCGTTCATCTGTAGCTCCACCCCCAGTAGCTCCACCCACAGTTCCTGAACCTATTTTCCAGAAAAATAGCTCTGTATATAAAAACAAATACAGTGGCACCAGTATCTCAGTGTGGTCAATGTTTCATTTTATTGCAAAATTTCGTAAGGACAAAGACATTTTGCAATAAAATGAAACGTTGACCACACAGAGACACTGGTTGGTGTTAGGTGTTAATACACTGCAAGTACTACGGTTTGCAAGACCTGTGAGTGCCACTGTATATGTTTTCCACATGCATTGACCCAGCCTGGAGGCACCCAGGCACGGTGGATGGATTTTTATATTGAGTGCCGGCTTTCTCTGTTATTTATATATATATATATCTATATACATATGTATATATATATATATATATATATATAGTGTTCACCCTAGCTCTGGCGGCAGGCAGGGCGCCGGAGCTAGAGGGGGCGTGGCTGAAAAGGGGGCATGGCCATAAAAATGGGGCGTGTCTATAAGACGCGTCCCCTTTTTTGTCATACTTGGGGGCGTGCTATTCTCCGGCGGTGACCGGGTCACCGCACATTTCTCCACCCGCGGGACACTGCGTCCCGCGGGTGAAGACGGCACCAGCAGGCTGTGAGGGCAGGGCGCTTTTTGCCCTCCTTCTGGAGGGCAGGGCGCTGCGCCCCACTAAAACAGCCTAGTGGGAATGCTATATATATATATCTCCGAGCGTAGTGGCACTCTTCGGTCTTCTTAAAAATAATGATGACACTAAGATCATAGTTTCCAGTGGTTCGGGTTTATTAGACCCATCTTCAGGGTACAAATATGACAATCTTACCTATACATAGTCACCCAGTGTGAGTCAGTTGCCGGTCAGACACGGGCTTCGTCCGTAGTGCATGCAGAACTTCCGGGTAGCTCTCGGGAGCTGACCAGTGTTCAACATTCACTGAGTATCTACAAATAGGTAAGAACATATTTTTGTATTTTGTGTATGCTGCCTGAGGTAGGGTAATAAACCTGAAACGTTGCAGGAGTTATGGACTAAGGGGGAGATGTACTAAGCTCTGGAGATTGATAAATTGGAGAGTGATAAACTACCAACCAATCAGCTCCTAACTGTAATGCTACAGTCTGTGTTTGAAAAATGACAGTTATGAGCTGATTGGTTGGTAGGTTATCACTCTCCAGTTAATCACTTTCCAGAGCTTAGTACATCTGCACTGTGAAAAGCCTGATGAGTGCCGCTGTACTCCTATAGGTGTGTTTGTGTGTGTGCTTATAATTGATCCACATGGAAAGTGTATGAAGCACCCCAAACAGATGATCAAAACAAAGATCATAAGTAAATCATCAGGTATAAGAGCAGTGTCGGACTGGGGCATTAAGGGCCCACCAGGGAAATGCAGAGGCAGGGGCCCGCTGAAGCGGTGTGACCAACTATTGGGTAGGTGTGGTCTTTAACGGGAGGTGCGTGAACATCCCACAAAGGAAACAGCATAATAGTATGCATTCGCAGACAGCGTAGTGACCAATTTGGTCTAATACATTTTACTGTATCTGTACCCACTTTAGTCTAATAATAATAACATGATTGTGTATGCGTTCATCCACACCACTTTTCTGATTGTCAGTCACTTGCCATGGGGAGAAGGCGAGGATGTGGAGTGGGACAGAGGCACAGATGGAAAAGAGGGCAAAGGCACAAATACCAGTGGGGCAGAGGCACAGCTGGGGAAGGTGTAGAGGGACAGATGGGGAAAGTGACAGAGGGACAGGTGGGGAAAGTGACAGAGGGACAGATGGGGAAAGTGGCAGAGGGACAGGTGGGGAAAGAGACAGAGGGACAGGTGGGGAAAGTGACAGAGGGACAACTGTGGAAGTTTTGAAGAGGGACAGCCGAGGAAGGTGGCAAAATGACAGCCATGGAAGGGTGGCAGAGAGACAACCGTGGAAGGGTGGCAGAAGGACAGCCGTGGAAGGTAGAAAAAGGGACAGCAGTGGAAGGTAGCAGGACAACCATGGAAAGTGGAGGGGGACAGCCGTGGAAGGTGGCAGTGGGACAACCGTGGAAGGTGGCAGAGGGACAGCCATGGAAGGTGGCAGAGGGGCAGCCGTGGAGGGTACAGCCATGGAAGGTGGTAGGACAGCCGTGGAAGGTAACAGCGGTACAGCCGAGGAAGCTGACAGAGGGACAGCCATGGGAGGTGGCAGAGGGACAGCCAATGAGGGTGGCAGGGGGACAGCCATGGAAGGTGGCAGAGGGACAGCTGTGGAGGGGACAGTCATGGAAGGTGGCAGTGGGACAGCCGTGGAAGGCGGCATCGGGACAGCCATGGAAGGTGGCATCGGGACAGCCATGGAAAGTGGCAGAGGGACAGCTGTGGAGAGGACAGCCATGGAAGGTGGCAGAGGGACAGCCATGGGAGCTGACCAAGTACAGTCGTGGAAGGCAGAGGGGGACAGCTATGGAAGGTACAGTAGCAGAGGGACAGCTGTGGAAGGTTGAAGAGAGACAGCCGTGGAAGGTGGCTGAAGGACAACCAAGAAAAGGGGCAGCCGAGAAAGGGGGACAGCCAGGGAAGAGGGACAAAAGGACAGCCAGGGAGAAAGGCAGAGGGACAGCTGCAGAAGACAGGCAAGGGGAGAGCTGGTGAAGGGGTAAAAACACCTCTGGAAAGAGGAGCCTTGTACATGTGGTAGGGATTATAGATTGTAAAATCCACTGGGGCAGGGACTGACGTGAAAGGCCAAATATTCTCTGTAAAACGATGCGGAATATGTGTGCACTATATAATACATAATATCGCTGGCACATAGACTGGTTGCAATACCCTGTGCACAACATAATAATACACCCATTAGTACACTTGTATTTATAATTAATACATCTGTAAAATAAGTTTGCATAATCAATTTTGTTGGTGGGGGCCCCCACAACCTAGTTGCCCCAGGGCCCACCACAAGCTCTAATTTGGTCCTGTCTATGCTTGCTGACACAAACTATTACATTTCTGTTTTGGTAATCGTTTTTATTTTATTTTGGGGAGACAGACTGACAGTGTATGTTAGCAAGCATAGACAGAGGGCTCGATTTTGTTGGTGGGGGCCCCCAGACCTGCTCGCTAGATGCATACGATGCATACGATCGCACCCAGCGTATGCAAATCCTGCCAACCCACAGTAAGGCAGGCAATCGCACGGCAAGGCGTTAGCACGCCCACTATGTCTTGGCGTGCGATCGCTTTGTGCATGCAGATGCCCACTAGCCTGTTAAGGATACTGCCTTTGAACCTCTATATACCCCTGCCTATACCTTCTAATATCCTTCCTATAAACCTCTAAGGATGACGCTAATTTGCGTACGCAGTCATCCAGTAAATAAAGACTACAGACTTAGAACATGTGGCTACAAAGCACAAAGTATTATTCAAGTAAAAGTACAGCAGTTATATGCTATGATCCTCATATAATCTTAGCGCAAAGAGATTATACATACCCAAGTACAATTATACATACGCAGCGCTCTCTGGTCCAGATGTTAGGCATCAGCAAGAAACCCCTCGTCAATCAGCATTCAGCACAAAGACTAGGAACCCAGGGTCAGAGCATATTTATACCCCCCAGAAATAAACAACACAATAGAGAAGTTTGTTGCTAATACCATTGGTCGTAACGGAGAGGGCATATGTTACAAGGCATTTGACAGGTTGATTCAAATAGACACAACCCAGCCTCTAACAACTGGGGGTCTCTGGTTTCCTGCCTCATGCAACATCCTGACAGTTGTTCATATAATGTACATTTTGTTGCTTGAAGTCTCTGCGGTCCATAAGTTGAGAATGCATGATGCGATCTCCACACCGATGGTACCGGAATACTGTTGAAAGAGTACGCATCAGTACAATACCAATCACGGCTTACTTATCATGTATAAAACCTTAGTTACCAAATAATCTTTATTTCACAGCATTTATGCTAAATGAACAAACTTAAATATTATACTTTAAAGCTTATTAAACCTTTTATGTGAATATGTAAAGTGTAAGTATGCGGGGTGTGATGTAAAGACGCTAGTTAACTTGGGGCAGATGCGTGCGCATGAAGCTAATAAACAGCGTTTTCATGCAGGATCTTATGCATTTGCTAATATGCGATTAGTTACCAGCGCAATTGTGCGTATTAATGTGTGTATGAGAAATGGTGCACTTAAATCTCACTTAAACTAAGTGAACACCTAGCAGTGTGGAATGCTGAGCCTTATAGTTCCACATGCCCCCCTCTCTCAGCAGCCCCCACCCTTCCCAGGCTCAAAAGTACAGTCCTTTTTTCTCCCAGGTTCTTGTGTAAATGCAAATTAGCACAGCTACAAGACCCAAACCTCAGATAACACTCTTGGCTTTGAAGGTATTTTATTGTAGGAAGCCTGCTAATGTAAGGTGCTACAAGTTACCCTCTTGCTGTATTCCAGCAGGGCCACCTGGAGTGAGAGCAGACGTTATGTCCAGGAAGCTTGTCTACACAAGCTAGTTGTCACGTGGCCATTTGCTCTGTTCAGCTAATGCAATCCAATTTTGACATACTGTTCAGCCATTTCTGAAATATATCCTTTAGGGGAATTATAATAATATACACTTTATGCAGAGCACCCAAACTACGTAAAGTCATAAAATGGGCTTTTGGTGAATTGCCATAACTTATGGCAATGGTCACAGATGCAATCGCATGATGCTAATAGTAATATCGCCACATGTACTAAAGTGTGAGTTTATCTAAAATGGCGCTTAGGCGGCCATTCGCAAAATGGCGTCTTGCGATCTCATTTCCAAGATGGCGTCTTGCGGCCAGTCGCAAGATGGTGTCGCTGCGATTCAATTTTAAACTGATCTTGTCTCAGCCAATAATCCAGCTTTGACAGTCCACCCTTTGATAGTGAGCAACATGCTATCAATATCAGATTTTAAAATATAATTTAGGCTTACATTTATATACTATTTAGTGTTATTATGGGATGGCACAAGGTGGTTCTTAATCCATCAATAATGTGTCTCTGAGTGGGGACATAAAACTACTATTATACGCACACCGCGGATCTTGGAAGATCATGTGAAAGGTGTGGGGATACACCAGTCCTATAAAGGCAGTCGTGAAGGTGAATTGAGACTTTACATTATCTGAGGTTTTTTTTAAAATAACATTTCAATAATACATTATATGCATGTCTAAATATAAGACATTAAATGATGGTATTTCCTAGTTCAGGGCTGTAATGCAGTTCTGTATTTACCTCGGTATTCATACTGACCACCATCATAATTTTGTTCTTTCGTTTTATTCTATTTTTACATTTTCCACACTTCAACACAATAGGAACATACCGGACACATATGCCAATTATTATGATGACAATCAGTATAAGGATTAAGAATTTGCCTATACTGGAGATCATTTCCTGGACCCATTCCCCTAGACCTGAGAACCATTTCACTGGGTTCAGCCATGAAACCCATCCTTCTATCTTCTCCCTTACTTCAGCCACTGAAGCGTTATGCTTCTTACGAAACTCCCATTTTAGCTGCAGAATTTTATCCATCTTCCGGTCTATCACCTCCTTGGGGTCGCTGGTATCATTGGTGACATAGGTGCAACATTTTACTCCAAATTGGGTGGCCAATGTTATGCAATACCCTCCAGTAACAGCAGTTAAATAATTTAACACTACCCTGTGTTGCACAAGTTCTTTCTTGTACGCTTGCAATTCTCTCCCTGTATACCTGAATGTGTCATCGTACATCTCGGTGATATTATCTATCAATTTAGCAAGTTCCTGAATTTATTTAAAGTTTAATGTACCCCGAGCGATCCTGGTGGGATCCAATGCGACTAAAACTTGAAAGCCAGTTGTCTCACTAATTAACTGTGGCTTTGTGCACGTCACCAGGTATCATATTTCGTTTGCCTCTGTGTTCATATTGTGTGTGAAGATATGGTGACGGTGTGTTTTTATGTATACCAAGCATTTCAACATGTGTGAGGGTCATAACTTCTGGGGTTACTCTTCCCAGGTAACACAAACCTTCGGAACTCGGGGAGAGCCACTTATACACTTTTCTTCCACATATAAAATATACATTATCAGGGTGAACATAAGGAATGGTATGCATCATTATCATTAAGCACATTTCCCTTGCAAACAATCCTATTTCTGGGTCTTCCATCTGGTACATGCAAATTTCTGGCTGTATTATTTTAGCACAATAACCATCTGGCACCTTACCAATAATTTCTTTGGTGGAATTCAATGTATACCGATACCTAAAATGTTTCCCACTAGATTTAATTGAGCATAACAGATCATGGTTTATGGACTCATTATCAGCTCTTTGTGAGAAGATCATCGTCTGATTATTCCCCGTCACTTCCCAACTCCCGGGTTTATTGGAGCTGGTTATGTTTAAACACAAAAGTGATCTATCTACTTGGAATTGATATAGTTTGAAATGAGGTGGTTTGGATGAGAGAAATTTTCCATCCAATGTTTTCCCTTTTTGTAATTCTAAAATTTCCATGATATTCAGTGGAAATGGCACCAACCCTACATTATGCTGTCCCTGTGGCACATGTGAACACACCCAGCAATCAGTTTGATTTAACACTTTGCCTACCATGCTATGATAATCCTCTAAAGGATACCCACCCCAGTACGGGATATATTTAGGTTGGCACCGTTGGATACAGTTCTCATCAACTAGGGACCTACAAAGCTCACAAATACAGGAATCTTCAGACGATAAACCTCCACCATCCCCGAGTATCCGGAATGACAGCTCTCTTAACAATAACAGTACTAAGATTGGTCAGACACTCCCCTGATTGGCATTGCACTCCTCCTGACTCCACTCCATCAGCACTGCCATCAGTTCCCATTTCCTCAATCGGTCTCCCATCACAGAAACTGGATATTCCCGAACCGACCAGGATGGTGAACACTCTAAAAGAGAATATGAAAATGAACACAGCAGGCCCGTCCATTGCCACAACAAGACCTGCAAATTTCTCTTAGTTCAGGTATCTCACTACGACCTTTTCAATCCTCCCGGAACAAGCTCGCGAGCGACAGGTCCACGCTATCAGCCTTGTCTCCGACTTGTTTCTCCACCGGTTGATTGACCTTTTTGCAGTGAGTGGAATGGACCCAGGTATCTCTCTGAGCCACCTTCAAAGATGTAGTACTTGTCAGCAGCACCTGGTATGGACCTTCCCACCGATCAGTCAAACAACCTGAACGCAAGAAATTTCTGATCATAACATATTCTCCTGGTTCAACATCATGACAGTTAGTTTCAGGCATATCATGGGACAACAATTTCAGTTTCTGCTGCTGTTGCTTTAACTTCTTACTCATTGATATAAGATACTTTACAGTTACCTTGTTGTTACCCTTCAAGTCTTCCTGTGGACTTATAATCAAATGAGGTTGTCTACAGAACAGTATTTCAAATGGGGACAGATTTAGAGGGGGTCTAGGAGTGGTCCTTATGCTATGTAGGACCAAAGGTAACGCTTCTGGCCATCCTAGTCCAGTCTCTGTCCTGGTTTTACTTAACTTATTTTTAATAGTCCCATTCATCCTCTCTACCTTGGCGCTGGCTTGCGGTCGGTAGGGGGTGTGAAGTCGGCTATTAATACCCATCAGCATACACATATTTTGAAAAACATCACCTGTGAAATGAGTACCCCTGTCACTCTCAATGATTTTAGGGATACCGTACCTGCATACAAATTCCTGAACTATTTTCTTGGCAGTAAATGCAGCAGTATTAGTGGCCGCTGGGTAGGCCTCAACCCAATTAGAAAATATATCAGTGCACACTAATACATACTTAAGATTCCTGCAGGGTGGTAATTGGATGAAACCAATTTGTATCACCTGGAAAGGTCCATCAGTCGTTGGAATGTGGGATGGTTCGGTAGGGATCGCTTTCCCTATGTTCTTCCTCAAGCAGGTCAGACAGGACATTGCTATCTTTTCTGCTTGTGAAGAAAAACCTGGTGCGCACCAGTATGCTCTCACCAACTTGCACATGCCTTGTTTTCCCAGATGAGTCAGACCGTGTGCTGCCTCAGCCAGGCTGGGGTAATATGCCTTGGGGGCTACTGGTTTACCTTGTCCGTCCCTCCAGAGCCCGGAGGACTCTTGCCCACATCCCTTGGACTTCCAAATGGACTTTTCCTGAATTGAACACAAATTTTGCATCTCAATTAATTTCAGCATATCAATTGTTTGGAAAGACATAATTTTTTCAGTGGGAGAAAACATTTTTAACCCTGCTGCCCATTTTGCAGCTTCATCGGCTCTGTTGTTGCCCAGTGACACCGGATCATCCTCACATGTATGGGCTTTACATTTAATTACTGCCACCGCTTTGGGCAGTTGGATTGCTTCTAAAAGATATTTTATGTGTCGGGAATGTGCAACTGGTGTGCCTGCTGCTGTCATAAAATTTCTCAGACGCCATAGAGCCCCAAAATCGTGCACCACCCCGAACGGTACCTCGAGTCAGTGTAAATGTTAGCAGATTTGCCTGCTGCCAGTTCACACGCTCTAGTTAGTGCTACTAACTCTGCCACCTGGGCTGAGTGAGGAGGACCAAGAGGTTTAGCTTCTATGATGTCTGTGTCATTTACAACAGCATAACCTGTACATAATTCACCTGTGTCTGTTTGTCTATGACAACTCCCATCCGTATAAAAAGTCACATCCACATTCTCTAAAGGTGTGTCGTGTATGTCAGGTCTAGCACTAAAGGTCTGATTCAGATATTCCATACAATCGTGTGTATCATTATGTCCGCTGAACTCACCTCCCGCCAGCAACTCGCCTCCCTCCACCCTTTGTACATCATGTTGTACACATGGTAAATACGTTGCTGGATTCAGCGTGCTGCAACGTTTAACAATGATGTTTGCGGGTGCGATTAGAGCTAGTTCCCATTAGGTAGACCTAGCCGAAGAGACGTGTCTGGTTTGAGCTGAGTTCAACAGAGCAGATACAGCATGGGGAGTGTAGACAATCATATCATGACCCAATACTACGTCCTCACTTTTACTCACCAATAAAGTGGTAGCTGCTAGACTTCTCAAACAAGTGGGGAGACATCTTGCCACAGTGTCCAATTGGGCACTGTAGTATGCTACGGGCCTACTGGCATCTCCATGTTTTTGTGTAAGGACACCTGCAGCACAACCATCGGCTTCCGTACAATACAAATCAAAAGGTTTTTCATAATCAGGTATTCCCAATGCAGGAGCTTTTGTCAGACTATCCTTAAGATTAAGAAAAGCCTGCTCTGTTTCCTCTGTGTGTATGACACGACCGGGCTTTGAGGAAGAGTCTAATTCCTGTAAAGGCAAGGCCAAAATAGAAAAACCTGGGATCCACATTCTACAGTACCCACACATTCCCAAGAAGGTACGAATTTGCTGTTGATTCTGCGGCAGTGTCATGTTCTGTATGGCCTGGATTCTATCATTTGTAAGATGTCGTAACCCCTGGGTTAGGCAGTGTCCCAAATATTTCACTCTGGATTGGCATGGCTGTAGTTTGTCCTTAGCAACCTTGTGTCCTGTATGCGAGAGATGAAGCAACAAAAGTTTAGTATCATTCAAACATGACATAAACGAGTCAGAACATAGCAATAAATCGTCCACATATTGAATTAGAACAGATCCATTGGCAGCTTGAAAAGATTGTAAACAGTCATGCAATGCCTGGGAGAAGATACTGGGGCTGTTTATGAAACCTTGGGGTAACAGTGTCCATGTGTATTGTACACCTCTGTATGTAAATATGAATAGATACTGACAGTCAGGGTGGAGAGGCACAGAGAAGAAAGCAGAACAGAGGTCAATGACAATGAAATGGGTTGCATTTGGTGGGATCTGCATCAGGATGACAGCTGGATTTGGCACTACAGGGAATTGGCTCTCTACTACCTTATTAACACCTCTAAGGTCTTGGACCAGCCTATAACCCCTCCCACCACTCTTCTTCACTGGGAAGATGGGACTGTTGGCTACACTAGCTGTACGAACTAAAATTCCCAGTTGCAATAATCGCTCAATTATTGGAAAAACCCCTAATTCTACCTCGTGTTTTAATGGGTACTGGGGAATTTTTTCAGCTTGCCTACCGCTTTTTAAATTTACCATTTAAGGGCTTACGTTTGCCATTAATCCAGTGTCCTGTCCATCCTTAGTCCAAAGGGAATCTGGAATTTGGGACAACATTTCATCTACCTGAGATGGATTTTCATTTAAACTTGTAGAGTGATATATTATCCTTTGGGGAGTGTCCAACATATCCCGCACCTCGTGTGCAACTCTCTCTGGGATATCTAAAAATACACCATCAGGGGTGCAATATATAACACATCCCATCTTACATAACAAGTCTCTACCCAGCAGGTTAGTAGGAGTCGCAGCAGCCAGAAGGAAAGAATGCCTGGTATGCAACGGCCCAATAGTAACCTCTGTGGACTTTGTTAAAGGATAATGTTCCACTTTACCTGTTACACCCATTGTTGGTACTGTCTCATTGGTCACCTGTAAATTAACAGGAGATTTTATCACTGACCTGCTCACCCCTGTGTCTACAAGAAAAGGATATTCAGTACCAGCTACATCAACCATCATGACCGGTTCTTCCCTAGTACTTCCCGTTAACCTAACTATCTGTAGACTACAGGTATGACCTGACCCCTAGCATTGGCTACCATTCTCCAATAAATCATTTATCCACAATTGGAGCTGGTGCCTGCTGGACATTTGCTGGTCTCTGTGCATATCCCTTATGGGGATGTTCAGGTCTTCCCTGATTTGGGGTTCCTACTCTTTTTACTGTACAGTTTCTACTTAAGTGTCCTGTTTGTTTACAATTAAAACATGTTCGTGAATCGGGTTTGAACAGAGTAAAGGTGGTGGATATGGGTAAGGATAGGAAGGGTAAGGGTATTGTGGGGGATATGAGGTTTGTGAGTAGTATGGGACCTGTGTTTGTATAGGGTTTGTGGAATAGAGCTGTGTTTGTTGTTGCGTGGGGTTAGTGAGGGCATATAACTGTTCAGTTGTAAGTGTGTGTGCAGATGCAAGTGTGTCTGTTGGCTGTGATGTTATCGTCATTCCCTCCAATGCTTGTATAATGACAGCCATTAGTTTTTCGCTCTGGGTCTCTGTCTTCTTTGAGATGTTTTTATCATGTTCTATGGCAGATTCTATGAGGGTATCTATTGTGACTCCCCTCCAGCCAGGTTGTGAGGTCTGAACCCGAGTCTTTAAATTCTCTTTCAGACTGTCCATGAGTACCGTGACTATCATTCCCCTGTGGTGAGTGCTATCTTTAATATCTTCTAACCCAGTGTACTGGGTGATAGCCTGCAGAGCCCGGTCGCAATAATCTTCTGCAGATTCACTCTCCTTTTGCTTAATGGTGAAAATTTTGTTCCAGTTAACTACTACCGGAAAATATATACCCATTTGAGTTACAATGCGGGAAATGTTACCTTGGTTTACTTGGTCTGTTAAGGGAACGTCACCATCCAATACACAATCCGTGATAAATTTAGTCACGTCGGTATTGCGTGGTAGACAGGCCCTTAACACCACACGTCAATCTTTATTAGTTGGCTCATGAGAACTACCCAAATTTCTCAAAAATCTTTGACATTTGGCTAGTTCCTTTTTGGGATCGGGGAAATCATTTATGATGGAATTTAGTTCTGCTCTTGTCCAGGGACAATGCATTTCTACTTCCCTCGTGGGCACTACACCGTTCGCACCTGCATTTCCATTCGGAACGGTTATTGTCCGAATGGGATGCAGACCGGCAGCACTGCTACCTTTGACCTTGTTACCTGGCTGGGGGTTTAATCTGTTGCTGCTACGTATGGTATTAACAACTTCCTCTATGGGTGCAGAGGGTGTTAGCACTTCCCTTGCTGTTACCGATGGAGATGGTGGCACCACTCGTGATTGTGGTGATGCAGCATCTATCATTTGCACAGCATGGGAAATGGCAGTCATTACAATAGGCTCATCATCCACATCATAAACATTTTCTTTATGGTTGCTTAAGAGAGGGTACAATTGCTTGTTACATTTTTCTGGGTATTTTTGGTAACTGTACTTGCACCTCCATCCACATAAGGTGGGGGTGGTGAGCATGAACTGCTGGCAATACTCTCCACAATGCTACATTGCTGCACGTGCATGCCACCCGTATTGCAATTCAGCGTCGCGGATGTATTCTCTGGCAATGCGCTCGCAATGCTAGTTTGCGTCGCTTGCACATTTTTAAGCCACGCATCCCCTTCATGCTGCCACAACTTTAAACATTCATAAGATTTGACATTTTTCTCTCGGGAGCGCATCAGACTGATGTGATCCCGGACATTATCTAGTACATTTTTATCAAAACTACCAATTCTGGGAAACGGTCTAACACTTTTCATCGTCATTTTAAACCATACATCACAATACCTTATCGCATAAGTACCGTACTAAGTATGCATAATACGATGGGCCGATCCAAATGGCACTTCCATTAGCAACACATCATTGTCTTACATCTCTATTGTTTGCATGGCCCCCATTCTGAGACAACTCCTATGCTTTTCAATAAAGAATTAAACTGATGAAAGACAATCAAGATACTTTCACTTACCTGTGGATGTTTTAAACGGCAGAGCCCACACACCTGGATAAGATTTGAAAAAGGCAACTTCCACACCCGGATAAGATTTAGTAAGGCAACTTCCACACCTATGGAAGTTTAAGTAGGCTACTTCCACGCACCTCTCTACAACAAAGACAATATGTACACCTGCTACTGTGTATAGAACGGTAAGCTACTTACCGAGTGACTAGCACTTAGCCCTTAAAGGTCATACGGTACCTCTAACTGTAGGGAACAAGTTACCCCTACCAACAAATACTCACTGTTACACACTTTTTCCTGCGCAGAAAAATACAAATTAACCCAGATATTGATAACAATTGAAAAATTTAAACCTCAACGGCTTTATTTAAACACGTGGCAGCACAACCGGAAGTACGTATACGTTATTGTGCGACCAGTCACATACAGAATAATGCGACTACCACACAACCGTATGACAACTTTTTAGCTGCATACGCAAAAGTGCGTCTTTACTGTGCGCAAACTGCGACTCAGCCGCGTGCTCAATACTGCGGCACCCCTTTAAACGTTAGGTTCTATCAACAAAGGAAAACAAACTTTTTCCTCTCTTGTCCCTGGATTCTAGTCAGCTTCCTTGGCTCACACGAAAATGGATAGCGATCTTTCAGCACAAAGCAGTTGCAGGTAAACCCTGCAGGTGGCCACTCCACCCTTTGCTGAGATATTGATAACCGTATGTGCCGTGTGAGTAGGTAAGTGACTTCACGATGAGCCCCCAACTAAGGATACTGCCTTTGAACCTCTACCTCTGCCTATACCTTCTAATATCCTTCCTATAAACCTCTAAGGATGACACTAATTTGCATACGCAGTCATCCAGTAAATAAAGACTCCAGACTTAGAACATGTGGTTCCAAAGCACAAAGTATTATTCAAGTAAAAGTACAGCAGTTACACGCTATGATCCTCATATAATCTTAGCGCAAAGAGATTATACAGACCCAAGTACAATTATACATACGCAGCGCTCTCTGGTCCAGATGTTAGGCATCAGCAAGAAACCCCTCGTCAATCAGCATTCAGCACAAAGACTAGGAACCAAGGGTCAGAGCATATTTATACCCCCCCAGAAATAAACAACACAATAGAGAAGTTTGTTGCTAATACCTTTGATCGTAACGGAGAGGGCATATGTTACAAGGCATTTAACAGGTTGATTCAAATAGACACAACCCAGCCTCTAACAACTGGGGGTCTCTGGTTTCCTGCCTCATGCAACATCCTGACAGTTGTTCATATAATGTACATTTTGTTGCTTGAAGTCTCTGCGGTCCATAAGTTGAGAATGCATGATGCGATCTCCACACCGATGGTACCGGAATACTGTTGAAAGAGTACGCATCAATACAATACCAATAACGGCTTACTTATCATGTATAAAACCTTAGTTACCAAATAATCTTTATTTCACAGCATTTATGCTAAATGAACAAACTTAAATCTTATACTTTAAAGCTTATTAAACCTTTTATGTGAATATGTAATGTGTAAGTATGCGGGGTGTGATGTAAAGACGCTAGTTAACTTGGGGCAGATGCGTGCGCATGAAGCTAGTAAACAGCGTTTTCATACAGGATCTTATGCATTCGCTAATATGCGATTAGTTACCAGCGCAATTGTACGTATTAATGTGTGTATGAGAAATGGTGCACTTAAATCTCACTTAAACTAAGTGAACACCTAGCAGTGTGGAATGCTGAGCCCTATAGTTCCACACGCCCCCCTCTCTCAGCAGCCCCCACCCTTCCCAGGCTCAAAAGTACAGTCCTTTGTTCTCCCAGGTTCTTGTGTAAATGCAAATTAGCACAGCTACAAGACCCAAACCTCAGATAACACTCTTGGCTTTGAAGGTATTTTATTGTAGGAAGCCTGCTAATGTAAGGTGCTACAAATGACCCTCTTGCTGTATTCGAGCAGGGCCACCTGGAGTGAGAGCAGACGTTATGTCCAGGAAGCTTGTCTACACAAGCTAGTTGTCACGTGGCCATTTGCTCTGTTCAGCTAATGCAATCCAATTTTGACATACTGTACAGCCATTTCTGAAATATATCCTTTAGGGGAATTATAATAATATACACTTTATCCAGAGCACCCAAACTACGTAAAGTCATGAAATGGGCTTTTGGTGAATTGCCGTAACTTATGGCGATGGTCACAGATGCAATCGTATGATGCTAATAGTAATATCGCCACATGTACTAAAGTGTGAGTTTATCTAAAATGGCGCTTAGGCGGCCATTCGCAAAATGGCGTCTTGCAATCTCATTTCCAAGATGGCGTCTTGCGGCCAGTCGCAAGATGGTGTCGCTGCGATTCAATTTTAAAGGTGATCTTGTCTCAGCCAATAATCCAGCTTCGACACTGTCCTAAGACACCCACTTGCGCAAGTCATCTCCAGGAAGTGTATGCAATCATCGGTACATCGGGTACCATCGGATGCAATCGCAGCGCTTGAGACAGACCATACCCTACCGTAAGCACTGCGAACACTTCAGTGTCAAAACCAGCCAGTTGACATGTACTATGATACTGTCTTATAATTATGCACACCTCTGAACGCCGTTGAGATGCTCAGGCATGCCTGCGTTCGCACCTCTACTCCCCCGTTTTTAATTGCCAGCCTCTGTTACCATCTACAAACGGCTTCCTCTGTCACTCACTCTGCTGGGCAGTCTATTTGCAGCGAGCGAACGCTTCCCGATCTCTCGCACTGGTTCGTGTACGCACACTGTGATGCATACGCATGCGCAGAATGTGAAAATCATCCAGCTATGAGCTAACGCATCCTAGCCAGTGGCGGAACTCCCGGAGACAATGGAGTCATTTGCCGCCGGGCTCCAGCCCTTAAGAGTGCACCTGGCTCCATTGTCCCCCGGGCCATTCCGGGCACTGCTATGGAGATGGAGCGCCGCTGATTCTTTCTCCACCTCCAGCGGCGTCAATACAGGGGGTCCTATTTGCCGGGCGCCCGCTGAGTGTGCTACCAGCGGGCGCCTGGCTCCTTCTTTCCCCCCGGCGACAGCCGGAGGAACGAAGCTCACTCCTGAGCTCCGCCTCCGGGTCCCGCAATGCACTATGGGAGTGACGTCATGACATCACTCCCATAGTTCCGCGGAGCGAGCACCGGGGACGGAAGGCAGCAGCACTGGAGCGGGGTTTCAGGTAAGTATTGTTTTTGTTTTTTGTATGTGTGTGCGCTCGCGGGGGGGGCTCACTACAGGGGGCATTACTGGGGGCTCATTACTGGGGGCACTACGGGGGCTTACTACAGGGGGCATTACGGAGGCTTACTATAGGGGGCATTATGGGGGCTTACTACAGGGGGCATTACAGGGAGCTGACTACAGGGGGCATTACGGGGACTTACTACAGGGGGCATTACGGGGGCTTATTACAGGGGGCTTACTGCAGGGGGCAGTACTGGGGGCTTACTACAGGGGGCATTACGGGGGCATTACAGGGGGCACTACAGGGGGCTTATTACAGGGGGCTTACACCTGGGGGCACTACAGGGGCCCTTACTACTGGGGCACTGCAAAGGGGTACCAATACTGGAGGTACTGCATAGGGGGACCATTACTGGGGGGCACAACATAGGTGGCACTGCATAGGGGGACCTCTACAGAGGGCACTGCACAGGGGGACCACTACTGGGGGTACTGCATAGGGGGGTGGCAGCTGGGGCTGGCATAGGTGCTGGGTGGGTGGTACATTTTAATTTGGGGGGGGCACCGACATTTATCTTGCCTCCGGGCACCTGGGATGAAGTTACGCGACTGATCCTAGCGAGCGGGACTGAATCAGGTCCAGAGTGTGATCTGATGCTGCCTGTATTTTACACTGGTAGCTTGTATTTTCATACCCAGCCAAGTAAATATAAAATCAAACATTTCCTCCAGTCCACTACCAGTAATTCCAACCTTATTGGCTTAAGAGGCCTTCCAGTCTACTGGGTGTGACTGTGGATAAATTCTTTCTGTGTTCCAGGCTCCTCTGTGTCTGGGCTCCTCCCCCTGCTGATGTTAGCACAGGACTCAGTGTGTGCAGTGCTGTCAATCGCAGAGATGTTCAGCCCGCCTCTCTCTGCCCCTCCGTCCCACCCCCCTAACGTTATCACAGCTGGCTTCAGTGACTATGGGGTCTATTTACTAAGCAGTGTTAGGAAGCAGAGTGAAAAGTGATAAGGTGCCAGCCAATCAACTCCTAACTGCCATCTCACAGGCTGTGTTTGAAAAATGACAGTTGGGAGCTGATTGGCTGGCACCTTATCACTTTTCACTCTGTCTCCTAGCACTGCTTAGTAAATAGACCCTATTATGTAATTTAGCTGAGCAACTAATGTTCAGCAAGCTGCCCGCCCCTTCCCGTCCCCCCCTCTCCTCCCGCCGCCACATCCAGGACAGTCACAGCGGAGCTTAGGAGGAAGAAGAAGCTTGTGATAAGCTCCTCCCCCGTGACATCACCACTGATTCCGGATGAAGGAATCAGTGGTGTTAGAAGCCAGGCTGCCTGGCGCACACAGCTCACTGCCGCACAACCGCCAATCACCTTCCACCCAATAAAATACAGCGCCAGTTGCAGGGGCTAAGCCACGCCCTCCCGCAATAGTGGGTGTTGCTATAAATTACCGGGGCCCACCGGGGAATACCCTGAATCCCCGGCAGCCCAGTCCAAGCCTGTATAAGAGTATACAAGCCCTTAAATTAACACCTGCTCCCATTTATTTAAAAAAATAGTAACATATTTATTTGTCCAATTCCAGCATCTGCCACGCTTTCAGCCAGTAATTAATTTAAACATTTCCACAAATTTTATAATGTTTAACTAAGTGGCCGTAAGCTCGAGGTCCCATTGCAGCCTTGCGTGATGTTAGGGAGTGTGTATTATTTGAAGGTAATCTAAACATTGGTTATTTTTGTTTGCACCTTGTGCAAAAATAAACAATATTTTAGTACCATAACATCCGGCGGAGACACATCACACAAAGGCTCCTACAGGATCTCGCACTTGATTGAATCGACCCCTGTGGGGATGATTTACAGCTGAACATAGAAGAAACCCTTTTGTATATAAGTGAATTTTGCCTGCACATTTGTATTATGTGCAATAACGGAATCGGTATGAATTGTGTCCGGCGGTTTTCAAATCCCAACAGCGGCTGGCCGACATGGCTGGAAATCCCGATCGTCCCAAGGTAAGTATTAACTATCCTAACCCCCCCCCCCTAACCCTAACCCTCCTTAGGGGTGCCTAACCCTAACCTTCCCCCCAGTGCCTAACCCTTATCCCCGCTCTAAGTGCCTAAACCTAACCCCCCCTTCCCCGCCGCCTAAAACTAAGTCTCCCCCAGGGGTGCCTAACTATAACCCTCCCTTCCCCTAGCCTAACCCTAACCTCCCGAGTGGGGTGCCTAACCCTAAGTCCCCCCCCCCCCCCGCACAGCTGTCTACAGCGGCGCCCCGCATCTCTTCGATCGTGATGCCAGGCTCCGGTCTCCCGGCGTCGGTAAAATCTAGATTTAGACGCCTGTCATTTAACCCTCGCCGGGATAAAGCAGTCGTAATCCCGACAGCCGGCTTCCCGACTCCATACCGCAAGAACATGATACAAGTCGTTTTACAAATAGTGCATAGTTGCATGTTGTGTGGTTGCAAGATGCCTTTTTTGGACCTGACGCATAATTTACACTTTATAAATAATCTTTTCAAATGAATCAAGAAAAAAAAAACAATTGTTGCAAAACACACTTCATTCTTGTACAAATCGAATTTATGAGTTCTGGTATATTCATATAATTGGAGATACAGTATATGCCCAATTAACTAATTTGATTCACTTTATTTTAAGTCTACACTGAAAAGTCTTTAGTTTTATACACATCTTGTAAACCTATAAGAATGTAACCTTCCATATTAAAATGTGAACAAGAGATATTCCACTCTCTCTTAATAGAATGGAATGGGTGATATATGAAAGAGGATTGAATGTGACTATATGAATATGAGACTTTTATTTTCCCTGCAGTAAATTCGCTGAATATAGATGACAAGACAATGGGGATTTTAAATATAACTGCTCCTAAGTGTGGAAATCAAGGGAACTATTAACCTGCATGAAATGTATGCCATCTAAACAAACTTCAATTATTTAGAAATTCTAGGAAAGAATATACATGTTTCATAGAAATATCTAGCAAATCCGCTAGCCTTGTCATGTCCTACGCCGTGCAGGGTAATACATGATATATGTGCAACAACCAATCAGATTCTGTAATTACTGTAAAAGAGTTTAGACAACAAAAGATAATTTCTGCTTAGTTGACTGTGCACAAGTTTCTATAATTGCTTAGACTACTGTAGACCACTGTTTGCTTTATAAGGATTATGTGCAGTGAATATGGATTATCAATGTAGATTTTTCTCTTGGATATACTGGCCTACTTATGAAGCCTCAGATAGCCCTATCTCCGTCAAGAATGTTTTTCTCCAGCAATAGAGGTTTGTGTATTTAATAAAGGCTTTCAAAGGCTATCACCAGCCATAGCCATCTCTAGGGAAGCCTCTTTATCAAGGACAGAAGGAATACAAGTTTTACCACTGAACTCTGATAACTATTTCAATCTCAGGATGGTAATGGCAGGGTGCAGTAAAGGAAAAACTGCTCTATAAAATGTAGGGGTCTATGCACTAAGCCTTGCAGAGAGATAAAGTGGACGGAGATAAAGTACCAACCAAGCAGCTCCTGTCACTTTATAGGCTGTGTTTGGCAAATGACAGTTAGGAGCTGTGGTAATTATCCAGCTAGTGAGCAGCCTCGATTGCTAGACCACCTGTGAGAGGCTGATAAAAGGTTGTCAGTTATTCTGGTCAGTCTCTCACTACCTGGGGAGCAGGCTGACAGAGACACACTGCTATGGCTTTATGTAAGTGTTCTATTTAAATACTGTTTGGAGTGAGTTAGAATTTAGGTTAGGGGTGGGAAATAAGCGCCCCCACATCCCAACATGCCCTGCCACAGTTTTGCTATTTGGCCATGCTAAAACTGTTGCAATGCATGCTTGGATTTGTAGTTCAACAACAGCTGGAGGGCCGCTTATTGCCCACCCCTGCTGTAGATCCTCCCACCCTTAGAGTGGGAGACTTCTGTTAAGTCAGAGCAGGACAGGCTAGGATTTACTTTTATAATTTTGTTTATTTTACTACACAAATATATATATATATGACACTCACAGTTAGTAATTTTTACTTCACCCTGTTGTCCTGTGTGGTAGGCGTGTTACAAATGCATACAAGATTCAGCGGCACTCATATATATATAGTGATATTGCCACCCAGCAGATGACACACAAGCAACTTCTTTCTGCTGCAAGAGAAACCCAGAAGGAATTTTACTCTGTCTGTAGCCTGTTCCTGCAACCTTCTTGGGTTTTTACCTATACCCCTGTAGGAGAGATGTGACAAATAAACCTCTATGCTACATACCACCCCCCTTAGCATCACCAACCTTTGTGATGTGAAAACTGCGGCCTATGTTCCCCTGTAAAATGGTAAGGCTGGAGCGCTGTCAGGATCTGCAGCTTCCAGCCTAAAGCACTGCATTAATTACTGCTTGTCTGTGTGCAGTCTCAGGTGCATGCTAACTAATTCCCCTGTCTGTGCACAGCTGCGCACTGGTCTATCATTAAGGGAGACTTGCTCTTTGGGCCTTGTTCCTGTTAAATTCCAGCCAGTCCATCACTCCATGCCGGTGATAGAAGTTTTTTCGTACTTCCGGTTCCTGTCTCCTGCTTGTCAGCCAAGTTCCTGAGTCAGTCTAGCTGTGTTTCGTGTGTACCGTTTACTCCATCCAGCGGCTCCACGTGCATCCCATCCACATGTGCTGCTTGTACCATCTGGGCAGCACGGAGCGCTTCCTATCCTAAAAGCGTCTGTCACCATCCAGTGTCCAGTGTCATCCCGGCGACACTGGTAGCCACTCTGCGTTCCAGGGGCACAACCTCGCACACCATCGCCAGTGTCATTCCGGCGACACTGGTAGCCACTCTGCATTCCAGGTGCGCAAATTAGCACACCGTCGCCAGTTTCATCCCAGCGGCACTGGTAGCAACTCTGCATTTCAGGTGTGCTATTTAGCACACCGTCGCCAGTGTCATCCCGGTGGCACTGGTAGCAGCCCCATGTTCTGTTGCACAAATCACCTGAGTGTCATCAGCCCAAAGACTGCAATGGTCCTGGGGCCCCAGGTCACAATCAGCCCTCAAGGATGCTGCAACAGCCCAAAGGCTGCTTCACACCATTAGCCCTTTGGCCACGAATATAAAGGCCACAATCAGCCCCCAAGGCTGCTCCAACAGTCCAAAGGCTGCTTCATACCATCAGTCCCTTGGCCACGACTATAAAGGCCACAATCAGCCTCCAAGCCTGCTCCAACAGCCCCAAGGCTGCTTCACATGACCAGTCCCTTGGCCACAACTATAAAGGCCACAACCAGCCCCCAAGGCTGCTCCTACAGCCCACAGGCTGCGTTGCACCTCTTGCCCTCGGCAGAACTAGTACAATACATTCCAGCCCTCAAGGCTGTCATCAGTTGGCTCTACATTTATACCGTCGATTCCCTCCAGGAATCATAGCAAGCACTAGGAACCACCAAGTATCACTTCTTTGTTCCTTCACTTCAAGGGGGCATGGTCAGCGACCAATGTGAATTCTCTACCAAGGAGGTAGTTCCTGAGAGCCTCAGTGGTCGATTTGATCGCTAAGCACTCATGTTCCACCGTGGAGTATTTCTTCTTCCTTGGCAGAAGTTTGTGGCTCAGATAGAAGATGGGTTTTTCTATCCCATCAAACCTCTGCGAGAACACAGCACCCAAATCTACTCCAGATTTATCCATTTGGATACAATCTCCTGCTGAAGTCCAGTGCTTGGAGTATTGGTGCTGAACACAGAGCTACTCAAATATCTTGCCAGGAAGCCTCCCCTGCTGCCAAACAGACCAACTTGTCTGGACAAGCCATTTTAAGGAAGCTTGGTAAGAGGGGATGTAGTCCGGAAGC
Organism: Taudactylus pleione; assembly: GCA_031769625.1. Lineage (NCBI taxonomy): Eukaryota > Metazoa > Chordata > Amphibia > Anura > Myobatrachidae > Taudactylus > Taudactylus pleione. Next base: position 8,526,307 of record JAUIMM010000197.1, read on the forward strand.
CGACGGTCTAAATTCCGACCGCCGGCTTCCAGACACTGTAATTCCAACTAAGGACGAATGACAGGCGTCTAAATCTAGACGCCTGTCATTTGACCGACATCGGAAGACCAGCGCCCCGGCATCCTGATCGAGCGGATGCCAGGCGCCGTAGCGGACAGCCGCAGAGGGTTAGGTTTAGGGCTCCGGGGGGGCTTAGGGTTAGGCACCCCCCCGGGAGGTTAGGGTTAGGCTATGGGGAGGGAGGGTCAGGGTTAGGCACCCCCGGGGGGAGGTTAGGGTTAGGCACCCCCCCGGGGGACTTAGGTTTAGTCAGCGGGGAAGGGGGGGTTAGGTTTAGGCACTTAGAGGGGGGGTTAGGGTTAGGCACGGGGGGGAGGTACCCCTAAGGGAGGGTTAGGGTTAGGGGGTAGAATTAGATTAGTTAATACTTACCTTTAGGACGATCGGGATTTCCTCCTTTTTCGGGCAGACGCTGCCTTGCGGCCGGCGGTAATACATATCATACCTGGTAAGAGGATCAGCTCTAGTGCCAAAATTTGCCATGAACCAATCGTAGTACCCTGCTACACCCAGGAAAGTTCTTAGCTGGGTCTTCCACAGCCTCCACCTTCTCCACATTGGGTTTGACTTCACCATGTCCTACCACATAACCCAAATACATAGCTTCTCGCATGGCCAATGTGCACTTCTCAGGATTGGCATTCACTCTGAGTGATGCTAACACCGCCTCCATCTTGGGTAGATGTGACTCTCAGTCCTGCGGGTTCAAGAGCTAATACATGGCCCTCTGAAAGGTGACGGGCACCCCATGAAGCCAAAAAGGCAGTACATTATTCTAAAATAACCCATCCAGAGTTGAAAATGCTGTCTTAGCCTTGGCATATGGAGTTGGGGTCAGATCTAAGGTCTCCGCTAACTCATCAATTCTGGGCAATTGATGTATATCAAAATGTGAAACTGTTTAGTTTTCTAAAATCATTGCAGAAAGTAATACTCCTGTTCGGCTTAGTCACTAACACTATCCCCTGGAGGTGTAACTATATCGTGTTCTATGAGGGTGGTACGTGCAGGTACCTCAGAAAACACATCAAGATTCTTCTGAACCATTAGTCTGTTGTCTTCGCTCCGGTAACAGATCGTCTCTTATAGGAGCTTTGGTTTTCTGCACCACTGTGCTTATTAACACAGCTTGTGATGCCTCCCTTTCATGAAATGGTTTCAACAAGTTGACATGATATGTCTGGATTGTTTTTTTCCTCCCTTCCTGCCTAACTTTATAATTAACAGGCCCACGTCCTCAACCACCTCATATGGCCCCTGCCAGTGAGTGAAAAGTTTACTCTCTTGTGTGGGAACCAGGACAAGAACTTGTCACCTGGTTGGAAAGTCCTATTTACAGATGATCGATCGTAGATCTTTTTTTTGTCTTGTTTGCACCTCGTGCATATGCTGCTGTACATGTGGGGTGATCTTCCCCAACCTGTCATACAACTGGGACATAAATTGGATCACATTGGTTTCTTTGGGTCCCTGTTACTCCCAGTCCCCTTTGGGAACATCCAAAATACTCCTTGGCTGTTTGCCATACAACAATTCAAAAGGGCTAAAGCCTGTGGACGCATAAGGCACTTCTTTCTCTGCGAACATTAAATAGGGTAAAAACACATCCCAGTCAGATTTCTCCTGCGCTACTGGCTTTCCCATCATATGCTTAAGGTTTCTATCAAAATGTTCCACTATCCCGTCAGTCTGCGGGTGGTATACTGATGTGTGTAACATTTCTACCAGTACAGCTCTTTCATGAAACAGGACATAAATACCCTGATCAGTCAATTTCTTTTGGGGCAAAATCAAACTGGGTGCAGTACAAAAAGATTTGTTTTGCTATTGTACTGGATTTTATATCAGGAAAAGGTTTATCTTTGGGATACCTGGTGGTGTAATCCACTGACGGCCACAGGTTGATTTTTCTAATGGACCTAATAAATCCATACCAATATGTTCAAACTGGGCCTGCACCACGAGAATGGGAACTAGCAGGTCCAGGTACTTCATTTTGGACATGTTCTCTGACATATTGAACATGTTCAGCAAAACTTCTAACGCCTCATACAACCCTGGCCAATAAAACTCTCCCGGTTTTTGTCTTTTTCTAAGTGTCTCATCTTTAAGTATGAGTGGCACATGGATTTGTTGCACCAACAATCATTGTACAATTTTATCTTGAACTTTAACATTCTATACTGTACAGCATTTTTAAGCTATAATAGGCAATACCTTCTGCAGGCCAGCCAGCCTTCTGTACCAGATTTAACTCAATTACATTTTTATAGACATTCGCTAAGGTAGCATCTCCAGGCTGTTCTAGTCCAAAGCCTATAAACAGAAACAAGATAGAAAACCGTGAACAATCTGAGTCCTCGTTGAGAGGCGTGGCACCTTCACCCAAGGTCTCGCCAACAAATGATGGCAGGGACATGTTCTCCGTTGGAACATCAATGCTTGCCTTTGTCTTTTCCCCATCCATTTAGCTCCTTAAGCTTCTCCATCAAGGAATGTTTGTCCATTTATGGCAACAGGCAAAAGAGTCCTATCATATTTATTCCCATGGACAATTTGTGAGTCAGAACATTTGGCAATATGGAGCTGGAGACTAAAGACTACTCAAAGCCATCACATTCAGCACCAGATGGTGATTCACAAAAGCAGCTTTGTGGAACAAACAGGGCTACCCGGTGTGGCAAATAAGCCTATATATATATATATATATATATATATATATATACAGTCAGGTCCATAAAAATTGGGACATTGACAGAACTTTCAGATTTTGGCCTCTATTCACCACCACAATGGTTTTGAAATGAAACAACCAAGATGTGCTTTAACTGCAGACTTTCAGATTTAATTTGAGGGTAATTACATCCAAATCGGGTGAATGGTGTAGGAATTATAACAGTTTCAATATGTGCCTCCCAGTTTTTAAGGGGCCAAAAGTAATGGGACTATCAACTCAAAAGCTATTTCATGGACAGGTGTGGGCTATTCCCTCATTATTTCATTATCAATTAAGCAGGTAAAAGGTCTGGAGTTGATTCTAGGTGTGACATTTGCATTTGGAATCAGTTGCTGTCAACTCTTAATATGAGATCCAAAGAGCTGTCACTATCAGTGAAGCAAGCCATCATTAGGCTGAAAAATCAAAACAAACCCATCAGAGAGATAGCAAAAACATTAGGTGTGGCCAAATCAACTGTTTGGAACATTCTTAAAAAGAAAGAACGCACTGGAGAGCTCAGCAACACCAAAAGACCCGGAAGACCACGGAAAACAACTGTGGTGGATGACAAAATAATTATTTCCCTGGTGAAGAAAAAACCCTTCACAACAGTTGGCCAAATCAAGAACACTCTCCAGGAGGTAGATGTATATGTGTCAAAGTCAACAATCAAGAGAAGACTTCACAAGAGTGAATATAGAGGGTTCACCACAAGATGCAAACCATTGGTGAGCCACAAAAACAGGAAGACCAGATTAGAGTTTGCCAAACAACATCTAAAAAAGCCATTACAGTTCTGGAACAACATCCTATTGACAGATGAGACAAAGATCAACTTATACCAGAGTGATGGGAAGATAAGAGTATGGAGAAGGAAAGGAACTGCTCATGATCCAAAACATACCAACTCATCAGTGAAGCATGGTGGTGGTAGTGTCATGGCGTTGGCATGTATGGCTGCCAATGGAACTGGTTCCCTTGTATTTATTGATGATGTGACTGCTGACAAAAGCAGCAGAATGAATTCTGAAGTGTTTCGGGCAATATTATATGCTCATATTCAGTCAAATGCTTCAGAACTGATTGGACAGCGCTTCACAGTGCAGATGGACAATGACACGAAGCATACTGCAAAAGCAAACAAAGAGTTTTTTAAGGCTAAAAAGTGGAATGTTATGCAATGGCCAAGTCAATCCCCTGACCTGAATCCGATTGAGCATGCATTTCACTTGATGAAGACAAAACTGAAGGGAAAATGCCCCAAGAACAAGCAGGAACTGAAGACATTTGCAGTAGAGGCCTGGCAGAGCATCACCAGGGATGAAACCAAGCGTCTGGTGATGTCTATGCATTCCAGACTTCAGGCTGTAATTGCCTGCAAAGGATTTGCAACAAAGTATTAAAAAGTGAAAGTTAGATTTAGGATTGTTTAGTTTGTCCCATTACTTTTGGCCCCTTAAAAAGTGGGAGGCACATATAGAAACTGTTGTAATTCCTACACCGTTCACCTGATTTGGATGTATTTACCCTCAAATTAAATCTGAAAGTCTGCAGTTAAATCACATCTTGTTTGTTTCATTTCAAACCCATTGTGGTGGTGAATAGAGGACAAAATATGAAAATTCTTCCAATGTCCCAATATTTATGGACCTGACTGTATATATATATATATATATATATATATATATATATGCCTTTAATGTCTCTGACGACGGACTTACCTCCGAAACGTAGGACATTACAGGCATTCATTTAACCTAAACCAAGTCTCCCAGTGCCGCCGGATTGTCTGCTATTGTTTCGGTTTCTGACCCGTGGAAGGCACGGGAGCACTAAGGGGTAAATTTACTAAAGTGGGAGTTTTTAGAAGTGAGTTTTAGAAGAGATGTTGCCCATAGCAACCAATCAGATTCTAACTATGATCTTCTAGAAGGTGCTAGGTAAATGTTAAGTAGAATCTGATTGGTTGCTATGGGCAACATCTCTTCTGAAACCCACTTCTAAAAACTCTCACTTTAGTAAATTTACCCCTAAGAATGGATGCTATATTGACACAATTGCCAGATCAAAGGATTGTTTTTATTTATATATATATATATATATATATATATATATATATATATATATATTATAATAATATATATAAAAGCAACCCGCTCCGGCTTTGTACAGGAGCAATTTTGTTGTTGTTGTTCCTCAGAAAAACAGTCTCCACTCAGGTCAACTCCGGCCACGTTAAGTGTCTGTCCCTGTGCTTTATTTATCGTCATGCCAAAGAGAGTCATACCGGGAATTAGACTCGTTTGAAATTAAAGAATCATTTTTCAAATCAATGAAATAGGAAGAGTAAAAACAGGGAAAAACTGATATTTTGTATCCGTAAACAGGGCTTACATCAATTTTTCGGGAGAACCATATAATAATATGTATCAATCTGTACATGGCATAAAATAAAGTCCATCGTTGTGATATATCTTTAACGGGTTTAGGCAGCGTAAGCCAAGAAAGCGCTCGGACATACGTTTTTTCATTAACTCGCTTCACTAAAATGATCACTGCTCGGCTCCCTTTTGTCATACATTAATGTGTCATACACCTAAACCTTCCTCGTCAAATGTTCTATAGAATAGTGAAAACTGCATCAAAATCCATCCAGTGGTTCTCAAGATTAACAAAAAAAACAGACAGATGTCTACCAGGGACTTTATTTTATACTATGTATGTGTGTATATATATATATATATTATATATTATTCTATTTTCTATAACAACTTTTTTTTTCTTTACTTAATTTTCCATGAAAGTGGAACAGGAAACTCATGTCCGGGCTTCCAGTTCCATTGCGAATGTGCCACAGTAGGCTCTTTGGGATGCGTGAGTGGTACCACCGCCCCGGGGTGCAATGTCAAAGCGCAGCACCATCACTGTAATGGTGGCACCTATCTCCGGCTTGGGGCTGCCTGGAGAGGAGTCAGGCCAGTCTTTAGGATGCGCCCTACTCCTAACTTCCTGGTCCCTCTCTTGTCATGTCATGGCATCACATATGCTGGGAATAGGGGTCAGCAGGGATCGGGCAAGGGCGCATAAGTGCTCTGCTGTGGCTCTGCTCCCAAGTGTCATTTAAAACAAGGTAGCATAAAACAAGCCGGCACTTGCAGTGACTACAATTCCTCATTTGTAGCTTGATCTGCAAGTTTATGTGTTGGCTTTGACAGACTGCGTAAGACTAAGACCTGTGGAACCGAGAGTGCCCCCAGCTGCGTGTCATTTGCCCAAGCTCTGCACAGGTTCCCCTACAGCTGGCTGCCACTGTTGTGTGTGCCCTGCAGGAGTGCAGCCTTCCTTGGCTTGGGAGGGAAGGATTTGCATGTATACCAGGGAGTTTATGTAATGGAAACATTGATCAGAGCTACTGAGAAGGCATCACTCACGTTTGGCCTGTGCAGACAGGTGCAATCCATCACCAGCAGCACATACATTTACTACAAATCTGAATGTAGTGGAAACTTCTGATCTGAGCAGCAAACCTCTATTAATTATGAATATGAGCAATTGAGGTTGGGCTGGGTGGAATATAAGACTGAGAGGTGAATTCACATCAACACTTAAGAGATTCATCTGTGCTTGTGGTCTTATAGAGATCATGATCAAAGAGAATGTAATAAGAGTGCACCCAGGTACAGGGGAGTTTTAAGAGAGGAAGGGCCAGTGCGCAGGGCCCCCCTACCTACCCCAACCGTGCAGTGTCTGCCCCCAAATCTGTGTTGGCGGTAAGTGTGTCCATATGGCGCCCCACCAAGACTGGCTCCCATCTTTTTACACACTCTGCACCCATTATAGACACAACACTGCCCAAAGAGCAAACTGTACAGCACAACTCTTCAAGAGCATACTAGTGGCACGATGCCAAGTGGCATGCACACCCATTTTCGGATCGCATTGTGGGCTTTTTTCGCACTGCGCATGCAGCGGAATGCGAATGTACAGAAGTGTGGACAAGGCATTTCAGTGGCTTCACCTATTGCGACCAAAGAAGTGTAACGTGACCGCAATGGGACAATCTTGTGCAGGAAAAGTTCAGTGAGGGCATTTTTAAGCAACTTCAGGATTTGCAGAGTTGGCCGAAAATTGAAATACCCCTGTTTTGAGATGCATTTTTTGCAACAAATATATGCTGGTGCGAGCACTGACACATTACTTTGCATGACCCTGTACAGTTTGTGAAGTGTCTTCGTTCTAGGGGGGTCATTCAGACCCGCTCGCGAGCAAAGTTCGCTCGCAAGCGGGTCGATGTTGTGAGAATGCACATGCGCACGACGGAGGGAGCTCCGTCGTGCGCATGCGCGAGACCCGGCGAGCGACGAGAAATACGTTGCTCGGGGTCTCGCACCAAAGGGGGCGTGCTGTCGATGGTGACTGACAGCACGCCCCCTTTGGTGGGCGTGCTGGGGGCGTGGCGGCCAGACGGAGGCGTTCCCATGGGAACGCCTACCATCTGAGTCCGGCCCCACTGACATCAGTAATGATGTCAGTGGGAGTGACTTTGGCTCTGATAGAGCCAAAATCACTCCTGGGCTTGCTGCAGCGAGACCCTACCGCAGGGTCTCGTCGCAAGCCCGATGGTCGCGATGGTCTTGACCATCGCGACCATCATCATGGACGCACGCATAAGCTGTGGGTGGTAACCCACAGCTATGCGAGCGTCCATAAGGACGCTCCACATTTAAATAGGATGGCCCTGATTCGGAGCAATCGTGCTGCTCATAGCATTCTGCTCTGAATCAGGGCCTAGGTGTCCTGATGAGTGCAGTCCTCAGTCTATCTGGTCCATTCATACGTGCAGTATGTGCCCATAGGAAGAGATGAAAACGGATAACTGATTCCGACCTCACGACAATTACACTTTGTTACAAGAGATCCATATTCTGGAAGCAAATGCTGGCCAACATTGGGCCTGATTTAGAGTTGTACGCTATGGCCACTGCCGCTGCGATCGGCAAATGTTGCAGCTGCCAGGATATGAATTGAGACGCCAGTCGGTGTCTTTGCAAATCCAAGCATCTGTGTACAAAGATGCAGCATCAATCGCAGATCATTCCATGTTAGCAGTCCTGAGTAACTCTATGGTCGCGTAGAATGGGCGCGGGGCACTGAGACGCCAGAGCCATGTTTACTGTGTACCAGATTGCAGACGTAGTATGTGACATGCCGTTGAAAGGGTCGTGACACGCCAGCGTTTTTAGCAGCTACTCCCCCTTACCACCCCCAAATGCTGACTGTCAATCACATTGTGATTAAAAACTCGCTGTGAGCGACTACGGTAATGTACCTTGCCGCATGTGCAGTGCGACTCAGACGCATTCACAGAGGGCTAATAATCGCTCAGCTGCAAAAACATCAGCACTGCGTACAACTCTAAATCGGCCATTATTACACAGACCCATAAAATATGGACATATATAACACCTATAAACTTGCACATTGTATGCGTAAAGATGCATTATCTACAAAAGCGGAACTAGCCGGCCCCCCTGGAAAAGCAGTCAAGCCTCCCGGCCAGCCATCGACCCCTCCAGATGCCCCCAAATAACACACAAACTGCTGCAGCAGGGGGGTGATGATGCGATTTGCGCTGAATCGCGTTATTTTGGCCCCACCCCCTGCTTCACAATGCCGAAAATATCGGCATTGTGTAGCGGAGGTGGGGCCAAAATTATGCAATTCAGTGGTCACGCCCCCGCTTCGCCCCCATTACCGGGTAGTATCTCCCGCCACGCCCCCCTCCATCGCGTCACGTCCCCGCATAGTTTTTATGTGCTCGTTTTTTTGTGAATACTTTGGGCCAAATGTAATAGGGTGAGAGTTTAGTTTAGCAGTAACCTCTCACATTGGTCGAGTTTTATCTTCAAAATGGGAAAGCATCTGGATGAGAGTTTAAATCGTGAGAGTTTTTTGAGACTGAAAAACAGCTTGCATGTTCTCCTACTCACATTCAGGCTCGCCAACAGCCGAGGTGGGCCCGGGTAAAAGGGAGCGTGGTCTTATCGCGTGAGACATGGCCACGCCCACTTCGGGTTTAAAAAAAAGTAAAGTTTTGCAGCGCCGCTCTGAGCCCTCTCAGCCCGGCGCATAACCAGTGGGGGGAGCGATCAGCTTGATTGCTCCCCCCACAGGTATAGGAGCCTGCTGGCGCAGCTACGAGCGGTCTCCCAATGCAGCAAAGTGCTGGGCTACTGTGATGTAAGAGGAGGGGGGGGGTAAAGCGGTGTCAGACCCAGGCCCCCACCGGGCCACCCCAGCAAGCCTGGGCCCGTATAATTAGTACCCGCTCCCCCCCCTCTCTGCGCCCCTGCTCACATTGGGCGAGTTTAAAAAGTGTAAGTGTTTACTGCTAAACTTTCACATTTCTAAACTCTCACCCTATTACATTTGGCCCTTTGTCTTGGATGAGTGTCTAATGGTAATAGGCAGTAGTTTGAAGAAGAAAAATTAAGAGCATTCGTCCGATCTTCGTGAAGAAATGGAGGAGGTTCTAGACAGCCGTAACAGTAATAACCGTCTCTACTTAAGGTCCTAAAAATGTGTAGGCCAGCTGAGGAGGGGGATGGGATATAGGGGAAGATGAATCAATGATGTAGCAACCAATGACCCAATCAGATGTAGCAACCAGTTACCTTCTAACTGTCATTTCATAGACTGTGCTAGATAATGTAATAATAGCTACAAGCTGATGTGTTGCTACAGTATAGGTAACTTCTTCACTTTACTTCTCTCGAAAGCTGATACATCTCCAGATAGAGGTTCCATTGTAAGTTCTGTAAAATCTTAAAGTTCTGTATGCTGAAATAGATTAAGAACCACTAGTTATGAACATACTGTACCTCCTCGTCTGGCCTCCTGTGCAGTAATACTGTTTAATTTGGTGGCTATAGGTAGCAGATATTACTGTGCAGCCCTGTTTCCTGGGTTACCTTGTGATACCTGTGGGCAGGTAGCATTTAAAACAGCTCCAACCTGACCACAGGCAGCTGGGTGAGGGTGTCACAAGGGGGAGGACAGATGGGGTGCTGCTATTAATTGATCAAAATAGGTTCCTTGTACTAACAAAAACAGTGGGCGGCACCATTGGACATTTTTTTTGTTTTTTTGTACCTGTTACACTAACGTTTTTGCTGCAAGGTATTATTCTGCAAGTTACATGACAATTAGAAAACCCAGGGTATATTCACTAATGATCCATTTTATCTAATTGTTCGATTTTTAGTAATTTTTCATTCGATTTGGCAAATTGGAGATTTATTAAATTCAAAATCGAACTGATTCCCGACCAACACCGAACATTGACCAAACATAGGTCCTTTCACAAAGACGACTACAGGATTCCCTCATTTACCAACAGTCATTTTGAAAGCATGCACAGATAAATATGATCTGTACAGTCTTCTTAGGTTTAAAATAACACAAAGTGCTAAAAATATTTAATATAAACGGTGTGGGGTCCCCCTTTAAACTAGGGGTGAGCGGAATCGGTTCTACTCGGTTCCGTTCGGATTTAAAAACCGAATTTTATTGGCTATCAGCTGTCACAAGTTTTGGATAGCCAATAAGATTCGGTTTTTAAATCCGAACGGAACCGAGTAGAACCGAACCCGCTCACCCCTACTTTACACCCATAACTAGCCTTGGACCTTTTAGCCTGGTCTGGTCCTGGAAAATCAGGGGAAAAACTGGTGTGGGGCTCCCCATATTTTCCATTAGCCATCACCAGGCTTAACCAGCCGGTGTGGTAATGCCACAGCAGCAGGACACACAGCATGGGGTGCTCCTGCCAAAGTATTAACCAGCCCCAAAGTAGCCAGCCAAGTTCAAAACTGAACACATTTACACCTGCCAACAGTGGAGTCACTATGGTGGTGCGGGCAACACCCGGGTGTCACCCTTGGAGGGGGTGACACCAATATGTCGGCTTCTCCTCAGTGACAGGAGCCGGGTGCTGCAGCAGTCGGCTCCTGTCACAAAGGAGGAGCTGACAGTGCAGGCACTGATTTGGACAGTGAAATAGACAGTTGATTCTGAGTCAATTTCAGTCTATTTAAATTGACTCCAAAATCGCAGCAGCGGCGGGTGGGCAGTGGCAGAGGGGGGGTGTCATCGGTGGCACACTCGGGCAGCAGTGGCAGCGGGGCGATACAGTGGAAATGTTTAGCCAGGCAGCAGGAGGGGGGCCAGGGCAGAGGAGGGAGCAGCAGCGGTGGTGGCGACAGGGGGGTGTTGTCAGCAGCAGGGGGTCCAGGGCAGGCTGCCTGGCTCAGCGGGAGCACGGAGAAGCAGGGAGCCAGGCTTCAGAGCAGGGGAAGACAGGCAGCTGCAAGAAGGGGTGCATGCGCTGACACATTCTACCCTGTATTATTCCCCGAAAAATACAGTGAGAAGTGTGCAGAGGGGATTCGCAGGGACAGGGCTTTATTGCAAGGGATTTTTGATAAATTCCTGTGATATTTCCTAAAATGCGAATTTAGGCGAAAATATCACACTACAACCACATTTGAAATGTGGATTCTAGTAAATAGGGGCCACAGCAACAATTTTGATACTACGTTCAATAAATATCTTTGTCTTATGCGAATTGTATGTATCATGTTTTATTTTTTTTTAGGCTGATTTTTAAATACAGGAATAAGAACCCGTTTAGACCTGTGACATCTTGGAGTTGGGAAACTCCCTTGCAATGTAATAACACTCGTTCCCAACCAATTTCCATGGCGAGGGGAGATCTATCCTACCATAAGCCCCACACTATAAAGTGGTAGGTTACAGATTCCTCCTGTATCATTGAGCATTGTCCAGAATGATAATTTTAGATACTTAATGGCCGATTAGTCCTGAGTGGGGAGGTCATGAAGTAACAGATTTATATGTCCTCCATACAGTTCAAATAAAAGTTGTTTTAAAAAAAAATCATTTTCAAGCCTAATGGCTTTAAATAATGATCCAAAGACGCAGTAACAGTAATTAATATTTAGCAGTCATAGTGCAATGAGGGTCTCAACTTGCCCTACACTTAGTTTACTTTAGTCTCAAACCATCTCTAACCCCGGTGAGAACTGCGAGCCTGTAACCAGAGCTACTGGCTCCCAAACCTGGAGGGAGCAATCACTTGTCCATTAATGTGACAAGTCCTGCACAGGAATCCCCCCTGGTGACTGCAAGCGACAGAGACATCTGCACATCACCAGCCGGCCAGGCCAGGGACACCTCTCCTGGGAGGGATAAAGGGTGCGTAGGGAGCTCTCTTTTTTTAAAACATGATATGTTATTTACAAAAAATATTTGTAAATGGAAGGATGGATGTCAGGGCGATGGGAAGAACAGCACGAGGCGCAAGACAAGGTCACAATCTGCCGGACTTGTGTCATAAAACTCCCTTACAACATGGCAGAACCAGAAAGAAAATCGGGGCATATTATTTCAAACTGATCAATCACCTATGAACAGATGTCTTTTGTTATCACTGTGATAATGTGTTATCTCCGCAATTTATCAATAAAATATTACAAATGCCTCTGACTGATAATCATCTGCCCCCGCCTATAAGCGGCAGGCCAGTCTCATGCATTACCCAGTTAGCCAAACGCCTGTATCAGCCAGGGCCAGCGATGCCTCTATATGACCTAAAGTAGTCATCAAGGGCACCAAGGTTTAGGTGGTGCCTATAGGTCTATGGGGCCTATTCATCATAACTTAAAATTCGATGGAGGTAATTAGGTTTAGAACTCGCATGGAGTTCTACCTAATTACCGGAGGAATTCATCATTCCTCCTCTCCATAGCTATCTATTCCGAAAAGCTGTCATTTCTGCGATGACAGCTTTTCGGGAAATAGATAGTTTTCCCTCTGTACTCTAACTTACCGCAGCTGGAATCAGTGCTGTGCATGCGCTGTTACATTCAGAAAACCAGTGCATGTGCAGCGCTGTGTGTCCCCCCGACCCCCTCTCCTACTTCCGCATACCTTCCGCCTGTCCCACACTTACCTGCCCACTGCAGCGCCTCCGGCTCCAGTGTCTGCTTTGACACGTGTTCTCCCAGCAAACCATAGTACGGTTTAGGAAAAAAATTATAATTTTTTTTTTCCTGAACTTTATTGTGTTCTGCTGGGAGAACACAGTGTCCGAGCAGACACCGGAGCCAGAGAAGGGACCAAATCGCCGGATGAAGATGCCGGGAGACCTGCACACGCTGACACAGGTAAGTGTCACCTGCTATTCACCACCTCACAGTGGCGGATAGTAACTCCATCAAATTCCGAAAATACACAATTTCCGGAATTTGATGAATAGCATAATTTCCATATCCCCATACTAATGTATGGGGAGTGTGGAAATTAATGCAGGGGGACTTAACTAGGAGATATCAGTGATATCAGTGATATCTCCTGTGTTAAGTCTCTTCATGAATACTAAAATAACGGTAATTAAGGAAAAAGTCCTTAAAAACGTTATTTTAGTGTTGTTGAATAGGCCCTTGAATGAGTAAAACAGAGTGAGAAACAATGGTCTGGTACTTGGAGGTGGGGGGACTAGAGAGTTCAGGCAGCTTCCGCCAGCCCTGATAACACGAGCTTCCTCTGAAAAAGCCCCCCGACGAAAAACGTGCATCGGCACTGCTCACGTGTGCACAGAGGACCCCTGCACCACTGACCACTGTCCAAATTTCCTGCTGGGAACAATATCAGTACTACAGACCAGGTACTTTCTCTCCTCTTCATGCTTTGCAACAGTGTGAAGCTACAAACCAGCGCCAGCAGCAGAAGCAGCTGCTTCACTTACTCTGGAACTCTCATTCCCAATCCTATACTTTGCAAGATTGGGAAAAGCAGATTCCACTGTATATAAGAACACCGGTACTATGGGCCTGATTCAGAGCCGGATGCTCTGACCAGAGCGCTCGCTCTGAATCAGTGCCCTCCTACCTAAAAATGGAGCGGCCTCCTGGCCGCTCGCATAGCTGTGGGTGACCACCCACAGCATATGCGAGCGGCCAAAAAGATGGTCGCGATGGTCAAGTCCATTGCGACCATCGGGTTTGCGACGAGACCCTGCGGTAGGGTCTCGGTGACCGCAAGCCTCACTTCCACTGACATCACTAGTGATGTCAGTGGGGCCGGACCCAGATGGTAGGCGTTCCCATGGGAACGCCTCCGTCTGGCTGCCACGCCCCCGGCATGCCCACCAAAGGGGGCGTGCTGGTCAGTCACCATCGACAGCATGCCCCCTTTGGTGCGAGACCCGGAGTGACAGCTTGGCTGTCGCTGTCCGGGTCTTGCGCATGCGCACGACGGAGCTCCCTCCGTCGTGCGCATGCGCATTGGGGTAACATCGACCCGCTTGCGAGCATCCTGCGCTCGCGAGTGGGTCTGAATGACCCCCTATGTTCCCTATTATTGAAGTGCTCTATATTGGGGAGACCTGGTACCCTATCTCATTAAATTAACTATCCCAGCATACTGAGGGACGCCACAGAGATTTAATTAATTTGACTATTATGGACAATTGATTGTATTATGTGGTCTTGGTGCATTTTAATTTATGTGTATTCACCGTTGTTTGTTGATTCTTGTATATATTTTCCTTTGTGGTAATTGTCATTACATATCACTAATTCACTGCATTTTAGTTTGTCTTTATCCTATATTGTATTGTTCTTTATATATGTTTTACTCCGGAATAATCCTTTCCAGATTTCTGCTTGCATACACTATTTTTAGCTGTCTGATTCCTATATTTTTAAATGTATGAATTAAAGATTTATATTTTATGAATTTTTTTGAGGTGTGCCCCATTAACAGGAGTACTTTTTTGCTTATTTTGCTTATCCTCGTATAGCCCTGATAACATCAAACAATACAGCCATAGCTTAATATAAGAAGAAATACTGTATTCTAACATGATGCTGATAGATTAAACTATACGATCTGTAACAGAAAAGTTAGGGGGATGGCCTTAAGGGTCCCAGAGGGCATCTGAGGTCCACAACCCCTCCCCCTGCATCATGGTTTCCGACTAAATCACTCAGAGTGTTCTAAGGCCTGAGCTGATGTGTCACGTGCTAATGTTCAAGGGTTAATGATCTGGCTGTATTGTTACACCACAGTGTGTACAGCACACAGGGGTGGCCTACTGATGATAAGTTGATAACACAGTATTATAGTACCAAATGCAAAGCCCATAGTCCCACCCAATCTCTGTAGATGTGGTAGCAATCAAAACTCATGTACCCTAACACCCAGGTCATGGACCCACATTCAAAGCTTTCCTTGGAGTCTACCTATAACAAAGGATTACAACATTATAAAACTACAGTTTCCATGAAGTTTTATGCTAATTGTGACCATAGATTAACAGTGTAATTACCTCTAAACAATGAACAATCTATAGTTGCTGAGATTCTCTCGAGGAATTACAAAATCAGCCAGGAGCATACAACAGTCCTGGGATTGGTACAGGATGCCGTTGCTGGGGATCCCAGGGGTCAGAATTTCGACGTTGGCATCCTGACAGGTTTAGGATACCAACGCCTGTCGGTCGGTATCCTAACCCTCCCCCTCTCCTCTACCCTAACCCTCCCTCCTCGGCGCCTGAACCTTACCCCCTCCCCAAGTGCCTAAACCTAAACTCCTCCTCCCCGCACCCTGAACCTAACCCTTCCCCCTTAGTGCCTACACCTCCCCCTAGTTCCTACCCTAACGCTAACCCACCCCCTAACCCGCTACTTGCTTTTGGGATTCCGGCGGTCGGGAAGCCGGCGCCGGGATTCTGACACGTGTCGGGATTCCAGCGCCAGCAGTCTGACCGCCAGAATCCCCGCAGTCGGGATATTTACCGCATGCCAACAGTCCCATCCCACCCATTCCTATTATACACAATGCACCAGGAGCTGCAAGCTACGCCAAAGGGGTAGTAACCCTAAAACCACTTTACTACTGTACTTAAGGCTCCAGTATCCACTCCGCCAAATTGTGTGAAGCCTTCACTGTGGCCTCCCTTCGGGAAGCCGACGGACGCAATGCCGATCGATGGCTTCCCGACTGCTTAATCCCGGTGAGTGTTAAACGACAGGCATCTAAATTTAGACGGATGTCATTTTACCGATGCTGGGAGACTGGCGCCAGGCATCCCGATCGAAGGGATGCCGGGCCCCAGGCGCAGACAGCCATGGGGGGGAGGGTTAGGTTTAGGGCTCCCGGGGGGGACTTAGGGTTAGGCACTCCCCCGGGAGGTTAGGGTCAGGCTAGGGGAAGGGGGGTTAGGGTTAGGCACCCACGGGGGGAGGTTATGGTTAGGAACCCCCTGGGGGACTTATGGTTAAGTGGCGGGAAGGGGGGGTTAGGATTAGGCACTTAGAGGCGGGATTAGGGTTAGGCACAGGGGGGGAGGTTAGGGTTAGGCACCCTAAAGGATGGTTAGGGTTAGGGGGTAGAATTAGGTTAGTTTATACTTACCTTTAGGACAATCGAGATTTCCTCCTCTGTCGGGCTGCCGTTGCCAGGATTTGAACCGCCGGCCATGCGTTAGATAATAGTTAAATGCAAGAAATACAGATGTGTGCTTATTCAAGACATTGGGGCAGATGTACTAAGCTCTGGAAAGTGATACATTGGAAAGTGTTAAACAACGAACCAATCAGCTCCTAGCTGTTATTATTCAAACACAGCCTGTAAGATGATGGTTAGGTGCTGATTGGCTGGTAGTTTATCACTTTCCAATTTAACACTTTCCAGAGCTTAGTACATCTCCCCCAATGATTATGTTATGCTGTATCGGCTGTGCTAGCTCACTCCATGCATATGTGAGTGGGGCTCGGTGCTCCATGCAGTTTGGTATGGTTAGTTTGGTTTAGTTAGAGTACCTATGCATTTGGAATCTGGAAGCATCAGTTGTTGGAAGGCACCAGGTAAAATAATGGGGCGCTGTCACAATAGGAACTAACATCTCATAATAGGCTGATACAATAGGACGGCATAAGACGTTATAGCCTATTGAACAGATTAAGAGGTCAGTCAAAAGAGAACGGCATGGACATCTGATTCTGCATTATCGGTTGAGGAGAGGGGGTGACAGGTCATCGAGTTTGTGTGGTTACAGACTGCACTCTATTACTTAATAATGCATTAAGTGAGGCTTGTTACTTGTGCATTACATGACCAGATCTTGTAGGCAGCAGATGCCCTGGGAGGTCGAGGGAGATAAACTGATCTGTCCCAGGGCTCCTTTCAGCCTCAGAAGTAAGAGATCATTTTATCAACTGCGTGAAAACAGCCAGAGAGGAGCCAAGCATGTCCCACGAGAGATGTAACAGCCATACACACACGTGCAGTAGCAATGCACAACCGCGCATGTAGCTCGAGCAAATATATTATATCGTTTTACAGGGAAAGAAGGCTATGGCTGGTCAGATTCACTACATGGGCACATTGCAGTGCTGCTATTATTTTGCGATGATAATATGAAGAGGGCAATGCCACATATGGGTAACACTACAAATGTACAGTTATTATTATTATTAGAAATAAATAATCACATATAACAGTATTAGTAGAATTCGGGAAGTCAGTATTTTTAAACTAGAGCATTTGTAGCACTATCGGATCTTTGTAACTGGTAACATTGATGTGCTGATAGAAATAAGCATCGCAAACATGTACTCACTAAAGGGAAGATGTATCAAACCTCTGAGAGAGAGATTTAGTGGAGAGGTTGCCCATAGCAACCAATCAGCTTCTAACTCTCATTTATATAGCACAATTTATAAAATGCCAGGTTGAAGCTGATTGGTTGCTACAGTATGAGCAACTTCTCCACTTTAACTCCCTCAAAGGTTTGTTACATCTCCCTGCAATGCCGCTATGCATCAGTAGCGGAACTATCGTAGGTGCAGCCACTATGGAGCCTGGAGACGTGGGATGATAATTTAGCTTGATAGTGAACTTTTAGATGACATTTTGTTCAAACAGTGGCGGATTTTACCCCCCAGTGCATCCGTGCACTGACTTAACTCGGGCAGTGGCTTCCAACTGGAAGCACTATCAGCCAATCACACACAGGGCAAGTAGTCCCAGGGGGAAGTGTTTTCTCCCGCAGGGACTGCTTTGTCTCCCCCTAGGACTGCCAGTCTGGGCTACGATTAACAGAGAGAGCATTCCTCTGCCTTGCCATCAGCCAGTGTTTTTGCACATGCGCTGGTCCCATCCCTGTTGGTGCACATGTGCCGGTCCCATCCCTGTTGGTGCACATGTGCCGGTCCCATCCCTGTTGGTGCACATGCGCTGGTCCCATCCCTGTTGGTGCACATGTGCCGGTCCCGGCACTTGCCAGATCCACTACAAAGGTGGTGGTGGGACTGTCTCTGAGTCCGGACTGCAGCAAGGGCAGCCCCCCTTGTCGAAGAGGGTAGGAGCCGCTGCTGGGTACAAACATAACTATATACAGTACTCACTTCTCTATATATATAATAATGTTCCAAGAAAGACAGGTGGAGGAAAGCACTTGCTGGACACATAGACACGTATCCCCTGCTTATTAAACTGGGGAAATACTGAAGCGATGTAGATTGAGATCATCACTTTTCCAAGTGCTATAGCTCTTTAGTTAAACGCCCAAACGTATGGTCCATGGTGAGAACCCTTGAGTTGGCCTTCAATGATTATGCCCTCCACATGGCACCAGAGGACGGCATAGAGATACACGTACTAGACTGGAGGTTAGAACCATAGTTATAAAACACATTAGAATATCAAAAGAAAAGCAAATAAATTTTGTCCTGAATACTTTGGCAATTAGGTACGATTAATGAATTTGAAATGGACATTCTCCCCTAGGTAGCCCAACAATTGGGTAGAAGTTTAGAGGGGTCCCTGAAAACGAAACCCTTCTCTTCTAATACCACCTCGAACAGAAGCAAATGACGGCATCTTGTGAGTCCTGCAAGGGCTGGAGCAGCACAGCAGCCAAATATAAATCAAATACAGTAGCTGGTTACGTGAAAACCAACAGTGCACAATCCCCACTGACAACTTTAGGTAACCACACAGAACTACAGTTACAAAACAGTTATACAATTTTACTAAACATAAACTGGGACTTTTTGACTTAAATTCAAGTGAATTGCACAGAAACCTACAGTACATGTTTAATTATAGGTTTTTAATTAAACAAATCAGATTGCATAAAGTTTAGATTTGGATGACTTGGAAAATCTTTACCTTAATGCAAATGAATTGAGTGTGTGCAGTAATTGTATAATTCAGTGTTGTACGTATATTGGGGCTGAATCTGTTGGGAGGAAATAAAAAACAAAATGGCAGTAACTTTGCACTTGAAACAAACTATGTTGCAATGTGAGGGGTGCAAATCCATTTCTTTTTGCGCGCAGGGTAAATACTGGCTGCTTTTGCATGTCGTCCACAAATCCTTGGCAGCTTTATTTTTACACTGTCGTTTAGATTTGTGTTTGGACTATACTTACCTACTTTAATTAAACCCCCTCTGAGAGAGTCCCGGAGGGGGCAACCGACTCCGACAGACGGGGACGTGGCTCCCAAATTATCTTCTTCCTCACCCTGCCCCCTGCTGATTAATGCCTCAATACGCAGCTTTTTACAGTAGTGGATGAGGCTACACTGAATGAGTACCTTACAATTTAAAGCAGCTACTCACAGCAATTTACAGCAGGTGATAGAATAACGAGATGCAGTGTAAATTGTGTCATCCAACTAGAGCCGTAACTAGATTTTTTGGTGCCCTGTACCAGAGAGAGCATTGGCGCCCCCCCCCCCATTTTTTAAATAGGGACATAAGATAGTGCACCTGAAAAAGGGCCATGGCTTAATGGGGAAGGGCCAGGGAAGAGATAGGGGAGGCCAGGAGATGCTGGGGATAAAAGAAGAGGAAGCCACAAGTGAGAATGATAATAAACAGGAAAATTGACAAGCCCAAACAGCGCCCCCTGCCCTGTGGTGCCCTGTGCCATGGCACAGGTCGCACTACCATAGTTACGGCCCTGCATCCTACCATCTAGTCATCTACTTCAGTTGGAAAGAGAGTTGCACCCGGTGACTGGCTAACTCTGTTGGGAGGCCAAGAGAGCCGAACTAAATTTGGTACTCTCCCAGTTCTTCCAGAAGAGTTGGCAAGTATGGTTTGTCCATGCCCTTCTTAAATCTAATTCTCTCTGCACATTTTAAATCTCCCCCACCTGCGGTGCAACATGGTTTTGCCAAAGTTCAAAGTTACTTGCTCTTTTTTGCTTTGCTCCCAACTCCAAATCAGCCCGGGTGTGCATCATTAGATCTACAATAAAAAGGTAGACAATGTTTGGGTAGAAAATACAAGTTAGACAGGCAATAGGTCGACAGGGTCTGAAGGTTGACACACTAAAGGTCGAATAGGAAGAAGGTCAACAGGGACAGAAGGTCGATAGGGTCATTAGGTCGACAGACAAATGGTCAACACAGAAATGGTCGACACGTGTTTTTTTCTAGCCCTAATCTTCACCCTAGCCCTAATCGTCAGGGTAGGTGCCTGACCCTAACCATCCCTTCTAGTGCCTAACCCTAACCCTCCGGTAAGTGCCTAACCCTAACCCTCCCTCCTGGTGCCTAACCCTAACCGTCCCTTCTAGTGCCTAAACCTAACCCTCCCTCCTGGTACCTAAACCTAACCATCCCTTCTAGTGCCTAACCCTAACCCTCCGGTAAGTGCCTAACCCTGACCCTCCCTCCTGGTACCTAACCCTAAACTTCCCTTCTAGTGCCTAACCCTAACCCTCCGGTAAGTGCCTAACTCTAACCCTCCCTCCTGGTGCCTAACCCTAACTGTTGCGAGTAAGTGCCTAACCCTGACCCTAAAAAAAAAACATGTCGACTATTACTGTGTTGACCTATTGACCCTGTCAACCTTCTGTCCATCGACCTTCTTACTAGTCGACCTTTAGTGTGTCGACCTTCAGACCCTGTCGACCTATTGCCTGTCTAACTTGTATTGTCTACCTTTTTACTGTAGACCTAATGACCGGATACCCTCAGCCCCAATGTGCCAAGGTAAACAGGCAAATCTACTGTTTATATGGGCCCCAATTCACTTCTGTCCAGATTTCATAAAAAGTTCAGTGTTTTGTGTTGCAATCTAAAATTTTGATTGTTTGAAAAATTGTTGTGTGTGTGGTGATTGCAATATATGGGATGGGGTATAAGCCAACGCAATGTAGTTAGCATCCCGGTAGTCAGGATGCAGGAGCTTAGAATACCGGCGCCGGAATCCTGACAGCAGACGGAATCTCAACCCCACAATCCTGACCACCTGTATCCCGACGGTAAGTATTAGGGTTAGGGGGAGGGTTAGGTTTAGGCACTAGGGGGAGGGTTACGGTTAGGCTGCGGGGGGGTAATGGATAGGCTGCAGGAGACGAGGGTTAGGGTTAGGCTGCCGAGGGGGTTTAAGGGGTTAGGGTACTTACCTAATAGGGTCGGGATTCTGACAGTCAGGATACCGCTGTTGGTATTGTGACTGCCGGCATCCCAACCGCCGGGATCCCGTGCCCAACCCCAAGCCAATGAATGGACTTGGGTAATGTGAGGCTATACGTTGGGGAGAATCTACATTTTGAGTTGGAGTTCTTACAAGCTTTTATCTCCAGTCATCAATGAACGAGGGGCCTGATTCAGACCCGCTCGTGAGCGCACAGCGCTCGCAAGCGGGTCAAAGGTCCCCCACTGCGCATGCGCGAGACCCGGCCAGCAACGGGCACTTCGTCGCTTCGGATCTCGCACCAAAATGGGGCAGCTGTCGATTGTGATTGACATCTCGCCTCGTTTTGGAGGCGGGCACGGGGGGGTGGCTGACCAAACGGTGGCGTTCCCGAAGGAACGCCTGCCGTTTTGGGGCGGCCTCGGTAGTCAGCTTCCGGCTCTATTAGAGCCGGAAGCTCACTGGGGCTTGCGATGGACGAGACCCTACCACAAAGGTCTCGTCGCAAGCCCGATGGTCGCGACCATCGTGACCATCACCTGGCCGCTCGCAAAAGCTGTGGGTGGTCACCCACAGCTTAGCAAGGGGCCAGGAGGCCGGCTCTCAAAAAAAAAATATGCTGCCCTGATTCAGAGCGAGCACTCTGAAAGAGCGTCCGGCTCTAAATCAGGCCCAAGGTTCCAAAACTAGTGCTTATTGTAACTTTGCTTTTGCATGCTAAATAACATGAATTAATAGGTATACTGTAAACTGCTTATAAAACTGCTGATAATAAGCAGGTATAGATATGAAAAAAAAAGGTGACATTTACTTGGCACCAAGTAGGATGTAATGACTTTTACACACAGATTTTTTGTACTGCTGCTGTTTATCCTTTTGCGGCTTTGATCTTTTTCCCCGGCATATTTAGAAGCGCTTTCCCAATTAAGCATTAGGTAAGTATACCCCAAAGTGTGGCGCATGATTAGGCAGAGAAACAAAAAAAGAATTAAGAGTTGCTATGAACTAACACAAGCTAAAAGGAAGAAGACGAATGCGGCGTCTAATCTCTCGCTCTGTACTCATTGCATTGCTATGGGTGCAAAGGTAACAGTGGGAGAATGGGACACCCAGGCATACTCAGCAGCAAATACATTAACTACAGCATGCACCTAATTACTAAGAACTAAGAGGAGGGGGCCGCTTTTACCCTCCTCCTCCAGTTTTCTTTCCTCTTCATATTCTGGGGACGGTCGCTGTTTTGTTCTTTTATTAGGAAGCTTTTGTTCAGCTCGATGTTTAAAGCCATTTCTAGCAGCCTCTGCTATGAATCACTTACACATAAGCACACAATGTACCTGTTTAAATCTGCTCCCCCCTCCCCACACTTATATTATGGGGGAGGGAGAAGTGAATAAAAACAGTTTTTTTTCTCTCTCTCCCTTTTGCTCTTTTTTTTTTTTTTTTAAAGATAATGTTTTTCTCTAATAACAGCTTTTATTTTATTATAACCCATTAGATGACAATATTATTCAATAGCTGATTAGAAGGCAATTTTGGTATATTTCCGCACACATTTCAGCTCCCGCTCGTTTCTGCAACCTGCAGGTCTCGCTCTAATGTGACTTCAATTTTCTTAAAATCTGCATTTAACTGCTCAGGCTGCTGTCGGCCTCGGAAATGGGATTTTAATTCGCCATTGAATCCGTTGGGCATAACCTGCAGTCGCCCATTCTCTGGAGCTCAGATTCCTCTTTCCTCTGCTGTTTCCAAGCTGAATGATAAAATTTCACCAATATGTCAATACGATTTTTCTTCCCCTACAAGATGTAACCATAATATTATACATGGCTAGAAGAAAAAAGGAAAACAGATTTGTTTTTATCTCACAGGAAAGAGAGAAAGAGAGAGAGAGAGTGATAGCAGGCGACAGCAAACCAGGGGAAATGAATACAAAGGTTAATGAATGTCCAGCGTGGAGAATTATTCAAGCGTATGACAAATTTTGACTCCGTTATCTGCTCATTATATTACCACTAATACTTACTAAATATAAGGAAACAAAAACCTGTAAACATATGTATGTAGGCCAGGATTTGATAAACCTGATCTTTTTGGTATATTGCATTAAACTGAAGTCACCTGAAGTAAAAAGAAAAACAACCAGTAATTTTATTCTCTAAAAGGTAAGCCCTTACGTATTGTCACAGCTATGTCTAATTAGAAAAACATGTCGAGGTTGCTTAGTGAACCATTCAGTCAGATTTTATTAATATAAAAATTGTAATGCTGGCAGTATTGTATTTTACATCATTATATCATTTAACAACATTGTATATAGGTTCATGTTTTGTGTGTGTGTGTGTATTTATATAGAAAACAATCCCTCAATGCGCTAATAACTTCTTTAAGCACCCCAGGGCCGGCTCTAGGCACGTTCGACCAGTGCGGTCGAACAGGGGCGCCACCCTGTAGAGGGTGCACCCCTCCCAACCATCCCGATTTTCAGCGGGACAGTCCCGTTTTTCGGGCACTGCCTCGCTGTTCCCACCGCTGGCCGAAGTGTCCCGCTAGTGATCTGGAGGTTGTGTCACCCCCACTGCCGCAGCTGTGTGGTGTGCCGGCTCCGGAGAAGAGGAATGGTACGCACGGCATCCATCAGTGCCAGGAGAGGGCTGGGTGCAGCCCAGCTACTGAAGGAGTGCTGGGCTTGCCCCCATCCTGACGTTAAATGGGAGGCGTGCCATACGGGCACGCCCCCAATTAGCAAAATGTATGGTAATTAGGCCACACACCCTTTTCGGACGTGCACAAGATAATGGGCAGTCGTAGTCCCTCTCTGCACAGGGCGCGGCTCCTCCTTGAGCCAGCCCTGAAGCACCTTATAACACAACAATGTTAAACAAATAGCAAAACACGCAAGAAGGCGCTGATAGAGTAGTATGTTAATAAACACTGCAAATGAATCCAAAAATATTGAGTATACTGTATAAATAGACTATAAAGCTTATCTGATGGGTCTTTTTTTGGGGGGGGAAGCTTCCTCTAATTCCCAATATGTTGGAGATATTCTTCAATTCCTACAAATACCATGGACTGGAGTGTTTCTCTGCAATTGCAATGCACCAAAGAGATTCCTCATTGTATAGTAAATAAAGGTTTAATTCACGTAAATTACAGAATAAAAAAATTGTACATAAAATATATTTAGATCAAACAAATCATATAATTACTGAAACCGCTCCTGGAAAAGATGGATTCCTCCTGTGCTCTTCAAGGTGAAAACTCCCAATAAGCAATCTGGAACCAAGGAGTTCAGTAAACAATCACCATATGACTGAATTCACTGACATGTCAGTTTCCACAAGGATGGTCATTTCGATGCCCTCCGGCACTTTTATCCTGTGGCACAGCACACCAAAACAGTTGTCGGGCCACTAGTCAGATGCCGCAGTTGCCACTAAAAACTAGTGATAAGCGGTTCGGTTTTACTCGGTTATGTTCGGGTCTCAAAGATGGCATTATATTGGCTATCCGGGTCTCACGTATTTTGGATAGCTAATAACATAAATCGGACAAATCCAAATTTGCGCTAATTTGAAAAGAACACAGTCAAAACCGAACCGCTCATCTCTACTAAAAAACATCCTTATTGTGTTCTGACGATATACGTATATGATGCCGGCGGTCACAATGCCGACTGCCGGCATCTAGACTACAGAATCCCGGTGAGGGTTAACTAACCTACGCCCGATCGAAGGGATGCTGGGCGCCTAGCAAGGACAGCTGTGGGGAGGGAGGGTTAGGTTTATGGTTCCCGGTGGGGACTTAGGGTTAGCCCCCCCCCGGGAGGTTAGGGTTAGGCTAGGGGGAGGAAGAGTTAGGGTTAGGCACCCCCGGGGGGAAGGTAAGAGGTTAGGCACCACCTAGGGGAAAAGGGGGTTTAGGTTTAAGCACTAAGAGGGGGGATTAGGGTTAGGCACAGGGGGGGAGGAGGTTAAGGTTAGAGTTAGTTTAGTTTATACTTACCTTCTAGACGATCGAGCTGGCGCTGCCGGGATTTGAACCGCTGGCCATGCAGCCGGCAGTGTTTCATACCAAATGTGTTCTGACAAGTACTGAGCCTTTTATGCACGTTTTCACATTTTTGTGACTGATGGTACAAACAATATTGTGTGATGCTGGCTAATATTTTGTAAAGTTTTTTCTACTTGTAAATTGTGACTCTTTGGGCCATAGCCCACTGTGTATGCAAGCACCGTGACTCCTTGGGCTGTACCCCACTGTGTATACAAGCACCTTGACTCCTTGGGCTGTAGCCAACTGTGTATACAAGTACTGTGACTCCTTGGGCTGTAGCCCACTGTTTATACAAGCACTGTGACTCCTTGGGCCTTAGGGCCCGATTCAGACCCGCTCGCTAGGCTGCGTTTGCACGCAGCCAGCCGATGTTTGCATTCTACGCATGCGTATGCATCGCAGTGCGCGTGCACGAAGCAGTGCGAGCGATCGGGAAGTGTTCGCTCGCTGTGCATAGACAGCCCGGCTGATTGAGTGACAGAAGCCGTTTGTTGGTGGTGACAGGGTCTGACCGCTAGAAACGGGAGTGAAGGTGCGAACGCAGGCGTGCCTGAGCATCTTAACGCCATTTCAGAGGCATGCATAATTAAGAGGCAGCGTCATAGTACATGTCACATGGTTGAAAATCACACTGAATCACTCGCAGTGCTTGCGGTAGGGCATGGTCAGCCAAAAGCACTGCGATCGCTTAGGGATGTTACCGATGGTTGCATACACTTCCTGGAGATGACATGCGCAAGTGGGCATCTTAAGACAGGCTGGTGGGTGTCTGCATACACAATGCGATCGCTCTCTAAGACATATTGGGCGTGCTAATGTCTTGCCATGCGATTGTCTGCCATTGCCAAATTTGCATACGCTGGGTGCGTGCAAACGCATCTAGTGAGCGGGTCTGAATCGAGCCTTTAGCCCACTGTGTACACAAGCACTGTGACTCCTTGGGCCGTAGCCCTCTGTTTATACAAGCACTGTAACTCCATCGGCCGTAGCCCTCTGTGTAACTGTATACAAGCACTGTGACTCCTTGGGCATTAGCCTTCTGTGTATACAAGCACCATGACTCCTTGGGCCATAGCCCTCTGTGTATACAAGCACCGTGACTCCTTGGCCCATAGCCCTCTGTGTATACAAGCACCGTGACTCCTTGGGCCATAGCCCTCTGTGTGTCCATAACACACAAGTACTGTGACTCAGTAGTGAGTGGCAGTGAGTGGCAATGTTTCATAGATGTGCTTTAAACTGCGGTGTCTGTCGATTAGTAACCAGCCAGCTCACAGCAGCCTTTGACCAATAATGGTAAAATCAATATTGTGAGCTGTGAGGTGGTCTAAATTGACTGTTAATGTTATTGAGGTTAATAGTACTCTAGGAACAAAAAAAAAGCTCAAATTTATGTGATTTTAGGGTATTTTTGTCAGTTTTTTTGTAAAAAAAAAATCCAAATTCAAATCCAAAACCAGTCACGGCTGTTTGGCAAATCCAAAGTCAAAGCTGGATGATGAATCAGAGCCAAATCCAAGTCCAGCAAAATTGGTATGAACATACTTGAGGATGCATCTAAATGTAAAAGCATATAAAAGCAGCCAGTTTATATGTATTTTACCATGCAATAAAGCCAAGATTGAAAAATGTGAATGTGTGCTTAGCTTTATGTAGCTGATGAACAATAACAATAATTAGAGACGAGCAGTTCGGTTTTACTCGGTTATGTTCCGATCTCAGATAGCCAATAAGATAAATCCATTCCAAACTAATCCGAACTTGCACTAATTTGGCGAAAAGAGCCGAGTACAAACCGAACTGATCATCTCTAATAATAGTGATATTAATACTAATAATTCAGTTCATCTTCTGCAACAGGCTGCCATGATAGGAAGGGGAAGCTTCGCTGAATGAACAGGCAGAGTTTGAGTGACAACGTTGCAGAGCTGAGGTATAGAAACTCATTGGGCTTGATTCAGAGTTGGGAGCAAGTTAAGAAAACACAAGAGCAATTTGCACCTTGGCAAAAGCTTGTTTTGTCCCTGGGAAGATGGCTCCACGGAGGACGAAGGTCCCGTTTACTGGAGCAAGGTAAGTATACACTGGGTGCAGGATGTGTGGTGTGGGGCCCCCCTGCACTACACTTGCACTGCACCCTGCACCCATTGTAAATAAGCTGTCTGATATGGAAAGGGGACGTAATACTTTCAGTTTTAATAAAGCTGTAGTTGAGAGGTCTAGATTGAGTATCGCCATCAAGTCTGAAGATCTGTGCAGAACAGTCGGCTGCTGTCTTTACAGGGATCTTTAATCGATCACTGAAATTGTGTGTAGTTCCATCTTGTTGGTAGTCTTCAACGATTATTCCAGTACCTAAGAAATCCTCCGTTATGGGGTTAATTGATTACAGACCGGTGGCCTGTGATCATGAAACATTTGAGCGATTAGTATTGACCCATCTGAGGAACAATACAGGACCCCTTTTGGACCCTTTGCAGTTTGCCTATCGTGCAAATAGGTCGGTAGACAAAGCAGTCAATACGGGGCTGCATTATATTTGGATTTGCCAGGAACATATGCAAGGGTCATATTTGTGGACTTCAGCTCACCGTTCAATACAATCGTACCACGTGTATTGTATCCCAAATGTGTTAGTTTGGGGGATCCAGTGGACAGAGCCGTAGCTAGACAATTTGGTGTCCTGTGCGAGAAAGTTTTTTGGTACTGCTTCCCCCCCCCCCAACCAGCAACCAGCCTGATGCTGAACACGTTTCCCCGGTCCGCACTGCAGACCAAAGCGATACCAAACATATATATATATATACTGTATATACATACATACATACACATATGCATTCATATATGTACATGTATTACATATATATATATTGAAATGTATATCATTATATATATATATAGATACATGTGTGTATATACTACACACACACACAAACATATATATATATATATATATATACACACATATTTATATGTATACATATACATACATTTTTATTTTTCCTGAATACATTAAACTTTAATCACCATTCAACCCAGCCTAGGAGTTGTAATGGCTGGGGCAGGCTGCTGGCCACTGCTCTTGGAAATATGTTACTGCCGCCCCAGTCTCTGTCTGGACCGGACCTCACCTGGCAGGTCCTCGGTCCTGTCATCCAGTCCAGTGTCCAGCACCACGCCGCGCCGCTCCTTACCAGCCAGCTCCACCCGACAAGCAGTCAGCAGCTCCTCATTGAACTGCGGGATCATTGGGCAGGGAGACGTCATGATGTCTCTCCCGTCCCAATAAGTTGCCGGGACGTCAGAAGGAGGCAGGGAGAATACTTAATATGAATCATGAAGTGGTGGGCGGCCGGTGTTCCGCCCTCAGTGCTTTTGCGCTTTGTGCGGAGGCACCGACCGCACCACCCTAGCTACGGCCCTGCCAGTGGCTACTTGTTGCTGGAGTGTTAACTTTTTGGAGAATATTAAGCAGCAGGTTAGGTTGGGGAGGTTTACATAGAGTGTTCAGACAATCAGTACGGTGACCCCCCAAGGATGTATTCTATCTGCTCTGCTTTGCCCCTTATATACGAACGATTCCACTCGAGTGACTCATCCGTGAAGCTCTTGAAATTTACAGATGATACCATTGTCATTGGTCTCATCAGGGATGGTGTGGAGTCTGCTTATAGGCGAGAGATTGAGCAGTTGGTTCATTGGTGTAGTCGAAATAACCTGGAGTTAAATCCTTTAAAAATGTGAGAAATGGTAGTGGATTTTAGGAGACATTCTCCTGTGGTGTCCCCGATTACTATTGTGGACAGTGTTGTGTCTGCGGTGGAAGCCTTTAGGTTTCTGGGTTTTGTGATATCCAGGGACTTGAGATGGGCATTAAATACAGACGCCATTGCGAAGAAGGCACAGCGTTATAGATTGTGCTGGGTTAAAACTGCTAGGCACTTAAATAGTTTCTTTTCACAGGCAGTTATCTTGCTGAATAATTAGTGTTGGATTATTATTATCATCATTTCTTTATATGGCACCACAAGTGTACTGCGGTGCTTTACAAAGTACATAAACAAATAGGTGACCAGTGACTTACATTACAATACAATACAATGCAGGACAAGGACATAGGTAATATACATTGCTACATTATTGACCATGGCGCAGATGTAGAGCCTATGGAGAGGAAGATGATCTTAGCAGCAGCATTGAGGACAGACTGGAGAGGAGAGAGATGGTAGTTGGGGAGGCCAGATAGGAGGAGGTTACAGTAGTCCAATCTGGAGATGACCAGTGAATGTATGAGGGTTTTGGTGGCATCCTGGGTGAGATAGGGTCTGATCTTGGAAATATTTTTGAGATGGAAACGACAGGACTGCGAGAGGTTCTGGATATGTGATTTGAAGGAGAGGAAAGTCCAGGATAACTCCAAGACAACGCACTTTGGAGCATGATGTGTTATGGTTGTTTTTATGTTTTTAGGGGAAATGTAGTTTGGCAGAAAGAATTCCTTGTATTTGTTATACATGGTCAATAAATTTGATTTTGATTCTGAATTCACTAATATTGTGTTTTACTGTAATAATTCATAACTGATAAATTAAGTTTTGAAATTTAGTATTCCTATAAAACAGATCTTTACTGTGAGCAAGTCGGACATATAAACATACATATATACATATACATATGTATAAACATGGCAATTGACACAACAATTCTTATATCACTTAGTAAGGATACAGATGATGTAAGCTAGCGGCAATTTCTAACTCACTCCACGCCCAACAAAGAGGCAAGGGTTCCCCAAGCAGACACAGACAATGGGAGACAAACCTTATGCAAAAACAATCTAGATTTACTTCTAGCAACCCAAAAATTACTGGAATGGGTCACTGTTATAGAATAATAGGTTTGGTTCAATAAATCACATAAATTACAATAACAAAAGCTACAGTATTACTGTTTTTCTAGTTGATTATTCCTTATACTAAATTAGCAAGGTCCTTTACACATTAGTAGTATGTCCAAATATTCTAATGGAGATGACATATCAGTGATAATCCGAGTTAAGGTTAACTCTTTGTGCACAAGTATATTTACAACTGAAATAGCAATGTTGCAGCATTAATATATAATGTAGGAGGAGTGTCTTCATATCACACACAGAAGCAGTGTTCAATAATGGGTTTCTCTCACTCTCACCAATCTGAGGGCCTAAATCATGATGCGGCTTCCCATCCAAAAGGTTATTGGACCGGACTCTCAACTTGTTTTTCTTCTATGTGGCACTACAAGTCCCAGACACACTTCTATTTTTCTCTTCCTCTCAGCTGCTTATTTTTGCAGCTGCTTATTATCACTATGCAGTGGCGTCCCCTCCGTTCTCCTCTCTCCACTGCTCCAACTGTCACTCCTCCAACTCATCTTTGTTAAATTAACTTTATTTCAAAATGACACTGGCTTCAAACCCTTTCCAAAATGGCAACTGCGGGATATCACATTTCCAGCCTGCCTCCATTCATCATGATGCTAGCCCTGTCAAATCTAGCCCTGTCCTCTCCAACATAATGACAAGGTCAGGTCACTGCCCTCCACAAGATCATAGGGATGGTTATTGATATTTAGCAACCATTGATGGTTTGATACCAACGGATGATGGTTTTGCCATCAATGGTGGAGATCCAATGGTGCTCCACCATCGACGGCAGAGAGTGCGACGATGGGCCTTAACTGCAGCCTAAATTAATCAATGTATATCGAAAGATGTATCAAACCTTTGAGAGACATAAAGTAGAGAAGTTGTCCATAGCAACCAAACAACTTCTATCTGTCTTTTTGTAGACTGTGCTAGATAAATGACAGGCGCTGATGGGTTGCTATAGGCAACTTCTACAATCATTCTCTTGAAGGTTTGATACATCTCCCCAGTAGGCTGATGGGATGGCTTTTTAGATGCAAACATTTTCCTCTAGAGCCTGGGTTCCTATCCTGCAGGGAAATGCACTGTTACGTACTTTTGTCGCTAATTACAATAATCTTGTGTTTTAGTATCCATTAACTCTTTATTTCTTTTGGGGTTTTTTGCCAGGAGTGAGTGGTTGAAAACTCCCATGTCATCTTGTTATTGTGGCATGAATGTCCTCTTATATTT
The DNA here is from genome assembly GCA_031769625.1 of Taudactylus pleione. Taxonomy (NCBI): domain Eukaryota; kingdom Metazoa; phylum Chordata; class Amphibia; order Anura; family Myobatrachidae; genus Taudactylus; species Taudactylus pleione. The sequence continues at coordinate 8,557,807 of JAUIMM010000197.1, forward strand.
TGCACTGTACGGCAAGGTATACATTGGTGGTCCTGTATAAAATTTACATACCTAAAGCACATATATTGCCTAGAACGAATTAAAGCTACCAACAGCATGCCTACCAAAATTGTCCTGCTGCGATACGGAAACACGGGATGTGACTATGAAATCCCCGGGCACTTGCCTAGCCAGCACTCACCTAGACAAAAGCATGGTGAGTGGGAAATACCTCCCCAGATTACTGGCAAAGGTCTTGATTTTTGTAAAAGTCCCTAGGGCTGTTACCAACAAGCAGTTTGCAGACATCCTTGGGATCCATTTCACATTTGGACTTAAGTCCGGATCAGCGCCACATTGTTTCCCAATGGACCTCATTTGTGTTTATGTTATAATGGAAGGGCAGTGGCATAACTAGGGGTGTGCGAACGGTGCCACAGCCAAAAAAGGGCAGTGCCCTGTGAGTGGCACCACAGCTCACAAACGGCCCCTGCAACTGGGTGTCTGGAATGGCAACCTGCCGCCAGAATAATATGGCCCCTACACACAGGGCCGTAGAGAGCTGGCCCAGGTCCGGGGAAGGGGCATGGCCTAACTGCAGGAGGCATGGCCATGCCCCCTTAGGGAAAAAATAAACCCTTTTGCACGCTGGGGAGGGGGTGCGATCAGTGTGATTGCTCCCCCCCACAGGCAGAGAAGACTGTTGCTGCTTCTGCTCAGCAGCAGCGAGCAGTCTCCCAGTGCAGCCGAGCACACAGTATCGTGTGCTGCTGTCAGGTAAGAGAGAGAGAGGGGCGGAGCCCCGCTGGGTCCCCCCAGCAAGCCTGGGCCCGGGTAATTTGTACCCGCCCCTCTCGACGCCCCTGCCTACACCTATATTATGGTCCCGGGATCAATAGGTCAGGCAGTTTCCCCAGCTGGACTAACAGTCCGAGTATGAGATCCTTACTATTGCTGGGCCGAGCTTTGTGTTGTCAAAGCCACTCCCCCCTCAATCTTACCATTCATGTTCATGATGAGATCTTGACGGGGGTGTTGACAACCAGGGAGAACCAGGCAGCTTAATACATCCAGGGAACCTGCTGAAGTGCAATTCAATACCTGATTGTCTGACCTGACAGCAAATGTTATGGCACTGTGTAGGCTGGCATTGTACTGGTTACTAGTTGTTACAACATTTTGGACTACAGAAGAACAGTAACTCTCACGCACATACATGATTCTAAAATGTGCTTTGTTGTGGGTGGGGGGGTGTCCTCATTTTTATAATAACAGATTTGCAAATAAATAACTCAATCCAATAAAAAAATATGTGTAAAGAAAACACCATTCAAATATTATTATTTTTTTTTTTGGGGGGGGGGGTTTCTAAAGAAATTACCAACAAAAACAGTTCACCGCACTACAAGCCTTTATTACAGAGAGAAACAAAGCATGAAAGCCCATATAAATGTCTCCAGTCCTGTTACACGTGTATTATATGGTGGTGTGATTCAGTTGATGTCTTTTCTTTCTCAGTTTCATCCTTTCTTGTCCTGTGCCATCTTCTGCCTCTTGTTCCTTTCTCTCCCAATTCTACCCTGCTGCTCCCCTTCTATCTCCCATCTCCCCCCCATCCGTTTGTCTCCGTGCACACTTTGCTCTTTTCATTTGTTTCTCTACGATTTCTGTGTACGGTCATTAGGAATAATAGGAGAATCAATAGTCCCTCATTAATGCTGCAGCAATCAGGGTCACACCGCTTTCTTAATTACAGTTTCAGTAGCATTTGCTTAAATTGGAAAGAATAAAAGAGAGTGAATGAGGAGAAGCCGGGAGCCTGCCTGTGCTCGCATATTGTCCGGGCTCTTCAGATTTTCCCCAGCATTGTGAGGTCCCGACACAGAAAGAGAATGTGGGGAGGTAATTATCCAGGAATCAGATAGCGGCTATTATCAGATTCTAATTAAAGTTTCTTTAGAATCTGCCATTGCCTTTTTCCCCCCTCCATCCTTCTCCTCCTCTGCGAGATGCAGCACAATGAGATAATTTGCAGCTTTTTTGGTTAATTATGTGAGTATAGCCTCAAACATTCCACAGACTTGCAAGGAGGCTGCGCGTCTCCCAGCAAAACGCCCCATGGATGCCATTTTATTGGAGTAGAGTGGCGGCCTCAATATACTTTTATCTAGAAGATGACACTTTTACACACAAGACATAATAAGTACACACAACATTACATGATTTGTTCTCTCTCTCTCTCTCTCTCTCTCTCTCTCTCTCTCTCTCTCTCTCTCTCTCTCCATAGCAAACAATCAGTTTGCGGCTGTCATTTTATAGACTGTACTTGATAAATGATAGCTAGAAGCTGATTGGTTACTATGTGACTTCTCTCCTTGTCCTCTTAAGGAAGTTTGGTACATCTCCCCCACTGTGTAATAAAAACACATTAAACTATAATTTTCCCCTTTTACTAGGCTTATGGAAACGGAGGATTGGCAGCTGCAAGAGAGCTATAGTTTGCTTATTGCTGATACAACAGGGTTGCCATCACATAGAGTTATTTGTTGGTAAATATCAGACCATCTCTTACCTCTACATAATATGTACAGAAGTATCACATCAGTCATTGGGAGCGTACAGACCTATGAACGTCTTACGTACATAGACTTGATTGAAATTGCTGCTTCATTTGGTTTTAGAAACATTTTCATGGAGGCATTAGTGCACTTTTTTTTATAAAATTGCCACTACAAAGTATTTTCAAGACTTGCCAACCAGGGTATCAGAGAACAAAAATATTTGAATATTTAATTAAAGAACAATAACCTCAGCCATTACAGTGAAGGGTAATTGTGTATTGTGACAGACTAAAAGATTCCCATGGCTAAACTGTACCCTACAGCTGCAGCATGATTGACTTGCTGTGGCCGTTCTGGGGTGGTGGACCGTTCTACAAAACGCGACTTACTCAGATGGACGATGACTGATGTCTGTGGATCTGCAAAGCCAGCAGGGGGAGTCTCCTTCAGATGCCACCTGCAGACATAAGAATAATTTAGCAGTAACGGCTGCGTCATCCGCATTGCACTTTGTTACATTCACCCTTATATGGAATATAAGGATATATTAACACCTGTATCCTTGTAGTTTAAGATTAGGAGGTACTGTACAGCTAAAAGTATTGTATGGAAAAATGAAAACTCCAAAGAAACAATACTTCATATATAGGTAGGGGAGATTCAATTAGGTGCGAGGTTCCAAAACAGGACTCATCCATAGAGATATTAACAAAACTAAGTGATGTTTTAGTGATGTTTTACCGTAACCTACCATAATACCTGGAAGTGCGCGCATTGGCACCTTGCTTGATGCTCAAACGGGAGCTAGCAGCCAATGGAATCTGCACTTTATGGACAGATTCGATTTGTGTGTTAATTAAGTCTCAGAAGACTCACTCTGCTCACAGGCTATGGAGGTGCCCGCAGAATCAGCCTACCATAACTGGCAGGAAAATACGCAACACAAACTGCCATTGGCTAATTATATCTTGCCCTTAATGTCCAAACCTGTCTTAAACATAAATAAGAGTAGATTGAAGACGTATATATAACAAAAGCCAACACATTTTATTAATAACCCGATAGCCTAATATTTCTGTCATTATCCCCACAGATATAAAACACATAGAGCAGGCACAGGGTTGGAGCGGTACAGGGGAAATACCTGCTAGCCCCCAATGCCTGGTGGCCCAACCCCTCCTCTAGGTGTCATGTTCCAGACTATGCACTGAATTGTACATTGTTACAGCCATAGAGGGTCAGTTACCTTGTGGAGCAGGAACATTGTTTCTTGGTTTGCTTCTATAGAAACTACACCAAGATTTGCGTAATGGTTAGCCAAGCAACTGTGGTGGCTGGCCCCACCCCCTCTAGTGGATGACCACACCCTTTAAGCATTAGCCCCTATCACTCAATTCCCCCAATGGGCCCTTTATGCCAGGTCCGACACTGAGCAGGCATGTCCTATTGTCACTAGTTGTTGGAATAAAGATACATTTTTAGTTAGAGGTATTTTTCACATGCACTTCAGTGCTGTCCATAAAGCAACGTTAATAGGAAACCAGTTGTTACACCTCAGCAAATTATAAAGCACATTACACAAGCAATGAAGCACATTGCTTCGTGGCACCATGAACAAAAATGATGATCCTGATTTAAAAGGCAGGGATTACATATGTCATATGTATGTACCATGGAGCCAACGCACAGATGTGCAGTCGGCTCCACATGTGTTATTTAATTTACCAAACGCACCAACATGTCACTTGTACAGGGCCAGCATGCTGATCCGGATTAGGAAGTCAGATTAGGCTACCCATGTATATAATATATGGGCAGTGTCCCTGTTGCTAATATATACAGGTGACAGGTATCACATTCCCCGAAAATCATGTGGAAACAGCATTTTCTGCATGATTTCAGTATCCACCGACAATTATATAACAAATAATGGGGGGTATCCACTAAGCGATTTAAACAAGCGATTGCACGATAACGATGTCGTTATCGTGCCATCGCTTGCAGATCGCACATGCATCGTGCATGCATCGGGGATGTTTTGGACGGAAGCGACCCGTGATGCGCGTGCCCGCGGGTTGCTTCCGACATCCGACATCGCCCATACATGCAGGTCAACCTGACGATCTCGTCAGGTTCTGCATGTGCGGGGATGAGGGATGTGCCGGGACTGAACGAGTGAACGTTCAGTCTAGGCACATCACTAGCTATACAAACGACAGCACGATTGCAATGTCGCAATCGTGCTGTCATTTGTATATCGCTAAGTGGATAACCCCCATTAGTAAACGATTATATCCTGTAAATAGACTACCTGTGTTTAGTGAAGTCACAGTGAACAGGAATAAACTGTCCATACATTTACTCAAACATGAGCGTACTGCAGGAGCTCCAGCAATAATATGATAATAGTGAAAGTGTAAATGTAAGAACATGGCGAGCTATGGTAAAAAATACTTAGGGCTCTTTGTAGTAATAATGGCGGCACTGCCTTTATGATCAGTGGTGCATTCAAGTGTTTACAAAAAGCACCATTTTCTGTGCTTTGTTTAATCAGATTCTATTACCAGCTAATTAGGCCTTAGATGAAGTTCAGATGCCATTTTACACCAGATTAATGCATGAACACATGCTCTCATCACTGCATAATAAACCATTTAGATCAGTAACTGGCTTGTAAGTCGTATTTTTATCAAGCAAAACAAATGGAATTGCCTGTAAATGTCAAAAGAACTTTAAGTAAAAAGTGGAGGCTCTAATGTTTTTTGATTGAGTCGTATATATATAATGAACATCACTTACATGTGACGCTGGCAGATTATTATTAGATTTTTTATGTGTCTGTTGCCCACTATTACTGACATGTGAGAGGGTTGCCACGTATGGGTGTGGATTACTGGATTGACAGTAAAAGAGTCAACAAGCAATAGGTCGACACCAGACGGTCAACAGTCAATAGGTCGATATGGGCAAATGTCGACATTTAAAAGGTCAACATGAATGTAGGTCAACAGGTACAAAACATTTTTTGTTTTCTAACCCTAATCTTCACCCTAACCCTCCCCTTGGTGCCTAACCATATCTGTCCCTTCTAGTGTGCCTAATCCTAACCATCGGGGTAAGTGCCTAACTATAACCGTCCCCCCTAGAGCCTAACCCTCCTGTAATTGCCTAACCCTGCCCCTAGGAAAAAAAAACACATGTGGCAACCAATTTTTGTGTCGACCATTCTCATGTCGACCTTTTGTGCTTGTCCACCTTTTATACCTATTGACCTACACACACGTCGACATTTTGTGTGTCGATCTTTTGTACCTGTCCACATGTTGTCACATCTGCATATTTGACTGTCGACCTTCGGCATATTGCTTGTCAACCTTTTTACTGTCGATCTTTAATCCTTCAACCTCCACGGATGCCACAATCAGCTCTTAACATTATTATAATTTTTAGAGACAGCAATGAGGTTTGAGGGAAGATACTATAATATGCACATCAGACCGCTAATAATTCACAGATATGTGTTGTCCTGTTATATCAGAGGTAGGTAACAACAGACAAATAACTTCTACAGAATAAAACTAAATCTGGCTCATTTATAATAGCCCATAGATCAGGGATGGGGAACCTCAGGCGGAATCAATGGTCTGGCCCTCAGAGCTTTTTTCTGCTAGCCTCATTTGGATAGCAGGGTGCCTAGAATGACATCCTGCAGCCAGAATCTATGTAGCAGTGCTGCCTGGAGTGTTCTTAGGACGCGTCAGACGGTCACACTGCTGCCCTTACAGTTCCCCGGAGCATCCTCAGGATGCTCCAGGCATTACTGTAATCACAGGCGAATATGACCCCGTCCCCGTATGACGTCACACGGAGGGGAGTGGCCTGCACTGGGCCCGTAAATAATGTTATATATATCAAAATGGCCCTCGCCAGAAAAAAGGTTCTCCACCCCTGCTATAGATGAACATGCATGCAAAATGTATCTTACAATGAGAAAAATTGCAATTCCAGCAGGAGGTCATATAAAAGTTCCTTGAGTTATAGAATGACTTGAAATCCTCAGAACGCTGCACCATATTTGCCAAGAGTGTGAACAGCTCAATGCAACACAATAAAATACAACTGGAGTAACGTGTCTTGGCTACAAAAATCACCTGTGTGAAACGACTCCAAGTTTATGGTCATTCATCTTCATCTTTTGCTCTGCAGAGTGAAATATACTGAAGTACCGGAGAGAAAGGCCCTGCCGAGCAATCACTAAAGTGTCAGATTGACAGGCTGTAAAGCCTTTCTGCCAGGCCGTTCTCCTCGCCATGCAGTATTTATGTATAGAGCAGGAAGCCAATTCATTGCAATGCTGAAAAGCTGGATTTATTGTCTGAAACCCTCCCATCTGGACGAGATATTACCAAAATTATATATAAGCCAGTTAGTAAACACTTTGCCGCATTGTCTGTTGTTCCCATAATCACCCTTAATAACGACTCGCATCAATATGGTCTTTAACAAGATTTGGGAGTTAATGTGATAAGAGGCAGGTCAGGGAGCGAGGCAGAGCCCTTACACATGTTTGTGAAGAACAAATTGAATCAGCTCTAAATTGGCCTCTCTTGTCGGCCGGAGACGCAGCCGAGGATTCGGGGGCTGCTGGGAGTTATATTTTAACCTCGTGCAGAAAATGCACTTAAGCAGATTAAAGTAAAATAGGGCGGTTGGTGGATGGATGTGCTATGTAATTGCAGCTGTGCTAATGGCTTCCTGTATGCTGTGGCACGGCAGTGTAGCCAGCAGTGAGGTCACATGAAGTGGTATCAGAAAAGTGGGAAAGCTGAAATTCTGCCACCCGCCAAAAAATGAAATCAATATTTTCTTTACTTTTGCACCATCATCATTTTTTTTCTTTCAAATGTTGACAAAGCTCAAGAAACCTAAACAGAGATAATGCATTTGATTTTGTAGCGACTAAACTCATATTTTCACCTGTAACGCCAACCTGCCAGCAATTATGTCATTAAGACGCTGCAGTTTTGTCGATTTAATACAGCGCAATTTAGGAGCATCTGTAGCAAACAGACAGCAAATTTTTACCTTTTTCCAAAATTGGCGTATATTTTTTTATTTTGTACCCTTGATTAGAACAACTGGGGAATTGGCAATCTCAGGAATCACATCATTACACACTGTAGACACCCATTTGTATAATTTTCCATATTATCTTGTGAAATTAGAATTTGCAGCCAGTTGACGTGAGTGACATCAATCTAATTATTTTTGGAGTGATTATTGTGACCCTGCAAAGCAAACTATCAATAAAGAAAAAGTATTTTATTTTAAAGACATTTAAATATAGAATCCCATTATCATTGTTACAAGATGGACAAGGTCAACAATTTCACAGCAGCATACACATCTATTACCTACGCGTTCTTACCCTGCTTAAAGTAAGATACACAGGTAGGTGTGTATATCATGAAAACAAAGTTAGTCAGAGCTTAGCCAGGAAACCTCATAAACTCCTAGAATCGCACTAGAGAGGTCTTCACCTATAACAGCTATCGTTTTCCCATAGAGATGGATATTCTCACTGGTACTTGGATGCCACAAGGACTTAATCCAGGACAGTAGGAGCTTATGTTAGTAACTGGGTGGCTGCTAAGAATGGTGGCAGACAGCTAGGTACTTTAGCCCTTAGTCTAGTGCAGGTTATCAGGAGGAAGGAATGGAGACCATGGTCCAAGAGCAGACAGAGTAGGAGCTACCAGAAATAATGCAGGAATATCGGTAGCTGCAGAAAGGCATAATACAACCTAGAATCTAGGGTAAAGGCACATCAGACTAAACTGGAACACAGGCATTGGCAGTGTAATACAGCAGTCAGAGCAGAACCAGGGGCTGGCCAGCTTCTAGCAAGACTGGACGCTATAACTGGAAATGAGGCCTGGTCCTCACTGCCTAAAATTCTTGTAGCCAATCCAAGTGTCCGCTGGGACAGGCTCCTTCATCAGCATAAAGATGCTGCAGCTGTTGACAGGGAGGGTGAAGGTGGCAACAGAAGTGTGTGCCGGCTGCTAAGGAATAGCCGGGACCAGCAGGCAATGCAGCTGCCGCATCACACAGTGTCCCAGCTGCTAGGCAAAAGCTGGGACAAGAATGCAATGGGGCAGTGTGAGCCATCACAGTCAGTGCAGCGGCTTATAACAGTACCCCCCTTAAAGAGGGGTTATGGAACCCCTAGAACCAGGTTTATCTGGAAACAACTTGAAAAAGGCCTATGATCTGCATGTAAACGCCTTTCTGGAATCCAAAACCTCTCTTCAGGCCCATAGAATTTCCAGCAGAAAGTGAACTTGGCCTTGAACTTTTTTAGAATACAACATTTTCCCAACAGTATATTCTTGGTGACCATCACTCATACTGGAGGTGGCTTTCTAGGATGGTAGAAATTGAATTGCTTAGAAATAACAACCAGTTTAATGAGAAAGCAATGGAAGGTATTGGGAATTCTTAAGGACCTTGGAAGTTTTAAACGGAAGGCAATGGAGTTCACTTGCTTGACGATCTGAAGCAGACCAATGTATTTAGGATCAAATTTTTGAAAGGACTGATGAAGTCTTATGTTTCAGGTGGACAGCCGCACTTTATCTCCCAACCTTGAAAGTATAGGCCTTACTGTGATAATCTGCAAAAAGTTTGGAACAAGATGAAGCCTTGATCAGAGAAACCTACCAAATGGACTTGAGCCTAGAAGCAGTGTTGCATACCTCAGGCAGTTTGCCATATACAAGGGAGGAAAATGAATTAGTTCTGGGGTGATGCCCAAGATTACAGAAGAAGGGAGACATATTCGTGGAGGAATGAAAGGCATTATTGTAAACCAACTCAGCCAAAGGCAGGTATTCTGCCCAATTATTATGAAATTTGGATATGTAACAACAAAGATAGTGTTGCAAGGACTGATTAACCCTGTCAGTCTGTCCGTTGGATTGTAAGTGGTATACAGAGGTTTGAATGAGGTTGATGCCTAATAATGAGCAGAAGGACCTCCAAAATTGAGCAATGAATTGAGCCCCTCTATGGGAAACAATATCAAGAGGCAAACCGTGTAAGCTAAAGATGTGTTGAATGAACAACGAGGCAAAAGACTTAAATGAGCTTGTTTACTAAATCAAACACGACCCAAATGGTATTATAATAAACGTATAAAATGTACAGAAACATTCAAATGTGCTGTGCCATAAATATTCACAGATAGTAAAAGCAGGTATACTCTCCTTATGGCGTAAGCGCCAGTAGAGTGGGTGTTCTCCCAATCACAGAAGAACGTAAAGTGGTATTCATAACATATGTGAAAAAAAATATGGAAAACATAGTGCAATAAAACACAAAAATATAATGTTTACACACACACACATAATAAAACTCCCAAATCGATGGGTAAATCCACAGTTATGAATACATAAAATCTGTAGAGATAATACAAGGTGGAAGTTTTCCAGAACTCCAGAAATAATCGGCATGTAGAAATAATGTTGGAGGTTTCCGGATACCTCAATGTAAGACCTCTTCCTTTGGATCAGCTGGATAACTGCCTCAAAATATAAATGTTGATGTCTGTCAGACTATTGTCAATGCATTTCGAGACACAGGTCTCTTCCTCAGGACAGTGTGACAGTAACTGAACCAGTTCTCCCTTTTATCCATTAATAAAGCAGGAACAGTGGGACATGCTGTTCCCGGTGGAACGAGATAAGGTTCTTGGATACAGAAGGTTAATTAAGCCACACAAACCAGTATCTTGAAAAAATATATAATTTATTACAACAGATAACAAGATATGGAAGAATAATAGTTATTTAGCTTCGAAATATAAGATGGTTACACGATCCAGGAGCCTCCTCTCAGAATAGAGCTGGAACGAACAATTTCCTGGCCACCAGCTGCAGTCTAGTCCAGGCATAGGGCAGGCCACTGGCAGCTTCTTTGTTCTTTGCTTATATAGTGTCCTACTTTTCATACCCATCTAACTCTTACTAATATGGGCATAAACCTACTTCAAACTACTTTATTGGTTAACTACTGATAAGGACTTTCTAAAATTTAATGCAAGCGTACATCACAGTAGACAACGCCTTGTGGATTTATGGCCTGTCTGCTTCCACATTCCTGTACCATTTCATGCCTAATATACCACCTCATGTCTGATATACACATAAGAACCATGAATAGAAATGGCTGTCAGTAGCCATTTTGCTATCCCAATACACATGCTACACTGTGCCTTGGAGCACGGGGAAGCCCGGACACTGAAGCTTGTCATTACATGATTAACGTTGGCAAATACTCCTGCAGACAGTCGCTGGTCGCTGGTGGTCAATGGCTGCACAGGCGGCTATTTATGTAGTGTACTATAGCAGCAGGAGGATCCGCAATAAAATCCATTGAGACTTGGATACAGGGTCTTCTAGGAATAGAAAGAGTTGACTGGCAGGAGTGCTTCTGAGAGATTTGTTTCTGGCACAGACTTCGCAGGCTAGAACAAATTCTTTGACGTCCTGGGTAATGGTAGGCCACCATACTAAACAGGCCAGGAGTTCCATATTTTAGAAATTCTGGGATGTTCTGACACCTTACTAGAATGGATCTCAGACAAAAAAGGGAAACTCCAAATCATTCAAGAATGAACAGTAATCTGGAAGGGGTTTTAGGAGGAGCCTGATCCTTGATCCTGAAGTTGAGAGAGCTGAGCAGAAAGTAGACCAGCATTAATTGAATTGGCAGCAACAATAGGCAGCTTAGCCGAGGCAGAAGCATAATATGGGAGAAAACTGTGGGATAAGATATCAGCTTTGAGGTTCTTAGAGCTAGTTGATGATGAAATGAAACTGGGTAAAAAAAACAATGCCCAACGAGCCTGTCTGGAACAACTGAGTCAATGTATAGTACATTTTTGTGAACACTAATTTATAATGACATGCATGGCTCCTTCTAACCACTGTCTCAAGTATTTGATGGCCCACTTAATAGCAAGGAACTGCTGATTCCCAACATAATAGTTGGACTCGGCAGAAGAAAACTTCTGGGAGAGAAAGGCACAGGAGTGCAACTTATTATCTAGAGAATCCAGTTGGGATAGAACAGCTCTGACACTTATTTCAGAGGTGTTCACCACACAAAAAGGTAACTCTGGGTTAGGATGACGGAGTATAGGGGCTGAGACAAAGGCTTGCATCAAAGGCTTTCAAGGCAGGCTTGAGGAGTCCAATTGGTGGTGTCAGCTCCCTTGTTGGTTAAGGTGGTGAGCTACCAAGACTGAGGAGTAAACTGCCTATAATAATTAGCGAACCCAAGGAACCTTTGAATGGCTTTTAAGTTGATGGGTAGCACCCGATCAAGGACGGCCTAAAACAGTGGTTTCTAAACTTTTTTGAATCACGACGCCCTAGAGTATCAGCATAGTTTTCATGGCACCGCAAAGCCAAAATTTTGTTATTGAGTAAAGCAGAAAAAATCTAGTAAAGTGAAGTAAATTGTGCACACCTGTCATCCTTTGTCAGTTATGTGGTGGTGGACAGGTTTGCGCTTCTGTTTGTCTACATATTTACATTACATTGACCATAAAGAATTTGATTTGGTGCTGGATCACCAGCCTGAGGCACCCTTGCAAGTGTCTCGAGGCACCCCAGGGTGCCGTGGCGCCCAGTTTGGGAACTCCTGGCCTAGAGTTTTCTGGGCTCCATGGAAAAGCCTTGTTGAGTTACAACATATCCCATGAAGGAAACTTCAAAGTCACATTTTCAAACTTGGTGAATAGATGATTCCCACAGAGTTCCTGGAGAATTTGTTTGACAAGACAGCGGTGAAGTATACGATGACGATTACTCCCAAGAATTCACAAAGGGCATCGTTAATTAGGTCCTGAAATACTGATGGAGCATTAGAAAAGCCAAAGGGCATGACAAGGTACTCATAGTGACCAGACTGGGTGTCAAAGGCCGTCTTCCACTAGTCCCCCTCCTTAATGCAGATTAGATTGTAGGCACCGTGAAAGTTAATCTTGGAGAAGATGGTAGCCTTCCTGAGTTGGTCAAAAAGGACTGAGATGAGGGCTAGAGGGTAGGTATTTTTCACAGTGATCTTGTTCAACCCTCTATAGACCATACACCGCCTCAGATTCCCATCTATCTTAGAAACAAAGAAAAACCCAGCTGAAGTTAGGGATTTAGAGGGCCACATAAAGCATTTGCTGAGGTTTTCTTTTATGTAATCATCCATGGCTTTGGTTTCAGGAACAGGCAAGGCATATAATCTACCCTTAGGTAGCCTGGCTCAGAAAATTAGGTCAATGGCGCAGTCGTAATTACGATGCAGAGGCAACGTATCTGCTTTACTTTTAGAAAAGACATCCAGATATCATGGTAGTGATGTGATAGTCTTTCAGGCACCTGTTGCAGAACTTAAAATAGCAAAGACAAATAGGTATTCCCAGTTTATGACGGGGTTATGATGTTTAAGCCAAGGGTAGCTCAAAATGAGAGGAAGCATGGGGCTGTTGATCAGGAGAAAGGGCAATTTTTCAGAATGAAAGGAGCCTAAAGCTAAACAATCAAGCAGTATCTGATGTCTGATTTTACCATCGAGTAAAGGGTTACCATCTAGGCCACACACTATGATAGCTGGACTAATCTTAGAAAAGAGGATATTCAGTGTCTCTGCAAGACCAATGTCCAAGAAATTTCCAGCAACACTACTATCCAGGAAAGCAGAGACATTGGCAACCTGCTTGCCAAAGAAACCCTGAAGTGGAATAATGAGAGAGTTTTTGGAAGAGAGTAACTGTAAGCCTAAATGGACCTCTTCCCCATCCATTAGGCTTGGCCTTTTCCTAACTTATTAGGGCAAGAAAGAGAAAGATGTCCCTTGTCACCGCAGTATGAACAGAGTCCTAGGAAATGTCACCTAGACTTCTCTTCCAGGGAAAATCTATAAGAAGCAAGTTGCATTGGCACAGAAGTGTACATTGTGGTAGAAAAGGGGATGGCAGAAAAGGTGGAGCACGGTATTTCCTTCTCCATCTTCCTTTCTTTGAGGAGTCTGTCAATCTTAATGGTGAGTTGCATGCACCTCTCCAGAGAATCTGAAACAGGGTATTGGAGTAAGGAATAATTGATATGTTCTGATTGACCAAGACAGAATTGACTGTGAAGCACTAGGTCATTCCATTCACTTTCGGCAGACCAGCATCTGCATTCAGAACAATATTCCTCTGTGGCCCTGCGCCCCTGTTTAAGAGGCTACTCGATCACGATCATCGTAAAGTAACCCCAATGCCTCAAAGAAAACATCCACGGTCTGTAAAGCTGGATGCAAGGGACTTAACGCAAAGACCCATGTCTGAGGGTCCCCTAATAACAAGAAAATTATTATTCCTATTCTCTGTTGTTCTGAGTCAGAATACTGAGCTCTCAGTCTGAAAACAACTTTCTTTGAAATTCCGATCTGCAGAAAAACAGGACAGTAGAAGCTTATGTAAGTAGCCAGGTGGCTCCTAAGAATGAGGTTGGAGTAGGTGACAGATAGCTGGTACTTGAGCCAATAAGCTAATGCAGGTAATCAGAAGACAGAGTGAGAGCTACTAGAAATAATGCAGGAATATAGGTAGCTGCAGAAAGGCAGAACACAACCTGGAATTCAGGGTAAAGGCACAGCAGACTAAAGTGTATCGGCAGTGTAATACAGCAGTCAGTGCAGGAACATAGGGCCTGATTCAGAGCCGCTCGTAAGCGGCCGCTCGTTCGCTCTGAGCGATGTTCGCACAACTGCGCATGAGTATGGGTCGTAATGCGCATGCGCAAAACAGTCATTGCGGTCGGAAATCGTGCGCTTGCAAAACAGCGAGGGGCTGCTAATTTGATTGACAGAATGTACCGTTTGTGGGTGGTAACAGGGGAAGGTGCTTGAAAACGGGGAGTGGAGATCCGAACGCAGGCGTGCCTAACGGTCAAAAGGGCGTTTAATGGGAGTGCATAATTAGTAAAGGAGCGTCATCGACCACGTCACTTGGTTGTCTTTTAGCCTGAACTGCTCGCAGTGATAGCGGTAGGAAAAAGCTACCACAAGCACTGCGAGCAGTTCAGATGCCTTTCGATGTTCCCGATTAATCTAATAAATACCGGAGATAACGTGTGATGCGAACGGCAAAGGGGCGTCTTTACAAAATAGCGAGCACATTTTTCATTCGCTCGCTCAGACATAGAGGCGTCAACAAACCGCAAAGAGCGAGCGCTCAATTTAAATAGCCAGCCCCTTTTTTGGAACGACCGTCCGCAAATAGCGTCCGGGTCTGAATCAGGCCCAGAGGTTGGCCAGCTTGTAGCAGGACTGGATGCTAAAACCAGCGTTGAGGCCAGGTCCTCACTGCCTAAAATCCTAGTAGGCAGCCAATCCGAGTGTCCGATGGGACAGGCTCCTTCCTCAGCTTAAAGACGCTGCAGCTGTTGATAGGGAGGGGGGAGGCGGCAACAGAAGTACATCCTGGCTGCTAAGGAAAAGCCGAAACTAGCAGACAATGTGGCCGCCACATCAAACAGTGTCCCGGCTGCTAGGTAAAAGCTGGGACCAGATTGCAGTGCAGCTTCGTATCATAGAGTGTCCCAGCTGGGACGCAGTAGGGCAGTTTGAGCCATTGCGCTCAGTGCGCAGTTCATAACAGTTAGCTTGTGTCATGGGCTGCTCTGAAGGTCCGCAGGGAGTCCGGAACTTGCTTGTCTGGGAGCTCTGGCAGGGGTGCAGTCTGCTGGCGGTTAGCGTGGAATGCGGGCAGGTCTCTAAGGGGCAGGGATGGGTCTCTGGCATGTTGGAGCTGCTGTGGCTCGGAGTCTGTGCAAACACTGCCGGGTGCTGGGCACCGCCATCTTGGATTTGGTCACATGTCACATGTCAGGAAGGAGCCAATCCAGTCTGAATGATTCACAATGAGCTCTGACAGCCAATCCTGCTCCCGCCTAGGGTACTTAAGGGCTTCCTGGGAGTCCTCAGGTTGCCAGTGCAACGTCTTACACAGCTAGTCTGTGTGCTAGTTCTCTGTGCTCCTTGTCACGTTATGCCTCCAGTGTTCCAGTTGCAGTATTTTTTGGGAGAATTCGTTTGCTGCCTGCTCCATTCATAGTGCCACTGCCACCTAGTACCGTTGCTGACTGGGAATGCTGGTGGAGGAGGCTCTGTAACGTAACATAGGTGGCGGTAGATTACCAGAAGTGAGACGGGCAGAGCATTGGCAGTGCCGCTGCTGGGACCATGAATCTGAGCTCCTGCCGTGATATAAGGGTGGCTCCCTGCTGGATCTGCAGGATGCACAGTGCCGCTTCAAACATACTGCAAGCCACATTCAGGTGCCACAGGGCAACAATAGTACTGCTGGCTCGGCCTTGTACCCTGGGCGGCGGCACTGCTCCCACACCACTAATTACTGCCCTGCTGTGAAGAATAAATGCTAAATTGCAACTGTACTCTTTCTGAGCTTTCATTGCTATGTAGGTTTACCATAAATGGCTGTACAATGTCTTTCTTACTAACATGTTTTATACCCTATTATTAATAAAGATGGACTGAGCTATAGACTTTGTAACAGTTATTAGAATGTTTTACACTTGTCCATCAACAATTATGCCTTGCAACTTCGCTAGCGTTTTAGTTATGTGATTATGACATTAACGTTTAATAAAGGCGATGCATAGATTCACAAAATGACTCATAGAGATAGAGAATGCTTTCTCAACAAGGCCATTAGGATTTAAATGTGTAAGCTTTTATCTGCATTGTACAGCGCTGGTTCTTATACAATGGTGGATGAATCTGCGGGTTGACTTAAAGTTGGAAAGTGTGAATGTTTGCATGCTCGTTATCGACAAAGCAGATGCTCAAATTAGAGCAGTCAACCTAGTTTGTAAAGCAACATTTTCTGCCAAATGTATTTTTATATAAGATAAAACTCCTAAAACATGGCTGACAGGAAGTGAGATACCTTTCCTTTCACAGAGAGAGACAAGTTCAAGGACCTTTGGGTTTGCATAATCACCATCTAGGGGTAGATTGTAAGCTTACGAGCAGGGCCTTACTACCTATATATCTGTCTTTTATTACCCAGTTTTGTTCTATTTATGATTCCAATTGTAAAGCGCAACGGAATATGCTGCGCTATATAAGAAACTGTTAACAAATAAAAATAAATAAATATTTACTGAAGGGAAGGTTTTTTGAAGTGGAAATGTTGCCCATAGCAACCAATCAGATTCTAGCTATTATCTTCTAGAAGGTGCTACTTACATTTTTAGTAGAATTTGATTGGTTGCTATGGGCAACATTTCCACTTCTAAAAACTCTCGCTTTAGTAAATATACCCTCTAGACCTATTTGCAGTGTGCCTTACTGAGTAACAACCATTTACTATGTTGAACATCTAGAATTTTCTTCAATAATTTGGAGGGGCTCTCAGGGGGGTCTTGGGGTTAGGCTGTACCCCGGGAGGGTTAGGGTTAGGCTAGGGGAAGGGGGTTAGGGTTAGACACCCCCCAGGAGACTTAGGTTTAGGCTGCGGGGAAGGGGGGTTTAGGTTTAGTCACTTACAGGGGGTTAGGGTTAGGCACTTAGGCAGGAGGTTAGGGTTAGGCACCCCTAAGGGAGGGTTAGGGTTAGGGGGGGTAAGGTTAGTGAATACTTAAAATACTTACCTGTCGGGAGCTTCACTGCCGGTCTTCCAGCGCCAGGATTTGAACCATGCGTTCGGCGGTATTTCATACCGATCCCATACAAATAGCGCAGTACGCTACAAACAAGAAGCAAAAGGAGGGTTTTTTGTTTTCTTGGGGGGGGATGCATATTGGGTCCTATATTTTTTATCACATATATATTTGACAACTTGGTATTTATATACATGTTGTTGAAAGGTAAAAGACCCTGATTCAGAGGTACACAAGATGCTGATGTTTGTACAGTTCAGCGATTATTTTCTACCGCACCTGCGCAAAAAACACTGAAAACTCCTACGGCGCATGTGTTCCACTGTGTGTATGCTGTTGCGTATGGGACTGCTGGCATTAGGAACGATGAGTCAAGAACATTGGGGTTCCTGGGCAGTGGCCGGGAGGTGGCCTGGAGTGAATGCAAAAGAAGGCCGTCTGATGGGCGTGTTTTGGGAGTGTCATGGGATTGTCAGTAAACGTGGCTGCATTCTCAGATGCAGCCACAGAGGCCATGTTTATACAAATTTCAGAAGAAGACACTGCGCTAGCCATTGGCTGGTGCAAGTGTCGATGGTGAACTGTAAGCAAATTGGGGCCACCAAGATGTAATGTTTGCCCACCACTGACACATAAATGATACTGTATAATCAGTGCACCATGCAGAGTACAATATGTGGTACAGTGAGCATACAAAAGCCTAACGTGCAAATTTAGTAGTATTCTCTTGACCTAGTCCTGATAAAGAGCTGGAAGCTTCTTATTCTGAGGCTTGGTAAATCCAACAGTCAGGCCTATGGGGGCTGCTTTTGTAATCGGAAATAAAGGGGTCGCGGCAGATATCCAACATATCCATTGTGGTCCCTCCTTGTTACTATTGGCAGATCCTATAAGGGCCAGCAGTGTGTGATGGAGGGAAATCCACACAATAGATAACTTAACCAAGTCTTTATTAAGCAGGAAGAACAGGTTGCAGGATGGCACAGGGTTAATGCTGGCATGTACAAGAGGTACACAGTGCATGCATGTAATAGTTGCAACAGATCCAGCCAGGAATGCAGGAGGTATTTATGCAGGTGGTGCACGTATAAAGAGAAGCACACACCTGTACACCACTGGTGGCAGGGGAGTATGCACCCACTTACATACAGCGGTGGTGACGCAGTGCAATATACAAGAGGGAGCTGAAGACGTGCGTGCCAGTAGCGTGTTAGGGTCAAAGGTTGCGCAGTGACTCGCCTCTGGCGCTACAGGAGACAGTGCACTCTCCTCCAATGGTTATATTATGAGGACGCTTAATAATTGCGGGTACCCACAGCTGGTATTACCAAACTTGCTTACTCTCCCGGAATGTCCTGGTGACTTCTAAAACTCTGGTGGGTCTCCTGGATGCCCAAAAAGGTAGCCAAGTCTGTCACCTTGTCGCCTGGTGCCACACACTGTCCAAGTGAAGTGGGTTGTGCAGACGGCTTGAGGCTTGATAAAGCCATTCATGCTGAATTGCGTCATAGTGGCCCCACCCCCCACTTTACAAGGCAGTGAATCACGGCTTTGCATGGCTGGCGTGGGGCAACGATGATGCAATAATGGTGTCATGTCCCCACACCACCCACTTGGCCATGCCACACCCCTCCCACTTTCATGTAATAATTGCAGC
This sequence comes from Taudactylus pleione, assembly GCA_031769625.1. Taxonomy (NCBI): domain Eukaryota; kingdom Metazoa; phylum Chordata; class Amphibia; order Anura; family Myobatrachidae; genus Taudactylus; species Taudactylus pleione. The sequence goes on from JAUIMM010000197.1 coordinate 8,576,736, forward strand.
AGATCCAGCCAGGAATGAAGGAGGTATTTATGCAGGTGGTGTACGGATGAAGGGAAGCACACACCTGTACACCACTGCTGACAGGGGAGCATGCACCCACTTACATACAGCGGTGGTGACATAGTGGTATATGCAAGACGGAGCTGAAGACGTGCGGTAAAGACGCGATAGTCCCTATAGGATCTGCCACCCCCCACCTTAATAGAGGGGCAGCCAGAGTCGGCATTATTATTATTATTATTATTATTATTATTTATTTATATGGCGCCACAAGTGTTCTGCAGCGCCTTACAAAGTACATAGACAAAAAAGTAACCATTGACTTACAATACAATACAGGACATGGGTAAACATTGCTACATTAGCGACCTTAACGCCCGCATAGGCTGCCAAGTGTTAGTTGCCCTAGTGGGGAGTAAGAGATAAATTACATTACAGTAGGGAGAAGCACAAGAGGGTAGAGGGCCCTGCTCCAAAAAGCTTACATTCTTTAAGGGAGGGGAAGACAAACAGGGGTGACACAGAATGGGGTGGGCGGGGAGAAAGGAAGATGTAGCAGCAATGTTAGGATGAGAGCTGGAAGGCTTTAATGAAGTAGTGGGTCTTAAGAGCTCATTTGAAAGATTGTAGAGAGGTGCAGAGATAGGGAGAGGGAGGGATTTCCAAAGGTGAGGAGCAGCACGGGCAAAATCTTGGAGGTGGGAGTGGGAGGAAGTAATCAATTGGCATGAAAGGCGGCATGTAAGGATATTACACACAATAACAGCTTGTCTGCCTGCCTGATGGGTTTGTTCCTGTGCGCTGCCCCGGCCTGGGAGGCTACTCACCTGCTTTTGAAAAAAAATGTAAAAATCTCAGCTCGAATGTCAAACATTGATTTCCAAAATGTGAGTAAAACATCACATGGAAGAGATCATAATTTCCAACAAAAGTATATTTTAATGGAACATGGGGGTGCGGCTGTGGCATGCTGTGGGCACGGGTTGTATTCTAGTGAGCGTGACAATGCTTAGCACTTCCGAAGCACTAGCTTCCAACAGAAATACCATTTTATTGCCACACGTGAAATACCACCCTTTGAGCAGTGAGATGGTTCCCATGACAACCAGTGATGTAATCAAGAAAAGATAGTCTAGAAATTTCTGGAGAGTTTAGAGGACACAGGAAGTGTGGAGGAGAAGTTACAATGTTCTGAGGAGCTGGAGCTGGAAGAAACTTGCAAGAAGGGACTCACCTGAAGCAGACTGGAGTCATATAAAGAAGCTGCTGCTAAAAATTAAGGGGGTCATTCAGACCCGGTCGTTAGCACCGATGTGCTCGGACCGGGTCGATGGCCCCCCACAGAGCATGCGCATGACGGCGCCGGCACCGTCGTGCGCATGCGTGAGACCCACTACGACCGACAGCGCCGGTCGTAGCGGGTCTCGATCCAAAGGGGGCGAGCTGTCGATGTTGATTGACAGCTCACCCCGTTTGGAAGGCGGGCCGGGGGGGTGGCAGCCCAAACGGAGGCGTTCCCATACCCCCTACCATTTGGGGGAGGCCCCACTGACATCACTAGTGATGTCAGTGGAGAGCTTCCGGCTCAGACAGAGCCAGAAGCTCTCCGGGGCTTACGACAAGTGAGACCCGACCCTAGGGTCTCGTCGTAAGCCCCGATGGTCGCGATGGTCTCTGACCATCGCGACCATCACCCGAGCGGTCGTTAGAGCTGTGGGTGTAAACCCACAGCCTAACGACCGCAACAGAGGCGGGCGGTCAGGATGCAAGTGGCCGCCCAGTTTCTGAGCGACCGCTTGCATCCTCCGTCCGCCTCTGAATGAGGTCCTAAGTGTCCTCCTGAGAGAGGGAAGTAGGCAGAGAGTCTGACAGGGGGCCTAATATAGAGATGGGCACTATTGACGACGCTGCAAATTTGTACACAGCGGCTGTGCGATAATATGCAGATGTAGCAGCAAGCGGGATTTGGCCTGAGACATCCACCTGCGGCTTCGCAAATCCAAGTGATTGCATACGGAGACGCAACATCGAAAGCGGATCAGTTGATTATCGATATTCTGAATAAACCTTTGGTTACTCAGAATGACCTCCGGAACTGAGACGCCGGAGCCATTTTTACTGCATACAGGATCGCAATTGCAATCTGCAACACCTCCGAAATATTTGTGACACGCCTGCGTTTTTGTTGTCACTCCCACGTTACCTCCCCCAAATGCTCCCTGACTGACAATCACACTGCGTCCAAATCCTCGATGTGAGCGCCATCAATAAACTTGATGCATGCGCAGTGCAATTCATACCCATGCGCCTATCAATGATAATCGCTCCACTGCGTAAACATCGGCATTGGGCCCATCTCTGTATCAGACACAGAGTGGGCTGCGAACAGGGAGAAGCTGGGATCAGGAACTTGCATGACTGAAATGGAAAGTTGGGGCTAGTAGTCGTTTATCTGCAATAGCGATCAACTGAGAGTGATAAAGCAGCAGCATGGCAGCCAAACGCACAGATACACCTGAGGAGCAAGAGTACGAGTCACTTATGTTACAACAAGTGTATGGGAGCAGGGCTACTGAGGCATTGGGCTGGCCCCGGTACAAGATGTGCACTCCTTAATTATAGTGTCCACAATGAAAAGAAAAGAGGGGAGGGGTGTGATTGCAGCATTGTGGGGGGAGCAGTGACACCTAAACTGTGCATCCATCTAAGTTACCCTGCTCATGCACCGAAGTACATATCGTACACGCAGTGTGATTGACAGGGAGCATTGATGGGAGGTAATGAGTAGTGGCGGCAAAGGACGCAGGGATGTCGCAACCATTTTTGGGGATTGTCACTGCCTGCATCTGCGATCCCATATGGAGTGAAAATGGCTCCTGCGTCTCAGTTCCCGCAGCCATAGGGTTACTCAAAACTGCGATAATCGAACGATCTGTGACCCATACTACGTCAGATGCTTGGATTTGTGGAGCCGCAGGTAGGTGTCTCAATACGTTCCTTAGCGTCTGCGACATTTGCACATGCTTGCACCGCAGCTGAGTACAGGATCGCAGCTGCGATGTCATGAGAATACATCTCTGAATTAGGCCCATGGGCGATAATGTGCAAATGCATATATAAGAATCGGTATGATTTAACGCTGGACCCATGCCCGGCGGTTGGAATCCCGAAAGAGGCATCCTGGCAGAGGAGGAAATCCCGATCGTCCAAGGTAAGTATTCTCTAACCTAATTCTATCCCATAACCCTAACCCTCCTTTAGGGGTGCCAAACCCTAACCTTCCCCCCAAGTGCCTAACCCTAATCCCCCCTCTAAGTGCCTAAACCTAACCCTCCCTTCCCCGCCGCCTAAGCCTAAGTCCCCCGGGGGGGTGCCTAACCCTAAGTCCCCCCTGGGGATGCCTAACGCTAACCCCCCCTTCCCCTAGCCTAAAACCTAACCTTCCGGGGATGTGCCTAACCCGAAATCCCCCCCCCGGGGGCACCTAACGCTAACCCCCCCTTCCCCTAGCCTAAACCTAAGTCCCCCCGGGAACCCTAAACCTAACCCTCCCCCCCCGCAGCTATCCGCACTCGGCGCCCAGCATCCCGGCATCGATCGGGATGCCGGGTGCCGGTCTCCTGGCGTCGGTAAAATGACAAGCGTCTAGATTTAGACGCCTGTCATTTAACCCTCGCCGGGATTAAGCAGTCGGGAAGCCGGCTGTCGGGATTAGGTCCACCAGCTTCCCGACTGCATACCCATATATAAGCCAGCCATACTTCTTTCAGATGGTCTACATTGAATGTACATTTCTGGACACACAGAGATATTTCCATATATGCAAATGGTAATCTTTTATCTTTGGTCCCCTATCGTTGAGTTTAAATGTAAATGGTATTCTAAATCATTTTAATTCTAATTCCTGGGAACATTGTAATGATGCAACATTGTATTTTCTACCTTGTTGTTAATTATTCTCCATCCTTCTACAGCACTTCCACTTTGCTCTGTATATGCTACTAGGGTGGACCACAGAGTTTATCTCAATTAGAGGAGAAGCCCAGACTGAAAGTTCCCGGGGTCTCGGCAGCAAAAGCAGCTCCCATGCAATCAGATGCTATCTCCTCCAGCACAGCGCTTGTGTTCAAACCATAGTTATATGTTGTCTATATTTTTCTTCTTGACATGCAACCGATACAGAGGTTGGGAAAAAAATATATCCACACCCCCCTCCTTCTTCCCAGCCTGGATCATCAATCATAAAAAGGTTCTATTTCCTGGGAGCTGACGCAGGGAAGCAAACAGCGCATTTGTATGAAAAGAACCCCATTCATTAGAAGGCGGTGACAGAGCCCTCCGGCCAGAATGGAGTTTTCTTACTTAAAAAGCTTTAGTTCCATTGTCGCTCCTGCAGAGACCTATAACTTTCAGAATTGGAGTTTTTATGCCTCTGAGATTTTGGAGAAAATGCTGCACTTTTTAACCCCCTTCTTTTATTCTGAAGACAAGTCACATGATTTCTGCCAATGTAAAGCCTTCATCTAGAGACTCGGTATAGCGAAGGGTTAATGCACCAGTATAAGTTAATCAAGGTTAGTTTTTAACCCACAAAGTCCTCCAAACTATTTTTATTTGAGAATCAAATTATGGAGACCAGTCGCAATATAATTTAGAAAAATACACAGATTGCATCATGTCACATTGAATTTGCAAAGAAAACTATTATTTTTCTTAGACGTAAATAACAGATGTCTATAAAAGAGAGGGACGGATGATTTTAGGAAGAGGGAGAGCCCAATGTAGGAAGCCAACATTTATATACTGCGCATTGGAAATTTGAATTAGGTGATGTTGACTCAGGGCCCCCTTTCCCCAGCCATAAGGCAGTTTTATTTCTATTGCTTAAAAAAACCCTTATGGCAATTATTTATCGGAAACATAATGTTGCTGGGGCAGTTCAGTGATACTGCCTCGGCGATACTGGTTCAGAGCAATAATGTTAACGCAATGCCTTGCCAGTCTTGGCTGATGTGCGCATGAACCAGTTAGGTCTGTACCTGCGATGAATAGGACTGAGATATGGTGAATTTCAGAGGTAAGTGCCTGGGAATATACACATATACCACCCCAGAGACAGACAGGGGCTACATATGAAGCATGTATTGGGCTATGAAAAGTAAGTGAAAGTGTGTATGGATTTCGATTCAGGAATCGACATCTCGATTTTCCCTGATCCATCATGGCAGTTTTCATAGGTCCAAACGCCAAACTGGATAGTGTCCATGCAAATTGTATTCATACTCTAGCAAGTTTGACAGCAGCGAACATTCTATAATCATACTTTCCGACATTCTGGGTGGGAGATGAAGGAGGTGGCAGGTGTGGGACCATGGCACTGTGAATTACGGGCAATGCCATAATCATGCCATTGAGCAGCGGGGGCAGGACCATAATTATATGATTCACCCCTAATCAAGTCATCGAGTACTCAGATCACCCTACTGGGGAAGTGGATGGGATCTGAGGTGGCTGTTCTGCTCTCTTGGGAGTCCAGGTGACCTACCCATGTTTTGGGAGTCTCGCAGAAACTCTGGCAGAGAATGTCTACAATACAGTATGTTATCAATAGTTGCAGGTTTACATTATAAAGTAGAAACTTGACAACCTTTCACTTAATGACATTGGCTTTAGCAAGGCCACAGAGACTTATAACCTATGGTTCTACAGCTGTGATAGAACAGAAAGTCCTAGAACGCCACTCCACCGGGGCTGGAGGACCATAGGGCTGTGTAACCTAGAGTAATGCAACAGCAAATGGACAAAATCTAGTAGGGACTGACTGACTCAAGAGGGAGAGGACTACGGTATATCTACTGGTAGCTAACATGTTAGCAGTCACTTTTATCCTAATAAGAGAAAACTCTATATCTGTAACTGTGGCCCACCTGAGGCTATTAAAATAATCACTAACAATTAACAACACAGAATCTGTGACTCAGTGCCACTTTTCCCCACTTGGGAGATATACTCGTGCTTTTGATGTAGCACATAGGGTTTTATCCCCTTGATAATGGGCTAAGCAATGCTCAGTGCTCTAATACACATCTCAATTTGCTCAAACCACCTTATGAAAGGCTTGGACAATTTATCGCCTACAGGAGATGAAAGACAGGAGGGAAGATTTAAAAAAAAAAAAAAACTGCCCACTTTTAAAATGTAGAAAATAGAGACAAGAATACATTGTAATATACTTTAATCTTCTCCGAGCTAGAAAAATATTACATGCCATTAAAAACTCTGGCTTTGAAAAAGAGGACGACCAAGTTAGCGGACGACTCTGAACCTGGTAATAAATTTATTGTTAATACAACAAACAAGAAGGAGGTGGGGGCAGGCTGCGTACAAGATCAAAGAGGACAAAATGAACGTTAAATTCAAATAAATAGATCAGCCGAGATGTGTAGATAAAGAAAAAAATGATATAAAAACAAAGTAACAGTACAGGGAAGCGGGAGGAGAGAATTACTTGGAAAAGTGTTTCGGATGAAAGGGACCTGAGTGAGAGGCCAACGGCAATTAACATTTTAAAAGGTTTTTGTGATTATGGAATAAAAGACAAAAAAAAAACGAAAAAAAGCAGCAGCGGTGACAATTTTTGCACAATTGAAATTGCTGCATTTTATCCGTAGAATGAAAGTGATTAGTGGTGCTGATAATTGAGTGAATTAACCAATTCCCATTAACCTGCCTATAGTCTTAAGTGTGTTGCTTAATGCAACAGAAGCATCGTCAGTAAACTGGCCCTTTATTGTAATTGCCACGGTCTAACTATGAGAATCATCAGTGTAGGTTGTAAGACATAAGAGAAGTTAGGGGCTCCAACCCTGTTTAATTAAGATGACAGTTTAAAATAGGGATGGGTCAAATCCAGAATTGGAGGGGTTCTAACATGTGAATCAGTATAGGAAATGTTAATTTTCAGTTTCTCATAGTTTTAATACACAGGACACGTGGTTATTGTTTCCAGGAGAACAGAAAACATGTACTGTATAAGTTTAGCAATCTGGCACCTTTATTTGGCTATGGAAATTAGAGTTTAGATTTTTTTTAGTATTCAGAACAATTTTAATATTTGGATTAAGTATCCAGCGACCCCTAAAGGATTGATTAATTGCATCTTTAGTTTAAATAGTTTCTATCATCAAATGTTGTATAATTTAAATGAACAATAAAATGTAACCTTTAGAAGCAGACAGTTGTGCAGATAACATTTGAAACAAAAAGCCTCAGTTATTCTCTGTATTATTCTTGCAAATGAAGCTAATTTTCCTAATGTTTCTCTCAATGGGGCCTATTCATTATGTTAATTATTGGGGTCCTAACGGACCCCAATAATTAACATCCTAACTCGCGTTGGCTGCCGGAGCAATTCATCACTGCTCCAGTGCGGTGACAGCTGATGCGATATCAACTGCCCTCGCGAGCGTTTTCACTGCTCCTTTTCGGAGCAGTGCCGGGATTGCGCATGCGTGACTTACAGGTCACGCATACACACAAAAGCCCCGACGTCCGGCAGAAGGAGCCAGACAGGGGTGAAGAGATCCGGAAGGATCCTTCTTCACAACCAGGACCTTCTTCCCATAGGGAAGAAGCGGGCTGCGATGCTGGAGCAGGAGCATTCGCCATTTGAAGATGGCGAATGCTCCCGCAGTCAAGCTCCGAAAATATTATATTTTCGGAGCTTGATGAATGCTGTCCCCATACTAGTGTATGGGGACAGCAGGCCATTTCACGAGAGGAAAGTAAGTAGGAGTTACCTGTGATATCTCCTGCTTTACCTTCTTAATGAATGGCCCGGTAACTTAATTTTCACAATTGCAGGTGAAAATGTGCATTTTCACCTGCTTTTGTGAAAATTAAGTGATGATGAATAGGCCCCAATATGTCCTGATGGATTGACACTTTTTTTTTACTATGGTGCAAACAATATGGACCTCGTTCCCAGTTGGATGTAAGTGCAAGTTGTGGCTTTTTTCCCTGCAACTCTTCTAGTGTGCATGTGCGTCACATCACGATACACGTCAGTTGCCCAGGCAGCTTGGCTCCAATTTGCACCGATGGCTCCCTGCGCAAAGGAGGCTGGAATGGGTGATGGAGGTGACGTGTAGGCACTAAGGGATCTATTTACTAAGCAGTGTTAGGAGACAGAGTGAAAAGTGATAAGAAAGTGATAAGGTGCCAGCCAATCAGCTCCCAACTGTCATTTTTCAAACACAGCCTGTGAGATGACATTTGGGAGCTGATTGGCTGGCACCTTATCACTTTCTTATCACTTATCACTCTGTCTCCTAGCACTGCTTAGTAAATAGGCCCCTAAGGGTGTGATGAATGATGCAAATTTCTCTGTGAAAGGTATTGAGATTTATCATTCCTTTGGTAGTTGAAAACCCCATATTGTAAGGCAGATATAATGTTGGAATCAACAAAGTGATGAGAGTATAGAAACAGCATTGGCCATATCCTGACAAGGGCTAATGCTGCTTTCATTCTACCATATATGCCTGTGCAGGGTAGCACACTATAGGAGAATGATAAACCATCCATAAGGTGTGCTTGGGCATTTGTCCATTCCATACTAATGTCTGACACTGGGTACATTTGTCCAGCAATGCACTGCAGATAGGTGACAAAGGGTTACAAATTGGCTAAAACAGGAGCAGCTTGTCAGAGGTTGTAAGGTTATGTCCACTGAAAGCTGTGGCCAAAGGTCACCAGATTTGGGACTGTTGGCTCTAAGGTAATTCCCCGCCATCTATGTCCACTCTTCCTTCACCTTAACCTTAAACAGCAGCACCTCCCCATCTGTGTTTATGTGTCTATGTACATTTGTGTCATTGTTCCCGTTACCTCTTCCAGATGTCTCACTGCACTACTAAACCTCCTCCGTGTCATCCCATTACAGCTCTCACTATTTTTGGCAGTGCTTTTCTCCTGCGATTTAGATATATATTTGTATAGTATGGATGGGTGTGCATATGCTTAGTCTATTCATTTCTAAATTCATTTAATTTATTTATTTTTCTGTTTGTGGAAGTAGTTGTAAGAATTAAAAATTAGATTAAAATAAAAGTCCTCCTACTGCGTACCACTGAGAGCCACCACAGAAAAGCTCTGATTTTTGGGCTGGTCTAACAAAATATGGGCCCTGAAGAGAAAAGAACGTGAAGTAAACATGGCTGTGGTATATTTTGTCGAAATTGTTGTAATGTCGACATGCTTACAACAGTAAGACCTGCTTGGGCAGCCTGGGGGGAACCAGTGACAGCCAGAGACGCCGGAGGTAAGTAGACACAGCTGGATGGATCTGAAAAGATCCCTCTGCTACACCTACACAGGCTGCCGTCTGACAGCAGCTTGTGAATGGTATCGGGTGCTGCACGCCATCTCAGAATGGCGTACAGTATCACTCACAAGTTCAGAAAAAACTGTTTTCGGAACTTCACGAATTACATAATTATGGAAATTATCGGGGGAGAATTGTAATCAGGAGATACCCTGAACCTTAATTTTTACAAAAGTAGGAGAAAATGTTAATCTTCACCCACTTTTGTAGAAATTAAGCGATGATGAATAGACCTTTTAAACGGCTTACTAATTTTTAAACTTCTTACTAATGTAACACTTTTTAACACTAAGGGGTCTATGTACTAATAATCGCGGACCAGCCGCAATTATTATCTATCCATGTTACGGGGAAATTTTCTATTTTAATGAAAATATCTCCGCTATGTACAAAGTGGAACTCGCAGGAGCAGCGGTAACTGCTCTCCCTGCGAGCTATATCCCCGGCAAATTGTAGAAGTCTTTCACAGAAGTGAAAGACTTCCCCGTGGGAAGCTGGCACTGCGCAGGCGCACAGCATCAGCTTACAGAACTGGTCGGGGACTGCGGGGGAGAGATCAAAAGATCTCTCTCCTGCTCCTGGAGCTACCATTGGCTAAAAGCAGTTTACACCATTTGAAGATGGTGTAAACTACCGCTCTGAGAGGCTTCACTTTTTGGAGTTTAGTACATAGGGGTCAGATGGTAGTCCCCAGAGCCGTAACTAGACTTTTTGGTGCCCTGTGCCAGAGAGCGCATTGGCGCTCCCCCTCCCATTTTTTAAATAGGGACATAAGATAGTGCACCTGAAAAAGGGCCATGACCTCATAGGGAAGGGCCAGGGAAGAGATAGGGGAGGCCAGGTAATGCTGGGGATAAAAGAAGAGGAAGCTACAAGTAAGAATGATAATAAACAGGGAAACTGACAGGCCCAAACAGCGCCCCCTGCCCTGCGGTGCCCAGTGCCATGGCACTTGTCGCACTACCCTAGTTACGGCCCTGGTAGTCCCCATTGATAATAATGGCACATTTCTGTGAAATCTCCTGCATTGTGCCATTAGTTGAAACATAAACAATAATATATATGTGGCACCTGTAGAAAAAAATGGATTAATTAGCAGTATGTTTATAGCTCCTTTATGGAGAAAAACAGTTGTGGATTCCGTTACACAGTCACTCTGCCCATGATGTTAAAGTGCCCTAACTTTCCTGAACCTTGATGGCATCTGGCCGGGACCAGCCGTGAGTGATTACGTCAGGCGGGTGGTGGTGTAAATGGTCGTGTGGTCGGGATGTCCGATGTTAGGGAATAGCCACCTTGTGCCTCCAATGTATTTTGTGCACTTGCGCACTTTGTCACTTTGGCAAGCGCACAAAATGCGTGTGTCGGTCCCGGCACACGTGGAGCAGGAACCAAGGCCAGGCTCCAGCTTACCAGCTCCCATCACAGCCCGGACTTGCTCCCTGAGGAGAAGATACCGGAGGAACAAGGAATGACAAGGTAGTGAGAGTTAGGGCACTTTAACATCGCGGGCAGAGTGACTGTGAACGGAATCCACCATTTTTTTTCTCCATAAAGGAGCTATAAACATACTGGTAATTAATCAGTTTTTCTCTACAGGTGCCACATATATATTTTTGATGCATAGCTACTTACTACGTATAGCGCTCACTTTTGTTTATGTTTCAATTACCATTTTAATTGAGCTGCTTCCAAGAATACATTAGCACAGTGCGGCATTATATATTGTGCCATTAGTACAGAACAATACATTTTCATACAGTTTCTGCATAATTTTATGTAAAAAACAGCTTGATACATAGGCCCCTTAAACTGCTACTTCTTACTTATGTAATTCTTTGGTAAATTGTTGCTTTCTAATGGAACACTTTTCTGTATCTTCTCATTCCTTCCTAATGTAACATAGAGGGTACTTCCATGATCCCTGCTCATTCCTTCCCTGACTTCCTGACTCTGACTGACTGGCCTGAGAGACTGCCCCCAAGTGTTTTTTCACAGCTGCTGAGCCGAATGGAGCCTCCCACACAGTACCCACCACTGCCACTGGAGAGGAGACATATCTACAGAGGAGTCGGGCCGCAGACATGCTCCCATGGTAATGCTACAGCCAGCGGTTGCCCCAACTCATTATTTGCCACAATGACATGTACCTCAGAGGAGGCCTGGGAGAGAATGGTCGGCCAGAAGCAGGGCAGGACTGTCACTGTGTACCGAACATTGGGCCCAATTCAGAGGTGGATACCTTTAAAACATCGGGCGCATACAACCGCTACGCACTGCACACGCGTCCCGATGGTTATTGCTGGGGGGGGGGTTGTTATAAAGATAGACAGTAATTAGATAGACAATATCTAGATAGACACCAGGGGGTAAATTTACTAAGCTGAGAGTTTGGGAGAGTTTGCAAACTCTGGAGAGTTTGGGCATTTTTTCCCACTCTCAAATTTACTAATGTCAAACTCGGGAGAGAGATCTCCTTTGCAACAGGAAAATACTGGAGAGCTAGCCAACTCTCTTCGATTCACCATCTGCAAAGCTCGAGAACCTTTTCACTGGTGAAGATAGGATTCTGGAATTTACCAAGCAGAGAGTTTCTAAACTCTCATGAGATGGGAAAACGCTCTTGTAAAACTCGTGAAAAAATACACCTGCCTGTGATCTGAGAGTTTGGCAGAAACATAAAAAGATTGCTGTGATCCATGTATGTTTCTGCCTGTACAAAAAAATGACATAAGGTCCCCCTCAAAAGCCTAACCAGCGCCAGGCTTGGTAGCCAGTCCTGGTTTCTAAAATTACGGGAACAAAATGTGTAGGGTTCCATGGTAATTTAGAAACCAACACCAGGCTGCAGGGCCAGTCCTGGTTTTAAATATAGTCAGAAAAAATTGCATAGGGTCCCCCCTATATTTAAAACCAGCACCAGACCCAACACGGCCAGGCTATAATGCCACAGCCCGGAGACCCTTTCACAAGGGCTCCGGGGCCAAAGCATCATCAGCCCAAGCCGGGGATCTCCGTAATCTTAGAAACCAGGAAGAGGCTGTCAAGTCCGGGGTTGGTTAAGCTTTAGGGAAGGGGGGGGCCTATGTCTTTTTTTTTACACTTTTAACCCATTTTTTTACACGTACAACACAAGCAGCTTACACATATCTCACTGATATGTGCAGGCTGCTTGCTTGGGAGAGTTTTGCAGAGAGAAGACACTGCAATCTCAGGTGAGTCATCTCCTGCAAAACCTGCTACTCGGCAGAGAAATCTCGTTCTGCTTCACCATCGGCCTTCTCACTCTCAGCTAAACTCCCTTCTTTGTAAATTTGCGAGTCTCAGGAGCTTCAAATCACCCGAGTTTAGGTGAAGCTAATCGAGTTGAAAAAAAAGCAAACTCTCCCAGACCCGATTCTTAGTAAATTACCCCCAGATGTTAGACAGGCAATTGGTTGACAGGGACAAAAGTTTGACAAAGTAAAGGTAAGTATGAAAGAAGTTCGACAGGATCTAAAGGTCAACACAAAAATATTCAACATGCAAATGGTCGACACATATATATTTTTCTAATGCTCCCCTTGGTACCTAACCATCCCTCCTGGTGCCTAACCGTAACCGTTGGGGTAGGTGCCTGTCCCTAACCATCCCTTCTAGTGCCTAACCCTCTGGTAAGTGCCTAACCCTAACCATCCCTCCTGGTGGCTAACCCTAACCATCGGGGTAAGTGCCTAACCCCAACCCTCCAGTAAGTGCCTAACCCTAACCCTCCGGTATATGTATAACTCTAAAAATACCCCCAAAATGTGTCGACCATTTGTGTGTCAACCATTTGTGTGTTGACTTTTTGACCTTGTTGACCTTTTGTACCTGTCGACCTTCTTCCATGACGACCTTTTGTCCCTGTAGACCTATTGCCTCTCTACCATGTGGTATCTATCTAGATGTTGTCAACCTTTTTAATGTCTATCTATAGTCTGGAGCCCCGCCGGGGGATACAGATAAGAATTGCATGAAGATCAATGGGCTGTGACTGGCAGGTGGCTTTTGTCGCTGGGCAAGTCAGCAGCCATGTTGGGGGCAGCCAGATCCGGAAATAGGGGTGTGCGACCGGTGCTACCGCACAGAATGCATGGCTTTGTAGGCAGCACCGTTGCTGCCTTACAGCCACACTGCAGCTTCTGACTAGAAGGGTGCGTGGAATAGCATGCTGCAGCCAGTATCAATGTGGCAGTACCACCACTAGTGACCTTTGGACTCTAACAGCAGGCATCCTGCTGTGTGTACAGCTGCACTTCTGGGTGGTGGTGGCTCCGCCCCTATGCACGACATCATGTCTTAATTTGCAAAGGGGGCAGGGAAACACAGGGCACTGTTAAGCCCTGGTACGGTCCTGGGGGCAGTCATGTACCATGGAACGTTCTGAGCAACCACAGAGTTGCTCAAATGTTTGATGGAGTGGCCGATGGCCGCTTGATGGTGTGACTATATGCACACTGCAGAGCTGCAGCCGGTGGGAGTCTCAGCAGACAGCCCATCATCTGCGGAATTAGCATAACTTTGTAATGGCAGCTGCTACTGCATTAACATCCACCTCTGAATCAGACCCATTGTGTCCTTTTTTATTGGTGCCCGATTCTGGTCATAGGCATTTCTGGTGAGAGAGCCAATGTAGCATAATATGGACTGAGTGGCATAGTGAGTACTGGAAGACAATACAAAGAGCCATAATATATGACCAGTGGGTACTGTGTGGCATAATATTACCTTGGGGAACTACAATGTGGCATAATTTTAAATGCAGGCACTACAATGTGGCATAACATGTCCTGGGGCACTACAATGTGGCATAATGTGACCTGGGGGCACTACAATAACAATACCTGTGGGCACTACAATGTGGTATAACATGACTTAGGAGAACTACAATGTTGCATAACCTGACCTGGGGCATTACAATGTGGCATATTATGACATGGGTGCACTACAATGTGGCACAGCATGACCTAGGGCACTACAATGTGGCACAGCATGACCTAGGGCACTACAATGTGGCACAGCATGACCTAGGGCACTACAATGTGGCACAGCATAACCTAGGGCACTACAAAGTGGCATAATATGACCTGGGGGCACAACTATGGGACAAAAATGAGCACCGTTGTGAAGTGACGTGTCTCTATAGAAGCATTGGCTTGGGGCCCCTTCAAAATGTTGCTATGGGGCCCATAATGTTCTAATTATGTCCCAGGTGCCAAGATAAGGCCCCAGAACAATGCCCTGGGCAAGCATCCTTAATTGTGGCTAATTTTATTAATATACAATATATATTTTTATAGAACTATTAAAATGTCAACCTTTGCCTTTATTTTGTTTGGTTGCTCAATTTCCCCTGATCTTTTTGTATTTCTCTAAACTGCTTATAAATTTATATTTTTCCTGTTTTATTTTATCTCCATTCTCCTTATATCATATCATTTGGTCTATCTTCACTTCTGTGTTGCAGCTATTTATCTGTCTCTCACTCACACACAATCTCTTGCTGTCTGCCTCTCTCGCTGTCTCCCTCTGCTCCTCACTATTTATTATACGAATGATGAACAGTTATTGCATCTAGTTAATTCACATTTATTGGGAACCTGACGTCACACATGAAGCTTGAGGCTGAGAAGCCTGTGCTCTGAGAGTCATTGTAGTTTTACTGTCTCATTTTAATTTAGCGTGTAATGTCCCTATTAGAATAAAACACATCTGGACGTCCTCTGGGGAACTCTTCAGAGTCTGTGGCTTCTATATTAACAGAACTTGCAACATAAAGAGCACAGCTGCTAGTAATGCTGTACGCGGCGGCAGGACGGCAGGATACCTATACAGCTCTGCAGGGCGTAGTGCCATATCGCTACATGCCACATTTATACAGCTATCCAAGGCAAAGCTAGACTACACTTCTGTGCATGTTGTGATGCCCACAAACAATTCTTTATGGCACGATAACAAAGTATAATCTTCGTACAACAGCAGCACTTCCAAGCGCTATAGCAATGGAATTTTGTAAAAAATACAATACTGTAGAAACAAACATTAGTTTATTGACTAACGCTGGGCAATAGTGTATTGATATCAGCAACGTGACCTGATATTGCTGTATGTGACCCTAAAGCAATCGACATAGCCGAGAACTATTTGATGAAAATACACTGAATAATTTTGCAGTATTCAGATACATTTGGTTGGTAGGTCACCCACTATCCGCCTGTGTATTGACCGCACCAAAGGCCAAAAGGATGCCTGCCCACTTTTAGATTATTCAATTTGGACAAGTTGTAAAGTAGTTACACAAATCAGATTGAAATCTGTTTGGATTTGATCCAACATGATAGAAAAGCTTGTTGGCCAAAGACCCCCATTGCTATGCCCTTGACCATTAAATAGAGTAAGCAATTTCCATTAAAATCCAATCATATTCGATTATTGCAATTCAATTGGATCAATAGAATTTTGCCCTCCATGTAAGGGGTATATTTACTAAAGTGCGGGTTTTTAGAAGTGGAGATGTTGCCCACAGCAACCAATCATATTCTAGCTATTATCTTCTGGAAGGTGCTAGATAAAAGTTTAGTAGAATCTGATTGGTAGCTATGGGCAACATCTCCACTTCTAAAAACCGCACTTTAGTAAATATACCCCTAAGTGTTTAAATACCTGATAGATTTAGTTGGGTTGCAATGACACAAAGATATGTGGCTAGTGGCAATAATACTCGGAGAAGGATTCACACAGATGACATGAGGGGAGGCCTGGCCTTGGTGGATCAATCTGCACATCTCAACAAAACCAGATGGAAGATAATGCTCCATAGACTGGAAATACTACCATCTTCAACAACAAATCCATGCACTCTGTTGGAAATTCAGGTGCACCTGCACAAATGAACATGCAACAAGGAAGACTTTGCTCCGCAACTCAGTTGTTTTGCTCTTTGTGAATGAGGCCCATTATTAGGATACTTCATTTATCCCACTCCGATGTGGGATACCAGTAGACCCCCTGAGCTGGGTCATTTTGAAGGGAGTACCTTCTGGTCACATTTTGTTGTTACTCCGTTTGTCCATATTTATCAGGGTACCGATCCTAAAACAAGTGAAGCTCGAATTTAGCATTCCTATTTCGTCATTCTTTAGTCATGCCGTGTACTTCAGAGACTGTCTCCTTGCATTTCTATTTCTCCTGTTAAGTTGCTCCATTCTGTGGGGACTAGTAAGGTTAAATAAAATCTATATTCCACATTAATATGCAGATATATCAATGGGCCCTGCTGCTGCTTTAGAATAAGTGAAGCCTGATTTAGGGGACCTCACAGATGAGCAAAGGTCGCAGGTGATTGGTAGCACACGTGATGTCACGGCTTACATCTGGTATCAGCAAATACATTTTATATGGTACATGGAGTTTACTACACACCTGGGGTCTGTTCCATATGGGCTTTAGATCTGATTGGAAGTGCAGTAAATGTGAAGCTCCTGAGGCAGCATTTTATAATTTACTCTGGGACTGTTGAGTGGTGCAACTATTTTGGACCCAGGTTTGGGATTGTATCCAAGAAACGGTTCCAGTCTTGCCCTTATTGTACACTACAATATGTTTGTTTGGTTTCTCTCTGGAAGAATCTTTTAATGTTCTGATATATATTATTTATATGTTTTCAAGATAGAGACGCTGGCCAAGGTCATTGTGGCCAGAACTTGGCTTGGTGTAGATCCTCATGGCTTTTCGAAATAAAAAGGCTCCGGTTACCGATACTACGAATTATTATTATTATTATTATTATTATCCAAGTGTTCCGCAGCGCCTTACATAGTACATAGAACTAAAAGGTGAACAAGAAACAAGTAACTTACAGTACATTACAGTGCAGGACAAGGACACGACTTATATACATTGCTGCAATAGCGATTAAAGCACTCACAATAAGCAGCCGGGAGTTGGCAGAGACGTGTTAGGTGCCCTAATGGGGAGTAAGGAGTAGAAGAAAATGTAAAGAGAAGCACATGAGGGAAGAGGTCCCTGCTCGTGAGAGCTTAAGCTTACATTCTAAGGGGAGGGGCAGACAGACAGGTGTGACACAGAAGGGGAGGGGCAGACAGACAGGCGTGACACAGAAGGGGAGGGGCAGACAGACAGGCGTGACACAGAAGGGGAGGGGCAGACAGACAGGTGTGACACAGAAGGGGAGGGGCAGACAGACAGGCGTGACACAGAAGGGGAAGATAGGGAGGAAAGAGCATGAGGTGGGTTAGGATGAGAGCTAATGATGAAGTAGTGGGTCTTAAGAGCCCGTTTGAAGATTTGTAGAGAGGTGGAGAGTCTGATGGGGAATCATGAACAATATTTGTACACTAGCAGAAAAGCTTTGGGCAAATATAATAAACTCTGATCCTATTGGTATGGGTCCCTGGCAAGGAATGGGTGATGGGGATGGGTCTGTGGAGAGTGTGAAACCGGTCTGGGAGGGCCGACCACATGCCTTATGTGGATCAGTGAAGCATGCATGCTATATTTTGCTTCATGTTTGCACTGCTGGTTTATTCAGCAGATTACTATATTATAATTATTATGTATTTTGCCGTTTTGGTCTGTTGTGTACTATGTGAACTGCTGCATGCTGTAGTGTGGTCTATTGTTAATGTAAGTTTTGTAGTACCTTAGTTATGGATGTATGATTTTTGAAAATTCAATAAAAAACACTTGATTAAAAAACAGTTACAAAAGTTAGCAGTGTGGATGTGTGGGGTGACATTTGAGGGGGCGATCATTACTAAGGTTAGCGCCAGACGCTGTCATTAACAGCATATTCAAGTTTAATCCTATGCATCTGTTTATATATCTGTATACATGGACTTGATAATTTTTTTGAAGTTCTAACGATTGACGGCCTCATAGATCTTTCCACTGGGCCCCATCATGTCTAAACCAGCAGTACTCCGGAGTCTGCAGGAAATGACTGAGGTTCACCGTCGATGGTAATATAGGAGTGGGCATCTCAGAGTCAGCTACTGGGAGGGTCGCTCCCTTTGGACTGAAAACTGTTGAACACGGTTCTCCTTCAACTTTGAAGGTTTATAAATACACATCACTGAAAGGAAAGCTGTCACAGCAGCGCAGTACATAACAGCAAGCAGCGCTAGAACAACAAATCGGTAAAGCACTGTGATAACAGAATATGAAAGTCGCAGATCGGACGTTTACGATATATACCCGACTGATCATGGAGCAAAACATTTCCATTATTACAGACATTTCTGTGCTTTCAGGACAGGCATCACATCATTGCCCTCGTTGGGGAACTACATCTTGACAGCTTCATGTCAGGAAAAGCTGAAATATAATAACTGACGTAAACCTCTCATGACATACTGTCCATTTATCTCTTTCAAACAGGTGCCGCTTACCTGTAGTTTTAAACCAAGCCCTTTATTTTTTAAAACACTATTCTGCTGACTACGCAATATGACAATGATAAAAATCATGTTATGGATATGGTCATTGTCTCATGTGCACACAGCCATTGCTGGAGCCTGGATGTCTTGTGCCCAGGAACCATCCCCTCTACCAATTTAGCAGCAGAGCCATGCGATCAATGACACTAACTACTCCCGTAAGTGCCAAATTGCTGTTGGAACTCTGAAGCTACTGTCTTCTAAGAATTAGACTGCATGCGCCATCTTTGTGTGGCTTTCAGGAGACAGCTCAATGGTAAGCAGCTAGAACAGATCCTCTATGGTTCCCCACAGGAGGAGGTTAATAGCATGAAGTCATCATGTCGACATTCAGACATTCAACATGCCGACGCCAAAATGTCAACATTTACACCTGTTCACAATGGACAAAATGTCAATATTCACAATGTCAACATAAAAATAATGCTAACATTGGGAATGTTGACAGTTAATTGTAGGGTTAGGTTGCAGTTATTGTTAGGGTTAGGCTGTGGTTAGGGTTAGGACTAGGCTGTGGTTAGGGTTAGGGCTAGGCTGTGGTTAGGGCCAACTGTCAACAGGGGATGCTGGCACTTAGAATACCGGCGCCGGAATCCCAACACCTGTCAGAATCCTGGAGCTGGCATCCCGACTGCCAGCATCCTGAAGGTAAGTAGTGGAGTTGGGGGGAGGGTTAGTAGTTGGGGTTAGGCACTAGGGGGAGGGTTAGGGTTAGGCACTAGGGGGGAGGGTTAGGTTTAAGGTGCAGAGAGGGGGCGATTTGGTTTAGGCACTAAGGGGGAGGTTAGGTTCAGTCACTGGGGAGGGAGGGTTAGGGTAGGGAGAGGAGGAGGGTTAGGATACGCGCTGGCAGGTGTCAGTATCCTAACCCTGTCAGGATGCCGGCATCAGGATTTTTACCTCCGGGATCCCAACCGCCAGCATCCCGTACCATCCCCTGTGAACATGCTATGGGGAGATGTACCAAGCCTTGGAGAGTGATAAAGTGGAGAGAGATAAAGTACCAACCAATCAGCTCCTAACTGTCACTTTACAGGCTGTGTTTCAAAATGTTGTTAGTGATGTCATCAGTTCATCCTATATTATTGGCATATATGACAAAACATATACTGTGTTTTATTGTCTACTCATTCTATCACCAGGGAGTGCTGCGCTTGTGCTTAATCATCCTAATAGGTCCACAGACCTCCTCAGTGACATCTAGGACATGACAATGAGTCGCACGCAATCCACACACACAATGCCAGCAAAATGACATAAAACCCCTACGGCGATAGGCGTTACACAGTGTACGCACAAAGGCGCTGTTGCCATCGATTCACACGGTAATAGAAAGGTGGCGGAAAAGTTATGGGTGTTCCTGGGCGGGGACTTGGATAGTAATGCACGTAAAAATGGCCCGTTAGTGGGCGTATTATAGGAATGTGGTAGACGTGTCAATGCAAGTGGCTGCGCTCGCAGACGCTTAACTGCGAACACAGGAGGCCATACTTGCGCAAGAAGGTGCGCCTGCCACAGGGCTGGTGCAAGTTTGGATGATGCGACCATGGTAGCATATAATTACGCACCAACTGGCACTACAGAGTGCACAGGCGCTGAAGGTTGGCACATTCAGGTGCACTGGTATACACATGGGAAGGAGTTTGTAGGGCATTTGCATAGCTTTGCAGGGATGGAAACGACAACAGACGCTGCTGCGTGCGCTTTTGCGTGCAACTCGGAATCAGGCCTCTAATATCTTTATCCTTATATTCTATGTCATAGGTAAGATAATAAAATATGTTATCTCAAATGCTCAATGCTATTTGCCTTATCTGCAATTTGGCTACAAAATGATGCACGTTGCATCCGCGAATATTCGCATTAGGCTCTCCCAGACCCTCCCCAACCACACCTCATAGCAGAATAAATTGTCCTTCGTCAGCCTAAATCTATTCATAGACATAGCAAAATGCGAATTGGCCAATACAGTGCGGAAATGGCGCCAGGTGGCAAAGCAAAAGCAATATCTGGAAAAGGCATCACTGGAACTTTGCACGTCTGCGGAACAGCCTCGACTCGCTCCAAATTTCATGCAACTTTGTTTATCCCTATGTGGGGAATATTATGCAGAATGAAAACATTATACAGCATGAATAGATGGCACAAATATTTCCAGAAGGCCTTTATCTATGCTCTGCTGCTTTATTCTAACATCTGTCGGCTTTATGACAGCTGGATACAGAGAAATAACACTGATGTTTGGGATGAGGTAGTGAGCTGAGGTGTAGCATGGGTTGCTGAGACAGAGAGATGGGAACAGGATATGCTAAATATAATATATTCACATTCTAGAACACACGGAGCTATTCCCTCACACGGTTCTCTTGGCAGGACGACAGACAATAATTCAGCCATCTTGGTTTAATGATGTGTTTTAAAACTGACACAAACAAAACTTATGTTTAAAGTCAATTACAACAAAAGTGCCCTAGACAGATGCTAAGCTTACCGTCTGTATAAGTATATTCTCGCCTGCTTGTAAAAGGAACAGTAGAGGGTAATAAATACTCTCAGTTTCAGAAGGATGATGAAGGAAGACCATACAATGTGATGATGATTTTTATTATTGTCATTATCGATTAACCAGGTGCTTCTACCTCAATGTTGTACTGAGTTTGTTGTGTATACTAGGCACATAACAATTACACAAATATGGAGACAAAATTGGAATGAGAAGGTTCACAATAGCTGACAATCCAAATGTAATTAAACTCAATTTGAAGGGGAAATGTATGAAACCTTCTAAAGAGGACAATTGGTTGCTATGGGCAACACCTCCTCTCCTCCTCTTTAGGTTTCATACATCTCCCTCTCATACACCTTTTCCAGCAAAATGCCGGGTCTGATCCGGGTTTGTCACATCGGGTCAGACCCCTTCCACACTGCACCTTGGACCCGGGTTATTCCTGT
This sequence comes from Taudactylus pleione, assembly GCA_031769625.1. Taxonomy (NCBI): domain Eukaryota; kingdom Metazoa; phylum Chordata; class Amphibia; order Anura; family Myobatrachidae; genus Taudactylus; species Taudactylus pleione. Next base: position 8,598,552 of record JAUIMM010000197.1, read on the forward strand.
GTAGACCCCGTTCACACTGAACATGTGTCTGCCCTGCAAAACCTGTGTCATTAGAAATGGACGTTTTTCAGGCTCACAAAGATGAGGTCATAAAAAGAGCTGTGAGATGACATCATCTTTGAGCGCACCAAAAGCTCCAATCGGCAGCATTATTTTTTGGATAACTCAGGTCGCACCATGCACACCGCACCGTTACCCGGGACCGTGCCGGGTTACAGGGTAATGCAACATGGCTTGACCCTTTCACTCCGAAACTCGACCCGGGTTGCCCCGGCAATAACCTGTTATATGTTTGGTGGAAAAGGGGTAAAATGATTTTGAAATGGGGTGGAAAATAAACATACAGGGGGAGAGATTGTGCATCAGAAATAAGCTGCACGTTACCCCCACAGTTACTATTCACCCCCTATCCTTGCATTAACTCCAATTATAATTCAAAAAATAATTTTATATACAACCTGCAGGGTTCATGCATGAACTGTAATGCTTAGCTGGAAGCTGTTTGGATAAGCCAAATAGAATTATAGTAGATGGGGCAGGTGAGATTCCCCCAAAATGCTGGGAGACCCGATGGAAGAAAAGGTTTGTACTGGGGTTCTCTGCTTATTTACTTAACATTTTTAATATATATATTTTTTTTTTTAAATGAAACCAATTCAGATTTCTCAGCAATATTCCAAGGACTGAGCATGCAGCTCATAGACCTGTTGATTCGTGAAGACCACTTTGACTATTACTAAGAGTGAGTGGGATTGACTAAGTAGATGTTAGATATTGTGGACAAGGTGAGGGTTTATAACCTTTGCACTTGGAAACTTTTATCTGGCCAAGTCCTCTCTCTCTAATGACTCTGAGTTTTGACCTAACCATCTAAGTTTGCCATTCACCTTCTGCTCCTAGCTACAATGTCAACAGAATAGGCTGACCCTGACAGGGAATAAGGACTTGAACTTTGTCCCCTGCCTCAACATCGCACCTCAGGCCGTCTGGACACTGACCATATGGGAGTAAGTGCTGCCTGTAGTCTGAAGGCCAACTTCTGTCTTCCCTACTGAACAAGAGGTCAGAGACTGTTCTCCAGGTGGTGCAGGAAATCAGATAGACGAGCAGAACTACAACAGCATATTTCCAGGTTTATATGACTATCTCCCTTTCTAGAAAGTAATCAGTAATGGATTTGAAATGCAAACCTTTGTTCATTGACAAACTGAGCCCTGAATACTGCCTGAAATTGTCAAGTGTGCATGAAGCCACCAAAGTATAATGTCCAACTTTTAGGCAAGGTGAACAGTTCAAATGTCACTCCTGCCAATCTGATTTGCCATAGTTTCTTCCAATAAGCATACTGGTGTTGACACAGCTGTTTCAGGATGAATATTCCCAAATAAACATATTAACAAAGTAGAACAAAGTGGGTATAAGTACTGTAATCCATAGATAATGAAACCAATCAGATGTTAAAGCTGTTTGATTAAATAAGTCCCTTAATATGACATTGCTGAAAAGTATAGGGAGGGAATTGCCAAACTCCAATATAGGAGCAATATGCTATTGTAAAATATGGAATCACCTACAAATCTTCATCTGTGTGACAAAAACCAAATAGTTGTTGCAAAACAACTGCACACTCTTCCCATTCTAAAGTTTATTTGTAATAAAGTGTTTAGTGTGTAAATAAGATTCCACGCAAGGGGAAGTCTGTTTAGGAAGGACAGCAGTAGTACATGTGCTACAACTATACTCTTATTGCTATCGCCATCTCAGACACAGCCCCAAACTGTACCTAAAGTGTGTCCTTCCAGTATCTCAGCTGGCTGCCAGGGAAAAGTCACCCCTTTTTTTTCTAGAAAGCAGTGCATTTCTGCTTTGTACATACACGCTGGGCACTAAGACCCAGGGGTTGATTTACTAAGATGGGAGTTCTATTAAGAAGTGATGTTGCCCATAACAACCAATCAGATTCTACTTTTCATTTATCTAGTACCTTCTAGAAGATAATACCTGGAATCTGATTTTTTTTTCTATAGGCAACATCACTTCTTAATAGAACTCCCATCTTAGTAAATTTACTCCCCAGAGTCTACAGGGAAGGCTGACCTCCAACTTGATGTGCTACTGCACATGTGACTGCAGCCACCTGCACTGTGTAGAGTGACATGGTGGGAGACGGACGTCTCTGACTTAGCTCCTATGAGAGATCCTGGTTAATACCTGCATATAAAGCTGTTCCAACATCCCTGCAATACTACTCGTTAGCAGCATACATTTACCGGCTGGGGTGCTGTATGGAATCCCACCCCGCTCAAGCTTCACTCTATTACCAATGTGCATATAACAGTGAGTATGGCTGTACCTGTCAATAAGCCAACACCACTGGTTAAGTAACTGGACTGTTCATAGTTTGAGTCATCCGCTGGTGTGTGCTTATATAGCTCTACACACACTTAATTTCCAACACGTTATGGGTCCAGGCACACAGGTGTAAAGTACCCAGACGTATAAGATACTAGAGATGCCCAGAGCAGCATACAGACACCATCACTTGCACACACATCATATCCAATATTTTTTTAATCCAAGATGGCTGATTTGAATCCAGACAGAGCCCAGGTAAGTAATCCAGGTTGGGGGGTGTCTATGTTCAGGTTGAAGGGGGGGGTTGTCCCAGAGAGATGTAGTCTCGTACAGTACATAAACATATTTAAAATGGGTGCAGGGTGCACAGCTTACCCAATGCAAATCATGACGACTGCAGCCACGGATGTAAAAACATTGAGACATTGGGTGGGATGCAGTATGGATCCTCGCATTAACATAAGGTTGGGTATCCGGTCTGCTAGTCGACTTTCAGATGGTCGCCATTCAGAATGTCGTCACTACATTGTCAACTTCTGAATGTCAACAGCAAGTGTCGAGATGGATATTATGTCGACAACCAATATGTCGACATACAATTAGATTGACATGGTTAAAATGTCAACATGTTCAGAGTGTCAACATTTGTTTTTATTTTTAGGTTTAGATTTAGGATTATGGTTAGGATTAGTGTCAGGTTTAGCATTATGATTAGGTTTAGGGTTAGGATTATGGTTAGGTTTAGGGTTAGGATTAGGGTTAGGTTTAGGATTATGGTTAGGTTTAGGATCAGGGTTAGATCTAGGATTAGGGTTAGGTTTAGGATTATTTTTAGTGTTAGGTTTAAGAATATGCTTAGGTTTAGGATTAGGTTTAGATTTAGGATTATGGGTAGGTTTAGGGTTATGATTAGGTTTAGGGTTAGGATTATGTTTAGGGTTAGCTTTAAGATTATGGTTAGGTTTAGGATTAGGTTTAGAGTTAGGTTTAGGATTATGGTCAGGTTTAAGGTTAGGATTAGGGTTAGGATTAGGGTTAGGTTTAGGGCTAGGATTATGCTTAGGGTTAGGTTTAAGATTATGGTTAGATTTAGGATTTGATTTAGAGTTAGGTTTAGGATTATGGTCAGGTTTAGGGTTAGGATTAGGTTTGGGATTATGGTTAGGTTTAGGGCTAGTTTTAGGGTTAGGATTAGGTTTAGGGTTAGGTTTATGGTCAGGTTTAGGGTTAGGATTAGTGTTAGGTTTAGGATCATGGTTAGGGCTAGGTTTAGGGTTAAGTTTAGGATTATGGTTAGGTTTAGGGTTAGGGTTTAAGATTATGGTTAGGTTTAGGAATATGGTCAGGTTTAGGGTTAGGATTAGGGTAAGGTTTAGGGCTAGGTGTAGAGTTAGGATTAGGTTTAGGTTTATGGTCAGGTTTAGGGTTAGGATTAGGGTTAGGTTTAGGTTATATTTATTATTATTGGGGTTTCCCAATACTTTGGCAAGAAAACATAATAATAGTTCAAAGAAAAGACAAACAATAAAAAAATAGGTTTAGAGTTAGGAATGGATTAGTGTTAAGATTAGGAGTTAGATTTAGGGTTAAGATAAAACACTCAAAAAACTATGTCGACATTCTGGTGTCGACAGTCTGATCGTGTTCGACATTTTAACCATGAAAACCAGGATTCTGGATGGTTGGCAGTGTCCATATAAAAGGTTGTATTACATTATTTTTCTCATTATCGTCATCTTTGGGGATTCACGGTGTCCTGGTAATAAAAGTCACATGTTTGCAGCAGAGTACAACAGCATCCAACCAGTTTTATTATACTCTATCTTCACTATATTAACTAACACTTTCTCCGAGGTGCCCTTAACCCACAAGGGAAAAAAAAAAAATTAAAACTATCTTTAAAAACTGGATTGAAGATACAAAAAAAAAAGAGAGAAAAAAAATGAAAAGCTGAGATCTCAGCAACATTTCAGCATTTTGTATATTTTTTTTTCCTACTTTGAACCTCAAGTAAATTTTAGTGGCAAAAAAAAAAAAAAAAAAGAACCAAACTATTTCCCAGCTTTATACACCCCTCTCCGACTTCCCCTCTCTCTTTCTTCTCTGGCTGATTGCGTTGAATCTAGTAATTGAGTGTGGCTTTTTTCTCTCCGCTTGTTTGCTGGCTGACCTGCCAATGATTAAAGGGAGGGCATATTTCAGACATTAGCGGCAGAAAGAGCCGAGTTAAAACTGCTTTAGAAAGAGGAGAGCGCCTGCTAAAGACATGGTGCTCAAAGTGCTATTAAAAGCATCAGGCTTGTTAAAACCTGTAAAAAGGGCCTGGAATCATGAAGTGAACAGCAGACTGCTCCATCAATTACTTCAAGGGTGGGGTGGTGGAGGGGGTAGTAGCTTGAGCCATACAGTGAAACATTTCTCTCTATGTCCCCTTTGCTATTCACTAGGTACATTAGCGAGAAGACAAACGAACGGTGAAGGAGGGAGAAAGGGGTGGGGGCTGGTGAACATAATTAAAGGGTGCTGAGGACCAGTGAGGAAAGGGGACTCTATGAACCTACCTTACTTCTCCATGTTTTAGTGACCTATTTAGCAGAAAATGATTTCAGACACACTCTGTATTCACATACGCGGGCAGAGGGCTATTGATAGCTTTCTTTTTTTTACATATATATTTTGCTACTTCGGATTTATCCTGAACATAAAGAGTAATGATCATCAAACATAGAATGAACAGCAAACAAAGAGAGCTAATGCATTTCCGCCTGGTTATCTTCTTTTTTGCCAAACAACAAACTCCTTTTGTGAGACATGACATTAATGAAGATCATTTCCATTTGCCACATTATTGAGTCATTCCTGCCTGTCCCTCTCACACTGCAATGGCTGGGACTAGAAATATGTATACTATTTATTCCGACTGGTGGTGTTGTCAATAGCAGCAGTCAGGTATCTATCATATAGGCCCAAATTAAGGCTCCCAGGTGCCCTGGTTGTCCCGGAATGCTGGCAGCATTTTATTGCAGTCAGGGCTCATGCTGTATGGAAATAACATGCTGGGGTGTACTGGTGGCTTTTCTTCACTGGGAACAATGATGTCTATAGGGTGTTCTAGCTGCATTTTTACTCAGAGGGTTATATTTACTAAAGTGCGGGTTTTTGAAAGTGGAGATGTTGCCCATAGCAACCAATCAGATTATATATTGTCTTCTAGAAGGTGCTGGATAAATGGTATGTAGAATCTGATTGGTTGGTATGGGCAACATCTTCACTTCTTTACTTTAGTAAATATACTCCAGAGAAGGTTCCCATTTGTATCACAGTTGAAGTGGAGGCCGCCATTATGAGGCTAAACTGATTTGCTGAACTCATCTATTTTTTCCAGCACTTTGCATGCTCGGGAGGTGAGCGTACGCAAGTACGGGCCAGGAAAAGTCTTACGCAGGGGAGCCACTTCTACATTGGCAGCATGAATATAGATGGGCCTAACTAGAATGGGATATTTGATGTTCAGAAAGGGCGTGTGGGTGGAACTGAGCTAGGTATAATTATGCCTGTATTCGGATGGATCATTTGCTCCAGGAATAGGGGTGGTGCACCCAAGGCCAGATTAACAATAGGGTGGATGGGACTACAGCCCCAGGTCTCCACATAAAAATAGGCCCCGCATCCTGCCAGCATGATGATAACCAGCCACCCAGCTGGCCACAGGGTCGGCCATAAATCATAAGTTTTAATTTTATTTCTATTTTCCTCACAAAATGCTTAAATTTTTCTGCTTTCACATATTTAGGGGTCCATTTATTAATTATAGGGTTCTTTACCCAATAATTATAATTTCTTATTTTTGGTATTTGCGGCAATAAGAAATGAAGTACCGGCCAGCCATAGGGGTCTATTTACTAAGCAGTGTTAGGAGAAGAGAAAAGTGAAGAGTGAAAAGTGATAAGGTGTCAGCCAATCAGCTCCCAACTGTCATTTTTCAAACACAGCCTGTGAGATGGCAGTTAGGAGCTGATTGGCTGGCACCTTATCACTCTTCACTTTTCACTTCTCCTAACACTGCTTAGTAAATAGACCCCATAGTATTGTACACATGCAGGGACAGAGGCTCTGATAGAAGCCCATCCCTGTGATGTGTAAGAATAAAGTGACTTAGTCATTCAGGCCAGGGTTGTATTTGGAGTCAGTAAGGGATGAGATCCTAGTTTTGTCAACATTTTAAATGGCTTTAATAGGGTTTCAACATTTATAGCTCAAATAAAACAAAAGAAAACTAAACAGGGACCACTGCAGTTCAGTGAATTATCATTAGTATAATCCTAAATTAATACAGCATAACATATTCCACGGTGCTGTACGGGGACTGACATTTCACATACCATGCGCACAATGTCAGCTAACTGCAGCTTACGAAGTAAAATGCACATATTTGTGCCATTTACTATGACACCTCTTATATTGTATCAGTATTGTACAGTATATTAGGTTCAGTAATATCAACGAAATATATATTAGGGAAACATATATTATCTCTTGACAGCAGATTGAAATTGAACAGTGTTTTGTTGCTGAAGACTCTATAAATGGCTTCATTGCTTCCCTCACCACACTGTGCTATATTATGATTTTTTCCAAAATACAAATCACATTGTGCCTCCACCCCACAAAGAGAAACTGAGATCAATTAAGTGCCTCAAGTGACGTTGTCAGTCAAACAAAATGGCTGCTCACTGCAACAATTCATTTCCACTAACAGGTGTCAGGGTATTGCAACTGTACACATTAATATATATATATAATGTGCCCATATCCAAAGTAGTTGGGACCAGAAGTGTTTTGGATATCAGATATTTCCATATTTTGATATTTATACCATAATGAGATATCTTGGGAATGGGGACCCAAATCTAACACAGAATGCACTTATGTTTCATATACACCTTATACACACAGCCTGAATGTAATTTTATACAATATTTGTAATAATTTTGTGCATTAAACAAAGTTTGCGTACAATGAACCTTCAGAAAGCAAAGGTGTCACTATCTCAGTCACTCTCCAAAAAATATAGAGAGAGATTATGTAAATGAGCTTAGTTCAGCTTTCACTGTATTCATCATCTGGAGGGGATTTCAGTGTATTGTGATGTATCTGGGATTGTACATTGCAAGAATTGAAGCATATTTAGTTGCACAGGAACGTCAGCACAAATGCTCTCCACAGCCAGCCTAATGTCTTGTGCTGCTCTAGGCACTAATAGCTTTAAACACTATTAGATTAGGCTGTTGTTATGTGGGTGGCTAAAACCAAGATCTATTACACGCTCATAAAATACAGTGCAATCTACTCCCTTACATTTGATTAGGATTCTAAATAAAGGATGGATTGAGTCACGGGCAAACTATAATTGCAGTACTGCTTTAGTTTCATCGTCAGCACCATGGACAGTTCCAATGTCATATCTGGGACCCATACATGTGCACTAAGCTCTGGGTTATTTATTTTAAGACACGTATGTTAAGCTATAGAAGAACAACTGGGGAGCCATAACTGGAGACCAGAAGTAGCCTGGCCCTACTGATAGATGTGTTAAGCATTACTCATTAAGAACGGCCATAACAACATAGATTGGCTGGTCCTTCAAGCTGTTATATCAGTTTAGTGATCTAATGGAATTATATGTCTTTCACACTACTTACTCATATGAAGACAGTGCGTCTGACGCAGACTTGACTACACGGCTGTTGGTGGAGCATATCTGCCATGTTTTTGCACTGAACTGATTGCGCACAAGTACCGGCGGTGCAGAGACCTGTGTATTTCAGTCGCATCTGCTCTTAACTGAAGAGGCATAACGGGGTTGTAATTGGGTGTTTACATGAAGGCAAAGTTTAGTGAGGGCGTGTCGCTGGCACTGCGGGCTCTGCTGACCGACGATCCTCCTGTATACATGTGTATCACTGTAGGGTAGTACACAATGATAATGATGATAATAAAAAGGAGCAAACCAAGAAAACACAATGGTGGTTGACACAATACAAAATGTGTAACTCTGCACACGGTCGGATACACGCATATTGGGGCAGATGCATGAAGCTCTGGAAAGTGATAAAGTGCAAAGTGATAAATGACGAACCAATCAACTCCCAACTGTCATTTTTCAAACACAGCCTGTAACATGACAGTTGGGAGCTCAGTGGTTGGTCATTTATCACTCTCCACTTTATCACTTTCCAGATCTTCATACATCTGCCCCATTGTTCTGTGTGCGCAATACAGGGGCACATACAGATGAGTTCTGTACGACTATGCACCAAGTCCAATATGAGGTACCACAATGAACGATTCCCTAGATCACAGTTAAACAAATCTGTGGCTCTCCAGCAGTGTCGGAACTACAAGTCTCAGCAGTGGCTGGCAGAGCATGCTGGGTCTTGTAGTGCCACTCGTGCTGTAGATCCATTTGTTACCTTCTTCCATCTTTCTAAAGACCTGTAATCCTAGCGAGTTTAATGAACTTGGACTCTAGGATCACAATGCCTTCAAGCATTTTGGACAGGCTTTGGTCAATGTAGAAATTGCCATCCTGTGAGCAACCTACAAAAGGGATTGAACCACAAGGCATTTCTCAAGTATTCTGTTATGAGGTGCTTAACTGGTAAATTGCAGCCATAGTCCAAACATGCTTTTCAGGGAGGCCATTTATTTCTAGGAGAAAATGGTTGTGAGTGAGCAATAAAGGCTTCTGGTGCGTTTCCCCATCAATAGCAAACCTTTAAGCACACCATATTTCAGAAATAGGAGTAGCACTAACACCAACTTCAAAAGAAGCTAGCCGGCTAATTCACACTGATGTGATGTGAAGTGTTTTGAACGATAAAAGCCGCTTCAGAGTGTTAGCTCCTGTGGCTATGACAAGGCTATGCCTTGTGTAATGGCAGTGAGTCCGCAATTATCCATGCACAGAGGTAACAATCTGCTGTTTTGAAAATGGTGGTTGCACACCAAAGCGGGGAGGGGAAAAAAAAAATCTTTGATGGGATAATTATAGGATCAATTATCCATTTACACAACCTCCCAAACACCTCAAGTAAATGATGTTTTTTTTTCGTACAGCAGATTCTTTCCGTATATGCAAATCAATGATACACTTTTAAAAGAAAGTGAGAGCTAATTTCTATGTTACATAAATAAAAATATTGCACTAATGGTGTGACATATTAAAGCCGTCACACAGTGAATGTATACAAGACTAGACTCGTTGCAGCCTGAAGGGTGAGAGGTATTCTAATGACTGTATTACCATGATATTTACACTGGACCCATCACCTACAGTATACAGTACACACAGCTGAAACATTCATTTTATGTACTGAACCAATATTCAGCATACTAATTTACTAGGTACTAATGACAGCACCTCATGCCTCAGAGGCACTAGTTCCTCCTGAAATGATAGGTTAAATAATGTCCCAACCCACAATACGGTTCTCCCTACTATGTAGATGATGAATACAATTCAGTCCCAATGTGGTGTTTTAACACTCTAGCAATAAAATCCTATATATACACAAGCATATATATATATCCTATACAGTATATACACAAGCATATCTAAGTGGTGATAAATAAAAATTACCCGTCATCCTACTGGTGTGCGCAAGCCTAACATGCACAGCACGCACCAATTAAACTGTAATCATGCTGCATGAAAAAAACCTAGGGTGAGCTTGAACAGACCACCTGCTGTATCATCTCAGCGCTGAGCCCTGCCAAAGACACCCATTAACAGCACTGCCAACTAGTACAGCAAACATGGGGATATGGGCAGGACAGCGGTGTCTGTGATGAAGTTGACAGATATAGGGTCCCATTTATCAATGAGTTTTAAAACTTGTTGCATATGATAATGGGGCTCCAGCTAATCAGCTTCTATCTGTCATCTGTTTGAAAAAATGTCAGTTAGGAGCTGATTGGCTGGAGCCCCATTTATCATACACAACCAGTTTTAAAACTTGTTGCGTATAATAAAACTCTTTGATAAATGAGGCTCTTAGCGGACGGTCAGGCAGTGTGGCACCGTGGCAGCGGCACAGACACGGGAAGTATGTTGGGATTGATGTCAGTGACACTTCACCACCTCCCCAATTCATGGCTGAGTGACAGGCTCAAATAACTATACACTCATTCACGAACACTTACACACATTCATACATGCCCAGTATAGTTCACATACACTTGGCTCATGCAGAGCTAGCAACACTGTCACACAGCTACAGTGTTGCCATTATAGACACACATCCAGCAACGTTGTCACCTCTTTCCACCCCACCATAGTGTTGTCATTTTAGACAAACATCCAGCAATGCTGTGGGCCTTACCCACCCCACTAATTGTGTTGTCATTATAGTCACACATCCATTATACTACCCCACTCCCACACCATAATCAGCTCTGTGCTACAGTGAATAATATGCTTTACCTATCTCATGTCCATGAAAAGTATGTGTGTATGTGTGTGTTTGTGTGTGTGTGTGTGTCTATGTATGTGTGTGTGAGTCTGTGTGTGTAAAGAGAATGGGGGAAAGAGGTACAAAGAGACAATGAGGGGAAAAGAGAGAGGACAGGGGGTGCAGGAGGCTTCATCGTGACCCCACCCCCTCTTCACAATGTTGTTATTTTTGGCAATGTGAAGCAGGGGGCGGGGCCACGATGCCGCGATTCAGCGCGAATCGCGTCACAGGCCACCCCGCTGTGGGTATTTTCAGTGTATTCTGGGGGGAGGTCGGGATGGTTTGGGGAATGTCGGGAGGCTTGCCTGCCTTCCTGGGGGCCGGGAGCGGCACACGAAAATCGCAGGCTCCCGGCCAAATCGGGAGGGTAGGCAAGCCTGCCACAAGGGCAAGATAGCCGCTCAATGTAAGTCCATGTTACCAATATTTACACAGGTAAGTGACGTCGTATGTAGATAGGAAGGCAGCAGTGGGCGTCTTCATGCTTGGGATCTTTGCAACCATTAGTAAATGTTTGCAGCTGCGATCGCATTAGCTTCTATCCCTGAATCAGGCCCTGATACAGTACAAGAGGAAAGAGAGGAAGAGAGAGAGAGAGCGGGAAGAGAACAAGGGAGAGACAGAATGCAGGAATGAGGGGGAGTTAGAGAGAAAGGTGAAAATAGGATGAGAGTGAGAGACAACAGGAGAAATGAGGAGGAGAGAGAGAATGGGTAAAGAGAGTGAGAGAAAACAGGGGAAAGGAAAGGGAGAGATAAAGAGAATGTGTGGGGAAAGAGCATACTTGCCAACTCTCCCTCATTGTCAGGGGGACTCCCTGAAATAGTAGCAATCTTCCTGTCTCCCTGACGAGTCTAACAATCTCCCTGATTGTACCTCACCCCCATTATGTAGCTGTTGTATAAAAAAATCAGAGATATATACATTCAAATGGGAGCATTAATGTAATTTCCCTGCATTGGTTATACTTATAAGGCACAGTGATCCCTATGGCTATATGCAGTATTAGTGTGTTTTCATCAACAATTAGATCTTACTAACTGCTCTGGGGCTCGTTTACATTTAGATGTATCAGTACACGTCCACTTTACCGCCACGCTCATAGCTGCTGCTTTCACAATCTCCCTGATATGCTTTTTCAAAAGTAGGCAAGTATGGGAAAGAGGCACGTCCGGCGCTACCACTAGGCAAGCTTAGGCAGTTACCTAGGGGCACCGGCCACTAGAGGGCGCTTCTGAGTCTGCCTAACTATGGAGGGTGCAGGGGGTGCGGTTGCTATGGGGCCCAGTGGTTTAAGGGGCCCACCGGCCCAGCGATCGCACCCCCTGCACCCTCCATTTGCCAGGCACCCGCTGAGATTGTGTTACCAGCAGATCCTTCTCCCCCCCCCCCCCCCCCGGGCGCCAGTCAGAGGACAGAGCTCACTTCTGAGCTCCGGCTTCTGGGTCCAGCAGTGCACTATGGGAGTGACGTCATGACATCACTCCCATAGTTCCGCGGTGCGGGCATCGGGGACGGACGGCAGCAGGTACTGAAACGGGGTTTAAGGTAAGTATTTTTGTGTGTGTTTATGTGTGTGTGCGCGCAGGGGGGGGCTTACTACAGGGGGCACTACCTTGCCCTTACTACTGGGGGCATCATATGGGGGCACTATTGTGAGCACTACAACTGGGGGCACTACAGGGGCCCTTACTACTGGGGGCACTTCAAGGGGCATTACTATTGGGGGCACTAAAAGGGCATTGCTAATGGGGGCACTGCAGGAAGCAATACTATTGGTGGCACTACAAGGGCATTACTACTGGGGGCACTGCAGGGAGCATTACTACTGGGGGCACTGCAGGGAGCATTAATAATGGGGGCACTACAACATTACAACTGGGGGCACTACAGGAACCCTTACAGCTGGAGGCACTGCAGGGGGAATCATCGCTTTAATTCGGGTCATGTAAATATTATTAGGGCACTGTGTATGTGTCTGTGAGCTTGGCAGAGGGTTTGGGAGAAAACAAGGGCGACATTGTGAACCTTTGCCTCGGGCGCCCTGAAACCTTGCACCGGCCCTGGAAAGAGGAGAGAGCAAAATTAATAATAAGTGTGTGAGCATATGCAGAAAAAGGAACTAAGGGCCTGATTCTGCAAGGATCGTAATTTTATGTTTCTGCAACTTATTTTGCTTAGTAAAATGAATCCATGTGATCCAAGAAAGGATTTATTCAGATTTTGCATAATAATTTTGCCAGTAGGTGTTGCTCTGCTACTTGCTAACTATATATGGTATGTAATATTAACCTGTAAGTAATATGGAAAGAACAATTCAGGTGTCAAATAAATGTTACCTGTGGAGCATAGCAAATATTATTTATAAATAGGTTGTATTTAAACTTCACCTCAGAATATATTTGCAACAATTACATTTATGGCCATCGGTTCATAAATAACCAAAAATTCAAAATATTTGGAACAAAATTGCTTCAAATATCACAACAGTATATACATTTTTAAGCATTTAAAGCAGCAATCAACAAACATTCCACAGATTCCAAACCGCTCATCCCTAATTCTAATGCCTCTCTGCTCTCTAAATCATGTGCCATGCAACTGTGGTTGCTATGGTTGTCACATTACACTACAGAGTTATAAATCATTAAAAGCAACTGAAGATACAAGCCAAGGAGATATGGTAAATAACATTTTTATTGTTTACCACCTATTGTTTTCATGGGATTGCTGCTTTAGATCGGACTAGTCACTTATAGCCATTTTATGGCTTGCAAAATATTAGTTAGCAATTAACATACAGCCTATGGGCCTGATTCAGAGGCACTCGCAATAAGAGCGCTCGCTCTGAATCAGGGCGGGCGCTGGTTTGTTTAGTTGCGGTCTCCTGGCCGCTCACATAGCTGTGGGTGACCACCCACAGCTATTGTGAGCGTCCAGGATGATGGTCGCGATGGTCAAGACTATTGTGACCATCGGGCTTGCGACGAGACCCTTGTGGTAGGGTCTCGTGGCCGCAAGCCCCAGAGAGCTTCTGGCTTTAATAGAGCCAGAAGCTCTCTCACTGACATCACTGGTGATGTCAGTGGGGCCGCCCACAAACAGCAGGCGTTCGCTTGGGAACGCCTCCGTTTGTGAAGCCACCCCCGGCCATGCCTACAAAACAGGGAGAGCTGTCGATCAACATCGACATCCGCCCCTTGTATAGTGAGCCACGGAGCGAATGCTTTTTGTGCTCGCTCCGGGGCTCGCGCATGCGCAGTGCACACGCTGCGCATACACACTGGGCCACCATCGACCCGCTTGCGAGCGCTATGCGCTTGCGAGCAGGTCTGAATCAGGCCCTCTGTTCATTGAAAATATGACTTCATAAGTCAGGAATGTTCACCAGTCTTAGTTAGATTGAAAAAATAATTGTGTACCTTATAGATATAATAATGTGTCCCGGAGTCGATCTTCTCTTTATAGACCACGGAACATGTTAATAAATTGTTAGATAATTAAAATGATAAGCATGGTTGTCCTGGAGTTAAGTACTCCTATTAGCAGAAATATAAAATATTAATCTTCAGTTTAAAATTTCAGTATCAGAAGATGCAGTATTTAACATTCAAAAATCACAGAATAAATGTAATAAAAATTAGCAATATAATAATGAATAATAACATTTGAGCACAGAAAGTTAGAAACAAATTGAAACGTAAAACAAAAATAAAACTGAGATAAATAGAGCAACCTCACTATTGCAGGATACAAGGCAACGCGTTTCACCGAGGAACACATCCACTTCTTTAGACAGAGTAAGGATAAATAGGCGCAGTGAGGATCAATAAGGCCACGGTTTGGAAGGTACGGTTAAAACGGGCTACACATGTGGCAAAACTGGTAAATTGACTGCTCTTGTGGGCCTAAAACAAGCAAGACACCCATGAAATACATAACAGAATTGTATTGGATCATTATATGACCAAACTAAACCTGTGTGATGTCTTCTCAAGGCTACACCAGGAGGCCCCCATGTGATTCACTACTTGGCTTGGGTGCTGAATGGCAGGATCCCTGCAATGTGTGATGCCAAACACAAACGGGATTTTGGTACTCGGACCTGTAACATTACATCTTGGTAGTTGTGCTTATTATAATGGACAAAGGGGTATATAGTATTATGGGTAGTATAATAAGATGTCACTGTTGCATATATTTATGTACAGGAGTAAATACGTTCACTAGTAATAGGTTTTTTTCCCCTGCATTGTTTGGGTCCCTGATGGAACCGGACTACCACAAAGGAGGACGATTTGGTAGTAGGCCTCGCCAGGGTGCTATTTTGGTTCTGTCCTTTATCCCCATCATCTCAATGCTGAGGGCCAATTATCAGGGCCGTAGCTAGGGTGGTGCCATCACACAGGGCACCACAGGTCAGGGGGCGCTGTTTGGGCCTGTCAAATTTTATTATCATTCTTGCTTGTAATTTCCTCTTATTTCATTCCCAGCATCTCCTGTCATCTCCTAAATCTTCCCTGGCCCTTCTCCATGAAGCCATGGCCCTTTTTTGGGTGCATTATGTCCCTTTGAAAAATGAGGGGGGGCAATGCTCTTTCTGGCACAAAAGTCTAGTTACGGCTCTGCCAATTATTATTGCCATGAAGCTGTTACATCAGAGGGCTGAACCATGTGATGATAGTAGCAGGGGAGAATTATTTGCTGTATCTATGACGCATTAAATAGCCATCTGCTGCTCTATACACATAAATCAGGTTTTCCTGTGAGACGACCTGCTTACATCAGGGACCCCACCCGTAAAGACAAAGAAGGTCCACGTGGACCCTGGTGCACCCACAATTCATGGGGATCAGGTGGTTTATGGAATTACTTTGCAAAAATGTAGGCCAAAATGTGGCTTTATCATTTAAATGTCCTAGAAAATACCGGCGTACTGTATAATGCAAAGCTTCAGCCAGTAGAGGCCATTTCATGTGTAAATATTATGCAGACTTAGCTTTATCTTGAAATACCGACATAATAAAAAGGACTGCGATTATTTTATTTCTCTCTCTCTAGAATAAACTACATTTATTTTTTTCTTTCATACGCGAAGCTGAAAAAGGCCCGTTATCTGCGAGGAGAATCCTTCCAAGCTGCAGTTAATAAAAGGTATATCAGCTTGCCGATCGGAAACAAAACACATAATGGAGATTATCTTAACTAAATTCAATGTATCCTATTATTTGCAATATGCCAGAAAATATTGAGGGCAGGGTATCAAATGTCTGTCATGTTCTCCAACACTCAAGCTTTAATTTTTTAGGGGGGCCTAAAACTGCGTGACTGTACGGAACGTGTTAAATCAGCTTTTCCTACACCCACAAGGAATATATACGGGAATATTTTGTAAGTTAAATGAGCTAATTGGCACCGATAAAAGCTAACATGATTGAAAGAGCCAAGTGTTATTATGCAAAAGTATTATTCCCGCTGTCAGGTTTTATTATATTTTTTTCTTTCCCAGTAAAACCTGCGATGGAAACCTTCGTTTAAAAAATAATAATCATCATTATCATCAAAACAATGATAAGACTATAGCTAATCACGGCCACAGTAATTGCATTTGCAATCAGGAATGCTGAAGTGACATTATCGATTTTCTGCTAAAAACCTTTTTAGCAAACAAGCAGCACATCTATTCATTAAAGTTGAGTGCCGTGAGTTATATGTCAGCTCTAGGGCCGTTATTAGAGAGAATTACACTGATGAGGGCACTAATTATTTTCTCCTAGATACCAATGTCGTGTTTGTGTTTTCCATGCTGCCGCTGATTGGAAAACTGCATGGGGACAGAGGGAATGTTGTCCTTTTAAATACAATTTCTCTTTCTTTGACGCTTGTACACCACGTCCATGAGTTGGTTTTATCGTCCCATTGTACAGACCTGAAACCTACTGTAATTAAGATGCTTTGCCGGTGATGTTCATTCTGCCAGATGAGAATTATTTGCTGTATCTATCACGCATTAAATGGACGTTTGTTACATCTCCCATGGTGCGGATATCTAAATTTGTGAACCACAAATGTCTCAGGGACCTAATTTGGAGTTGTATTGGTTGTCTGTTATCTGCAATTGTGAACCTTGATAATAAGCTTTCTTCTAATCCATTAATAAGTGAATCAATAAATAAGTTTTTTAAATCGCCCGCTATACAGAGATTTTGTACCATTTTGTAATCACTGAAATATATCCCGGCCATGCAGTTAGGTACCCAGCGGGTATGAATGCACAGTTTTTTTGAAGGAGTATTATAAACATATAGAATCCTATTATATAGGAAAAATATTGCTAGCATAATTGTTTTTTTTTTAAAAAGGTATTAGCTGATGCTGCCAATAGGTGGCAGTACAGATTCAAAACATTCTCCTGGTTCTTCCTAAATTAGACAATATAGACAATTGTATAGATTGTACACTATTTTAGGACAAATTGAATATACACTGTATAATTACATTGTGTTTCTTGACACTTATGTTTGCAACTCTACGCTCAAGTGAGCATTCTGGGCCTGATTCAGACCCGCTCGCGAGCGCTCGCAAGCGGGTCGATGGTGCCTTAGTGCGCATGCGCACGATGGAGGGTGGGCGTGCCGGGGGTGTTGCTGCCCAGACGGAGGAGTTCCCATGGGAGCGCCTACCATCTGGGGCAGGCCCCACTGACATCACTAGTGATGTCAGTGGGAGTGCTTTTGGCTCTAATAGAGCCAAAAGCATTCCTGGGTTTGCGGCAGCGAGACCCTACCGCAGGGTCTCGTCGCAAGCCCGATGGTCGTTTAGGCACTAGGAGGGAGGGTTAGGTGTAGGCACTAGGGGGAGGGTTAGGTTTAGGCACTAGGGGGAGGGTTAGGCACTATGGGGGAGAGTTAGGTTTAGGCACTAGGAGGGAGGGTTAGGTACTAGGAGGGAGAGTTAGGTTTAGACACTAGGAGGGAGGGTTAGGTTTAGGCACTTAGGGGGAGGGTTAGGTTTAGGCACTAGGGGGAGGGTTAGGCACTATGGGGGAGAGTTAGGTTTAGGCACTAGGAGGGAGGGATAGGCAATAGGGGGAAGAGTTAGGTTTAGGCACTAGGGGGAGGGTTAGGCACTAGGGGGGAGAGTTAGGTTTAGGCACTAGGAGGGAGGGTTAGGCACTAGGGGGGAGAGTTAGGTTTAGGCACTAGGGGGAGGGTTAGGCACTAGGGGGAGAGTCTGGTTTAGGCACTAGGAGGAGGGTTATGCACTAGGGGGGAGAGTTAGGTTTAGGCACTAGGGGGAGGGTTAGGCACTAGGGGAGAGGGTTAGGTTTAGGCACTAGGGGGGAGGGTTAGGCACTAGGGGTAGGGTTAGGCACTAGGGGGGAGGGTTAGGCACTAGGGGGGAGGGTTAGGCACTGGGGGGGAGGGTTAGGTTTAGGCACTAGGGGGAGGGTTAGGCACTAGGGGGGAGAGTTAGGTTTAGGCACTAGGGGGAGGGTTAGGTACTAGGGGGGAGAGTTAGGTTTAGGCACTAGGGGGAGGGTTAGGCACTAGGGGGGAGAGTTAGGTTTAGGCACTAGGGGGAGGGTTAGGCACTAGGGGGAAGAGTTAGGTTTAGGCACTAGGAGGGAGGGTTAGGTACTAGGGGGAGAGTTAGGCACTGGGGGGGAGGGTTAGGTTTAGGCACTAGGAGAAAGGTTAGGCACTAGGAGGAGGGTTAGGCACTAGGGGGGAGGGTTAGGCACTAGGGGGAGAGGGTTAGGCACTAGGGGGAGGGTTAGGCACTAGGGGGGAGGGTTAGGTTTAGGCACTAGGAGGAGGGTTAGACACTAGGGGGAGGGTTAGGCACTAGGGGGGGAGGGTTAGGCACTAGGGGGGGAGGGTTAGGCACTAGGGTTGGAGGGTTATGGTTAGGCACTAGGGGGCAAGGTAAGGTTTAGGGTGCGCGGAAGGGGGTTGTAGGGGTAGGGTTAGAACACTTACCAACAAGTGTCGGTATCCTAACCGTGTCAGGATGCCAGCGCCGAGATTCTGAACGACAGGATTCCGAAAGCCGGCATCCCATCCCCAACCCATGAATTTATCTTTGGTGATATTGGATGCCTTTGCAATTATTATTATTGTTTGCTAAAATGTTAGTCTGTGTTTAATAAATGCATACATGTTCCAATTGAGAAGACTCCCTGTTATCTTCTTGACACAAGGTGGTTAATTAACTTCCTATCTACCAGCACCGTGAAATTATTTTTGTTGTTAGTTTATTTTTTCTATCTCATTAGACAATTGTAGACAATTGTAGTAGACTGTACAGTATTTAGGAACAAATACGCTGCAAAATTACATTGTGTTTCTTGATATATAATAACCATACACTAAATTGGGAGTCCAATTCGAAATTCATGTGTTGCGCTTGTCCTTGGGTGGGTGTATGGATCTCTGAGAAGAGGTAAGTATAAAACCATGCCAGAAGTATACCCACATCAGAGGACTAGTAGTCCATAACCCCCTTCCAAATATTCCTGATAGTTTAATAAAAGAGTTTTGTGTTGGTGAATCACTTACATTAGCCCTGATATAAGACAGCATTATACAATAAGGAACAGAGAAGACAGTGTTCCAAAATTATGGATGTGGGTTTGGGAGTGATTTAATACAGGGGCACCAAGAGAGGAGATCTGGTTCAAGGGTACAGGTCTGTCTGGTGGACATAGCCTGCCAGGAAGGTGCCCGGCTTTTGCAGAAGGCCCCAGCGTTCGCAATGCTTTGTGGTCATGCCCCCACATACGTGGCCTCATAACCCTACTACCAAGGTCTGATGGATCTCTTGGGGGCCCTGTGAACATCTCTTTGCCCACTGTGGATCTGCCGCTAACATGCTGAGACCACGTAACTTTAGCAGTCTACTTAAACCATCGCGACCATCTTTTTGGCCGCTCGCATAAGCTGTGGGTGGTCACCCACAGCTATGCGAGTGGCCAGGAGGCCGCTCCAATTTTAGGTAGGAGGGCCCTGATTCAGAGCGAGCGCTCTTGTCAGAGCGTCCGGCTCTGAATCAGGCCCTGAGTTCTGAATTCCACTTTCTTCATAATGATAGCAACAGCAAAATGTGTTTTAATGATTATTTTACATATGCTTTTGGTATGTAGTCGAATTGCCGGCTGGCGTGCCAAAATGACAGCCCCAAAATCCCAACACCAGTCAGAAACCTGGCACCAGCATCTCGACCGCCGGCATCCCGACCATTAGTTGGGTTAGGGGAACAGTTAGGGTTAGGCATTAAGGGGAGAGTTAGGGTTAGGCACTAGGGGGGAGGGTTAGGTACTAGGGGGAGGGTTAGGCACTAGGGGGGAGAGTTAGGGTTAGGCACTAGAGGGAAAGTTAGGACTAGGGGGAGGGTTAGGTGTAGGCACTAAGGGGAGGGTTAGGCACTAGGGGGGAGAGTTAGGTTTAGGCACTAGGAGGGAGGGTTAGGTTTAGGCACTAGGTGGAGGGTTAGGCACTATGCGGAGGGTTAGGCACTAAGTGGAGAGTTAGGGTTAGGCACTAGGGGGAGGGTTAGGACTAGGGGGGAGGGTTAGGTGTAGGCACTAAGGGGAGGGTTAGGCACTAGGATGGAGGGTTAGGCACTGGGGGGAGAGTTACGTTTAGGCACTAGGAGGGAGGGTTAGGTGTAGGCACTAGGGGGAGGGTTAGGTTTAGGCACTAGGGGGAGGGTTAGGCACTATGGGGGAGAGTTAGGTTTAGGCACTAGGAGGGAGGGTTAGGTACTAGGAGGGAGAGTTAGGTTTAGACACTAGGAGGGAGGGTTAGGTTTAGGCACTTAGGGGGAGGGTTAGGTTTAGGCACTAGGGGGAGGGTTAGGCACTATGGGGGAGAGTTAGGTTTAGGCACTAGGAGGGAGGGATAGGCAATAGGGGGAAGAGTTAGGTTTAGGCACTAGGGGGAGGGTTAGGCACTAGGGGGGAGAGTTAGGTTTAGGCACTAGGAGGGAGGGTTAGGCACTAGGGGGGAGAGTTAGGTTTAGGCACTAGGGGGAGGGTTAGGCACTAGGGGGAGAGTCTGGTTTAGGCACTAGGAGGAGGGTTAGGCACTAGGGGGGAGAGTTAGGTTTAGGCACTAGGGGGAGGGTTAGGCACTAGGGGAGAGGGTTAGGTTTAGGCACTAGGGGGAGGGTTAGGCACTAGGGGGGAGGGTTAGGCACTAGGGGTAGGGTTAGGCACTAGGGGGGAGGGTTAGGCACTGGGGGGGAGGGTTAGGTTTAGGCACTAGGGGGAGGGTTAAGCACTAGGGGGGAGAGTTAGGTTTAGGCACTAGGGGGAGGGTTAGGTACTAGGGGGGAGAGTTAGGTTTAGGCACTAGGGGGAGGGTTAGGCACTAGGGGGGAGAGTTAGGTTTAGGCACTAGGGGGAGGGTTAGGCACTAGGGGGAAGAGTTAGGTTTAGGCACTAGGAGGGAGGGTTAGGTACTAGGGGAGAGAGTTAGGTTTAGGCACTAGGGGGAGAGTTAGGCACTAGGGGGGTGGGTTAGGTTTAGGCACTAGGGGGAGGGATAGGCACTAGGGAGGAGGGTTAGGCACTAGGGGGAGAGTTAGGCACTGGGGGGGAGGGTTAGGTTTAGGCACTAGGAGAAAGGTTAGGCACTAGGAGGAGGGTTAGGCACTAGGGGGGAGGGTTAGGCACTAGGGGGAGAGGGTTAGGCACTAGGGGGAGGGTTAGGCACTAGGGGGGAGGGTTAGGTTTAGGCACTAGGGGGAGGGTTAGACACTAGGGGGAGGGTTAGGCACTAGGGGGGGAGGGTTAGGCACTAGGGGGGGAGGGTTAGGCACTAGGGTTGGAGGGTTATGGTTAGGCACTAGGGGGCAAGGTAAGGTTTAGGGTGCGCGGAAGGGGGTTGTAGGGGTAGGGTTAGAACACTTACCAACAAGTGTCAGTATCCTAACCGTGTCAAGATGCCAGCGCCGAGATTCTGAACGACAGGATTCCGAAAGCCGGCATCCCATCCCCAACCCATGAATTTATCTTTGGTGATATTGGATGCCTTTGCAATTATTATTATTGTTTGCTAAAATGTTAGTCTGTGTTTAATAAATGCATACATGTTCCAATTGAGAAGACTCCCTGTTATCTTCTTGACACAAGGTGGTTAATTAACTTCCTATCTACCAGCACCGTGAAATTATTTTTGTTGTTAGTTTATTTTTTCTACCTCATTAGACAATTGTAGACAATTGTAGTAGACTGTACAGTATTTAGGAACAAATACGCTGCAAAATTACATTGTGTTTCTTGATATATAATAACCATACACTAAATTGGGAGTCCAATTCGAAATTCATGTGTTGCGCTTGTCCTTGGGTGGGTGTATGGATCTCTGAGAAGAGGTAAGTATAAAACCATGCCAGAAGTATACCCACATCAGAGGACTAGTAGTCCATAACCCCCTTCCAAATATTCCTGATAGTTTAATAAAAGAGTTTTGTGTTGGTGAATCACTTACATTAGCCCTGATATAAGACAGCATTATACAATAAGGAACAGAGAAGACAGTGTTCCAAAATTATGGATGTGGGTTTGGGAGTGATTTAATACAGGGGCACCAAGAGAGGAGATCTGGTTCAAGGGTACAGGTCTGTCTGGTGGACATAGCCTGCCAGGAAGGTGCCCGGCTTTTGCAGAAGGCCCCAGCGTTCGCAATGCTTTGTGGTCATGCCCCCACATACGTGGCCTCATAACCCTACTACCAAGGTCTGATGGATCTCTTGGGGGCCCTGTGAACATCTCTTTGCCCACTGTGGATCTGCCGCTAACATGCTGAGACCACGTAACTTTAGCAGTCTACTTAAATGTTGGATGATATCCTTAAGATTGCTGTTTGTTGTCAGCTGTTCAGAACCCAATGGCGCCACAGTCTCACAAGCAAACCAGCAGTATCTTGTTGTCGTACAAATTCGTCTTTTAAAAAGCTTCCATGAAATAAGAAGGTACCACGCTGTTAGTACATGCCTCACACCCCATTATTGATTCAGTGCACTGGTCTTACCAGTTAGTAATTGTGTGATAACAAACAGACAAACACTCTATTAGATAATCCAGCCTTTATCAGACAAGGCTCAGGCAATTTCCTGACTTCCACAAGCCCTGGTGGGCCAACGGCACAGAGGGAGTTAAAAAGATCACATGAGGTTGCGGAGGTCAAGGGATGAAATTGACAATGAAGTAACAGATACCCCTCTCCTCTTCTCCCCCCCCCCCCCCCCCCACTGCCCAGGCCAGCAAAGGATCCCCTCCAGTCGCTTCCAAAACATGTAACCTGAACCTCAAAGGGCCAAAGACATTTTGTTACATTAGTTCTGCTCAGCTGACCATGAATAGAACATACAGGAAGAATTCACTGATTCCCCTCTGCCTCAGGGGTGAATGCTGCATCTCACAAAGCAGAGGAGGGGGCAGCAATACCTACCCGAGCCTGTTACTCCTATCTTAAACTGGCATTTAGCTAGTTACTAAACAGTGAGCTGCAGCTTTGAATACCTCAATGGCAATACCTCATTCTGGAAAGTACACATTTTGCCAAGTTAGGGAAAACTTTGTTAACGATCTTGGCTTTGAGCATAATCCATTTTAAGGTGGGGATATGAAAGAGACGCTGTGAAACCTCCAGTGATGTTGGACCTTTGTTTGCTCTCAAGCATTCTCAAATCAGAAGTAGAGATAGCTGCAGAGTAAAGCTGGGTACACACTATGAGATCCGTGCTGCGCAGCAGATAGAACGATGCAATGAAAGACGCCATGCTGCTAAATGCAACGTAGAACGACACATCGCGCCACAGTATAGCGAATTGGGCAGTGTGTACGGGCGGCGCGGTGTATCATTCCATTGCTTTATCCCATTGGCTGCGTACACAATCGCATAGTGTGTTACACTTCTTGAAATGCATGCATAGGCAATCTGTGACTTTCTGGCTGATGCGGAGAAGCTATAAGTCCTTCTGCTAGCAGGGAATTCTGGGACCAGTAGTTCACGGCAGCTGGAGAGCTAAAGGTTTCCTGCTTAAGGAAATAAGGGCCTGATTCGGACCCGCTCGCGAGCGCTGAGCAGGTCGATGGTGCCCTAGTGCGCATGACGGAGGGAGCTCCGTCGTGCGGATGCACGAGACCCGCATAGCGACGGCCGTCGCTATGGGTCTCGCACCAAAGGGGGCCTGCTGTCGATGGTGAGTGACAGCACGCCCCCTTTGGTGGGTGTGCCGGGGGCGTTGCTGCCCAGACGGAGGCGTTGCCATGGGAACGCCTACCGTCTGGGGCCGGCCCCACTGACATCGCTCTGATAGACCCAAAAGCACTCCTGGGCTTGCGGCAGCGAGACCCTACCGCAGGGTCTCGTCGCATTCCCGATGGTCGCGATGGTCTTGACCATCGCGACCATCTTTTTGGCCGCTCGCATAAGCTGTGGGTGGTCACCCACAGCTATGCGAGTGGCCAGGAGGCCGCTACAATTTTAGGTAGGAGGGCCCTGATTCAGAGCGAGTGTTCTTGTCAGAGCGTCCGGCTATGGAGGGGAACATCCTCTTACTCTCCTGCCCCATCTCCAGTCATGCTGTCAGTTACTGTGCTGCTAATACAGTACATGGCTTGCAGGAGGAAGCTCCAGTGATTGGTGTGTCACAAAGCACCTCTTCTTGCAATACATGATTGCAGAGTGCAGAGAATGGAGGTACTGGGGGTGGTGATAAAGCAGTTTGGGGTCAGGAAAAAAGGAAAGATCCTAATCTCTGTGATCTAAATTGTGGTTTCCATATTGGCGCATGGGGCACAGAATATCGGATTTTTGCTAGTTTTGTTTCATTGTAGGTTGAAATGAAATTAGAACCCATGTGAAAGCAACAGAAATAGGTCTGTCACAAGTCTCGTATGCATGGTGTGGATGCTGACTATACGCTTGGAGTTGGCATATACCCAGACCAGAAGCGCAGAGTCTAACATATCGGTGGTCTTCACAAGGACATCCGCAAGGGGGTTTGTGTTTTGCTGTGCCCGATGCGCAGGTTGCGGTTCTCTGTCTGGGTTACAATGTACAGCCTGGTGGGTTTGAAGGAACTACGGACTGACAGTGGTTGCGGGGAGGAGTACTGGAGCGTATTCAACAGGAATGGGTCAGAACCAGATGGGCAATGAAGTACCGGGGGTCGAGTGGTACCAGCAGCAAGGAGAAATGTCAGAAGAACTCTATGGGAGACGTTGTCACCTGGAATCACACAGCCACCCACAGCAGTCAGTCAGGGGAGGGCTGCCCATCGCTGCAGCTGAAGAGACCTGGGAACGATGGGAAAATCTTCACTGTGGCGGATGCTGGCCCGCAACGGAAATGCCACAGTCCCAGGAAACCAGTGCCGGAGAAAGTGTGCTCTGACATAACCCTCCTCCTCTAGGTGTGGGCATCAAACACCCCACAAAGGTTTATGGGGATACTTTTGGTGGAACTTGCAAAGAGTCTGAGGGGCATGAGCATCTGAAGGCTTTACCCAACATCTTTCTTCAGGACCAAACCCCTTCCAATCCAGCTGGAATTGAATGGCTCCTCAAGATATTCTGGAGTCCATGTCTCACCTCATATTCCTCCTCATGATCAACACTGATGGAAGAAGGTGGATTTCTGGATGTTGAAACCTGTATTAAAACCAGGGGTTTCAGGAGGGAAACATGGAAGACTTCTGGAATCCTGAGTGTAGACAGGAGTTTCAACGTGAATGCCACCAGGTTGAAGAATTTGGAATGGACCAAGGAACCTAGGAGCGAATAACATGGTATGAACTTTTAGACACAGGTGTTAAGGTGAAAGCCAAATCCTTTCACAAGGTTTCAACAAGGTTTCATTCTCTTCCTGTAATGTGCAGAAGCTTTGCCTAAGTTCCTTTCACCCTATTTCATGTCTTGACAAAATGTTTGACAGTGTCACGTGATGTCCCTTTTGGCGCGCATGTTGCTTTAAATCGCAGGCAGTGAGGCGCGCATCGCCCCTATGGCAGACGCAACATCCTGTAATCATAAAGCCGCCCGCAAAAACAGTCAGGGGAGAGCTGCCCACTGCAGCAGGAGAGACCTGGGGTTGTCAGGGAGATATTCACCATAGTGCATGCCAGCCGGTGACCAACATACTGTCTCAGCGCCAGGAGACCAGCGCCGGTAAGAACCGGACTCCGGCTCGCTGTGACAATGTGAAATGCACAGGGGAAATAAAGAAAATAGCTCTCAAATCTGGAAAAAGTTTCACTTTTATGATATAAAATTAAAATTTCCTTCCCTCTTTCCCACTGGATTATTTTTGTTTTGTTTATTGCACCTAATTAGCTCCTCAAATGTATATTAACATTCATCTTGACATTATGGGGCTGATGCAGAGTTGCCGGGCTGATCTTACGATTTTTAGCACTGTGCATGGTCTGTACACAACACTATCAGCAAGTATGGGCAACACAACTCAGTAACAGCTCCACATGTGGCTGAAGGGGTGAACGAGGATAGAAACAGGGCACTCGCACAAGTCAAAGTTGACTGAGGGCATGTAGCCAGTGGGCTATGCTGAGTTGTCTGGATTTCAGATCTCTTGCCCCGGGTGCGGTATATATTGTCATCACTCATAATGTCGACATGAGAATGTTAACATGATTGTAATATCACTTATTTCTTTTTCTGACTCTGGAAGTAGTTATAAGAATAAAATTGCAGTAATGCGTTGCACTGAAAACCGCCGCGCAAAAGCACTTATTTTTGGACTGGTTTAACAAAATACGGGGTCTAAAAAGAAAAGAACATGGGCCCTCATTCAGAGCCGTACGCTCTGAGCAGAGCGCACGCTCTGAATGAGGGCCGGGCTCCATTTTCATGGAGCGTCCTCCTGGACGCTCGTATAGCTGTGGGTCACCACCCACAGGCTATACGAGCGTGCATTTTGATGGCCGCGATGGTCGTGACCATCGCGACCATCGAAATTGCGAGCCGGAGCCTGCGGTTGAGGTTTTCAACCGCAAGCTCCGGAGTGATTTTGGCTCTATCAGAGCCAAAATCACTCCCACTGACATCACTAGTGATGTCAGTGGGCCGGCTTCTGACGGGAGGCGTTCCCGTGGGAACGCCTCCGTCAGGGAGGCACGCCCCCGGCACGCCCACCAAAGGGGGCGTGCTGTCAATCAACATTGACAGCACGCCCCCTTTGATCGGACACAACGAGCGAAGGAAAGTCCTTCGTTCGTCGTGTCTGGCGCATGCGCACGACGGAGCTCCCTCCGTCGTGCGCATGCTCAGTGCAGACCATCGACCCACTTGCGAGCGGACAGCCGCTCGCGAGTGGGTCTGAATCAGGCCCATGGTCGTAATGTTGACATACAACATGTCAACATGCTCTGTATGTCGACACTGACCATTCATCATGTCGACAAAACATTCCTGGTGGTGTAGTGGTGACTTAACTGGTCCGGCGGTCAGTTGATAAGGACTTTCTGCTGATTCTGTGGCTTCTGGTTGTGAGTATCGCTAACCCTTAACCCTCCCCCCAAGTTCCTAACCCTCCCCTCCCCTCCCCTAGCCTAACCCTAACCTTCCCTTTAGTGCCTACTCTAACCTCCCCCATAGCCTAACCTTAATCCTCCCCCTAATGCCTAACCCTCTTGTAACCTAACCTTCCCCTTATGGTGCGTACACACTGGGCGATATTACTGAGCGATTGCACGATTACGACATCGTAATCGTGCAATCGCTCAGTAATCGTGCACAAATCGTGCACTTTTATGTCAGAAATGACCAGCGATGCGCGCTCCCGTTGGTCGATTCTGACATTGTCCATCGCCTGAACATGCAGCACAATCTGCCGATAACGTCAGATTGGCATGTTCAGGAATGATGGACTGTGCCTGCACTGAACGACTGATTGTTCAGTGCAGACACTACAGGGGATCAGGAACGACGGTACGATTACGATGTCATAATTGTACTGTAATTCCTGATCGCCCAGTGCGTACGCACCTTTAGTGTCTAACCCTAACTTCCCCCGCAGCCTAACCTTAACCATCACCCTAGTGCCTAACCCTAAACCACCCCTAGTTCCTAACCGTAAACTCCCCTCCCGCAGTCTAACCCTCCCCCTAGTGCCTACCCTTAACCCTCTCCCTAGGGCCTAATCCTAACCCTCCCCTCCTGCAGCCTAACCCTAACCATCCCCTCCTGCAGCCTAACCGTAACCCTCCCCTCCTGCAGCCTAACCCTAACCTTCCCCTCCTGCAGCTTAACCCTAACCCTCCCCTCCTGCAGCCTTGCTCTTATCCACCCCTCCTGCAGCCTAACCCTAACCCTCCCCTCCTGCAGCCTAACCCTAACCCTCCCCTTCTGCAGCCTAACCCTAACCCTCCCCTCCTGCAGCCTAACCCTAACCCTCCCCTCCTGCAGCCTTGCTCTTATCCTCCCTTCCTGCAGCCTAACCCTAACCCTCCCCTCCTGCAGCCTAACCCTAACCTTCCCCTCCTGCAGCCTAACCCTAACCCTCCCCTCCTGCAGCCTTGCTCTTATCCTCCCTTCCTGCAGCCTAACCCTAACCCTCCCCTCCTGCAGCCTAACCCTAACCTTCCCCTCCTGCAGCCTAACCCTAACCCTCCCCTCCTGCAGCCTAACCCTAACCCTCCCCTCCTGCAGCCTAACCCTAACCTTCCCCTCCTGCAGCCTAAGCCTAACCCTCCCCTCCTGCAGCCTTGCTCTTATCCTCCCTTCCTGCAGCCTAACCCTAACCCTCCCCTCCTGCAGCCTAACCCTAACCCTCCCCTCCTGCAGCCTAACCCTAACCCTCCCCTCCTGCAGCCTTGCTCTTATCCTCCCCTCCTGCAGCCTAACCCTCTGGTCTGTCTAAGGTGAGAATTCAGAGTCTAGGACACATCGTCAGACACAGAGGAATTGCTGCAAATTCTAAAATGATCGTCTGTCGTTGCTGAGGACCGATGTATGGTTTAAAGATACCTTTGTTATATGCACTTGGAGAAAAGTGCATATATGTTCTGTTCTTTATGGTACGCTTGCCAAAAAGGATACCTTTATATATCTGATTACATCTATGCCAGAGTGAGTGGGGTACGCCCCCCTTTAGCATCTCTATTTCACCGGGCAGTGGGATTTACATAATCATTAAGGCCCTCAGTACCATGTTCAAGGGTGTGTTTCATTTTATGTTTTTTCCTCATTTATCTCACGTTCTGCTTCGACCTGGGTGATGTGCGATAAAGGAAGTATTAATATATTTACCCATACCCACTTGAACGATACCACATATTATTGTTTTTTCATCCTTTTTGTTTCTATATAAATCCACGTCTTGGAGGGAAAGGAGAGCCCTTGAAAATTAAGATCATTCCGGGCCGAAAGAACAACATTATCCCACCAGAATGAAGTACTGTATCCAATCTAATACACATTTATTGAGAAGCGCCTTCATCTGAGCTCCGCCTTTTATTCGCGTCTTTCCAGTAGTGCATACTTGTCTACCCTCCCAATTTGGTCGGGAGCCTCCCGAAAATCGGGTGCCGCTCCCGACCTCCCAGGAAGGCAGGCAATCTTCCCGGCGGCCGCCCACCCCTCCTATCCCCCCCGCAATTACCTTAAAAGCACCCACAGCGGGGGGGAGCCACGTGATCGCATCATTTTGGCGCCGCCCCCTGCTTCACAATGCCTGTAATATAGGCAATGTGTAGCGGGGGAGGGGCCAAAATGACGCGATATCGTGCCCCCCCCCGCTCCGCCCACAAATACCCATCGTCTGGCCGGCCCCGCCTCCTTTTGCTGCCACACTCCCCTGTCATGCCGATCTGGCTGCCCCCTCCCGGAAGGGGCAGCCAGAAACTCGGCAAGCCTGCAGAAGTGGGGTGTTGGATGACACCCAGGTACTCAGTGAAGAGCGCAGCATCTACTTGCGCAGGAGTTTGATTCACTTTTTTTAACATTGTAAACATGTCAATATTCTGCAATTGCCAACATGTACATTTCAACAATGTCGATGTCATAACTGCCAACATTGTGGTGTTGACATTATGCATGTCGACATTGCATCCCCATGCAGCAGGTAAGGGACTGATGTAAGTGCACGCTGATAATTATGATGGCTGCCTCCACTAGCGGAGGGATAGGGGCAGTGCAGCCACAGAGATACAGTCAGGGCCGCCAAGAGCCAAGGCGGGCCCCGGTAATAGGGGCGTGACCTAATCTCGGGAGGCGTGGCCACGCCCCCTTGGCGAAAAAAAATAAACAAAAAAGATTTGCAGCGCCGCTGTGTGCTGGGCTGCTGTGAGGGAGGGGGGAGCGGCGTCGGACCCGAGCCCCCACCGAGCCCCTCAGAAAGCCCGGGCCCGGGTAATCTGTACCCGCTCCCACCCCCTCTCGGCACCCCTGGATACAGTAAGTGCAACTCGGCATATGAGAGAATATCCGCATTAAGGGCCTGATTCAGAGCCGGTCGCTAGATGCGGACGCTCGCACCCAGCGTATGCAAATGCGGCTAAGTGACGGCATGGCAGGTGATCACACGGCAAGGCATAAGCACGCCCACTATGTCTTGGCAAGCGATCACTTTGTGTATGTAGACGCCCATTAGCGTGTCTTGAGACACCCACTTGCGCACGTCATCTCCAGGAAGTGTCTGTTAACATTGGTACATCGAGGACCATCGGAAGCGATCGCAGTGCTTGTGGTAGGCTCTACCCTCCCGCAAGCACTTCGAGCAGTTCAGTGTAAAATACAACCAAGTGACGTGTACAATGAAGCATCTTTGCTAATTATGCACACCTACAAAACTCCGTTATGACAGCCAGACACGCCTGCGTTTGCACCACTCCCCCGTTCACAAGCACCTTCCCTAGTTACCACCCACAAACGGCATAATCTGTCACTCAAAGTAGCGGGCAGTCTGTGTGCTACGAGCGCACGATTCCTCATCGCAGAGACTGGCTTGCGCACGCACATTGCGAATTATACGTATGCGCAGACAGGTGACAATCGGTCAGTGTGAGTGTCCGCAGCTTAGCGAGCAGGTCTGATTCAGGCCCATAGGTCCATGCATGTAGTGAGAGCACAACTGTGGGTGACTTGTATGTAACTAAATCGGACTCTGGGCCTGATTCAGAGCCGGACGCTATTTGCGGTCGCTCGTTCAGAAAAAGGGGCTGGATATTTTAATAGAGCGCTCGCTCTTTGCGGTCTGTTGACGCCTCTATGTCTGAGCGAGCGAACGAAATATGCGCTCGCTATTTTGTAAAGACGCCCCCGGCCGTTCGCATCATACGTCATCTCCGCTATTTATTAGATTAATCGAGTACATCGAAAGGCGTCTGAACTGCTTGCAGTGCTTGTGGTTGGATTTTCCTACCGCAATCATGCGAACAGTTCAGGCTAAGTGACAACCAAGTGACGTGGCCGATGACGCTGCTTTGTTAATTATGCACACCCTTAAAACGCCCGTTTTGACCGTTTGGCACGCCTGCGTTCGGATCTCCACACCCGGTTTGCAAGCACCTTCCCCTGTTACCACCCACAAACGCCTCATCCTGTCACTCAAATTAGCAGGCACTCGCTATTTTGCGAACACACGATTTCCGACCGCACTGACTGGTTGGCGCATGCGCATTACGACCCATACGCATGCGCAGATGTGCTAACTTCGTTCGGAGCGGACGAGCGGCCGCTTACGAGCGGCTCTGAATCAGGCCCTCTATGTTTTATCTATGCTCTGTGTTGTCTGTGGCATGATACACTGTATTTCAAGATCGAAGCCTGCTCTGCCTACCTACATAAGAAAATTCAGGTATATATATAAGATATATATATATAAATTAGGGGTGTGCACCGGCCACTTTTCGTGTTTTGTGTTTTGGTTTTGGATCTGGATCTTTCTTCGTGTTTTGGATCTGGATTGGTTTTGCCAAAACCACCCTTCCGTGTTTTGGGTTCTGGGTTTTGTGTTTTGGATCTGTATTTTTTTTTAAAAAAGCATAAAAACAGCTAAAATCACAGAATTTGTAGGTTTTTCTGCTCCTATGCTATTATTAACCTCAATAACCTTAATTTCCACTCATTTCCAGTCTATTCTGAACACCTCACACCTCACAATAGTGTTTTTATGTCCAAAACGTTGCACCGAGGTAGCTGGATGACTATGCTAAGCGACACGAGTGGGCGGCACAAACACGTGACCCATCTAGGCGTGAAACTGCAGTGGCAGACAGGATGGCAGTTTGAAAAACTAGGCCCCAAACTGTACATAATGCAAAGAAAAAAAAGAGGTGCAAGATGGAATTGTCCTTGGGCCCTCCCACCCACCCTTATGTTGTATAAACAGGACATGCACACTTTAACAAACCAATCATTTCAGCGCCAGGGTCTGCCACACAACTGTGGCTGAAATGATTGGTTCGTTTGGGCCCCCACAAAACAAGCTGGCAATTAATGTGTCCCTGCACAAACTGGCTCTATGGAGGCAAGATGTCATCCTCATCCTCCTCATCCACCGATTCCTCACCCTCTTCAGTGTGTACATCCTCATCCTCACAAAGTATTAACTCGTCCCCACTTGAATCCACCACCACAGGTCCCTCTGTACCTTCTGGAGGCTGGTCTCCCTGGAAGAGCTGATAATTCATTTTGATGAACATCATCTTCTCCACATTCTGTGGAAGCAACCTCCTACGCCTTTCGCTGACAAGGTTCCCGGCTGCACTAAACACTCTTTCGGAGTACACACTGGAGGGGGGGCAACTCAGGTAAAATAGAGCCAGTTTGTACAGGGGCCTCCAAATTGCCTCTTTTTCCTGCCAGTACAGGTATGGACTGTCTGCCATGCCTACTTGGATGCTGTCACCGATGTAATCCTCCACCATTCTGTCAATGGTGACAGTATCATATGCAGTGACAGTAGACATGTCAGAAATTGTTGCCAGGTCCTTCAGTCCGGACCAGATGTCCAAACTTGGTCCTGCCTGTCCTGCATCACCGCCAGCGGGTTGCTTAGGATACCTAAGTTTTTTCCTGGCAGCCCCAGTTGCAGGAGAAAATGAAGAAGGAGCTGTTGACGTGTCACGTTCCGCTTCAGCTGACAGTGTGTTCACCAGCAGGTCTTTGCACCTCTGCAGGCTTGTGTCGGCCGGAAAGAGAGACACCACATAGGCTTTAAACCTAGGATCGAGCACGGTGGCCAAAATGTAGTGGTCTGATTTCAACAGATTGACCACCCTGGAATCCTGGCAAAGCGAATGAAGGGCTTCATCCACAAGTCCCACATGCCGAGCGGAATCGCTCCGTCTTAGCTCCTCCTTCACTTTCTCCAGCTGCTTCTGCAAAAGCCTGATGAGGGGAATGACCTGACTCAAGCTGGCAGTGTCTGAACTGACTTCACGTGTGGCAAGTTCGAAGGGCTGGAGAACCTTGCACAACACGGAAATCATTCTCCACTGCGCTTGAGTCAGGTGCATACCCCCTCCTTTGCCTATGTCATAGGTGGATGTATAGGCTTGTATGGCCTTTTGCTGCTCCTCCATCCTCTGAAGCATATAGAGGGTTGAGTTCCACCGTGTCACAACCTCTTGCTTCAGGTGATGGCGGGGCAGGTTCAAGAGTGTTTGCTGGCGCTCCAGTCTTCGGCACGCAGTCGCTGAATGGCGAAAGTGGCCAGAAATTTTTCGGGCCACCCAAAGCGTCTCCTGCACGCCCCTGTCGCTTTTCAGAAAATTCTGCACCACCAAGTTTATTGTGTGAGCAAAACATGGGACGTGCTGGAATTTGCCCAGATGTAATGCCCGCACAATATTGGTGGCGTTGTCAGATATCACAAATCCCCAGGAGAGTCTAAGTGGGGTAAGCCACTGGGCGATGATTTCCCTCAGTTTCTCTAAGAGGTTGTCGGCGGTGTGCCTCTTACTGAAACCGGTGATACACAGCGTAGCCTGCCTTGTAACGAGCTGGCGTTTCTGAGATGCTGCTACTGGTGACGCTGCTGCTGTTGCTGCGTAAGGTGATACATCTACCCAGTGGGCTGTCACAGTCATATAGTCCTTAGTCTGCCCTGTTCCACTTGTCCACATGTCCGTGGTTAAGTGGACATTGTGTACAACGGCATTTTTCAGGACACTGAGGACACTTTTTCTGACGTTTCTGTACAGTCTCGGTATCGCCTGCCTAGTGAAGTGGAATCTAGACGGTATTTGGAACCGGGGACACACTACCTCCATCAATTGTCTAAATCCCACTGCACTAATGGCGGATACCGGACGCACGTCTAACACCAACATAGCAGTCAAGGCCTCAGTTATACGTTTTGCTTCAGGATGACTGCTGTCGTACTTCATCCTCCTCGCTAAGGACTGTTGGAGGGTCAATTGTTTAGTAAAAGTAGTGGTGTTCCTACTTCCTCTCTGGGATGATGAACGACTCCCAGCAGCAGCAACAGCAGCAGCGGCAGCAGTAGGCGTAGCAATGCAGGATCCTCCAGAGGAATCCCGGATAGGAGAGTCAGTCATGCCAGTGACATGGCCTGCAGGACTACTTCCGATCCTGACTAAGGAGGAAATTGACGAGGAGGGAGTTGACGGTGTGGTTTGCAGGCGCTTGGATACAACAGGACAACGGGATTTAGGTGTCCCTGGACTGCTTACGGTCTTAGCCAAAGTTTCTGAACTTGACAGTAACTTTTTATGAACGCGCTGCAGGTGCCGTATAAGGGAGGATGTTCCTAGGTGGTTGACGTCCCTACCCCTACTTATTTCACCTTTACATATGGTACATATGGCAAGACAGTTGTTGTCCGGATTTGGATAGAAATATTGCCAGACCAAAGAGGTGGAATGTTTGGTCTTCTGCCCAGGCATGACCGTGATGGGCTTTTTCATCCCACGGACAACAACTGTCTCCCCCGGAGCCTGATTTAAACAAACCACATCACCATCAGAATCCTCCTCGCCAACTTCCTCCTCAGCGCCAGCTACACCAGTATCCTCATCCTGTTGTACTTCAACAGTGACATCTTCAATTTGCATATCAGCAAGTGGACTGTGGGTGCTCCTTTCAGCACTTGCAGGGGGCATGCAAATGGTGGAAAGAGCCACCTCTTCCCGTCCAGTGCTGGGAAGGTCAGGCATCGCAACCACCACCACACTTGGACTCTCCTTGGGGATTTGTGATATCTTCTTAGAAAGCACAGTTCTTCGCTGTGCTTTTGCCAGCTTAACTCTTTTGATTTTTTTAGTGGGAGGAGGGCTTCCATCGTCATGTGAAGCTGAACCACTAGTCATGAACAGAACATACTAGGGATCGACCTTAGCCGTTCCTTGCCACTCCGTGTCGTAAATGGCATATTGGCAAGTTTACGTTTCTCTTCAGCTGATTTAAATGTCTTTTTCAAGGTCATTTTCCTGAACTTTGCCATTTGGGATTGTATGTGCCCTCTACTATGACATTGGGCATCGGCCTTGGCAGACGACGTTGATGGCATGTTATCGTCTATGTCATGACTAGTGGCAGCAGCTTCAGCACTAGGAGGAAGTGGTTCTTGATCTTTCTCTATTTTATTTTTATCGGAGAAAGTTTGGTCCTCCATTTATGTTATATCGATTTGATATATACGTGCGGCTAAACACAGAAAATAATTTTTTTTTTGGTTTGGACTGGAGTGTACTTTGTGGGTTACAGCACCCTTTAACGGTCAAGCCAGCCGGCCCTTTACTTATGACACAGGCGCACTCTTGGCACTACTTTGTTGATGCACGTGCGGCTACTGCGCACACAATTCACAAACACAGAAAATAATTTTTTTTTGGTTTGGCCTGGAGTGTACTTTCGGGGGTTACAGCACCCTTTAACGGTCAAGCCAGCCGGCCCTTTACTTATGACACAGGCGCACGCTTGGCACTACTTTGTTGATGCACGTGCGGCTACTGCGCACACAATTCACAAACACAGAAAATAATTTTTTTTTTGGTTTGGACTGGAGTGTACTTGGGGGTTACAGCACCCTTTAACGGTCAAGCCAGCCGGCCCTTTACTTATGACACAGGCGCACGCTTGGCACTACTTTGTTGATGCACGTGCGACTACTGCGCACACAATTCACAAACACAGAAAATAATATTTTTTTTGGTTTGGACTGGAGTGTACTTTCGGGGGTTACAGCACCCTTAACGGTCAAGCCAGCCGGCCCTTTACTTATGACACAGGCGCACGCTTGGCACTACTTTGTTGATGCACGTGCGGCTACTGCGCACACAATTCACAAACACAGAAAATAATTTTTTTTTGGTTTGGACTGGAGTGTACTTTCGGGGGTTACAGCACCCTTAACGGTCAAGCCAGCCGGCCCTTTACTTATGACACAGGCGCACGCTTGGCACTACTTTGTTGATGCACGTGTGGCTACTGCGCACACAATTCACAAACACAGAAAATAATTTTTTTTTTGGTTTGGACTGGAGTGTACTTTCGGGGGTTACAGCACCCTTAACGGTCAAGCCAGCCGGCCCTTTACTTATGACACAGGCGCACTCTTGGCACTACTTTGTTGATGCACGTGCGGCTACTGCGCACACAATTCACAAACACAGAAAATAATTTTTTTTTGGTTAGGACTGGAGTGTACTTTCGGGGGTTACAGCACCCTTTAACGGTCAAGCCAGCCGGCCCTTTACTTATGACACAGGCGCACGCTTGGCACTACTTTGTTGATGCACGTGCGGCTACTGCGCACACAATTCACAAACACAGAAAATAATTTTTTTTTTGGTTTGGACTGGAGTGTACTTTCGGGGGTTACAGCACCCTTAACGGTCAAGCCAGCCGGCCCTTTACTTATGACACAGGCGCACGCTTGGCACTACTTTGTTGATGCACGTGCGGCTACTGCGCACACAATTCACAAACACAGAAAATAATTTTTTTTTTGGTTTGGACTGGAGTGTACTTGGGGGTTACAGCACCCTTTAACGGTCAAGCCAGCCGGCCCTTTACTTATGACACAGGCGCACGCTTGGCACTACTTTGTTGATGCACGTGCGACTACTGCGCACACAATTCACAAACACAGAAAATAATATTTTTTTTGGTTTGGACTGGAGTGTACTTTCGGGGGTTACAGCACCCTTAACGGTCAAGCCAGCCGGCCCTTTACTTATGACACAGGCGCACGCTTGGCACTACTTTGTTGATGCACGTGCGGCTACTGCGCACACAATTCACAAACACAGAAAATAATTTTTTTTTGGTTTGGACTGGAGTGTACTTTCGGGGGTTACAGCACCCTTAACGGTCAAGCCAGCCGGCCCTTTACTTATGACACAGGCGCACGCTTGGCACTACTTTGTTGATGCACGTGCGGCTACTGCGCACACAATTCACAAACACAGAAAATAATTTTTTTTTTGGTTTGGACTGGAGTGTACTTTCGGGGGTTACAGCACCCTTAACGGTCAAGCCAGCCGGCCCTTTACTTATGACACAGGCGCACTCTTGGCACTACTTTGTTGATGCACGTGCGGCTACTGCGCACACAATTCACAAACACAGAAAATAATTTTTTTTTGGTTAGGACTGGAGTGTACTTTCGGGGGTTACAGCACCCTTTAACGGTCAAGCCAGCCGGCCCTTTACTTATGACACAGGCGCACGCTTGGCACTACTTTGTTGATGCACGTGTGGCTACTGCGCACACAATTCACAAACACAGAAAATAATTTTTTTTTTGGTTTGGACTGGAGTGTACTTTCGGGGGTTACAGCACCCTTAACGGTCAAGCCAGCCGGCCCTTTACTTATGACACAGGCGCACGCTTGGCACTACTTTGTTGATGCACGTGCGGCTACTGCGCACACAATTCACAAACACAGAAAATAATTTTTTTTTTGGTTTGGACTGGAGTGTACTTTCGGGGGTTACAGCACCCTTAACGGTCAAGCCAGCCGGCCCTTTACTTATGACACAGGCGCACTCTTGGCACTACTTTGTTGATGCACGTGCGGCTACTGCGCACACAATTCACAAACACAGAAAATAATTTTTTTTTGGTTAGGACTGGAGTGTACTTTCGGGGGTTACAGCACCCTTTAACGGTCAAGCCAGCCGGCCCTTTACTTATGACACAGGCGCACGCTTGGCACTACTTTGTTGATGCACGTGCGGCTACTGCGCACACAATTCACAAACACAGAAAATAATTTTTTTTTTGGTTTGGACTGGAGTGTACTTTCGGGGGTTACAGCACCCTTAACGGTCAAGCCAGCCGGCCCTTTACTTATGACACAGGCGCACGCTTGGCACTACTTTGTTGATGCACGTGCGGCTACTGCGCACACAATTCACAAACACAGAAAATAATTTTTTTTTTGGTTTGGACTGGAGTGTACTTGGGGGTTACAGCACCCTTTAACGGTCAAGCCAGCCGGCCCTTTACTTATGACACAGGCGCACGCTTGGCACTACTTTGTTGATGCACGTGCGACTACTGCGCACACAATTCACAAACACAGAAAATAATATTTTTTTTGGTTTGGACTGGAGTGTACTTTCGGGGGTTACAGCACCCTTAACGGTCAAGCCAGCCGGCCCTTTACTTATGACACAGGCGCACGCTTGGCACTACTTTGTTGATGCACGTGCGGCTACTGCGCACACAATTCACAAACACAGAAAATAATTTTTTTTTTGGTTTGGACTGGAGTGTACTTTCGGGGGTTACAGCACCCTTAACGGTCAAGCCAGCCGGCCCTTTACTTATGACACAGGCGCACGCTTGGCACTACTTTGTTGATGCACGTGCGGCTACTGCGCACACAATTCACAAACACAGAAAATAATTTTTTTTTTGGTTTGGACTGGAGTGTACTTGGGGGTTACAGCACCCTTTAACGGTCAAGCCAGCCGGCCCTTTACTTATGACACAGGCGCACGCTTGGCACTACTTTGTTGATGCACGTGCGACTACTGCGCACACAATTCACAAACACAGAAAATAATATTTTTTTTGGTTTGGACTGGAGTGTACTTTCGGGGGTTACAGCACCCTTAACGGTCAAGCCAGCCGGCCCTTTACTTATGACACAGGCGCACGCTTGGCACTACTTTGTTGATGCACGTGCGGCTACTGCGCACACAATTCACAAACACAGAAAATAATTTTTTTTTGGTTTGGACTGGAGTGTACTTTCGGGGGTTACAGCACCCTTAACGGTCAAGCCAGCCGGCCCTTTACTTATGACACAGGCGCACGCTTGGCACTACTTTGTTGATGCACGTGCGGCTACTGCGCACACAATTCACAAACACAGAAAATAATTTTTTTTTTGGTTTGGACTGGAGTGTACTTTCGGGGGTTACAGCACCCTTAACGGTCAAGCCAGCCGGCCCTTTACTTATGACACAGGCGCACTCTTGGCACTACTTTGTTGATGCACGTGCGGCTACTGCGCACACAATTCACAAACACAGAAAATAATTTTTTTTTGGTTAGGACTGGAGTGTACTTTCGGGGGTTACAGCACCCTTTAACGGTCAAGCCAGCCGGCCCTTTACTTATGACACAGGCGCACGCTTGGCACTACTTTGTTGATGCACGTGCGGCTACTGCGCACACAATTCACAAACACAGAAAATAATTTTTTTTTTGGTTTGGACTGGAGTGTACTTTCGGGGGTTACAGCACCCTTAACGGTCAAGCCAGCCGGCCCTTTACTTATGACACAGGCGCACGCTTGGCACTACTTTGTTGATGCACGTGCGGCTACTGCGCACACAATTCACAAACACAGAAAATAATTTTTTTTTTGGTTTGGACTGGAGTGTACTTGGGGGTTACAGCACCCTTTAACGGTCAAGCCAGCCGGCCCTTTACTTATGACACAGGCGCACGCTTGGCACTACTTTGTTGATGCACGTGCGACTACTGCGCACACAATTCACAAACACAGAAAATAATATTTTTTTTGGTTTGGACTGGAGTGTACTTTCGGGGGTTACAGCACCCTTAACGGTCAAGCCAGCCGGCCCTTTACTTATGACACAGGCGCACGCTTGGCACTACTTTGTTGATGCACGTGCGGCTACTGCGCACACAATTCACAAACACAGAAAATAATTTTTTTTTTGGTTTGGACTGGAGTGTACTTTCGGGGGTTACAGCACCCTTAACGGTCAAGCCAGCCGGCCCTTTACTTATGACACAGGCGCACGCTTGGCACTACTTTGTTGATGCACGTGCGACTACTGCGCACACAATTCACAAACACAGAAAATAATATTTTTTTTGGTTTGGACTGGAGTGTACTTTCGGGGGTTACAGCACCCTTAACGGTCAAGCCAGCCGGCCCTTTACTTATGACACAGGCGCACGCTTGGCACTACTTTGTTGATGCACGTGCGGCTACTGCGCACACAATTCACAAACACAGAAAATAATTTTTTTTTTGGTTTGGACTGGAGTGTACTTTCGGGGGTTACAGCACCCTTAACGGTCAAGCCAGCCGGCCCTTTACTTATGACACAGGCGCACGCTTGGCACTACTTTGTTGATGCACGTGCGGCTACTGCGCACACAATTCACAAACACAGAAAATAATTTTTTTTTTGGTTTGGACTGGAGTGTACTTTCGGGGGTTACAGCACCCTTAACGGTCAAGCCAGCCGGCCCTTTACTTATGACACAGGCGCACGCTTGGCACTACTTTGTTGATGCACGTGCGGCTACTGCGCACACAATTCACAAACACAGAAAATATATAATTTTTTTAGCACTTGGGGGGAGCACCCCTGATGGACAGAGCACCCCCTGGACAACACTACAGCACTCCTTTAGGACTGGGACACTGCACAGGACTTTGGAGTGGACACAGCCCCTATGGAGAACTGACTGCACAACACAGTCCAGCCAGCCCCTATGGACTTTGAAGTAGTGGACACAGCCCCTATTAACAACAGCAGCACAGCACAACACAGCCAGCCCCTATGGACTTTGAAGTAGTGGACAACAGCAGCACTACACTACACTACACTACACAGCCCTAACTCCCACCCTCCCTCTTCACTGTCCACAGCCGAGTGAGAAAATGGCGCCGACGTGTGTACCTTATATAGGATCCAAAACCCGCGAGACTCGGAAGGCGGGAAGATGACGTTTTGCCTCGATTTCAGATCCGAGTCAGGCGGGAAAAGTCGAGCCTGACTCGGATCGGACTCGGATCGGGGGGGCTCGGGGGGGTTCGGATTTCAGAAATCCGAACCCGCTCACCCCTAATATAAATATAAAACAATGCTGGACTTTGCGATCTACGGCCCGGAAGGCGAGGCATTAATAGATGGGTGGCAGACAGCGCATCAATCTGAGCGAGAGAGCGCGAGGGTAATTACAGCATTAAGTGATTACTTCATAAAACGGCCACGCTTTGCCAATTAGTCACAGAAAGGGTGGTAGGGAGGGGGCTTCTATTCTAAAATAAAATCATTGACTGTAGTATCTGTATATACTTTTTTATTTCAGAATCACAGAGCCTATACAGCTATCTCCTTCCAAAGAAAAGGC
Organism: Taudactylus pleione; assembly: GCA_031769625.1. NCBI lineage: Eukaryota > Metazoa > Chordata > Amphibia > Anura > Myobatrachidae > Taudactylus > Taudactylus pleione. Next base: position 8,639,995 of record JAUIMM010000197.1, read on the forward strand.
TGAGAGGGCTTTTAAACTTCAGAGGTATGGAGCAGCCATACAGACCGTCCCTGGTCTTTTTTGTCTGGGATGCTTTGAGAGGGATAGTAGGCAACTACTCATCAGGCCTAAGGAGACAGCCAAGAGCGCAGATGCTGCCCAAAAACAGAGGAAGTAAATGTTCTATTGCTCGGCTCTTGTGGTGAATAGAGGCAGGTGGATAGCACCGGCAGTGACTCCAAAGAATAGGTGATACTGAACACATTGAGACCAAGTACCTCTGACTCTGTCTGACCACAATGGAGAAGTTTAGCTGCAATGGGCCAAGTGCCCCCACCACTTCAGTGCCAAACAAGAGGGATCTTAATTGGGGAAAACAGCTGCTTCAACTATTAAATTCTGGGTGTCCCCCTCCCACTCAATTTGCCACTCTATTCATCCATTAATTTGCTGTAATACTGCCCAGGAGAGAGGAGCACTTGGCTGGGAGGGGATGTTTTGGCTACTGGCTGATGCTGTCAGATTGGTTGATCCAACACTGCTTTAACTCTGCTGACTTCATTAACCTCGTCCCGTGCAATTAAATATACATAATATCACACCAGGGGGAGATGTACTAAGTTTTGGAGAGGGATAAAGTGGAAAGAGATACCAACCAATCAGCTCCTAGCTGTCATGTTACAGGTTGTGTTTGAAAAATAACAGGAGCTGATTGGTTGGTACTTATCTCTCTCCACTTTATCCCTCTCCAAGGCTTAGTACATATGCCCAATCTATCTTTATTGAAATGCATTGCACAGACCAGGGGTAAATGTACTAAAGTGAGAGTTTTTAGAAGTGAGTTTTAGAAGTGATGTTGCCCATAGCAACCAATCAGATTCTACTTAACATTTAATTAGCACCTCCTAGAAGATAATAGCTAGAATCTGATTGGTTGCTATGGGCAACATCACTTTTAAAACTCACTTCTAAAAACTCTCACTTTAGTAAATTTACCCCCAGGTCTCAATCTTGGGCCTGACTTGTTTTTGATTCTTAACCACTTCATGACCTAAAAGGTCACTTTTCTCCCCATTCACAACCAGGGCAGTGTTGAGGTTATACCCGCTTGTTCCATTAGGAGTTTTGTTAGTTTACCAATGTAAGTTTCATATTGAGATAGGACTTTCTTTTGCACAAAGGGCCTGATTCATTACGGATCGCTATTGCGATCTCAGCTGCGATTACGCACGCAGTGCCACTGCGAAAATATGCTAAAGTTTGCAATCGCTATGCTGTTGCAGCCAAACATAAGGACGCCCACTTCCCCTTACTCACATCCGTAATACATTGCAAGTCTGGAAAATCATCGGTAACATCGAGTACCATGGGAGCCTCACGCACAGTTACATCAGGTCTGGCCTTACTCAAATTTGCTAACCTCATCGCACGCAGTGAAAGCCCAAGCTGCGTATGGCATCGCCGTGGTTAATTTATGCACGCCCCGGTAACGGCGTTCAAACGCACTGACGTTTCGCCGACCATCCCCTCATCACCACCCCCAAACAGTCACTTCTTGTCAATTACTCTGTGATGGGTCTGCGCAGTGTGATCGCAGTGGAGCCCTTGCACACAGGCACTGCGATGCATATGCATGCACAGTACGCAACAATAGGCCGTCTGCATGCGTAATCGCAGTTGTGATGTTTAATGAATCAGGACCAATATTGGAATAATCATCTTGTCTGTTATTTCAAGGATTTTTTTTGTAACTTTCACACAGTTAGTGCCAACCAAAGATGTAATCGGTATGCCGGGTAGGGTACGGGATGCTGGTGCTCACATTCCTGGCGGTCAGAATCCCTGACGTCGGCTTCCCGATAGGGTCACAATCCTGTCAGAAGGAGGTAACTACGCATCCCCTGCCTCTAAACTTCCTTCCCCGCAGCCTAAACCTAACACTCCCCCCCGTAGCCTAAACCTAACCTTCCCCCCTTTAGCCTGAATCTAATCCTATACCTCCCCCCCCCCGCAACCTAACCCTAATCATCTCCCTAGTGGCTAACCCTAACTCTCCCCCTAACCCCAATACTTACTGTCGCATCCCCCCTCCCCCGCAGCCTAACCCTAATCATTTCCCTAGTGCCTAACCCTAACCCCTAACTCTCCCCCTAACCCCAATACATACTGTCGGCATGCTGGCGGTTGGGATGCTAGCGCCGGGATTCTGACTGGTGTCGGGACTTCGGCGTCGACATTCTGAGCGCCGGTATCCCAACAGCAGGGATAATAACTACATCCCGTTATGGCATATGTGTAATGTATGTTATATTTTTTTATAAGCATTGATTGGGTTGTAAATGCAAGTCCTGTATGCACTTTTATTTTCTTGTTAAGCTTTTTTTAATAATAATTATTTTTAATTTGTGATAACTGCAGTTTCCTCTCCCTTTCTCCTAGTACTCTAGATTCACTATGCACATCCTGCATGTTTACCCCTCATCTGTACAATGTTTAAAACGTATTACTTATATACTGACACATCGCTCATCTACTGATATTCTTTGCACTGTTGGGGGACCCTGCTCCTTCCACTATAGAACTCAGGGCCTGATTCAGAGCCGCTCGTAAGCGGCTGCCGCTCGTTTGTTCTGAGCGATGTTTGCACAACTGCGCTTGCGTATGGGTCGTAATGCGCATGCGCAAACCAGTCATTGCGTCGGAAATCGTGCGCTCGCAAAACAGCGAGGGGCTGCTAATGTGATTGACAGAATGTACCGTTTGTGGGTGGTAACAGTGAAGGTGCTTGAAAACGGGGGAGTGGAGATCCGAACGCAGGCGTGCCTAACGGTCAAAAGGGCGTTTAATGGGAGTGCACAATTAGTAAAGGAGCGTCATCGACCACGTCACCTGGTTGTCTTTTAGCCTGAACTGCTCGCAGTGATAGCGGGAAGTAAAACCTACCACAATCACTGCGAGCAGTTCAGATGCCTTTCGATGTACCCGATTAATCTAATAAATAGCGGAGATGACGTGTGATGCGAACAGCAAAGGGGCGTCTTTACAAAATAGCGAGCGCATTTTTCGTTCGCTCGCTCAGACATAGAGGCGTCAACAAACTGCAAAGAGCGAGCGCTCAATTTAAATAGCCGTCCCCTTTTTTGGAACGACCGTCCGCAAATAGCGTCCGGCTCTGAATCAGGCCCACAGTCTCTGGCCTCCTACTGCCTCCATTTCTCACCTTACATCATAACACTGAGCCTGTCACATGCAGCCTTCCCTCGCCATCACTCAGCTCCTGATATACTATTTACTGCTGAGGGAACCTGCTCCTTCCACTATATAACTCACAGCAGACGAGCCGATAGCAGCGCAGGGCCCTTGCAAAGGGGGCGTGGCCTAATCTTGGGAGATGTGACCACACCCCCTTAGGAGGAAAATAAACACTTTTTGCAGCGCCGCAAAAAGAGTTTAGAAAATGTGAGAGTTTAGCAGTAACCTCTCACATTGGCCGAGTTTTATCTTCAAAGTGGGAAAACATCTAGATGAGAGTTTATATATTGAGAGGTTTTTTAGTCTAAAATGTTCCATGTTCTCAGACTCTATTACATTGACCGAGTTTAAAAGTGTGAGAGTTTATTGCTAAACTCTCACATTTTCTAAACTCTCACCCTATTGCATTTGGCCCTCAGTTTCAACCTCACATCATATCACTGCTCCTGTCAAACGCAGCTCTGTCCTCACTAACACATTACTCACCTCCTGATATACTCTGTGAAGCTGGGGACCCTGCTCCTTCCACTATATAACTCTCAGTCTGTGGTTTCCTACTGCCTCCATTTCCAACCTCACATCATTTCACTGCCCCTGTTAGATGCTGCCCTGTCCTCACTATTACTCATCTCCTGATATACTCTGTGCTGCTGGGAACCCTGCTACTTGCCACAATATAACTCTCAGTCTGTGGCTTCCTGCTGCTTCCATTTCCCTAATCATTACACAGCCCTGTCACATGCAGCCGTCCTCACTTAACACATCACTCATCTCCTGATATACTCTGTGCTGCTGAGAACCCTGCTCCTTCCACTATATAACTCTTTGTCTGTGGCTTCCTGCTGCCTCCATTCCCCTTCTCACATCATATCACTGCTTCTGTCACATGCAGCCCTGTCCTCACTAATACCCCTTTTACATCAGACTCCTAGGTCTGACCCGGGATTTGGAATACATTTCCAACCCGGATCAGACCCAGGACAGATCCTTTTTACACCACGGCGCCGACCTGGGCTATGCCCGGGTCAGCACCGTTCACACCAGGACTGGGTCAGCACTGACTCAGCTCTTCCGACGCAGGTGAGCAGCGCTTCTTCCCCTCCCTAACCCTCTTACCTCACTCCGCAGCTGTCCAGAGGCAGGAAGGCGGATGGGGTGCGCTGCTCCATGCTGGTCGGCCCGGCCCTGGTTGCTGTGGACGCTTGGAGATGATGTTATCGCCAAGTGCCACTAAGCCGGCCAATTGGGCGGCACGCGACACGATGAGGGTCATCATGACCCGGATCGCACCGTTTACACTGCAGGGTGACACGGGAACGACTCATGGTCAACTCTGCAACTACCGAGTTGTGTCCCCGGGTCCCTGAACCCGGGTGGATCCATTTACACTGACAAAAAATCCTGGGTTTATGCACATTCACATGCATCTACCCAGGATTTTCAGGTTGGTGTAAAAGGGGTATAAGGGAAAGGTGTCCTAAGCTCTGGAAAGTGATAAATTGGAGAGTGATAAACTACCAGCCACTCAGCTCCTGTAACTTTACAGGCGATGGGCCTGATTCATTAAGGATTACATAGCGTATGCAGTTGGCTGATTGTTGCGTACTGCGCATGCGCGAAGGAACCACTGCGATCACACAGACCACGTAGAGCCATCGCAGAGTGATTGATAGGCAGTGAGCGTTTGGGGGTGGTGACGTGGGGGTGGTTGGCGATACACAGGTGCGCCATTGCATGGACGTGCATAAATTAGCCAATGCGATTGCATACGCAGCTTGAGTACTTACTGCGGCAACAAGGCTAGCAATATCTAAGCAAGGTCAGGGCTGCTGTAATTCTGAGTGAGGGGCCGATGGTACTCGATGTTACCGATGTTATGGAGGTTTGCAAGGTATTACTGAGATATCAGTAGAGGGAGGCAGTGGGTGTCCCTATGCTGGCAGTGCGACGGCATTGTGATTACAATCATTAGCATATTTTCACAGTAGACCTGCGTGCGATTACGGAGCTGCAATCGCAATAGCGATCCTTAATGAATCAGGCCCTGTGTTTGAAAAATGACAGTTAGGAGCTGATTGGTTGGTAGTTTATCACTCTCCAATTTATCACTTTCCAGAGCTTAGGCCCTGATTCAGAGCCGCTCGCTATTTGCGGTCGTTCGTTCTAAAACAAGGGGTGGCTAGTCAAATGAACCGTTCGCTAATTGCGGTCTGTTCACGCCTCTAAGTCTGAACTAGCGAGCAAAACTTGCGGTTGTAATTTTGGAAAATACGCCCCCTGGCCGCTCGCACCATACGTCATGTCCGCTATTTATTAGATTAATCGAGTACATCGAACAGCGTATGAACTGCTCGCTATTCTTGTGGCTGTTTTTTTCAACCGCTATTTTGCGAGCAGTTTTGAGTAAAAAAAAAACAAGTGACGTGGTCAATGACGCTGCTGTATTAATTATGCACTCCCTTAAAACGCCCGTTTTGACCTTTAAGCATGCCTGCGTTCGAATTCCACAACCCCGTTTTCAAGCACCTTCCCCTGTTACCACCCACATACGCCTCCTTCTGTCACTCAAAATAGCAGGCATTCGCTATATAGCGAACAAACGATTTTCGGCCGCACTGACTGGTTCGCGCATGCGTATTAAAATCCGTACGCATGCACAGATGTGCGAACATCGGTCAGAACGAACGAGCGGCCGCTTACGAGCGGCTCTGAATCAGGGCCTTAGTCCATCTACCCCTAACACATCACTCATCTCCTGATATACTCTGTGCTGCTGAGAACCCTGCTCCTTCCACTATATAACTCCCAGCCTGTAGTTTCCTACCGCCTCTATTCCCCTCCTTACATCATGTCACTGCCCCTGTCACCGTACTACAAGATTATTACACTCATTGGCTCATCGGCTTTCCAACAATCTGACTGGCTGATAAAGTAAATACACAGAGGTGCATACACGTGTCTCAAATGCACCGTAAAAAGGGTTTGACACAAAAACATACTTCTAACAAAATTGTCTGTTGACAAAACTAACTTTTGTGTAGAATGTAAGCTCCAGTAGGACTGATAGGAATGATCAACAATTCTCAATTTAGAGCCGTATTCAATTAGGTGCGTAAAGTCCGTTATCGGCGATAATTTTTTGCCGATAACGTCATTTTTGCCATTTTCAGTTATCCCCATATTCAATTTTCAAAGACACCTGCGAAAAGTCTTTGTCAAAAAACGGGGATAAGTTTCCACCATAGAATAGGTGGCGAAAAAAAGTGCAGAATTGGGATTTTGGGGTGCAGACTTTAAAAAAGTACCCTGCAGCTATTGGAATGTCCCCTAAAAGTTATCTGTGTCAAAAAAAATGAAAAAGTAGCATAGGACACCCCAAAAAAAGTGTTCTAGTTTCGGAGGTGAAAAAAAAAGCTAGGGGACAAACTTAAAAACTAGCGAAACAGACTCAGGGGGGGTCCCCATGTATGCGGCAGGTGTTTTCTAGAACGCGGTTGGTTGCGGCAGGTGGATTTTGAAGAATTTTAAAACTTTACTTTAGGGACTTAAAAATAAACTTGCACCTATTTTCATGTACCCCAAATTTGATGGAACTAGTTATTTTTTTCAAAAAAATGAAGCTAAATGCTATTCCATACCACTTCTTTAAATACGCATTAATACACCTTTCGCAGCCGTTTAAAAACCCAATTTACCTTTAGCAGGCCAATTCGGAGGTACCTATAGTGGTCCCCCATGTCAGACCATATTTTGGGGGGTGACAGGCTGATTTCCCCAAAAGTGACAGGGCTTTTCGATACTTACCTTTCCGCCGGGCCCCGTTTTCACCGATTCCTAATTGAATACGATGATACGCGCCCGATACTTTATCCCCAGGAAAAATGGCGATGATGGCAAAAAGTCGTACCTCGGTCTTATCGCCTCTAATTGAATATGGCCCATAGTGCTGTGTAACAAGGTATTGTAGTAATAATGGAAGACGAAATTTGGATAGAATTGAGGGAAGATAAGATTGCTGGTTTTCTGCTGGTGTGGGATTGATGACAGCCTTGTTACTGGGTTAATCTGTGTGTGTCAATTTGTTTGGATTAGCCTATGGGATGTTTAGAGGGAGGAGTTATAGGGAGTCTATTTAAAGTGCTGCAAGAGCTCAGCTCGGTCTCTTGTAAGTGGATCATCTTCACCCACCATCCCACCCAGTTGTTTAAGTTGTGTACACTAACTTTTATTTCCAAACAGGTGAGGCACAGCATGGCGGGAGTACGCTGCAGCTCAGTGGCTTTAAGTGGCGTAAGACAACTTTGTGGGGGCACTGACCCTCGTTGCCCCTGGCGAATTTGTCCTGCTCTGCGCGGGGGAGGACCCGGGTGCTGGCTGTACGGTAGCACCTCGGATTGGCCCTAGAGGGAAGTGAGACTCTCACATCGTTAGTGCGTCTAGAGGGGGGACTTTTAAGTAGTCCTCCGAGTTTTGTTCAGTGTAAAAGCTAGAACTGAGCTTGCAGCGTCTCTTAGCCACCCTGGTTAGGTTGATTGTTTAATTGATAAATAAAAAGCTGTGACCTTTTTTAGCCAAGCTCTGGTGTCCGTGTCTTTATTTACTTATATTTAGTAGTTAAGTAAGTTAAAAAGGTGTTAAAGTTTATTTGAAGCAGTAAACCAATGTAGATCTTATAATAATAATAATAATAATAATAATAATAATAATAAATGAGGATGGGATTCCTGATCATAAAAACTTACAATCTAAATAGTAGGGTGCTCATGTCAACAATTAAAAACCAGACTTATGCTGCTGCCTATATAACAAGGCTGCACAGTCAGGTCAGATGCATGCTGTGTATTTACATAGTGTCACCTGCAGAATTGCCGCATGTGTATTTCAAATGTGTCTGATTTTAAAATGCTTGACCTGGTAACCCTAGTAGCAGCTTATAACTAACAGTCCACACAAACAGCAGGTTTTGTAAGTCTATTAAAGTAAAGATATGAACCACACAGAGATATGACATAATTAGATAACAATTAATTGTTCCTCGCACTGGCTTTAAGCAGTGGCTTTAGATCATACGTAAGAGGCCACTGCAGGGGTCTAAGACTGCCCTGAGCATTGCTAATTGGTTTCTAATGTAGCTATAATTCATCTGCCGAATGTTTTCTCACTCAGAGCCCTCTGTAAAAGCCTCCCCCCGGGCAGTGTGAAGATGAGAGCTGTGTATGGACACATCTGACAGGCTCTCACCATTGCTGTCCACTGTGATCCATGGCTCTGAGGGAGCAAGCGGCAGGGTTTTGCAGGTAATAGGTGGGAAACACAAGAGGTGTAGATGATATGACTGGGCGATCCACAACAGGCCTGAGTACTAGAGAACACACTATCAGTAGGGCGACCTCCTTCCTGCTAAGAGGCTCTATATACATGAGTGCCTGCACTGGCCGCCAGCGGGATTTTTGCATTTCAAATACATATTCACTTTTGTGTTAAATATTAAGGATGCAGTGTATCTTAGATTGCCAAGGTTAAGCAAAACAACTCCTTTCATGTCCTATGGTTCAAGCTTGGTGAAGTTGGTCTGATGACACTGTGGTGGGGACGGACGCATCACCATTTAAACATTGGCACTGCGCCTACTGTACCCACTGGTGCTGTACCTACTCATCCTACACAGCCCAACCTGAACCAACCAGAAAGGAGATATATACTTTGCCTTGGTAATCTAAAGGCTGGTACACACTTGCAAATGATGCGATATGTCATCTTCAATTTCCCTTGAACTCCCGGACAAACGATCTAGTGCACACACACTGTGCAATGTAACAAACGACCAAACGATATATATTGCATTGTTGGTGGTGGTTAGATCGTTAACTATATAATGTAACCATATCGCCTGGCCGTTCTGTAGTGCGCACGCGCTGCACGATCTGAGGGGAATCGTTAACGAGATTGACAGATCTTCCTACATGTAGAGAAAATCTGCAGATGCGACGGACGATGTCACGGGAGCGCTCATTGTGCGTACACACTTGACGATTTCAGCGAGTTGTCGCTCCGATGCATCGTAATCGGCCATATCGTTCAAAGTATCGTCCAGGGTGTAGGGGCCTTTAGATACACCCTATTAGAATATTAAAGGAGCAACTTAAGATAAGTAGATTGTGCCATTTCAAAAATAAACACAACAATGTAAGACAAATGGTTCAAGAAATTCTGATGTCCTGTATACCGGATGTACAGTATACTGAAAGCAATGCATGCACTGAGGCCCTGATTCAGAGCCGGACACCCTTTCAGAGCACTCGCTCTGAATCAGGGCGGCATTCAGGTTTTTTTTAAGCCGGCCTTCTGGCCGCTCGCTAAGCTGTGGGTGACCACCCACAGCTTTAGCGAGCGGCCAGGTGATGGTCGCGATGGTCCCGACCACCGCTGCTTGCGACAAGACCCTTGTGGTAGGGTCTCGTCTGCCGCAAGCCCCAGTGAGCTTCCCCACTCGTGATGCCAGTGGGGTCGCCCCCAAATGGCAGGCGTTCCTTCGGGAACGCCTCCGTTTGGCAAGCCACCCCTCGACCCGCCTACAAAACGGGGCGAGCTGTCAATCAATATCGACAGCCGCCCCGTCTTGTAGTGAGCCCAGGAGCGACGGAGCTGCTGTCTCTCACTAGGGCTCGCACATGCGCACACCGGAGCCGGCTCCAGCGTGTGCATGCGCAGTGGGGGACCATTGACCCGCTTGCAAGCGCTGTGTGCTCGCGAGCAGGTCTGAATCAGGCCCTGAGTTCAATATCTCTCTTTGTGCCCGTCCTGTAAATTGGTATAAAAATTCCTTTATTTACACCTGTGAGACTGAATAAAGGTGATTTGGATGGTGTGAAGGTGAACATGTACCTTGATTTCACATTTTTGCACACACGGCCTGATCGCAAGTCACACACACAGGTGATGTCGGACGTAGTGGATGGATTATTTTTCTTCTCCCTGTCTAAAATCCAGCCCCAGAGGGCAGCATAAATGGGGTTGCTGACTGCTGGAGGGCGGCATAGTTGAGGTTGCTGGGTGGTTGAGGGCAGCATAGTAGGTATTGCTGGGTGGTGCAGGGGGTGGAGGGTATCAGAATCTGTCAGGGTAGTACTCATCTGGTAGGTGATTGGCTTTGCGGTGTGTGGCGGGTATGTCAGTGACAGCCGCGGGGGTAGGTTGGGGATGGGCCCAGATGCAACTGGCTGTCAGTGCGTTATCTGGCATCATCTTTATGAGGTAGGTGAGTGGGTGGGTGAGTCGGGGCAGGTGGGGGAATGTGTTTTGAAGACCCATGGACTGTTGCAGGGGCTCACGTGCGATGAGTAGGCACAAGCTCCCTTTAACTCCGAGAACTGTCACCTCTATGGGGTCTTGTATGTATGGCCTAGACAGACACCATACAGATTTATATAATAGATAATTATGTATAGAAAATGTGTGTGCAGTATTGTGCTCCATTACTCGCGGTGCTGACCTTAAAATGCAATTTGCAGGGACAGGCAGCCTTTGGGCGTGTGCATCAATACTTGTTGAACACAATACTTTCTAAATGACCTCAGTGCACTCTCAGTATAACCTGAGCAGAGATTACAAAAAAAGTGATCTGGAGTAAAAGCATTAGATAATGAACATTGCACCTAAGTCACAGGACAAGTGGTGCTGTGCAGTTTTCATATATAGAGAATAAAAACAGATGGCGAGAGTACATACAGCAAACACAACAGGAGAAGTGGTACTATAGTTGCCCATACATACTGTATCATACAGAGCATATACTGACTTTTAGGTCTGTCACAGAGAACATGAGACATTGGACCGGATTCAGAGATGGCCGCTGCTGAGTCCGCTCTTGCGTCTGTTGCTGGAGTCGTGCCTGTGATAATATGCAAATGCTAGTATCAGCCTCCCCCTGGTGCAGTAGCCAGCGCCTGAAGGTGCAAGGACTGAGATGCCCTCTATCTGCATCTCTGCACGCTATAGACGCCGCCATTGGCGCACCATAGGCACTTGCACCAGTCCTATGGCTGGTATAGGTTCTCTGTCTGACTATGGCCTCTGTAGCTGCGGCTGTACGTTATAAATTATAGCATTTGCACTGGGCATGTGTGGCCTCTCAAAGGAAAGGTTTTTAGTGGGCATGAAGGGCTTCTCCAGCCCGCACACGCAGCGTCATTCATTTAGAGCCTTAAAAACTGAAATGCCCCTCCCTGGTGCATTAGACATCTGGCAAAGCATGGGCATATCTATAATGTGCACAGGGTGTGCGGTGCATATGGGACCCTAGGTCCAGGAGGACCCACACCCCACCCCCCGCACACATGCATCATGCTTTCCTCTCCGGAGTCTATCGCTGCAGAAATCACCGGGAAAATGGTGCGACCACCATTTTACCAAAGATTTTAGCATGCGTCTTAGAGAAACGTGCACGGGCGCCATATTCCCTAATGTGCAAATGCACCAGTGAGAGGGGGGAGGGCTGCAGACAGCTGAATAGATTATTTAGGGCAGAACATGGCAAAAGACATGTGTTCCAGGATGATGTAACTAGAGATAGCTATATAAGTGACATTATACACATTGTAGGGGTTCACTAGAGACAGTAGAGCAGTGATAGTCAGCAAGTGACACCGGGGCTGCATGTGGTCCTCCAAGCCTGCACTTACAGATCCCAGCTCCTTCGCATCATACGTCATCTCCGCTATTTATTAGATTAATCGAGAAAGGCGAATGAACTGCTCGCTATTCTTGTGGTTGCATTTTCCTACCGCAATCATGCGAGCAGTTCTGGCTAAAAGACACCCAACTGACGTGGTCGATGACGCTGCTTTGTTAATTATGCACACCCTTAAAACGCCAGTTTTGACCGTTTGGCACGCCTGCGTTCAGATCTCCACTCCCCGTTTTCAAGCACCTTCCCCTGTTACCACCCACAAACGCCTCATCCTGTCACTCAAATTAGCAGGCATTCGCTATTTTGCGAGCACACGATTTTCGGCCGCACTGACAGGTTCGCACATGCGTACTAAAACCCATACGCATGCGCAGATGTGCGAACATCACTCGGAGCGAACGAGTGTCCGCTTACGAGCGGCTCTGAAACAGGCCCCGAGCTTTTGATACACAACACACACAGAGCTTTTGATACATGCCCATGACAGCAGTAATTGCCCTAATTCATGGATAGGCAGTTTCAGGCCAGTTTTGTCTGACTTAGAATAGGGTGGGCAATACACAAAAATGTATCAATTTGCAGCTGCGCATACGCTGGATGCTAAACTCGCCATTTTCATTTGTGAACAGAGATCCGTGCGAATCAGTCCCTAAATGTTTGGGGTCTGGGGTCTGGCTATCTGACATTGCTGGCAAATGCCAGAAGGGCCGATGGCCAGATCAGCCCGTTTGAATGCCTGAATGTGTACCTTAGACGGTGAATTATCGCCAGGCCACGACCCCATGACTCCCTGTACTTTCCCTGTACAGTACTTTCCCGTACTGGCAATAGGGATGCTGGGGCAGAAATATAGCCCTTCTCCATCCGAGTTCACAGCTATTGTGGACCTGTAAGTCCCAGCATGCCGGCCAATCTTTTTCACTACATATATGATATATATCAGCTTCAGGTAGCATGCTGTTGTGGAACTACATGCACCAGAATGGTGGGACTTAGGGCCTGATTCAGACCCGCTCGCGAGCGATGAGCGCTCGCAAGCGGGTTGATGTTGCCCAAGTGCGCATGCACGAGACCCGAATAACGACGGCCAAGCCGTCGTTATGGGTCTCGCACCAAAGGGGGCGTGCTGTCAATGGTGATTGGGAACATGGGAACGCCTACCGTCTGGGGCCGGCCCCACTGACATCACTAGTGATATCAGTGGGAGTGCTTTTGGCTCTGATACAGCCAAAAGCACTCCAAGGCTTGCAGCAGCGAGACCCTACCGCAGAGTCTCGTCGCAAGCCCGATGGTCGCGATGGTCTTGACCATCGCGACCATCATTTTGGCCGCTCGCTATAGCTGTGGGTGGTCACCCACAGCTATGCGAGCGGCCGGGAGGCCGCTCCAAAAAGGTGGAGGGACGGCCCTGATTCAGAGCGAGCGTTGTCAGAGCGTCCGGCTCTGAATCAGGGCCTTAATCTGTTTTATGTTACAAGGGCCCTTTTAACATTGTATATTTGCGATTTAATCCACGAAAACACCCCAAAAATTAAGTTTCCCCCAGATGCCTGACAGGGGGACTGCAGCAGATATCTCCGATACCAGCTGCGATCAATCCATTCCCGCTGGCAGCAGCATCCCCCACAGGTTTCTATATGGGATGCGATGCTGACTAATTTACCAACTGGCCCCAGCAGCTCACGTCATCTGAAGATGGCGTTAGCCACTGTAGCCTATGGGCTACACTTAGCATAGCTAGCTGGGAGAGGGTTCCCCTGGAACCCTCCCCTGCAATGACGGCCACGCATGTGCTTTCAGCTGTAGCCCTGGCAGCACTACCGCCACATCGCAGGGATTTTGGACCTCATTCAGAGTCGGTCGTTGCGGCCGCACGGTCGTACGCCACCGATGTTCGCTAAACTGCGCATGCGTAAAGTTCGCAATGCGCGTGCGCAAACTAGCTGCTACGATCAGAAATTTCTCTCTCCTTGAACACAGCCAGGTCGGTAGTTTGAGTGACAGGATGAGGCGTTTGTGGGTGGTAACAGGGGAAGGTGCTTGAAAACGGGGGAGTGGAGATCCGAATGCAGGTGTGCCTAATTATGCGAACGGCGTTTTATGGGAGTGCATAATTACCAAAGTAGTGTCATGGCACATGTGACATGGGAGGTTTTTACACTGACCTGATCGTAGAGCTTAAGGGAGGGATGGTCAACCTTAAGCTCTACGACCAGTTCCGATGGTTACCAATGGTCTCGATTAATCCTTATATGGCCGGAGATGACGTGTAATGCGTACGAGAAGGGGGCGTATTTTTTGTCTTATGGCCGCATCCTCCCCTTGGTCGGCCAGCTAACGATCCAATCTTAAGGACGCAACTTGCGAGTGTATCATTTGCATATCCGGCCCCTTTTCCCTTACGACCGTGCGGCCGCAACGACCGACTCTGAATGAGGTCCTTTGTCCTTTCAGAGCCCCTGCCTCTGTGTGTGTGCTGAATAATACATTCCGGCGCTATGCAATGTGATCATGGGTGGTAATGTCATGCCCAGATCACATTGCAAATACGATCATTAATAAATGGGACCGATAGTGAGACACACATTTATGGGGCAGATCTCCTGCACGGTGCTCACTGAGACACACTGTACTATAGGTACAATGCCTTTTGAGCCTGCTCTTCTGGATGTCTGCTCCTAGAATAAGAGGGCGTTCATGGTTAATGACATGTATCATCCTCAGCCTCTTGTGTCTGACACAGCACCTCTCTCTTTTCGCCTGGTCCTCTCCCTATCTCTGGTACTTCACAGAGGGGTCGCTGCTAATATATTTAGGAAACTGACCCTTTGTTGATTAGTTCTTTGTGTGTATTTGGGGAGGTATTAACCTGTAACCTGCTGAGTGAGTGCTATCCCCCAGGTTTTGTTATTGCTGTCACCTGTCAACAAATTAGTGGGTGTCATTTGTGAAAGAGATTCATCATTTAAGACTCCAAAGGTGTCAGCCGAGTCACCTTTGGGGTCTCCGTGTAGGGTAAAGTATTAATTACAAAATGATTAGACACAGTCTCTTAATCCTGTTCCCAGGGCCTCTACAAGCAGAAAATCTTGAGGCTGGATATCTTAAAGGTGTTGCATTTCTAGATCTTGTTTAACTAATAGACTTATTAATTCCTTTCTTCTCACTACGCCTAAAGGATGTTATGTGACTGATTATGTGACTTGCTGCAAACAGCATTTGCACAACATACAGTAACTATTACTAGCAAAATACTAATGCAATGTGGACTGATCGCCAGTTAAACTGATAGTTACTTAGCATTGAGAAATATCTTGACACTTGTTGCTTTATTTTTCTATTTACTGTTAAGATAGCGTCGTGACTAGTTTTAATTAATTTAGTCAATATAAATATATTAAATGCAGGGACGGACTGGGGCTGCAGATTAGCCCTGTAGTTCGCCCTGTGCGTGCGCTTTAGGCAAAGGTGGCGTGGTTGTTACAAGGAGTCGTGCCGGGGGCTGAGCACAGCACACTGGCTCATCACTGCCACCACCCCCTTCCATCTCCCTAAGCTCACATAGTGAATCTGGAGGCGGGGGGTGGAGAGCGGGGACACTTCCGGCCTACTCGAGCCAGCCCTGAGGCCATCGGCCCTTCTGGCGTTTGCCAGAAGGGCCCGATAGCCAGTCCGGCCCTGATTAAATGGCCAATAGTATGTAGTATGTGTCGTCGTCCCCCCCTACAATATTTGTTCCTTAGTGAAGCATGCTGGGGAACTTGTTTCAAAGGGGGGAATTGTCATGAAACAAATTTTGATCAAACTGCAGATGAACAACTGAAAGCTTTGTCTTACATTATTCTCACTACTTCCATAATGGACACAGGGGGTATATTTACTAAAATGTGGGTTTATAGAAGTGCCTATAGCAACCAATCAGATTCCACTTATCATTTATCTAGCAACTTCTAGAAGATAATAGCTAGAATGTGATTGGTTGCTCTGGGCAACATCTCCACTTCTATAAACCTGCGCTTTAGTAAATATACCCCCTGGACCCCTATAAATATAACTTACCATTGTCTGTTCTGTAGGGATTTCCTTCATTTCCAACAAAAATACATTCATGAATGAAATGCTAGCATTTGATATGAGGTGACAAGGGCTGATCTAGGGCTGTATTCTATCACAAGCTCTGTCTCGCAGGGCTGGGCACAGAAGCTTCTGCTTTATTTAACATGTCTTAGCGCTGGAGACAGGCCTCTCTAAGTAATGATGTTAGAGAGAGACACCCGTTCCATGGAGGGCTAGAAGTCAGAGACATAGATGAAATCACTAGATTTCCTCCATGATAGATGTCTATTGAGACTTATGTCTGACAGGGAATAGTCATATATTTGCACTCTGTGTCAACACAGAGCCTTATCAGAGCAGGCTGTCCCATTATTACATACAGGGCAGGCAGAGCCTTTACATTTGTTGTGGAATGACTGGATACTTGTGAGCAATGTCTGGTAGAATTAATTGATGGTTTATAGAGTGTCAATTAAAGGAGATCAATAGCTGGTTATTTATGGAAACCGAGACCAACTAAGGAAAGCGAAAGTACTCGCACTGAGGTAGTTGTATCAAAGGGCCTGATTCAAAGATGGTTGGTGATGCGATATGCAAATGCTAATCTCAGCCTCCACCTTGTGCAGGACGGTGAGATGGAGTGTACGAGCGGCGAGGAGCCCACTTTCAGGCTGCGTGGTCTGTGCATTTGCGTTGGAGATTGCAAACACTCCAACATCGTCACAACATTGGTCACATCATGGACATATGCGGTAGCCTAGGGTGTACTCTAGCTGCTCTCCTCTAATCCAACGAAACATGGCCTCTGATGCATTGGATGTGCCACACTCGCATAACACACCCATGAAACGGACTCTTTTTGCGATCACTTTAGGTCACCTCCCAGTCCCCACCCTGATGCACCCAGGGATCGTAAACCTCTTCTGTCAAGTGTTAGCGGTTGCCCGTACTCAATTACGAATGGCATAGGACACTTGGTTTCGCTTGTGCGCAGTAAGAGATTTCTGGATTTTGCAAGCGCAATAGCACAACATCGCTCAACTGTGTAAACATAGGCACTGCAACCATCTCTGAAACAGTTGCGCAACCAGTTTGTGTCACATATTATTTCTAGCAGACATTAAAATGTGCTTGTCAACCACAATGGCGGCCATTTTGTGTGCTGGACCAATAGGAAGGCAGAATCAGACTGGATCACCGCGGTATTAGAAAGATCCCCTACCAGTCTGTGCATGCCAAGACAATGTCTAGAGACATCCGCCTCTCAGCACCTGCTCCTGCACATACAATTGGCATTGTTGATGTCACAATCAGTGAGCAATGCCAATTGTAGGCACAGGTGCCTCTAAACATTAGCCTAGCAAACATGGAGTGGTGGCAGATCCCACCAATGCCACAGTAAGCCAGTCCCATTCTGATTTAAGGATGAAGGGTGAAAGGTGGAGGATAAAGAGGTAATGATGGAGGATGAGGAATTAATAATAGGTGAAGACTTCCTAGACTCGCAAGAGAGCAGGCAATTCTCCTGGAAAGCATGTATCTGCCTCAAGTTGGACCGGAATCATGACTGAATCTGTGTGAATTGCGTCATTATGTCCCATCCATCTCAGGCGTGCAATGATGTGTATTGATGTGCATTGTATAGAATTCTATGGGAACAGCAATGTAGTCCAATTTACCAAGGTCCAAAAAGCTAAGCTTGTCCAAGATAGCTAATGACGTACGACATTGTAGCCTATAGGCTACACCATCACCGGAGAGGAACTATGTATCAGGCCGCGCTTGGAATGTACTATAGGAAAGCCATGTCCTTTAGACAACAAAACACACAGTAGCAGTGTGATAGCAAAAACATTACTTTATTATTTTCTTAACCATGGGAAGGGTTCACTTCTTATTGGACTAACAAAGGTTTTTGTTAAAGTCATCTGCTATCACTGGGAATATCGGCGATAAAAGATTAAACTTATCAAGACAAAACGCATTGGGTCATCAAGCTGACATGAGAATCTTGACATGGTCATGATGTCGAAGTTGACCAGGTCTATTATCATGTAGACAGTGATGAAATGTCGACATGTTGGAATGTCGATATATTGTTTCTGGTGGTCCAGCAGTGAAGTACCTGCTCCCGATGGCTGCAGCAGCATCTTCTACTCGCCTACCCCCCTGCAGCCTGAAGGGCCCCAAACATCTGTGATGGATCGTCGCGATGTAGCGATCCTGTAACCCGGCATCGTAGGATCGCTGAAATCCAACATTCTGGATTTCACCGATATGCCGATCGCGATCAAAAATTATTGTGATTGGCAGATCTGTGAAATTTAACATGTAGAATTTCACCGATCCTGCAACGGATTGCGGAACATCGATAGCCGCCGGTCGGCATTTCCGACCGCCGGATCGGTGTTTCCGATCTCATCGCTACATAGCGACGATCCGTCGCAGATGTATGGGGACCTTAACCCTAACCACTCAACCCCAAGCAGCCTAACCCCTCCACCCAGGCAGCTTAACATTTCACCTGAAGTTGTCTGTCGACATTTGACAATGTAGACATCATAAATGTCGACATTGTAGTTGTTAACATTTTTCATTGTCGACCTTTTGACTACATCCCCTTCCAGACATTATTTAATATTATACTGGATTACAATCCTTTTACACCAGTGGTTCTCAACCTCAAACTTCAAGATCTCTCAACAGCTCATGTTTTGAGTATTTCTGTCTGTAGAAACAGGTGACAATTACTGACCCAGCAAAACAGATCAACTCACCTGTGAATAATTAAAGAAATCCACAAAACATGACTGTTGGTGGTTAGGCCCCCATACCATACATCAGCAATTGATTGCAGCAATCGTGCAATTTGCAATCGATTGTGGCAATTCTGCAATTGATTGAAAGAGGGAAAGATTTTTATACACAATCGATTGAAAAAGGGAAAGATTTTTATACAGAATCGATTGCAAATTGCACGATTGCTACAATCAATTGCTGATGTATGGGGGCCTTTACTTGAGGCTGAGAACCACATCTCTACACAGTTCATCTAAAATGTTTATTCTTTTTTGCCATCTGACCCCCAAACCAACATTGATGTGTGACTTTTTCCCATTCTAGTTCGACCACTGTGCCATCTGTATCCTTTAACGCTATGTATAAACTACTTTTCCCTTTAGATTGTAACATGCTGGCCTGCTTTTTGGACCTTTTAGGGGAGGCCTGAGTGGTAAGCACAGGGTATGTGGTGACATGATTTGTGCCGCCATAAACCCCATGCCCTGTTACGCAGTGCCTTGATCCACATCATCATACAGTGGGTGGCAATACCATGCTGACTTAAGGTGCGTACACACTGGGCGATCAGGAAAGACAGGACGATTACGACATCGTACCATCGTTCCTGATCACCTGTAGCGATCAGTCATTCAGTGCAGGCACAGTCCATCATTCCTGAACATGCCAATCTGTCGTTATCGGCAGATTGTGCTGCATGTTCATGCGATGGACAATGTCGGAAGCGACCAGCGGGAGCGCGCATCGCTGGTCGTTTCTGACATGAAAGTGCACAATTTGTGCACGATTACTGAGCGATTGCGCGATTATGGTGTTGTAACCGTGCAATCGCTCAGTAATATCGCCCAGTGTGTACGCACCTTTAGTTTGTGGTGAATTGGACCTCATCTCCAGTGAAGTGGGTGGGAACTGGGACTGTGTCCTCCTATCCCAAACTGTGCGGGTCTCCCGGACTTTTTTGGAGAGTAGGGGGCGCTATTACCACTTGTACTGCCACTTTTTTTTAAGTCATGTATTTTTTTACTAATTGCAAAAAACTGCAAAGCATGCTGGCACTATATAAACAGATGTTTACAGTAATAATAATGATATCTTTGATGTCCCCCAGGTGTTTCCATTTTTTGCCCACTACCTGTATTTTACCGTCTCGTCACTTCCCAGCATGCCTTGCAACAGTTTTAGCAAGGCCAAATAGCAAAAATGTCAGGGCATGCTGGGATGTGCAGTTCTTCAACAGCTGTGTTTGTGTGGGGGGAGGGATGTACTCCCACCTCTAAACATTAGCAAATGTAATTCTCAAGTGCTGAACCTGTATTGCTGATGAGGGAGCCCTGTATACAAATTGTTTTCTATGGTGAACCAAAACTGACAATTAACTTCGGCTGCAGCTTCATTAGCAATTCTCAGCCTCTTAATTAGCAAAATGTTTTGTCCTGTCATTTTCCTACATCATTTACCTTCATTAATCATTCAGGAATTGCACATAATTATTAGTAACATAAACATTATTTCACAGATCCAGCTGCATTAAGTTAGAATTACAGCGTGCTTCGCATTTTAATCGTCCATACTTCTGCTTCTGAACTATAAACAAATACTCATTAGGCCGCGTTAACGGGGAGACGATCGTTTTTATAAACTTATCTTGCTTAAGTGTATAATTCATTTCCACAATGGCGAGTTTTCGTTAGCTCGATTCTCTCAGTCAGTTTCCTACTTTTTGAATTACTCTCTACAGCTTCACGAGTTGAAATTGAGTTCACTGGGATGCACAGTAAGTTCTTTAACCTTTTCATGGTAAAACCCCCCCCCACACACACTTTGGGGTTACAATACCTTCCGCTCAAGTGCTTTACACCTCTCCCCTAGAGTATCTGAACTTGTGCGGCGCAGACGCTGTGGCAGGCAGAGTAGGGGGATGTCAGTCTTGGTGATGCTGCTGACTTCTGCCTTCCTGTAATAAAGTGGCAGACTGGGAGTGTGGCGCTGTGCTGTGACATCACAATAGCCAACAACATCACTGCTACAACTACATTATCTAATACCACTTTTATACCAAAGTTCCATGTCTGACCTGGGGGTTGGAACAGGGGGCCTGATTCAGATCCGGTCGCAAGCGCTGAGCGCTCGCAACCGGGTCAATGGTGGCCCAGAGCGCATGCGCACGACGGAGCCGGCTCCATCGTGCGCATGCGCGAGACCCAGATAGCGACGGGCAATCCGTCGCTCCGGGTCTCGCACCAAAGGGGGCGTGCTGTCGATGTTGAGCGACAGCACGCACTCTGTTTGAGCCGAAAGCTCTCTGGGGCTTGAGGCCACGAGACCCTACCACAAGGGTCTCGTCGCAAGCCCGATGGTCGTGGGTGGCAACCCACAGCAATGCGAGCGGCCAGGAGGCCGCTCCATAAAAAAAAAAAAAGACGCCCTGATTCAGAGCGAGCGCTCTATCAGAGCGTCCGGCTCTGAATCAGGGCCTGGGTTCCAATACGAATCAGACCCAGAACTTACCACTTTCATACTATGTCACTGACCCAGCATATTCCAGAGTCGGCGCCATTCACATCGGAGCCGGGTCAGCAGTGACCTGTCTCTTCCAGCGTCGTATTGGACGCTTGGTGATAATGTCATCTCCAAGCGCCACTGAAGCCGGGCAATCGGACGGCATGCCGTATGATCCGGGTCATTAATCGCGCCGTTTACACTGCAGGGTGCCACGGGAACAACCCATGGCCAACCCTGCAAAGTACCTGTGTTGTATCCCCGGGTCCCTGGACCCGGGTGGATCGATTTACACAGACAAAAATCCCGGGTTGATAAGCATCAACCCGGGATTTTTAGGTCGGTGTAAAAGGGGTACAAGTGTGTATGGGGCCACTGTGTTTCTACATGAGCAGCTATATGTCACATTATCCTACTCTTGCTCCATTCACTCGTGTAACTATGGTTTTGGAATATTAACAAGTCTTAGAAGGATTGTGCCAGGTCCAGTTGCCCGCACCAGTGCAGTCAGCAACGTAACTGCACTATTTTTCCTACTGAGCCTCTGATTTAAAGTACTCTGAGGTCAGAAAACGAGAGCAGAGCTTAGTGGTTCTAGCGGAGTGATGTCTGCACTGTGTATGAGGTTCCAGGGTAGCCCACTGAGACTGCTGGACATATAAAAATGAGGTAGACTTTATGGGGAAATTCCACTGGAAGTGCAAAAATAGCTCCTACCTCCCTCTGGACTGACGTCCGGCGGTAATACATACCAATTCCGTCTCATGGGGCATACATCCTAGATGATAAAAGTGAACAATAAAAACGATAACAACATCGTTCAATGATATATTGTTCATATCGTCCAGTGTGTATACACCAAACGACAAACGATGCGTGCTCCTGCAGGTCGTTAACAATGTTTGCTGGCGTGCAAACATACAGGCCAATCTGTCAGAAAGTGGCTGTTCAGGGATGTGGCAGGATGACGTCACTGTACGCCATCGTTCAGTGTGTACATTCCGATACCTTTCACCAATATCGCTCAGCACATCGTCTACTGTTTAGGCCTTTTAGATTGTAAACTCACTTGGACAGACCTCATGTTTCATGTCATTATCTCTTAATCATTTGTATAATGATTCCTCAATGTACAGTGATGCGTAGTATGTCAGCCCTTTATAAACAGAGAATATAAGTAGTTAAACAGGCAAACTAGCAGTATTTCTGTGCGTGTCCAGCTTGTGCACTTGTTGTCAGTAAATGTATGACCATGATGTCCATTGTATCCAGCCTGAATGTGTTTGATGTTAGATTGTCTCCAGTATGGATGTGTGTGACATGTTTCAGTATGCAGCATGGATGTGTGTGACATGTTTCAGTATGCAGCATGGATGTGTGTGACATGTTTCAGTATGCAGCATGGATGTGACATGTTTCAGTATGCAGCATGGATGTGTGTGACATGTTTCAGTATGCAGCATGGATGTGTGTGACATGTTTCAGTATGCAGCATGGATGTGTCATGTTTCAGTATGCAGCATGGATGTGTGACATGTTTCAGTATGCAGCATGGATGTGTCATGTTTCAGTATGCAGCATTGATGTGTGACATGTTTCAGTATGCAGCATGGATGTGTGTGACATGTTTCAGTATGCAGCATGGATGTGTGTGACATGTTTCAGTATGCAACATGGATGTGTGACATGTTTCAGTATGCAGCATGGATGTGTAATGTTTCAGTATGCAGCATGGATGTGTGACATGTTTCAGTATGCAGCATGGATGTGTCAAGTTTCAGTATGCAGCATTGATGTGTGACATGTTTCAGTATGCAGCATGGATGTGTGACATGTTTCAGTATGCAGCATGGATGTGCCTGGTGTGTTTTAGTGATCAGCCTGGATACCCTTAATGTGTCATTGTATCCATCATGGGTATGCTTGATGTGTTATTGTATCCATCATGGGTATGCTTGATGTGTTATTGTATCCAGCATGTGTGTGCTTGATGTGTTATTGTATCCAGCACGGGTGTGCTTGATGTGTCATTGTATCCAGCACGGGTGTGCTTGATGTGTTATTGCATCCAGCATGGATGTGCTTGACGTGTCTTTGGGTCCAGCACGGGTGTGCTTGATCTGTCTTTGGGTTTACCATGGATGTGCTTGATGTGTGTTTGGGTCCAGCAGGGGTGTGATTGATGCGCGATTCGGTCCAGTATGGGTGTGATTGATGTGTGATTCGGTCCAGTATGGGTGTGCTTGATGTGTCTTTGGGTTCAGCATGGGTGTGCTTAATGTGTTATTGGGTTCAGCATGGGTGTGCTTGACGTGTCATTGGGTCTAGCATGGGTGTGCTTGACGTGTCTTTGGGTCTAGCATGGGTGAGCTTCACGTGTCTTTGGGTCTAGCATGGGTGTGCTTGATGTGTCATTGTGTCCAGCATGGGTGTGTTTGATTTGTTATTGACTCCAGCACGGGTGTGCTTGATGTGTCTTTGGGTTCACCATGGATGTGCCTGATGTGTCTTTGGGTCCAGTATGGGTGTGATTGATGCGTGATTTGGTCCAGTATGGGTGTGATTGATGCGTGATTCGGTCCAGTATGGGTGTACTTGATGTGTCTTTGTGTCCAGTATGAGTGTGCTTGATGTGTCTTTGTGTCCAGTATGAGTGTGCTTGATGTATCTTTGTGTCCAGTATGGGTATGCTGATGTATCTTTGGGTCCAGTATGGGTGTGCTTGATGTATCTTTGGGTCCAGTATGGGTGTGCATGATGTGTCTTTGTGTCCAGTATGGGTGTGCTTGATGTGTCATTGTATCCATCATGGGTATGCTTGATGTGTTATTGTATCGAGCAGCATGTGTGTGCTTGATGTGTTATTGTATCCAGCACGGGTGTGCTTGATGAGTCATTGTATCCAGCACGGGTGTGCTTGATGTGTCATTGTATCCAGCATGGGTGTGCTTGATGTGTTATTGCATCCAGCATGGGTGTGCGTGACGTGTCTTTGGGTCCAGCACGGGTGTGCTTGATCTGTCTTTGGGTTTACCATGGATGTGCTTGATGTGTGTTTGGGTCCAGCAGGGGTGTGATTGATGCGTGATTCGGTCCAGTATGGGTGTGATTGATGTGTGATTCGGTCCAGTATGGGTGTGCTTGATGTGTCTTTGGGTTCAGCATGGGTGTGCTTAATGTGTTATTGGGTTCAGCATGGGTGTGCTTGACGTGTCATTGGGTTCAGCATGGGTGTGCTTGACGTGTCATTGGGTCTAGCATGGGTGTGCTTGACGTGTCTTTGGGTCTAGCATGGGTGAGCTTCACGTCTCTTTGGGTCTAGCATGGGTGTGCTTGATGTGTCATTGTGTCCAGCATGGGTGTGTTTGATTTGTTATTGACTCCAGCACGGGTGTGCTTGATGTGTCTTTGGGTTCACCATGGATGTGCCTGATGTGTCTTTGGGTCCAGTATGGGTGTGATTGATGCGTGATTTGGTCCAGTATGGGTGTGATTGATGCGTGATTCGGTCCAGTATGGGTGTACTTGATGTGTCTTTGTGTCCAGTATGAGTGTGCTTGATGTGTCTTTGTGTCCAGTATGAGTGTGCTTGATGTGTCTTTGTGTCCAGTATGGGTATGCTGATGTATCTTTGGGTCCAGTATGGGTGTGCTTGATGTATCTTTGGGTCCAGTATGGGTGTGCATGATGTGTCTTTGTGTCCAGTATGGGTGTGCTTGATGTGTCATTGTATCCATCATGGGTATGCTTGATGTGTTATTGTATCGAGCAGCATGTGTGTGCTTGATGTGTTATTGTATCCAGCACGGGTGTGCTTGATGTGTCATTGTATCCAGCACGGGTGTGCTTGATGTGTCATTGTATCCAGCATGGGTGTGCTTGATGTGTTATTGCATCCAGCATGGGTGTGCGTGACGTGTCTTTGGGTCCAGCACGGGTGTGCTTGATCTGTCTTTGGGTTTACCATGGATGTGCTTGATGTGTGTTTGGGTCCAGCAGGGGTGTGATTGATGCGTGATTCGGTCCAGTATGGGTGTGATTGATGTGTGATTCGGTCTAGTATGGGTGTGCTTGATGTGTCTTTGGGTTCAGCATGGGTGTGCTTAATGTGTTATTGGGTTCAGCATGGGTGTGCTTGACGTGTCATTGGGTCTAGCATGGGTGTGCTTGACGTGTCTTTGGGTCTAGCATGGGTGAGCTTCACGTGTCTTTGGGTCTAGCATGGGTGTGCTTGATGTGTCATTGTGTCCAGCATGGGTGTGTTTGATTTGTTATTGACTCCAGCACGGGTGTGCTTGATGTGTCTTTGGGTTCACCATGGATGTGCCTGATGTGTCTTTGGGTCCAGTATGGGTGTGATTGATGCGTGATTTGGTCCAGTATGGGTGTGATTGATGCGTGATTCGGTCCAGTATGGGTGTACTTGATGTGTCTTTGTGTCCAGTATGAGTGTGCTTGATGTGTCTTTGTGTCCAGTATGAGTGTGCTTGATGTGTCTTTGTGTCCAGTATGGGTATGCTGATGTATCTTTGGGTCCAGTATGGGTGTGCTTGATGTATCTTTGGGTCCAGTATGGGTGTGCATGATGTGTCTTTGTGTCCAGTATGGGTGTGCTTGATGTGTCATTGTATCCATCATGGGTATGCTTGATGTGTTATTGTATCGAGCAGCATGTGTGTGCTTGATGTGTTATTGTATCCAGCACGGGTGTGCTTGATGTGTCATTGTATCCAGCACGGGTGTGCTTGATGTGTCATTGTATCCAGCATGGGTGTGCTTGATGTGTTATTGCATCCAGCATGGGTGTGCGTGACATGTCTTTGGGTCCAGCACGGGTGTGCTTGATCTGTCTTTGGGTTTACCATGGATGTGCTTGATGTGTGTTTGGGTCCAGCAGGGGTGTGATTGATGCGTGATTCGGTCCAGTATGGGTGTGGTTGATGTGTGATTCGGTCCAGTATGGGTGTGCTTGATGTGTCTTTGGGTTCAGCATGGGTGTGCTTAATGTGTTATTGGGTTCAGCATGGGTGTGCTTGACGTGTCATTGGGTCTAGCATGGGTGTGCTTGACGTGTCTTTGGGTCTAGCATGGGTGAGCTTCACGTGTCTTTGGGTCTAGCATGGGTGTGCTTGATGTGTCATTGTGTCCAGCATGGGTGTGTTTGATTTGTTATTGACTCCAGCACGGGTGTGCTTGATGTGTCTTTGGGTTCACCATGGATGTGCCTGATGTGTCTTTGGGTCCAGTATGGGTGTGATTGATGCGTGATTTGGTCCAGTATGGGTGTGATTGATGCGTGATTCGGTCCAGTATGGGTGTACTTGATGTGTCTTTGTGTCCAGTATGAGTGTGCTTGATGTGTCTTTGTGTCCAGTATGGGTATGCTGATGTATCTTTGGGTCCAGTATGGGTGTGCTTGATGTATCTTTGTGTCCAGTATGGGTGTGCATGATGTGTCTTTGTGTCCAGTATGGGTGTGCTTGATGTATCTTTGGGTCCAGTATGGGTGTGCATGATGTATCTTTGGGTCCAGTATGGGTGTGCATGATGTGTCTTTGGGTCCAGCATGGGTGTGCTTGATGTGTTTATTGGGTTCAGCATGGTGTTCTTGATGCATGATTGGGTCCAGCATGGTTGTGCTTGACGTGTCTTTGGGTCTAGCATGGGCATGCTTGATGTGTCATTGTGTCCAGCATGGGTGTGTTTGATTCGTTATTGAGTCCAGCACGGGTGTGCTTGATCTGTCTTTGGGTTTACCATGGATGTGCTTGATGTGTGTTTGGGTCCAGCAGGGGTTTGATTGATGCGTGATTCGGTCCAGTATGGGTGTGATTGATGTGTGATTCGGTCCAGTATGGGTGTGCTTGATGTGTCTTTGGGTTCAGCATGGGTGCGCTTAATGTGTTATTGGGTTCAGCATGGGTGTGCTTGACGTGTCATTGGGTCTAGCATGGGTGTGCTTGACGTATCTTTGGGTCTAGCATGGGTGTGCTTGACATGTCTTTGGGTCTAGCATGGGTGTGCTTGATGTGTCATTGTGTCCAGCATGGGTGTGTTTGATTTGTTATTGACTCCAGCACGGGTGTGCTTGATGTGTCTTTGGGTTCACCATGGATGTGCCTGATGTGTCTTTGGGTCCAGTATGGGTATGATTGATACGTGGTTTGGTCCAGTATGGGTGTGATTGATGCGTGATTCGGTCCAGTATGGGTGTACTTGATGTGTCTTTGTGTCCAGTATGAGTGTGCTTGATGTGTCTTTGTGTCCAGTATGAGTGTGCTTGATGTGTCTTTGTGTCCAGTATGGGTATGCTGATGTATCTTTGGGTCCAGTATGGGTGTGCTTGATGTATCTTTGGGTCCAGTATGGGTGTGCATGATGTGTCTTTGTGTCCAGTATGAGTGTGCATGATGTGTCTTTGTGTCCAGTATGGGTGTGCTTGATGTATCTTTGGGTCCAGTATGGGTGTGCATGATGTATCTTTGGGTCCAGTATGGGTGTGCATGATGTGTCTTTGGGTCCAGCATGGGTGTGCTTGATGTGTTATTGGGTTCAGCATGGGTGTGCTTTATGCGTGATTGGGTCCAGCATGGGTGTGCTTGACGTGTCTTTGGGTCTAGCATGGGCGTGCTTGATGTGTCATTGTGTCAAGCATGGGTGTGGAAGGTCAACATGCACAAATGGTCGACAGGGTCAAAAGGTCGACATACAAATGGTCAATACTTTTGTTTTTAGGGTTAAGGTTAGGTTTAGCCACTTACCGGAGGGTTAGGCACTTATCCCAATGGTTTGGCACTTACCCCGATGGTTAGGGTTAAGCACTTAGCCCTACGGTTAGGGTTAGGCACTTAACTCGACGGTTAGGCACCAAGGGGAAGGTTAGGGTGTAGATTAGGGTTAGAAAAATATATGTCAACCATTTTCAGGTCGGCATTTTGACCCTGTCGACCATTTGTACCTGTCGACCCATTGCCTATCTAACATCTGGTGTCTATCTAGACATTGTCGACCTTCTAACTGTGTTTATACCACACACGTGTTTTAGTGTCCAACATGGATGGGTTAGATTTGTGATCGTGTCCAGTTTATATGTGCTTGATGCAAATTTTTGTGAAGCTAATGTGCATGGTGTGTATTTTGTGCAGATATGTGTGGCGTATGCATGAGTGTCAGATGAGGATGTGCTGCAAGTTGTATCTGTATCTACTGGAAATATGTTTTGAGAGTCCTTTGTCGATGTCCTATTTGTGGCGGCCGTGCACATACAGTACTTGTTGTGCACCGCTGGTGTGAATGTATGTATAATTGTGTTCTGCATCACAATGAACATACAAATCACTGTCATAAGACAAGTATAATTATACACAAATAAGACCTCTGCATCCTTAGCGTCAGGAAACACAGCTGTCATGTGATAACAGTTACCTGCCACAAGAAACGTATATTATATAAATTCTTCTGAAAATAAAATATATTTTATATTCTCTGCAACTTTCTACATAATTTATAGGCGCCATATAAGTAAATGCTATTAAATATTTTAGAGACCATGGACTAATACAAAAATTTGAACGTTATAGAATTTTACATTTACAGCTATTTTGCTAAATTGTTTATTCCACATCTAATTTTACAGCATATAACTAATACAAGTTGTCTCCCATATCCAAATATTTCAAAATACGGAATATACCGCAATATGGATTTTTTTTTCGCATGACTGAGATAGTGACGCCTTTGCTTTTTGATAGTTCAATGTACACAAACTTTGTTTATGGCACAAAATTATTACAAATATTATATAAAATTACCTTCAGGCTTTGTGTATATGAAATAGGGATGTGCGCCGGACCATTTTTGCTGGATTTGGCTCTGATTTGTCATCCGGTTTTGGATTTGCCAAACTTGCCGTGACTGGATTTGGCTTTGGAATTTTTACAAAAATGTACCAAAAAAAACTAAAATCACATAATTTGGTCTTTTTTTGTTCCTAGAGTAGTATTAACCTCTATAACATTAATTTCCATCCATTTACAGTCAATTTAGACCACCTCACAGCTAATAGTATTGTTTTCACCATTATTGGCCAAAGGTTGCTGTGAGCTGACTGGTTACTAAGCGACACAGCAACGGCGCAGCGGCACAGACACCACAGTTTAAAGCACATCTATGAAACATTGCCACACAGCAGTGGCAGAAATGAAAGGTAGTGCAAGATGAAATTGTCCTTGGCAAGTGGGGTACGGCCAGCAGAGTCACAGTACTTGTATACACAGTGGGCTATGGCCCAAGGAGTTACAGTGCTTGTATACACAGAGGGGTATTGCCCTAGGAGTA
This sequence comes from Taudactylus pleione, assembly GCA_031769625.1. Lineage (NCBI taxonomy): Eukaryota > Metazoa > Chordata > Amphibia > Anura > Myobatrachidae > Taudactylus > Taudactylus pleione. Next base: position 8,669,606 of record JAUIMM010000197.1, read on the forward strand.
ACGGTGCTTGTATACACAGAGGGCTACAGCCCAAGGAGTCACGGTGCTTGTATACACAGTGGGCTAAGGCCCAAGGAGTTACAGTGCTTGTATACACAGAGGGCTACTGCCCAAGGAGTCACTGTGCTTTTATACACAGAGGGTTACTGCCTAAGGAGTCACGGTGCTTTTAATTTATACACAGAGGGCTCCTGCCCAAGGAGTCACTGTGCTTTTATACACTGAGAGCTACAGCCCAAGGAGTCACGGTGCCTGTATACACAGTGGGGTACAGCACCAAAAAATAAATAAAAAAAATAACTTTTTAAACTTTTAACTTTCTTGAAAGTTTTGTTTATTTTTGTAAAACTTTTTTTTTGTACACAGCCACTTGTGAGTCTCGACACTTTAAATCAGCAGAGTGTGCACTGTTCCCCCTATACACAGTTACTTTGCCAGAACAGCCACTTGTGAGTCTCTGGACACAGCCAGTTAATCAGCAGAGTATAGCGCAGCATACATCAGCATGCTGTGTGCCCCCATTACACAGTCACTTTGCCAGCACAGCCACTTGTGAGTCCCTTTACACAGCCAGCTATCAGCAGAGCAGTGTGCGCAGCGTGGGAGTGAAATGGCGCAGAGTCCCGGTCTCATCGCCTTATGTAGACGCGAACTCTCGTGAGAATCCGACGTCAGGAAGATGACTCGGATCCCCACTGTTTGGAGCGGTTTGGATTCCACAGAATGCGAACCGCTCATCCCTAATATGAAACATAAATTAATTCCATATATGTACACACACTTTGTTTGAGATACAAAATTATTGAAAATATAGTATAAAATTACCTTCAGGCTGTGTGTATAAGGTGTATATAAAACATAAATGTATTCTTTGTTTAGATTTGGGTCCTATTCCCAAGATATCTCATTATGTTATGCAATTATTCCAAAATACAGTATATTCTGTTATCCAAAGTACCCCTGCTCCCAAGCATTTTGGATTTGGGAGACTCAACCTGTAATAACTTGTAGATTAGGTGGTTATAATGGAATTCTACCACTGGATAGATAATATATTTTATTCCAGATCTTCAGTGAGCAAGTCAAAAGTACGTTTCAGAAATGTTTTAATTAAATGTTTTTGATAAAAGAAAACACAACGAAATAGGAAGGAAAAGAGCAAAACAGTCTGTGTTAATACATTACTACATGAGAGGTAAGTGGACGTGATAATTAGCTCGGTATGTTCACACAACAAACAAAAATGCTAAAACAGAGCTTTAATAAACCAGATATAAAAAACAAAATGGTATCCAATTTGCACAGAAGCAATAAACCAGGACTTGATTTTTTTTTTTTTTGTTATTTCTTTTTGCAGCTGCTCAATGATTTTGAGGGGAGACTATATTCCGCACCATTCCCCCTTCCCCAAATTGCTCTCACAGACCGGTAAAAAGAAGAGTAGGGGAGGGGAGAAATGGTGGGAGTCACCAAAATGCCACATCTTCAGTTCATTTGAACACAGCACTAATGCGCTTTTGAAACCTAATTTCATAATTTACTGCCAGCCAGGCTAAAGGGAATAAAATAATAATAATTTCTAGCCTCTGGACAACAAACTCCGCTTTTCTTCTGAAAAGGTAATTAGCCCTTTAAAAAAAAAAAAAACATGAAAAAAAAAAAACGAGAAGAAAACCGCCATCTCATATTAAGCTAAAATCTCATCAGAAGAGAAAGAGGCCCTCATTACAGGTAATTACACAGGAATTAGAAACATCATTTAACTAAATGAGTGAATAATACTGTGGAGATTGAGGGAAACTTGGTACACTTCTGCAGAACACTCTAAGTCGCATTACAAAAATTGTTCCTCTTTAATGGAATAATTCCTTTTTCTCGTCTGAGCGGCTTTCAGAAAAACCTGAGACTGCAGCCGGAGAGGGACTAAGAGGAGCTGACATGTAAAAGCCATCTCCGCAGGAGAGTGGGAGTATAAAGAGCTCCTGAGACAGCATAATGAGCCAAATTAAGCTAAGGGCTGCAAGAAGGGAAAAAGGAAAAAACGCAAGCACTTTTTTTTTTTATTATGATCATTATTATTATTATTATGAATATCGAGCTTGTTCAGTGAAGAATGTGTCCCAGTGGCTATGTAAGAGTTGGTCAGCAAGATGGAGCAAGAAGGCAAAGGTTACGTCCATCTCATAAATCAGCATGTCTATGAATTATCCCTCTTCTGACCTATACGTCAGACACTTATGATAAACAACAGATGAACGCAAGTCGGCCATAACTGCTCACGCATTACATGCACAGGAAATGTCTCTGCGCCCGGACCACTGCTAGAAGTACGTTTGATACTTCTCGTCTTCACCGGTGCAGTGCTTCCGGGTAACCTGTGCCTGCCCTTCCCTCAACCCATGACATCCCATGGTGGGGTGGCGGAAACATATGGCACTCCAGATGCTGCAGAACCACACATCCCAGCATGACCTGCCACAGTATTAGCATGCCCAGCAGCAAAACTGTAGCAGTGCATGATGGGATGTGTAGTTTCACACCAGCTGGAGCACCACACGCTGCCGACCTCTAACTTAGAGAGTCTGGTCCATGTTGGCGTGACAGCAACACAGGGGTTACCGCAGAATTTTCAGTTGCACATTCATGCCGTGAATCTCCCATTCCGCCACATCCCAAAAGTGCTCTATTGGTTACTATGGATGCCATTGCAGGACACTGGACTCAAGGCCAAGTGCGTGGAACCAGCATGAGATGATGTGTGCTTTGTGATATGGTGCATTATCCTGCTGGAAGGAAACTTTAGAAGATGGTAGCCTGTGGCCATAACGGGATGTACATGGTCAGCAACAATACTAAGGTAGGTTGTGGCATTTAATAATGTGCTCAGTTGGTATTAAGGGGACTAAAGTGCTCCAAGAAACCATCACCACCTTTCTGAACCATTGTGACAAGGCAGGATGGATCCATGTATCCTTGTGTTTATTCCAAATTTTGACCCTAACATCTGCACATCACAGCAGAAATGAAGACTCATCATATTTCCAGTCTTCAACTGTCCAGATTTGTTGAGGCTGTGCCCACTGCAGCCTCAGTTTCCCGATAGTAGCTGACAGGAGAGGAACCTCTGCAGCTGTAGCCAATCCACTTCAAGGTTCGGCCTGCTGTGCGTTCAGAGATGCTCCTCAAAATAGCACTGTTGTAACGCATGGTTAATTAAGCTACAATTGTGTTCCTGTCGACTTTAACCAGCTTGGACATTCCCCCCTGATGTCTATCACTAACTAGGCATTTTCACCCACAGAACTGTTGCTCATGGATGTTTTTGTTTTCTTGAGCACTCCCTATTAAACTAAAGACTATTGTGAATAAAAATTCCAGAAGATTGCCAGTGTCAGGTAGGGCGGTTTGAGTATGGCAGAAGCCGACAATCATTTCAGTGACATACAACGTGGGCCTGATTCAGAGAAAGGCCGGTAACGTAAACGCAACAGCATACTCTCACGGATCGCAGTTGCTAAAATATACTGATGCCTCCCAAAGCACAGCCAAGCATAGGGACGCCCACTGCTGCCCGACGACATGCAACAGCGTAAGCATCGGTACCATCGACTTCTGTAAGTCAAGTCTGGGCAGCCACACACACAGCTCTCATGCTGCACAGGAGATCACAATGACTAATATATGGCCAGCCACAAAACGACATTTAAAATGGTCAGACACAGCTACATTTTTCTAACCACCACCAGACCCATCAGTTATGTAAATGTCAATCGGAGGACACGCAGTAGGTCGACAGGGACAATAGATCGACAGGGTTATGGTCGACACAAATGGTCAACACATTTTTTTGATAAAACTTTAAGGTTAGGGTTAAACTACAGAAGAAAAAATAAAGTGTGTTGACCATTTGAACTGGTCGACCTACTGCATGCCGACCATCTGGTGTCAATCTTTTATACCACACCCGGACTGATAGTGCATGGCATGGGTATTCAACATTGCTGTGTACCTACACATGCCAGCATGCCCTGCTTAGCGATTTAGTGCATGCTGGGAAGTAGTTCCTCAGCAGGTGGAGGGCCGCATGTTGAATAACCCTGATGTAGGGGGTGTACACAGCCGCATGGTTACGTTCAGTATTCTGATTGTTGGAATGCTGCTGTCAGTATTTGGACCTCCGGTATCCCGTACCCAACCCAAATAAAACCATCTAGGAAGGTGAGGGTGGGCACACTTCCATACCAGATATTCATTTGCTCTTTAATGAAACTGTATAGTGCGCATGTATTATACATAGCTTAGTCCGGTAATTGTTGCAGCATTACACACATTTATGATGCAGCTATGTAAGAAATTTAGAAAATCCAAAATCTTGTTGGAGTTCACTTCCCCCATTACTTCTTGTCAGCAAGTCTTTAAGTCCCTACAAAGGAGCTGTTCAGATCAGCAGACAGAGCTGCTCCAGATCAGCAGCCACAAAATGTTTCCAGGTAACACGATCCTTTAACCTGACCAAACACAATTCCCTGATATTTTCGCTCTACCCCCGTACAGAGGTCCTCAGGACAATGGCAGCTTGTCTGAGGCCTCATGGCCACGGTCCATGCTCATGAGGTAATTACCTGGCCAGATCCTCACCTTTATTGGTACTTCCGATGTTGCCTCTGATTCTCTGATGTCCTTCCGATGGTTATCGCTAGGCAGGGTCAGGAGGGCAAAGGGTGACAACGCACTGCTGCGCAGCTAAGCTGCTTTAGACATCACGGGTGGGGGTAATGGAGTAGAAATGGACATTTCCATAATCACCTCCTAGATAACTTGGAAGGGCAGAATTGGGAGGAGGGGAACTAGCCAAAGCCACTTCTGAAGCATGCAGCAGGTTACGGCCATCATTAGAGTATAAATTGCCTGCTCAGCAAAGAGAGAACCAAAATAACTATAATCCTAACACGACTACTAACTGTACCTTCCTGAAATAAATAGTAAGCCCAGAAAAGTTAAATAACATGAAGTACATTTTTACAAAAACACACTATGGGGTAAATGTAATAAATTGCAGCCTCTTTTAAAGCAGCCATAACAAGCAGCAAAAAAACATGATTTTGACTTAGAAACATGATTGCTGCCCTAAATCTAAAGGCTAAGGGGGAGATGTATCGAGCCTTCTAAAAAGAGTGGACAAACTGGCCAAAGAAACCAATTAGCTTCTTCCTATCTTTTTATAGGATGTACGGCCATAGCCAAAAGTTTTGAGAATGACAACTATTGGTTTTCATAAAGTTTTCTGCTTCAGTGTTTTTAGACCTTTTTGTCACATGTTACTATATGAAATGCTTGTAATTTTACTTCTGTATAAGTATCAAAGGCTTTTATTGACAATTACATTAAGTTTATGCAAAGAGTCAATATTTGCAGTGTTGACCCTTCTTTTTCAAGACCTCTGCAATTCGCCCTGGCATACTGTCAATCAAATTCTAGGCCACATACTGACTGATGGCCGCCCATTCTTACCTAATCAATACTTGAAGTTTGTCAGAATTTGTGGGTTTTTGTTTGTCCACCCACCTCTTGAGGATTGACCACAAGTTCTCAATGGGATTAAGGTCTGGGGTTAGTTTCCTGGCCATGGACCCAAAATTTTGATGTTTTGTTCCCCGAGCCATTGCCTTATGGCAAGGTGCTCCATCATGCTGGAAAAGGCATTGATCATCACCAAACTGTTCTTGGGTGGTTGGGAGAAGTTGCTCTTGGGAGGATGTTTTGGTACCATTCTTTATTCATGGCTGTGTTTTTAGGCAAAATTGCCCACTCCCTTGGCTGAGAAGCAACCCCACACATGATCTCAGGATACTTTGCTGTTGGCATAACACAGGACTGATGGTAGCGCTCACCTTTCCTTCTCCAGACAAGCGTTTTTCCAGATGCCCCCAAGAATCTGAAAGGGAATACATCAGAGAAGATAACTTTATCCCAGTCCTCAACAGTCCAATCCCTGTACCTTTTGTAGAATATCAGTCTGTCCCTGATGTTTTTCCTGGAGAGAAGTGGCTTCTTTGCTGACCTTCTTGACACCAGGCCATCCTCCAAGTCTTCGACCTGTGTCATGCCAACAGTAAAGCATACTGAGACCGTTCAAATGTAGGGTTGCTTCTCAGCTAAGGGAGTGTGCTCACTCACAGTTTTGCCTAAGAACACAGCCATGAATAAAAGAATAGTAGCAAAACATCCTCCAAGAGCAACCTCCCAACAGTTTGGTGACGAACAATGCCTTTTCCAGCATGATAGTTATCACTTTTGCCTTATGGCAAGGTGCTCCAAGTGGCTCGGGGAACAAAACATCGAAATTTTGGGTCCATGGCCAGGAAACTCCCCAGACCTTAATCCCATTGAGAACTTGTGGTCAATCCTCAAGGTGCGGGTGGACAAACAAAAAGCCACAAATTCTGATAAACTCCAAGCATTGATTAGGCAAGGATGGGCGGCCATCAGTCAGTATGTGGCCTAGAAGTTGATTGACAGCATGCCAGGGCGAATTGCAGAGGTCTTGAAAAAGAAGGGTCAACACTGCAAATATTGACTCTCTGCATAAACTTAAGGTAATTGTCAATAAAAACCTTTGACACTTCTGAAATGCTTGTACTTTTACTTTAGTATACCATAGTAACATCTGACAAAAAGGTCTAAAAACACTGAAGCAGCAAACTTTGCCAATTCTCAAAACTTTTGGCCATGGCTATACTTGATAAATGCTATTTTCTAATTGGTTACTATGGGTAATTTCTCCACTCTTTAGGAGGCTTGATATATCTCCCACACAAATGATGAAATCTTGCAGGCGTATTATTAGACGTATTATTATTATATTAGACGTAGTTTTATATCCAGCAGTTCTGAACTTTTTTCCCCAGTTATTATAGAATAAACTTGCCCAAATATGATGAAAGCCAGAGGACGAACATGCTCCTCACTGACGGTAACAAGATGCTTATATGAATTTCATATTTATACAGATTTATGAATATCACCTTAGTTCACTTTTTATTTCATTCAAACTTGCAGTGGAAGGATCTCATTGAACATAAGCATCTTCTGCAGTTACCAATAATAATTTGAGGGCAAGGTACGGGACCATGTCAGGTGGGAGTTGGGTACGGGTTCCCGGCAGTCGGGATGCCGGTGGTCAGAATACAGACAGCAGCATCCCAACAGTCAGAATCCCGACATAATTTCTTAAGTATTCTAACCCTCCCCCTATGCCACCTTCCCCGCACCCTAGCTCTAACCCTCCCCTCCCGCAGCCTAGCCCTTACCATCAGGATGTCAGCGGTCAGTATTCTGGAGCCAGGATTCCAACTGCTGGAGGGATTCAACTACATCCAGTCAGGTGGCAATTTCAGTGATGACTTTGAAACTCTTTAATGTTTAATGGCGATTATAGTAACAGATGATAATGAAATCATGTCTGAGGTGTTGGAAGAACCAGAGAGCAGTAGCTGTGAAACTCCATTCCTCACTATGTCCTGCAGCAATTGGGCAGCCAAAAAGCACCAACCACCATAGTTTGTTGACTACAGTAAAACCTTTGGGGCACAAGTGTCCCTATTACAAGAGAGAACCAAGACGCCAGGGTGGGGAGTATCTAGAGCCCACAGGGAAAAATAAGAGTTATGATATAAACATACCTTTGTTAACTCTTTTTCTTCGAGGTCCATGGGGTATGAATCCCGGTCACCAAAAACAGTTAATACAAACAAGCTCCCAGGATGCACCGGGTTTCCTCCTCATATACCTCACCTCCTGCCTCAGGGAGCCAGTTCGTTACCAAGCTCAAGCAGGCAGAGACAAACAAAGGGTAAGAAAGAAAAGACCCATACTTACAAGTCCAGACTCAAGAGAAGAAACTACAAAAAACCTCCCCCAGAACTACAGGTGCGTCTGGGTGGGTGTCCTGTGGACCCCATGGACCTCGAAGAGAGTTAACAAAAGGTATACCATAACTCTTTATTTTCTTCTTCGGGGTCCACAGCCATTACATTGGGGATATCCCACAGCACTAACCCTACGGGCGGGTACGGTCCTGACTCTCGGAAGAGAGGAGAATCCTACGCCCGAAGGAGGCACCCTGAGAGGCAAAAGTGTCAAAGGCATAAAATTTGACAAAGGTATGGATGGAAGACCATGTGGCTGCTTTACATAATTGCTCAGCAGAAGCACCCCAACGGGCCACCCATGATGGATCTACAGCCCTAGTAGAATGTGCAGTCACTGAATCCGGCACACGCATACCAGCCTGTGTATAAGCCAATGAAATTGCCATGCGAATCCACCTGGCCAGTGTCCGTTTATTGGCTGGCCAGCCACGCTTATGACAACCATAAAGCACAAAAAGTGAATCGGACTTTCTCCATTTGCTCGTGCGTTTAACATAAATTCTCAACGCACGGACCACATCAAGGGAAGCCTCACCTTGTGAGAGACTTGTGCCCTGAAATGCTGGAACTATTTCTTCTTTAATATGAAATTTAGACACCACTTTCGGAAGGTAACCCTCCCTAGTACGTAGTACTGCTCTATCTTGATGAAATATCAAGAACGGCTCCCGGAAGGAAAGCGCAGCTAAATCCAACACTCTACGTGCAAATGCCATAGCAAGGAGGTATACTGTCTTTGCTGTTAGCCACTTGATGTCTATTGAATTTAAAGGCTCGAACGGAGGAGCCTGTAAAACCTTCAGAACTAGAGTCAAGTCCCACGGAACAATCGGGGAAACGAAGGGAGGCTGAATCCTCAACACCCCCCTGAAAAAAGGTCTTTATATCCGGTCTCAGATCAATTTTATGTTGGAACCAGTCTGAAAGAGCCGACACCTGTACCCTTAAAGAGGCCAGGCGTAGCCCCTTTTCCAGACCGCTTTGAAGAACATCCAGCACTCTGGATATCAGGCATTTATGTTGATCATACCCTTTCAGTTCACACCACTGAAAGAAAGTATACCAAACCATATAATATGTACGGGCTGAGGATGGTTTCCGTGCCTTCAGCATCGTCCGTATAATAGACTCAGAAAACCCCTTTTCCCTCAAAACGGAGGCCTCAAGAGCCATGCCGTCAAAGATAGCCGATGAAGATCCAGGTACCAGCAGGGACCCTGTAGCAACAGATCTGGTCTCAATGGCAGAGGCCATGGAGTGTCTATGGAGAGAGAGTCCGTAGATCTGTGAACCAGTGCCGTCTCGGCCACGCCGGAGCTATTAATATGACGGTGCTGCCCTCTTGTTTGATCTTTCTGACCACTATGGGCAGAAGAGCAAACGGGGGAAACAGATATACCAGCTTGTAATGCTACTTTACTGTCAGTGCGTCTTCAAACTCGGCTCTCATCCAGGATCCGTACCTGGGAACCTTGTTGTTCCTTCTTGATGCCATCAGATCTATTTCTGGTAGACGCCACCTGTCCACAAGGTTCCGAGAAACCTGTGGATGTAGGGCCCATTCCCCTGCATTTATCTCTTGCCGACTGAGAAAATCGGCCTCACAATTCAGGATTCCTGGAATGAACACGGCAGATATCATGGGCAGATGAGTCTCTGCCCATACCAGGATTCTTGATACCTCTGCCAAGGCGGCCCGACTCCTCGAGCCCCCTTGATGATTTAGGTAGGCGACAGCGGTGCAATTGTCCGACTGTATAAACACCGACCTGCCCTTTAAGATTTCCTGAGCCTGCACTAAAGCTTTCAATATAGCTCTTAGTTCCAGGATATTTATCGGTAGCCGACTTTCCGTCACTGACCACTTTCCTTGGAAAGTGTGTGACCCCATCATCGCCCCCCAACCTTGAAGACTGGCGTTGGTTTTGACTAATGTCCAATCCGACACCCAAAAGGGGCGACCCTGCCTGAGATACTTTGTCTGCAACCACCAGGTCAGGGACAACCATACCTCTGGAGAGAGATGCAGCAGCTGGGACCTGATCGTGCGATGATCCTTGTTCCAGCAAGACAGAATGAATTGCTGCAGTGGTCTGGAGTGGAATTGAGCGTATTCTACCATCCTGAAGGTGGCCACCATCGACCCCAGGACCTGCATGGCTACTAGAACGGATATCTGCCTGTTGCGAAGCACCCTATGTATTCGTGATTGTAGAGCAAGGATCTCCTCCAGCAGATATATTCTCTGCACCACGGAGTCCAATCTGGCTCCCAAATGACACATCTGTTGTACCGGACAGGGTGACGACTTTTGCCAGTTTATGATCCAGCCGTGACTGTACAGACATGATACTGTCAGCCTCAAATGATCCTGTAACTGCTGTGGGGACTGCCCCAGCAACAGGTCATCCAAGTAAAGCAAAATCCTGACGCCTTGGCGCCTGTGGCATGCCATCATCACTGCCATCACCTTGGGGCTGTGGACAGGCCAAACGGCAGGGCCTGGAACTGAAAATGTTCCTCCCCTACCGCAAAACGAATAAATTTTTGATGAGCCTGTGTGATTGGGATGTGAAGGTAGGCATCTTGTATGTCTAGGGACACCATATAGTCCCCCTGTTCCATTGCCAACACAATTGATCACAATGTTTCCATCCTGAACCCGGGGGCTCGAACAAACACCTGCGGGTTTACACAAAAGAACCTTTGAGGAGGAGTCCTCCAAAAAGACAGGGCATACCATCAGGAAACAACTCCCCGAACCCAGGCATCCTCCGTCGTGAGGTGCCAGGGCTCTGAGAACCGAAGCAGTCGGCCCCCCACCCTGGGATCCCCCAGGGGAGGCCCGTCCCCCATCAGGCCACTGCTTTATCCTGGACGTTTGTTCTGCCAGGGCTTCCTGGGTCCTGCCTTTCTTGGTGGAAATCTCGCTGAGGGCTGACCTTTGGCCTTGCCCTGCGGCTGAAACCCCCAAAAGGACGCCCTCCTCAATTCAGACGAGGTTGCTGATGGTAAACCTGCAGTCTTTGAGGCTGCCATGGAGGATACAATTTTGTCCAGTTCTGGACCAAAGAGCACACCTCCTGTGAATGGAAGGAATTCTAGGGCCTTTTTAGACCCGACATTTACCCTCCAACCAGAGGATCCTACGTGCCACCACGGACTCAGCTGAAACTTTAGAGGAAAGGATCCCTGCATCCAAGGCGGCATCACCCAAATAAGAGGCCCCTTCTCTAATAAAGGAGATCATATCCAGTTGCTCCTTAGAGGCATCTGGTAAAGACTCAGTTAGAGTTTTGGCCCACTCCTCAATAGCTCTTGCTACCCAGGCAGTGGCCATAGCTGGGCGGGTGGCCGTTCCTGCCAGCGAAAAAATTGATTTGAGACAAGACTCCAGTCACCTATCCGTGGTTTCCTTCAGCGAAACTGCTGGGATTAGCAAAGTGGTACATTTAATCAGCTGTGCCACATGCGCATCAACCGATGGTGGATTCTCCCACTTGGCACAGTCCTCTGCTGGAAAAGGATATAGACGCGCCATTCTTTTAGAAGAATGGCTTATCTTATCCGGACGGACCCAGGCTTCCTCCATAAGTTCTGATAAATGTTCAGATTTTGGGAATTCTGCCTTAACCACTTTTTGGCGCTTGAACAGGGGGGGGCTTTCCTAAGCGGAAGATCCCCTTCCTCGATATTTAACACCGATTTTACAGCCCTTATCAGAAAAGGGACATCGGCTACTGGGAAATGATCATCACCCTCCTCGGAGCTAGACTCCTGCGAAAAGTCCTGTGCCTGTTCCTCGGAGGAGGAGGCACTCGAGTACTCACCCATGTAAGGCGGTACATAGCGCCTAGATTTAGGCTGCTTTGGCTTGACAGCCTGAGGCTGAAAAACCCCCGAGGATGATGCCATAACTTACCAGCACCAGGGTCCATCCAAGGCGTCCACATCATGGGCATAGGATGCATCTGCTGAGGCAAACCCCAAACCAGTGGTACCGGGGCAGCCAGCCGTTCCGCCACCTGAGCCATAACCTGAGAAAGTGATGCCCAAGGAGGCTCAGGGCCTGAAACAGGCAAACTTAATTGGTGTGGTGGCTGTCTGAAACAGTTCCCACAAAGCCCATTTTGTAGAAAGTCCTGTGGGGACAAACCTGCCTTGCAGACTACACAGGATATCAGCAACGGGGCTCCCGCCACCTGACCCTCAGACTCCTTAGACATAACACTATGCCACTGGTTCTGAGTGTATATGTGCTGCTTTCTACTCTCAACCCACACACCTGTAGTAAGGGAAAGGGAGAGACAGTGACAGTATACAGGAATTACAGTTCTTTTACAGAAGAAACAGTATCCATAAACAATCACATGTCATGCATAAAATACTCTGCGAGCCATATACACATAAGCTCTCACTACCATAATCAGCCTCAGCTTAGGTAGGATAGAGCCCTGTAAAAACCTAGACCAGCAGTAGGCAAGGTATACAGGGAGACTGCCCAGCGTCCCTCTTGTAGGAGCAGCGTTCAGAGAGCAACTGACATACACTCTGGCTGCCCTATATGGAGGCTGGGAGGAACAATCCACAATCAACTGTGCCAGAGGACTGAACTAGCGTGTGGATTGGGGGAGGGTCCGCCAGGGAAGCGTACCTCCCCTATGCTGCTTGGACCTGCCCGGTAAACTGACCTGGCCGCCGCCACAAGCCCCGGCTGGTCAGGAACATCAAATCCCGGCGGTATAGGCTAGGAGAACAAGCCGTATGCCTCCTGACTGCAGCGCACCTCCGGCCAGTCTCACCGCCGGAGGCCGGACCACCACATGGTCTCAGCGTCAACAGCCGCCACGACCACCTGCTTACCTGCCATTCCCCTTGATCCGGTTGCAGTCCAGGGCCAGAAAGCCCCTGCCGAGGCTAGCGGTGCGGCGCCGGAGGAGGTAGTTGCAGCGCGTGGCCGGTGCAACTCCAATCATGCGCAAGGCTGCTTCCAGGACAGCTCAGACCACCCGCTGAGATAGAGTCTAAAACTCTTATTTTTCTTTGTACTCGTCTGCAGGACTGCTCCAGCAGTCCCACTGTCTATGTGGTGAACACACCAAACAGGAAGAACTGGCTACCTGAGGCAGGAGGTGGGGTATATGAGGAGGAAACCCGGTGCATCCTGGGAGCAGAGAGCTTGTTTGTATTAACTGTTTGGTGACCGGGATTCATACCCCAACGTAATGGCTGTGGACCCCATGGACCCCGAAGAAGAAATGGGAAAAGCTTCAACTGTTTATAATGGAATGTAGGAGCCAATACTTTACTTTTTTCGCCCAGCAGCAGTAGAAAGTCAGCTGAACATTGACCAATGCATTTTACTCTCCATAGTGCATTGGTGAAAGTGAAAAATTTGGGACTTAGAGCAAAGACAAATGGGTTTTCAAGAACATGGGGACCACAGAGCTGCAGAATTCTACAGTGAGGAGACTTTTCCACCTGTTGCACCATGGCGACCCTGCCATCAAAACGACATGGTGTAACACAGGAAATCGTTGCCATATTTTTTTCTGGGTTATATTAAGCTGGCAGTACCAAGCTGCTTTTTTTGTGGATAAAACTTCAGTCCTAAAAGGTTTGGGTGATCGGTTTTATGTTTTTCTTTTTATTTGACTGCTTGCATATAATTTAGTGATTAGGCAATAACAATCTATACATATCAAACACATTGTTAAATCCACCACTAAAGTTGCTTGCCCTCTGTAGGTGCCAGCTGCTATCAGCTACAGTTGATCATATCCATATGTGGCGAAATGTAATCAGCGCACAGTGTGACACATTCCAGGCACAGCCTGGTGACGGAGGGCAAGAAAATGACAACGGATACAGATACATTAAGAACCTAGGTATACAAAACATACTCCTGTACAAGGCACTATTAAGCAGAAAATGTGGGCCTTTAATGTAAAATAAAAAACTAAAAATTAGAGGAATCATCCCTTTCAAACCAGTTTAATTTAATCAGCGAGATGATAATACATAAAACTGTACGATCTCCTGGCCATATTACAATGACAAAACGACTATGCTTTGACCACGGGCAGCAACGTCCGAATAAAGAAACTGACATACAAGTACCATCTCTTTACTCAGCAAGATTGGATACAAACATTAAAAAAAAAAAAAAAACATACAAAGTTTAATGACCATTCATACCTATACATAGAGCTTATTTACAGCAAAACAACTCTAGATGAAGGGAAAAATAATCCAATGTTAACTGTACAAATGAAAGGAGAGAAACAGGAAGAAAGATGAACCAATAGTCGGCCAGACTCCTCACCGCTGACTTTCCTTCCAATGCAGTTAGAAGTCCTCCAAATGAAATAATGAAGGGCAAGAAATGCAGAGGAGGTCGGCACGCTTCTGTATAAAACAACTGAGCATAATTTTATCTGTCAGACGTCTATCAACTGACGGATATTGAAAGCTTGGGTGGATGTGATAAAATCTCCCCCAGCCCTACAGTCAGCCACAGTTATCTCCCCTTACCATCAATAACGCTATTCATGAGGCAAGGGAAAATTAATAAATCTCGGTGCTGGTGGAGGGGGGGGGGTGGGGGAATGAGGAGGGGAGGCAGGTGGAGCTGCCTCACTTGGGCTTTGTCTCTGCGTCTGTCACTTGCCGTATGAAGATAGCATCTTCGGGGTGTTCAATGTCATCCATTTCATACATGTAAGAGGCAGCAATAGCCAGTGTGCTGCCGTCATTGCTGAAGGCCAGGGATGCGATGCTCGTTGGGTAGCGGTGGAACTGGCACAGGCGCTTCTTGTTGAAAGGATCCCAAATATTGACAAAACCATCTGAGCCACCTGCAGGAGACATACAGAAATGAGACTACACTGCTGTGTAAAAACATTGATTCAACATCAGACCGATGGTAAAATGTCCTCGCTTTATTTCTGCAACATTGCTTACAGGGCGCTGCCTTCTTTGGTTTCCAGCCGTAACCATTCATTTAATTGCATTTAGTCATTCACTATATCCATCTGAATCCTACTACCACTGAAATTGCAAACTGAGGCTGGGATTCACCAAGGGCAATAATGACTTCAGCTTTGTTCGGCCTGGTACAACTGCAGTAACCTTTATTTTTTTACTTTGCAATAGGAATAAACTAAGAACTTATGGGCGTGTGTGCCCGTGTAACTGCCCATGGTGTATTGTCTGGCGGGTGTTTGTTTTTCAGGCTACTATGAGAACCACTTTCAAGGAACGTATTACACTAGTCCACTGCCCCACATCTCATCAGCATTAGAAGTCTGTATCAGGTGGTCCATAGGGGTTGCGGTCAGGTGTTCGATATTCTCCATGTGGACAGGGAGCATGTTGACCTCACACTGCTGGTGCCAGGAACCGGACGCTGTTATAATGCTACTTACAGCATTTTAAAAACGTGCTGATGTTATAATTACATACTGTTAAGTTTGAAGTTGTATGACCCAAAGTGGGTGCTTATTATCATGTAGTGCTAGGGACCACCGGTACAGAGATGCCTTGATGCAGCCTGGATGGCTGAGACGTATCTTTGCAAATACATGCAACAAAGATCCCTGGATTTCCATTATGTATTATTCAAACCGTATTGCTGGTCTTTTGCAGTGTGCTGGGAGGGGGGGAGGCATTTTTTTCTAGTCTAGATTAAACCCCTCCGTTTTCATTGGCCTGTGAAAGACCATTAAGTTGATCTGAGCAGCCACTATTTTAGATTAGCATTTTAAATGTGCCGGTGTTACTTACAGTAAAGTTTACAGTTGTCACACATACAAGGTTAAAATGCTCTTAGTAGTATTACAACAATGCTAAGATCCTGTACTGTGAGGTCGCCCACCTGTACCGGACCCATACACAGAGCTCTATGGAGAACTATTCTGAGTTCCGTTCATCTGCTAAACACAGGCCAGGGTAATTCAGAGTGTATACTAGTAAGTATGTAACCCAAAATCTTGTGGGTAACTACAACAGGAGTGGTGCCTCCGGCTCAGAGTAAATTGTTAATAAGGTGTATGCTTCTACTAGCAACCACCAATGCAGACTGTACACAGAGGCAGAAACAGACACCTGTGACTGTACACTGACCTGTGGCAAAGGTGTTGTGTAGGCTGTGGAAGGACACTGCATTGACAGGAAAGATCTGTTCAATGTTATTCTCTTTCAGACGGTGACACTTGAAGGCATATTTCTTCTTCTGCACTTCCAAGCTTGGGTCCAGGTATTCAACAGCAACTCTTCCCTCAATGGAGCTCAGCACATAGCCCTGGAAAAGGCAACAAGATGGACGATTAGATTCATTAGCCTGTGGTCTATGGCCTGCTTGGGTCACAATCTTAAAGCAAAAACAGACTTAATAAAATAAATGCACACAACACACAGCATAGCACTCACTAACATCCTAAAGGCACCACACAAAGGTTTGTTCAGTCAATCTGCTTTTGTTCATCGGAAACAAAAACAATAAAAACACCAGCCACACACAACCCCCCCAAACCCAGAACAAATACATCCCAAACATTAAACTCCTAATCTAAACATTTACAACATGCTGCTTAGACACAGAACAAACTCATAAAAGTTCAGTAAAAGGTAAAGTGTTACTGAAGCCATTAATACCTGTTTATTGGGGAAGGCTCGGATACATCGGGTTTGGTACTTCAGACTGGATTCTCGCCTCTGCTGCACATAGCCCATGTTGCGGAGGTCCCATACCAGCACTCTTCGACCAGCAGTGCCTACGATCAGCCGATCGCCGGACACAGACAGCGTATACACCTTTGCGGGAATAAGTTGTATTCTTAGGACTAGACAGGTCATAAAGCAGAATAACAGCAGCACAACTGGCGGTAAGGACAGTGCTCCCAGTTTATCCCATCTATGTCTGCACAGGAACCCATTCATCTTCTAACCTTTAGCAAAACGTTTTCACTGGCAGGACCGCTACTATTTACTACTAAATTGTAATTAGCAGCTTTAGGGCTTACATTAAGGTTACATCTTATAACTCATCTAATTGTTCCAATGACCGCCCCAACGCCGCATACAGAGCATTCAAGGTATGTTCTATATGGTAAATAACTTTCAATGACAGAAAAGGAGATGTCCACCCAAGGAGAACGTCTCGCCCCAGGTGCCATTTGAGGGGGAACGTCGCCTACTGGCGGCAATCCAACTGCAACTAAATGTTGCAACTCTAATCTTCTTACAATTCACAGCTTGCAATGTGTGCAGAGCAGTTTTTGGTCAGTGCCCCTGTATTCCCTGACTAGCAACACCCCAAATAAATCCCCTAAGCAAGGCATCATCAGACAGCCACCAGGAGGTTAAGTATTTTGCAAGTTAACTCCTGCACCTCTTATGAAGCAGATGATCCTTTACTAATAAAATACCTCTATGGGTGGAAATCTACCTATTACAGGGCTCGACAAATCCCGGGGGCCAGGTCGCCATAGCGACTAAAATGTTACTCCTGGCGACCAGATTTTACAGAAGCCAGGTACTGTAAACAATAAAGCTAATTGGCATTATCAGTACTAATAACACTGTACAACAAATTACTTTTAATTTGTTTCCGTTCTAAAAAATAGTCACATTATTTGAGGTCAAGAAAAACTAAAATGATTTCAGAATGTTTTTACTAGCTCTATTTTTTGAGCTACACTACTTGCACTATACTGTATGTACATTAGTAATATAGTACTAGTGAAAAGCTATTTTAAAATAATCTGATATTTTCTTGATAGAAAATAAATAAGTTGTTTTAAATCAATCACAAATAAGAACACAAAACGAAACATACAGCATACGAAACAAACATACAGCATACGAAGTACTATGTAATATAGTGGCCTATTCATGGGGGTGCTTTCTCTTTGCTTGTCGCTCGTACTCCTCTTCTGGGGCATCTCTTGTCACTGTCCAACAGTAGTAATTCACCTGCCCTGATATCTTTGTTCCATTGCTGAAATGTCTTGGTGGAATCACTCACTATGCTTGTCACTCAGTGCACCACAGTTATCTTGTGTGGGTAATCCCGTGAATCGCATATATTTGAATAGGGGAGGGGACAAATAACTGAATCATTTAATTGGGTCAATAGACCCCGCCACCTCTGCGCGGAACGCAGATTGCTGCTAAGATTCTCTCCATTCTGCCCACTTCACTAGAAATACCCCTACATCGTCATAATGGGCTATATCTTGGAACTCAGAGATAACAGTTTTAAATGTCATTCATTCTTTGGATGCTGAAATCAATTAGAAGTAACTATTTTCACATCGGAAACATTTTCATTGTTGTGCAGTGTAACGAGTCTGAGTGACTCAGTATGTTGGCCGGTCAGTGACTGCGGGCATTAAGAAGGAGGTGGCATCTCGGGGCCGCAATCAACAGCACTGTCAGGCATTGTAGTCACAATGGAGCCTGTCTGGCAGAGAGGAAGGATCAGCTCCGCCCCCTCATTGTGACGTGTGATATCACTTGCTGAGTTGTTGCCGCCGCGCATATGGTGTTCGATGCCTGCCAGACCAGTTAAGCCTAGTACCCCTGCAGCTAATGGACCCTACCAGCAGGGGAGACACAGCCGCTCAGTAGAACAACAGAGGCCGCAGCGCATAGACTTCGGCTAGGACTACAAGGTGCCGGAGGATGGAGCAGAGCCGCGAGAGTGTGACTAGGAGCAGCCACAGCAGGAGGAAAAAGGTTACCTATATATGCATTTCCCGGGTCTATCACATAAGGTGCATACATATACACACACACAATTTTGTTACCAACGATTTTCTATTAGATTATCTGTCAGATTTTTTAAAGTGTAATGAACGATTTTTTTGAACTACAAACGATTTTTGCATATTCCCTTAATGAAAATCATTTAGTTGGTCAGTCTGACTGAACTACAAACGTGAACGCGCATGAATCGTTTTAACTCAGAAAGTGAACGATTTTTACGATTGAACAATAATCGTTAAAAAAAATCGTTGTGTATGCACCTTAACTGTACATGCACTGTGCCCCTTTACTGTCCCCCTGTGCATCTACAGTCCCCCCACCCCCGTGCATCTACAGTCCCCCCCTCCCTGCCCCCCCGTGCAGCTACAGTCCCCCCTCCCTGCCCCCCCCGTGCATCTACAGTCCCCCCTCCCTGTCCCCCCCCGTGCATCTACAGTCCCCCCTCCCTGCCCCCCCCGTGCATATACAGTCCCCCCTCCCTGCCCCCCCCGTGCATAAACAGTCCTCCCTCCCTGCCCCCCCCCTTGCATACACAGTCCTCCCTCCCTGCCCCCCCTGTGCATACACAGTCCTCCCTCCCTGCCCCCCCCTGTGCATACACAGTCCTCCCTCCCTGCCCTCCCCTGTGCATACACAGTCCTCCCTCCCTGCCCCCCCCTGTGCATACACAGTCCTCCCTCCCTGCCCCCCCCTGTGCATACACAGTCCTCCCTCCCTGCCCCCCCCTGTGCATACACAGTCCTCCCTCCCTGCCCCCCCTGTGCATACACAGTCCTCCCTCCCTGCCCCCCCTGTGCATACACAGTCCTCCCTCCCTGCCCCCCCCCTGTGCATACACAGTCCTCCCTCCCTGCCCCCCCCTGTGCATACACAGTCCTCCCTCCCTGCCCCCCCCTGTGCATACACAGTCCTCCCTCCCTGCCCTTGTGCTATAACTTTTCATATGTTTTGGTCATGGATGATGGTCTGGCTCCTAAACTTTTAAGCTGGCTCCTAGTTTTTACAAGACTTTGTCGAGCCCTGACCTATTAACACACTTAGGGGCTGTCTCAATGTAGCACAATGTGCCTCCTATCATCACTGCAATGTATGGCTGCGCAAAGTCGCCATATACTACGTTACCCTGAACACTGCAATTTTTCCTCTGCACCTCTATGGGGTGCAAGGAAAAACTACAAACTTACCGATCCAGGACAGCACATGCACCTTAATAAATTGTCTACCCCCTCTTTGTAACCTAAAGCAGTTCCGTTTTATGGAAGCACAAACAGCCAATGACTGGCCATGCCAAGAGCTGCAGTTCTATATAGCTACAAGGCCAGGATGCCACAAAGAACCTTTCCCGACTGCACATACACGAGAACACACGGCATAGGGTAAGTGAAGGGTTATATCAACCGACATCAGCGAGCCAGTTGTAGGAAAATTATAAATGGAGGCAGCGGCTCCAGCCACTTTACACTAATGCCACAGGTACGACTTCTGCCACCATTACCAAGACATACAGCAGCTACAGCGCGCGTGCAAGAAAAAGAACAGAGCTAATGAAACAATCTCGCCGAGAATCCTAAATCTTCTTTACAAACTGGTGTCACACCTGGATTGGAAGTAGTCTTTCTACCCAGCAGGCTCATCAATCAGCCCAAATCAGCGCGTCAAGGAGCCGAGTGGGTGGACACATTTATCAGGAGTATGGAGAGAGGGAAAAAAAAAAAAAAGGGCAATGAAGAAACCTGACATGCCGAGCTGTCTGAGCCAATAGGTAGGCGGTTTCCCAGTGGCCGTCTATTATATGCTGTCCTGTCAGCTATTCATCACGGGCCTCTACTGGCCACATACACCCATAAATCAAACCAAGAAACAATGCAATTATTCTGCTCTGCACAAAGGTCTCGCCAGAAGTAGATTCAGTCGTGATGGGGTAAAAATGACGGCCATTTAGATGGAGTGCAGGGCCTGTAATGATGGTTCCAAACTGGCCAGTATATTTAAGAGGAAGCACAGGCACAGAAGTGCTGTGTTGATTTACTAGAAGGAAAAGCTTTCCTGCTTCATCTTGACACAGTAACTTGCTGGAAAATATGAAGAGGAAAAGGATGTAATAACTTAAATGCTAGCGCTATAATCTTATGTGAGGTCTGCGGAAGAAACAATTGGTTTTAGTCGAGCTCTGAATTACACTTCAGAAATACGATGGGAAGGCAGGCAACAATGCAGCAGAACTTAGGTTAAAGCATTGCGTATATATAACACAGCACAGAGATTTACAGCATAATGTATGGTAACACAAACCTTATCTGGCTGAGAGAATGTACCAGCGTTGCAAGGAGTCCGGGGGTCCCATAATTTCACAGTCTGGTCCCAGCTCCCCGTCACCATAACATTTACCTCAGGGCAGAATTCTACACATCGAATGGGGGCGTCATGACCCCCAACAACAGTTTCTGCAAAAGAGACATTAACAAAATAGAAAATCAATAGAGCCTTGGGGCCAGGCATTCGTATGTTATAAAAGCATAGTACTGAACGTCACAAGGAGCTGTTCAGCTGCATCCTATCACATACCGGCTCCATGGGACACACCGGTCATACTGTATTACTTTATAGGTGATCAGTGTTTATATTCATGAATGGAAGCTGCCTAACTAATTTCTTGCTGAAGCACAAATCAATATTTTCCAGGCAGGAATTGAGATCACAAGAGCATTTTTGTGCTTTTACAGAGGAATCTTTCAGCAGAGTATATACCATAGTTTAACTTAGAAACCCCCAATAAAAAGTACGTCAAGTAATATTAATACATAGAAAAATGCACACAGAATGAGGTCAATCCAATTAGCCGTGAAGGGTGCTAGTTGCCGTTGCCATGGCATTAAAACGTTTGCAACGGTACTGTATCGCTCACCCCTCGTGGCCAACTTTCAGACCGAGCTCGCCCTATGGGGCTGCAACCAGTTGTGAGCGAATTCAGGCTGCCGTAAAGTGCAGCTGTGGCCATGCGGACGTGCATCCACAATGCATTTGTGAGCAATTGGATCAACCCCATAGCTGGGATTAGGTTATTCTGTAGACTATTCAATATAATTTAAGAAAGAAAAAAAAAAAAAAAAAAAGTAGTCACGATTTTTAGGCTTCATTTAAGCCCTTGTTACAGAACTCACTAGAGGACACAGGACCGCAAAATATAAATACTGTCACTTTAATAATATTAAGTATTTTATGCTCCTCCCTCTTACACACCCCATCCTTCCGGAATCTTCAATATTCTAACCAAGCCCCACAGGACAGACTGAAAACAATGAGAAGTAACTATTAAAACAAACACCCCCCCCCCCCCCCCCCCTAACTTAGGTCAACTTTTAACAGGGGAATTAATTGGATGGCTGGTAAGTGACCCTGATTGGATTAGTAAAAAGGTTTCATCAGAAGTAAAAAAATTCCCATCATCTCCATCATCCCATGAGGGTCGCTGGACAATAGAGACATGCCAGCTTACAACCATAACTGCAACACACTGAATTTGTAGGATCTTGAAAACGTACACAGAGGACCAGCAACTAACCTTAAACCATTGGTACCTTTTGGACATAGACCAGAGGCTTAATAGATGGTTTTGCCCACAGACCACCACTATCCACATGAAGGAAAAAAACAAAAAAACAAAAACACATTCTTCAGGCCATGAAAATGGAGACTAAAAAAAAATTAAAAAAAAGTTTTCCAAGTGAAAAACTTCAACAATTCTGTCTCATATGGTACAAAAGTGGGTTGTTGCAATGCAGTCAAATGCTAAACCTAAGTCCGAAGACATTACTGGAGGCAGTATGGAACTATTAACACACACACACATTTATTTTGTTTTACACACATACACAGGAAGAATCATCCTCTTCAGTTGAGTGTCTAACCATAGACCCAGAAAGACCACGCTGGGACCAAAATCAATGTCACTATTCTGGGGCTAATAGGCAATCACCTAAATAAGACAGACTCCAGAGTTTTTTCGATTTTTCGCCTACTTGCCAATCCTTGAACCAGAGGGCTCGGCAAACCAGGGCCACTGAAGCGGATCAGCATTCAAAGCTGCTTACCACGGATATTCAGACACCTCTCAGAGGTGTTCCGCCAAGGATTGCAATTCAAATATAGGTCTCTGGCTGTAAGCTTTTACACTACCTTGTGACCCAAGATAGAGGAATCGGGTGTCAAAGAAGCATCAGTCAATGGTGTCCACCATAGGAAGTTCCAGTTGACACAAAACATCGTTTAGCAAGA
This sequence comes from Taudactylus pleione, assembly GCA_031769625.1. Classification (NCBI taxonomy): domain Eukaryota; kingdom Metazoa; phylum Chordata; class Amphibia; order Anura; family Myobatrachidae; genus Taudactylus; species Taudactylus pleione. Next base: position 8,692,582 of record JAUIMM010000197.1, read on the forward strand.
CAAAAGTTATGACACCTGAAACCTGTGTTCATATATGACACACACCTCACAGAGCAATTGCTGGATTAGAAGAAAAGTGAATGCTTTCTTTCCTGCACATATTGATCCTTGCGATCCCAGATCATACCAGGCAAACTGCCCATACGTCATTATCCACACCCATCAAACCACAAAGAATCTTCAATGTCGGATTCCCCCACTACCTTACCTTCATCTTTGGCAGAGAACACAGGGACAGACTAGCACCGGGCTTCCAAAGGGCCCCATACATCTCCCAGCTGTTTAAAATGCCGATTGGCCAATCAGTCAGGGAATTTGTGAAATGCTTCATGTTAAAAATTCCTGATAGCGATCTGCAAATCAGTGAAATCCAACATGATGTATTTCTCAGATGCTCCAACCCTGGCTTCTGGGGAATCAGCCCAATACGTCGCAGATGTATGGTGGCCTGTAGTTGTCATGGAGTTATCTAGAATACCTTCTCAAGTGAGGACTAAACTTTTAACAGAATTTGCTAAATACTGCGCCTAAGCTGGGATGCCTTATCTATAGTCACTGTGGACCATACGGACACTTGAATGATCGCAGATACATAGCGTTTGCGCTACCCCCAACTGTCCCAGTCTCTGTAGTGTAGCAGTCTCGAGGACTATCTGAAGCCTTCCAACATTACGGCAACCCCTCCCTTTGGAAGGCGTACATCACTTATCTTGCTTCACTCCCAATGCAGTTACACTCTACCATTGGCGTGGAGGGGGGCATAAAATAGTACAAATGATTTAGTTAGGCCATGGGTCTTCAACCCGTGGCCCGCCAATGGTTAGTGTAGTGCAGACCGCACTACACAGAAAAACACACCGCCGTTGGCAGTGTGTTTTGGCAGCTGCAGTGTGTTTGTTTTGGCAGCCAATGAGTCAGACAGACTCTCACTGGCTGCTGCGCTCACTGCAGGAGCCGGGCTCATGAGCTCCACCTTCCGGCTCCTGCACTGGGTGATGAGAGAGACGTCATGACGTCTCTCCTATAGTGCAGAGCAGGCTGGGAGGACTCGTCATGCCGGACGGAGGAGCGGACAACGGCAGGTGCGGGGATTCAGGTATATGTGTTTTTTTGTATCTTTGTCCAATATATGTAAGAGGCACTGCATAGGGGAAACTACTACTGGGGGGGGGGGGGGGACCACTACAAGGGACAATACAGGGGGAACTACTACTGGAGGAACTGTATAAGGGGCACTGCATAGGGGGGACCACTACTGGGGGCACTACTGACAGCACTGCATAATGGGGACCACCGCATGGGGGAAGGACTACTACTGGGGCACTGCATAATGGGGACCACTACTGGGGGCAATGTATAAGGAGGGGGCACTGCAGAGGGGAGCAGTTATGGGACATAAGTGTTTACGGATGGGGGAAACTGACATAATTAATTGAGTGGGAGGGACAGTTATGGAGCAGAATTTTAATTGTGGGAGGAGGGGTGCCATTCTGGGAACTAATTAAAATTTTAGGAGGGGGCATTTATGGGACATAATTGTGTGAGGAGAGGGCAGGGTCTAAATACCGCAGGAAAGCTTAGTGCCCCTCGTGCTTCGTTGAATTTTTTAATGTGGCCCACACTGTCTCAAAGGTTGAAGACACCTGATTTAGGCCGTGAATAAAGATTCTATACCCCATGGTCCGGTGTCTTCCATGGCATATTTAAAAAAAAAAAAAAAAAAAAAACACACATAAACGTGTTGCAACCCATAGTAACCAGATGTTTGCTTCATGGCTGCCCACCATAGAGCTCTTCGAAAACTCCCACCCACAGAAGCCACACCAACACCTCCTCCCAACTTTCCCAATCTCCACTCATTCCTCTTCTTTCAGCTGTACCCCTCTTCCAGGTATAACATAGGCAATTCTTGTATTGCTTCCTTGCCTCTGTCAAGTATGTCCTGTTTTCACCACTGTGCTATGGATCCAGTTACATCTATATATAACAGATGTATGTTTGTTTGTTGACGAATATCTGCCACAGCTCTCAAGGTAAAGCAAAGTTATTTAGTACCAAAACAGTAATCTATTAGACCATATAGCGACAGAGTGACAAATCTTATATATAAAAATCATTGGTATATTTGTCTGTCTGGTTATGCATTCGAACACACCCCTGCACAGATTGGTATTAAATCAACGTGAGGTGGTCCAGTTGGATCCTGGCCAGGTTTTACGGGGTTTGGGTCCCGGTCGGACCTCCCATTGGTGTACGCTGGGCAGAACTTTGACCCAGGAAGCCTGTTCTGGGCCTTCCACTGGATGAACTTGGACAACATCACATAAAAAACTTAACTTGAAGATTTAAACCCGAGCAATGCCAGTTACTTCAGCTAGTATCTACTATAATTCAATTGTGTTCAAGTACTTTTTTTTTTCTAAATAATAATCTTGAGATTCTCATATCCAGAAAGTGTATTAGATCTCATTGTTTTGGATCAGTGTATAGCAAATATAATGTAGTAGTAAAACTTGGTACTGTAATAAATCTAGTACCAAACTTCCAGTCAAGCACCATAAAGTGGTCTCATTCCCTGCATGCACTGTCATTACTATAATTATGCTGTTTGAGATTCCAATCCATCAGATACCTGGGTGCCAATATGAGCATTATAATCACAGCCAATAGTTTCTCATTTGGATATTTGACATTAGTTTTTTTTTTTTTGGATGTATGAGCTATTATAATGCTAGTACCACTGTCATTGTGTTCTTGTTTCTGTACATACCTGGATGATCTATTGCTGCAACTACATTCTTTGGACAGCCGTATTAACGAATAGCGACATTGTATTACTGAAACCCTGCGCACAGTGGGATGTCTGTGCCATAAGTAAATAGTAGGATCTCAAACAGGACTGCATCATAAGTAAAAAACATTATGTCCGGGCATCTGCACAATCTATGGAAGTAGACAAAACCTGATGCTCCCTGCTTCATTATTTTTAATGTACAGAAAAAAAATACAACCATATAGACCTGAAGTAACAGATTGCTGTACTCAAACTTACCCCCATCTGTATTCAAGTCATGCATTTTTAACTGCTGATCCAAGCCCCCACTCCAGGCATGGGTAGGATCCTGCAAAACAATAGGAATAAATAAAATAATTAAATTCTTCTGAACTTTTTGTATTTAAAAAAATATACAAACAGACATCTGAAATAAAATCAAGATAAATGTTGAAACCTAGAAGTACATACGTAGAAAGCACAATCCAGGACAGGACCAGTGTGCGGGTACTTTAGCCTCATTGTATTTGCAGGAACATCATAGAGCCGGACAGAAGAGTCCCAAGAGGAGACCAGTAAGAACTGGGAGGTGTGTGGGCTGAACTTGACGGCAGATATTCCATCTTCAGGGGCTTGGTTTAGCTTATACTCATTGGACCCAGTCATCTAAAAGAAATGTCAGAGAATGGGGTATAAGTAGACAACTTCCATCGGACACATTCTCTAATGCCGCACCCACCTAGTGCCTACATACTGTATAATACCACCAGGTAAGTTCAACCATCATGACCAATTTGCCATTGAGGAAACAATGGTGTGTACGTCAGTCCCAACAATATTATTATTATCCTTTATTTATATGGCGCCACAAGGGTTCCGCAGCTCCTTACATAGTACATAAACATAGTGCACAAACATAGTACAGAGACATAGTACATAGACAGTTGAGCAGAACAAGAAAACAGTGTCATACAGTTTAAGACAATGCAAGACAAGTACATGGTATATAAACATTGCTGCAACAGAAGCAGGATGGCAAAAGTCACGGGTTAGGTGCTTTTGAGTATAGAGCAGATAATACAAGTAAAGAAAGGATAAGCACAAGAGGAAAGAGGGCCCTGCTCGTGAGAGCTTACATTCTAGAGGGGATGGGCAAACAGACAGGGGTGACACAGATGGGGTAGACAGTGAGCATTGGACAGAGGGTTAGGATGACAGATGGGTGGATTCCTATTTTACAGTATGTGTGGAAGTCATTTGAATTAAGATTTATGCCACTGACATTCTACTTTAAGAGGCAGTTTTTGTAGGTGTCTGTGGAAAGCCATGGCTATTATATCAGTTTACGTGAAGTCTGACGGGTAGCTGAAGCCACTTCATGAAGGCCTATTTAGAGAGTTTGGTTAACGTATAAACCAGCAGTCTCAGGTAAATGTAGAAATTGGTAAAAGTAGTTATTGTAAAGAGATAAGATGTAAAATAATAAGTTGTGATCAAGTGTGAATTCTATAAGGCACATTTATTGATTTGGAGGGTGATGGGAGACATGTGAGGTTTGCAGGATATTTATTCCATAGTATATCCGCTGTATGTGTGTGGGGCCTGGATTTGGTGATATGTCACCAGATAATAAAAGCAGAAGGATGGAGAAGTAGATATTGTTGTAGGTGTGTAAAAAATTTTTATAGTGACACAATGAGGCTGTAATAGTCAGTTTTTGATGAAAAGAAATCTCATTAGTTTTTAGAGGAGGTGAGTGACTCAATAGGGCGGCAGTGTGCCCAGAGAGGGGAGGTGCAGAGAGAGTTAGGGATGTTATATCCTTAGAGAAAATACAAAGGAGGGAGTTGCAATACATGAGCATCTTTCTGGGCACTGCCACATCATTTGCATATTGCCCGAGCACTTACCACGTCACGCATAAAAAGACAAAATGATCATAAATGAATTATGCAGTTCAAGTAACTTATAGCATGTCCCCACAGCCTTCCCTGTGCCTTTTCCACCAGCGGGGCGCAGTGTCCCTCGGGGAGATGAGGGAAGAATTGCGGTGACCGATCACCAGCGGGTAAAAAGACGCAGTGCGCATGGCATGTATTCACAATGAGGGGAAAGCTTGTGGAAAGTCCAGATCCTCCGTAAGTGTAGGATGACGTACCCGCGAGGCTGCGCCCTGCCCAAATTCAAGCAGGAATACTAGAAGGGTCCTAATTTTGGGCACCCAAACTGCTGTTTGGGTGCATTAACCAGGACTTTAGATGTGCTTAGCCATTTTATGCGGCTAGCCTCGGTCTGTGTGGGTGCGATATGTGCGGAAAAGCATAGGCGCCCAAAACATTTGAATATTGCCCCCACAATCTCCTGTCACTTTAGACTGGAGATTGGGTGCAAACAAACAAGTGAATTCCCTCCATAGACTGAAGGCAGCCACTGAGGCACCAGCAGTTAAGGACATCACAAAGACAAAAAGGTACAAAGTATCAAGTTTCCATGAATGAGAAGGCCCATCATATATTTTGGTTTGGCCCAGACAAAACACAGAGGAGTAAACTTTATATTCAAATAGACCTGAGCTGCCACCAGCATCTAACAGGTGCAATGACAGTCACAAGAGGAGCTAAACACAGAATAAAACACCATAATTGCAGAATTACCAGATATTAATAAGATGCAAGAAATTAAAAAATTGTCACCAAAACAAGGATGTCGTTTTCCAATAGACAGACATGCAAATAATCCAGTTTGAGATCAGTAGATTGTTTTCTCTGAAAGATGCAAGTAATCATTTTGAATCTTTATAATGAAGCCTGTTCTGGTGGCAACTATATTAATAAATAAGCAAGGAATGTCTTCCCTGTAACAAGATCTGTCACTAATTACTAAGTATTTTAACCTTCTAAATTACCAGAAACCAAGATTGGTTTAAAACAAGACATATGTCTTTAATAAGCAGAGGCCTCTATGAAGCCACTAATAAAATAAAAAAGACCCACTAACGCAACTCATTTCCTCTCGGATCAATAAAGTAATTATATACTACAGACGTTTAAATAAAAATATGCCAGTGGCTTCAAGCAAATTTAATTTCACAGATTCTCCTCTACAAAACAGCCTGCATAAACAGGACCATGTCAATTAACCCTGCTCTGTTCTAGAGATCTGCTGGTAATTGTGCTGTGCAGCAGCAGAGCCTTATTATATCAAAGGGTTTAGGCAGTTACCATAATGATACAGGTGCATTATGTTGACATTCAGCAGAATTAACAAACCAACAAAAAAAATCCACAATCAATTCACATTATAAAACTAAAATAATTTTTTTTTTTTTTTTCAAAGACCAAAATGATCTTATCAAGAGAAACAGATCACCTGTGAGTTTTTAATCTAAACTACTTATAAAATGGTAACAACCTCCCTAATGCAAGCTAATGAATGGCCGATACTTTTCTCTCCCCACCACACCTTTCTAAAAGATAAATCCACACGTTCATACATGCAAACAGAATTAAATGCTGGAATAGAAAAATAAACCATTGCTAATACCCCTTTTCCACCAAAATTCCGGGTCTGACCCGGAGTTGGAACAGGGTTCCTATACGGATCAGACCCGGAATTTAGCCGGCGCCGACTCGGGATATTCCCGAGTCGGCGCCGCTCACACAGCAGTCGGGTCTCCATAGACGCGGCTTTTCCGGTGTGAAAGTGGACGATTGGAGATGACGTCATCTCCAAGCGCCACTGAAGCCGGACCAATCGGCCGGCTTGCGGCGCACTGCAGGTCACCAAAACCCGGACTGCCGTGTTAAACACTGCTATTTACGTGGGTTGGATTGCCGGGTCACTCGACCCGGCGATCCAACCCTCACCCCTTTTACACCAAGGATCTGCCCGGGTTAACCCTGCAATAACCCGGGTTTTAGCTCCGGTGTAAAAGGGGTATTAGTAGGTGTTCTTACTCGCTGCCTCCTATTATATAACAATCCCTCCATCACTCATTCTATAGAGAAAAATATAAGTACAGTGTTCCCGCTAGGCTGTTTAAGTGGGACGCCACGCCCTGACCTATTTCTAAAGGGCAGAAAGCACCCTGCCCTCCAGCGTCGTGCCCCACTGAAACAGCCTGCGGGTTCTGTTCTCCACCCGTGGGCCGCAGTGTCCCGCGGGCGGTGAAAACGGCAAAGCAACTGTCACCGCCGGAGAATAGATGCCATGCGCATGCGCCCAGCATTCATTCACAGTGACCAAGGCACTTGGGGGCAGCCCGGTAAGTCCGTAAGTGCCGGGAACGTCCCCCAGAGTGACGAAAAGGGGACGCTTCACAAAGACACGCGCCCTTTCCAATGACCACATCCCCTTTTTGGGCGCAAGCGTAACAGTGACCTTGCTCTAGGTCCGGCGCCCTGCCTGCCGCCGAACCTAGAGTGAACGAACACACACGAGAATATGAAATATATAAATATATATATATATATATATATATATATACACACATACATACACACATATATATATATATATATATACACTGATCTAAGAGCTCGGTATTAATTACTGATCACAGAACCAAATGCAGTGTGGTCGGGGGGGGGGGGGCACAGCTTGGGAAGAGATAAAGGGATATATGTACTAAGCTTTGGGGGCCCATTTATTAATAATCGCAAAGCGACCTGGGCCTGACATTACCGCATTGCAACATGCGACCATAGCGTCTAGATGTATGATTCGGTACATGCAGGGTCATGGGCTCTGAAAGGAGTCTGTTCCTGTGATGTGACCGTAGAGCTGCCGGGGGTGCTGCGCACGCGTAATCACACTGACTGCACATGCATGGCCCCCTCTGTCAGCTAATTATGCAGGGTGTAGCCCATAGGCTACAGTGGCCAACGCCATCTTTAGCTGTGGGGGACAATATCCAGGATTCATCGTAATCTGGCAGCATCACATCCCCACAGAAACCTATAGGGGAAGCGGCTGCCAGCGGGAATGGAAGGATCACAGAAGGTATTGGAGATACCTGCTGCGGTCCCTCCTTCATACATCCGGGGGAAACTTAATATTTGTGGTTAACCCCCGAAAAAGGATGTTTTTTTGTGGATAGAACCTCAAATATAGAATAATAAATGAGCCCTTTGAAGAGAGATCAAGCACCAACAATCAGCTTCTAACTGCCATTTTTCAAACACATCCTGTAAAGTGACAGGAGCTGATTGACTGGTACTTTATGTCTCAGGAGGGTGCGAGCAGAAATCCTGTAGTCTAACTTAACAGCACGGTCAATTGAATAGCTCCAGGAACTCCTTCCTGGGGTTATACAACATCGTTGAATTGAACTGCTCCCATAGAGGCCCAACACTCTTCAATTGTCAACTAAATTGGCAGATCAAATCTACATTATGTGGCCAAAAAGTATACCAGAATGTAATAAATAAAAAACTACCTTAAGTTCATAAAACAAGTGTCAGATCCGATAGGATATACACAACCTGCTGGGAAAGAAGTGTTCACACTAATAATGGTCAGGTGTATTGCCTTAAGTATTAGTGCACCTGAACACCACCATAACAGCAGGTAAAAGGCGTGGTATCCATTGAGGGGTGATTACCACCATGTCCTTGCATAATACCTGCTGCTACAATCATAGGAGCTAAATATATAAAATTTGTTCTAATTAAATAAATTGTGTAATGCAATAATAGCTTTACAAAACACATGCGGAGGACACAACTTACTAATGGTACATTGCCTTTAATCACTTAACTGACAAATTTCCAAAACGGCTTTAATTAGGTCAAGAACATCCAATCAAACTATCCCACATGATTTTATTTATAAATATATATTTATTTTTTAAAGAACACATTATCAATTTTTATTATATCGGTCACCGATATATCAGACTATCAATGTTCAGAACATCGCAGCTTTGATTTCCCCAGAGGCTGCTCGTCTGAGCAGCCGCCAGTTACACACTGGGGGGGTGGTCCTGCCATGCTGACCAATCAGCAGTGTTCAGCAGCATGGCAGTCACTAGGGGGTGTGAAGGGATTCAGAGGGCCAGAAGGTCTCTCTGCTATTGGTGGCTGCTGAAAGTGTGTCTCCCGGCAGCCGCCCACTGTGCATTTGACAGGTTGCCTTCTCTACGCTGGTAGTAAACACAAGTGAGGGGAGTCACAGGCAGCCATGGGGGACAGTCTCTGATAAGTCTGTTATAGTGTTCACACCAGACCAGGGGGAAGAAAAAGGGATGTGGTGGACTGGGGAGGGGGCGTGTCCTAGTGACCCATCTCCAATTTGTCACTCTAGGGGGTGTGCCCAGCAGTTACAGGGGTGCTGGGCTTCCCCCAAGCTCTCCCCTCACTGAATAGGTGCCGTGCGCAGGCATCTATTCACCTGGTGGCGATCAGAAAACGCAACATTCCTCACCCATGGTGCGGACAGCACAAGGTAGGCTGTTTTAGTGGGCCGACGCTGTAATGGCAGGGCGCATTTTGGCACTTTAAAATATGGCTGGGCGCGCGCCCCACTAAAACAGCCTAGTGGGAACACTACGTAAGAGTTGGGAGCACACAGTCTGAAAGAGAGGACGTCCCTCTTTTACCTATGTGCCCATAAGAAGAATGTGTGATGATCATATACATTTAAAAACCCCTAGACTGCAGAAAGAAGTTGCGTCCAGGGATGGAGAAAGATCTCCCCCAAACTGGCTTAAAAAAAAAAAATAAGGGACACAGATATTAGATAAAGGTGTCCCCTCAGTACTTATTGCCTGGTAACCACCAGACAATATACACTGCACTATGGAAAATGTTATCTATATATGGAGAAGGGAACCAAATGTGCCCCCATCAGGCTGCACGGACAGAATAATGGTTAGCATTACTGCCTCACAGCACTGAAGTCTTGGGTTCGATTCCCACCATGTCTCTAACTGTGTGGAGTTTGTATACTCTCCCTGTGTTTGCGTGGGTTTCTGCTGGGTACTCTGGTTCCCTCCCACACTCCAAAAATAAACCGGTACAGTATTTGACTCACAACAAAAAAATATCCCTAGTGTGTGCATATGGTAGGAAACAGATTGTAAGCTCCACTGGGGCAGTGACTGATGTGAATGGCCAAAAATATTCTCTGTAAACCACTGCGGAATGTGTACGCGCTATATAAAAATTACTGGTAATAATAAATGGATGGTAGTGTTTGAAAGTGGAGTTTCCTCTTTCATAAGATATACCCGTTTAGTAACTGAAATGTCTGTCTGGTTCTCCATTGTAATCTCTTTGCCATAATGCCCTTGACACACTTTTTCCATATAGGACTAGAGTTGGCCTAAGGGGGCGATTACATTTTTTAATCACTCCCGTCTAAAGTGACTGGGAGCTATTTAATGGTCTTGAGCTGCCAGTCCTGAGGTTGCACTTATCGCGGATATCCAGTCACACCCTCCTGAGGTGCAAGCACAAATCTGCATAAAGTAGGGCTTTGGGGCTGGTCACACCTAAACTGCAGTGTGCCCGTCGTTTAGCACAGGAAACGCCACTTAATGCGGCTAATCCCGTGCATTAGGTCGCAAGAAAGAATGCAGCTATCGCAACCAGCACGGTGCTTGTCATGCAAACAAATTAATAGCTCACATAGGGGAAGATTCAATTCAATGCAATGCTGAATAGCCCCGGGAATCAATTGACCACGATGTTAAGCCCAACTAGAACTACTAAAGTTGGAGAACGCCGGATACCGTGCCTTAAGCTGGGTGTTTAGTCGCGTTAACCTGCATTCTCAGACTAAAGTGCCGGGTGCGATGCTGTTAGTGCCGCTCTAAGCCGGAAGGGAGGGTGCGAGCAGAAATCCTCTAGTCAGACTTAACAGTGCGGTCAAATCCTTCCCGAGGCTATTCAACATTGCGCTGAATTGAATCGCCCCCTAAAGAGCAGACAGTGCAATGAGACAGTTGGGGACAGGCAAGGCATTGCTGGTGTGACCCATACGGAGGATTGGTGTCCTCAGAGTGCAGAAGAAGGATGGCTCTAAAGAAGGTACCTCCAACCAATCCGACTTTTGGATTGGCAAATCCTTCCTAATCTGTAATAAATATTTAACAGCCATACAATAAAATTCACACACATTGGGCTCAATACCATTCAACGCAAATTGAATAGCATCAGGAATGAGCTCCCAGAGCCATTCAATTCAGTACACTGCTAAGCCCGACTAAGGATTTCTTCTCGTAACCCTCCTGGGATGAGAGCAGAAATCCGACAAGAGTACAGGTGCAATGTTGTTTTCTGCCCTTAGCGCGGCAGAAACAGCATCTCGCCAGGAAGTTTCGTTGGAGAATGCCCGTTCTCGCGACTAAACACCCTGTTTAAGGCGCAAGGGGCGGGAGAACAGGCATTCCCCGACCTAACAGCGTGCAGAATTGAATAGCCCCGGGAGCTCCTTCCTGGCGCTATTCAATTTGCGTTTAATTGAATCGAGCCCATTAGAGACAACCAGCGAGTTATGCTGGTCATATACTAGTACGACCAGTATAAGATGGGATTCATGTTACGATTTCCCTTGAACTCTCCGGCAGTCCCGGTTGCACGATTGACACATGATGTACATACGATCGATCTGCAGTTTAGGAGAGAAAGTCACTGAAAGAACATGCACTTCTTCAAAATTTCACTCACATGACGCCAGTCGGTCGCACGATGCATTGCATGCACAAATACACGGCACAATATGCATACGATTATGATAGATAATATGGACTGCACATCTGATCATACGATACAGTTTAAAAGCGGCGGGAGGGCGCATCGGATCGTATCCTACCTATATACTACACGATTTCCACAGGATTCATAGTACGACAGGTCTAAAATCGGGCAATCAGCCCAAAATCACACTAATGTATGGCCAGCATTACTGTTTTTTTTTTTTACTAGAATGTGCAATAAAGCAAAGTTATGATAACCAAAACAGAATTGAACTGTATGGTATGTAGGCTACAGTATTTATGCACTCAGCCCCAAATCACTGGTGTGATGATACACTAGATCAGTGGTTCTCAAACTCTGTCCTCACGACCCCACACAGTTCACATTTTCCAGGTCACACAGCAGGTGCACGTATTAATAACGGTGCATACACTCGTAACGATTTTGGAACCAACAATTTTCTGTCAGATTTTCCCTTGAGAAAGTGAACGATTTTTGAAGTCTAATGAATGATTTTTACAACGAAGAAAGTTCCTTCCCTTAATGAAAATCGTTATGTTGGACAGTCTGAAATGGACAATGAATGATAACTACAGACGGGAGCACGCTTGACCGATTATCGTTCGTCATAACTCAGAAACTGACCGATTTTTTTGAACGATTAGGTAGTTAACATCAAATCGTTCAAAAATATCGTTACGTTTATGCGCACCTTAACGGACACATTTTAAAAGATTCACAGGTGGAGCTAATTATTTCACTTGTGATTCTGTGAGGAGACCTGGAAAACATGCACTGTGTGGGGTCCTGAGGACAGAGTTTGAGAACCTGTGTACTAGATATAGTTAACTACTTTTGAAAGGGTGTTAGTTACTTGTTATAGGGATGTCACCTGACTCTACCCACATAGGTTTTATTATCATGGTCTACCGGTCTCATCGGTGGCCAGTCAGGCCTGTCTGTTTAGGAAGGCCACCTTGTTGTCTGTGTGAGCATTATAGCACTAGTCACACATGCCTGATGGTGAGCTGCAGCAGAACTCTCGGGAAGGGGATTTGGATCAGCACTATAAGCTCCCAGTGCTCAAGAAAGTGACAAGTGAGCGGGATGAAGTGGCAGCACCCCTATAGCTAACAAGTAGCAGATGTTAAGCTGCCCATATACTGCATGATAATCCAAATGACTGCTCTGAATGATTATCATTCAGTGTATGGACCTGAACAGCCTCAAAAGTTCTGAATCATTTGGTGATCAAACCTTTCGGAACCACCTGACTGTTATTCAGTCAACTTCATGCTGTGAATGACACCTCCATGTGTCATGCCATGTATGAAGGTGGTGGAATTGGCTGTCGCTCCTCCCCTCGTCCATGTCGGATGCACTATAGCGCAGTCTACGGCCAGACTTATTTAAATGGTTAAAGACAAACTAGTCTTCTGCACTACTCTCACACTAGAAAGAAACAACAAATTAAATTAAAACAAGTCAGCCATTATACAGCAAGTGATTGTGAAGGTGGCACTGATCAGTATGCACATTTTCACCATGGTCGCTGTGACTGATAGTAACCTGCTATTCCTGATTGCCCATTAAGCCCTCACCCCACTGACTCCGTAAGGGCTGCACTGATAATATGAGGCAAGATATGGTAAAAATGAGCTGAGTTTTTGTCTATTATTCCAGATAACACTTGCTTTTCTCTGACAGCCTTATAGGGAGCAGCTGACAGGAAGACTACGGTGCCCTTGTTATCTTTCCTTCTTCATTTTATGTAATCACAGATTCATAGTAACTATCTTTATTGCCTCACACCAAGGCCCTATCTGTGTGGCAATTGTATGTTCTCCCCATGCTTGCAAGGGGGTCCCTAAGGGTGCTCTGGTTTCCTCCCACACTCCAAAAACATACCAGCAACATACTTGGCTTCTGACAATAGTAATCCTGGTGTGAATGCGATAGGGACTATAGATTGTAAGATCCTGGGACTAATGTCTGAATATTCCCTGTACTGCGCTGCGGCATATGGGGGTAAATCCCATTACATGCAAAGGGTGCGAGTTGCCACTGCAACGACATTAACACACCGGCATCGGACTCACACCCAGCTCCAAGCCCAATTTCGCTTTATTTTGCTCTGAGCCCTATGGGACTGCGACCACTTTTAGGCGAATCCAGGCTGCCATCAACTGCGCCCGTTGTGGTGATGACTCGCACCGGCGAGGGCATTGCGTGGAATAGGATTGGCGAGGGCATCGCGTGGAATAGGATTGGCCCCCCCCTGTGTGAGGTATATAAATAACTGATCACAAATAAGAGAGGACAGTAGTCTGGTGCTCAGCTGCTGTGACACTACAAACACTGGCAGGGCATGCTGGGACTTGTAGTTCCTCTCACCACTCTGCGTGACACGTGGTGCCCAGGAGCACTATATACCATATGTAGCCAGGGCCCTGCATCGTGTACTAGTATCTGTGTACACAGAGGGCCTTCAGGCAGGGACCATGACAATATATATGGAGAGCACATAGTGAGAAGCGGAAGCTCCACATGACAATGGCCCGGGAACAGGCAAAGGTCCGGAGCTGGCCTGCTGTACACAAGGTAGATACATACACACACCGAGTACACCGCCCGCCTCCTCTCACACAGCTCCCCTGCCCGCACAGCCCGGGACACCCGCTTACCGTGCCGCCTGTCTCCGGAATCCTCCCGATCTCTCTTCTCTCTGCTGCCAGGATCCGTTTCAAACGGACTCACGTTCGGCACCTCACAGCAACGGGCTTCCCAACTGGCTGGTTTGAACACGCGATCTTTCCTTCCATTGGCTGGCAGACAGATACGGGCAGGAAAAGGCGGGTGTAGGCCGCCGGAAATGTCTACGTCATTGGTTGATTGGCCGACCCCAGTCCGCCATGTTGTGGATGGCAGCATATTATTTGGGGGGCTTCTAGATGATTAATAGCAATGTTAGCTGGCAGTTTGCGGTGGAAGCACCTAAACATGTTGATTTAGCTTACATTCCAACCTGTTTTATTCCTAAACGTACTGGCTCTGGTTTAGTGACCCCCTACACCCTTTAACATGGCCAGTGCCCCTAGTTGGGACCTTTCTTTGGCAGTGGGGTGCCCAAGGAGGCAGAGATTAATAAGATCAAGAAAATGGCAAGCACCCCATAGGGACAAAAGTTATCCTCACAAACACTGATAAACTTGGTATATATGTCATGTTTAGGACCACCCTGCATCCTTTGTGAAGTGAAATGCTCTGACAAGACTTCATATGCACATTCCACTCTGCGCAAAACGCTCTCTTACCCCTTTCTGAATAATATTATAAGTATAGCGCCTCAAGGGGTCCGCAGCGCCTTACAAAGTGCATATGCAGAAATGGTGCAAACATAACAAGAAAAAAGTCCAAAAGACTTAGGCCCTCATTCAGAAGCGGTCGCAAGAAGCGATCGCTCTCTCTGAATGAGGGTGGCCGCTTCTTTTTTTTAGTGCGGCCTCCTGGTTACCACCAACAGCTTAGCGACCGACCAGGGTGATGGTCGCGATGGTCAAGACCATCGGGGCTTGCAACGAGACCTTAAGGTTGGGTCTCGGCAACCGCAAGCCCCAGGGAGCTTCCTGCTCTGATCGAGCAAGAACCTCCCCACTGACATCACTGCTGATGTCAGTGCAGGCCGCCCACAAAACGGCAAACGTTCCGTCGACAGCCGGCCCTTTTGTAGTGATCTCCAGAGAGAGAGTGTGGCCGCTGTGCGTGCGCAGGACCAAAACATCGAGCTGGTTACAAGCGCTCAGCGCTTGCGACCGACTCTGAATGAGGTCCTTAGTCCGGCATTTAATAAGAGGTGAAAAGACGCGATCAGCGAAAAAGTTTTGCCGATGCGATGTTCTCGCCTCATTCGCCTGTTTGTATGCAAAGTTATCGTGTACCTTCACAATGCGTGCTCCCGCTTTTCTTCCTATTCAATTGCAAAACAGGCGAAAACGCAGATGTGCGAATGTCGAGACTAGCGAAAAGGACTGCTTTTTTTGGCGGAAATCAGTCTGTACTCCAAATAAAGCCTAAGTGACCCTGGTAATCAATATAGAAGTGTATTAATAGCTCTAATAAAAGTATTTTGTGTACCTAAAATGAGTCAATGGGCTGTTATATGCACTTTTGCATTAGTGTGGAAAAATTAGATAAAGCTATATTTTTGGTGTTAAAAAAAATGTAGTTTAATTGGGGGTATATTAAAATAGGTACTAGTATATTTTTGTGTTAAGTGCATTATAAAATACTTTTAAAAAAATGTAATCTTTCATGGACAAACATCATCTCCCATGAACTTTCCATGGACGTCATGAAAGATGACGTCCATGGAAGACTTTTGTCCATGGAAGATGATGTTTGTCCATGAAAGATGACGTTTTGCCTCTTTCTGAGACCCGATTTTTGGAGGGAAAAATCCGAACTCGGCGTGCAAACTCGAACCTATCCGAGCCTGCACATCTCTAGTTACAAGCAGATCCCTGGGTCCAGGGGCGCCCACACCGCACACTTTGCGCCCATTTCTTCATGTACCTCTCCCAAGTCCTACTTCTGCAAATCACTGGTAATCTGGAGCAGTGTCCATTTTCCTGGCGTTTTGCGCATGCACAGTCATTACCAGGAAAATGTCCGCCGCGCCTTTTTCCCGAGATTTACTCTGACACCTACAGTATTGTCACAGTGTCCATTCAGTGTCCAAAGTAACCAATGCTGTGTCAGGCCACCATATTGTTTGGGCCTGCGGGAGCTGTTCCTGGACTAAGGGGCAGTGGGCACTTGAAACATTTTTATGCTTGGTAATGGGCATATGGATATAGTGTACATGTGGAGTACTGATTATTTGTAACAAGTATTAAATAATTATATACCTATTACAATAACATACCTCCCAACCATTCCAATTTCAGCGAGACAGTCCCAAGCTTAGGGCTAAGTCCCGCCAGTACGATTGGGACTGCATTGTTTCGATCTATGCTGCACCTCTTTACTGGTGCGTGTGGACGTGAAATGGTGAATGCGGAGGGCTGGAAGGGAGAAGAGGCAGGGAGAAGGGCCAGCCTAGCACTGTAGACCCCTTCAGAAGTGGCATGGCCTTTCTGTGATGAGACCGCCATGACATCATGACATACTCCCCTCTTATGATCCATGCTCAGAATATGTTGGGATGTATACAATAAGGCCTGCCCCCACAGTACTCTTGATGGGTATGTCTGAAATAAAGCCTGCCCCCACAGTGCTCTTGATGGGTATGTATGAAATAAGGCCTATCCCCACAATGCTCTTAATGGGTATGTATGATATAAGGCCTACCCCCACAATGCTCTTGATGGGTATGTATGAAATAAAGCCTGTCCCCACAATGCTCTTGATGGGTATATATGAAATAAGGCCTAATACCACACAGTGCTCTTGATGGGTATGTATGAAATAAGGCCTGCCCCCACAGTTCTCTTGGTGGGTATGCATGGAATAAGGCCTGCCCCCACAATGCTCTTGGTGGGTATGTATGGAATAAGGCCTACCCCCACAGTGCTCTTGATGGCTATGTATGAAATGGATTGGTATGTAATGCCGGTGGCTGTTTAGCCGCTGGATCAAATACCGACAGCGGCAGCCCGGCGGGTCGATATCTCGCCAGGGAAAGGTAAATAACTTAACCCTCCCCTTTCCCCCTAATCCTAACCCTCCTTTAGGGGTGCCTAACCCTAATCTCCCCCCTTAGTGCCTAACCCTAACCTCCCCCCAGGGGTGCCTAAACTTAACCCCCCCTCCCCGCACCCTAAACCTAACCCTCCCGAGGGGGTGCCTAACCTTAGCCTCTCCCCTAGTGCCTAAACCTAACCACCCCTTCCCCTAGCCTAACCCTAACCTTCCCCGAGGGGGTGCTTAACACTAAGTCCCCCCAGGGGTCCCTAAACCTAATCCCCCATCCCCGGGCTAAGTGTTCTACTTATCCGTCAGAGGATGTTCGGGATGGCAGGGGTCGGTCTTCCGGCGTCGGGATTAAGATAGGTGTCTGCATTTCGATGTGTATCTTAAGTCCCTTGTCAGGCAAGACGAGTCGGGATTTAGACCGGCAGCATCGCATCCGCCGGTCTATTAACTACATCCCGTATGAAATAAGGCCTGCCCACAATGCTCTTGATGGGTATGTATGAAATAAGGCCTGCCCCCACAGTGCTCTTGATGGGTGTGTATGAAATAAGGCCTGCCCCCACAGTGCTCTTGATGGGTATGTATGAAACAAGGCCTGCCCCCACACACTGCTCTTGATGGGTGTATACAGGGGTGCCGAGAAGGGGAGGGAGCGGGTACTAATTACCCGTGCCCAGGCTTGCTGGAGGGGCCCGTCGGGGGCCCGGGTCCGGCACCGCTCCTCCCCCCTCTTACATCACAGCAGCCCAGCACACGCTGCTGTGTGCTGGGCTGCACTTGAAGACTGCTCGCGGCTGCTAAGAAGCAGTCACAGCAGTCTCCTATGCCAAGCTGATCGCGCCCCCCACTGGTTATGTGCCGGGCTGAGGGGGCTCACTGCGCCTGCCTTGCCAGCGCGTAGCACCGAAAAACTTTTTATAAAAAAACCTAAGGTGGAGTGGCCACTCCTCCCGCGATTAGACCACGCCCCTTTTTTTACCAGCGCCCAGTGCGGCTCTTGGCGGGCCTGGGTATATATGAAATAAGGCCTGCCACCACAATGCTCTTCATGTCTATCCGTGCAGCCTCCATTTGATAAATGGTAGGCTGATTCCCAACTTTCATTCCATTGAACGGCAGTGACAAATATGTCGGAGTTAACTAACATTTGCCAGTATGGCGCTAGGATCTTGCGGTGAAAGCAAGAAAAGTAAATTAAGCAGGCAGCATCTGAAAACCCATGTGCAAAGCAAACACTCCAAACTGTACGTGCAAATAGTAGTGGCTATGAAATCGTTAGAACAAATGGGTCCTATTCCTATGATTGTTTACATGTTTCTTCTACTACTTATAAACCTTAGTAGACGCATTTATTTTGCTACCAGTGGGTAAGGGACTTTAGGCTACCAGCCAACTTGTGCAACGTATTTTGTAGGGACAGTAGAAATGCATGTCAGATGTATAGGTTTTATATTTGCTTTTGGTATACATTTTACCAGCATTTTACATATATTATGTTTGCAAATGGACTAAAACACTGCAAACACACTGACATGGAACAAGAAGTGTTTGAAATAATGCAAGGCAAGAATGGATTCACTGGACCAAGGTTATGTATAGGGGTGAGCGGGTTCGGATTTCTGAAATCCGAACCCCCCCGAGCCCCCCCGATCCGAGTCCGATCCGAGTCAGGCTCGACTTTTCCCGCCTGACTCGGATCTGACATCGAGGCAAAACGTCATCATCCCGCCTTCCGAGTCTCGCGGGTTTTGGATCCTATATAAGGTACCCGCGTCGGCGCCATTTTCTCACTCGGCTGTGGACAGTGAAGAGGGAGGGTGGGAGTTAGTGCTGTGTAGTGTAGTGTAGTGTAGTGCTGCTGTTGTCCACTACTTCAAAGTCCATAGGGGCTGGCTGTGTTGTGCTGTGCTGCTGTTGTTAATAGGGGCTGTGTCCACTACTTCAAAGTCCATAGGGGCTGGCTGGACTGTGTTGTGCAGTCAGTTCCAAAGTCCTGTGCAGTGTCCCAGTCCTAAAGGGGTGCTGTAGTGTTGTCCAGGGGGTGCTCTGTCCATCAGGGGTGCTCCCCCCAAGTGCTAAAAAAATAATATATTTTCTGTGTTTGTGAATTGTGTGCGCAGTAGCCGCACGTGCATCAACAAAGTAGTGCCAAGCGTGCGCCTGTGTCATAAGTAAAGGGCCGGCTGGCTTGACCGTTAAGGGTGCTGTAACCCCCGAAAGTACACTCCAGTCCAAACCAAAAAAAAAATTATTTTCTGTGTTTGTGAATTGTGTGCGCAGTAGCCGCACGTGCATCAACAAAGTAGTGCCAAGCGTGCGCCTGTGTCATAAGTAAAGGGCCGGCTGGCTTGACCGTTAAGGGTGCTGTAACCCCCGAAAGTACACTCCAGTCCAAACCTAAAAAAAAATTATTTTCTGTGTTTGTGAATTGTGTGCGCAGTAGCCGCACGTGCATCAACAAAGTAGTGCCAAGCGTGCGCCTGTGTCATAAGTAAAGGGCCGGCTGGCTTGACCGTTAAAGGGTGCTGTAACCCCCGAAAGTACACTCCAGTCCAAACCAAAAAAAAATTATTTTCTGTGTTTGTGAATTGTGTGCGCAGTAGCCGCACGTGCATCAACAAAGTAGTGCCAAGCGTGCGCCTGTGTCATAAGTAAAGGGCCGGCTGGCTTGACCGTTAAGGGTGCTGTAACCCCCGAAAGTACACTCCAGTCCAAACCTAAAAAAAAATTATTTTCTGTGTTTGTGAATTGTGTGCGCAGTAGCCGCACGTGCATCAACAAAGTAGTGCCAAGAGTGCCCCTGTGTCATAAGTAAAGGGCCGGCTGGCTTGACCGTTAAAGGGTGCTGTAACCCCCGAAAGTACACTCCAGTCCAAACCAAAAAAAAATTATTTTCTGTGTTTGTGAATTGTGTGCGCAGTAGCCGCACGTGCATCAACAAAGTAGTGCCAAGCGTGCGCCTGTGTCATAAGTAAAGGGCCGGCTGGCTTGACCGTTAAAGGGTGCTGTAACCCCTGAAAGTACACTCCAGTCCAAACCAAAAAAAAATTATTTTCTGTGTTTGTGAATTGTGTGCGCAGTAGCCGCACGTGCATCAACAAAGTAGTGTCAAGCGTTCGCCTGTGTCATAAGTAAAGGGCCGGCTGGCTTGACCGTTAAGGGTGCTGTAACCCCCGAAAGTACACTCCAGTCCAAACCAAAAAAAAAATTATTTTCTGTGTTTGTGAATTGTGTGCGCAGTAGCCGCACGTGCATCAACAAAGTAGTGCCAAGCGTGCGCCTGTGTCATAAGTAAAGGGCCGGCTGGCTTGACCGTTAAGGGTGCTGTAACCCCCGAAAGTACACTCCAGTCCAAACCAAAAAAAAAATTATTTTCTGTGTTTGTGAATTGTGTGCGCAGTAGCCGCACGTGCATCAACAAAGTAGTGCCAAGCGTGCGCCTGTGTCATAAGTAAAGGGCCGGCTGGCTTGACCGTTAAGGGTGCTGTAACCCCCGAAAGTACACTCCAGTCCAAACCTAAAAAAAAATTATTTTCTGTGTTTGTGAATTGTGTGCGCAGTAGCCGCACGTGCATCAACAAAGTAGTGCCAAGCGTGCGCCTGTGTCATAAGTAAAGGGCCGGCTGGCTTGACCGTTAAGGGTGCTGTAACCCCCGAAAGTACACTCCAGTCCAAACCAAAAAAAAAAATATTTTCTGTGTTTGTGAATTGTGTGCGCAGTAGCCGCACGTGCATCAACAAAGTAGTGCCAAGCGTGCGCCTGTGTCATAAGTAAAGGGCCGGCTGGCTTGACCGTTAAGGGTGCTGTAACCCCCGAAAGTACACTCCAGTCCAAACCTAAAAAAAAATAATTTTCTGTGTTTGTGAATTGTGTGCGCAGTAGCCGCACGTGCATCAACAAAGTAGTGCCAAGCGTGCGCCTGTGTCATAAGTAAAGGGCCGGCTGGCTTGACCGTTAAAGGGTGCTGTAACCCCCGAAAGTACACTCCAGTCCAAACCAAAAAAAAATTATTTTCTGTGTTTGTGAATTGTGTGCGCAGTAGCCGCACGTGCATCAACAAAGTAGTGCCAAGCGTGCGCCTGTGTCATAAGTAAAGGGCCGGCTGGCTTGACCGTTAAAGGGTGCTGTAACCCCCAAAGTACACTCCAGTCCAAACCAAAAAAAAATTATTTTCTGTGTTTGTGAATTGTGTGCGCAGTAGCCGCACGTGCATCAACAAAGTAGTGCCAAGAGTGCGCCTGTGTCATAAGTAAAGGGCCGGCTGGCTTGACCGTTAAAGGGTGCTGTAACCCACAAAGTACACTCCAGTCCGAACCAAAAAAAAATTTATTTTCTGTGTTTAGCCGCACGTATATATCAAATCGATATAACATAAATGGAGGACCAAACTTTCTCCGATAAAAATAAAATAGAGAAAGATCAAGAACCACTTCCTCCTAGTGCTGAAGCTGCTGCCACTAGTCATGACATAGACGATAACATGCCATCAACGTCGTCTGCCAAGGCCGATGCCCAATGTCATAGTAGAGGGCACATACAATCCCAAATGGCAAAGTTCAGGAAAATGACCTTGAAAAAGACATTTAAATCAGCTGAAGAGAAACGTAAACTTGCCAATATGCCATTTACGACACGGAGTGGCAAGGAACGGCTAAGGTCGATCCCTAGTATGTTCATGACTAGTGGTTCAGCTTCACATGACGATGGAAGCACTCCTCCCACTAAAAAAATCAAAAGAGTTAAGCTGGCAAAAGCACAGCGAAGAACTGTGCTTTCTAAGAAGATATCACAAATCCCCAAAGAGAGTCCAAGTGTGGTGGTGGTTGCGATGCCTGACCTTCCCAGCACTGGACGGGAAGAGGTGGCTCTTTCCACCATTTGCACGCCCCCTGCAAGTGCTGAAAGGAGCACCCACAGTCCACTTGCTGATATGCAAATTGAAGATGTCACTGTTGAAGTACAACAGGATGAGGATACTGGTGTAGCTGGCGCTGAGGAGGAAGTTGGCGAGGAGGATTCTGATGGTGATGTGGTTTGTTTAAATCAGGCTCCGGGGGAGACAGTTGTTGTCCGTGGGATGAAAAAGCCCATCACGGTCATGCCTGGGCAGAAGACCAAACATTCCACCTCTTTGGTCTGGCAATATTTCTATCCAAATCCGGACAACAACTGTCTTGCCATATGTACCATATGTAAAGGTGAAATAAGTAGGGGTAGGGACGTCAACCACCTAGGAACATCCTCCCTTATACGGCACCTGCAGCGCGTTCATAAAAAGTTACTGTCAAGTTCAGAAACTTTGGCTCAGACCGTAAGCAGTCCAGGGACACCTAAATCCCGTTGTCCTGTTGTATCCAAGCGCCTGCAAACCACACCGTCAACTCCCTCCTCGTCAATTTCCTCCTTAGTCAGGATCGGAAGTAGTCCTGCAGGCCATATCACTGGCATGACTGACTCTCCTATCCGGGATTCCTCCGGAGGATCCTGCATTGCTACGCCTACTGCTGCCGCTGCTGCTGCTGGGAGTCGTTCATCATCCCAGAGAGGAAGTAGGAACACCACTACTTTTACTAAACAATTGACCCTCCAACAGTCCTTAGCGAGGAGGATGAAGTACGACAGCAGTCATCCTGAAGCAAAACGTATAACTGAGGCCTTGACTGCTATGTTGGTGTTAGACGTGCGTCCGGTATCCGCCATTAGTGCAGTGGGATTTAGACAATTGATGGAGGTAGTGTGTCCCCGGTTCCAAATCCCGTCTAGATTCCACTTCACTAGGCAGGCGATACCGAGACTGTACAGAAACATCAGAAAAAGTGTCCTCAGTGTCCTGAAAAATGCCGTTGTACACAATGTCCACTTAACCACGGACATGTGGACAAGTGGAACAGGGCAGACTAAGGACTATATGACTGTGACAGCCCACTGGGTAGATGTATCACCTTACGCAGCAACAGCAGCAGCGTCACCAGTAGCAGCATCTCAGAAACGCCAGCTCGTTACAAGGCAGGCTACGCTGTGTATCACCGGTTTCAGTAAGAGGCACACCGCCGACAACCTCTTAGAGAAACTGAGGGAAATCATCGCCCAGTGGCTTACCCCACTTAGACTCTCCTGGGGATTTGTGATATCTGACAACGCCACCAATATTGTGCGGGCATTACATCTGGGCAAATTCCAGCACGTCCCATGTTTTGCTCACACAATAAACTTGGTGGTGCAGAATTTTCTGAAAAGCGACAGGGGCGTGCAGGAGACGCTTTGGGTGGCCCGAAAAATTTCTGGCCACTTTCGCCATTCAGCGACTGCGTGCCGAAGACTGGAGCGCCAGCAAACACTCTTGAACCTGCCCCGCCATCACCTGAAGCAAGAGGTTGTGACGCGGTGGAACTCAACCCTCTATATGCTTCAGAGGATGGAGGAGCAGCAAAAGGCCATACAAGCCTATACATCCACCTATGACATAGGCAAAGGAGGGGGTATGCACCTGACTCAAGCGCAGTGGAGAATGATTTCCGTGTTGTGCAAGGTTCTTCAGCCCTTCGAACTTGCCACACGTGAAGTCAGTTCAGACACTGCCAGCTTGAGTCAGGTCATTCCCCTCATCAGGCTTTTGCAGAAGCAGCTGGAGAAAGTGAAGGAGGAGCTAAGACGGAGCGATTCCGCTCGGCATGTGGGACTTGTGGATGAAGCCCTTCATTCGCTTTGCCAGGATTCCAGGGTGGTCAATCTGTTGAAATCAGACCACTACATTTTGGCCACCGTGCTCGATCCTAGGTTTAAAGCCTATGTGGTGTCTCTCTTTCCGGCCGACACAAGCCTGCAGAGGTGCAAAGACCTGCTGGTGAACACACTGTCAGCTGAAGCGGAACGTGACACGTCAACGGCTCCTTCTTCATTTTCTCCCGCAACTGGGGCTGCCAGGAAAAAACTTAGGTATCCTAAGCAACCCGCTGGCGGTGATGCAGGGCAGGCAGGACCAAGTTTGGACATCTGGTCCGGACTGAAGGACCTGGCAACAATTTCTGACATGTCTACTGTCACTGCATATGATACTGTCACCATTGACAGAATGGTGGAGGATTACATCGGTGACAGCATCCAAGTAGGCATGTCAGACAGTCCATACCTGTACTGGCAGGAAAAAGAGGCAATTTGGAGGCCCCTGTACAAACTGGCTCTATTTTACCTGAGTTGCCCCCCCTCCAGTGTGTACTCCGAAAGAGTGTTTAGTGCAGCCGGGAACCTTGTCAGCGAAAGGCGTAGGAGGTTGCTTCCACAGAATGTGGAGAAGATGATGTTCATCAAAATGAATTATCAGCTCTTCCAGGGAGACCAGCCTCCAGAAGGTACAGAGGGACCTGTGGTGGTGGATTCAAGTGGGGACGAGTTAATACTTTGTGAGGATGAGGATGTACACACTGAAGAGGGTGAGGAATCGGTGGATGAGGAGGATGAGGATGACATCTTGCCTCCGTAGAGCCAGTTTGTGCAGGGACACATTAATTGCCAGCTTGTTTTGTGGGGGCCCAAACGAACCAATCATTTCAGCCACAGTTGTGTGGCAGACCCTGGCGCTGAAATGATTGATTTGTTAAAGTGTGCATGTCCTGTTTATACAACATAAGGGTGGGTGGGAGGGCCCAAGGACAATTCCATCTTGCACCTCTTTTTTTCTTTGCATTATGTACAGTTTGGGGCCTAGTTTTTCTAACTGCCATCCTGCCTGCCACTGCAGTGTCACTCCTAGATGGGTCACGTGTTTGTGCCGCCCACTCGTGTCGCTTAGCATAGTCATCCAGCTACCTCGGTGCAACCTTTTGGACATAAAAACACTATTGTGAGGTGTGAGGTGTTCAGAATAGACTGGAAATGAGTGGAAATTAAGGTTATTGAGGTTAATAATAGCATAGGAGCAGAAAAACCTACAAATTCTGTGATTTTAGCTGTTTTTATGCTTTTTTTCAAAAAAATACAGATCCAAAACACAAAACCCAGAACCCAAAACACGGAAGGGTGGTTTTGGCAAAACCAATCCAGATCCAAAACACGAAGAAAGATCCAGATCCAAAACCAAAACACAAAACACGAAAAGTGGCCGGTGCACACCCCTAGTTATGTAGTGTCCCATCTGTGTCCATTAGTTTTGCATTTTATTAAAAATGCATTTAGCACACATATTTCTGATGCCAGTGGATGTGTACCCTAGCACATGCTGAAATGTCATGGCCAGGAGGTGCCAATATAATGTGCTCTGGCATATAAAGGTGGTATATGCATTTACAGGTGGCCACAATGTGCCCGTAGTACAATATTTGCAGGAAAGAAGGGAAGATGACTGACAATACCTTGCTCTTCTTGAGATCAATTATCACAGGGTTTAAGCATCTTAGGGGTTGCCTATAAGCAGAGCCTGTAACTAGACTTTGTGGTGCCTTGTGCCAGAGAGCATTGGCGCCCCCCCCCCCCCATCATGTATTAAACAGCAGGATTTGGGGGGGCAGAAATATGTTGGTAATACTCTTTTTGATAAAGCAAATTTTGTGTCACCATTGCCTGAATGAATGCGTTCTCTATTGACACTATACCTTATCATGAATAAAGTAGAATAGCTGTGTTAAAGAATAGGATACTTGTCAATTTAGTTTCAAAATAGACCATGCTGAAACAAATGCAGTATACTGGTCTGTTTTGACTTCTGTTGATTTATTAAGGGCCTATATATTACTCCAGCTTTGTAGAAGAGAAGGAAAAACTATATATATATATATATCAGAGGTCAGTAGTTGGTCACTCCGCTCAGCAGGTACATCAATTTCGGATGCAATAGAAGTCAATAGTCTATGGTATAAAGAGTCATGGTACGCCAACGTTTGTAGAAAATGACCAATGTGTTTATTAGGTTTAAAGCACAGCCAAAGATATCAGCCCGAAACAATGCTAATATCTTTGGCTATGCACCGGAGCGGGATATTCATGTGGAGCACTGGAGTGCCGTGGCATATGCTACATAAATATATATATATTATATATATATATATATATATATATATATAATTAGTGCATACATCTATATTTGTCTTCCCCATGATGATAGCCCCACCCATTAATTTACCTCTGGCATCATCACATGCAGCTTAAGGTGGCCATACACAGTGCGATACAGCAGCCGTTCCGATGGATTGCTACGATATCGCTGCTATATTGTACCGTGTATGGACATGATATCGGTCAGTGTTGGCATATCGGACGGTCGGACAGCGGATCGCTCCGTGTGTGGGGACCGCCTGATATGTCGGCCGTCGGATCAGCCGTCACAGCGCAAGGTGCCTATCGCACCATGTATGGGCACCTTGAAACACATGGGTGCTTGAGTTCTTGAAATGTACCTACCATCTCCACCATAAAACCATGTTAGTTAATTAGCAATGCTTAAATGACAGTACGTTTATAAGGACATACCAAAGCAGCAAATACGTTCATGTAATTTCCCTTTCATTTCTCATTTCAAATCTACAGTAGTAACGTCCATCTTTGTTTTATACTGCTATAACACCAGCTCAATCTCTCCCCTCCTCTGTTACTGGAAAATGAGAGTGCTCCCAATACTGGAACAGCCACATAAATCTATAAGTATTACCAGTTTCCCATTTACCTGTAAAACCCATGTTTAATCTCAAAGTAATAGGCCTATTGTATTCACAGGTCATCCTAATGCCAGAAAGCAAAGGGTTCATACAAATGATCTTGTGTTTTTAGTAGTCATGTGCAATGCTTTATCTGTTATGTGCCTCCATTTACTAAATGTTTTTTTTAAGTGATTGTAATAATTGATAAAACACAAAGCAGATAATTGCACTGTAGTTATAATGCATTGCCTTTGGTAATAACTAGTATATCAAGTGATATACATTGAGATATGAGTATACATGTGGAATGCCTACAGTACATGGGTGTTTTGGGTATATACTGCTCAGGGTTACCCTGTACAATCTGACCTTTCCAATTAGTCCTGTACTCAGATTCCTAATTTCACTACATATTAGATCAGTTTTAGGCAAACCATGGCTTTTGGGGGATTTAGGGACTGCAAGTCTCAGCATAGCTGGTCAGTGCACAACCACTGGAAAAACCACAAATTGCATAAAACTATCATTGAGAGACCAAGTACTAAGAAATCATGAAAGGAATAAATCTTCTTTTAGCAATGTTACTCAGAAAATCCCTCCTTGTAAATATTGCAAAGTTGATGCAAGAAGACCAACAAATATGAGTATTAAGTTTCCACTTAAAGGAAACAAATGAGTGAAATTCATAGTAATCACCTATTGTGGGGTATATCCTATTGTAATAGTACCTGAAAATAGTCTTTGATATTTCAGGTTTGATTTTTAAACCTGATGTTTCTGCAGAATTCGCCACCAAATCACTTATTAGAATAATCTAAGAAGAACAACAAATTAAAATACATTTTATCTCTGCTGAAGACCGTTTCAAAAACTATTTAGAACATGAGGTCAGCAAAGACCATGAGAGTTGAATTGTTAACCAATTAATACCCTCATTCTTGCAACTTTTTAATACTTATTTGATAATCGAGTACTGTTTTATTTCTGTGACAGCATGCAAATAATATCAATGCTCTCATAGGGGTTATTCTTAGATTAATGATATATTTTCTTTGGAAATGCCTCAATGGACAGTAAAGTATATTTCATTACAAGGAGCATTTGCAATGTAGAAATAATTGCATTTTCTAAAATGACATGGCATTGCAGCTGGCTTGTCATATCAGGTGAAAATTAGAGCAAAATTGCGTCTGCCAGTAAATAAGGAACAGTCAGTAAAAAACAGAATAATGCACTGAAAAGCATGGGTTTGTCAGGAGCTGTATATTTCCAATATTTGTAATCCTAAATCATTTTCCTGTTGTAAATACTTACTTTGATACATGATAACAATATGTCAGTAAAATGCTAGCTGTTAGCAAGTATTTTGCAAAGTTTTCTCAGCTATGATATGTAAGTACACTCAACAGTGGCTTGCAGCAAAAATAATTTAAACACCCTACAAGAAACACATTTATTCACCATGTAATCTTTTGCATAAGAATTAACTACAACTACAGGAATATAGCTGTGGAACAACCCCCATGCTGATTAATTCATATCTAATATGCCAAAAACAATAAAATGTGTGATAGGATAAAATATTGTCTTTTTGCATGTTTATATGGTTATATGTGTTATGTGTGTGCATGTTTATATTGTGCGTGTGTGTTTTGGATGCAGGATAATGTTGTATTTTTATAGTTGATTTGTTTTGCATTTTTGCTTTATATTATTAGTATTACCTTTACTGTTGATACATAATTATTTGTACATTAGTCGTTTGATTATTTTTTTACCATGTTGCCACCTGTAAAGTCGCATGTTAAACGCAGCGCTCTGCGCACAATTTATCGCACAGTTTGGTTCCTGCGGAAACATTCAAATCGCTTCATTATCAACAGAGCTGATTACCCTGACAACGATGGTTTAGGAGGGGAGAGAATGACACGTTTAATTGTCCCTGGGTCATTGCTTATCTCTGGTTATTGTACCCACTAATGCTGATGCCCCCTAAATAAACAGGTGGCTGGGTGCGACCAGCAATTAATTAGCTCATGCATAAGTGCGGTTTGTTAAGTCTTCTAGAGACTTTAATATCTTAAAATATCAGAATCATTTTAATAAAGAATTGGAACAAAAGAAAATTCTCACAGATTGCAGATCACATTTGCCAGGAACGCAGGTTTACTTTTTAAAAGTGCCTCTTAATTTGGCTATTCCTATTTTCAATGTGAATAACAAAGCTTCGAATTAGGATCTAAGAAGTTTTGCAGAAATAGCACGAATACATCGTTTTACTTAAACTTAGATAATTATCAGTGTGTGTATTAACCGTTACATGTTTTATTTATTGGTAGTTATTGTGGGTTAAAATAACGGTAACTTCATGTGTATTTTTTATCTTCATTTGTAGCAATGTTTGCATTCAATCCTGTGTTACATAATACTGCATATATGTGTTCCAGTTTAGAAATCATGGCTACTTATGATACATTTGAGGCAATTAATCCTAATAGTTGAATTTGATACATTTCCTCCCAATGGTGGAAGCTTCGCCAATCTCAGTAATTAGATAATTATATTTATTGTGTTGCTGACAATACATATTTCTTTTCTTTCTTTTTTTATAACTATAGATTGGTTTGGGGATTAGCAAATCACCTTCTATGAACATTTCTCATTATAATCGCACAGGCAGCGATTTGCACTTTGAATGTGATTAAAGGGACGATATGCACATGATCTACACTCGGATTAGTAACCCCACTCACCATCCTTACCCACTCATTTCTACATGCGATGAGCCATCAAAAAAATTCCATAGTACCAACGAGGATAAAAGTTATTATTTATTTTAAAAAATATTATTTACATAGATGAACACTTCTTCCGCCTATGCTAGGGACAGGGGCAAGGTCGGCCACCCCCCGGCAGGGCACGTGTTAATAACCTGTGTAATCATGTACAAGCAGCTCTTCCATAACACTTTATCAGTCACGTGGAAGGAAGGGATAATATATATATATATATATATATATATATATATATATATGTATATATATATATATATATATATATATATATATATACTGTCTAAATAAATACTCAAGAACATGGTGCTGCAAATAATGGTAGACACATACACATAGTGTATTTTCCTTTGTGATCTGAGCACCCTGGCTGGTAGGATTTGCAGAGGTGGAGTTGGGAGGGGGGCACAGTCAGTAATCCAGCTTGTTGTATAGGTTATAAAGAGGTAGGGACATGTTACTGCCTGGATAGTACAGGGGGGCTGGGAAGGCAATAGACCTGGGTACTGGCACCCTTAGAAGTGAATTGTCTCTGAATACCAGCGGCATGCCCACCAGAGTCTGCGCAGAGGCATGTGCCATGTTGGCAGCCTCCAGCTCAGCGGAGAGCTGCCTTTTCCATTTGTTCCTCCGGTTCTGGAACCAGGTTTTGACCTGAGTCTCTGTCAGCTGCAGGCTGGAGGCCAGGCAAGCCCTTTCCGAGCTGCTGAGGTACCTCTTCATGTCAAAGGTGGACTCCAGCTGGTAGACCTGGCTCCTGGAGAACACTGTCCGGGTCTTTTTCTTGGCACTGTTCTGCCTATCCCCAGGATCTCTCTGCCTGTCTCCTGGAAAGGGAGTGCCGGGGGTTAAATGCCTCTCCTTCTCCCCGGTATAGTCCTGCTGAGATGGAGAGGGCAGCTGGATCCTCTCTGTACTGTGTGGTCCTTGTGCATTGTCTGCAAAAAAAGAAAACCAGTCACTGCACTGTCACCAAAGCCTGCTCGTCAGTCAGCGCGCACATTGTTCCCCAGTATGCTCTCAGCAAGTGCCTGCCACGCATTTGGGGGGGCATCTGGCACGTAAAGCGTTAACCTTCCAGCTACAGGAACTAATTAAGGCGACTGGTAATAAGCGGAATCATTCAAACGATCCGCGTTCATTTTAATTGCAATTATTTGATGTTTCATTTCACCTGAAGTCACTGCATGAAATTGGTCATTTCTCCACTTTTAATCTTATGTAATCGTAGAAATAAATGTTTTTTGAAATGCTATTATTTATTTGGATGCTTCTGCGCTGGCAAAACTTTTAAAAACAAATATTCCACTTGTTACATTTATTTGCCCAGAAAGAGATTCTGTAATAGTTCACCCTCCAGATCAATTTATCTCCCTCCAATTATTTTATTGCCCGTGTGATAAATTAGGAGATGAGTTTTGGCTCATTAAATGAAATACATTGTGCCTATATATGATATGTAATACTGAGTGAATAGATAGATAGATAGATAGATAGATAGATAGATAGATAGATAGATAGATAGATAGAGTTATTATCTTGACCATAATTGTCTCAGTGTTGCTGAATTTATTTCCCTCTGTACAAATATAAATAAAATGCGCTGGTTGGAATGGAATTTGCGCTCAGTATTTGCTTTAACCGTTTGATGCTTTCCATAAACGAAATCCTGCCCCGGACAGGTGCTTGTCTGTTTGGGAGATAAATGGGGGCACTGAACTGAGAATATTATCATGTATTGTAAATTATTTAGTGGAGGAAGCGCTGTCAGCCTAAAGATGTAACATCCAAGAGCAGATCCCTGGTCCCAGTCCCCCTGCGCCTCCATTACTGCTCCAAGGGCTGCTGACATTTTCATCTGATCTTTTTACTGCCAAATATAAAACCGTACAGTACACAGCACTAAAATCCTACACCAAGCACACCGCGCAACACACACCCGCAAACACTAGGAGGGTAAATCCCATTATTAGATCCCTGCAATTCAGAACAGGAGGACAGACCACCAACTCACATATTCCCAAATACTTTGTATAGAGCACATACTCACTGAGACAGGTGTGGGGGCTGCAGGTATGGGGGGCTTGGTCTCCCGGCTCCTTGTTGCCTGATTTGGAGCAGAAACAGCGGTGATCCCTCCATCCCTCCTCCTGTTCTTCCTCATCTGAGGAGGTGCTGGGGCTGGGTTCGCTGCATGTCAGGGATGCCCTGGCATGAGGCTTGGCACTTGCTCGCCCCCGGTTGGATGTGGTGCCGTGCAGGATGGACTGGATGGTGAAGCTGGAGAGTGTGGCTGGGGCGCACTTAGTGGCCTCTTCTTTGCTGCTCATCCTGAATACATAGGAAGGGAGAGGAGAGGATGAGGATGATGGAGATGCACTGAGAAGATGTGGGGGCTTGAGAGAAGGGGGTGCTTATTTTTTTTTATTGGGGGTGCCTTTGCTTCCAGTTTGCACACACAGAATGCATCCCTCCCCTCCTAAGCACGAGTCCCTACTGATCTCCTGACTGACTGCTGGCGTGGCTACATTTGCATGACATTCACAAAACCATAGAGCCAATCATAGGCTGCAGCCAGCCCCGGAAAAATTGAAATTCCATTGTAAAACCATCGCTCTGTGCTCCCATTCCTTATCAGGAGTGACTTGCAGTCTGTTCCTTGTGGCATAACAATGGACGTGGATGCGCTCCTGGACGTATGGCGCTATGGCGCACAGGTGGGCAGCAACTTAGGGAACAAACTTTGCACAAAAGAATCTCAGCTCACTCGTTCTCACTCCCTTTCCTGTCCCTTCCTGCTATAGCTTACATATCAAATATATATGGCCTCCAAATCAAATAAACAAAGGGGGAGATTGTACAAATCATGGAGACAGAGTGGACGGCGATAAAGTACCAGCCAATCAGCTCCTGTCACTTTACAGGCTGTGGGCAGAGCTGATTGGTAGGTACTTTATCTCTCTCCAACATTTGATAAATCTACCATATAGTGATTCTGTGGTTAGTGCACTACTGATGCTATTATTACTACTACTACTAGTACTATTACAACTACTACCACTGTTACAACTACTGTTATTTTTACTACTACTAGCCATGCAACTTTTATTATTACTACTACCACTACAACTACTATTTCTACAACTTCTATTATTATTATTATTACTACTACTACTACTAACAATTATTATTACCACTACTACTAATAACTAAACACTTTTTATTACTACTACTACTACTACTACTACTACTACTATTTCTACAACTTTTATTATTATTATTATTATTATTATTATTATTATTATTATTATTATTATTACTACTACTACTATTAACTAATAACAATTTTTACTACTACTACTATTACTACTACTACTACCACTACAACTACTATTACTACAACTCCTATTATTACTATTACTACTACTAACAATTATTACTACTACTACTACTATTACTACAACTCCTATTATTACTATTACTACTACTAACAATTATTACTACTACTACTATTAACAATTATTATTACTACCACTACCACAACTACTATTACTACAACTTATATTATTATGACTATTACTACTAATAATAATAACAATTATTACTACTATTACTACTATTATTATTATTACTATTACTCCTAGCAATTATTATTATTACTACTACTACTACTATTACTACTACTACTATTACTACTACTACTACTAACTAACAACAACTATTATTACTACTACTACTACTACTACTACCACTACAACTACTATTACTACAACTTCTATTATTATTATTACTATTTCTACTACTACTAATGACACTCTTATTACTACTACTATTACTACTACTATTACTGCTACTATTATTACTACTATTGCTACTAATAATAATAATTACTAATAACAATTATTAATACTACTATTACTACCACCACTACAACTACTAATAATTATTATTACTACTACTACTACTACAACTACTATTACTACAACTACTATTATTACTATTACTACTACTACTAACAATTAATATTACTACTACTACTATTACTACTACTACTAACTAATAAAAATTATTATTACTACCACTACCACTACTATTACTACAACCTAAATTATTATTAATATTACTACTACTACTATTATTATTACTATTACTACTAGTAACAATTATTATTACTACTACTATTCCTACTACTACTACTAACTAATAACAATTATTATTACTACTACCACTACTACAACTACTATTACTACAACTTAAATTATTATTATTATTACTACTACTACTACTACTACTACTACTAATAACAATTATTATTACTACTACTATACTACTACTACTATTATTACTACTACTAATAGTCCTAATAACAACTAATAACAATTATTATTACTACTACTACCACCACTACAACTACTAACAATTATTATTATTACTACTACTACTACTACTAATACTACTACTACTATTATTACTACTACTAATAACAATAATAAAAATTATTATTACTACTGTTACTATTACTACTACCACTACAACTACTATTACTACAACTTCTATTATTACTACTACTACTACTACCAATAACAATCCTGACTACTACTACTACTACTACTACTAATAATAATAATAATAATAATAATAATAATAATAATTTTATTTATATAGCACTTTTCTCCTAAAGGACTCAAAGTGCTTTACATTTGCTTTTACAGTACAAAACACAAAATAAGCTTAAACAAGGGACATTAGTGAAATGCTTGGGTGAAGAGGTGAGTCTTGAGTCTATTTTTGAAGGATTCTAGAGTGGAGGCCTCTCGAACTGTGCGGGGAAGTGAGTTCCATAAGGTTGGAGCCACAAAACTGAAAGCTCGACCCCCAGACGAATTCCGGGAGATTCTTGGTACTGTTAATAGCCCTTTGTCAACGGATCGCAGTACTCGTGTGGGATGGTAAGGAATCAGAAGCTGCTTTAGGTACCTTGGCTCCTTTGCATGTAGGGCTTTGTAAGTTAGTAATCCAATCTTGAAAACAATTCGCCATCATTATTATTACTATTACTACTACTACTACTAACTAACAACAACTATTATTACTACTACTACTACCACTACAACTACTATTACTACAACTTCTATTATTATTACTATTACTACTACTACTAATAACAACTCTTATTACTACTACTATTACTACTTCTACTATTACTGCTACTATTATTACTACTATTACTACTACTACTACTAACTAACAACAACTATTATTACTACTACTACTACCACTACAACTACTATTACTACAACTTCTATTATTATTACTATTACTACTACTACTAATAACAACTCTTATTACTACTACTATTACTACTTCTACTATTACTGCTACTATTATTACTACTATTACTACTACTACTAATAATAATAATAACAACTAATAACAATTATTAATACTACTACCACCACTACAACTACTAATAATTATTATTATTACTACTACTACCACTACAACTACTATTACTACAACTCCTATTATTACTATTACTACTACTAACAATTAATATTACTACTACTATTACTACTACTACTAACTAATAATTATTATTACTACCACTACCACTTCAACTACTATTACTGCAACTTATATTATTATTAATATTACTACTATTACTACTAATAAAACTGAAAGCTCGACCCCTAGACAAATTCCGGGAGATTCTAGGTACTGTTAATAGACCTTAGTCAACGGATCGCAGTACTCGTGTGGGATGGTAAGTAATCAGAAGCTGCTTTAGGTACCTTGGGCCATGGTCATGTAGGGCTTTGTAAGTTAGTAATCCAATCTTGAAAACAATTCACCATCATTACTACTACTACTACTACTACTACTAATAATAATAATAATAATAACAGCAATTATTACTACTACTACTACTACTATTACTACCACTACTAATAATAACAATTATTACTACTACTATTACTACTACTACTAATAACAATTATTATTATTACTACTAAAACTACTACTATTACCACTGCTACTACTACTACTGGTATTACTACCATAACTATTACTGCTACTACTATTACTACTACTACTGTTTTCATAACTACTATTACTGCTACCACTCCTACTACCACTATTATTATTACAACTGCTACCACTCCCACCACTACTATTATTACTATTGCTACCACTACTACTACTACTATTATTACTATTGCTACCACTACTACTACTACTATTATTACTACTGCTACCACTCCTACTACTACTATTATTGCTACTACTAATAAAACCTTTATTATTACTACTACTTAGACTACAATTACTATTACTACCACTACTACTACTGCTACTACAAAAAATAATAATCATAATAATAACACTACTACTACTAATAATAATTATAATATTAATACTAATAATAATAACAATAATAATAATAACTATACTACTACTGCTAATAATAATAATAATAATAATAATAATAATAATAACACTACTACTACTACTACTACTAATAATAATAATAATAATACTAATAATAACACTACTGCTAATACTACTACTACTAATACTAATAATAATAAAAATAAATTCTGTAGCTCATATGATACCCACCTGCCTATGGTTACACATTTGTAGGAGAATCATATGAAAAACAAAACATTCCCATGGAAAAAGTCAGAATGGAACCATAAAGAAGAAGAAATTAGTTGGTCAATGGTGACTCTACAGCATTTGGGGAACTACAAGTTCTAGCAAGAAATGTGAGCTTGCTAGCACTTGCAGTTTCACAAATGCTGAGGAACAACAAGTGGTTAAACTGCTGTAAATGATTAGGGCTTGCAGCTCTCTGCCACTTGAGGACATACGGGCCCATTTATCATTCTAAATTGCGGCTATATCCCCGAAAACACCAGTTTTCGGGGGTTAACCACAAATATTAGCTTTCGCCCGGATGTATGAAGGAGGGACCATAGCAGGTACCTGCTGTGATCTCTCCATTCCGGCTGGCATCTGCTTCTCCCATAAGGTTTCTATGGGGGATGCGATGCTGCCAGATTTACCAACATCCGGAATGCGATTGGCCCCCCGCAGCTAACGCTATCTGAAGATGGCATTAGCCGCTGTAGCCTATGGGCTACACCGTGCATAATTAGCCGGCGGAGGGTTCCCCCGGAACCCTCCCCGACAATGGCGGTAGTGCATGTGCAGTCCCGGCAGCTCTCTGGGCACATAGCAGCAGCAGGCACCTTTAAGAGCCCGTGTCCCTGCATGTGCCAGATGATTCATCCAGGCACTTTGATCGCATATTGCATTGCGATCATGGGCGGTAATGTCATGTCCAGATCGCATTGCAATTGCAATCATTACTAAATGGGAGCCATAGAGAATGAAAACAAACTGTGTATTATTTCACCGCTCTAAAGTTATAAGTATTTGAAATTTTACTTTGAATATAACTTTTTGGAGGAAGTGATTTAACGTTACATTCTTTACTTCCTCTGTATGGTGGGGACATTATTATTTATTACAGTCTATTGAAGTGTCGGCATATTCAGGTTTTCTAAGCAAAATATATATTCATTAGGGCAACTTTTATCGAGTGTTTATATATATGAATACAAATAAAGTAAGGGTTTTTTATTATATTGTTTGTACTCACTCCATTACATTGGTCAGCTATTGTCAGTAAAAAGGAAATCTCTGGTATAAAGGCCTGTTAATTTACATACACTGTGTTATGGAAAGCAGAGAACCAAGGGGTCTATGTACTAAGGGCCTGATTCAGAGCCAGACGCTATTTGCGCTCGCTCGTTCAGAAAAAGGTGCCGGCTATTTAAATTGAGCGCTCGCTCTTTGCGGTCTGTTACGCCTCTATGTCTGAGCGAGCGAACGAAACATGAGCTAGCTATTTTGTAAAGACGCCCCCTGGCCGCTCGCATCCTACGTCATCTCCGCTATTTATTAGATTAATCGAGTACATCGAAAGGCATCTGAACTGCTCGCAGTGCTTGTGGTTGGATTTTCCTACCGCAATCATGCGAACAGTTCAGGCTAAGAAACAACCAAGTGACGTGGTCGATGACGCTGCTTTGTTAATTATGCACACCCTTAAAACGCCCGTTTTGACCGTTTGGCACGCCTGTGTTCGGATCACCACTCCCCGTTTTCAAGCACCTTCCCCTGTTACCACCCACAAACGCCTCATCCTGTCACTCAAATTAGCAGCCCCTCGCTATTTTGCGAGCGCTTGATTTCCGACCGCAATGACTGGTTGGCGCATGCGCATTACAACCCATACGCATGCGCAGTTGTGCGAA
Organism: Taudactylus pleione; assembly: GCA_031769625.1. Taxonomy (NCBI): domain Eukaryota; kingdom Metazoa; phylum Chordata; class Amphibia; order Anura; family Myobatrachidae; genus Taudactylus; species Taudactylus pleione. Next base: position 8,730,497 of record JAUIMM010000197.1, read on the forward strand.
CATCGCTCGGAGCGAACGAGTGGCCGCTTACGAGCGGCTCTGAATCAGGCCCAAAGCCTAAAGACGCACATCCACTTGCCAATTTCTATGTGCAATTGAACGATAACGATATCGTTATCGTTCAATCGCACATGAATCGGGCACATTAATGTCGGGAACGACCAGCAATGCGCGCTCCCACTGGTCATTTCCGACATCAATCATTGGCCAAACATGCTATACAACCAGACGATAACATCAGGTTTTTTGGTCTGCTAGTGGATGAGCCCCATAAGAGAGAGAGACAGTGGATGGAGATAAAGTACCAACCAATCAGCTCCTAACTGTCATGTTACAGGCTGTGTTTGAAAAACAACAGTTTGGAGCTGTCCACTTTATCTCTATCCAAGGCTTAGTACATAGACCCCCAAATTCTGTTTTTTTTATTTGTGGAAACCATGATTTCATACATTCACAGGAGTCGCAGATGAATATACAAGGTTTTACATTTATTATATACAGTGTAGTACAGGTGGAGTCTCCCATATCCAGATATTCCGAAATACGGAATATGTTTAGTGTGACTGAGAAAGTGAAACCTTTGATTTCTTACGGATTAATGTACACAAACTTTTTTTAAAGTACAAAATCATTAAAATACAGTATACAATAACCTTCAGGCTGTGTGTATAAAGTGTATATGAAACATAAATGAATTTCATGCATGTACACAAACTTTTTTTGATGCTCAAAATTATTACAAATATTGTATAAAATGACCTGCAGGCTGTGTGTATAAGGTGTATATAGAACATAAATGCATCCTGTGTTTAGATTTGGGTCCCATAACCAATATATTACATTATAGTATGCAAATATTCCAAAATACGGAATATTCCGATATCCAAAATACCCCTGGTCCCAAGCATTTTGGATATGGGAGACTCAACCTGTATAGGTAAGTCAGGACTAGAAACATGCCAAAGCACTGAGCAATAGATTCCATTGCCATTTTGTCTGCCCAGGGAGAGATCTGAATGTTTGGTATTTGCAATTAGTAACCAGAACATATTGGATACTGAGCACTATTATTCCCCCGTGCATTTGACTGCACACATGGAGAGTGGTCACCTGTTAGCCAAATCTACAGCATATTTCAGCTGTACTGCAGTGTTCATAGCCAGCGCACTTGTGCTATAATGGTAAGTGTCTAGAGATTGGTTGCTATGGGTTACTTCACATTTTCACTTTTGTCCCATGTGCATAAATGCCTGTTAAGCACTGAAGCATTATGGATGTGTAACAATTTTAATGAATCTCAGGTTATTGCTGTTATACTGATAACAGATTACTAGGCTCACGCTTACTGTTTGCGGTAATAAGAAATTAAACTTCGCCCCTTGTATTAAAATATGTACACTCCCAGGGACAGGGACTTCAAAAGTAGTTCATTCCTGCAGTGTGTTAAGCTGGCCACACACGTAGTGATATTTTACCCGATCTGGCCGATACTGACACATTGGAACGACAGATCGTGTAAAATATGGCCAAATCCTGAGTAAATCGTGAGTCCCCACTCATGATCACGATGCGATGCGCGTCCACGCTGGTCGCACATCGCATCTTCAGGTCTGCCATGCAGTAGGGCAGATTTGACAATCTAGGAGGCGATGCATTGTGAAAGTCTGACTGCAGGAGAGATCGTTTGAAGATTGGACACCAAATCGTGTGCAGATCATGTGGAGATCGTGTGCAGAGCTGCCGGGGAGAGTTTCAAGGGAAATCGTACACAAATCGTGCACATCGGCTGATCGTGTACAGATTGCCGTGTGTGGCCAGCTTTAATGCTGCATACACACGGGACGATTATCTTGAATGATGTGAACGAAAACGATATCGTTGAACGATATATCGTACATTTTTAGGCAGTGAACGATCGACCAATGACCAACGATACGCGTTCCCGAATGGACAATTAAGATATCTTCGTCCATGCATGCAGGCCAACTTGGACGATATCGTCAGTTTTCCTTGTTCAGAGATGTGGCAGAATGACTCACTGAAAGATATCTTTGAAAGATGTTTGAACGATCTTTGAATGATCTTTGAACGATATCTATGAACGATATCTTTGAAAGATATCTTTGAAAGCTATCTTTCAAGTCGTTGGTGGTACAGATCATACCGTGTGTATGCACCAGTCAAGTGATCACATTAAAGGCACACATCCACTAGACGATCTGCCCCCTGTCCAATATCTTAAACGATATTTCTTTGATTTTTCCCTTCAAATTTTATCTTTCAGTCTGAACGATTTGCAAACGATTTGTGAACAATAACGATATGAGAATGATAATTTGGATGGAAAACCAGCACAACGCACGATGCAGTAAACGACGTACGGGAGCGTGCATCGTTCATCGTTTACGACATTTCAACAAACGATTTTTAAACGATAAACGATAAATGAACGATTGAACAATAACGTTATCGTTCAATCGCTCGTTTTTTATCGCCTAGTGGATGTGTGCCTTGACGATCACTTCACTCCTCTATCGGGACCTCGTGGCACCGCTGCGTTGCGTGGCCTTCTGACCGCGCATGTGCGGTGGACATTGCCGAATTCGGCCCCAATATTTTCTGCAAAGAGTAGCCCATAGGCGACAGTGACTAACACCATCTGAAGATGGCAGTAGCTGCCAGGGCTAGTTGAAGCATTCTAGAGCTTGGCAAATCCGACAGTCTAGCAGTACTATAGAAACCTATGGGGTCTGTTTCTTCTGCTGTTGGAAATGGGAGGAATGTTGCATATATCAGAGATAGCCCTCGATTGTACATCCAGAACATGCTTAATATTTGTGGATACCCCCCCCCCGAAAAATGGGTGTATTCGTGGGATTTCCCACAAATATTGGCCCTGATTCAGAGCCGGACGCTCTGACCAGAGCGCTCGCTCTGAATCAGGGCCCACCTCCATTAATATGGAGCGTCCTCCTGGACGCTCGTATAGCTGTGGGTCACCATCCACAGCATATACGAGCGTGCAGGATGATGGTCGCGATGGTCTTGACCATCGCGACCATCGAAACTGCGAGCAAAAGCCTGCGGTTGAGTTTTTCAACCCCAAGGCCAGGAGTGATTTTGGCTCTATCAGAGCCAAAATCACTCCCACTGACATCACTAGTGATGTCAGTGGGGCCGGCTTCAGACGGTAGGCGTTCCCTTGGGAACGCCTCCGTCTGGCAGGCAAGCCCCCGGCACGCCCACCAAAGGGGGCGTGCAGTCAGTCAACATCGACAGCACGCCCCCTTTGATGAGACACTCTGAGCGAAGGAAAGTCCTTCGCTCGTCGCGTCTCGCGCATGCGCACGACGGAGCTCCCTCCGTCGTGCGCATGCGCAGTGCAGACCATCGACCCACTTGCGAGCGGACAGCCGCTCGCGAGTGGGTCTGAATGAGGGCCATTATTCGTTAAATTGGTCCCTTTTACTTTACTATAGTGGCTTTTACATTCCCTTGTGAACCATTATTGCAATGTTCTAATACCCTGTGCTTTTCAGCAATGTCTTTATATCACCAGAAAGCAATGTTTCTGTTTCTGTTCTCCAGATACAGCTATATATCTGATGCAGAGAACACAGTAGATCGTCATCGCATCTATCTTCATTGCATCAGAGAGTAATAACAATAAGCCATTTTGATTATGTAAATGCATGGCTGAAAAACACAGAAATCAGCCCAAAAGATAGCAGAAGATAGCTAGTAAAAGTTGCAGGTTGTTACATGCCAACCCATAAATTTAAAATGACCTGGAGGTGGATAACCCCTTTAACTCACACATCCGCAGGGTGATGAAAGATACTGATTATTGTTTTTTTCCCAGAGACATGGGAATAGGACAGGGGCTGGTGGCCAATGTTAAAATTAAAACAAAATGAGGACATTGTCAGAGTAACATATCAAAGAAGTTCTCATCTGTACAATAATTGATCTTATTTTTGTTGTCCATGAACCCTCCCCTCCCTTTTCACGCCCCCACTTTCGTGTATGATTGCCGGGAGCAGGGAGAGAGGAGACAGACAAGTGTCTGGCGCCGGGAACCTGAGCCAATATTATATCATAAGGAAGGTCTTTTACATGATCACCCAATGCCAGCAGCACTCTCACCCCCCAGCCCCCAGCGCATCGTATTACAGGTTATGTTTATTGGGAAGTAAGAGAAAAGATTCATGAAATAATGTTGCATTTGGTGGAAATGGGTTTATTGATCTCTCACAATGCCCTTAACTGGCCGCAGCAACTATATTTAGGCTGGAAAACACTACGCTTGTATAGTGAAATATGTCACTAATATGCTTTTTGTATATTGTACCTAAGGCGATGACTTCTCTGCTAATTATAAGAAGGCACAGGCTTATAGTATATAATACTGTGTATTTATTATGCAAGGCCTTCTTGTCTCACATTGTACAGTATATTGATTATACATCCATCAGGACACGTGGTGTGTTTCAGGTGAGTGCTATTTGGGAGGTTATTAGGAGTTGAGGTTCCACAACTCAGGTTTCGCTTTGGAACCACTGGCGCCAGTGATGGGATAAGAAGTTTTGGGGCTCAGGACAAAGTTGATAAACTGCTTCTATCCCTGTTTGTCTTCACGGGTTCATATAGCATAATTTCATATACAGATATGCTGTCCTGCCCAAAATCTCCCCTGTGTTCTGATGTTCAGAAGGTTTATTCTCCAGGCCTGGAGAAATCTCTCATGGAACTTGTGTAGGAGAAGAACTATATTTAGTGCTGACAGGCGGCACTCTGCAAAAGCCACACTATGGTGTTACATATTTATTGTCTGCAAGCTCATTTTCACTTCAAATCAATGTGCACCATTGCATATTGTATTATTATTATTATTATTATTATTATTATTATTATTAATAATAAGAATACAGAACTTGTCAATATCAACAATCAGCGTCTAGCTATCATTTATCAGACGCATAATATAAAATGATAGCTACCAGATGTTTGGTTGCTATGGGCAACACCTTCACCTGTCCCATATAGACCCCTTACAGTGCATGTCACATATTTACTACATGTGCATGTACACTGTTTATTGAGTTTCTATTAATAATATTTGAGTAATAGTCATGATATAAAATCCAAACCAAAGGCTGATCAAGCCCTTATTGGGCCTTAGGCAAGATACAGGTTTAGAGACTCCCTCCTCCTCCCTGCTCAGGGGTGCTAAGAGGGGGTGAGCAGGAACTAATTACTCAGGCCTGGACTTGTTGGAGGAGTCCGGCGGGGGGCCCGTCCCCGACACTGCCTCCCTCTACCTCTTACCTGTCAGTAGCCCAGCACACGCTGCTGTGTGCTGGGCTGCAGTGAGAAACCAGGGAGACTGCTGCCACAAAGCACAGCAGAGCAGTCTCCTCTCCTCTGCCTGTTGGGGGGGGGGGGGGGGGGAGAGAGATATCACTGATCACCCCGTCCCCCACCTGGATTAGCGCCCCAGAGCACGACGCTGCAATTAGGGTTTTTATTTTCTTTCTAAGGGGGCGAGGCCACACCTCCCATAATTAGGCCACACCCTGATAGTAATGGGGCCCGGGACAGCTCTCTCTACGGCCCTGCTCCTGCGCTGCTACTCTCCCAAATGTCTGGTGTTGCTCCCGGCCGCCAGGAAGAGAATTGAAATCTCCCGGGGGATGACCCACATCCACCGGGCACCGCCCACTTCCCGAGTAAAGTGGGCAGTCCGGGCAGCTGATGACTGAATCGCGTCATCGTAGCCACACTCCCAGCAATGTATATCGGGGGGTGGAGCATGATGCATACCTCCCAACTGTCCCACATTCAGCGGGACAGTCCCATTTTTCTGGGACTGTCCCGCTGTCCCAATCGCGGGCCGCAGTGTGCCCCGCGGTGGGGGGAAGTTGGGGAGAGCACATACCCAGGGTTGGACTGGCCCACAGGGGTACAGGGGAAATCCCCGGTGGGCCCCACTGTCTGTGGGCCCCACCCCCTCCTCTAGGTGTCAGGTTCCAGACCCCCAATCATACATTGTTACTCTATTAGATGGTCAGTTACCTTGTGGAGTAGCACCACTGATCAACATGGGTGCTTGGTTCTTTTCTATAGAAACTACAACAAGATTTGCCTATTGGTTAGCCAAGCATCTGTGGTGGCTGGCCACACCCCTTAAGCATGGGCCCCTACCACTGCATTCCACTGGTGGGCCCTTCATGTCCTAGTCCGACAATGCACATACCGCTCCTCTGCATAGCAGAACAGCGGGTGTGCAGAAGGTGAACAGATGCTATGCGCATGCGCACGGCATCTGGTCACCAGTGTAGGGAAAGCCTGGGGGCTGCCCAGCATCTCAGAGAGTGCTGGGCACGCCCCTACAGTAACATTAACGGGGGTTGCCGAGTGGTTCTGCCCCTTTTCCATGAGGCCCCACCCCTTTCCATGAAGCCCCACCCCATTTTCAGACGCACGCACCTACGGCGCACAAAGTGTCCCTATTGATCATGCACAAAAGTTGGGGGGTATGCATGATGACATAATTAAGCAGTCATCACCCCATATGTCGTGCCAGGCCCCACGTACCGCCCTTTATGCAGCGCCAGGCCCCCGTGCTGCGCCGTAGGGGACAGACAGAAAGTCGTCAAGTTGGTCCCTCCTTTTGTCATGAAAACCTCACATAAAATAGGTTAGGGTAATCCAGGTCCCTCACACCCCACTGGGTCCCTTGGTTGTCTAATGGCAGTTAAGTCTCTGATAAGAACATAGCAAATGCATACCTCCCAACATGACCCTCTCCAGGAGGGACATAATACTCTGGTCCTGGACTTCCCTGGTAAGAGGTGGGGCTGCAGCACAGTTCAAAATTCAAATCACTGGCTGGGACTCACTTGCAGTTGGTGTGACTCCCCTATTTGAATTTTGGACTGTGCCGCATCCTCACCTCTGGAGCCGCCACCAATCATAAATTGCCAGGGAAGTCCAGGACCACAGCATTGTGTTCCTCTTGGAGAGGGTCATGTTGGGAGGTATGCAAATATACATTCCATTAAGCATGCTTTTTTTTCTTTTACTGTACATTGGAAGCTGTTGATACCAAGGTCTCCGAGAGGGGATGATGAAGGGGCATGTACTAATTACCCAGGGTGGGGCTTGCTGAAGGGGTACGTGTTTATCAGCTCCAGGATTCTGCCTTTTCTCTTGAGCACCTTAATGATGGTCTTGAAATAAAATCTGTGTATTATGCAGAAATATAAACGGCTTAGTGTAAATTATCATGGGTGTTAGAAGACTTCTAGAACCTGTTTACAATAATTTGGTCAAGGACCTGTTGAGTGACTTTTAATATCCTTATAATTACAGCAACAGGTACAATGACAAAGCTTTGTAGAGCAGTTCGAAGACAAGTGAAGAAGCTATATAGAAGTAAAGTAAAGTAAGCTTTCTCTGCAGAGCACCTTGTGATACTAGTCCTTTCATTTAGCCATGTGAAGGTGTCTCAGTGGCTTTTAAGCTGATAGAGCTTGCTGACACTTGTAGTTCCTCCACAGCTGGAGAGATAGAGGTTGCCCATGTTTGATCTAGGCCTAAAGAAATTGTTCCTATGCAAGGACATAATATTAATAACACTGCTTTAAATGCTGCACTATTTAAAATATGAAAAGTAAAATAAATCTGGAGGACAGTATAGAAATCAATAGAGACAAATGTCAGAGCGTTCTCAGATGATATTTTCATTAAATCCAAACCGGGCTTTTATGCGTGCGTTATTGAATAAACTAAGTGCCTGTAATGTTATTAAATGCCTGTCACGTGATCGTGGTTCTTTGACCAGAAGTCTAATCTTTAAATACTCACTTGATAGACTTAGTTAATGGACTAATTGATTTACAAAGACGACTAGGCTCACACAAATCCTCCCTCCTTTTACTCCTTTGGGTATATTTACTAAAGTGCGGGTTTATAGAAGTGGAGATGTTGCCCATAGCAACCAATCAGATTCTAGCTATTACCTTCTAGAAGGTGCTAGATAAATAAGTAGAATTTGATTGGGCAACATCTCCACTTCTATAAACCCACACTTTAGTAAATATATCCCCCTTGCCTGTGCACACTGCTTGTCACAAAAAATACAACTAACCATGCTCTATTAATGCTAACATAGAGAGAGAATATTTGTGTACCGGGAGTATATTTCTATTCAAGGAAATCCTTCAATGGAAATATGACTTTGCATGCACTATGGGCCTGATTCAGTAAGGAACGCTATTGCGATCGCAATAGCGATTACGCACGCAGTCTCACTGCGAAGATATGCTAATGATTGCAATCGCAATGCCATATGCAGCCTAACATAAGGATGCCCCCCTTACCTTACACATATACGTAATACTTAGCAAGACTGTGAAAACATCGGTAACATTGAGTACCATCGCAGCCTCACGCACACTTGCAAAAGCTCTGATGTTACTCGGGAATTGCTAGCTTCAGTGCACGCTGTGAAAGCCCAAGCTGCGTATGGCATCCCAGTGGCTAATTTATGCACGCCCCCGTAACGGCGTTCAAACGCACTGGCATGCCTGCGTTTCGCTGACCACCACCCCCTGTCACCACCCCCAAGCGGTACTTCCTGTCAATCACTCTGCGATGGGTCTGCGTAGTCACTACGATCGCAGTCCCAATCGCAGTGGAGTGTTCGCACATGCAGAATGCAACAATCGGCCGATTGCATGCGTCATTGCAGTTGCGATCGGTAATGAATCATGCCCTATGTTCTATAAAACCAAGTACTACTGAATTTGTTTAATGAAAATATTTTACCACAATAAAAACTGGGTAATTTTAATACTGTTTAATGTTACATCATAAAGTTTCATGGGTTCCAATGAGTTGGCTTATACACTTTTATGCCTGCAGGTGTCACTGTTTCTAGTGGTATTTACTAAGAAGATCAGTCTGTGACTAAAAGCTAGTTCGTAAAAATGATAATACAAAAGGGCGTATTGTTGATGAAAGAAACTTAAATATATTTTTATAATGAATATAATGAATGAATATATTTTTTCTTGTTTGCTATAGATTTTGGGACATTTTAAGCAAATATTTTATACTAGCCAAAACATAAGCATTTTCTCTACTAGAGTACATGACCTATTTATAGTAAATTGTTCTCATGCCTAATATATTAAAATGTATATTTAAAGATAGCGGGGAAACTTTTCAAACCTAACATGTTAGGTGGTCTTATATTCAGAGGAAGAAGGTTTTGTTTTAAATTCTTTTCTCCTCTGAGTTCAATTGTTACTTAAAACAAAAATTAAAAAATAAAACCCTTTAAACATCAATGTTCTTAATACCCCACTTGAGTTCTTTATCCCCAACTGTATCCTTCTTTTCATCTGCCTATGTTCAGACCTCTCACCTTTCTCTCTATCAGTATATCTCAGATCCTTTGTTCCTCTCCCCAGGTCCCCGTGCCCCTTTTCTCTGTCAGTGAGAGGGGCAGGTGCAGCAGAAGAAGACCTCCTCTTTTAGCAAATTAACCTTTTCAGGGCTCAGGACCACAGTCCAGACACATTACAAATGGTCAGCTTTAATCACAATGTCAGGTCATTAACCCTGGGAGACCCAGTCATTGAAAAACTATTTGGGAGTCTGTCATCAGTCCAAGTGCATTCCCAAATTCATTCACACATTCTAGGATAATTCAGTTATGCCTTGCAGCTCCTCAAGTCATTTAGAAACAAAGATGACAAGGGAGGCGATTATAATAGAGTACAAAATATGTCATGTGTAATAGTAAGTTGTTGTTCTTGTTTTTTTTTTTTTTTTTTAAAAGGCATATATTATATACACACATATTATTCAGGCACCTTACAGAAAATGTTTTAATTTCCATTAGTAAAAACACTCTAAAAAAGTAAAATCAACCAATCATATTCCAGCTAAGCTGCATACACACGCAACGATTTAGTAAATGAACGATTTTAGTAAACGATTTTCGTTCATTTTTCGAGGGAAAATGAACGAAAATCGTTTACTAAAATCGTTCATTTACTAAATGTAATGAACGATTTTTTTTTAACTACAAACGATTTTTGCATATTCCCTTACTAAAAATCGTTGAGTTGGTCAATCTGACTGAACTACAAACTAACGATATCGTTATCGATAATCGTTCAAAAAATCGTTGTGTGTGTATAAAGATATCGTCCGTCGACCGTGCATGCAGGCCAACCTAGTTGATATCGACCAGGGTTACTATAGGGACCCATGATCGTTGATCGCGGGTCGTTGGCCATCGGTGGTGTGCTGGACAATCATTGCAGCTGCTGTGCAAAAATATGGAAATTTCGCGGACGAAAGAAGCAGCATTGATCGCGGATCCTTCGATTATCGGTCTTCTGAGTAGTCCAATGGTCGCGGGACCTGAAACGCTGGAGACAGTTTTCTTGCATACGGGATCGCAGATGCAGAATGTGACACACCACCGAAACTGTCGTGACACCTCCCACAAACGCTTCCCTGACTGTCATTCACTCTACAAGTAAATAGTCTCTGCGGTAATGTACATTGACGCTTGCGCCATGCGACTCAGATGCATGATTGAAGATTATCGCTCAACTGCATCAACATCAGAATAGTGTAACTCTGCATCAGGACCTAACTTCTGAATATTTGCTAATTAAAAAACTTGATACTATAATTTTATAATGTTGTTATTTTTTTTATTATTTCTAATATTTATTTTTCTTAAATAAGGTCAGTTTAAACCTAACTATCATCTTGGGCTTTGACACGCAAAATCTAGAGCAGTCTCAAAATAGTATGGAGACTCCGGGCACTTTGAAAAAGTGCAAGAACAGGTATATAATTACTAGTGTAAGCACTGAGGATTTACACATTGTTTATTTACAGGATTACCTTGCTTGCTGCCTCTAATCTCTGATCTAATAGTGAGAGGGCACAGTACAGGAGACAGTTCAGGATGTCTGACACACATACGCAGATGTCTTAGCAGATAGTTTGATGAGACTGTGTAAGTGTAAATAGGAGTCTCACTCACACAAGGAGGCAAGCTCTGTGTATAAACCCAAAATAGAAAATGCAACTTTTAAACAACCTTTGGTATCACTGATCCAAGGTCTGCTTCATACTAGTTTAGACCCTACTTGTATCAGCAGCCTAGCACTGGTAACTAGTTTTCACCTGTCAACATCTGTTTTTAAGTCAACTTGTTGGAGGTACAACATGTCAGCTGATTATAATTACATCATTATATTCTGTTGTAAATGTCCACAGTTGCCCGTTGTCCATGATTTCCAGAAGTAGCTCTTATATTTAAAGTTATATTCCTAGTGGTTGCTGTCCCTGCTCTCTTTCTATATTGTGCAGTTACATAGAACCGCATGGTATTGTTAAGGTCAGAGGTTCCCAAAATCCGCCATTACAGTCCAGGGTTTAAGGCTATCCGTGCTTGAGTCCAAATATTTAAATCAAATTGACTGAGGTGCTAAATAAGTCACCTGTGATCAAGCATGGATATTCTTAAAACATGGACTGTAATGGAGAAGTTTGGAAGGGATACATTCAGTATCCTGGCACAGGGGATACCGGTGCTTAGAATACCGGCGCCAGAACCCCGACACCTGTCAGATTCCCGGCATCCCAACCGCCGGCATCCCGAAGGTAAGGGGTTGGGGGGAGAGTTAGGGTTAGGGGTTAGGGTTAGGCACTAGGGGGAGGGTTAGGGTTAGGGGTTAGGGTTAGTTAGTGTTTATTTACTGCACATGCTAGTCACAATGACACACCCTATATAGCACACGCTAGTCACAATGACACACCCTATATAGCACATGCTAGTCACAATGACATACCCTATACAGCATACGCTAGTCACAATGACAACCCTATGCAGCACACGCTAGTCATGATATAAGCTGGCCATACACCTGCGTGACCAGCAGCAGATCAGATTCACCATCCGACTCCCCGGAACTCCCTGGCAGTCCCGGCAGCATGTTTGTTGTTTTTCTTAGCACAGGATCTGTCGTATGATCGATCCTGTGCCTCACGCGCTCATCAGGGAAAAAGTCATTGAAATGACTTGAATGGACACATGATGCATCTCATGTACAAAATACAAGGTACGAGCTGCACACGATAGGATGGAACATATGGGCTGCACATCTGATCATATGATCCCTTTTAGGAGCTGCGGGAGCGCACATTGGATCGTATCTTACTCCAAAAATACACGATTTTCACAGGATCCATCCTAAGGATACGTTGAAAATTGGGCAATTGGTCCGAAATCGTACAGGTGTATGGCCAGCATTACCCTATACAGCACACGCTAGTCACAATGACATACCCTATACAGCACACGCTAGTCACAATGACATACCCTTTACAGCACATGCTAGTCACAATGACATACCCTTTATAGCACACGCTATTCACAATGATATACCCTTTACAGCACACGCTAGTCACAATGACATGCCCTATACAGCACACTCTAGTCACAATGACATACCCTATACAGCACACTCTAGTCACAATGACACACCCTATACAACACACGCTAGTCACAATGACATACCCTATACAGCACATGCTAGTCACAATGAAATACCATTTATAGCACACACTAGTCACAATGACATACCCTATACAACACACGCTAGTCACAATGATATACCCTATATAGCACATGCTAGTAACAATGAAATACCATTTATAGCACACGCTAGTCACAATAACACACCCTATACAACACACGCTAGTCACAATGGTATACCCTATACAGCACATGCTAGTCACAATGAAATACCATTTATAGCACATGCTAGTCACAAAGACATATCCTATACAGCACACGCTAGTCACAATGACACCCTATACAGCACATGCTAGTCACAATGACATATCCTATACAGCACACGCTAGTCACAATGACATACCCTATACAGCACACGCTAGTCACAATGACATACCCTATACAGCACATGCTAGTCACAATGACATACCCTATACAGCACACGCTAGTCACAATGACATACCCTATACAGCACACGCTAGTCACAATGACATATCCTATACAGCACACACTAGTCACAATGAGAAACCCTATACAGCACACGCTAGTCACAATGAAATACCCTTTATAGCACACGCTAGTCACAATGACATCCCCTATACACCACACACTGGGCCTGATTCAGAGCCGCTCGTAAGCGGCTGTACGCTCGTTCCGAGCGATGTTCGCACTTCTGCGAATGCGTACGGTTTATAAAACGCATGCGTGAACCAGTCAGTGCGGCCGAAAATCGTTTGTTCGCTATATAGCGAATGCCTGCTACTTTGAGTGACAGGATGAGGCGTATGTGGGTGGTAACAGGGGAAGGTGCTTGAAAACGGGGAGTGGAATTAAGAACGCAGGCGTGCTTAAAGGTCAAAACGGGCGTTTTATGGGTGTGCATAATTACAATTGCAGCGTCATTGACCACGTCACCTGGTTGTTTTATAGTCAAAACTGCTCGCAATATAGTGGTAGGAAAAACCAACCACAAGAATAGCGAGCAGTTCATACGCTGTTCGATGTACTCGATTAATCTAATAAATAGCGGACATGACGTATGATGCGAGCGGCCAGGGGGCGTATTTTTCAAATAAACGTCCGCAAGTTTTGTTCGCTCGTTCAGATATGGAGGCGTCAACAGACCGCAAAGAGCGAACGGATCATTTGAATAGCCACCCCCTTTTTCTGAACGAGCGAGCGCTAATTGCGTCCGGCTCTGAATCAGGCCCACTAGTCACAATGATATACCCTATACAGCACACGCTAGTCACAATGACACACCCTATAGATAACTGCAGATATATTTCAGGGTTATGGCCCATCAGAAGCTGAGCTGTATTCACCATGTAGGCAAACTAGGTACATGCACAGAGCAGCAGGGTTTCGGGGGCAGCAGGGGAATGGAGACAGTAGGCCCATTTAGAGATGGATCCCTAGGTAATTTAATGGATAGTTGAAGCCTACACCAGGGGACATATATATATATCTATATGCTATGATCATTCCAGAGGAAAATTCCTCACCCTTTTCCTCAAATACTCCCATTTTGAGTATTTTACAAACTATATAATAGACCAGAGGTAGGGAACCTGTGCCTCTCTAGCAGTATGTGTGTCATTATACGCAGACAGCCTCAGCACAGATGTCACATGTTGCCTAACTAAGTTCTAGACCATCAGCAAGTCTTATAATGGACCTTACAGCTGTGGGCCTCATGCATTCTTCTTCTTCTTCTTCTTCTTCTTCTTCTTCTTCTTCTTCTTCTTATTATTATTATTATTATTATTATTATTATTATTTAATATCTTTAAATGTCAGCGTTTTCTTATTCATAACCCATGTATCAGTGTGCTGGTGACTTGCAGAAGGTTCCAATGTTGGTACATAAAGAGAGCCCAAAAACAGATTCTGGGACCACACCTGGGAGTTTGACCCACCAGGGGAACATTGGTCTCAATTTTAGATGATTTATTCCTAAATGATGCTGCGACAGTATAATCAGCTTTCATTATATGATGTCAGCGTCCTTAGGAAAATTCAGACCCTAGCTCCATGTTTTGAGCTTGTGCTGAATAAGTATTGCAGGGTAACTCCATTATAAAACAAAGGGCACTTGTTTCTAAAACATGATCCAAGAGAGAGTAAATACTTGTGTGTCCATGTCGGGCATCTCTGGAAAGCTCAGGTGTTATCTTCTAGGAAGGGGATGAGCAGCCGGAGTCAGGTACCAATTGTTATTCAGCCAAGTAAGTAGCGCAGGCCGGGAGAAACCCGAGTTGTGTATACTCTCTCCACATGCAGGGCTAACTTGTAATAGTGTCTTTACATTAGTATGGTGCTGCTGGTAAATCAACTTAAGTCCATTTTAGAAAACGCCACCGGTTACTTATTAAGCTATTTACTTTACTCAGTCATGCTAGTTACTTAATCTGTAAAAATAATTGTTTTCCAAAACAAAACAAAAGTCAGGAATAACTGTAAAAACTGTGAGGGTGAAGGTCGTGCTGGGACCCAGCTGGGACAAATTATGTAACTTAGGGGTCTATTTACTAAGCAGTGTTAGGAGACAGAGTGAAAAGTGATAAGAAAGTGATAAGGTACCAGCCAATCAGCTCCCAACTGTCATCTCACAGGCTGTGTTTGAAAAATGACAGTTGGGAGCTGATTGGCTGGCACCTTATCACTTTCTTACCACTTTTCACTCTGTCTCCTAACACTGCTTAGTAAATAGTCCCCTCAGTGATCAGGTAACTATGCAGATGAGGAGGATGGTTCTGCCATTTTGAAAGCAACCGTCTGGTTGGCTGATATAGTTCAATGAATAGTTTCTTCATGGCTTGCTAGGTGAAAGAAAACCTCTTGTAGGGTAATGTAAGATGAACAAGGAGAATATGCACATCTATCTGATGGAAGACTGCGGGTAGATTTACTAAAACTTCTAAAAAGGAAAAGTGGAGGTGTTCAGCTGGGTACACACCTGTACAATTTGCATTAAATCCCACCCCCGACTTACCATTGGTCCAACATTGGAAGAGTTTGTACGCTCACCCGACCTCTGCTTTCAACCAGTCCTGGTTGTCTGGTCGAGTCAGGAGACCCAACCAGTCGGCTATTATAGAAGTGTGTACTCTGCTGCGACTGCTTTGTCCAATTCTTCTCCCAATTCCACCTTCAAGCAGCTCCACCTTTGTGGACGGGCTGAAAGCACTGCACAGATCAGCGTGATCTGTGCAGGCTTCATTATGTGTTAAAAAATAGCATAAAAGGTTAATTCTTTAGAAAAAAATGTGTGGGATACAGCCCTGTGCTGGTTATTGGAAAATAGGGGGAACCCCATACCTTTTTTTCCCCCTGTTTTCCAATGCCAGCCCAGGCTCAGAGGTCCGGGGCTGGTTACTGATTAGGGGAAAAGGACCCCACACTTTTCTTTTCTTTTTTCATTAATCTTTTTCTTTTTAGCCTGCACAGATCATACTGTGCTGTGCAGCTCTGCCCATTAGTATGTACATTTTTGTGTGAGTGGCAGCTGGTCTGCCAAAGATTGGAAGAGTGTGTACGGTGATACAATCCTTTCAGCAGATTGTTTCAGCAGTTGCAGATTGGAGGTCTGCAGCAAAATTCAACAAGTGTGTACGCGTAGATTGGATGTAGATTCTGCGACTAGGTCTGCAGTAGGATTGTATAAACAGTCTGATCTGGTGGATGATCCCTCGAGGATTGGGCAAGTGTGTGCCCAGCTTAACTCATAATGACCAATCAGATTCTAGCTATCATTAACTTTAGTACATTCTAGAAAATAATAGTAATAATCTGATTGGTTGCTATGGGTAGCACCCCCAATTTTCCTCTTTAGATATTTTAGTGAATCTACACCTGGGCTCCGCACAATTTGTAAATGTGCTCATTGTAATCTGCTGCATGGTCCAGGACACTGTTGTTCTGCTTAGGGAGATTTATGGGTACACATGAGGAAACTGCCTCCACATCTCCCTATTTTACATCCCATTTGTTATAGAGTACATACAATGATGGCAGCCATTGTGTAAGCTAAAAACTCAACCTTTCATTTGACAAGCTACTAACACCATCAGCCCTATGGCACAAAGTATGGTATACACATATAAGAAAAACATACTGTACATTGCGCTTACTAAGTTGCTTATTCAGCTACACTTATTTATGTTTTGATGTAGCAACAGATAATTAAATGTCCGTCCTAGTGGCAGAGGCAGCATACAGACAATTCAGCAAATGTCCGGCTCTTGTATCTCAGCTGTCAAGATAAGGTGTTAAACTAATTAAATGTGCGATAACGTCTTTGTATCAATTACTTGTCAATCCTGTAGACAGCTATTATAATGCACAACGGATGAAGAAACAGAAGCACTGTTGGAAAAGCTGACAACCTCCGGTAAGGGAAGACATTAAATAATAAGCTGATCTGTGTGGCGTACAGTTACCCTCTGGGTGCCCGAGGGTCTGTAATACAGCTGAGTGCACTGTGTTTTTAAACATTATATAATGCAAAAGGTTAGAAGAGTTGGTTCTCCCCCCATATTTTTTTTTTATTGGTGGGGGGTGGGGAGAGAACTTGTTGGAAGGCTCCACCACTAAATACTGCGCCCAATGGTTTACGTACAACTCCGACTGTTGGAGATCTGCGCATGTGCAGGTCTCTTACTGCCACTACAGCCACAGTGCCCCTAATTCCCAGTATGATGACATGCTGCAGTGCTTTGAGGGTGGGGAATAGGAGGCATGTCACCCCTGTTTTCTGGAATTGGCGAAGCCAGTGTCTGCGTCTTCTGACACAGACTTACTGGCCTCTGCTACGTAGCTGCGATGGCCTTTGTGAGTAGCCTGAGGCTCGCTAAGATGGCCAATGCCGCGACCGATGGTGATCCGATGCTGAGATCTGCGATGCCGCCAGGGGGTGTCTTTTATCCTCAGACGCCTCCTGCGGAATTAGCATATTTTAGCATCTTTGGATGCAGCAGTGATGCTAATAACTAACAGCTCTGAATTGGGCCCTATGTTAGGATGTGGATCCTCCTACGCTTGCTCCTTTGCTCGCACCAAGTTATCACCATCAGCATGTGTTTGTGCCTGCTCTGTAGTAAGTGTCAAAGAGACACCTCCTAACAGGCCTATATGCTCGTAATTTCTGGTGTGCCTCATCTGCTTGAGCACACCCTTACTGCCCACCCCCATTCTGCCTCTCTAGGTGTAAGGTTTTATACATGCAGGTCAAGGGCGAGAGGTGGGGGCCCGTGTTCACCATCCAGGGCACCCTCCTCTCTCTCCGGCGGCCGCGGCATACTGACAGGATCAGTAGACTCCGGGCACTAGTCTGTGCCCTGGAGTCTACTGCGCATGTGCAGGACACCGGGAAAATGGCCGCGGCAGCCATTTTCCCAGAGATTTCCCTACTGTGCAGAATGTCAGGAAAGTGGCCTCTGCAGCCATTTTCCAGGCGTTCTGTGTAGCGCCTCCCCAGCCGACGTGGGACTTCGGAGAGGTAAGTATAAGACAATGGGCGCAGGGTGTGCTGTGTGGGCCCCCCTGGATCCAGGGGCCTATGTGCCCCACACACCCTGCACCCATTATAGATACGCCCCTGGTGCAGGTACGGGTCTGCAACCGCACATTTGCATGCATTCGCTTTCTGTGCATGTGGAAGATATGGTACACAAATCGGCGCAGTACTGACTCAGCGCCGGCCCCTTAGTAGTCAGATTCATTTAGTGGATGAGAGAGGTCACCTGGTCCAGCTAATCCAGCTAGTCTGTAGCTACTATAAAAGCATCTTGCATGTTTTGAGACGTTATTGTAAGAAAAATGAAACTCGACAAAGAATACAACAACCTGTTCTGTCTTCAATTTCCTTGGATGTCGGGACGCTTTTGTTTATTCAAAAATAGTTCAGACATTTCTAACTGGCAGTGGCCATATTCCTATGAAAGACCATCCCACAATGATACGATCTTTGAGTTCACCCTTCTGTGGAATTCCACTCTCCACTGTCATTTTGTAATTCCCCATTTTGCAGAATGAATGGAGCTGGGACAGCAAAAGTCAGTTCATTCTGTTGTGTTGTAGGCCTGGGGTAGGACTGGGCACACTTAAGTCTAAACTCTGCTGACTTCACGCATGAGATGTTGCGCCCATACTGTACATGTGCGACCATGCAAATATTTGGAGAACAGTTTTAATCATTTTAAAACTGTTCATAATTTGGTTCCTTAACCAATCACTGTAAGGGATATTCACTTACAAAGTGCAAACACATCAATTGTGGTAGCACATAGCAACCAATCAAAAATGACCTTTCATTTGTGCTGTGCAAATTAGACAGTGAGAGCAAATGTCTGATTAGTTGCATTGGGTTACTGGGCTTTTACCCCTTTGCACACTATTAGTGAATAAGCCCAGCAGCTATGGCAGACATATTTATAATTAAACATAATTGTACATCAGGGATCTGGCCGTTTCTATCCTGGGAAAGAGGTTCCTCCTAAGGGGGGGGCGGTAGGGTTCACAAAGTGAAGATGGTTTGTTAAATGTCTGCCAGTCAATAGCACCCAGCATGTCCATTTCAGAGAGGCATATGCTAGGAGCAGGGGGTCCCTGCCCGCAGTGTCTGGATACATTGACCAACGTTGCTGCAGCACAGTTGGGGACAGAATTTACAACCTTTGTAGACAGGCCGTGAAATCTCCTCTGTCAGAGCTAAATGGGCAGGTTTTATACACTCATTTCAGCTTCAGCTTGTTAAATGAGCACATCTGTCAGCTGAACGGAGAATCTCAAAGGCCTTTCGGGCTGGTTCTCCATCTCTACTAGGCATACTCCACAAATCAATGTCTTATTCCCATTTCAGACACATCGCAGCCCAGCTCTACGGCCACCACAATATACACACACCTCCGCCGTCTTCTTCTGGAGGGAGAAATGAGCACAGTGGAAGTAAGCGGACTTCTCACTTAATTCAGGAATCTCATGAAAAATTAATTCCACTAGGCAGGCAGCATAGAATCCTGTGCAGCCAAGCAGCGGACATGTTTCATAACGAGCTAGAAGAGAGGCCTGGTTAAACTGTTAAATTGAGTGATACAAATGAATGGGGACTTGGGAGAATTGCATGGCTCGTAAATAAAAAAAAGACCATGTAGACATCCAGTCTACCCATCCCTACGCACAGCGTAGGCAGACATTTGTGGCCTGGCTAATATTCAGCCTATCAAATCACTAGGGACTAGTGACATCACCTTGGGCGTCATGGTTGAGTGATGTCACAGGAGCGTTCTGAGTCGCACGCTGACACGTGTAGTGCTGTAGGCGCTTCTGCAACTTTATGCTAATGCTACAGTAGTATAAGCCTACTTTCTGGTGTTCTAAATGTTCAAGAGCGGCTGCAGTCATGACCAGTGGTGGGTTTTACCTAGGGCCTGCAGCACCTCCCCCCCCAGTAAAATCTCCCCCCCCCCCCAGTGAGCTTGTTGGAGTCTGTGCACTGGCAGTGACTTCCCATGAGAAGAACTATCTGCTAATAACGCACGGGACAGGCAGTCCCAGGGGGAGGTGTTTTCCCGTGCAGAAAGCAATTAATAGAGAGTGTTTCCATTCGAAAGCCAGTCCCCTATTCTCCTGTCTCCCCTACCTGCTTTCTGGGCATTGCAGCTGATGCTGTCCCTAGAACCCGGTGCCTGTGTGCATGCGCTGGTGCCTGCCAGATCCATAGCACACGCATTCCACCATCAGCATTGTGTGCAACTTCGAATCAGGCCCAACCAATTGCGTCGCTATGGGGTGGCGGACAGCACACGGGTGTCACCCTCGGAAGAAAAGTGATGCCATCAAGATTTCCACTAGGCCACGCACCCTTTATGATAGGCCACGCCCCCTTTTCAGGGTGGGGGGGTATGGAGTGCGCTCCAGGTGTCACCAGACCCGGTGACGCCTCTGAGCCCAATATGTTGATAGCACATGCTAGGATACCATAAAAGGCAGAACCAAGAGGACTTTCCCGAATCATAGCACCCGAAAAGATATTGCAATGAGTTGGGTATCTAATCGGATGAATGGTGCTTCAATCACACTTAGCTCTACAGAACACAACACGCACACACCGCAATTAGATACACAATTTCGCCTCTCTATATAACTACTCAGGACGTAATATGTACAAAATAAGATTGTTTTCGCATGAGGCTGGGGACAGCAGGTGTGATTGATAATTCCTTACATGCCTTCAAGATATTACAATATTTACCTGTGCTGATTGGTGAAGTGTTAAACATTATTATACTAATAAATGGTTTCTGCACAATAATGTATCAGTAATCTTTGTTCAGTATTATGAGGCTCTGGGTGTCTGGGATTGTTTACTTAAATCGTAATATAACTACATTACATTATCTAAAATTGTATCACAAATTCTGATTTGGTCACTTGAGGTCAAATTTGTAAAGCTTAAAGTATTTATGCAAACCATGCAAACTAAACGGTGTTAAGAAACTACAACAAAGAATTAACTCCCGATGAAATGGGTAAGTCAATATGTTAATAAACAAAATAAAATGAAGTGTTTTATTAATAGAGCTGCTGAAATCCACTTGTATGCCATCACATCCTCTGCGTAAGGCCCAGATATAGACAGGGTCTAGCTGGTCACAGTGACAAAATGAGTAATTGCAGTTTTACCTATTCTAATGTTTCATTTTTGTGACATAGGGCCTGATTCAGAGCCGGACGCTCTTTCAGACCGCTCGCTCTGAATCAGGCCCATAGATCTAACAGTATTACACATAGCATCCTGTCTTTTGCAAATGTGCACCTCACCTGAGTCAGTTTTTGGACAGGGCACAAAGGGCATTTGCTTTTGGCCTCCAGCTTTCGAGAGGGCTCCGTGACTGGTCCTCATGTGCCATATTTTATTTGATATATTAGTGTCTGATTCAGCAGCAGATGCAAACCCGATATTTTACGCATATCGAGCCATTATTTGCTATTGCCCATGCGTGTAATTCACAGAGGATCCATTCGCAATGTGAGTGTCATGCGGTCAGTGTTTGGGGAGGTAACGGGGGAGGAGGTGGTTAGGTAAAGGCAGGCTGTCTGACTGTTTGAACGCTGTTTCATGGGCATGCATAAATTAGGCATTGTGATCGCCTTTGCAATATGAGTGTTCTGTGCGTGCGAGGAGAGCTGCAGTGTTTGCGGCTGGTCAGACTTGCCGCACATGCTGCGTTACTGCTTGATGTACATCGATGGTACCGATGTTTATGCAGGAGTGCAACAGTGAACGGATATGAGAAGGTACCAGTGGGCGTCTTTCTGCGGACCGTGCTTTGGCAAGCATTAGCATATTTTCACACCTGTGTTCCGTGTGAAATCGCAGTTGCGACCGCATTAGCGCCCAATACTGAATGAGGCCCTTAGTGTGGGATTTATGTTTTAATCAGATGGAAGGGTTTTATTTTCAACAAAACTTGAGAGACATCTACAGTACATTTTCTACATACACAGAGGGATTACAGCTTTGGCAGCTATAGCTAATATAAATGAATCTAGTAATAAAGTTGTTCTAATACTTTACAGTTCTCACAGACCTTGAGGAATATGTGTTTACAGAAGAGTAAGGTCATAACATGCCCTTATTATAACCAACAGTCATGAGTATAAAAGTTGCTCCACTTCCATCGCAGGGCAGCACCCACAGACTCAAGATGGCAGAGCCAGTGGAACCCCTACTTATTCTGAAGTGTGATGAAATATTTAGAAGTGCAAGAAACTTGCGGTGGGGGTGTAACAGCCCAGGTGTAATCCAAGATGAAACGCTGAATCCTTTCTAGCTCTCAGTGTGCAATCTGATCCAGGAGTGAGCTTCAGCCTGCTTGTTAAACTACATTTCTACGGGAGCTTAAGAGCACGATTCTCCACTTTACTCATTTAAATGCCAATACATTCACTATGAACACACACAGGATCCCCTCCAATTACTTAGCTAACAGGTAACAAAGCTACAGGGGGATAAAGCAGCTTACACATAAAATAGTAACTGCAGAATATGTTGAGATCCAGCTGCGAAGAAGTTTTCCTACTCTGGACACCTTTTCCTGTAAAAGGAAATAAAAGACACAGGGACTGATACAGCAAGCATCGCTATTGCCAATGCGCACGCAGTTGGCCAATTGTTGCGTACGGCGCATGTGTATGCATCTCAGTGATCGTTCACGAAGACTCCACTGTGATCGTACGGCAATCACGGAGACCTTGCAGAGCCATCGCAGAGTGATTGCCAGGCAGTGAGCATTTGGGGGCGGTGACGGGGGAGTGGTCGGAGAAACGCAAGCGCGCCTGAACGTTTGAATGCTGTTACATGGGAATGCATAAATTAGCCATTGCGACTGCAAACGCAGCTTGAGTACTCACTGTGTGCTATGAGGTTAGCAATTTCTAAGTAAGGTCAGGACTGCTGTAATTCTGCGTGAGGATCCGATGGTACTCAATGTTACCGATGTATATGGCGGTTTGCAAAGTGTTATGGATGTGAGATAGCGGTAGTGGGCGGCAGTGGGCGGCTCTATGCTGGCAGAGCGACGGCATTGCGATTGCAATCATTAGCATATTTTCGCAGCAGACCTGCGTGCAGTTACGGAGCTGCAATCCAACAGCGATCCTTACTGAATCAGGCCCACAGATCACAACAATTCAGCAGCTTAATTCGCCGCTATTATGGACCATATTGCATATTAGTTCATGTAACTAATGTATGGGGCTTTATTCAGAGTTCCAAGTACACAGAATTGCAAAATGGGTCTGCAAAAATAAAAATAAATGAATTATAATCAGTGCTGGTCGCAAACACAAGTCTGCAGCTGGGTACTGAGGTTCCAATGTGAGTTTGCTAAATATCTGACGACACAGTGAAAATGCAGTACAGTCAGATAGTGCATATAATAAGTACCAGTAAGTATGTATATATATATATATATATATACACAGTGAAAACTGTGTGTGGCAATCTTCATCTTGCCCAAGTGAGTACAAAGCATTCTTTATCTGTGTAAAAACACTTTTCAATGTCGTGTAAAGTGACTTTGAAATGGCACAACTCATCAGGGCGTTTACATAAATGGGTCTGTTTTTAACATTTGTGACTAATCAGAGACAATCATCATCATCATCATCATCAGATAGATAAATGATAGCGCCAATAGCCTTTCCTGGACCCAAGAGATATACCAAATACAAATATAGTATAACAATATATTTATTGCAATTAAGAAAAAAAAAAGATATATTGTTATACTATATCTGTATTTGGTATATCTCCTGGGTCCGGGAAAAGACTATTGGCACTATCATTTATCTATCTATTTACCCTTGAGGCTTTTGGGTGTTGGCAGACCCCTAGGATAGCTGCCAGCCACTATTCAGCCATGTTTCGGAGGGCGCCCTTTAATTTCTGCCATCATCATCATCATCATCATCATCATCATCTGTGTTACACTTACACCAGGGTTATGGCACCCGCAGCTCAGACCCCACCAGACGCCTATATTTTTTACTTTTCACAGTCTATTTTAGTCTCATTACTGCACGCCACACCACCCCCTTACTATGGAGCCCTAGGGGCTCTTTTATCATTAAAGAATTTGCGGCTTATTCCTCGAAAACACATGTTTTCGGGGGGGGGGGGGGAATCCTCCCCTGACAATGGTGGGCGTGCATGTGCAGACAGCGGGAATACACATTTGCAATCGCCCCGGCAGCACTACGGGAAAATCACAGGGACGGGATGATACATTCCTGCGTTATGATCGCATCTTGCAATCCGGTCGTGGGCGGTACCATTATTATTAATATCATTATTATCCTTTATTTATATGGCGCCACAAGTGTTCCGCAGCGCCTTAAAAGTACATAAACAAAGTACAGAAACAGTTGAACAGAACAAGAAAACAGTGTCATACAGTACAAGACATTGCAGGACAAGTATATGGTATATAAACATTGGAGTATAGAGTAGTGAACAATATAAGTAAAGGAAGGAAAAACACATGAGGGAAGAGCTTACATTCTAACCCATACCCAGATCACATTGCAAATGCAATCATTAATAAATGTGCCCCCTAGTCCAACACCATAAACCATGATGAAAGACCCAGAATCGTAAATTCACTCATGCGCATTTAAAAAAAAGCAACTTGCGTGCAATAAAAGCTGCAAATGGAATCAATAATCAGTGCTGTAACTACTCCATTGCATAAGGTGCGATCTCTATGTGACCCGAGGTGGGGGTGGGGGGATAAATTGGAAATACTGTCCCTCTCTCCTAGAGGTCCTATTCTGTTTTTCTTAGCAAGCATGGAGGCCGGGGCATGTGTGGTGAAGTTCCTGCATGCTGGGAAGAGCAGGATGAGGCCTCTTCTGATGATCTATTGTAAAGCCCCAAACACAGTGTCATTGCACATGAGCTGACCCCCACAGAGACGGCATGTTGGAAGGATGGACTGTAATCACCAAACCCACCCCTACTTTGTTATGTGACCTGATTGTGACATGTTCTGCATCTATCAATGATCTCTATGCCCCAATGTTTGTGGGGGGGCTACCAGTGGTGCAGGGCAATAAGACATGTGGCTACTACCAGATCTGTAACTGAATATTTTTGTGCCCTGGGCAAGAGAGGACACTGGGAATCCCCACATACATTTGGTGGGGGTGATAATAGTCCCCCAGTGTGGAGATGGCCTGGCGTAGGGTACATGCCTGCCCAACAGTGGGGAAGGATAGCCATTTCCAAAAGCTAGACCACACTGAAGCCCACTCCCAGTCCATTCTTGCCCCTCCCCTTTAGAATGTAAGCTCTCACGAGCAGGGCCCTCGTCCCTCATGTGCTTTTCCTCCACCTACTTGTAGTATAATTTACTCCTAACTCCCCAATTGGCACCTAACAGTTGGGTGCTGAGGCCCTGCTGCTTGTGGTATGCAGCTATGTTTATAAACCTTGTCCTCCAGAGTTTTGTATTACTATTAACTGTTTTTCTTGTGTGCTCATTTATGTACTGTGTAAGGCGCTGTGGAACCTTTGTGGCGCCCTATACATAAAGGATAATAATAATAATAATAATAATATAATAATAATAATTTCATAGATCTTTGTGCTTTTCTGAGTCCCTCTGAGCTGAGGATGCCCCAGTAAGAAAATTATTAAATTATCCCCACAACGGCACCCCCAACTTTCTATAAGATGTAGCACTGCCATATTTGTGGCTGTGGTCACTCCTCAGCCCAAATCATATGCATTAAATATATCACTACATAATACATATTGCAGTGTTCCAAATCCCAATTCACAATTCCCTACTGACCTACATACAAGTTGTGAGGGGACCAAATAATGGGCCTAATTCCGTGAAGCAGGCCATGTCGGATGCAGTGAAGTAATTCATTTGCTACTGCGCATACGCCAAAGCTGTACTGTGTTCACGCGGCGATAGATTAGCGATGGCAGTCACAGAAAGGATTTATTCACAAAGTGAGTGACAGGTTGACCATTTTTTGGGGAGGTAATGAGGGGTAGCTAGAAAAACGCAGGTGTGTAGCAAAAGGTACGCCACCAAATAGTCATGTTCCCTGCTATGTCCAGATCTGCAGCACCCTCACAGAGCTTTGCCTACGTAAGAACGCCCCATATCTTATTATTATCATTTATTTCTATAGCACCACCAATTTACCAGTATGTTCTGGAGTGTGTGTTTGAGGAAACACAAACAAGCCATGACCGGGAATTGAACTCATGACTTCAGTGCTGTGAGGCACAGGTGAATTTTTAATGGGTGCAGGGTGTGTGGTGCATATGGGCCCCTTGGTCCAGGGGGCCCCACACCGCACACCCTGCACCAATAGTATACTTACCTTGTGCCAGCCAGAGAGTCCCTCCTCCTCCATGGCGCCATCTTCCCAGTGACATCTCCAGGAAGATGGTACCGCACAGTGGAAACAAACACTCTGACCATGTGCCGGAGGCTTTACTCTATTGTGTGCATGCACCATCTTCTCCAACATCACTGGGGAGATGGCGTCTCATAGCAGGAGGGACCTGCTTGCTGGCACAAGGTAAGATGCAAGGCGTGGGTGACGGTTACTGCTCAGAGGAGTGAATTTGGACTCAGAGAATTGGAATTTCCGTGGGCGTTTGGACAGCAAGACGCAGACGTGTAGCGTGCAACTTTTCTTTACAATTGCACTGATTCTGGCGGCCACTTTCGGGCCGACATTCTACGCCTCCATAGGGGTTGGTGCAATGTCCAATGGAGCAACTTTTTACGCAAAGCAGCGGAATAACGCCCCAGTCGGTGGGCATCTCTGTACAAATTCCATTGGCTGCGGCATTAGCATAAAGCTACAGTAGTGCTGCAGAAAAAGTCGCCATTAGCGTCCACCTCTTAATCAGGCCCAGTGTGCGGGCGACGAGAAGGGCATTTGCCCCCTTGGGAACCACCATATCTGCCACTACAGACATCCAGGGTCAGGCAGCACATTTTTGCCAGCAATGAAAAGGTGCAGTGGCATTGGATCAGCAAAATACCGAGGTAGCTGTGAGCTTTCATGAAGCCTTAATAAAAATTGATCTTTTTCCTCATTTTTCTTTTTTTTTTTTTGCTGCAGTTAGAAAATAGGCTTGTAGCCGGGCTGTTACATCGGGAGAAGTGTATGGGAGTAAATGACAGATGGAATCATAAACACGTTTGATCTTGAAATCAAGCTTTGCTAAATATTAAGCACAGATTGCTCACCACTTTTACAGGGACTGAGGATATGATATATGACATGTCCAAACTTTAAAATAAGGAAATTACCAGAGAAAATGATTGCAATAAATTTTCTAAGTATAAACGTTGATTATATTTCGATTTTCATTCAGAACATATTTTGGTGCAAATAGCATTTGGCACAGTGCTATGAGGAGGGGGATGGGAGGGGGTTAAAAAAAAAGCCCTGGAGCCTTAGAGGTGCACAATTTATGTAATCTGTGCTTGGAAAATGAATTGGGTAATTTATTGGAAAACAGAAAAGTCCTAAAGATTGGATCAGCATTGCCTACCCCCAATCCATCAAGTTCCAATTAACAAGCCAGCCAGAGAGAACTTTAATGGCTTTCCAATCTAGTTGCCTGATAAACCCATCAATTCCTCTGGGAGAAATTAAGAAAATCGACCGGCCTTTGGCGTTGTAGTGTCATTCCTTTCTGCAACTATATGTCAAATTAAAAACACAATTAAAATTTAAACTGTTCCAATCAGGGGCTGCCCTCCAACCTATGTTTCACTTAATAGAAGTTTGATGAAAATCTGATTCCTGCTCTCTATCAACAGGAGGCTGGGAAGTCAGAGAAGGCTCCAGCCCAGCCCTGGCCAGGAGACAAGAGCGCAGCCAGGATGCTGGGGCACCTCACTGGCCTCACTAATGGGCGCAGCAGGGCAGGCGATAAAGACAGTAGCTGGCACTGAGGGAATTAAACGCAGTGGTGACAGATTGATCTAATTAATGAGACACTGTCCACTAGAGAGGACACTGGTTTAAAAAAAAAAAACTCCAGAAACCGAGGACACTTTTTGCAAACCGAATTTACAGCCTGTGTCATATCCATGCACTAATACATAAAACGTATTTTCCTACATTTTAACGACTGATTAGTTGTAATGACCCGATTTTATTTATCTGTGCTGCTTTAATTATATGAAAGACAGTCGTTCAAAGAGGAAAATTGTGCCTGCCCAGCTGCGCTGGACCTACAAATCCCTGCTTTTAGGGCACGCTGAGACATGTAGTTCTACAAATACAGAAATGTGTACTGCATACGTTTGGAGACAAGCTTTAATATAGAATTAATCCGTTCATTGCTTTCTGCAGAATTCAGTAAGCACGTGTCCCCTCTACCCGCATTCAGCCACTAGCAGCTGACAGGTGCCTGTTCTCAATTACACACACACTATATAGTACATTACCAACAAAACACAGCATAGAGCAAAATAAGTCTATATAACAAAAGTGACCGAATGGTTTATGGTCTGTTCTACTGTAGTTCATGCCCACCCCCATTTACTATACCTATCAATTAATATTGTCATTCAAACATTCCTGCGTTATTATGACGTAATTCAGTGGTTCTCAACCCAATGTTCTCAAGGACCCCCATCAGGTCAGGTTTTCAGGATTTCTGTCTGCGTAAACAGGCGCTATAATTAATGACCCAGCAAACTGGATCATCTCACCTGTGTATGATTAAAGAGATCCAGAAAACATGACCTGTCCGGGTTACGTGAGGTCTGGAGTTGAGGACCACTGCGATAATGCAACAATTACGCAAAGCATCATTATTCTATACCAGTAGGGTGCTGTGACGCTAAAAGCACCCTACTGGCAGGCCATGCTGTGACTTGTAGTCCCACACCTGTCCTACAGCAGGTTGCCCCGTGAAAGTGCTGTTTTGTGCCCTCCTCTCGGACAATGCAGGTGTATCAGCCCCCTTTCCCCCTCTAAAATTATTTAGGAAACCTAAGTCCATCTGGGTGGGGGGACAGAGGTGTATTTGGCTTGGAGTGGAGACGTTTGGTGGCTGATGTGGAAGGTCACAACAATAGGATGCTTTAGGACGTAAGGGAATCCATAACGAGCATTTAACTAAGTGCTTTATGAGGGGGGCTGGTCGTGCAAATTATGAAACCATAGACCAAAAAAAAAAAAAAAATCCGGTGCACGTTTCCTACCCTGCAGTCATATTTGCTAAAAACTTGTTAATCTAATAACAGTCATGAAAGGCGCATTTGGCAGTTCCAGCACAAACCAAGGTCACTCAAGTGACAGAGCAGCGCTGGAACAATAGATTCATTTGAAACAATATTTTACAGACATTTTACGATCAATATGGACCGGAGCATTATGCTGCAGCAATCTGTTAATGTTTCTTAATGGGCTCCTCATTCTGTTTGCACACTGTTACCAGTCGATAGGCTAAAGTGATTATTTGCAAAGACAGTTGCATTATATTTGTATATAAATATAGGGGCAGATCTGCAAAGCGCTGGACTATCTTGCTGCAAATTTGGAACCCATACACGAACAAGTCAATATATTATTATGAATATTACTACTATTATTAGTATTATTCATTGAAAAAGATATATATATATATTTATTTATTTTTTCTTGGGACTTATACTTGTGATGAGCATAATCCAGTATGTTGGGTGAGCTATTGGTAATCAATGGGCGATGCTTACTCATGAAATAGAAGAGATAAACACAAGTGTCAGACTGCATTTTATTTATGTGCTGTATGTACATAGATAGGTAATAGATTCCCCCACCCCCACCCCATTCTTTCTTACAAAGTGTTCATGGTGAAGAAATATATTAAAAGACTTCGCTAATATGTATTATGTATATTGGTCTTACATTGACTTTATTTCATGTTTAGTGTAAGGCGATCTCTGTGCAGAAAGGAGCACTATCAGATAATATATTATCACCCCTCCCCCTACAGAAATGGGAGCTTTCACTAAATTGCAGACTATCTCCAGTTATTAATTCGTGTCTATTTAAACTAGTGCTGATTAGAATAGTGGTATATTTGAGAATTCGGGATAAAAAAGAGGGCTGAACCAGGACCCTCTCCTGGAATCACAGTCCCCCACCTCCATTCTCCTGTGTGCCCATGAAGCTACTGACCTGCACTGGTTGTGCTGTCCCCAGGTTGCAGAGTTGGGAGCCAGGTGTAGAGTTAGCAGGGAGAAGCCTCTGTTGGGGTTAATCGTCTGCTGGCAGCATCTGGTCCTCTTCTGAATAAAGAGTAATATGTGGTGACTGGAAGCTTATATATTTCTCAAGTGTTTGCTATACAAAGAGAGGGAGTATTTACTATCAAATAAAAGAAATACATGTGTGTTGTTAGTACAAACAACGAAGCGAGATCTGCTCAGTCTGACACAAAACACTGGACATGTAGAAATGCATCTTTCTTTAATTGCAAACAAACGCACAGATTTGGAATCCAAACTGGGGAGAATCAAGACAAGTGGTACGGGGATTTATTAACAGATTGCCTGAGAAAACAGGGCAGCTTGACTGAATTGCCCAGATCAAAGAGATTCAAAGGGAAACAGATATTGTGCCCAGCTCAGGGGCTGGGAGGAGGGTGGCAGCGGTAGGTGCTGGATCTCTCCAGAAAATGCGCTTGAACAAAGTACCCAGCAACGTTCCACAGCAGGGGAAGGCACACCAGCCTACATTTCATTGCATGATCACTTTTTGTAATGATTTCACAGGATAACTGTTACAGTGACCTGTCTCGATGTACAACTTTATATGTGCAATGCCACCCTGTCATGCTACCATGTGCATTGGCGCAGTGCATGGCTGCTGTTGGGTGCTTTGGCACACACGGTGACTTGACTGTATTATATCTCCACACACTGTGCTTCCTCCACTTTGCCCTCATGCCTTGATGAAGTTACCAAATTCTGGCCCTTGACAAGACCCCCAGCTACAACCTGTGCCATACCCTCATCTCACCCTGTGCTTTGTGCCATCATTTGTGCCAAGCTCCCCGACAAGTGCGCCATCACGGCGCATTTTGCTCCTTAACTACCCACAGCCTGGGTTTTTTGGGGGGTATGCTGTGGACTGATAGAGCCCCCCACCTTTCCACTTCTGCAGACAATGCAGAATATTATAGGGATCAATAAAGGATAGTACTTGTTCCAGCTCTATCTGTTCCTTCCCTATGTAATTGCATTTCTTGAGAAGAGGGCAGCTGTTTATTTTAGCCTACATGAATGTACTTGTTGTACTATGAGTGTTGTCTCTATTTGGAACACAAAGATCTGTATTTTGTTAAAAGAAGCCCTCTTTGTGTCTTTAATAGTTTAATTTGCTTATTCAGGGGATGTGCAGTTACTCAGAAAACACACAGGTGGTATAATCTAGGCTTCATCCGCCTTTTATCTGTAAATAAAAAAACCTTTTACATTTTCTGTTATTAATGTAGCTAATTTTCCATTCATCTCCCTCCCTTCCAATTTTACCATTGCATAAAATGAATGTCTTTAAATTGAATTAGGGCACTCCATGACCTAATTGCAGGGTTATTAATATAGAAAAGGTCTTAATGTATAGCTTCATGCAGCCTGAATAAGAATAATCGAAAAATCTCTTGTGTTTAAAGCACACACTTCGAATAGATCTTACTATTAGGCGCAGCATCTAGAAAAGGCTGATTATTGTTTTGTTTGCTTTTTCAAATGCCTTTAAACGAAACGATGTCCTATTAATACTATTTGGTGGTGAGGAATAATTATTTTAAAGACCTTTCATTGGGAAAACACTGACTTTTAATAAACATTAACTATTTTGTTAGAAAGGACAGAAAGTCTTAAGTAATTGGAATTAATCCATATTTATAGACATCTTCTATAGACAGCTATGGAAATGAAGTGTCAAAAAAACAAAGATGTTTAATCCTACTGTATCTAATGCTTAACACGAGATGGCAGAAACTGTAAAATAAAAAAAAATATCCATGTCATTATATACATGATCTATTCTAGGAGCACGAATTGGTACCTGGACAAGTGAGCAAAATCTAGATATCTTTTATCAGCCAGAGTGGACTTAATTGCTTCATTGCTTTCAATTCTGGAACAGATCAAGGCTGGTTTTATGCAATCATTTTGTGATGCCCCACCTGTGTCCTCCACTACAGCATTGGAACTCTCCTTCCTAACCTGCTGACTAAAGTGGTAACATTTGCCAAAGAGACACACATACAAAGCACAGCCTGGGCTGGTTACCATCTCTTGTCATTTCTGGTACTAGCAAAGACTGGATAAGTCAAGAAACGTTTTGCAGACACTAACCCCAAATAAAGAAGTTATTTTCTTCTGATTTGGTAACAGGAGAATCTCTCTGTTAAATCTGGCGCTTGTTTGTGATTGAAACATTTTAATGAGCTCCTTTTTGGTTCCTCTAAAAGTTAGTATTGCAAACAGTGGAGGCATCCCTCTGTTGTCATCATATACAAGGGACAACATATTTTGACTTTAGAATATGTGTTTGTATTCCTGTTAGGTCGCATGCCAGTTTCACTATATTATTATTATTATTATTTAAAACCTGACTGCAAATAAAAGGCACTTTTCAAAGCATTCAATCCTCCTTTGACATCATTTAATAAAAACACACATTATTTTAAGAGTTCGTTTTTCTATCAACCAAATAGAAAGAGATATGATCGTTTTGCCATCAAAACAACTCAGGGCATTGCCAGGGCTATCACCAGCAAGAGATGGCTGGGTGGATCGGCTTCGTGTGTTTTAGGACAATCTCAGAGCAGGTTCAAATCTTTCCAAGAACAACTGAGAATTAAAATATATATATATATATATAGAAGAACAAACTATATACAAGTGCATAATAAATACGTATACTTTTCCCCAGTGTATACACATAACATTGGACGTAGGCAATGACACTTGGGTGGATTTTAATTTTTTTTTAATTTGGGATACTTATCTTGGTATGAGAGAAATTGATTCCTACTGGAGGTTGATTTTGTGGATTGTGCAGAAAATATGACAATTATCATTCAGCAGGATGCTACTAGCTTTAAGTAGGGCAAGACTTTGATGAACGTGTGCTGTATTCATGTCCTGCAACGGTGACTTCAATGCACTTTTCATACTGAGCTGAGATGAACATAGTTTAGTACTACATGCCAAGTTTGGCACAGGTGATCCAAGTCTCTAAGCTTGTTCCACTTTGTGGTCTCTATATCCACTTCGAATTGCTTTTATATATATATATATATATATATATATATATATATATATCATGTCCAAATAAACAGAGGCAATCGGAGACTGATATAGATGAATAAATAGTGTATAATAAAGTTGACACCAACGTTTCGGGACCAAACGTGTCCCTTTGTCAAGGCATATATAATTTCATCCCTTTAAAAATGCACTGGTCTTCCTGCATGTTTGCATCTCATAGACTGTCTAAAATAAGCACCATTCAGCAGGGGAGATATATTTATTGGTCTAATTAGAGGTCTAGATAAGTGCATACTGTAGGGGACAGGTGGATTCTCTTTTACCCGCTAGGTGTGAATTAAAATGATATTATTATATACTACTACTACTACTACTACTACTACTACTACTACTACTACTAAATAATAGTAATAATAATAATAATAATAATAATAATAATAATAATCTTAAGTGTTCGTAGAATATCAAATTTTTATCATGGCTGATAATTATTTTGTTATGTTGAAAGTTGCACTAAATAAATATCTAGGTTTTAAATGATCTTTGGAACACGTTCAAATGGCTGGAAACGGGATAATTTGTGTGTGATAAAAATAAAATGATTGGCTTGGATGGTCTTTGGGTCTCTGCACCCACTGTCACGCATGCTGTGCACATCGCGTAACGGTGCCACTTGGATGAGAATGGAGCGTCCTTCCAATTACGCACAACGGAACTGTGAAACGGACACCCCGCACGAAAATCAGACGGAGACAACATAGGGAAAGCTTCTTTTATTTTTATTGATTTTTTTTTTCTCATTTTCACAACAAACATTAATTTTTACAAATATATTTTATTAAAAAAAAGTCTGAAATATGTCCAAGATACAGGTGGGGAGTTGGTGCCCTGCGCCCTGTCCACGTATTTTCCTATGGAACAAGTAACTGGGGAAAAAAAAGAATAGACTGCGCAGAGCCACCAGAACCCCACAATGTATGGATACTGTATATTTACAAAATAACTTAAATTACATTATTGATTGTCCCTTAATACAAAGCCCAGCTTCTAGTCTCATTTTCCATGACACACTCAAGTTTCCAGCCCCTACTTTACGTTGAAATTCCCGTAGTTATATATATATATATATATATCTATATATATATATATTATTATATACCACTACTCAATACTGTTTTGCCTTTTGATGCGGTGATTGAATCATTATCCAAGGTTCCCATCCTCATTTTCTATTATGATCAGCAAAACAATAATCTTCAAAGGGGCTGTAAACTATCACTTATATTGCACAGTCCAAACAAAAATATATATATATATTACAACACAAGTTTTCAACAAAAAAACGTACAAAAATGTACAGTATTTATTTCAAGTCAAAATGCCTAAAGGACAAAAAAAATAAAAATAAAATAGATGAAAAATAACAAGACCATGTGTTTTGAAGACCGAATAAGCATTTATAATAAATAATGTAATTGGTTAATAATAATATTAATAATTAAAAATGAGAGAGAAGTTACAAAATTGAGCAAAACAACTATTTATACAAATAGCCAATGCGCTTGTTCTGCCCCAATAGAAAATAAAATTACAGCGTTTAGTGGTAACATACCTGCAATAAGATATAAGAGAGTGCGATTGCATTAATTAGTTATTTCAGAGTATTTGGCAAATTGAACAGGAAAACAATGTAATTACATTTGCCCTTTTGTTAATGAAATAATAATTATTTAAAAAAAAAATCCGGTGTCACAAATACCTGCGCGTTTTGTTCACTTAAAAAAAACAAAACAAAACAAAAAAAACTGTATTTTTAGGAGTCCTCTTTTTAAACATTGCGCGACCTTCCCTTTCCCTGGGGTTCGGCCATATTCAGTACTTACAAACACTTTGGAGAAGTCCTGCAGCGTTAATAACTCATGGTGGCTAGTCCTGTCCACCAGACCAGTGGGTCTTAATGACACATGTCCATCCCTACCAGTGCCCAGGATGCTCACCAGTCCTCAGACTGGCCTGAGTAATGGAACTGATGTGACCACAGGATGGGAGTAGTATACAGGATGGGGAAAAGTCAGGAGGGGCTGACTGACTGGCACGTTGGCTCCAGAGCTGGCACTCTCTGCACTAGAGGAGTTCTCATGGTACAAGATGGGCACTCGCACGATTCTCTGGGCAGCTGCGTGGCTTAGGTTGGCAGCCTCCAGTTCTGCTGCCAGCTGCCGTTTCCATTTGTTTCTCCTGTTCTGGAACCAGATTTTGACCTGAGTCTCTGTCAGGTGCAGAGAGGCCGCCAGTCCTGCCCTCTCTGAGCTGCTGAGGTATCTCTTCATGTCAAAGGTAGACTCCAGCTGGAAGACCTGGCTCCTGGAGAACACTGTCCGGGTCTTCTTCTTCCTACAGGGCTTCTTGTCCGGGCTGTCCTCCCTTTTCTTCCAGTCCTCTCCACTCTCGTCTTTCTTGCCGTCCTCTGTGTCGCTCTCCTCCAGGATGATTTCCTCTGGACTCTTGGAATCATTCTCTTTGTGGTCCAGGTCTGATTTGAGGGCATGGATGGGTTCTGGAGAGTCTCTCTCGCCTCCAGAGACCGGTGATGGAGGACCAAGCAGCAGGCTCTTCTCTGGAGCTAAAGACAAACAAACAGCAGTCATTAGTCACTGTCACAATAACATTATCACTGTCATCATTACAACCAATTTATCTGAAACGTGCGCCCTAAAGACTTCAGGAGATGTAATCATCAGACAGGGCTAGAGACCCAAAGAAAAAAGCCAGATAAAGCCAATATTTTTCATGCGAGCCCTTATAGCAGTTACACCCCAGGATAACTAGTGTCTTTTTTATTTGAATAGATTTATCGTACATATTTTCCATATGCAGATGCAAAAAAAAAAGAGGAAGTTAATTTGGATTAATAATCCAGTGCCTAACTTTCTATTTCCGCTCTCTATTTAATTATAATGAACCAATTGTCATTTGTGTCATTCCTCAGACTCTTTATTTAAATGCATTCCGAAAAAAACCCGTCAGAGAAGATCTGAAAGTTGCACTTATCTCCCCATTAATAGTCCTGTCCATTAGTACATGACCGCGCGCCTATCCATCCCAGTCCAAGTCCAATAAAAAGTATTATTAAACATTCCTTCCCATCTGCCCAGCTTGCTTCTGAGTGACAAGTTATGGAACAATTGTTTTGTTTATGAATTGAACGTTCTCAGTGTTGGCTTTAGCTGTGCGTCCTGGGAAGCGCACTCCAGACTTTGCTGCAGAGGACATTTGTGCCTCTTCAACTATTGCTTAACTACAACTCCCAGCATGCCCTGTTGGCTATGCTTGGACCTGTAGTTCCCCAGCTTCCGCAGACACCTGAGACCCTCTACTCCCTATGCTACAAACAAGTTCATACTTGCAAGGAGAAAGTTTATACCTTCAGTCCTGGGTATGTGACCTCCATGCGTCAAGGTGTATGAGTACCACCAGGCAGGGGACCTCTCGAAGTAATGTGCAGGTAAGGCGAACCTCTGCGTTGGGATCTCCAGCCGGGGAAAGGACAGATCTGTCAGTGG